>JANUYF010000001.1:275767350-277192350 GCA_026167975.1 Phrynosoma blainvillii
TCAAAAACTTCTGTACGGCTCTAAATTGCTATGAGGGTATTATATTTCACTCTAAGTATTGGAACATTGGCATTGTGAAGGTTCCTTTTCGCAGTTGTGGGGAGGATCTTGCTCTTCCCATGTACTTCCTAGGCAGGGCTTTACTTCAATCAATCATTTGCTCCACCCTATGTGGGAGTGCTAGCCCCTTCACCCAGTAAAAGAATAACAAGTTTCAATCAGGCTCCAACCCAGAGAAGCACAAAACCCCCAAACTGACCAACAAAATACAACCAGTCAACCAAAGTGACATAGAATCCAACAAGCAAACAACAACCCACCAGCACATATCAGAAAGATTCCCTCCTTGCAGCTGCAGAAAAGGAACCTTCAAGGCAAGTACCATTTTCCTTCACTGTAGGGAAGGCATCCTTACAATGGCACCTAGATAAGCGGCCCCTACATTTCTTTGGCAGACAAAACATCCACAGCACACACACTGAGACCCTATGGTCTCTAAGGACGTTATCACACAGGGGCCAGTTTCGTGGTTAAAGAGATAATAAATAAGTGGAAATAAAGCATCCCGAAAATAAAGCGAAAATAGCACTAAATTGCGCAAAAGCATTTCTCACATAATTAGAATAAAAACGGAATTAAGTAAAAAGCAAAAAAAAAAAAAAGACGTTTTTAACTTTCATACTCAAGTGGAAAAAAAAACGTAAATGTACTAGAAATGGGCGTGTTTTGTTTTGCTTTCCAGTGACCAGACTCCTCCTTTTCCAGGGCAGGTCCTGCATTTCATTCAACCGTCTCTCCTCTCCAGGAGGAAATATCAAACTGTCCTCCATTTGGAGCAGGAGTAAGAAGCATGATTTTCTATTTCTGTGTGTGTGTGTGTGTGTGTGTGTGTTTAAAAAGCTTTTCTTGAGTCCTGTCCTCCTGGACAGTCTTCCTTTGGGGTTAGGACCTCTGGTCCCCCTGATGCGGACGGAGAAGAGGGCAGCATCCCTCCTCCTTCCCTCCTCCTGTGGGCAAACCTTTTGCCGAGGGAATGAGCCTGCCGCCTCTTCAGCTGTGAGGATGTCTGTGGGGTTGTCCTTTTTGCCTTGGAGAGCAGCCACTTGCTAGCCTAGGTCCTCTTGCTCTGGGATGGGCTGAGAAGCAAGGCACCCCAATTGGGGTCTGACTCACTGAAGGGGTCCCCCTTTCTCCCGCTTTGTGGTGTGCCTTCAAGTCGCTTCCGACTTAGGGAGACCCTAAAGTGGTGAACCTATTCCTGGGTTTTTCTTGGCAAGTTGCTTCAGAAGGGGTTTGCCATTGCCATCCCCGAGGCTGAGAGAGTGTGACCCACCTGAGGTCACCCAGTGGGTTTCATGGCTGAGCAGGGATTCTGTCCCACTTCCCCCCCAAAATAGGGACAAAGAGCAGCTTACAAATTAAAACAACCCCCACCCAATCCTATCCATGGTGGGTTGTTGGCATGGGAAACCTTTTCCCTTCCTCAGCCTCCCCCTCGTCTTTTCGACTCTTGCAGTCACTCTTTAGCTTGAGGAAAATGCACCTGTTTGCTCAACTACCAGACAGGAAATTTTAGAAAGAGAAAAGCGGAGAAGCTCATGTCTGCCTGGCATGTTGTCACCCAAGCAAGCCAGGAAGTAAAAGCAGCCCCACAGAACCATGGGAAAACCAGGGAAAAGCTTGAAAGGAGATTTGTTTGTGCCAATTTGAATTTCACACTACAGTAAATGCGCAATTACTTTAAAAGCGCAAATGTATTTCCTCTAAACTCCCGAAAATAAAAAGATCTCGGATAACACCACTTTGTGACCACTTTAATGTCAGTTTCTGTGCGACGTCATGTGAAATTGTTAGGCATAAGTGGGTTTTTTTGGGGGGGGGATTTGTGTGGGATATAGATTTCCCCCATGTGATAAGGTCCCAAGACCTGTCTAACAAAAGCTGCATTTACAGAGACAAATTTGTCAGGCCTAAAATGCTGTATAAAGGATGACAGAGAGACCCAAGTAGCTGTCTTGCAAATGTTCACCAACAGAGCTGCTGTGCTAAATGTAGTGCAAGTAAATGCATTCTGTGTTGAATACAGTTGGCCCTCCATACCCACAGATTTTGCATCTGCAGATTTAACCATCCACAGGTTGAAAATATTTCAGTCTCCCAAAATTCTGAAAAGCAAACCTTGCCATTTTATACAAGGGACACCATTTTATGAGAGCACTGTATATAATGGGATATTATATTTTGGTATCCATGCGGGGTCCTGAAACCAAATCCCAGCAGATACTAGGGGCCCACTGTGTCTATAATACCTTCAGGAACAGTGACTTTATGAGAATGTGTCATTTCAATACAGAGTCTCAATCATTTGGACAAAGTAGAAGATGGCATTCATTATCCATGTGTAGATTCCTGAAAGGAATCAAAAAGAAAATCTGACCTCCAGAATTCAGCCATTCTATTCAAATAAAGTTTTAGCACCCAACTTGTGACACACTTGTGCCTATTCGCCTTTGGTTTGGGACAAAAAGATGGCAATACAATCTCCTGAAATCAATGAAAGCTTGAATTCAACTTAGTAATAAAAGATGGATCTAAATGAAGAACTACTGAACTATTGTGAAACACACGTTTTGCACACTGATAGACACTCTGAAACCCTGTGAGCTGGTATAATAGCAAATAAAAGAAGAACCTTCAGTGTAAGAAACATAAAATCCACTGACTGCAACCACTCAAAAGGAGACCTCAACAAGGCTTGTAACACAACATGTAAATCCCAAGTCAGAAAACAACAAAGCATCACTGGGTGAATCAGGGTAATCCCCCATAAGGAATGTTGTACATGCAGATGGGACAACAGTAGTTTTCTTTGCTTCCTCTTCAAAATGGAGTGAAAAGGTGACATAGGTCTCTTTGGAGTGTTAGCACTTCAATGTTTATTGAGGCCTGCCTGCAGTAAAGCCAGGATAGAGGGCAGTGTTGTGGGTTGATGACATACACATGTCTACACCATCTACAAAATGCCTGCTGGGTGGACTCATACAGACACTTTGTAGAGGATCTCCTAGCTGAGAGAATGGTTAGAATCACATCATCCTGATACTCTTCAGCCACTCATCTCTCTTGCTCAACCTCCAAGCATGTAACTGCAACCAGCCTGAATCGAGATGAAGAAGACCTCTTTAATTTAGCATTTCTGACCAAACAGGTAGTGCTCAACACTCCTGCACCTGCATGCTAACTATCTCCAAAAGCCATGCCCTGCAGTGGCACCAAGGTACTATCAGAAACACCTGAGCCTTTTCCAGTTTTATTTTCCTGAACATCCTGGCCAAAAAAAGTGTCGCGGGGCCGCAAGGAACTCCTCCCACTCCATGCTTCTTGGAGGTATCCATTTCGACGAAAGAAAGGGCAGACCACTTAAGATGTATGCTCGGTACCTTTTAATCAACTCAGAAGCTCATTCACCAAACAGTGACTCTCCTTCGGCCAGTGTTCCTCTCTCCCCTCGAGCTCCAGTACTTATCGCTTCTCTTTCTCTTTCCCTTCCCCCGTCCGCCTCACCGAGCCTTCTTCCGCCTTTTTCCCTCTCCCCGAACGCCTCCTCCTTTTCCCTTTTATCCCTGGGCCCCTCCCTCCTGGGCCTTGCTTCCCTTTCTTCTTTTCCAGGTGTCGTTAGACCTTGTAATTCCCTTCTCTGGCTCCCTGCTCTTTCTCTCATTAACCCTTGCTTTCCCGAACAACCCTCTTCCATGGGCCAGCCTTCCTTCACTTTGTCACATAACCCCCCCGACAAGAGGGTTGTTCCGTCTCCGCAAGCCCACGGGCCCTGTCGAGAAAAAAAATCAGCATTAGTATGATGTCTCCCCGCTCGATGTTGGACCGTAAAGGCATAGGGCTGCAGAGCTAAATACCACCGCGTCAGCCGAGGATTAGCATCCTTCATGGTATGCAGCCACTGTAAAGGGGCATGGTCCGTGACCAAAGTAAACCAAGCTCCCCACAAATAATAACATAGAGCCAAAACAGCCCATTTCACTGCCAGAGCCTCCCGCTCAATGGCTGCATACTTTCTTTCTCCCGGCTTCAGCTTCCGACTCAAATAAAGAACAGGGTGCTCTCCATCTTCCCACTATTGAGCCAGAACGGCCCCAATCCCTCTCTCGGACGCATCCGTTTGGAGAATGAACGGTTTATCAAAATCCGGAGCTCGTAAGACCGGCTGACTACATAACAGCCGTTTCAGGGTGTTAAAGGCCTCCTCCTCCCAGACCCCCCACCATTGTCTCTTATTCCGAGATTTTCGTGTTAAATCTGTCAAGGGTCCTGCTATGCTGGCAAAATGAGGGATAAACTTTCTATAATATCCGGCCAACCCCAAAAATTGCCTCACCTGTTTCTTATTCATAGGCCGTGGCCACTTACTAACCCGGTTGACCTTATCTTCCATGGGCCTTAACTGTCCCCTTCCTACCCAGTATCCCAAATATTTCACTTCTTGCCGCGCCGCCGCGCACTTTGCGGGGTTAGCCGTCAAGCCTGCCTCCCTTAATCTCTGCAGCACTTGTCGGAGGTGTTGAACGTGTTCTGACCAAGAGTTGCTAAAGATAATTATATCGTCAATGTACGATGCCGCGCAATGTTCTAGAGGGGCCAGGACCCGATCCATTAGCCTTTGGAAAGTTGCTGCTGCTCCATGAAGGCCAAAGGGCATTCGTACAAAATGAAATAGACCCTTAGGCGTCGCAAAGGCCGTCTTTTCCCTGTCCCCTTCCGGTAATGGAATCTGCCAGTAACCTTTTGTTAAGTCTAAAGAGGACAAGAACTTAGCCTTTCCCAACTTCTCTAGCAATTGTGTAGTCCCTGGCATGGGATAAGCATCAAACCGAGACACCTCATTGAGTCTCCGAAAGTCTATACAAAACCTAATCGACCCATCAGGCTTCGGAACCAGTACCGGTTGACTTCGCCAGGGACTATTAGAGGGTTCTATGACCCCCAGAGCTAACATCTTATCCACTTCACCATTAATCCCTTTCTGTAACCTCCACGGCCAAGGTCTCGCTGGAACCCTCACCACCACCCCGGGCTTTGTAACTATTCTATGGCAAGTCATGGACGTGAAGCCCGGGTCCCTAGAGAAGACATCTGCAAAGTCCCGTCTCACCTGATGGATATGTCTAAGCTGTTCCTCCGAGAGATCAGAGCAGATAGGTAGATCATCAGGACCCTCTTCGTGCCCAGCCTGTGGGCCTAACTCTTCTTCTCCCTCGTCCCCCGTTCCTACTTGAGCCAAAAAGGCTTCTCGCTCTTTCCATTCCTTAAGGAGATTAATATGAAAAACCTGTAACCGAGGACGGGCCCCCAGCACCTCCACCTCATAGTCCACAGGGCCCACCTGCCTTTTGACCTCCCAGGGGCCTTGCCACTGAGTAAACAACTTCGCTCTCTCCGAGGGCAATAACACTAACACTTTTTGGCCCACCTGCAAGGACCTAGGCCTGACACGCCGGTCATATGCATCCTTCTGTCTTCTTTGGACCTCCTCCAGATTCTGTCTCGCTATCTGCCCAATCTTTTTCAACTGCTCCCTCATCCGTAGCACTCTTCCTAACACCATAGGCCCTTCGCTGACCTCCTCTTCCCACCCTTCTCTAACCAAGTCCAGCACTCCTCGAGGACGTCTTCCGTACAACAGCTCAAAAGGTGAGAACCCCAAGGACGTTTGTGGGACCTCCCGATACGCAAACAAGAGAGGTCCTATCAACAAATGCCATTGGGATCCCTGTTCCACTACAAACTTTCTAAGCATGGCCTTTAGGGTCCCATTAAATCGTTCCACCAACCCATTGGCCTGTGGGTGATAAACGGAGGTCTTTAGGGGTTTGACTTTGAGAATAGACCACATCTTTTGCAGGACTCTACTCATGAAAGAGGTGCCCTGATCTGTAATAACCTCTCGTGGAAACCCCACCCTCGCGAAAATTGCCAACAACTCCTGAGCCACCCTACTTGCTTGCATGGATCGTAAAGGGACTGCCTCTGGGTAACGGGTAGCGTAATCCACCATCACCAAAATAAACCGATGGCCTGCTGCAGACTTCCCCAGAGGCCCTACAAAATCAATGCCCACCCTTGTAAAGGGTTCATCTATGATGGGCATAGGAATCAGAGGCCCGGCGGGAGCTCCCCTTCTTTGGGTCATCTGACATCGGGGACAAGAGGCACACCAGTCTTTCACCTCTTTCCACACCCCAGGCCAATAAAACCTCTGCAAAATGCGACTTGTAGTTTTATCCACACCCAGGTGTCCCGCCAGAGGAATGTCATGAGCTAAGGAAAACACCGCAGGACGTAGTGGTCGGGGCACCAATATTTGCCAGTGTGCCGCCTCTCCTTCCTTCATCTGTTGAACCCTATACAGTAAATTATTTTTAAAAACAAAGTAAGGTCCCTTCTTTCCCCTTTCCTCCTCTGGAACCGCTTGCTTAAGCGCTTCCTGTAAGGTCGCATCATTTTGCTGCCAAAAGGCCACTTGCTCTCTATTAACCCTGGCGATATCTACCCCTTCCGCCCTGACCTCTGCCGCAGCGTAAGCCTCCTCCTTCTGGATTAATTCCCGCCAGTTGGGCCAATCCCGCCCTAGGAGCATTTCTCTTCCCATTGAGGGTACCACCCCCACCCTCATTTTCCGCTCCATTTTTCCAACTCTCACCCTCACCCTGGTGGTAAAATAGGTTTTCACCTCCCCATGGATACATTTCACCGCCACCTGGGGACCATCCGCCTTTCCTGATACTCCCCTTACCAAGGTGTGGCTACAGCCCGAGTCAACTAGGGCTTGAACTCTCTGTCCATTGACCCAGGCTGTGACCACCCGAGCATCCCTACCTATCACGTCCCTACTTACCTGGGCCGCTTCCCAGGCGTCTCCCCAAGCACACTCCATGAGAGGACAGTCCTTCTTAATGTGGCCCTCCATCCCACAGGTGAAGCAGTTGATTGGACGCCGGGGACCTTCCTGGGCACCCAACATCAACGGTCTTCGGGCAGGGTTAGTTGGTTTGCCTCCCTCTACTCCTCCTTTCAAACCTTTGCTCGCGGTCCCCTCGTCTCCAAATCCGTCTCCCGGCGACATTCCCCGACGTTCTGGTGGTCTTCCCCCGGCAACTCTAGTTCCCCGCGCTACCTTTGGTTCCACCGGTCCCCGAGGGTTCCCTAATTCAGCCTCCTCAGCCCCTGCAAAGGCCTCCATCAAAGCCACAGCCTCTTCCAACTTGGAGGGTTTGTGGCACCGCACCCAACTGCGGGCTGTCATTGGTAAGGCATTAATAAATTGCTCAACCATCACCATTTCAGCCACCTCTGGCGCTGATCGCACCGCCAGCTTCAGCCATCTCAAACCGCTGGCTCTAACCTTTTGCCCCAGGGCACGCGGATGCATGCCCAGAGTCCACTTTAACTCGCGTAGTCGGCGCCTATAAGTCTCCTCCGAGATATTGAGAGTAGTCAAAATGGCCTCTTTAACTTTCTCATAAGAAGAGGCTTCCTCGGGGGCTAAGGTATCCACTATCTCCTGGGCAGGCCCCGTAAGACATGGGGTGACTATAAGAGCCCATTGTTCCTTAGGCCACTTGGCAGCTATGGCCACCCTCTCGAAAGCGTGTAAAAATGCCTCCGGATCATCATTAGGGCCCATCTTGACCAATCTTATTGGGGCTAGGGCCCCTACCAGCGACTCCAAGGTAGGCTTTTCCCCCTCCCTTGGGAGCCTCATCGCCTCAGCCATCTGCGTTACCAACTGCTGATGTGTCACCTGTTGGGCTGCAAACATTTTCTCCATCAACTGCACCTGGTGAGCGTTCACACTCCGCAACAACTTTTCCTGTTGGTCAGCCAACCATGCAAACCAAGACTCACTGGGTCCTGTAGCCCCGCCTTGTACCTGAGATCCCACTTCTGACACCAATGTCGCGGGGCCGCAAGGAACTCCTCCCACTCCATGCTTCTTGGAGGTATCCATTTCAACGAAAGAAAGGGCAGACCACTTAAGATGTATGCTCGGTACCTTTTAATCAACTCAGAAGCTCATTCACCAAACAGTGACTCTCCTTCGGCCAGTGTTCCTCTCTCCCCTCGAGCTCCAGTACTTATCGCTTCTCTTTCTCTTTCCCTTCCCCCGTCCGCCTCACCGAGCCTTCTTCCGCCTTTTCCCCTCTCCCCGAACGCCTCCTCCTTTTCCCTTTTATCCCTGGGCCCCTCCCTCCTGGGCCTTGCTTCCCTTTCTTCTTTTCCAGGTGTCGTTAGACCTTGTAATTCCCTTCTCTGGCTCCCTGCTCTTTCTCTCATTAGCCCTTGCTTTCCCGAACAACCCTCTTCCATGGGCCAGCCTTCCTTCACTTTATCACATAAAGACTCAGAGGAAAGGTGTAACACAACAGCTTTGGCCAACCTATTGTTAGAGCATCAAAGACTAGAGCTCTGCTCACCCAACATCCCAACACATACTGAAGGAGTCTGTGGTTCTCTTGTGAAGTGAAGAGGTCTACCCATGGGGTGCTATGGACAACTCTGGCAAAACCAACGAATTCAGAGTCCAACCTTCTTGGTCTAGATTCTTTCTGCTCAACCAATCAGTTTGACAGTCCAGCTTCCCCTTTAGGTACTCTCCTCTCAAGAACTGGAGATTCCTCCCACTGTAACAGAGGGATCACCTTCCTCATCAGGGATTGAGAACTTCTCCCATGCTGTCTGCTTTGTGGGCTTTGAAAGACATATTGTCTGTTCAGATTAGAACATGTCTGCCTCAAATCTCTGACTATAGGCTGACCAGTGCCAGGCACACTGTATGAAGTTCAAGCCAACTGATGCTGTGTACACTTTTCTTGTGAGACCATAGACCCTGGGCTATCTGACCACTGCAGTGAGCCCCTACACCCTCAGACTGGCATCAGTGGTAATCATCCTCCTTGGCTCCCAAATGTATATGTCCACCCAAAGACCTCTGGACAACCACCAGTTCAGAGATGTTCTGGTATTTGGGAGAAGAGGAAGCCTCAACAGGCATCTCTCAGCTATCTTGTTCTGGACTGGTAAGAGAAACCTCTATAACCCCCTTAGGTGAAACATGACCCAAGGGATTGAGTCTATGCAGGCCACCATCAGACTCAGCAATTTGGTTAACAGCATCAGTTCTGTGCAGGACTGACCTAAAATCTCTCTGTTCAGGGTCTGCAAATTTTCCCTCCTACATGCTGGTATAAACACTCTCTGTTGAATCATATCTACAATGGCACTTAGGTACTAGATCCTCTGAAAAGGATCCAAGTTACCCTTTTCTCTTGACTGTGAACTTGTGAAGTTTGAGACAATCCATGGTGGTCTGTTTATCCTCCCTTTCACTTCTGAAAGAGATTGAATGGACTAACAGGTTATCCAAACATGTGTAATGTGAATTTTGCACTACCTCAGATGCATCAAATGCAGCCAACACCTTTGTGAACACCCAGAAGGATGCTCACAGTTTCAGAGAGTGTTCAGGTAGCCAAAGCTGGGGTACTTTCTGTGGACAGGGTGAATCAAAACATGAAGGTATGCCTGCAGGAGTTCAAAAGATGTCAGATAATCTCTCCCCTGCACACTCTCCAGTACTGAACACAAAGCTTCCATGTGAAACTTCCTATTCATGGAAAATTTGTTGACCCTTCGAAAATTCAATATAGTTTGTATTCCATCTTTTTCTTGTGAACCAGAAACAAAACTGATTAGGATCCTGAAGATCTCTGAAGATGCAGTATTGGCTCTATAGCTTTTATCTGGACTAGATCAGCTATAGCCTGAAGGATACAATGGTGACTTCTGATGCATGTGGACATGTGGATTTGGACAAAGTAATCTGGAGGTTAAAGAAGGAAATGTATAGTGTAGCCTTCCCTTACCATCCTACAGATCCATGTTTTGGGGCTCCTAGAGAAATGCAAAGTGCATGAGGCATGCCCCTACCAGGCGCAACCTTGCACCACTGGATTGCTATAGTCTCATATTTTGCTTTTTAGTGGAGGATGCAGATCCTTTTGAGGACTGTTGCTATCTAGATTGTGGTTTAGAAGAATTACAGTTTGATCTTAAAGGCCTGAATTCTCAATATCTGAATTGTGATCAATAGGAAAGAATAGACTGAGACCCAGATTTAAAGGACCCCCTTTCCTCCTTATTAGGCATTGAAAGCAAAACTTTTTTCTTATCTTTGGATTCAACCAATATTTCATCCAGAGCTTCACTAAACTGTTTGGAATCTTTAAAGAAATAGGTTGCCAAACTGACCTTAGATTTAGTATCTGCATTCCAATATTTTAGCCGAAGTTGGTATCCAGCTGCAATACTGGCTGCCATGGCCCTAGAGGCAAACTGTACAGAACTGAGACTAGCACCTGCCATGAAGAAAAACACTTTGGCCAACTTATTAATACTGTGTCTAATCCTGATCTCATCCCTAGGGATCTCAGGAAGCAAGTCTTCTGCCCATCTAATAGTAACTCTTGCACATAAGGAAGTCACTTAAGTTGATCTAATATGAGAGCAGTAGCATGCATCAAAAAGCTTCTAATATTTTATTCCCAGCATTTTGGGGGGGGGGGGGGGGGTTGCTGCCATCCCTGGGAAAAAGAGACCCTGAAACTAAGTCAGCCACAGAAGCATCACTAAGAGGAAGTTTCAACGTTTCCATACACTCAGGTGGCAGAGAATAAAGAAGTTTTACATAACCTCATGCAGCTCCAGGGTAAGACCACACCCCCTCCATAGCATCTGCAATAATCTTAGGAAAGGGGACAAGAAGAACATCTTGCTTAATTTTAGATCACATTTCCAACACTCTTTCTGTTGGATCACCGAAAGCTCGGGCTACTGAAGACAAGTGCAATATTTTCTCCATCTTCCACAACAGAATGGGGAAGACCACCAAATTAAATAAACATACAGTAGCTTGTTCTGAAACCCCTTCCCCCCACCTCTGGTGAGCTCTCTCCTTCTCTATCTGAAGGGAGGAGACAGACTGCAGCTACTTCAATGAACACCGCGCAACATAAACATTTTTGCTCTTTTCATTGGCCTTGCTAGTGGGCAAGATTATTGGTCAGACCCTTTCTCACTGCTGCCCCATGCCTAAAATGATAAGATTCCTGAGAGGTATAAGAAGAACTGGAGGAATGGTGCCTCTGTGAGCATCCTTGTATGTTTCTGGCCTCTACAGGCCCCCTGCATGCCAGAGGGCCCCAGACTGGGCATGTGCTGGCAATTTTCTGCACTCATCATGCTCTCTGTGCTCAGACTGCCCTCCATGTTGGGCAGCTGCTGAAACTGCCACTGCTTATCTTTGCACACACACACACCAATCCCTGAGCACCACCTGGCAAGCAATAAGACAAATCCAGTGGCACAAATTAGGAGGGAGGATCTGGCCCTCAATAAAAAAGAAGCTGGAGGGAAACAGGGACACTGGAATCACTTCGAGTGGCCAAAACCATGCTTTCTGCCATTCTCACACCCTTGACTCTGCCAAGCAAAGCACTGCTGTGGACATCTGCTGTCTCTGAAACGCAGAGAAAGGCATCATCTGATCCCCCAATGAGGGTAGGACAGTCTGCCTCATAGACACTCCAAGGCAGGTGTCTCTGATGTTGCAGCCACCCATGTACCTCCTGACTCTGCATTCAAAGGGAACTCAGGGCTGAGGATTACGTCCATCATCCCTCTCACCAAACCGTACCTGCTAGGGTAGAAAAGATTTGGGATGGAAAACGTTTTGTAAAAGACAAGCTGTTTGCTAGAGCAGAGCTACAGCCCTGTCTTGTCATTTTGCAAGGCAAGATGGAACTGGGGGAGAGGCTAGCTCTCTCACCAAGGGTGGAAGAAGTGATTGACTGAAGTCAAATCCCACCTTGGAAGTATGTGAGGGGAGCAAGACGTGTCATAAGGATGCTCTCCACACAATGCAGAAAAAATTTTGTATACCATATAACAGCAACAATGAAGTTATAACCAAAACATAAAATTGTAATTACTATTATTTTGACCAGAAAAGAGAGCCACTTTTTTTATGGGCACTCTGCTCTTGTATTCCTCTAAATATACATTATTTACATTCTACTGGTTTGGAAATCTTTCCTGGCTTTGAATATCATGGTTTATGAAATCATGAATGAGTGTTGGGTTTGCATATCCTTTCCCTTTTTCTCCTCTTCTCATATGTCAGGTACAAAGCATTATGCCAGATCATCCCATTATATTTGCACTCACAGTAGCAGCAGCAATAATAGTTAAGCCTTAGCAGTGCTACAGTGAGTTCGGGTTGGAACCTTTCATATTGCTACATCCAAAAGTCTTCTGAGACTGGAGAAGCCATTACTACCAAATGCATAGCCTCGAAAGCTAGGAATCATGTTTGGACTTGAGTCATTAAAGTTAATGTTAGTGCTATGATGTGCCCAGCTATCCACCTGAGAGCATCTGGCTGGCTTAGCTCATCTCTCTTGTGTCCACTATCTACTGGATATTGTTACTGGGGTAAAAGAACCACTGTGAGTAGCCAGGCTGGACTGAATTCTGCAGTTGTGGAAGAAGAGCTTTCTGTTTTTGACATAAACCAGTGCCTATGCTAACCTGTAACATGTCATATGAGTAGGAAGAAAGGCAGAAGTCTTTTGACCTAGTCTTTAGAAGATGTAGTGAGATGAGTCTCTGCCATGAGGCATTAAGCACCTGAGCCAAATATTAACTATTGTCCAGTGTAGAGAAAGAGTCCATTTGATGCTTTGTATATAGCTTGATAGTCTGAGGTTAGGAAAAGATATGAAGGCTAAGAATGGATTGGGAGTGTTTTGCTCTGTTGCTAACCTGCTTGCACAGTGCTCATAGCTGTTGCAGGTAAGATGGATCATGCTTGTACACTTTGATTTTCTTTGTTTCTGCTCTCTATATAACCCTTGGGAATCCATCTTCCATCAGCCTTGCCATGAAGGGGATGCACACACAAATATAGGGATCTCATAGTCTGGCCACAGGAGTGATTAAAGTAAAAAGTAAAGCAAAGGTGTTTGACAAGGAAAGGCCAGAAATCCAAATAGATAGGATAACAGGTAATCTAATGATCTTTTAGACAAAGTCATTTAGACAATGATATCCATCAAGAGCTGGCAGAACGTAGATTGGGATCCCTTGGTAGATCTCTAGGTAGATTGGCCAGGATCACTCAGTTGTTTAATAAGACCATAGGGAAGCAGACCATTCCCCTGCCTCAGGTTATAAGACTACATGGGGTGATTTTCTCTGTATATGTGTGCCTTCAAGTCACCTGTCAACATATGGTGACCACATCAATTTCACAGGGTTTTGAGGCAAGAAATAATCAGAAGTGATTTTGCCAGTTCCATCCTCGGAAATATAGCCTACAGTATCTGGTATTTATTGGGAGTCTCCCATTCAAGAATTAACAGAGCAGACCCTGCTTAGCTTCCAAGATAAGATGGATCTGGTGCCTTTAACATGAGTAGGAGTGGATCTCTCTATGGAGGAACTGTGAGGTCCTTTCAGTGCAAGATTCACACCAAACTTAAGCACTCAGAATTATTGAATCCCTTGTGCACAACTTCTGCTCCTTGCTCCAGTCAATATATTTAGTGTTCTAGGAGGGGAAACCCAAGATCAGCCCACTTCTGCTGTATAGGCTGACTTTGTGACAGGCTGAATATGAGGAAGAAAAGAACTAGACAAATGAAAGAAAATCCAGCTTTATGACTGTCTGTAAGAAATATGAATGAAATTGAAGAAAACCAGTCTTAAGTATAAACTTTTTCAAAATGCTGTCAAAGAGTACAAAGAGCCATGGAGAGAAAAGCAGTAACATATACATTGGAGAAGTCACTGCATTAAAGATGAGTGGAGTGGTCTGTAATCTGTAGAACAAACTGTTTCTTCTCTCCCTACCCAACCCAGCCCTACCGTTCTGATTTGTTTACACATTCCAGGAGTCTTGGAGTCTGAAGGAAGCTGAAAGTGAGGAAGAGTGGATAAGATTAGAGGATCTGAATTTCTGACTAATACTTGGGTATGTGATAAAAAACAACAACACACAACCCAAGGAGTGCACAACTTCCTATTCTGCATCTACCTAGAAACTGAGCCCATGGGCTATGTGTGACAGCTCACTTGCAGGCAAGTTACTATAATCTGAAGAGTGCTAATGGCCAAATACAACTAACAGGTTTTACCTAACCTGGATGTAAATACACTAAGGAAAAATGAAATCATTTTTCACTCCATAGTAAGTTGAAATTTCTTCAAATCCTGAAAACCACAGGTTTAATGCACAGGCACACTGTCACCCTTTTGGGTTGGTCTTTACAAATGGAGAAAACGCTAAATATTTTAGAAATTGCAGCATTTAATACAAATATGGACTTATATCCTAATTAATGCTCCACTGGTGGGTGTGGGCCTCAGCAGAGTGCAATGCAAAAGTCACACCTGCCAGTAAAGGAGGGGAAGTTACTTTTGCCAATTCTTCCTCAAAAAAATCTCCTGAGTGTGAGTATTCTCTGGAATAGCATGGAAGTGGAGGCTACAGAAGGAAGGCAGATAATTTTCTCCAGCCCTCTCCAAAAAAGCCCTTCAGTTCATACAGCATTAACTACAAGCCTAGCCATTTCATATTTCAGTTCTATCAGTTTCTGAGTTTCTATATCAAAACAGGACTACAGGTATCATGTTTCTTGACATCTGGCCACAGTACATTTAAAAGGAAGCTACAATAAATATAAATATAATAAATACAAACATAAATATATTTATAGTATAAGGGTAATTGCTGCTCCTTTCCTTTCCCAAATTCCCTGCACGTGCTCCAAGACTTAGGGAAAGAAAGGGTGTGTGTCAAATCATCCTGGAAATACTACTTTGTACTGAGTGGTTTGTCTCAGATGACAGAGTGAACGCTATGGGCAAGCTAGGTTCCAAGGGAAGGAAAAGTATAAATGCAAAGAGAAGCACATCTGCAGTGGGATACTGTCTACAGCTTTCATTCTGCCTTGCTATACTTTTTACACAGCAAATTTATTTGCCAAAGCAATGAATTGCACTTTTCAAGTGAACTACCTCAAATGAAGTAATTGCTATGGCAAAACCAAGAAGAAAAGTTCTAGCCATACCGACTTTTTATTTATCCTGTTTCATTTCTCTGATTTCAACAAAATCAGGTTCAACAAAATTCAACCCAACAGTAAAGTGATCCAAGGTATTAAACATGCAACAGTTATGTGGCCAGTACATCCTTCAGTTCCCCAACTTTAAATACAGCCTGCTGTTTCCTGGTTAACAACGCTGAATAATAAGGCCCTCAGAACAGTCACTGGCATCTTAGATTATGTAAACAAGCCCCAAGTGTACAATGATTTGTTCCATGTCTCTAAAAGGCCGACATGTGGAACTGACTCTATTTTTTTCTGTGTGGAATAGATTTTTAAATAGTCAACACAATTTGATTTACACAGAAAATGTTTACTTGTCTGCAAAGTGAAAGAAATGTGGACAGTCTTAGGAAAAACCACTACCAATCCCACCCCCTGCTCTGAGATAAGCAAAATACGACAGACTTTGAGATAAACAATGCGGACTGCCATACAGCAGAAATGTATAGCTAAGTTCTGTTAATAATTTCAAGTAAGAATGGTAGATATTTTAAGATATTTACTACTGAACTGTACCTAACTTATATCACAGCTTATAGATATAGAAAGAATATGTAAGCAAGAAGTGATAACTTATACAGCATAATCAATGTGCAATACACTTGATAGCATAGTGCAAGCAAAACAGGTCCCTGCTACAACGTCTGTGGATGATCACAAAAGAAGAAAAAACAAGAATGAATGTATGGAAGTGCACAATTATATATACTTCCCTTAATTTAGGTTGGGTATAAGGACTACGTTAGAAGGCAGATCACAAAATAGGGTTCAACCTGTGCTAGATGGGGGTTACACTCCTGAAATCTCAGGTTTTCAAGTTTGGATGTGCCCCTGGATTCGGATCTGAGCGTGAATGCTAGGTTTTGCCTGTGGCCAGGAGTGCACTTGCACAGTTAAAACTAGTGCATCAGCTGCACCTGTTCCTTGAGAAGTTAATTCTGGCTATGGTGATACATGCCTTGATTACATCTTGTTGGGACTACTGTAATGTGTGTTTGGAATTTATTTCATTTCAATGCCCCCTTTCTCCCAAAAAGGGACCCAAGGAGACTCACTGATAAAATTGTTTAAAATCAGCAAGCTAAAAACAGTATAAAATGACACAAAAACACACCACACGCCCGTGTATAAAAGCCTCTGATATGATTATATATGAAAAGCCTGCCTGAATGAAAAAGTCTGCTTGCTGTCGAAAGGCAACCAGGGAGGGTTTTCAGGGGGTTGCCAGGCTCTTTCCCGTATCCTTACCAAGTGAACCAGTGATGGTGGCGGGACTGAGAGAAGGCCTTCCCTCATAGATCTTAGGACTCTAGTAGGTTCATATGGGGAGATACGGTCTTTCAGATAGTCTCGACCTAAGCCACACAGGGCTTTATAGGTCACGACCAGCATTATGAACGGTGCCTGGAAGTGAACCGGTAGCCAGTGGATCAGTTTCAACAAGGGAGAAATATGCTCCCTATAACTGCCCCCAGTCAGCATTCTGAATCCACTTTCCGAACTGTTTCCAAAGGCAGCCTCACGTAGAGTGCATTGCAGTAGCCCAAATGGGATGTAATCAAGGCATGTGTCACCAGAGTCACATCTGATGTCTCAAGGGAACTTCTGTGGGTATAAAATGCTGTGGCCAGGCTTGCTGACTGCGGCGAGCTACAGGGATCACATGACTCACTTGCTGAAATGGCTGCTGGTCAGTTTCTGGGCATAATTCAAGGTGCTGGCTTTTACCTTTAAAGCCCCAAATGGCTTGGATCCAGACTATCTGAAGGACCCCTTCCCTGCTCTCATTTTGCTGGCAACTAAAAACACTCGTATTTAAGCAGGCTTTTACTGGTTTTGGTTGTTGTTATATTTTATTTACTTATATCCCCCCTTACTCTGGTATAGGGACTCAAGGTGATGAATTGGTTGGTTGGTGGTTGACTTTTACTTATGTAGTGTGACGTGTTGTTTTAATGCTTTAATTTTGTTTTTTTACTTTTTAAAATGGTTTTAACCACGCTGTGTTTTGAACATGTTGTAATATTAGGATTATTTAATTATTTTTTATCTTTTAAATCAATGTTTTAGTTTTATATTTTTAAAATTATTATAAGCCACCTTGAATCCCATTTTGGGAGAAAGACAGGATATAAATCCAATAAAAAAATAAATGTGGTTAAGCTAAATACTTGAAGACACGTGTGGTTTTTGAAGGAGACTTTATTGATGGGAGAGTGGGATGGATCATACATCTCTTCTGAGAGAGTGAGAATACCAGAATAAGAGTACCAGTCAGAGGAGAAGAAAACATAATCTGCAGCAAAATCATGGATAGCACAAACATTGTTTTAAATTCAAAAGTTGGAGCACTGGCAAGAGTAAGAACTAGTCACAGACCAAGATGCAGAGAGCATCAGCAGCTTCTCCAGCAATTGCCTTCAATACCTCTCAATCCATAGTATCCAGCTAACCAGGCACTTACTATTGAGATTAATTTGTGGCAATGTTTTAAAACAAAGAAAGAAAAAAGTCCATAGAAGCTGCTCATTGCTGTGAAGTGCATGAAAGGCATACAGAAATAAATCTTGACTTCTTAGATCTCTAATATACTTTGATAACTGATGGTTCTAACAGTAGTTCTCTTCTGTTCATCACTTTCCATACCAGTACTGTCTCTCTTGACATAGCTATCTCAGGTGTCTCACTATTTACCTGTCAAACCAAGTTTTGGTGAATAGTAATTTACCTTTCTTGTAACGTGTCCACTGCTAGACAGAGCAACTAGATGTCTCTCCTACTGCATTATATAGTTAAAGCAGTAAGAGACATCTGGTCACACAACAATTCTGTGACTGTGATTCTGCAAGTGGATCATAAAAGGCGTGAAGGAAGGGAGCTTGGAGGAAGGAAGGAAGGAAGGAAGGAAGGAAGGAAGGAAGGAAGGAAGGAAGAAAGGAAGAAAGGAAGAAAGGAAGGAATTACAGCCCTTCCTTCCTTCCTTCCTTCCTCCAAGCTCCCTTCCTTCTACCACACATTTCCCAAACGTTTCCTTAAACTACACAAAGATAGCAGCAGTTTTCAGAAGAGGCAATGAAAATAAAAAGGGAAGCATACACATGACCTCAAAGCCTTAATAAGAGACAGCTAAGGGCAGCAAGGACAGTGCTGCATGCTGTCTGCAAGGTGCCCACCCTTAGTTTGGATAGTTCATAGGATAGAGATAGATATTTGCTCAGAACTGGAAGGAAATATTTCAAAGAGAATCCAGTCCCAGAAATATTTATGAATTCTGGTGTTTGTGTGTGTCTGTCATTTCCACACTGCTTTCAGCTATAACAGTCCACATTTACCTGTGTTAGTTTACTATGGAAGATACTAATAATAATAAACAATAATACTTTTTATTTATACCCCGCCTTTTGCCATGGCAATCAAGGCAGCTTACAAGTAAAACCAGATACAAAATTACCCCAACAATAACAACAAACATTATAAACAAACACACTGATTCCCCCCCCCCTTTAAAAATACATTAAATTCAAATATAAGTTAAAACTTAGAAATAAAAAATAAACAAAGTTAAAACAATAGGCACTCTGGGGCAGGATAAAGATATAAGGTCTGAGGGAATATATGACGGAAGGGGAACCAAGTTAAGTGAGTGGATTATTCCGGGTAAGCCTGCCGGAAGAGATCCGTCTTGACAGCTTTTTTAAAGCCATCTAAGCTGGTTATCTGACGGATCTCTTCCAGCAAGGCGACTCATGGGGCAGAACTTTCAAACAAACGTAGTCCTACTAATGTATTCCCCATCACAATGTACGGATGTGATAGCTGGACAGTGAAGAAACCATATAAGAAGAAATCAAGTCACTGGTGCTAGAGAAGGGTGCTCAGGGATGCCATGGACAGCCAAAAAGACAAACAAATGGGTCCTTGAGTAGATAAGGCCAGAAATCTCCCTGGAAGCCAAGATGATTAAAATGAGGCTGTCATATTTTGGCCACATCATGAGAAGGCATGGCATTAGAAGACAGTAATGCGGGAAAGATGGAGAGCAGCAGAAAGAGAGGAAGACCACTTGCCAAATGGTTAGACTCAATCAAGGTGGTCACAGGCCTGAAATTGCAGGACCTAAGCAGAGCAGAAGAGGACAGGGGATCTTGCAGATGTCTCATCCAGAGGGTCACCATGAGGTGAGGATGATTCAAGGGCAGTTAACAACAACAACAAACTTCCCTCCCCAAAGTGATAATTTGGGAGCAGCACTCTTTCCCTCAAAACACAGTTATAGCATTTCCTTTAAACATAGCACAAATAGCTAGTTGGAACTGTGACTCTCAAATCAATGTTTTGTTTGTCAACTACAATTAATCATAACTACAGGGGGGCAATAATCCCAAAGTATAAAAGGAAACAGGCAGGGCCCATAGAAAGCAACACATTTGCAGACACAACATCCCACAGAAGATAGCTGTGGAGAGGAAATTTCTAGCCGCATGTAATATATTTTTGGCCCCATTTCAAACATTTTCTTCCTCAGGAATGCTATAACCTAACACTGTACTCTGTATTTTCCAAATACACTTTTGTGCAGTGATTGATTCTCCTTGAATCAGACAGTCAGATCTGGTGTGAAAAGTTCAAATACTCCATCGTTGCATGCTTGAAAGCATCTTCCCTAATAGCCACTTGCCCTCCCAAAACAGGGGATTCCTGGAGACACTTTTGAGAACAGTTATGCAGGTCAGGTCTCAACTGTCCCTTGGCTAAAGAACAGGTGTAGAATACCCAAGTCTGGGGAAAAGAGATGCATGTGAAGGATTAAAAAAGAGCATGTCAATGTTACAATGATAGTTGCAGGGAAAGCTGAAAAAAGGGCAAAGAGGCAGAAATATGTTGTGTGGCCATAAATCCAACAGTTGCCTGACAAGTTACCCTTTCTCCAATAGAAGCTGCACCATGATAATGCTAAGGCATCCTCCATCATCAGGAGGGAGAGAAGGCAGGCTGGCTCCATTGGGCCTAGCCAGAAAAGGAGGAGGTCCTCCCTCCCTCCACCATCATCAGGAGGGAGAGAAGGCAGAATGCATGCTGTTTTAATCTTATTATGTTTATTTTAATATTGTATTTAGTCTTTTAAGGGGGGGGTATTGTATTACTGTTATTGCTGTTATGTATGTTTTTAATCTGTATCTTATATTTGTAAGCCACCTTGATTGTTTAGGCAAAAGGTGGGATATAAGAAATACATTACTACTATATTATTATTATTATTATTATTATTACCAGATGAGAAAGGCAGACGTGTTCAGGACAGCATCTGACAACACTACTGATAGGTGGACAAATACATTGACAACTTAGTGAACATACTTTGAACAGCAAAGTAAAGAACAGTTTGCTATTATGTATGGAAGGTTTGGGTTTCGGTTGCCAGCAGAAATGTCTAGGTGATGTTTGAACTGAGCCACTGAGAATGAGTTTCACCCAGGTGTGTGGCTAGCTAGTGTATGAAAAGAATTCTGAACTTGGTACCTGTAGTCTGATCCACTAGCGAACTTTTGTTCTTATTGGGCATACAAAAATACAATCAGTAAAATACAGATTCTTGTTTCTCTGTACATGCCAGAGTATGAAACATAAGAACAGGAACACATTACAGGCCTGAACAATCCCTGCAATCATGAAATGGTACTTTTATGGAGGAGAAATGTTGGATACCACCCACAAACTCTTCAGAAAATGAAACTACTAGGAATGCCACAATGACTACAAAGTTCCCATTTAGGATGTTTCTGAGCACAGGGCTCTTCCAGCTCTATGATTCTATGATTTCTGGACTGAATTTTAGTTTGTATGTCTAAAAGGAATTTAGGGTGAGAATGAGAAGCAAGACCACAATGCCCCCTAATACTCACTGGTGAATAGCACAGCCTGGGGATTTAAATACAATAAAGTTACTTTATGTAATATTAATGTTAAGATCCCTTATTTTAGCTGCACTGTTAGAAACAGAACTAGCAAGGTAATATTTCAATACTTCAACTCATATTGTCAGCAGGATGTTTATTTCAGCCTTTCTAGTAGCCAGAGATGAAGAAAGTGAGTGAACGCACTGGCACAAGGAGGATAGATCACTCCAGCCCTCCTTTGGGTCCAGCACAACAAACAAGGTTGGTTTCACCCCTTTCTGTTTGCTATTCAAATTGACAACACTAGCAGTATACATTCCCCTTTCGCAATCCAGGTCTGTTTACAGTGAACGGAGGACAGGCCAGAGCAGCTTTAAGGGGTGTGCAGAAGCCTGGGAGGGTATAGAAGGAGAAGTTTCACTATGTATGCAGAAGTCAGTTTACACAATACTGGGTGTATTCCTCCTGGAGGGAGGAAGACTGAAGAGAAATGCAGCAGATCATTGCAAGGGGGTATGAAACTCAATATTAATTCCTCTCCAAGTCCCCAGCAGCCTTGTAAACATCCTTGCTAGCTAATAAGTTTTGTGATCTTAATTTCTTAAGAGGTTAAATTTGTATTCTGTCCTTTCACCAAGAAGTGCTTAAGAAATACATATATGGTATTTACAGCACAGGTGGAATTCTGGGTTGTTGGGAGGAGGAATTCACTGGCTGCCGATTAGCTTCCGGGCGCAGTACAAAGTGTTGGTTATTACCTTTAAAGCCCTACATGGCTTGGGCCCGAGTTACTTGAAGGAACGCCTCTCCTCCCATAATCCGCCCCACGTTCTCAGAACATCTGGGAAGAAGTTATTAGAACACCATAAAACTAGACTTACCACGACTTCCCAAAAATAGTTTGCGGTCGCAGCTCCCAAGTTGTGGAACAGCCTGCCGGAGGAGATACATCTTATTACTACTCTAGAAGCCTTCAAGAAGGCACTTAAGATGGAGCTCTTCTGGTGGGCCTATCCATTTGATCTTCCAGATTTTTGGACTCTGACAATGATCAACTACTTTATTTTATTTTATCCTATTTGATTTTATTTTCATTAATTTTATTATATTGTATTCTATTCTCTTAATCTATTATTATTGTTCTGATTTTTATTACTTTATTGTTTATATTTTGTACATTGTATTCATTTTATTGTGTAATCCCGCCTCGATCTGTAGGGAGAGGCGGGAAATATAAATAAAACTTATTATTATTATTATCAACTTGGGCTTCTCCATCACCACCTAGAGACAGCAAAAAGAACCAATGAGGTCTCATGGTAGCCAAACAAAAAAACAGTAGATGCAGGCTCCTTCCCCTTCGTCTATCCATGAGATCAGTTATATAATAATATAATATAATATTTAATAATATTTATTTATTTATATCCCGCCCCTCTGCAGAGCAATTGGAGCAGCTTACAATATTAAAGTTTACATAAAGATGTGTTAATACAATGTAAATAGAACCTAAAAATGCCGAAACCCACCCGCCCCTTAAAAGGTAAGGGCTCTTCTTCATAGTCTAGGCCCGATGGTGCTGGGCCTATTGTCTCTCCCCCAGATGACATTGGATTACATAAAGCTCTCTTACAAACCAAGCTTGAATACAAAGCACAAAGGAAAAATACGAAAGGAAGGGCCCATCAGATTCCTGATGAAAATGAGACAAGCACTCACTAAGAGGGTGGATTCTTCCTCTCAACAATCATGGTAAATAACCTTCATGGTAAATAACCAATGCAGCATTCTCTGTATGATGATAGGAGGAATGTCACCATACCCAAGCCTCTTTATAAGGGAAGGAAGTGACCATGTCTTAATTATTAACTACATCCTCAGTCAGCAGATCCAGTTGGAGTGGGAGACACCATGAAGCATTCAAGGACAAGTTCATGAGGTCAGAAAACCAATGTCTCCTGAGCCAACAGGAAGCAATGAGTATTACTTGAACCCTCTTCTCCCTCATCCTCCTAACTGCTCTGTGATGAGAGGAAGGGAAGGGAAGAGATGTAGGACACTCCTTGGCCACCAGCACTGTAGCACATTCGTTTTCCCTGCTGATGAAAAACTTGGGAAGCTTCTGATTTGTTGGGGATGTGAACATGTCTCTGATGAAGATGTCAAATATGCTCTCCAGTTGGACGAACACATCTGTAGTCTCCACTCCAGGGGAATAGGGTGTGCCTACTCAGAAAGTCTGCTTGGTGACTACTCTGTACATGTGCTGGACTGAAAGGGACAGGATTGTTCTCTCCACTCACTGGAACATTAGAAATGCTTCCCTGTAAAAGGATTGAGACTTGGACAAAAAAAAAACCCTTGTTTTGCAAGGTAGGAATGTGTGGTTGTATTGGCTGTGAGAATCAGCAAGCTTCTTCTTAAGCCATGGGAAGAAGTAGAGAGCTCAACTTCAACCAACTGATGCTGTAATTCTTTGCTTTGTGATTCCAAACACCCTGAGCTACACCCTTTGACAATGTGCTCCCTAACCCCGAAGGCTGGCATCTGGGGTGACAGTGACATGCTAGGGCTCTGAAAACAGTGATCCTTTGGAAGATTAGACTGGCAAGCCTAGAATGCTAGAGAGTAGCTGACTTGAGGTAGAAGGTGAAACAACAAACATTTGCAAATTGCAATGATGGATGGATATGATTGCAGGAATCACTGGAGGGGCCTGGAATAAAACATGGTCCAAAGCACGATCTGGATGACTGAGATCATGAGGCCAAGGAGCCAAACTGTATCATCTATGCCTCTGCCCTTAGGTTGCTTTGTCTCTCCCCTGAGATGTACCGGTAATTCATACCAGAGCCCCAATGCATAATGGATGGAGCCAGTTGGTTTTTCTTGGTGTTTATCAAAAACCATTGCCCTGTAGGCATTCCATGGTCATCTGTACAGCCCCCTGGAATGATGTGGCTCCCAAAAGCTCCACACTGGACTCAATATGAATATCCCCAAAGGAGAGTGCAAGATATACTGCCTTCCTTTTACAAGGTAGGCTTTGAGCAGACACCCTTATTTGAAAGTCCCTTTGAAGGCCTTATACTGAGATTGTACTTGCTTCTTAGGCAACACACTGATTCTCCTCAACCAGATTGGGAAAGGATGCTATACAAATGAACTGGCTACAAAATGTTATTGCATTATATGGAAATCTATACTGTTATTCAAAAATTCAAAGCATATATATGTTAGGATATCTATTAATCCTGTCAGCAGAAGGAAAAATACTATACAGGTAACCCTGAATTAATGAAGTAAATGTGCTCCTGGGCATTAGTTCTTTAACATAATTTTTTGTACCAGAGGCAGAAAAAACATGGAAAGAATAGGGATAAGTATCTACGGTACATTATACACACACACAAGCAGTTCAAGGTGTTTCAGCAAACCCTTTATTCAAAACTAACAATATGCACATGTGGAATGAAATAACCAGATCAGGTAAGCCCTGTATGAGTACAAAAAAAAGAAAAGAAAAAAAAAGCATTTTGAACCTGCTAGAGATCACCTGAAAGCTTCTTCCAAACTGCATCTAGTTATGATTTCGGTTTTGCTGATCAAATATATACAGTATGGCCCCCATATCTACAGTATTCACAGTTTCATTTAACAACATCTGGAAAAATCTGTTCTTTAAGCATTTCTAGGTCCTCTGATGCAATTCTGTGGTTAATGTCCAGCTCAAGCATACCACAAAACCATGCTGAAGGACATAGAAATGCCTAGAGAAGTGTTCTCTCTAGGCATTTCAAAGTCCTCCACTGTGATTCTATGGTATGCTCGGGCCAGAAATCGTTCATCTCATGAAAAATAATAGGGTTCACTATTAACCACAGTATTAGGAATCCATGGGTGGTGGGTCTTGGAATGTAAATCCTGTGGATACAGGGGGTTATACTGTACTTTTCAACATGCTGGAGGTAGCTGGAAAAGCAAGTTTTCTAGTCTTCCCCTTTCTCTCTATTTTACTGTTCACGCATGCTCAGTCAGTTACTATGTTGTTT
Organism: Phrynosoma blainvillii; assembly: GCA_026167975.1. Taxonomy (NCBI): domain Eukaryota; kingdom Metazoa; phylum Chordata; class Lepidosauria; order Squamata; family Phrynosomatidae; genus Phrynosoma; species Phrynosoma blainvillii. The sequence continues at coordinate 275,792,542 of JANUYF010000001.1, forward strand.
ACCTTGCCTGTCATAAGCATGCACATACAGCTACAGCAGAATCAAATCAAGATTTTTGTTGTTGTATTATTTACTGCAGTCACATTGCCGCAATATGATACTGAATGTCTGTCTGTTTCTCCAGACTTCCTTTATCTAATCATCCTAATGATGATGTTGCTAACAAAAACAAACAAACAAACAAGCTTCTAGCTAAACAGGGGAAAAATGGGGAAAGGGGGTTGAGTAGGTGTAAAATTCCTTCCTAAAAACAAGGTTCATTGTTAGAGGCTTTGTTAACTGAGGCATGCCGGTACAGTTAAAAAAAATCTTTGTACTGTGAATTAGCCTTTTCCTATAGACGTAAGTACACATGTATTACAATACATGAACTCCACGCTACTCCTAACTTAGTTCCAACACATTTCTGCTGAATTTAACCAACTGTTTTTCTTTGTTTTTATATACTCATCCCCTACGACAATATAAAAAACAGGAGATACAACTACGTTATGCAAGAATGCTATGGTCTCAAAAATGAGTATCACTTTACTAGGACAGGTTTGCCACCAAATGAATATAAAAACAGGAATAAATAAAAACTAATTAAGAAATGGAAGAAAAAATACACATAAACTTAGTGGTATACATGGATTTTTTTTTAAAAAAAGGAACATTCCAAGATATGCCAGCATTAAGCATCTTTGAACATCTTTAATTTATCATAATACATTAAACAAAAACAACAATAATGGTTTTGTAGTAATTTTTTTAGAATTTTCCTTACTCAACTTTAAGTACAGTTTATTTGTTTTGCTGAACTGAAAATGCATAGTTTCACATTAGTCATTTTCCTAGGAATAGAAAATATTCCAAGCTATATTTTATTGTACTATCTGTATCTGAGAGATACAAAATTGGATCTGTAAGTGGGTTGCATTTCATGCTAGCCAAGAAGTAAGCAAATAATACAGAACAGGCCAAACCTATATGTGTGTTAAACAACCTGCACTGAATGCACAGAGGGAAAGCAAAATTGTGCCAGCTCTATTGCTCTGTCTCAATGTATCTACCATACTAAATGACATGTAATCACAAATACTGCAACAAACACAGAGAGGTCCAGTATGCACAGCCTTTCCAAACCTGCTTCAATTGAAGGGTAAGGAATTGAGGGGTAAGGATTGCTCCTTATCACCACAAAATAAGTAACTATATATATGTGGAAGCTATAGATTGCCCTGCCCTGTCACCTATTCAATAGAGAGAGAAAGGCAACAGTCAAAGCAGATTATTCTGGTAGTGGTGTTTTTGCAACTGAATATATCTGGATGATACTAATAATCTGAACTCATTTCAGCTGGGTTTTTGTCCAAGATATGGAACTAAATCTACTTTCGTCAACCTGGTTGATTACCTATGACAAGAATTAGATGAGGGAGCATAGCTCTCCGTTAGCTTCCTTGGAATTCTTTGCAGCTTTAAATAATATTGACCATGGCAACAAACCAGATGGGTTGGGCAGTGGAACAATTATGGTTTTCTCTGGTACAAAGTATAGAAAATATCTGTAGGACACTTGACATCCTCTTCTCTGGCTGATGGAATTCTATTTGTTCTCTGTGATACTTAATACAATCAGCCTTCCATATACATAGATTTTTTTATCCACAGATTCAACCATCCATGGCTTGAAAATATTCCTATGTATATAAATTCCGAATGGCAAACCTTGATTTTGCCATTTTATAACAGGGACACAATTTTACCACTTCACTGTAATGGGACTTGAGCATCCACTGGTTTTGGTATCCACAGAGAGGTCATGGAACCAAACCTACCAAGGGTCCATTGTATATACATTAAGCCAGTAGGAAAGGTGGTTCAAAGCTTTGAAGTACTAAGACACCAACATGCTGATGACACTCAGCTCTACTGTTTTGTCATCTAGAGGGCTTTTTCTGTTGTCGCCCCTAAACTCTGGAACGACCTGCCGGACAAGATCCGTCAGTTGACATCATTAGACAGCTTTAAAAAAGCTGTCAAGACGGATCTCTTCCGGCAGGCCTTTCCAGATTAATTATCCCGGCCTAGGGCTCCTTGACTCCAGCGTTCCTCTCGTGGCCCCATCATTTGTTGATGGATGAGGAACGCAGTAGAGGTCGATCAGGGCATTGTAACTTGTTTTAAAATGTTTATTTGTAATATGTTTTACATTGTTTACATTTTTAATTTTATGTCTACTGTCATTTTAACTATGTCTTATTTAATACTGTTTTAAGGAGGGTGGGTCGGTTTGGGGATATGATGTATGGGTTTTATTGTAAGCCGCTTGAATTGTTTGTCAATAAGCGGGATATTAATAATAATAATAATAATAATAATAATAATCTAATATCTTTGAAAGCTGTCTGGCATCAATCATGGGCTGGAAATGGATGAACAAACTGATTAAATCCCACAAGATGCTAGTGCTTTTGTTTAATAGAAAGTTTGGCTTAGGTATCAGAAAGCTCCATAGTTGAAGACAATTCCTTGATCTTGTGTTACCCCTGGATTTTCAGTTGACAAAATGATGCGTTTAAAAACACATGAAGGAATTGCCCTGGGTTTTTGATTTCATTCACAGCCCAACTGTAAGATGTGTGTGTGTGTTTGTGTGTGTGAGAGTAAAGGTAAAGTTATACCCGTTGACAAGGCTGTCAAGTTGTGTCCGACCATAGGGGTGGTGGTGCTCATCTCCATTACTAAGCCAAAGAGCCAGCGTTGTCAGAGACTACTCTGTGATCATGTGGCCAGCATGATTGCACAGAAGGCTGTTTACCTTCCAACCAAAGTGGTACCTATTTATCTACTTGCATTTGCATCTGCCCATCAAAAATCCATGGACACTCTGAAATTGACCAATTTTAATTAGACATAATTGAAAGGAAGACATTTGGTATGTGAAATATAATTATGTAAGCTTCAGTTTCACCATGCACAGGAGCACCCAACCAAACTGGAAAACATGTCTTTAAAAAGAGAAATGATTGAGCAATTTTCAAATCAAAGACTGATTACCAAAATTAAGAACTGATAAATTAGGAAAATGCAGTATACAGTGCCACTCCTATCTACAGAACCTGTTGTGACTATTCCTGAGTCAGTTTGACTTGGTAAATTCCCCTTGCTTTAAAAACATTACACATATACTACCATGATGTACTTTTTAAAGTGTCTGGAAGCTAGACTATAAACTATTAGGATCATATTAGTTCTATACTGAAAGATTAGTATGTCTGTCAATGGCTATCTGGTTATCGGCTTTACCTTTTAAAGCCTTAAATAGCTAAGGGGTATCTTAGAGACTACCTGCTTTGTTAGGACCTTTTCTGGTTATTAAGCTCTGCAAGAGACCTTTGTGAAAATACTGACACTTGGACGTGCATGAGAGAGGATTTTTCTGTACTGCTCCCAAATTGTGGAGTGCAATCAACACAAGAGCTATGATATGTTTCCTTGCCCCCAACAGCACTCCACACAACTCTTAATTTAGAAATAGCGCAAGAAGAACTTTTGAACTTGGCTTTTATGTTGTTTTTAGAAGTGCCATTGGTTTTAATGTTTTTATTATGGTTCTTTTTATGGTTTATATTGCTTTTAATTTTGGCACTGCTGTTTGTGGTTTTATAGAATGCTGGTAAATAAATCAATCCAATTAAGTCTACTCCAGTTTTGACATTAAGACAGCAAACCTGATACATAACTTATGCTAAGGAAAATACAGCCTACCATGGTTAATGTAATTTTTAATGCACAGTCACCTCTATATACAAGGGTAAGTAAGCAAATTATTGTTAGCTGAAATTGAAAACAAAAGATATAATCCCCCAATTCTTTGATGGAAAAGTACACAAGGCTGAGATTCATGCATGGTTAAATCATGGTTAAATCATGGTTTAACATTATATACTAACACAGCAAATAAAAACTAGATTTTCTGACAGATAACCAGATGAATAGTGTAGCAACACTTGAAATGAAAAGATGCTTCAACAATAGACAATCGGAGTGAGGAACTCATAACAGGAACTAAAGAAAAACTCATTTATATCAAAGACTGAGATCAAAAAGTATACAACAGTTACATACCAATTTGGGATTGATATTCAACTCTATGTTGATTTGCCTTGTCTCTATTTCTCCTGTCTTCGCTCTTTTTTTTCTGTTCACCCTTTCTTGTTTAATTATATACATGTTAGAATGGGAAGAAATTAGTAACTTCACTCTGCATAAGACTCCTAGGAATGTGTTAATGAAGTGTTAATGAAAAAATAGTTATCATTGTACCTTATTTTAAGTAATGAGATCAATATTACTGATTTCAAAACTTAATAAGAAATCTTTAAGAAAGATGCCCAAATATATGGAATTAACAAAACAAATGCTTAGAAAATGGTGCTGAATTGTTTCCTAAGCACCGCAATAGGAATTCTTACATTTAATTTTACAAGTAATATATTCTGGCACTTCATTCTGTTTCATAAATTCCATTCAGTTAATGATAGATCTACTAAGAAGACACATTATCTATACAGGGGAACATCCCCACTCCAGTTTTTAGCCAAAATAGATTAGCCTTTCACAATACACTCGTCCCTCCCTGTTTGTGGACTTGGAATCTACAGACTTGCTCCTTTGCGGACGGCAAGCAGCTAGGGACAAAATGGCACGTGCACCCATTTTAACCAATGGGCTTTGAGTATCTGCAGTATTTCCGATTCGCGGGGAGGGTCCGGAACAGATCCTCTAAGAATTAGGAGGACGACTGTAAAACTTTTACATACAAGTGCAAGAAATGATGAGAGCTAGCATGATGCAGTGGTCTGAGTGTTGGGCTACAAACTGGGGAGACCACAGTTCAAATCTCCACTTGGCTATGGAAGCCCACCGGGTGACCTTGAGCAAGTCACACTTTCTCAGCCTCAGAGGATAGCAGTGGAAAACCACCTCTAAAAAGATATTGCCAGGAGCACCCCATGATATGCCTGCTTTTGTGTCTCTAAGGCCTGAAATGCACAGGCCAAATAAGGTGACTTCCAACTGCTTTGGGGGGATGGTGTTTACATGACTCATGCCCTCAGGGTGGTCGAAAGCCACTGGGAGGCTGCACTAAGGGGGGAAAAGTCAGAGCTTTATTTACACAGGAAATAATCCGCTTCTGCTGGCTGCCGACGTGGGACTGTAGTGGCAGCCATGTGTTTGTCACTGTCCTGGCCTGATCACAGCTGAAGGCCACACCTTTCAGGCTGTGTGCTCTGGCCCTATAAGTTGGAAATGAATTGACCACACACAGCAACAACAGCAAGGAATGAATCACCAAGGAATAGTATGCAAAACATTGGACTGACATCCTAAAAGAAAACTGTGTTTAAAAAATCAAGAGAACAGTTTCATAAAACTATATGCATGGAAGAGGGTGTTCCCATTGCTCTTGTACAACTGTTAAATTGCACAAGTAACTGGCAAGAGTTACTGGCCTGGGTTCCACCATTTTATTGACCAATAAAAGTTGGTAACTTTAATTGAAATTTGAATGCTATAAATATTTAGGTATCTGGCTTGAGCAGCAAAATGGAGATGGGAAATATACACAAATCTTTTAAGTAGATTATAACTTCTAAGATGACCAAAGAAACATTTAGCCAGAACTCTCCTAGAACAACATCTGAGGGGGATACATTGAAGCACAGCCCAATAAAAGTGACTAAGGGCCTTTGCAGACTGCCAGAAATAGTGCAAATTGAGTCCACTTTAATTGCCCTGACTCAGTGCTAGGGAATCATGGGAACTGTAGTTTATTGTGACACCAGAGCTCTCTGACAGAGAAGGCTCAATGTCTAAAAATAAAATAAAATAAATACAATTCCCATGATTCCCTAGTACTGAGCCAGGGCAGTTAAAGTGGACTCAATTTGCACTATTTCTAACAGTCTGCAAAGGCTCTTGGAAAAATGTGGTGGTACCCATGCTAGCTTGCCCCCAGACATTTGCCAGACACTTTGTTAACACCTGTTACGTGACAAGCTTTTTAAATGTTCCAGTTGTTAAGGTCTGGGTATATAAACAAAGTGTTTCATCAAGTCCAGTCAACCTCCTTATCCTCGAGCCATCTTGCTTTATTAATTTAAATAAAGAATGCTCTCTGGTTGGGTCCAGGGAGCTGTAAATTCCTCTTTCCAGGAAAGGACAGTGTCAACCATTTTAATAATAATAATAATAATAATAATAATAATAATAATTTTTATTTATATTTCCCACCTCTCCCAACGGATCGAAGTGGGATTACATCAATAAAAATATACAGCAAATACAGGATACAATCAATAAAATATCAACATTGTTAATAATTCAATAAAATAGTTCAATAAAAATAAGAATAAGAATAAGAATAAAAATAGCCAGTCATCGTCAAATACCCAAAAAGCTATGCCAGGGACAGGCAACCTTTTTGAGACCTGGGCCGGTCTCCCGTAGCCCAGGTCTCGGCTGGGCCAAGGTGGGTGGGTGGGTGGGGGATGGCGGCGCGCGCACCCTCCGCCGCCGTGCACGACCCCCCCCGCGCACGCCGTGGCCTTTGTTGCTGGGGGGCTGGGGGAGGGGGCAGGAAATGGTGCGGGGGCCGGATTCCCTCAGTGGCTACGGGCCTCCTGGAAGCCCGTCGCCACCGAGGGTCCCCCTTGGGAGGCCTCCCTCGGTGGCTATGGGCCTCCTGGAAGCCCGTCGCCACTGAGGGAGGCCTCCCAAGGGGGACCCTCGGTGGCGACGGGCTTCCAGGAGGCCCGTAGCCACCGAGGGAGGCCTCCCAAGGGGGACCCTCGGTGGCGATGGGCTTCCAGGAGGCCCGTAGCCACCGAGGGAGCCCTCCCAAGGGGGACCCTCCCTCGGTGGCTATGGGCCTCCTGGAAGCCCGTCGCCACCGAGGGTCCCCCCGAGGAGGCTTCCCTCGGGGGCTACGGGCCTCCTGGAAGCCCGTCGCCACTGAGGGAGGCCTCCCAAGGGGGACCCTCGGTGGCGATGGGCTTCCAGGAGGCCCGTAGCCACCGAGGGAGGCCTCCCAAGGGGGACCCTTGGTGGCTACGGGCCTCCTGAAAGCCCGTCGCCACTGAGGGTCCCCCTTGGGAGGCCTCCCTCGGTGGCGACGGGCCTCCTGGAAGCCCATCGCCACCGAGGGTCCCCCTTGGGAGGATTCCCTCGGCGGGGACAGGCCTCCTCAGGGCGCCGCGCGCGCTCCCGGCGCCGCGACCGCCATTTTGGTCTCCAAAATGGCGGTCGCAACGCGTTTGTGCATGCGCAGTAATCCTGCGCATGCGCAAACACATTGTGGCCGCCATTTTGGGGACCAAAATGGCGGTTGCATTGAGCGCGGCCAGGCGGCGGCCGAACCGGGCGGCGACGGCGGCAGGGGTCCGCCTGGGCTCGTAAGTCCAGCGACCTGGGCCGGAAACGGCCCGCGGGCCGTAGGTTGCCGACCCCTGAGCTATGCGATCAAAATAGCAGTGCTTTTTAACTTAAGGTCTACTATAGGGGATCAAGTGGATAAGCCCGCCGGAAGAGATACGTCTTAAGTGACTTCTTAAAGGCATCTAAAGTAGTAATAAGCCAGATCTCTTCCGGCAGGCTGTTCCACAACTTGGGAACTAGAGCTGTGAACGATCTGTGGGAAGTTGTGCTCAGCCTGGTTTTGTAATATTCTAATAAGTTCTTCCCAGATGTTCTGAGAGTGCAGGGTGGATATGAGGAGAGGCGTTCCTTCAAGTAACTCGGGCCCAAGCCATGTAGAGCTTTAAAGGTAATAACCAACACTTTGTACCGTGGCTGGAAGTTAATAGGCAGCCAATGAAGAGATTTTAATACAGGTGTTATATGGTCCATACTAGATGCTCCGGTGACCAATCTGGCTGCCGCGTTTTGAACCAATTGAAGGTTCCGAACTTGGTACAGAGGTAGCCCCATGTAGAGCATGTTACAGAAATCTAAACGAGAGATTACCAGTGCAAGTACTACTGCTTCAAGGTCCTTTCGGTCCAGGTAGGGGCGCAGTTGGCGAATCAACCGAAGTTGATACCAAGCACTCCTGGCCATTGCATCCACTTGAGATGACAACTGTATTGATGAGTCCAGGAGTACTTCCAAGCTTCGAACTTTGTCCTTTAGGGGAAGTGTGACCCCGTCCAAGACTGGTTGACAAAGCTCCCTCCCCGGACTTGGGGTACCTGTCATGAGCACCTCCATTTTCTCTGGATTCAGCTTGAGTTTGTTTTCCCTCAGCCACTACCGATCCTAGGCAGGCATTCAGAGGAGTGATGCCATCCTTAGTCACTGCAACAATCGGAGGCATAGAGAAGTAGATTTGGGCATACTGATAGCACTGCACCCCATGTCTCCGGATGATCTAAACCAGCGGCTTCATGTAAATGTTACACAGCATGGGGGGTAGAATGGCACCCTATGGGATGCCAGATGTCAGCTCTCTTTTAGAAGAGCAACTATCCCCCAGCATCATCATCTGGAATCTGCCTGAGAGGTAGGACCGGAGCCGGTGAAGTTCAGTGCCCCCAATACCTAACTCCCTCAAGTGTTCCAGAAGGATACCATTGTCTATGGCAGGGGCCGGCAACCTTTTTTGCTGGGGGGCCGGGAGGGGAAGGGAATGGTGCGGGGGGCCGGGCGGGTGCGCACTTGCACATATGCACTGTATGGTGAAATGTGAAAGAACTGCTATCATATTATCATAGTGACCAGTAAATAAGGCGACCTGGGATTTTGGGTTCAATTTTTGGGCATAAATTTTTAGACTTACAGACAAATATACAGTACTATAGTATTAGACAGGAAAGGTCCAGGAAAGACACAGTCCAGGAAAGACACAGTCCTCCAGATGTTTTTGGCCTGCAAGTCCCAGCATTTCTCACCACTAGCTATGCTTGACAGAGCTTCTGAAAGCTACAGTCCTAAATATCTGGACATCTGCATGGTTCCCACACCTGGCCTACGGAAAGATATGTTTTTGATTTTCAAAGTCAGTAAGGAAATTATATTTATCTTTCCCTCCCCTGCTTACACTGAAGACCAAACATAGATACTCAAGTTACTGAGAAAACAAACAGCTGGCATACTAACTAAATATATGGAGACAAGAACATGAAAACCTTCAGGTATCTTTAGTGCTTGTTTGAACCATTTGGTGCCAGAAATTTGTACTATTTCTTTCTCTATTTTCTTTTCTTTTCTTTTCTCTCTAAATGATGAAGTGCAATATTATTTAATAATCATGTATGACATGTTAACACCTACAATCTATAAAAATGTCCATTTGATCCAGCAAGAGTTGTACATATTGTTGACAGCTGCTCTTGTTTTGCCACCTAGGGATTATTTCTCACTACTTAAAAATAAATGAAAACTCTAAATCAGAAGTTGCAATTTCACTCAAAGTCAATTATATCTTTTAATAGCTGACTCAGTTTTTAAAAAGCCATTGATTTGGTGCACACAGTTTTGGATTTTTTACAAATAAAAAATGTAACTCATAAATGACTTGTTCCAACTATCCCAAGTGAGACAACTCATAGCAATTGCAGGATAATTAAAAAGTCTCCACTCAGAAATTGCAGGTTCTTATATACACTTGTCCCTCCACATTTGCGGCTTTAACTTGTGGATTTGATTATTCACGGATTTTATTACCGTAATATGTTCTCTCTATAGAGTTTATCACATGGGGTGACAACTGGAAGTATAAATGGTGATTAACCCATGATAAGCCTGCAATTGCGCTAATGGTTTTCACACAATGCCATGTTCAAAGTGCTATTATCCTGTGAATAACCCGTGATAATCCTGCAATTGCGCTTATGATTTTCACACAGTGTCGAGATGAAATGTGATTAAAGTGTCATTATCCCATGAATAACCAGGCAAGACACAGGAGTAAATCATTCACAGGATTTTCCGGTGAATGATTTTTTTTCTGTTTATAGCCTGGTCATTCCTGGGATAATGGCTCTTGTGTTAATCTCATTTTAATTATGTTTTAACGTCAACTGCACAATTTCACGGGTTAATTACTGTTTAAACTCCTAATTTCCTTCCATGTGATAAACTCCTAGGAATATCTAGGTCCTCCAGTGCAACTCTATGGTCAACTTTAACCAAAAGTTGCACTGAAGGATTTACAGATTCCTAAAGAGAACACTCCACTAGGCATCTGTACCTCCTCCAGCACAATTCTATGGTCAATGTCTGGCAGATGTTGACCACAGAGTTGCACTGGAGGACCTAGAGATTCCTAGAAAGGTTTTCTCTCAGGTAAAAACATAGCGTTTTTGTTATTTGTGGTTTTTTCCACATTCACAGGGGTCCTGTACCCCTAACCCTAGCAAATTTCCCCACAATTATGTTACCAAAGAGTTAGACTGACAAGCAAACAACCATTGATATTTCTCAATTACTAACCATATAGTATTACTAACCATATAGCTGTGCCAGAAAAAGTGCTATTCTGCTTACACAAGATATTTGGATCCAATCCATTACCTACATAGATGATGACATTTGAATATCTGTAGGTAGAAAATATCTTTGCATATGGCTCCCTTTTTCATGGCCAGTGTATCTGCACATGAAATCCAGAAGGTTTATGCTTTGGGTCACAGTCATGCTGCATATAACTTTCATTAAGGCCCTTGTACTACTTTGATGCAAACACTCACTTTGTACCGTAGAGTATAACAATGAAAGCACCCTTTGGGAAGGCACAGTTATTCCAGCAGCACAAAATATTCTGTTTTTACTGCTGTGAAAATGTGATATCCCTGCAGCATCTGTGCAACAGAGGTGCTACACTGAGGGAATACTTATTAATTCACGGCATGAAATCCACAAATACTACACATTTCTGATTTGAATTTTGTGTGTGTGTAAGTGCCAAATGATTTGCTCCCTGTTGCTTTGGGCTGGTTTTAAACCAGAGGTATGATTGCATAATGGGGCTGTGCCTGCCTGTGGAGGATACTGATAGGACATGGATCTCTCTTTTATTATTATCTATTGTTATTAAAAATATTTTTGGATCACCTTTTAGTACCCAAGAGCTCTCAAGCAAGTATGTTTTTAAACACAATAATATGCAAACTAAATGAGTTGTTGAAAGCAGAAGAGAGCTATCTGAAGAACTGAATCAGAGTACAGCACTTAAAAATCATGGGAAGTTAAGTGAAACAAAGATGTTTACAGCCCATCTAAATCTAAGCAGAGATAGTGCCAATATAGCCACCCTAGGGACAGAGGTCTACAGTCAGAGGTGTTGTTATGCCCAGCAGCCCAGCATCCTATATATGAAAGCCGTCAGATGAGGCCTGCCTGTCTGTGACACAGGCATACACAGTTAGAAAGACTGTACTTCTCCTGTCTGTGTCTAACCAGCCCTCTGAAGCAATGAAGTATCAAGCTGAAAAAGGAGAAATGAGCGAGAATATCAAGGAAAATATCAGAGTTTGGGAAAGTTAATTTTTGAGACTATATCTCCCCAAACCCACCATTCAGCATTTGTCAGAGTACTGGGGGAGGTGTCCCCCCAAAAGGAACTTCCCCAAGCTCTCAGAATGCTTTCAGAGACCTGGCATTACCTGTAACATTCCCCTGGAAAAATACAGATCGCTAGGGAAGTGAAACAGAATCCTGTCCCTGGCACTATCAGGATCATCAAACACAAGCTATGTGTTCATGCTGCAAGTGAATTGTACCCCAGGTATATCAACTAATAATATTCTGAACTAGGAGCCTGAAAAGGGGAGGGGGGAAGTAACTAGCAGCACTTTTAAGACTAATTTCCATTTTAGCATGAGGTTTCATAAGAGCATCAATCCTCTTCCTCAAATAGATTAACAGCAGTATTTGTAGGGTGAGGCATTTATTGCAGTTTGAGGCAAGCCCCCAGGGATGTTTTTATGGCCCTCAGCTTCTCCTGACCATCCAGACTGCTCATTTTTTAGCCCACAAAAAGGACAAACTGGTGTCCCTGAAAGTCTCCAGGAGCACCAATTCACTTTTTGAATTGGTTACAGCCTCTTCCAGCTTTAGTTTTTTCCCCATTTTTTCAATCATTTTGGCAGTCTGTACAGCTCCCAGTGGATCCCAGGGATACAAATTGGTCCCCAAACCTGCTGCAGTTGCATGCCCCTGGATTTATAGTGTCTTTTCTAACAAATAGCCAATGAATATGGAAAACAAAACAATGTCCCATAGAAAGGAAACAATCAATATCCATCCCTATTCCTCCAAAAGGAGACACAAAATATTGTAGTAACTATAGGACCATAGAACTGATTTTACATGTGAGGTCATGCTCAAGATTCTGCAGCAAAGACTCCTACCGTGCATGGAGCAAGACATTCCAGATACATTTCTGGGTTCAGGAAGGGAAGAGGCATTAGAGATCAAATTGCAAACATATGATGGATAATGGAGTGCACCAAAGAATTCCAGAAGAAAAGCAACATGTGCTTTATAGAGTACAGCAAAGCCTTTAAATGCACAGACCACGAAAAGGTATGGATTGCTCTTAGAGTTGGGTATGCCAATAAATTTTGCTGTCCTGGTGCACAATCTATACTCGGGACAAGAGGCCACTGTTAGAAGAGAATACAAAAAACAGATTGGCTCCCAATCAGGAAGGGAATCAGACAAAGATGCATTTTATCACCCTATTCATTCAACTTATACACAGAAAATATCATATGCACAACTTCCCTTATCAAGGAAGGCGAGGAAGAGCAGCATGGACAGACTTCAGGGACAGAGCAGGGAACCCTGGGAGTTCCACCACAGGAACAGCCTCGGAGGAGGTGTGTGGTCGTGGTGGGGGACTCCTTGCTGAGGGGGACAGAAGCAGTGCTTTGTGGGCCTGACAAGATATCTCGGGAGGTGTGTTGTCTCCCTGGGGCAAAGATCCGATACCTGACAAAGAGGCTGACAAGACTGGTCAAGCCTACTGACCAATACCCCTTCCTTTTGGTCCACGTGGGAACAAATGACACAGCAAGACACAGCCTTCAGAACATCAGAAGGGATTACGAGGCTCTGGGTAAGAAGCTGAAAGAAATGGATGCACAGATTGTCATCTCGTCTCTTCTGCCAGTTGAAGGGCATGGTCCAGGACAAGAGAGGAAAATAGCAGATGTCAACAACTGACTCTGCAAATGGTGTCACCGAGAATGATTTGGATTCTTAGATCATGGACGGACTTCTGGCAAGGGATGGGCTGCATCTCACGCCAGTTGGAAGAAACATTTTTGCCAACAGTCTCAAGAATTTGATCAGGAGGGCTTTAAACTGAGTTATATGGGGAAGGGAGACAGTGTTCTGGAAGACAAAAGGACTGGAAAAAACAGTCAAACTGTCATAGAGGGAACAAGGCAAACAGTGCAAGGACCCGACAGTGGGAGGCAAAAAAAGTGCACAGACAGCAAGTAAAGGGGACATATGGTCTTAGATGTCTCTACACTAATGCACAGAGCCTGGGAAATAAGCAAGATGAACTTGAACTCCTAGCCCAACAAAGCAAATACAATATAATAGGCATCACTGAAACTTGGTGGGATGAGTCTTATGATTGGAATGTAGAAATACAGGGGTATAACCTTTTCAAGAGAAACAGGCCAAACAAGAAAGGAGGAGGAATAGCATTATATGTCAGGGATATTTACACCAGTGAAGAAATCCAGGACATCAATCCTGGAAGCCAGGTGGAGCGCATCTGGATAAAAATTAAAGGGGAGAGAAACAACAGGGATGTTATTGTGGGAGTCTACTACAGACCCCAGACTCAGGCAGAGGAATGGGATGATGCCTTTCTAGAACAGATGACCACACACTCAGAAAGGAGAAATATAGTAGTGATGGGTGACTTTAACTATCCTGATATTTGCTTGAATTCAAACTCAGCAAAATCCTCAAGGTCTAGCAAATTCCTCACTTGCCTTGAAGACAATTTCATTGTCCAAAAGGTGGAAGAGGCAACAATGGAGTCAGCTATTTTGGATCTGATCCTAACTAACAGGGAAGACTTAGTTAATAGGGTGCAAGTTGTTGGATCCTTAGGTGGGAGTGATCATGTTCTCCTGGAGTTTATTATACAGTGGAAAGGAGAAGCCAGGCATAGTCAGACACGCATTCTAGACTTTAGGAAAGCTGATTTTAGGAAACTTAGAGAAATACTGGGGGTGATCCCATGGTCAGGAATACTAAAAGAGAAGGGAGTTCAAGATGGATGAGAGTTTCTCAAAAGGGAGATACTGAAGGCACAATTTCAAACCATTCCAATGAGGAAGAAAAATGGGAGGTGCCTTAAGAAACCAGGATGGATGACTAAGGAACTTTTAACTAAAAAATGGGGAAATCACCAAAGAGGAATTCAAACAAATAGCTAGCATGTGTAGGGGTAAAGTCAGAAAAGCTAAAGCGCAGAATGAACTCAGGCTTGCTAGAGAGGTGAAGAACAATAAAAAGGGCTTTTTTGGGTATGTCCGCAGCAAAAGGAAGAAGGAAATGTGTGGGGAAGATGGCAAAAAGTTAACAGGGGACAGAGAAAAGGCAGAATTACTCAACACCTTCTTTGCTTCAGTCTTCTCAAAAAAGGCAAAGGGTGCTCACTCTGAGGATAATGGAGCAGAGGACAGAATAGGAGAATTTCAGCACAGAATAAGTTAAAAGGTAGTACAGGAATACCTGGTTAATCTAAATGAATATAAGTCTCCAGGACCAGACGAATTACATCCAAGGGTACTAAAAGAATTGGCAAGTGTAATATCGGAACCATTGGCAATAATATTTGAGAACTCCTGGAGAACAGGAGAAGTCCCAGCACACTGGAGGAGGGCAAACGTTGTCCCCATCTTCAAAAAGGGAAAAAAAGAGGATCCCAACAATTATCGTCCAGTTAGTCTGACATCAATACCAGGAAAGATTTTGGAGCAGACCATTAAACAGAGAGTCTGTGAACATCTGGAAGGTAATTCCATAATCACAAAAAGTCATCATGGGTTTCAGAGAAACAAGTCATGCCAGACAAATTTGATTTCTTTTTTTGATAAAATTACCAGCTTGGTAGATGAAGGGAATGCTGTGGATATAGTATATCTTGATTTCAGTAAGGCCTTTGACAAGGTTCCCCATGACATTCTTGCAAACAAGCTGGTAAAATGTGGGCTAGACAAAGTAACTGTTACATGGATTTGTAATTGGTTGACTGGCCGAACCCAAAGGGTGCTCAACAATGGCTCCTTTTCAACCTGGAAAGAAGTGACCAGTGGGGTGCCACAGGGCTCTGTCCTGGGCCCAGTGCTATTCAACATCTTTATCAATGACTTGGATGACAGTATTGGGGGCATAGTTATCAAATTTGCAGATGACACCAAATTAGGAGGAGTAGCTAATACCCGAGAAGACAGGATCAAAATTCAAAATGACTTGAACAGATTAGAAATCTGGGCCAAAGCTAACAAAATGAAATTCAACACAGAGAAATGTAAGGTACTGCACTTAGGGCGGAAAAATGAAAAGCAGAGATATACGATGGGGGATACCTGGCTGAATGAGACTACATGTGAAAGGGATCTAGGAGTCAGGTAGACCACAAGTTGAACATGACTCAACAGTGCGATGCAGCAGCTAAAAAGGCCAATGCAATTTTAGGCTGCATCAATAGAAGTATAGTGTCTAGATCAAGAGAAGTAATAGTGCCACTCTATTCTGCTTTGGTCAGGCCTCACCTGGAATACTGTGTCAAGTTCTGGGCACCACAATTCAAAAAGGATGTGGAGAAACTGGAGCATGTCCAAAGGAAGGCAATTAAAATGGTGAAGGGTCTGGAAACCAAGCCCTATGAGGAACGACTTAGGGAGCTGGGGATGTTTAGCCTTGAGAAGAGAAGGTTGAGAGGTGATATGATAGCCGTGTTTAAATATTTGAAGGGATGTCATATTGAGGAGGAAACAAGCTTGTTTTCTGCTGCTCCAGAGACTAGGACCGAGAACATTGGGTGCAAGCTCCAGGAAAAGAGATTCCACCTCAACATTAGGAGGAACTTCCTGACAGTAAGGGCAGTTCGACAGTGGAACACACTCCCTCGGAGTTGTGGAGCCTCCTTCCTTGGAGGTCTTTAAGCAGAGGCTGGATGGCCATCTGTCAGGGATGCCTTGATTGGGAGTTCCTGCTTGGCAGGGGGTTGGACTGGATGGCCCTTGTGGTCTCTTCCAACTCTACGATTCTAAAAGGCTTAGACTGAGAGGAAGAATATCAACAGCCTACGATATGCAGATGACACTATAATACCAACAGAAAATAACAAAGATTTGAAACAATTACTAAGGAAATTCAAAGAAGAAAGTACAAAAGCCAGGCTTAACGTCGAACATTAAGAAAACTAAAATAATGACCATGGAGGATCTACACAAATTCAACATAGAAAATGAGGAAATTTAAAGTTAAAGACTTCTCATATTTTGGATCAGTTGTTGACTGTAATGGAAACTGCAGTCAAGTAATCAGATGATTCGGACTGAGAAGAGTAATTATACTAGAATTAGAGAAGATTGTAAAGTACAAAGGTATACAACTGAACACTAAAGTGAGGATTTTTCATGCCATCTTATATCCATTAGGTATAGGTGTGAGAGTTGGACAGTGAAGAAAACTGATAGAAAATCAAATCATTTGATATGCGCTGCTGGAGATGAGGTGTGGATGCTATGGACAATTTAAAAAGACAAAGCAACGGTCCAGGAATAAATCAGATCTGAACTCTCCCTAGAAGTCAGGGTGACTTTAGTGAGGCTGCCATATTTTGGCCACATCATGAGAAGGCATGACTGACTAGGAAAGATGACAATCTTTGTAAAGATAGAAGGCAGTGCAAAGAGAGGAAAACCATACACCTGATGGACAAACTCAGTTAAAGAGAACAGAGCCTTAAATTTGCAGGAACTGAGCAGGGCCATTGAGGATAGGGCATCTTGGAGATGCCTCATTCACAAGGGCGCCAAAGATTGAAGTCAACTTGAGTGCAATTAACAAGAACAATTAATAGGGTTTAAAGCATGGGAATACCAGCCATCCCTGGGAGTAACAGCTAAGGAAATTAAGACCCCACAGCTCTGGATTTGTATATGTAGGGCAAGTGAGTAAAGCGCCAAGAAACTTTAAGATCTTGGATTTCTTACCAACATTTGTTTAATTTAAAAGTAATTATAGTTTATATTTTGCATGTTCTAATATTTCCAAAATGATAGGTACGAATAACTGTTTGGAGACAGATATGGTGAAGTTAATCAAAATGGTACAAATATTTGTTAGCTGCATTGATTTCCCCCTAAATTCTAAAACTTCATACGTAATAGGTTGACACCAGTTTTCCATTTAAAAAAACCAACTCTGATGCCATGCTTCTTTAAATAAGTCCTATTTTCAACTGATACAATATTATTCCAACTGCCATTGCAAATGGGAAGAGTCTTTTCATCCTGATTAATGGGAATAAAGTTATTAAGGAAGAAAAATTTGACAAGATCTTTTAAAAGGGCTTGTGTTTCAGATGGTGATTGCCTAGGAGAGAGATCTTGGGGTGGGGGCTGGGTAGGAGACAGTTCACTGAAACGAACATTAACCCAGTTCACAGATGAAATGAAAATCAAAAATTCTGTACCACAATTTTTTTAGAATGGGATGACCAATAACACAGTAAATACCATAATGCTGCTATGTTAGTTTATAATGTGCTACATGCAGTGTTACAAAGGCCATACTTTATAATATCGCATACAGTTCTGAATGCCCTATTCTAAAATGGATATAACAGAACTACAAAACATACAAAAATGGAGACTGTCAAAACAACAGCTAGAAGGATCTAGGGGCTGGAAAGCAAACAAGAAAAAGCAAGTGTTTGGGTCTTTTTAGCTTTTAAAAGAGAATTTGAGAGGACATCATAGTAGTTTTTTCTTTCTTGAGGGCAGGGATTTATATAATTACAAAATGAGCAGAAAGCACGGATAGATATTTTACCCTCTTCTCTAACATTAGACATCTTGAGTTCTAAAATGAAACTTGTTGATGATAGGTTAAGGAGTAGTCAAAGGAAGTACTTGTTTGCAAAATAAATAATTAACTCATGAAATTCACTACAATAAAAAATATTGGCACTACTGTTCGTTAGCTTTTTGACAAGTATTGTAACTACCAGTGAATAAATTGGAGAGAGGGAGGCCTTGGTAAGAATACTTGGACTTAAATCCTATTGTTAGTCCCAACTAGAGTTGAACCATTAAACTAGCTGGGATTATTTAGTATGATTCAGGCCTTAGGCCTTGAGGATGTGTGCTACACAGTATTGCAGAAAGGGTCAGGGTGGATTTCCACCAAGATCCATATAGTATTAAAGAGAAATCTGCACAGTTTCCTTCAGCTTCTCCAAATCTTAGCCCTGGACAAGTGAGGATTCATACTTACACTTTTTCTGGAATACCACAGGCAACAAAGAACAATTTGTTACAACAACAACAACAACAACTCACAATCACATTTACCAGCTTTTGATATTTTGAACTCTGATGTATCTCTCCAAGAGTAAAGATAGGTTGAGAAACACTCTGACTTTCCTTGCTTCCTCCAAAATTAGGCTTCACAGATGCTCACAGGGAACATTTCATTTTAAAATATAGGTAAAGGTGTTAGACACATCCAGGGAACACAGCACTTCTACTAACTATGAAACACAAGCCCTACTAACTACTAACTACTAACTAACTACGGTATGTATGGAAAGGGATCTTGTAGCACCTTTGAGACTAACTCAAAGAAAGAAGCTTGTAGCATGAACTTTCAGAGACTTGAGTCTACTTTTTCAGATGCATGCATCTGAAGTAGTAGAATCAAATTTATGAAAGTTCATGCTACAAGCTTCAATTAGTCTCAACGGTGCTATAAGATCCTTTTGCATACTGATTTTCCAGTCTAACACAGCTATGTCTTTGAATATAGCCTACATATTCAGTGGTGTGCACTCAGAAAACACTATGGAATCCTGGGCTTTCCAGTTTAGGGAGTAGTACTGTATTTAGCATTCTCGCCTGATAATTAAAGTGGAATATAGTGCTATACCTGTACCAAGAATATATCTGTACCAAGGACAAGAGGCCATCTTCAGAACAGAATTTGGGGAAACAGAGTGGTTCCCAATAGGCAAAGGAGTCAGGCAAGGCAAGGCTGCATCCTATCATGCTACTTGTTTAACTTATATGCCGAAAACATCATAAAAAAACCAGAATTAGAATCAGAAAAAGGAGGCGTTAAGATAGGAGGAAGCAACATTGACAACCTAAGGTATGCTGACAACATCATAATATTAGCAGAAGACATTCAGGGATTGGGACAGTTAATAAGGAAGATCAAAGATGAAAGTGCAAAGGCAGGTCTGGTGCTAAATAAAAAGAAAACAAAAATAATGACCACAGAAGAAATACACAAGTTCAATTTAGACAACGAGGAAATTGAAATAGTTAAAGAATTCCCATATCTAGGATCAAACATTGATCAGGATGGAGACTGCAGTCAAGAAATAAAAGAAGACTAGGAATGGGAAGGGCAGCTATAAAAGAACTGGAAAAGATACTGAAGAGTAAAGACATACAACTGAGCACTAAATCAGAATCGTTCAGGCCACCGTATTCCCAATTACCATGTACAGATGCAAGAGCTGGACAGTGAAGGAAGCAGACAGAAAGAAAATCAACTCATTTGAAATGTGGTGCTGGAGAAAAGTACTTAGGATACTATGGACAGCCAAGAAGACAAATGGATTATTGAACAGATCAGACCAGGGCTGTCCTTGGAAGCAAAGATGATCAAGTTGAGACTATCATACTTTGGCCACATAATGAGAAGGCATGGATCACTAGAAAAAAACAATAATGCTAGTAAAAGTAGATGATAGAAGAAAGAGAAGAAGACTACAACCCAGATGGATAGACTTGATTGGGAGGGTATGGGGAAGGGCTTGCAGGACAGTGGAGGATAGGGATTCTTAGAGATGTCTCATCCACAGGGTCGACATGAGTTGGAACTGACTCGAGGGCAGCTAACAACAATAGTGCTATAATTGCATAGTGTGAAAGGGCCCCTTTTGTCTTTTCCAGCAAAGCTGCTTATACACTTTCTATTCATGACCTAATGCTGCAAAAAAACATTACAGCCATGCAGGGCAAAGTACCTAGAAGACATACAACTAGGTCACCTTGCAGTATTCTTAAAAAAAGAAGAAAGAATTAAGTCAGTATCCAACTGTGCATTTCTTCTGAATAAATTTGAAGTGGGGGTATCCCACCTCCTTCCTGTAGCCGACCCAACCCATCTGTTACAAAACCTGCTCTAGTGCTGGGAAGCAGATTAAAAGCTCCATAGAGAATTGTAGGGGAGAATGGCCTAAAGCCCCAACTCTGCCATGCACATCATGTCACATCTAGATCTCAGCAATGTAGTATAGTGTGCACTCAGCACAGACACAGCACAGACATGATACTCCATTTTGTCTCAGTCCTTCAACAACCAGATTGCCTTCTACAGCTATTAGGCATTCATTCCTCCTTAGGCTGCCCCCATAACTTTTTGTATACCTGCCAACTTTTTGTATACCTTCCAAGGTATTGTAGTCATTATGATTATGTTTATCTTCTCTGTCTTGAATTTTTATTGTATTTGTTGGAAATTTTATGTCAGGGGTAGGCAACCTTTTTCAGCCGGGGGCCGGGTTGCTGTCCCTCAGACAATTGGGGGGCCGAAGCACCATAAATAAATAAATAAATAAAAATAACTTTTTTAAAAAAATAAAAAAAATATGCATGCACACTCTCTTAGCCCCAGAAAAGCCATGGCAAAACCCCTGTGGAGATTTTGCCAAGAAAACCTCAAGAACAAGTAATAACAACAATAATCAATATCATCATGGTGGGCGGCAGCGGCGGCAGGACCGGCCTGGGGCCGGGCCAAAGGCCTCGGGGGGCCACATCCGGCCCCCGGACCTTAGGTTGCCTACCCGTTTTATGTATTACATTCTCCTTTCCCTCCTTAGATAGAATGACATAGATAGAGGGAAATTCCTGTCTATCTAAGCATATCTAAACTCCTGTCACTCACACTTGGAGGCTGTTTAACAGACTTTCTCTCAGAATTCTAAACAGTCTCCTCTCAGTATAAGACAGAGTAACAGCCTCCTCTAAGTGAGGTTAACAGTTTCTTCCTGCAATACCGAAACCATCACCAGTTAAGATAAGAATTAGTTATTTTATGTATATATTTATTAAAGCCATTATTGTTTGTTTTTAAACTACAAACTGTATGTTTGTTGTTTCTCTGAGTAAGTCTTTATTCTTTAGGAAAGCATACTTAGAATAATTTAGTCAGGCTCATACTTCTGTTGTTCTGCTAATGAAAGCTAGACTAAAAAGTTTTAACATTCACACTTGTCTATTTTTGTTTCCTTTAAAAGGGTTAATTAATACCTTGGGAAACTAAAATTGCATCCACAGTTTTTTTTATAATTTTTTTAATAAAAAAAATACTTCATTGACTTTGATATTTCTTAAATTTCTAACTCTCACCATGTGTCTTGCTATGTCCTCTTCTCAAATTCTCTGGTATATTTGGACTCTATAAAGCCAAGTACATTTTTCAGCTCCACTTTCTATCATTGGACCTCTCAACTTCTGCCTAGATCATGTTTGTATTTGAACATGCAGTTACAAATCTCTTCACACTGTCTTCCTCCAAGTAATTATGCATTATTACATAATAGTCAGATGGTCAACACAAAAACTGAATAGGTCACATAACAGGGAAAAGAAGATAGCAAAAAAGATGGAGAAACTCAATTCGTGTGACAAAAACAAGACCAGATGCAGACTGCAGCACAGACAATGAACTAATAATATCCAAAATAAGAATAAAGCTGAAGGAGAATACCAAATAAATAAGCATGCTAAAATATGATCTGGAAAACATTCCAACAGAAGCTAAAGAGAGCGTGAAAATAGATTTGTAGATTGTGTAGATTAAGTCTAGTTGACTGGGAACCAGAAGAACTATGAACAGAAGTCAGGGACACAGTCAAAGAGGAATGTAGAAAAACAATATCTATGGCTAAAAAGAGGAAGAAACAATGGATGACAGACGAAACATTTCAAGCAGTTAAAGAAAGACAAGAAGCAAAAACAAAAGGAGACAGGAACAAAATCAGAACCATTAATGCTACTGTCCAATGATTAGTGCGCAAGGACAAAGAGAATTTCTACAATCAATGCAGAGAAACAGTAACTGACAACAAAAAAGGAAGAACAAGACACCTCTTCCACATGATTCGGGAATTCAAAGATAAATTTAAACCAAGGATGGGGATGCTCTACAACAGAAGGGGAACATAATAGACAACAAGATAAGATAAAATAAAATATGCTGGAAACAATACACAGAGGAGCTGTATAAAAATGTGAAAGGATAAATGACATGTTGGAAGAAGAAACATATGAAGATGAACCCCAGATTTTGGAAAGTGAAGTGAAAGCCACACTCCAAGCAATTGGGAAGAATAAATCACCAGGAACAGATGACATACTAATAGAAATGCTATAATCCACAGAGGAAGAATCAAATGCAGCGCTAACTAAACTGTGCCAACAAATATTAAAAAAAAAGCAGTGGCCTACAGATTGGAAACAATCAATATATGTTCCTATACACAAAAAAGGAGACACAAAAGATTGCAGTAACTACAGAACCACTGCACTAATCTCGCATGTAAGTAAGGTCATGCTCAAAATTCTGCAGCAAAGACTTCTACCATATATGGAGAGAAATCCCAGAGGTACAAGCTGGTTTCAGGAAAGGAAGAGGCATTAGGGATCAAACATACAATGGATAATGGAGCACACAAGGGAATTCCAAAAGAAAATCTGCATGTACTTCATTGGCTACAGCAAATCCTTTGACTACACAAATCATACAAAGCTAAGGAATACTCTCAAAGAAATGGGAGTATCACTACATTTGATTATTCTGATGTGTAAACTATACTCAGGTCAAGAGGCTGCCATCAGAACCGAGTACAAACAAGCATGTTTCCATCGGCAAAGGAATCAGGCAAGGCTGCATGCTATCACCCTATTTGTTCAAACTCTATGCAGAAAATATCATATGCAGAGCAAGCTTAGAGTCAGAGGCAAGAGGAGTGAAGATTGGAGGAAGGAACATTAACAATGTAAGATACACAGATGACACAATACTACTAGCAGAAAGAAACAAAGACCTGGAAGAATTCTTAGAGAGGAAAATGCCAAAGCTGGATTAATGCTGAACAGCAAAAACAAAAATAATGACCATAGAAGAGTTACAAGACAAGACAATTGAAATTTTCAAAGAGTTCCCATACTTTGAGTCAAGCACTGATCAGAATAGAGGGTGCAGTCAAAAAATTAGAAGATGACTATGACTAGGAAGGCCAACCATGAAAGAACTAAAAGATCCTAAAATGTAAAGATATACAACTGAGCACTAAAGTTAGAATTGCCCAAGCCATTGTATTCTGCATCACCATGTATGGATGTGAGAGCTGGACAGTAAAAAAAGCTGATAAAAAGAAAACTCATTTGAGATGCCGTGCTGTGGAAGGATGCTGAGGACACCATGGCCAGTCTAGAAGACAAATGAATAGGTCCTAGAACAGATGAAGCCTGAACTCTCTCTGGAAGCCAGGATGATCCATAAGAAGGCATGGATCATTAGAAAACAATGCTAGCAAAGACAGAGGGAAGTAGAAAGAGAGGAAGACCATTTGCCAGATAGTTGGACTTTATCAGAGTCAATGTAAAAGAGGGAGGGAGGGAGGGACCAAGTACAGTCCTATGGAACCCTAGCTCCCTGTATTACAATTTTTATAAACGAGGGATGGTTAGCCAGTAGAAAGCCACTAAGGGACTTTACAGACTGCCAGTAATAGTGCAAATTGAGGCCACTTTAACTGCCCTGGCTCAGTGCTAGGGAAGCATGGGAACTGTATTTTTTTCTGGGACATTGAGCCTTCTCTGCCAGAGAGCTCTGGTGCCACAATAAACTACAGTTCCCATGATTCCTTAGCACTGAGCCAGGACAGTTAAAGTGGCCTCAATTTGCACTATTTCTGGCAGTCTGTAAAGGCCCTAAGTTTACTTGCAGCTTTTTGGACAGAAGCCTATGTGGAATTGAAGGGAAGGCATTAATACGTTAGAAGCCACAGCATCGTGAGAGTCTGCTTCTTTTGGTGAATAACCTGTGGATAACCCTAGCAGTTGATAGTTCTCCAAGAATGCAGAGAGCTATTTCTAGTCACTGAATGATCTGACAATAGGGGTAACAGATATACTCATTCTGCTGGGTCCCAATTCTATCATCAGGTTTAGTTTACTTTTCAGATATTCTGGTCTCTATTTAGGAATCACTTGATCTGCATACACAGATAGAGCTTTTTGAAGGGTGACTGTACCACTACTAGAGAATTCTGGCCGTAAAAACAAGTATCATGGACCTCATCTCCAAATGAGCTTGGTAACCAATGAGCTGAAGGGAGCACACAGGATAAATAAGGAATTACTCCAAGATCAACACCATAGTTCCCAAAGTTGAGCTAGTTCCAACACTTGCACACTGAAAAATCTTGGAATCAACTGCAAAAGATTTCATGTGTAGTCTTCTATAAGAAAAGAACTGGAGGTATGTGTTTTGTCTCAGTCCCTGATGTTTATTTTTTTCTAGGGAATTCTTTCAAAACTCATCAGGAACCCATTACCTTGAAGGCAACTGATTACTATGATCACTAGATCCTTGAAGCTTGTTGCAGAGAAGAGTAGGAGCCATCAACATAAAAGAGGCGTGAAATGCTTTGCAAACATGTGATCTACTAACATTACTAGGAAAACAGAGAAGACCCGAGAGTTTCAGAATAAATTATGATTTGGTGGAGGAGATTTCTGGCCCTGAACACCTGCCCAAGGAAGTGTGTGTTGTGTCAGAGTAAAGTCAAGTGGATGATTGAGCGACCAATACTGTTTGCATTTGTTTTCTAGGTGAAGCAGGACAGTGGACAAAGACCCCTTTTCTAAGATAAAGAACCTTTTTACTCCTTCTCCAGGAGGCGGGTATCTTATTTCCATGTTTAAGGTTATCAAAATGTTTTGGCATTTAATTCAATAGATAATGTACCTCCATCAAAACACTTTAAAATAAAATGTTAGAGAAAAAATTGGCACAGTGAAAACAGTTTTGAAAAAAAATCAAGCATGAATGAGTAGTCATCAGTTGAAATAAGGAAGCAGTGATTATGATCAAGGAGTAGAGGAACCAGAAACAGAGGAATGGTAAGGCTTGCTCCTAAAAGTAGGCAAGTGAAGTTCATTCTTTTAGTCTTTTTGGCAGAAAGCCCTTGCAAGTGTTCTACAATATAACAGTGTCCTGCCCTATTGACAGACATGTGCTGTGACAGCCACAGTATGGCCTTGGCTATGATCCCTATTTTTACAGTTACCTTTCCCTAAGAGCTACCTGGTCAAGAAATGCTGTAGTATTCATTAGAACAATTTGTTAGCCTCTCTTATCTAGAAAACATGAAATCTGCCAAATGACTACCTTAGACAACCCGAGCTGAATGTACGGATATGAACATTTTCTTACTTTGTTGTGAAAAGATTGCCTAACCAAAAGATAAACTGGCAATAGTAAATTTATCTATCAACAATACACTTACTCAAAAAATGTCCTTGCATTGACAGTGGCCTCACATTTTGCTATTCAAATAGTACAGTTAAGACTGAGGAAAATGTCATTTGCCAAAGGCTACCAACCATTTCCTTTAGTATGACTAAAAGAACACAACTGAAGCTATAATTTATGCAAAGAGTCATCATTTAAGCACCATATGAAATCAAAAATTGTGAGAAAATGCCAAACACATACCAACATTAAAGATTTGAAGTGGCTTTTCATAGGCTCATGCTGGGAAGACCTACCAAAACAGTCCTTTCCTTTAAGAACTGCCCCAATAACTATTTATTTATATATAAAAATGTTGGACTATTCACAGTGTTTACAGCAGCTGCATACAACAAGTGAAGCAACAGCAAAACTTGAACATCATTACAAACAGCAGCATTACAGGAACAATGTACTGACATATTGACAGCTCAGCTTGAGCTGGTTCCATGGTTCACACAGAAAAAAGAAACTAGGATGCTTGTATAACCAAAACAAAAATAACCCCACTGTTTCTTTACTTGAAATTAAACTTCACTGATGTCAACCGATTTTACTCTTGAGTGAACCTGCCTAAGAATTAACTGGGTCTTTTTGATTGGTGAGAATCAGACATTGGATCCGTTTGAGGGAGATTTTCAATTTTGCTCTGAACTGCAAGTAGACATACAATGCAAACATTACCTCTGTAATTCTTAACATATTTATTATGCTAACCTATTTATGACAAAATAGTTTGAGTGCATGGCTTAAGTACCAGCAATCACAGAAGTGATCTGTAAGAAAGCAGTCCAAAGGCTATTTAAGGATATATGACGACACAGGGCTTAAACCATTTTAGTGTTAATTTTCTTGTACATGTGAAGCCTTCATGCCTTTCTAAAATTATTCTGCTGTCATGCTTAAAGTTCTTTAACAGTGGAGTGGGCTACTTTCTCAACCAGAATCTTAGGCAAACCTAAAATGGACCAATGGTTCTCCAGCTTTGGTCCACCAGATATTTTGAACCAACTTCCAGATTGATTCCATGACAACTGGCTATATGAGCTGGGGCTTTTGAAAGTTGAACCCCCAAATTTCTATAGGACCAAAGAATGAGACTGACTATAATAGGCTGTTTTCCTGTTTCTGCCCATATAGAGATGCTACATTCTAAAATCAGAAACTTTTCATGAACAGCAAGCTACAGCTCTTCCACAGATTGCATGTGCAGTTGAGTTCCAAGACTTAGGTCTAATGATTTATTTACAGAAATGTATATAGTAGTTCTGTACTCATTGCATTGTTTAAGAGGAAGATGCAACTAAGCATCTAAAATTAATAATGCTCTGGGTTTCAAAAGCTCCCCCCCCCCAATATTCTACTATTTTGTTTTGTATCAATAAATCAAGAAAACAGCCAGTCAATCATCATGCATAATTACTACTGTATATACTCATGTATAAGTCTAGAAATTTTAGTCAAAAAATCAACCCCAAAAACCAGAGTTGACTTATCCAGGGATCAATGTTAATATTGTACTTTAACTCTAAAAAATGAACCATCCCCTAGTGAAAGACAAGAGTATAATCTGTCCTGGAATCACTGACACATCTCTATCCTCTCATCCATCCATCCTTTAGTGTGAGGGCAAACAGTGATGCCTGCTGAAATTTTTTAAGTCCTTTGGCATTGTTTTTCTTTGCTTCATCCTTTAGATCCATTGTTATATGGCCCTAAATTTTACTCTTGACTTATCCAAAGGTCATATCAAAATCCCTAACTTTTGGCCCCCAAACCTGCCCACTACTTACACATAAGGTCAACTAATAGTTGAGTATATATGGTAGTAACATCTGTTTTACAGATTTGATTGTATGTAATTTTATAAAATACTGTGTCTACATATTTCATTAAGATAAGTGGTATATAAGTACTATAAACAAACACGTCTACTGTGGAATATGTTCTGTGGAGATCATGAAGGCTTTCTCTGAAGTACGAATATGTTGGATTTCAGTATTAAATCCCTGATCACATACCAGTTCACTTGGAATGAAGTCTGTTAAAGGAAGTACCACTGAACTCAAAGTGAACATGGCCAGCACTAGAACTTTAGATATTAATTCCCCTCAAGAATAAAACCTAAATAGAAATGCTGATTTCTATATTCAAAAGGTAAATTTCAGGCCTGTAACAATTTTGCTTGGAGTTGAAACATATTATATTTCTGTCCTTTATAATTATTCAGTCAGTTAGAAACCAGAATAATTCCCTCTATATGTCAATGGCTCCTATTTGGGTCAAGCATAGACTTTGTCAGATTAATATCTGAATTTATACTGTCAACCAACTTTACATTTCTCTGTGTGTGACAGAGCTCATGAGAAAAGAGATACAGGACCCTTGAAACATTTTAAAACATGGTATCTCAGAACTAGTTTTACCTGAAAGCGTCCAGCTTCTCCTAATCCTGAAAAGCCACCCTGTTTAAACAGGCATCCATATAAAAGGAGTATTACTTCATACTCTGCTCTTTTCTGCTTTTTCAGAGAGCAAGGTACCTCATTTTCCTACTCTGAACGCTGAAGGCAAACAATTCTTTGAAGATACAGCTCAAGCTTTAGTACAATGTCTGTATCCATGTTTGCTGGTCAAAAACAATCTCTGACTCACCCAAAGAGCACTTGTTTTATTTTGCTATCCTGATTTGAATACTCTGCCAACAAATGATATTATTAAAGATAATATTCAGAAGGGAAAGACTGTGTATTGACATTACAGCAAGGAAGGAGCACATCTCTGGCTCCTTGCGACTGTGGTGAGATACTCTGGGCCTATTGAAATGCACAGGCCATCTGTGCACATATCATAGTACAAACACACCTTGCAGGCTGTATGTGGTAAATGGGCAGCATAGTACCCTCTCACTTTAAACAAATCATGTCAGAATAAAAACAGATCCACAAATGGGCTCTGCCCAAGCTGCCCCAAATGTGTTTTGTAACAAACAACATATTTTCCAAGTTCCTTTCTCCTTTTACCAACTCAGAACCAAATCTGGACTTTAAAAGTGGGCAAGCTGACAACTTGAATACAGTGAAAGAAAAGTACTCCAAATATGGGGGTTTATACATGTAGGACTGGGGTGGGATTTTAATTCTCAGCATCGTATCAATAGTATTCCCCCTATGTAAGCAAATGTTAATCTTAACTAAAAGAAAATTAAGAGACCTTAAACAATTGGTGTGACATTATAAAGTGTGACAGAGATTAACTATTTCAACCAGTATTATTTAGGCCCTGCTCCTTTAGTGAATCATAAACTAAACACATGAATTACTATTGTACTCTACATATGTTATAAGCATAAAACCTTTGCAGGGTCAGGATGCAAAGTGACAAAAATCTGAAAATCTTAGCTCAGCACAGAAATAAACAGACATAAAAAATGAAAATGTTTCTATTTCCAACAACTAACATTTGCAACAAAATATTCCAATACCACTCCAGGAGCCAATATTTTTACGCCACATCTGTTTGTTCGCATAGTATATAAACTTCCTGACATCACCAAACAAACTGATAAAATATTTATATATATGGAAATCAACAACAACCAAGAAACCCCACACATACACCAATCAGTTGAAACCTGAGAGACTCTTGTGTATTCCAGAAACAAGGCATCAGGACCAAATTTTGTCAAAAACAGAAACAACCTCCCAATAAACAATGTTATCAGAGTACATAATAAGGAATAAATAAAACCAAGTGAGAACATGGAATATGAGACTCCCCCACAAGCAAAATAATAATAATAATAATAATAAGAATAATAATAATAATAGGTATCTCTTACAAACAAATCAGACACAGTAAATCAGGCACCTCTCAACTTTCAACCTTAAAAATAATAATATACAACAATAATAGTAGGTAGCCATATCTCTTACAAACAACACAGTATACTGGCACTTTTCAATCTTCAACCCTAAATATTATAAGAACAACAACAACAACAGTAATAGTAGGCAACCATATCTCTTATAAACAAATCAGACACAGTAAAACAGGCACCTCTCAATCTTCAACCTTAACAATAACAATGATAATAATAATAATAGGTAGCCACATCTCTTACTTTTCAATCTTCAACCCTAAATATTATAACAACAACAACAGTAACAGTAGGCAACCATATCTCTTACAAACCAATCAGACACAGTAAAACAGGCACCTCTCAATCTTCAACCCTAAAAACAGTACTCATAATGATCATAACCACCGCTTTTCCAAGAAGGAAACCCTCCAGCTGCTTCTTTCCTCCAAAGTCCACAAAAATAAAGGAAAGAGAGAAACAAGGAAGGAAGGAAGGAATGAAGCCCCCAGCCTCCCTCCATTGCCTGAAACTGTGGTCTGGGCAGAGAGGGCACATTTCTGCTGGCCTTACCTCCCTCCCCTTCCCCACAAATACAAACAGGGAGAAGGAGAGGCTTACCTTGGCTGCACCCCACTTTTATTTTTCCTTCCCTTTCCTGGAGGCAGTGGAGGGAGAGGGAGAGAGAGACACACACAAAGGGTAATAAAGGGGGAGGAGGGGAGAGGGAGAGAGAAAGAGAGAGAGAGAAGGGGAGAAGAAGGGGAAGGAGGAGGAGGAGGAGGAGAGGCTGGTGCTCCTCCTGTTGTGCTCTCTCTCCCTCTCTCTGTGTTGTCTCCAGCCAGGGCCAAAATCCACCAGAAGCAGCCAGGGAGTAGTGGCGAAGGAGAGTGAGTATCTGTGTTGCTAAGAGGCTTTGGGCTCCTCTCCTCTGACGGCCAAAGCGGGGGAAGAAACTCTCTCCTTCTCTCTCTCTCTCTCTCTCTGGGATCACAGGAGGAGGAGGTTTTTGGGGGGAGGACAGCACTCCTTTCCCCCCCGAGGCCCTCCCCGCCGCCCAATCTGAGGCGGGATTGGCGCTCTGGCCCTTTAACAATATAAATAAAAGGGCCCCCCCTCAGCTGCCTTCGTCGCCTCCCCTTCTCTCCCTCGCCGCCTCCTCTTCATCATCACCATCATCATCATCAGCTGCTCTTGCTGCTGCTGCTGCTGAAGCCTCTCTGGCTCTGGGAGGAAGATGGGAGGCTCGCAACGCGCATGCGCCCCTCCTCGGCAGAGCCCGCTGGAGGAGGAGGAGGAGAGGAGGAGGAGGAAGGGAAAAGGGAAGAAGGGGAGGGGGGTGAAGGAAGAGCTAGCCGCTCCCACAATGCCCCGCGGCCGCCGGAAAAGAAAAGTCCGTAGAGATAGAAGGAAAGGAAGGGAAATGGACCGGAAGTAGTATTAGTAGTACTAGTGGAGGTGGTGGTGGTAAAGCGGAAGTAGGTAAACGGGTGGAGAACAGGAGAGTGTAAAACACCCGTTTTCCCCCTCTCTGTTTAGGTCCACGCATGCGCGACGGGTAGGGTTCACGTGACGGGTTCCTGGCGCGCGGAGGGTGCTGGGGCGGTTGGTGAGGAGAAAGGGGCGGCTAAAAGGAGCGTTGGTGCTGCAGCAGAACCGGGAGTAGCGCGTGAGTTTCCAGTTCTCGTGCCTGTTAACCGTTAAACGGAGGGCGGGGAGGGGGAGGAGGAGGAGGCGGCGCTCTGGGTGGCTTTGAGGCAGCTCAAGGGCGGCCGGGCGGCTCTTTCTCTCCCTTTTCCTTTTCCTTTTCCTTCTTCAGGGCGGCGGGAAGGCGGGTTTGGGCACCGGCGGTTGAATCATTAAACTTCTTGTGGGTTTCCTCTGCGCCTCATTTGGTGGAGGCGCGCACCTGGCTCCTTTCTTTCAGGACCCGGGGGCGACGGTGGCCAGTTGGGCACAGCCTTCCTCCAGGTGCCCCTCGAGGGCTGCGGGGGCCTCTGGTCCGAGAGGGCCGCTCTCTTTGGGTTCCCTCTCAGGAGGGTCGGGGAAACGGAGCTCCTGGCCCTGCCAAGTGGGCCCAGGGGCAGGATTGCAGGGGAACCCCCTACACAGGCTAGCAATAATACTGAGGGCCTATGCAGACGGCCAGAAATAATGCAGCTTGAGGCCACTTTAACTGTTCTGGCTCAGTGCTAAGGAATCATGGGAACTGTAGTTTATTGTGGCACCAGAGCTCTCTGACAGAGAAAGCTTAATATCCCAGAAAAAAAAATACAATTCCCATGATTCCCTAGCACTGAGCCAGGGCAGTTAAAGTGGACTCAATTTGCACTATTTCTAGCAGCCTGTATAGGCCCCGAGATAACATCCAAAATTCACCGAACAGTGATAATACCTGTTTATATACTAAAATGCAGAAGATGCACATTGCAAGCTTTCGAAGCTCCACTGGCTTCTTCATCACACAGAAGTGCTTAGTTGCTAAGTAAGGCTTATATTACTGCAATATAGGGATATACTAGATAAGGGACATTTGATAAATGAGAAATGGAGCAAAAATATACCTGGACAGGCACAGCCATACACAAGTTACACACGTTTCTCTCTGCCTGCACTAGAACACTTTCCATAGGTGTGATTCATTATAATATTTTCCATGGAAAGAGTCAATGGATTGGGTTTTCACCCACCCAGGGTTTGAATCAGGGATGGGCAACCTTTTTTGAGCCGGGGGCCAGGTTGCTGTCCCTCAGACAATTGCGGGACCGAAGCACCAAAAATAAATAAATAAATATTTTTAATTTTCTTAAAAAAATTAAAACAAATATGCATGCACACCCTCTCAGCCCCAGAAAAGCCATGGCAAAACCCCTGTGGAGATTTTGCCAAGAAACCCCCAAGAACAAGTAATAACAACAGTAATCAATATCATCGGGGGGGGGCGGGGGGGGGCGGTGGTCCAAAGGCCTCGGGGAGCCACATCCGCCCCCCCCCCCCCCCCGAGGCCTTAGATTGCCTACCCCTGGTTTGGATTATAACTGTTTTCTGAGGAAGTAGACTGAAGTCTACGAAAGATCATGCTGCCAACTTCTTAATTTCAGTTAGTCTCAAAGATGCTATGAGATCTCTCTAGTTACTAACTGTATTTGGGGGCGTGCTAGAAAACCAAGATTCACCCCTTGTGGACTTCACTGCAAGATCTGGACGCTGATAGGCATGTCTTAGCTTGTGGACGAGTAGGAAGCCTACTTGATGTGTTTGTCTCTGTATCATATGAGTTGCTTCGGCTTGGTCTGTGACTATGTTGCAGTACCAGGAGGGCTGGTGGCAACTTGAAAGCCAAGAAACTGTATAAACCAGGGGTCCCCAAACTTCCTACCAGGCCACCGCCGCCACTCGCACCTGCTGCTGGACACCATTTTGTCTTCCAAAATGGCGTCCGGAGTCGTGCGCATGTGCGTGCCATTGCACCTGCATGCGCACGACTCCGGCCGCCATTTTGATCTGGGGGCCAGTGAACCGGCCCCCAGATCAAAAAGTCTGGGGACCCCTGGTATAAACTTTTATTTTTTTGTAGCAGCCAGGCCACTTCATGAGATTCAAGGAGCATAGCCTCGTCAGGCAGGTGTTTATACGCACGCTGGGTTTTGTGATGGGACTGGAAATGAAAAAGATGACAACACATCATGATTTAACCGTGGTTACAATATGCAAAGGGA
This sequence comes from Phrynosoma blainvillii, assembly GCA_026167975.1. Lineage (NCBI taxonomy): Eukaryota > Metazoa > Chordata > Lepidosauria > Squamata > Phrynosomatidae > Phrynosoma > Phrynosoma blainvillii. Next base: position 275,825,968 of record JANUYF010000001.1, read on the forward strand.
GTGTTTTAATGGCAATTCAGCTGGGGATTGGAGAAAGAAATTGGAATTGAAGAGGGTGAGGGGAAAGACTGGCCTTGAAATTTTTTGAGACTGGAGGGATAAAGAATAAAATGTGTCTTTCTGATATTGGCTCAGTCGTTCTACATGTGCCAGGCAGCTTACCCCCTAGCTTTTCCTGTATTGCAAACCAAAGTTGTTTATTTTTATGACTACTGTTGAAGCCCTTTCCCTGCTTGTAGTGTTTGTATTTGTTTTTTCTGTTCCTACTCTCTCTGTCCTACACCAATTAGAGTTCATCTAATAATAATAATAATAATAATAATAATAATAATAATAATAAAATGTATTTGTATCCCGCCCCTCTGAGAACAATTGGGGCGGCTAACAGTTAAGAACAGACCCAAATACAATTGACGCCAATACCCTCCCCCCCCCCCCTTAAAACAATATTAAACTCAGACAAATTAAAACCATCCAAATTAAAACAGACAATGAACAGCAATGAGCCGACACTTCAACTATTACAAGAAAAAGCGGGGATGTTCTTTTAAGCTAGGAGTTCTTTAAATTCTTTTAATCTAGATCAGGGGTAGGCAACCTGTCCCCTTTAAGAGCCGAGGGACTTCAGCTCCCAGAATCCCAGGAGCTATTGGCCAACATGGGACTATTGGCCAACATGGCTGAGGCTTCTGGGAGCTGAAGTCCCTCAGCCCTTAAAGGGGAAAGGTTGCCTACCCCTGATCTAGAGGTTAAGCTATACTTGGACTAGACCAGGGGTCCTCAAACTTTTTGAGCCGGGGGCCGGTTCGCCGTCCCTCAGACTATTGGAGGGCCAGAGTAAAACAAAAAAAACCACAAAAAATCCCCAAACACCATGACCTTGAGCAAGTCACACTCTCTCAGCCTCAGAGGATAACCATGACAACTCTCCTCTGAAGAAACTTGCCAAGAAAACCCCCATGTTAGGAGTCGCCATAAATTAGAAATGACTCGAAGGCACTTGATTACCGTGGTCAGGCCGCAGTCTCTCAGCCCCAAATGGTAATGGAAACCCTCCTCTGGAGAAACTTGCCAAGTGGTATGAGTGTTGGACTACCACTCTGGAGACTTGGGTTTGATTCCCCACTCTGCCATGAAAACCACTGGGTGAACTTGGACAAGTCACACCCTCTCAGCCTCAGGGGAAGGCAATGCCAAAGCTCCTCTGAACAAACCTTGCCAAGGAAACTCCAGGATGGGTTCATCTTTGAGTTGCCAGAAGTCAGAAACAACTTGAAGGAGCACAACAACCACAGCCACATTCTTTGAAGTCACACTCTCTCAGACTCAGGGGAAAGCAATGGCAAACCCTTTCTGAACAAACATTGCCAAGGAAACCCCAGGATAGGTTTGTCTTTGAGTTGCCAAAAGTCTTCTTCCTCCTCATCCCCCCCAAAAGGCTCCAGGAGGGAGCCCAGCCAAGCCCCCCACCAGAGATGCTTCCTTCGGTGTCGTTGGGAAGAAGAGGAAGGCTGGCAAGTGCTGGGGCCTCAGAGAGAGAGCGGGGAGGGGACTCCCTGGGAGAGAAGAAGAAGAGGAAAAGGAGGAGGAAGAGGGCATCCCCACCCTGCAAGGGGGCTTCCCTGACCCTCTCTCTTCTTCCTCCTCCCCCCCCCCCCCCCCCCCCCCCGTGTGGGGCTTTTGCTGAGGGGAAGGAAGGGAGGGAAGAATGGAGGAAAGAAAGAAGGGAGGGAGGGGAAGGAAGGGGGGAAGGAAGGGAGGGAAGCAAGCTGAGGCCCACCCTGAGGCTGAGAGATTGTGACTTGCCCAAGGCCGCCCAGTGGGTTTTTACAGGGCCTTCCCTGTAGAGAGACAAGGCAGAAGAAGGCAGACCAGCCCAGGGCAGGATGGAGGAAGGGAGGCCCTCCCAGAAACACTGTGCCTCGGCCCTTTTCCTCCTCTTCCCCCAGGCCAGGCCAAGCCAAGCCAAGCCACCACTGGCGGCACACAGGGGACTGACTGGGAGCCTGGCTGGGCGCCTCCTCACCCCTCCCCGAAGGGAACCAAGCCAGAGGCGGGGCTCAAACCAGGAACAAGCCAGGCGGTAAACAAACAAACAAGAAAAAACGCCAGGTGGGCCATGGGCTAGTTAAGAGGCCTCGGTGGGCCATAGTTTGAGGACCCCTGGACTAGACAAATACTTTTCATCATTATATGTAAATCTGTTTGTTCATGCTAGGACAGTGTTATTCAAACTTTTTTGCCTTGGGACGCCCCCTCCTCTTTATATCTGCATACTTTTTACCCTTGGGACCCCCATTTAGCATAGTATATGGATACAAATATTTTGTTTATTTAGTATGTGTATTTTCAGTTGCACATTCATGTATATTCACATTTTTACATTTTATAAGGAAATAACCTAGTTCAAATTAGAACAGTTTTAGTTGTGTAAATTCAATGTTTAACTCAATGCATGTGTAAATTTTATGCATAAAAAGTTTCAGAGGAGAGATCAGAGCCTCTAAGGCTGCATCTGAACTGCAGAAATAATCCAGTTTGACACCACTCTAAATGCCACATCTCAAAGCTATGGAATGCTGGGAATTGTAGTTTTTGTGAGACATATAGCCTTCTCTGTCAGAGTATTGGGGTCAATTGTATTTGGGTCTGTTCTTAACTGTTAGCCGCCCTGATTGTTCTCAGAGGGGCGGGATACAAATAATAATAATGATAATTATTATTATTATTAGTGCTGGTTCCACAACAAACTACAATTCCCAGAACTCCATAGCATTGAGCTGTGGCAGTTAAAGGGGTGTCAAACCAGATTATTTGTGCAGTGTAGATGCAGGCCAAGTCTCGCACCCTCCTTGAGCAACTCTCCACCCCCCTCCGGAGGTCCTGCCCTATCGTTTGAGAACCACCGTGCTAGGATGTCTATATTTCAACAACGGTCAAACTACTGCTTTTAAGAACATCACTTGTTAGTTTCTGTTGCCTAACTATTCCCTCACACACGTATCCCAGGCTGCCACTACAGTGTATATAAATATCTGTCAGCTAAGCATCCTTGCATCTGATAAAGTAGGCTGGAGCCCATGAAAGCTTGTGCCAAATAAAACTTACTTAAGGAGGTTTTTCTGGGGCTAAAGGTTGTCAAGAGCTTCAAGCATATACCGTTCACCCTCCATTTTCACAGATCCTTTATCCACTGATTCCACCATCCACGGCTTGAAAATATTTTTAAAAAGGTTTAAACTCCAAAAATCAAACCTTGATTTTGCCATTTTATATAAAGGATGCCATTTTCCTATTCCATTATATTTAGTGGGACTTGAGTATCTATGGATTTTGATATCCATGTGGGTCTTGGAACCAAATCCCTTCGGATAACAAGGGCCTATTGTACCTGATTATAGAACATGTTGCATAGAAGGATGGGGCTTCTAGAGTTTAAGTATATTTTCTCATTTCTTGGAATGCTCCTGACATACAGACAAATCCTCTGACATACAGACAAAACAAATAATGCACTAGAACTGTATGGGTGTATGTGGCTAACTATTCCCCTTTATAGACATATAGAAATAGCAAAATGAGATGGTAAGGCTGCAGAGTATTGGCATGCTGTAAATTATCTATAGACATTGCTTTTGAGAAGTTTACAGCCAGTCAGAATTTAACAACATCTCATATAAAACTGCTTTTGAGTGCTGGAAGGGTATAATTAGAAGTCACCCATCCTTAAGGTGAGCATAGCATTTCCCATTCTAAGGCATCTGCACCCCTGGATAAAACAAGAAACAAGGATATGGGAGTTAATTTCAGCCTTGAGAGCATGATGATCTCTTGCTGTAATTAATAATATTTTCGTTTTTGTACAGTGGAAATAAAATGAGCAAACGTAAATTGAAGGAGGATAGCTTCATAAGTGGTGAATGTATTTCAAAGGTTAGTGATATTTCTCTTTCATTTATTGAATATTAGGAACTTATATTTTAGTGTCTTGACTTAGCTTGCATGCACAAGTTTTGTTCAATAGGGACTCTTGGACAAAAAAGTCCAGCAGCAGGTTATATGGCATAAATCCAGTTGTAAGACTAGATTATTTGAATCAGTTGTCTTGAATAATAAGTTACGTGTTATATAAACTCCATTAGTAACATGAGTCTTCTTTAGTTGGGACTAGCTATTAGATTTAGGTCTAATTATCTGCTTGCACCAATCTGTGTTTCGTTCTTACATGCACAGTCATGTGACTCATAATGCTTATGGGAACTATATATGCAGCACCAGTGCTGTAGGTGAAGCTGCCTGTAGCCATGCATAGTACATCTAGGTTTTATAACAAGTAATTGATTCTTTGTGTGCAGCCCTTTTAGCAGTAATAGAATCCATGTGGTTTTATGACTTCATACCTGTTGCCAGATTACAGAACATTTTACACTATTCTTCATAAATTCCTTACAGACAGGTTTCCATTTTGACTAAAACAGGTTAGGCTGTTTCCGGGGGGAAAACTCTCTGAACACCACCACACTGGAGAATTACCAGCCAGTCTCCAATATCTATTTCTTTGGCAAGGTTCTAGAGCAGGTGTAGGCAACCTTTCCCCTTTAAGGGCCGAGGGACTTCAGCTCCCAGAAGCCTCAGCCATGTTGGCCAATAGTCCCATGTTGGCCAATAGCTCCTGGGATTCTGGGAGCTGAAGTCCCTCGGCCCTTAAAGGGGAAAGGTTGCCTACCCCTGTTCTAGAGGGTGTGGTGCTTTCTAAGGTCCAGAAGTTCCTGGATGAAGCAGATTATCTAGATCCATTTCAATCTGATTTCAGGCCCAGCTGTGGGACAGAGATAGCTTTGGTTACCTTGATGAATGACTGCTGAGAGCTAGACAGAGCAGTGTGTCCCTTTTGTGTCTGCTGTACTTCCTAGTGCAGGGGTAGGCAACCTTTCCCCTTTAAGGGCCGAGGAACTTCAGCTCCCAGAAGCCTCAGCCATGTTGGCCAATAGTCCCATGTTGGCCAATAGCTCCTGGGATTCTGGGAGTTGAAGTCCCTCGGCCCTTAAAGGGGAAAGGTTGCCTACCCCTGTCCTAGTGGTTTTTAATAATACTGACCATAGTATCCTGAGCTACATCTCTGAAATGTGCCTTGGGAGTACTGTCCTGAAATGCTCTGGTCCTAATTGGAGGGGCATATTCAAAATATGGTGCTGGGAGATAATTGTTCCAACACCCTGGCTATTGGTCCATGGGGTCCCTCAAGATTTGGTTATGTGTCCCATGCTGATTACTATCTATGTGAAACTGCTAGGAGAGTTCATCCTGAGTTTTCAGGTCTGGTGTTGCTAGTATGCTGATAGCATACTATCTCTCCTTCCCACTTAACTCCAAAGAAGCTTTTTCTGTACTAAACCAGTGTCTGCTGTCAGTAATGGCCTGGATATGACTAAACAAATTGAATCCAACAATATAGAGGCACTCTTGGTCAGCCAAAAGGCAGATCAAGGAATAGGCATTCAGGCTCTTCTGGATGAGGTTTCAGTGGTGGCCAGAGTTAAAACTAGTGCACCGGACAGTACCTATTCCTGGAGATGTTAGATCTGCTCACTGTAATGCATGCCTTGACTGCATCCTGTTTGGATTCCTGTAATGCACTGTGGAGGGGTTCCTTTGGAAGCTGTTCAGAAACTTTACCAGGTCTACCACCAGCCCTGGTGGCGCAGTGGTTAAATGCCTGTACTGCAGCCACTCACTCATAAACCACAAGGTTGCGAGTTCACTACCAGCCAGGGCTGAGGCTTGACTCAGGCCTGCATCCTTCCGAGGTCGCTAAAATGAGTACCCAGATTGTTGGGGGGCAATCAGCTCACAGTTGTAAACCGCTTAGACACCCCATAGCGTGGTATGAAGCGGTATATAAATGAAGCTGCTTTGCTTTTGCTTTGCTTAAAATGTTGCAGCCAGACTGCTCACTGGGACTGGTTATACAGAACATGCAACCTCTTTACTGAAACAACTTCATTGGTTGTCTTTCCATGTCTTCAAAAGTGTTGGTCAGAACCTTGGGTCCAGATTGTCTGAAAGACTGTGCCCTTGTATACAAACCTGTTTGAACTTTTAGACCTTCAGGGGCGGGCTTTCTCTCTCCTGCCACAATCACAGGTAGGGCTCATACAGACCCAGAGGAGAGCCTTCTCAGTGGCTACTCCTACACTGTAGAACTTTCTCCCATGGGGGGCTCCATTGACTTCTGCTTTGATCTCTTTTTGTCAGCAAGCAAAGTCCGTTTTATTAAACAGTTCTTTGCTTTCTAACAAAATGTGCCAGAAAGGTCTTTTAATGTACTTTTTGAGATCCACTACAATGTTGTGATTTGAACATTGGACTAGTACTCTGGAAACCAGAGTTCGAATTCTGGCTTGGCCATGTAAACCCACTGAATGCCCTTGAGCAAGTCACATTCTCTCAGCCTCAGAGTATGGCAGTGGCAAACCCCCTCTGAAAAAACATATTAAGAAAACCCTATGATAGGTCCACCTTACGATCGTCATAAGTTGTAAACAATTTGGAAGCACATAACAACAACAAGCTGCACCTGTATTACATGTATTTAACTTTTGCACTACATCTTGTTTTAACCGTAAATTCTACACTGTAAGCCACCTTGGTTCCCAAATTGAGATAAAGGCAGGATACAAATTAAATAAATAATAAGAGAAAAGGCATGTAGTAGTGATCAGTTTAAGCATTACACTGAATGAGACACAAGTAGAAGGTTTATGGTTTCTTTAGTTTCTCCACTTTGTAGCAGGATTGATCAGCTAGCATGCAAAATTATTGACAGCTTGACTGTTTTGGTGTGACATCTGAGCATGATCAATTTCTGAATACTAATGAAACATGCTCACACTCATAATATTCTGTGGTAGGATATTGGCAAAATACTCACTGATGAAACCTAGGTATGGAAGAGTCAATTGACTATCCTTAATAAAGTGTCACATATGCAACCCTGATTTCAACTGTTTGTTATTACAGAAATGCCACAGTTTCAGTAATTATTGAAGATCAGTGGAGAACAAACACTAGCATTTGTAACATCATTGACAGTACATAGTGGTCCAAAATACACTTCAGAAATAATCCCGTTTAAGACCGCTTTAATTGCCCTGGCTCAATGCTATGGAATTCTTGGAACTGTAGTTTTGTGAGACATGTAGTCTTCTCTATCAGGGAGCTCTGGTACCACAATAAACTACAGTTCTCAGGATTTTGTAGCACTGTGCTAGGACAGTTAAAGTGGTCTCAAGCTGGATTATTTCTGCATTGTGCTTTGGACCAATGTTATTTATATACTTGTTACATTTTACTTTGTTGTGTGCCTCCAAGTCATTTTTGACTTATGGCAACTCTAAGACAAGTCAGTTATAGGGTTTTCTTGGCAAGTTTCTCATATAAGGAATTAAGGGTAGCATATATAGTTGTCAGATGGCCCAATACTTAACTATATTTGAAAATGACCTCATATGCAAAAACCTGACAATTATCTTATTGGACAATATTTTAGATACCCATATAGCAGACAGGTGAGTTGTAGTAGTATGCGTGCACAAGAGGGACTAATTTAAAAATGTACTCTGGTACCATGTTTGAATCATACAATACTTTGCTTTATAGTAAATAGGAATATATAATTTAATGAGTTCTTGTTTGCCTTTGAACACATACAGTACTGTGGAAGTACAGTGGACCCTTGTTATACATGAGGGATCCGTTTCAGACCCCCTTCCCTTTGTAAGCGAAATACCATGGGACCTCAAGACCCATTTATTTTAATGGCAGTGTACTGTCATACTGTCCCTGGCAGTATGAAGCAGTACAGAAATGAAGCTGCTATTGGTACTGTGCTGTTCAGAAAACACAGTTGAGATACTAATTTGAGGTCTCGGGTTAACTATTCTTCAACTATGGATGCTCTTAATTTTAATTGCATGATACTAAGTTTTTACCAGTATAAATATACTTGTCATTTTCTAGCAAGTAAATGTTTGTTAGTGTTTTTCAAAGAAGTTCATTTTTTTCTTCAATGTATGCCTTTGCTTTCATGAGGCTAGACTTCACAGTAAGTAAGCTGTAAGTAAAGAAGTACAATGAGAAGGTTTATGGAATGGTGTGGAGTACTTTCCCATCCTCAAAACCACTATAGTATTTCTTTAATCAGTTTCCCTGTTTATAGCTTTGCACTTTGCTTCTTTCATCTTTTGCCCCTCCCAATTTGCGGGGATCCGTTCCGGACCCCGCACCCCCTGAAAATGGAAAACCGCAGATATTTGAGCCCCATTGAAAATAATGGTCCCTCCTGGCTTCCCATCTGCGAAAATTCAAAACTGTGAACGGGAAGTCAGTGAATCTGGAGGGATGGCAATAAACTGCCCCAGAAAAATATGATACAAGTTTTTGCAAACTGACTAAAGGACAAGAAAGTTATTGGGATGAGAGTTCCATAACCTGGGTGCTATTAACTGAAGAGTTCTGTCTTGAGTACCAGTGTCAGCCCTTTAGAAGCTACATGTAAAAGCATCTCAGACAATGAGTGCAAATTCAGATGGAGACAGTCCTTCAAATGCCATTGCTCCAACTCATGTACCAAAACTGTAAAAGCTCATATTTTCTGAAAAGAACACCTCTTGCAGGATGTCCCAGCATATTTGTATAATTTCTGTCTCATCAGCCTTCCTAAGCTAGAAGGAAATTGCCAAAATAATTGGTAGCTGGCCGTGTTTTTGTTTTTGTTTGCAGGTACAAAAAATATTACGTGAAAGATTTTGTCATCCGAGTCCAAATGAAAAGTTGTTTGAAATTGAGCTTCAGTACAAGTAAGCAAGAAATATTTTTACTTGTATTTCAGACATTCCCCTTTACTGATCCCCTACATTTAAAATCTGTAATTCAGGTCTCTTCCGCAGTTGGTTTTGATTTGTATGGAGCCAGAACTCCATGAACTGAGCATTTTTGCTGCTAGAAAGAAAGTGGTTGTTTTTTCTAATTTAATCTCCCTTTGGCCCACTGTGGCTTTGAAAACGGGGGTCTTTGTGTCCTAATTGAGATCCTGCATGAAAACCCATTGAATGAGCAAGAACTTGATAAGTTAGCACTTCTAAAAGTTCCCATTGATTCAACTTGGAATTAACATGTTTTTGCCATATATGAAGTGAACTTTAGGTTAGGATTCATTAGTACATGGTTTTCTCATTACTGAGCCATTGTATTCTTCCCAGAAAAATGACTAGATTAGAAATTTATACATGTCTCAGCAACACAACCCTCCCTTCTAAAGTCTGGTTTTTCATAAGGAGTTGGTTGGTTTTTTTTTTTTTTTGTTTGTTTGTTTTTTACAGTATCCCTCTCCTTCAAGGAGCAAAAAGTGGCAGACATTTTATCTTCATAATAGCACAGGAGAATAGGCTAGACTGGAAAAGAGGCTAGCCCCACATCATCCATAGAGCTTCATGGTTGAGTAGAGGTTTGAATTTGGATCTTCTCAGTCCTAATCTGAACATGAAAATCAGTTTGTCGCAGTGGTTAATGGTCACTAAGGGCCTTTGCAGACTGCCAGAAATAGTGCAAATTGAGTCCACTTTAACTGTCCTGGCTCAGTGCTAGGGAATCTTGGGAATTGTATTTTTTTCTGAGACATTTCTGAGTCAGGGCAGTTAAAGTTTCCTCAATTTGCACTATTTCTGGCAGTCTGCAAAGGCCCTTACACTCCCCCAGTCTAATATGTGTTGCTTTGTTATATAGGTGTATCTCAGCTAACAAAGTAGATGTGTTTCTGGGCATGATTCTTTAACAGAAAATTTAGAACCAGAGGCAGAAATAATATGGAAAGAATAGGGATAGGTTCCTGCATCACAAAAAAGAAAAGAAGTTCAACATGTTTAAGCAAACTTTTAGCCAAAACTAATAATATGCACATCTGAAATGATGAAACAACCAGGTCAGGCAAGCCTTGCACAAGTAAGCGAAAACATTTTGAGCCTTCTAGAAACCTCTTGAATTTTTCCCTCCAAAATGTATCCATGGATGCTTTTTTCCTTTTCACCGGCCTCCACATTTCCATTTTGGTGGCCAGATGTATATCTGTACTTTAAAAAAAATATTGGGGGAGCTGGTGAGGCAATCTTTTCTGTTTTCTCCTTTTCTCTCTGCTGTTCAGTCATACTGAGTAAGGGATTCTAGTGGCAGCTGTTGCTCACCTTGCCTGTAGTAGGCAGAAACACACAGTAGGATAGGCTAGAGTAGATTACCATTCTTTACCAGCTCAGTCTTTATTGCATTGTTTACCACATACACAATAAAGCAACCTGACATTGAAGGTCTGTGTCAAGTCTTCCTTAACTATCCTTCCAATCCTGCTGCTACTAACAAAAAACCTTGCAGCAAGCCAGAAGGCAAGGAGGAAAGGATGGAGATTGAATGTTCATAAAAGCACGTAGTAAAATAGGACTACCTCTACTTACGAAAGGCTCTAGTTACGATATTTTCGAGTTACGAAATGCTTCTTCTAAAAAATATTGTCTCTACATACGCATATGTCTCTACATACGAATGGCTGTAGAGACATATGTGTGTGTAGAGACAATATTTTTAGAAGCATTTTGTAACTAGAAAATTTCCAGCCGCAGCCTCGGCTATTCCTTGGGCTGATCCTGGAAGCAGAGGATTACAAGGTGGGGAGGAGGGTCAGGGAGCCAGGAAGCATTGGTTACAAGGTGGGGAGGAGGGTCAGGGAGCCAGGGCTAAACCCCCCCCCCCCCCACTGTCCTCTCCACCTTGGATGTATCTGAAGTGTCATTCAAGGTGGGGAAGAGGGTTAGGGAGCCAGGGCTAACCCTCTACTCCTCTTTACCTTGGATTCCTCTCAGGATACATCCAAGGTGGGGAGGAGAGTGGAAGGTTAGCCCTTGCTTCTGACCCTCCTCCCCACCTTGGATGTATCCCAGGAGGCATCCAAGGTGGGGGGGAGGGGGGCCACTGAAGAGAAAAGGAAGAAGGGGCTGCTTTAAACCAGATCCTGAATTCTGATCATTGCCTCCAGTATGGGTTTTAAGCAGCTCCAGCAGCCAGCCCTGGGCTCTCAAAGGGAATCCCTGCCCAGGAGAGGGAGAAGTGGCAGCGGCGGTGGCAGAGAGCTCATGGCAACCTTTGAAGCAATTGGGGCTGGGCTCCCACATGGAGCCTGGAAGGAGAACTTTGAGGGGAGGACTCTGCCTAGTCAATCTTCCACCTGTGAGTCTCTTGTATTAATCCCCTTGTGCCTCTAAGTTTTACCCTTGACATATCCACAGGTCACATCAAATTCCCTGATTTTGGCCCCAAAAACTGCCCTCAACTTATACGTGAGGTTGGCTTATAATCGAGTATGTACAGTACTCTCTTTCACAGTAGTTTTCTTATGGTTACATGTTATCAGTTAAAATCTCTTAAATCAATTACATTATATATACAGTGGTACCTCTACTTACGAAATTAATTCGTTCCACAACCCATTTCGTAGGTAGAAAATTTCGTAAGTAGAGGTACATTTTGCATAGAAATGCCCTAATCCGTTCCAAGCCCATAGAATAGCCGAGGCTGCGGCTGGAATCCTCCGCTTCCAGGATCAGCCCAAGGAATAGCCGAGGCTGCAGCTGGAAGGAGGCCTCCTTCAAGTCGGAGCCGCAGCCGTTCCTTGGGCTGATCCTGGAAGTGGAGGAATCCTCCACTTCCAGAGTCAGCCCAAGGAATAGCCGAGGCTGCGGCTGGAAATTTTCTAGTTACAAAATGCTTCTAAAAATATTGTCTCTACATACACATATGTCTCTATAGCCATTCGTATGTGGAGACATATGCATATGTAGAGACAATATTTTTTAGAAGAAGCATTTCGTAACTCGAAAATATCGTAACTAGAGCCTTTCGTAAGTAGAGGTACCACTGTACTTAAAATAAACATTGATTCATCCAATGTGGGAGAACATCATTTGGAATTCTGGTGATGTGTTTAGTAGTTTCTACAAAAATCTCATGTATTTGTAGTATTGTATAATACTTACCTTGCTGAGATTTAGTTACTTTCAGTATTACATATTTTTTAAAAAGCATACTTACTAAAATAAACACAGTCACAAACACATTTTGTCTAAAATACAAGCAATAATAACAATAACCAAACAAATTTTTACTTTTTTTTTTTTTGTCTGAGTTGCTATTAAATATGACATTTTTCCAACTACTTCCACCTCTGAAACTTAGTGTATGTACTTTTCCCCACAGGCAATTACTTGAGCTGTTAAAACGAACAGCTATTAATGGTGAAAGCAACTCTGTACTCATCATTGGACCCAGGGGGTCAGGAAAGACTATGGTATTATTTTTCATTCCATTGAGATTTTACATGTTGAGCCTTATGGGAATACTTGTGATTCTCTTGTTCAGAGGGTATTTGTTTATTTGTTTGTTTTTCTGTTCTGTTGCAATTCAGACAGTTGGCTAACTAGATCAGAAATGTTAAGTTTCAAAATACTGTTGAAATGGAATGTAGGCTTTGTATTTGTTGTGTGCATGATGTAGCTTTGAAGGTTTTAATTTTGTTTTCTTCAATCATGCATTTTTGCCATGTATGTGGGTGGTCTTAGTTTCTAATGGTACTATTATATTGGTGTTGATATAATTTATTATCTTTATTAATCTTTTGTATTAACCTATGTATATTTTATGTTTTGTTCTCTTGCTGGGGTTTTATGAATATAAAACATATTTGTATGTTTTACTAATACAGTCGTCCCTCTGTTTTAGCAGGCTTGAAACCCAAGGTATTGATTACTCATGGAGGGCGATCCCCATTGGCTAAAATGGTACGCGCACAGGGTCACACACAGGAGCGCGCACCCATTCAAACCAATGGGGCTTGAATATGCATGGGTTTTTGTTTTTGTTGGGGGATTCGGAACTTTTGTTCCATAAAACTATTGTCTGATTAATGTATCTGCTTTCCTTCACTGTTTCCATAGTTTTTAAATCTGGTATGGTTAGTGACTGGTCTGTTGTAGGAAAACCAGTTTTCTGAATCACTTGCCTTTATGTATTTTGGTTAACTATATCCTACTTTTGAAGTATACATTACATTCAGTGTTTAAAAATAATAAAAAATACAATATATGTACACACAAACTTTCCTCAGGATCCCTTTCATAGTGCAATTACGGTAGGGCAGATGGCCCTGTGGTGGTACGGACACTCTAGCCTGAACACAAGCAGGTTGCTGATGTAGTTTTCCCCTGCCTGTTATGCTTCCTTCAGTAAAATTGATTTTTCTGGGTGAAAAGCAAAGTCCATATAGTTTTTTTTTAAAAAAAATGAAAATTGACAGACTTTTGTTTTTGTTTTTTGTTTTGTTTTGTTTTGGTTTGGTTTTTTTGCTAGCTATCAATCTGGCTTTCAGAAAAATATCTTTGTATTTTCTGTGTCATGCCCTCAATCTTTCACTTCTAAAATTTATGAAATAATCACTTATATAACAGTGAAAAATGTTTTGCATTCAATTTGTATTGAAAATCTTTCCTTTTTAAAACATGTTCTTTATCAAAAGCAATCGGTATGAATTCAAAGGAGGATTCCATAAATATGTGCAGAAGTACTTTCAGAACAACAACAAAAATGTCTATAGGCGCCCCCTGCCTCCTTTCCACTTTTGTTCCATGTTCTGTTACCAGACCTTGCATGGGAGGTTTTTGGTGACATGGAGTTACAGTGGGAGGAGAGTCAAGATCTGAGAGCACTGTTTACAGAATACTGCTTTTGGGAGAGTAGGGGATGACCTTTTGCCAGTTCCTCCTTTCCCCTGCCAGCTCCTGGAAAATAGGGTTCTGAGGCATGGATGTTTCCCCTCCTTCCAGAAATAGCTTCCACTGAATCACAGTTCCTTTTATTATCCAAGATTGTAGTCCTTTTGCCTTTCCTTTACTAGAGGGGCAGGTTGGGATTCATTCTCCTTTGAATAATCATGTGAATAACATTCACATATGAAGAATAATCTCTGTTGTTATAGCAGGCCTATTTAATTTTAAATCCTGAAGTTAAATAATAAGCATGTAGTATAAGATATATTATTTACTGTGCTTTCCTGTAACCACTAAAGTGTATTCCTCTTTATAGTTAACATGTCACGTCTTAAAAAAACTCATGGAAGTAAAACAAGTAAGGGACAACATTTTGCAGGTTCATTTAAATGGTGAGTAATAAAACATTTTGTCATAAATTTAATATGCCTTGAGATGGTTTTGTTGCACTTTGCCATTTAACCCTGATTTGAGTTAAGTACTAATTGCAGTGGCATATCTGATGCTATAATATCTATTGGTAGCATGGTAGCAGGGATTGAATTATGCATTAAACCTCTATAATGCCACCTTAATATAGGGCAGCTTTATAAAAATGATAGGCCAGTTCTCTCAATGAGTTCATTCACAGATAAAATCCCTGTATTCTAAACATTAGTTTAGAGGAATGGAAATATGCCATGTGTCAAGAATGAATTAGGCAAAGAGTAGCACAAACCATTGTCAATTTATGCTTTATACAAACTGTGCTTTGTACTTGCCCTCTGAAAACTGTAAACCATGGTTTACCATTGTGAAGAAGAGTATTTGTGCAAACCATAGTTTTTGGATGCAGATGTGATGATGGTCAGCCATATTCTAAACAGGCAGCATATAAGTTCAAAGTTTAAAATTTAAAATAAGTTTGAAACATATTGTCATGGTGTTGTTGTTTTTAAACATAATATCTGCTTTCCACTGCTGTCATAAATTTGCATATGCTTACTTACAGAAAAGATAACCACAGCCTAGAATATTATAATGTACTTGCTGTTATTTTGTAGGATTATTACAGACCAACGATAAAATTGCTCTTAAAGAGATTACAAGACAGCTGAATCTGGAAAATGTGGTTGGAGATAAAGTTTTTGTAAGTAAAGACACTATATTTAATAGTATATTGGTTCATGTTGTGGCACACTTCCAGAATGAATATAAATTATACAATTGTGCCTATATTCCATTATTGTATAACCATAAAACAGTCGGAAGAGTTTGTAAAATGTAATTATCACTTTTTCAGTATTGTCTCTTAAAACGTAGCCATGGGATTGAAGTGTATTTTGCAATGTCCTGTCCAAATTTTTATCAGAACAAACTGGGTGATCACTTAGGCCAAACCAAGTATGTTCAATAATATACGTGGGAAATAGAAGACAGCTTGTTGGCATTTAAGTGAACTTGTGCCACCTCCAATTAGAGCTTAATTAAGAGAAATCTCGACAGTGTAATACTAATATAAAAAACAGAGTGCCATATATCATACATGTTTAAGCTGAAAATTAAGACTGTCAGGATTCCAGAAAGTTGATGATGTAAATTAGGATGGAACAAAGACTTTATGGTTTGGGGAGGAGAAGCCAGATAATCATAACATTCTCTGAATGTGTGTGCTCTTGCCCTCCAGTGAAAGACATGCTCTCATGTATTTTGTATGTGGAGGTTGGGAAAATGGTACAACTCATACCTGCTTTTTCTTACCTAAAATGAATTATTAACTAGGATAGACTTATTGAAGTAATGGTATGGAAAATTAAGGCCTGCCCGCCTCCCTTAAAAAAAAAAAAAAGTGCTTCCAACATGTTCCCCAAGAACTCACAAAGAGTGGAGGCAATTTCTCCACACTTTCAAGGCTCCTGGGCTGTTTTATTCTCTGTGGAGGCCTTTTTTCCAGTAGTTTTTCAGTAACCTTTTTAAGAGGAGGTGACCTATAAGCAGAGTGACCGGACCCCCTCCTTTTTCAGAACATGTCTTACATTTCAGTCTTCTGTACAGGAGGAATTCAAAAGGTCCTCCGTTTTGAACTTGACTAAGAAGCATGAATTTATATTTATATGAGTGTTTTGAGGTACCTTGTCATCCTTTCTAGGTTAGGACATCTGGCCATCTTCCCTATAAGTAACTTGAGGTAAAAAAAAATTGAAGCTATGTGGAAAAAAGATTGGAAAAGGTGATATTAGAGGGCAGCATGTTGTAGTGGTTTGGGTGTTGGACTACCACTCCAGAGGCCAGAGTTCAAATCCCTGCTCAGCTGTGGAAACCAATTAGGTGACCTTGAGTAAGCCACACTCTCAGCCTCAGAGGAAGGCAAAGGCAAGCCTGCTCTGAACAAGCATTGCCAAGAACTCCTTGTTAGGTTCACCTTAGGGTCACCATAAGTCAGAAATGACTAGAAGGCATACACCAACAAGACACAGTGTCACTTTTTAACTTTAGGATCAAAATGCATTCTGAATGATTAGGTTTGGGTAAAATTATCAAGTATGATATATTTAAAAATTACATTTTTTTCCAGACAATTATCAGTTGAATTTCCTTTACTGTATATACTTGACTATAAGTCAAGAAATTTATGCCCAAAAATTGACCCTAAAATCTGGGGTCGACTTATATATGGGTCCGTACAGTCACCATGGGTTGAGATTGACTGGAGGACAGTTAATAACAACAAACAGTAATATTGCTTATAAAGCTCCTTTAAAAAGCAGCCCCAATGCTCCGCTCTACGTGCCTCAGTGGTAGTTGCTGAAAGAGCTGCGAGGCACCAGTGTGAGTGTGTGTGTGGTGATTCCCTTCTCAATCCTATCTCTAAACCTTTCCTCCTCCTCCTCCTCTTTGCATTTCCCCATTTCCCCTCCACTTTCAAGCCAATCTCCAAACTTTTTTCCTCCACTTTCAAGTTGATCTCCAAATCTTTCCTCCTCTTTGCATTTCCCCATTTTCCCTTCACTTTCAAGCCGATCTCCAAACCTTTTCCCTCCACTTTCAAGCCAATCAAACCTTTGCTTTTCCTCCTCCTCCTCTTCCTTGCATTTCCTCTGATAACCAAGCTTCTCTTTCCCCCCCCCATCCACTTCCACTTTCAAGCCAATCTTAAAACCTGTCTCCTAAATCCTTGACTTATCCATGGACCATTTCAAAATCCACAATTTTGGCCCTAAAATCTTCCCTCGACTTATACATGAGGTTGACTTGTACACACGTATATGCAATAGATTTTTATTTTATATTACAAAGGTAGTTTCGGAAACAGGCATGGATCCTCCACACTATCGTTTTTTTCCTCTTTTGGAAGATGTGCCTCCAGGATCTGCACTCTAATGTTTTAATAAACTGTTTTTTCCAGTTTATTAGGTAAAGGCAAAAAAGAATAGAAGCAGAAGAATCCATCAGTAAAATAAAGAAAATTATTTAGACTTCTCCTGCTCTCCATTGTGTTAGGCAAACAGGAAGCACTAATACCCATAAAAAGAAATAAGAAAATAAAGCCAAGATCAGGAATTGCACTGGTCAGATAGTATACATTGTCTTAAATAAACAAGTTCCTGTTAATGTAGTGGTAGAAATAGGTTTGGGAAAATAAACACCTTGTCTTTAACATTTTAGTCATTCTATCAGAAATACAGTTGTCCCTCCATATTGCTAGTTTGATTATTCCTGGATTTGATTAACATGTTCTCTCTAGGAATTTCTGGGTCCTCCAGCATAACTCTGCCAGAAACTCACCATAAAGATATGCTGGAGGACCTGGAGATTCCTAGAGGTTAAAAAAAGTTTTTTGTTGCTGTTGTTTTTTTTTGCTGTTTTTCCAGAGGGTCCTAATCCCAAAGGGTCCTAATCCCAGAAAATGTGGAGGGCTCACTGTATTTCATAACCTACTTCTTTTTCATTTTTAATTCCCCCCTATTTTAAGCCTTTATTTTGGGTAGTATATGCAGCTGGAACATCTGCACACTCTCCATAGCTAGGTATGAGTTTCAAATGTACTTGGAACTTTAATACTTGGTCTTGGAATTTTCATTTAGTTGTAGCAGAAGAAAGGAAAGTGTATCTTGTTAGAGCTGGCCTAATTCTTGGAGTGGAGATGGTCCTGGGTTTTCCAAACCATTCGTTCATTGACTCCTGGTAGTTTCATTGCAGTTTGTAGATGAACCTACAGTAGATATAAGAAATGACACATTTTGTGTTCAGAAACTCTGAATTAATGCCGCTTGTTCAATGCAATCTGTTAATCATTCACACTTTGTTCTCTTTTAGGGTAGTTTTGCAGAAAATCTCACATTTCTTTTGGAAGCATTAAAAAGAGGTAAATATTTTTCCTTGGAGAAAATTAGGACATAGTGTTTGGCTGACTCATTGGCGATGTCACAGTTTATTGAGTGGAGGAAAAATTAGATTGCACTTTAAATGGCAAAGCCTGGGGAGGGGGGAGAACTTTTACATGAACTTAAATTATAGGGTTCTAGCGTTTGTTTGAGCAATATTTTGGAAACTTGATCTGCTTAGACTCCCTCATAAAGCAGCTTACAAAAGTGCAAAACACATGAAATTACAATTACAGTTAATCTATACAGAAAAGAGCAGCAGGTGCTGTGCTGAAACATTTTAAGAATTTACTGCAAACTGGAATAAATGTGTCTGTGGCAAAAATCAGATATGATTAGCTTAGGGATTGTTATTATTGTGTGCCTTCAAATTGTTTTCAGCTTATGGTGACCCTATCACATAGTTTTCTTGGCAAGATTTGTTCATAGAGTGTTTGCCATTATCTTCCTCTAAAGCTGAGTGAGTGACTTGCCCAAGGTCACCCATTGGGTTTCTGTGGCCAAGTGGGGATTCAAGCCCTGGTATTCAGAATTGTAGTCCAACACTGAAGCCACGCTGCCTCTGGTTTAGGAGTAGGAACATAATTTGAGGGGGTAGGATGACACACACATACACCGCAGCTTCCACAGGCTGGATTCTATCAGACTTGGCATCGCTGATGTCCAGGTGGCATCACTGGTCCCTAGGTTTTTCTACATCTGGATTTTCCATAATCAGGGACTACTGCTTAAGATGCTGCTTAACATTAAATAAGTTTGGCAGTGGTTTCATATATTGGGTCTTTAGAGCTACATTTAGAATGTTAGTTATGTTTGGCAGCCAGACTTATCTCTGGAACATCTAGGAGGGACCACATTACTCCTGTTTTGAGGTCCCTCCACTGGCTGCCTATCAGCTTCCGGGCCCAGTACAAGGTGTTGGTTATTACCTTTAAAGCCCTAAATGGCTTGGGTCCAAGCTATCTCAGGGAACGCCTCCTTCCATATAATCCTCCCCGCGATCTCCGGTCCTCTGGGAGGAATTTGCTGCATCCTCAAAAATCTAGGCTGGCGGTGACCTCCCAGAGGGCCTTTTCTATCGTCTCCCCCAAGCTCTGGAATGACCTGCTGGACAAGATCCTTCAGCTGACATCTTTAGACAGCTTCAAGAAAGCTGTCAAGACGGATCTCTTCCGGCAGGCCTTTCCGGATTAATTCTCCTGGCCTTGGGCTCTTTGATCCCTACGTTCCCCCCGTGGCCCCATCAATTGCTGATGGGTGGGGAATGCAGTTGAGTCTAATCAGGGCATTTTTATATTTGTATATTTTCATGTTTGTTTTATTTGTGTTGGAATGTTTATATTCCTGTTTTAATTATCTTGCCATTTAATACTGTTTTAAGGGGGTGGGTTGGGGTATGAATTTTGTTGTATGGGGTTTTAACTGATGTAAGCCGCTTAGATTGTCTTCATTTAAGCGGGGTATAAATAAATTTTATTATTATTATAATTATTATTGTTTAGCTAATTGATTATGAAAGCAAATTTTAATATATGAGGCTGTGCAGTAGGGATCTAGTTTGGTTCTGAGTACATGGCAGTAATAGAAGAGGAAAGGGGAACATGCTTGATAGCTTTCCCTTTTGTCAATAAATTGTTTGTTTTGTTAAATTGAAAGTTATACATTGGTTATGTGTATAATAGTTTTGGCAACCAAAACCCTGTTGATTTATAATCTTTATCAATTTGATTTGTGTTTTAGGTGACCGTGCCCATAGTTGTCCCGTGCTGTTTATAATAGATGAATTTGATCTGTTCGTTCATCATAGGAACCAGACTCTGCTATATAACCTCTTTGACGTATCACAGTCAGCACAGACTCCTATAGCTGTCATTGGTCTTACTTGTAGATTGGTAAGATACGTTTTGCCAACATATGCTTTGCTGTTGTTGTTGTCTGCACTGAAGTCATTTCTGATTTATGGTGACTCTATCATGGGGTTTTCTGGGACTGAGATGTGTGCCTTGTCTAAGTCGTCCAGTGGGTTTCCATGGCTGAGCAGGGATTTGAACCCTAGTCTCGAGAGTAGTAGTACAGTGCTCAAACTACTATACCACACTTGCTGTTCAATATGCTACCATCAGCAAATGTAAAGTCACATAATTAATACTAAAAATACTTGTTTTTTGTTAACCAGAAACCCTTGTCAAGGGGAATTAAAATGGCTTTTAGGGATTGGGAATTACCTTTGTTATTGAAGCATTAGATCAGGGGTAGGCAACCTTTCCCCTTTAAGGGCCGAGGGACTTCAGTTCCCAGAAGCCTCAGCCATGTTGGCCAATAGTCCCATGTTGGCCAGTAGCTCCTGGGATTCTGGGAGCTGAAGTCCCTCGGCCCTTAAAGGGGAAAGGTTGCCTACCCCTGCATTAGATACTGCTTTAGCCACAGCTAAGGACACTTTATTGCATATGTTCCTCCAATTGAAATAATGAGAAATCCTGCAAACTACAAATTCTTCTCCAGGGAGATCTGAAAAGCCTTAAGGGAAAAGATCTGTTTGGCTTATAGGTTAATGGAATTTATAACTGTTCTTGACTGTGGCACTCTGGTTGTTGAGCTCTCTTCTCCTGGAATGTGGACTGCCCTTCCCATGTACTGGGATTGGCCAGACTGCCTCAGTTTTGGCACCAAGTTGTCTGTACAATGAAATTTCTACAGAGATATCTAGATATACATACTATATTTAAATGATGTTTATTTTCTGATAAACTGAAATCTAACCAAGAGTTTTGTGATCACCATTTCAACACTGCAAGGACAAGTGCACAAGTACATTCAAAAGTATTTGATTAGCTTCACCAGTGAATTTATCTTTAAGCATGTACTTGATCTCAAAACTACAGTTGACAGCTCTAGAGAACAATAGCTTGAGTGCATGTATTGTAAATCTTTGTTTGGAATTATATGTCTTATGTTCTTACATGAAATGATGAAACTGAAAATGCTAGTTATAATTTCTTACTAGGATATTCTAGAACTCATGGAGAAGAGAGTGAAGTCAAGATTTTCCCACAGGCAAATATACTTAGTGAACTCCTTTGATTTAAAAACATATCTGAATATTTGTAAAGAGCAGTTATCCCTTCCTCCAGAATTTCCAGAAAAGATATTTATGCAGAAATGGAACAAGAACATCCAGGTAATTGAAATAAAAGCAGAATTTAAAGGAAATTGGGCACTAACTAGTAGTGGATTTCCACTGGTTAAAAGCAGATCTGGGAGAACAGCAATTTCCCTGTACTGTAGCCCCTATGGAGCCCCAGTGTTGGCCCACTGGTTATCTGATGGCACAGAAAGCTTCAGAGGAGAGAGTAAGAAAGTTCTGTGAGTGCCTTCAACAGTATGTTCAATTTTACCCCACTAGTGTATTTTTCTGAAAATCTTCAAATAAACTACAGGGTAGCAGTGCTTATGTGCATATCCAGACTATATATTATTGCTTACAAATGAATAAAGATCCATAGCATGGATCCAACTGTAGCCATGTGCAATAATCCCCTTGGCTGCCCCATGGACTCCTAAAATGGCCATACAGAAAGTAAGTGTCCCTGCTGAACAGGCTATAACATGAAAGGCTTGCCCCTGCATCACATGCTGCCCTATTCAGCAGAGCATCCTATCATCAACTTGACCTAAGCAAAATTTGCCTTTCAACCATAGGATCATCCATTTCAAAAGAGTTTTTCATGCAACTCTGGATTCAAACAATTAATTTCATCATTAAGAGGGAAAGGATGTCAGTTTACATATTAACAGTAGGGCATTTTGCTCTTCCACAACCAGTTTTAAAGAAGCAGCCACTATGAACAATATCTAACATACATATTTTGTGGCTGCAGCTGAAGTTAAAGATGTGTTTGAAAACAGGTATACTGTATTCAGTGAATGTTTCAAACACTTTTAAAAAGAGAGTATGGTAAATTATTACATTAATCAGTTTGTAAGCTTATAAAGAAAAATTTTCAAATATGTATCTAAAGTTCTTACAAGATTAGTTCTAAATGAAATCATTTTCTATTCACATTGCTATATACAATGTAATTTTACCTAAAGCTCTGACTTTATGTTCCTGAGCAGAAAGTATCAAAAAGACCATTGGGCCATTCTGGAACCTGAGCAACAAAAACGAGAACATATGATAATGTGATAATATGAAGAAACAGTTCATGGCTAAATAACAAACCAGGTCTAAGATAGAAGCCATGGCTTAGTGTGACTTGCAAGCATTTTCATATTTTCATGTCTCTAGAGAAAATGTATTCTTTGAAAAGCAGCCATTCTCAGGAGATATTGGGATATTCCCTCATGCCAGCTGATCAAGGCAGGGGACCAAAATTCCAGATCTGCTTAAATTGTTGCCTGCTTGTCTCTCCTCTTCAGATTTTCTTCACGTGCTTTGCCACTTGGTTGAAAATCTCTCTGCGTCTGTTTCTTTCTCACTTGTTCTTTAACACTAAAATTAAGATTAGACTAGTTAGCTGGGCATTAAATTGGTGGAAATTAAACATGGAATTGACAAGGAAACTGTTAAATAAAAAGAGAAAAAACATGGATCCAAATTGGGACAGAGAAGTTCTATGTGTCCCATCGGAGAAAAAGGAAGAAGTTAACAGATTATGAGATCAATATGAAAACATCTCATTTAGCTGGAAGTATGCAAGCTACAGAACAATACTATGTACAAAAATAGTTCAGCTGTTTAGTTGGGTGTTGAGTGGCATACTCAAGGGGAAAGGTTGCCTACCCCTGCAATAGAACTACCAACATTTTGCCAGAATCCAGTGTATCTGCTAGCAGGGGTAGGCAACCTTTCCCCTTTAAGGGCCGAGGGACTTCAGCTCCCAGAAGCTTCAGCCATGTTGGCCAATAGTCCCATGTTGGCCAATAGCTCCTGGGATTCTGGGAGCTGAAGCCCCACGGCCCTTAAAGGGGAAAGGTTGCCTTCCCCTTTGCTAGGGTAATGGTGGCATTCATTTGATGTTAGGAAGGTGGTGAAGAAAGGATAAAAAGAATTAGGCTTACTGAAGCTTTATTTGTTTTCCATCCTAGAACCTTAGGATTCAAAGCAACTAAATTGATTTCCAGATGGTTGAAAAGTTGTGTTTACCTTTGCTATGATTACTCGTGCATTCCGAGACCACAGCATATGTGGGCTCATTTGATAGGTTTAAGGGCCACGACAGTGGCATTCATAATAATATTTTCTTTGGATGAAGTGTGTAAAGCAGCTGGATGGAAGGAACCACCAGCATTTATCAGACATTATAGTGGACAAATTTAAGTGAGGATTGGCACCCTTTGGGCAAATTATTTTGCAAGCAGTAGTTAAGGAAACAGGCAACCACTCCCACCCATAAAGGCAGGGGTAGGCAACCTGTCCTCTTTAAGGGCCGAGGGACTTCATCTCCCAGAATCCCAGGAGCTATTGGCCAACATGGGACTATTGGCCAACATGGCAGAGGCTTCTGGGATCAAGTCCTTCGGCCCTTAAAGGGGAAAGGTTGCCTACCCCTGCATAAAGGATTTGGCTTGGGTATATCCCAGTGGTTGTGAATTGCTCCTTCAGCCTTCTTGAGAGTAAGTATGATACCTGCTGTGAGTTATCATTCTAGGAAGCATGAATAAACAATCCACACCCACCAAAATACATACACAGAGACACAAACCTTTTACTCTGACTTCCTATGAATAACTCTTAAGGATAAAAGCTATGTAACAAAACTGAAGGGGAACTCGAAGCAGGCAGTAGTTTTAAATGGATTTAGAATTTCAGTCCCCTTCCCTGGCACGAGGGAATGTCCCAATGGTTGTGAATTGCTGCTTTAGCTTTCCTAGAATGATCATTCACAGTAGATATCAACTTCTCAGTTTAACCACAATCAGTGTGATGTACATGGACATATACCCTGGACCATGTTTTCTGATATTCTTTCTATTTCTTTCTGCTGCACTCTGCCTTGCCTCACCTTCACAAAACAAAGTAGCAAACAATTAAATATGTTGTTACTGAGATAGTGAAGTAAGGTCTAATAATTGTTCAGAAGATAAACATACAAAGATTTCTGTTTGTGAAATGGTCACATTGATTCCTTATTTGGTTACAAACACCTCATTTAATTCAATATACACTGGTCCCTTCACATTTGCAGCTTTTGCTTTTGCAGATTCGATTATTCACGGATTTTATTAATATGTTCTTTCTAGAAATATCTAGGTCCTCCAGCGCAATTCTATGGTCAACTTTAACCAAAAGTCACAGTGAAGGACCTAGATATTCCTAGAGAAAACACTCTACTGGGCATTTATAGCTCCTCTAGTACAATTCTATGGTTAATGTCTGGCAGATGTTGACTGCAGAGTTGTATTGGAGGACCAAGAGATGCTTAGAGAGGTGTTCTCTCAGGTAAAAAATAGTGTTTTTGTTATTTGCGGTTTTCCCACATTCACGGAAGTCCTGTGCCCATAACCCCAGCGAATGTGGAGGGACAAGTGTATTTGGTAGAGATATTGATTTCATATAGAAATACAGGTTTCTAACCTGTGTTCAAAAAGAAGAAAGAGTTCTGTGCCTCTCGCCCCCCCCCCCCCCCCCCCACATTGGACAGTGTAGTTAGCTGTATCTGTAGAACTAACATGCTTATTCAGGTTATTTTAATACTAACATCATTGTTTATATTTAATGCTAATTAAAGAGCAATTTGCAATTGGCAGTTTCTAAAAAATTAGTTTTAGAAAATTTCAATGTTTTTAAAATTGACTATTTTCTTGGCTGACAACATCTGAGTTTTGCACAAAGCTTTAAATACCTATGTTAAAAAGATATATGTGAATTAGCATGTCTTATATATACTTGTGATCCCTAATCTTGTGTGTACTTGGGTTAATTGCAGCAGTTCATAATATAAAGAGATTTTTTTTCCCTGTTGATATAGGCAGTTTTACAAAATATTCCCCCCCCCCCCCCAAATATCTCTTGTAGTCTGTCTTAGAAGACCAAAGTGTGCGAGATGTACTACAAAATCAGTTCCATTATAGTAAAAATCTGCGGGATGTCTCCATGTTGTTGGTAAGATTATCAAAATACTTTAGCTATGTTTTCAAATGCACCCTCAGTTTGACTGCTGGGCTGACAAATCGATGGGTGACTGCAGGAATGAAATTCAACATTTGCAAACAGGAGAGTGAAATAAAATTAAGTATGTACTACTTTGTTATGGCAAATGTTACTTTTCTTTGTCTTAGTATTGTAATTGTTACCCTTTTTCTAACTCATCTTCAAAATGTTCTTTGACATCAAAGGATGAGGAGTATTTTTTTAAGAAATAATTTGAGTTCTGACTTCTGTTAAATTTAAAATTCTGCGTTTTTAATGTATTCATTGTTGCTGTTCTGTATATTTGTGGAGTAAAAACAAAGCTGATTTTGTAGGGTGTAGTCTTTGGTAAGGACCATTTTTTATGGAACGCCTTTGTGTCTGCTGTGGTGGTCCTGACCATTCACAAATGGCAAAAACTCATGATAATCTGTTCATGAATTACAATTATCCTTATAAGTTTATAGCCAAAAATATTTTGGATTACTGAAGCAAACACCAAACATAACATGTGAACAGACCCTAGAACTAGTTTAATTGTTTAATGCAGATTTCGCCTGCAACTTATGAACATAGAGGTGTTCACTCAAATCAGTTATGGTTAATCATCTGACTTAGTAGTTGATACTTGTATTACTAAGTTTTTCAGATCATTAGATCCCCTTTGTTGTGGGTTTGATCCAGATTTTGTTATATTTAATGAAGTCTTAAATTGGTCATGACTAATTTAATCCCTAATGATTTCAGCATGTCTGCTCTGACTATGACTATGCCCAGATCAAAGTCTGTATTCTACCATAATAGTGGAGAATCTGACCTCTAAGTACTATAAATAGTCTGACTTCAGTTATTTATTTTTGACTGTAAAACAATTTCAATATTTTGGTTGTAGTAAGCGTATAGAGATGGTTTACAAGTGAACAGCCATTATTTTTGTAGTCACAACCAGAATTTCTGTAGTCCATGACTGTTGACTTTTTCATATCACCCATTATTATCATTTAAATTTCATGTCTAAAATTTTCACTTTAAATTTTTAACAAATCCTAAACTTTGTTCTAGACCAGGGGCTGGCAACCTACGGCCCACGGGCCGGTTCCAGACCAGGGCCCCACACTTACCGGGCCAGGCGGAACCCCTGCCACCACCGCGTGTTTGGAGAACAAAATGGCGGCCACAACATGTGCGGAGGTGGCTGCGGCAGCGCACATGGCGGTGGCAGCGGCAGCAGCGTGCGGGGGGGGGTCACGCGCAGCAGCGGGGGTTGCGTGTGCACACCGCCATTCCCCCCCCTTG
The DNA here is from genome assembly GCA_026167975.1 of Phrynosoma blainvillii. NCBI lineage: Eukaryota > Metazoa > Chordata > Lepidosauria > Squamata > Phrynosomatidae > Phrynosoma > Phrynosoma blainvillii. The sequence continues at coordinate 275,852,622 of JANUYF010000001.1, forward strand.
GCCCGCCGGAAGGGACGACTTCGGGGGACCGGCCCCTGGCTCAAAAAGGTTGCCTACTCCTGTTCTAGACCATAAAAATATTTATGTCTGAAATGGAATGGTAGCTTAAAACCAAAAACTCTGTTTAAAAAAAAAGATTGGAGAGGAGGAGTGAATTGTCTCAGTTTCACAAATCAAGTTTTGAAAACCAGAATGTTTTGTCTATTTCAGTTTATGAAATGCTGCATTCTTAGCGGCAAGCATCTAAATCAGGGGTCAGCAACCTTTGCTGCCGGGAGGATGGGGCGGGGAGTGCGCTTGCGCATTTGCCACCGCGCGCGCTCGTGCACGCACACGACGACGCTGTGCGTGCGTGGCGCGGCCGCCATTTTGGAAGCCCCTGTGCCCGCGGCAGGCAAATTCGACTCCAGTGGGGGCTTCCCTGGGCCTTGAAAAGGCCCCACTGCGGGCGAACTTGCCCGCCGCGGGCGTGGGGGGGGCCTTTCCAAGGCCCAGGGAAGCCCTCGCTGCGCAGCTGCCATGGGGCCTTCCAAAATGGTGCCCACGTCATGCACGCGTGACGTGGCCGCCATTTTGGAACACACACACACACGCATGGGGGGATTCCCTGGGCCTTAAAAAGGTCCCTGCTTGCGGCGGGCGAATTCGCCCGCAGCGGCCGCGACGAGAGCTTCCCTGGGCCCAGCACCACCGCAAGAGCCCCCGAGAGGCCCAGCGCCACCGCGGGGCCCTCCCAGGAGGCTTCCCTCGGCAGCATCAGGCCTCTGAGAGGCCCAGTGCCACAGCCAGGGCCCCCCAGGAGGCTTCCCTCGGGAGCGACGGGCCTCCGAGAGGCCCAACGCCGCTGCGTTGCTCCTCCGGGGTGCCATTTTGGCCGCCGCACGCACCACGGCTGCCATTTTGGGAAACAAAATGGCGGGGGTCCGCGGGCCAGGTGTGGCCCGTGGGCCATAGGTTGGCAACCCCTGATCTAAATGATGCAGTCTGTCAAACTGAACTGTTTTGAGTGATAAATGTTATATTTATATTCCATTTTACTGCTGGGGTTCATGTTTTGATTGAACAGTTGTTTAGCATAGCATTATTCCTATCACTTTCTTGAGTAGCTGTAGAATTGTAACATTTGCTACTAACACTGTTGTAGAACTGAACTTGCAGTCATCCTCTTTGTTGACTGCTGTAGCAAATCTTCTATTATGGATAACTGTAGATACCTATGGTAAAAACTGTTAAATAACATGTGGGTTGTTTTTTTTTTCCCCCAGATGCTTGCTTTACATAATATAACTGTGTCTCACCCATATATCACCGCATCAGACTTTCTTGAAGCAAGCAGACTTTGTAGAATGGACTCAAAAGCAAATATTGTACATGGTAAGCAGACAGATCGACTTGAGGGCAGTTAACAACAGCAAAAGCAGACAGTATTTACCATCGTAATGAATGTGTGGATAATCTTGAAGCTCAAACACACACACACACACACACAGGACAGGCAATTGATGCAGTGCAATTTCTTTAAATGATTTTATTCTTCACGGTTAAACAATATTTGTCTGTTTGGCACATGTTCCTTTCTCCTTCATTTTCTTGTTCTGCACTTCCAGGTTTGCAGTGATGTCCAAATCAGTTAAACTGAGATTACTACTGAGTATAGTTTATTTTTAAGACAGAATAAACACTCCTCTTTTTACAATGGATGTTCAGGAGGACTTTGGAGCATGTGGTGGCTCTCAAAGGGAAAATGTATTACTGGGCATACTCTTGATAGCTAAATTCATTTGGTAATTGTTGGAAAATTTTTGCATTCTCTTTCCTCCTGCTTAGATAGAGAGGGATTTCCTACTTGTAAACTCCTCCCTCTTTTTTTTTTTCTCTTTCTCTCTCATTCAAACTAACCATGTGACTTAGGTCACTCCCTCTTTGGGATTAACTGATTTTCTCTCTAAAGATTTTCAACTGAGCTGTTCCCATCTTCCTGCTTTCTCAATTTTCTTTGGAAAGATGGTGAGATAAATATTTCTCTTTACCTGAACTATTCACTAGCTAGATTAGGATATAGCCTTTATGTACAGATAGATTAAAGTCATTGCCTTAAACTACAAACTATATGTATATGTTGGAGTCAGTTTCAGTACTTAAGGAAGCATAGGTGGCAAAAGCACATTTCTACTACTCTGCTAATTTAAAACCAGATTCTAACAGGCTTGACTTTTATTCACTGATATTTTTGATATTTAAATATTTTGTTTCCTTAAAAAGGCTGAAGCCTTAGGAAACTTAAATTACCCCATAGTAGTGATGTCCAAATTGGGGCAGAGTACAACATCACTTTTTTTTGCTAGAGTCATCTTTGTTGCTTTTTGTTAATAAACAAACAAAACCCCTTACCAGCCAAAGGTTTCCCTGCATTCATTTACAAACTGATGTTTTGTTCTGTTGATAAAATTCTGTTTTATGGCTTAGAGCAGGGACAGGCAACCTTTTTGAGACCTGGGCCGGTCTCCCGTCGCCCAGGTCTCGGCCGGGCTGAGGGGGGGGGGGATGGCAGTGCGCGCCCACGCGCGCACCCTCCTCCACCCCGCGCCTCTCCCTGTGCACGCCGCCACTGCCATGGCCACTGCCGTAGCGTGCGCGGCCGCAGCCGCCACGGCGCATGACGCGGCTGCCATTTTGGAAGTCCAAATCGCAGCTGTGATGCGTTTGCGCATGCACAAGAGTACTGCGCATGCGGAAACGCGTCACGACTGCCATTTTGACTTCCAAAATGGTGGCCGCAGCAAGCGCAGCTGAAAACGCGCGACGGCGGCAACCTACGGCCTGGGCCGGTAAGTCTGGGGCCCGGGGCCTTAACCGGCCCCCGGGCCGTAGGTTGCCAGTCCCTGGTTTAGAGGAAGATAGCAGAAGAGGTTCAGTTTGTGTCCCAAACGGTGCAGTATAAGCATGCATGGCACAGTTTTCTTGTGGCATAGAATTGTTCAAGTGTTTTACTGTGCTGTAGATAATTTCCAGAACTGTTGAGAAGGAACTAGTGCATCTGGATGACTCTTGAGACCTTCAGAAACCATATGTTTGATAATGTTCTGGCAGTTTGTTGTTCATAAAATCTGCAAATATCAAAAGGGAGTTGCAGAAAACCCTTCTCATCCACAGAGGTTCAGTTCCATACCCGCCCACGTCCCCCACATATGGCAGAAAAGACAGGTGGTTGCATCCCATATTATGGAATGACGGTGCATGCAGAGAGCAGTGAAATCCATGGATCGACAGCTCACCAATATGAAGGGTCCACTGTGCTTCCCTCTAATTAAAAAATACAGGCATCCCTCCCAATTTGTGGAGGATCCATTCCGGAACACCCCCCCAAGAGTCCAGAAAAACACAAATATTCAAGTTGCAATTGGTTACAATGGCCATGCGCTCTTGCACGCACACCGTTTTATCCCTCCCCTCTTGCTGTCTGTGAAGGCCCAAGACCGCAGACTCCAAGACCACAAACTGGGAGGGATGAGTGTACTCCCAGCACATGGCTTGAAACTACTTTGTATGCACGCTTGCTCTTGTGCGTTCTGAGGTCTTGAACATCATGAGGTTTTCTTGTATTTTATTTTATAGATAATTGTTTTCTTGCGGCACCTTGTAGCTTTCCAGTGTCCTCTCACACACCTGCAATGCTAGCTATTAGTACAGTACACTGGACTTTCTTTCTAGTTCAGTTTACATCCCGTGTATCTAAGGGCCTTTGCAGACTGCCAGAAATAGTGCAAATTGAGTCCACTTTTAGGGTTAGGGTTAATGCTAGGGAATCATGGGAATTGTTTTTTGTTTTTTTTCCTGAGACATTGAGCCTTCTCTGTCAGAGAGCTCTGGTGCCACAATAAAATACATTTCCCATGATTCCCTAACCCTTAAAGTGGACTCAATTTGCACTATTTCTAGCAGTCTGCAAAAGCCCTTAGTGTTTTTGTGAAATAAATCTCCTATTTTAATAGAATGTGCTGGGGAGATAAATTTGAGCAAGTAGAGCTTTCTCCCTTTAAGTAACCCTCTTTTACAGAGCATTTGCTTTTGAAGTTCAGACTTCATTGACCTTCATTTTGAGATCTTAAAAAGGAGAAATAAAATGCATAATATAAAAATCTCAAATTTATCTTAGTACGTCAAGTTATTAAAGCTATAAAACTATGAAATGAAAGGAATTAACTGTCAATTCTCTTACAGGCCTTTCTGTGCTGGAATTCTGCCTCATAATAGCTATGAAACATTTAAATGACACTTACGATGGAGAGCCTTTTAATTTTCAGATGGTTTATAATGGTAAGGTGATATATTTTTTTAAAATTAAAATGTAGCAAGATAATTCATTTACAGCTTAACATATAAACACTAATGTATCGTATTTTCCGACATATAAGATGACTAGGCATATAAGACGACCCCCAACTTTTCCAGTTAAAATATAGAGCTTGGGATATACTCGCCATATAAGACTACCCCTCTTCCAACGCACACCAAATAAAATTTTTAAAAAACATCAGATTTGATTTCAATATGGTAATTTTAATTCAAATGCTTATGACATGCAGGTACTTAGGAGGAAAATAGTCACTTATAAACATAAGGCTGTTTGTCATCCAACATGTAAACATAAAACAGTGACACATTTAGCCTTCCCTGTCAGAGAACTCTGGTGCCACAACAAACTACAGCTCCCATGTTCCCTAGCATTTATTTCTGCAGTGTGTTGGTGCCACAACAAACTACAGCTCCCATGTTCCCTAGCATTTATTTCTGCAGTGTGTTTTGAACCTTACTTTTTAAAAAATAGTCCAGATTTAAATGCAGCTTTAAAAATTATTTCCATCTCCCAGCTATGAGATGATTGGGGGGGAAATGAGAAAGTGTTGGGGGGAAGGACTGCCAATATACTAGGTGATGCATTCTGGGGTATGTACAATTTGTGGCCAAGTAAGTGACCCTGGGCATGTCACACACACTTAGCCTCAGAGGATGGTAATGACAACCCCCATTTGAAGAAACATGCCAAGAAAACCCCATGATAAGGTTGCCTTAGGGCAGGGGTAGGCAACCTTTCCCCTTTAAGGGCCGAGGGACTTCAGCTCCCAGAAGCCTCAGCCATGTTGGTCAATAGTCCCATGTTGGCCAATAGCTCCTAAGATTCTGGGAGCTGAAGTCCCTCGGCCCTTAAAGGGGAAAGGTTGCCTACCTCTGCCTTAGGGTCACCATAAGTCGGAAAGGACTTGAAGACGCACAAGAACAACAAAAAGTCTGCAATTGTTTCATAGGTAGTATATAGGAATAGGAGCCAGCATGGTGTAGTGGTTTGAGTGTTGGACTACCCTTCTGCAGACCTGGGTTTGATTCCCCACTCTGCCATGAAACCCACAGGGTGAACTTGGACAAGCCACACACTCTCAGCCTCAGGGGAAGGCAATGGCAAACCTCCTCTGAACCAGTCTTGCCAAGAAAACCCCAGGATAGGATCACCTTCCTCTCTTCCTCCGTCTTCTCCTGCCTCGTGCCCCCGTCTTCCTCCTCCTCCTCCTGTCTCGAGACCCCCTCCTCCTCCTCCCCTCAATGCACTCACCGCGCTGGGCGAGACCTTCAGCAAGATAAGAGAGGAAGAGGAGGAGGCAGCGGCAGCTTGGCCTGGGGGAAGAGGAGGAGGAAGTGGCACGGTGTTTATGGGAGGGCCTCCCTCCCTCACCCTGGGCTGGTCTGCCCTCTTCCCTGCCCGTCCTGCCTCTCTGCCACCCATCTTGCCTGTGGCTCACAGAGGGATGAGGGATTTGGACAGCGGAGAGGCGAGACGGGCAGGGCAGAGGAGGGCAGACCAGCCCAGGGCAGTGAGGGACAAAGGGAGGCCCTCCCAGAAACACCGCGCCTCGGCCTGTTTTCTCCTCCTCTTCCCCCAGGCCAAGCTGCCACTGCCGCCTCCTCCTCCCTGATCTTGCTGATGGTCTTACCCAGCACGGTGAGTGCGTTGAGGGGGATGATGAGGGAGACAAAATGGAGGCCAGGCTGAGGGGGGTCCTCTCGCCTGGCCTCCCTTCCTGGTGTATAAGATGACCCCCAACTTTTGAGACGATTTTCCAGGGTTTAAAAGTCGTCTTATACGTCGGAAAATACGATATTAAAAATACATTGTGTGTACACTGGGAATTTTTTAAAATCTAGTGGGGTTTTTCTCTGCAAAACTAATTCCTTATGTATTTGTTAATGCAGAATATCAGATGTTTGTTCAGAGGAAGGCCCATACAGTATACAGTTTTGAGAAGCCTGTTGTTATGAAGGTATGTTTATAACTTCTTTGTGTTCTTGGGTTACTTAGTTGCTGCTTTAATGCCATGAGTGCTGAATAGTTTGAAATGATGTTTAGCAGTCTTGCTAAAAACTACATACCTGTGAATGTTGGGAATCTGATCAGTGGCTTATTTTTAAATTGTCTGGTACTGTGCTGCCCTCTGGTGTGAATTATGTATATTTGTGGAGTATTCTATCCTGAATGTGAGAGATCTTTGTATTGCTTCTTATGATAATATTAGTACAGGTTGAGTCGCCCTTATCTAAAATGCTTGGGACCAGAAAGTATTTTGGATTTGGATTTTTTTTAGATTTTGGAATGCCTATATTTACATATAGATGTCTCGGAGATGGGACCCAAGTCTAAACAAAGAATTTATGTATGATACCTTATACGTTATATTGAAGGGAATTTTATGCACAGTGTGTAATTATTATGTGCATGAAACAAAGTTTGTGTACATTAAACCATGAGAAAGCAAGTGTCACTATCTTAGTCACCCATGAAAAATGTTTTGGTTTTTAGAGTACAGTTGGGACTCCAAATCTAATGATTTTTTTTTATCCACGGATTCATGGTTTAAATACATATTTTAAAAAAAATATAAATTCCAAAAAGCAAACTTTGATTATGCCATTTTATATAAGGGACACCATTTTACTATACCACTATATTTAATGGGACTTGAGCATCACACGGATTTTAGTATTCATGGGGGGTATCTTGGAACTATACACCAGCAGATACCAAAGGCCCACTGTATTTCGGATTTTGGAATTTCAGATAAGAGAGACGCCACCTGTAGCCCAAAGTAGGCATTTGGAATGTGCAGCTTTCCAGATGATGTTCCCGTCATCCCTGTCATTAACTGTCCTCATTAAAGATGTTAGGAGGAGAAGTCAATAGTAGAAAGACCACACATTCCCCATCTCTGGATTAAAGTAAGGGTCAGGTTTAGATAAATGTAGAATGCAATGGTTGACATTGTGTTTCCTGTTTCTTCAGTTTTTAAGGAATGGTGGGAGATAATATTTGTAACTTGTTTCATTTCTTCTGTTGTTAGGCTTTTGAACACTTGCAACATCTTGAATTGATAAAATCTGTGGAAGGGCCATCTAACTGTGCACAGAGAGAATATATGTTAATGAAGTTGCTTTTGGACAACAGCCAAATTATGGATGCTTTGCAGTTCTACCCAAATTGCCCAACAGATGTCAAACAGTGGGCTATATCTTCAGTAAACTGAGTCGTCCATGCACACAGTGAATAATCTTTGAATGTTTAGAACATATCAAAGAGTGAACTATGTTTTCAGTAAATTGGTTGAAGATATTAGAAATTTGGGTCTCCGGAAAGTGATACTTGAATTATGAGTTCACCATACCAAAATCGATATTGTTAATAGAAAGGCACCTTTGATATTATATATGTTTTTCTTTAGTAACCTCTTGTATATAGTCAAAAAAGCGATTGGACCTTTTTACTTTGATAAATAATTTTCACCTGATAAAAAAGTGAAACTCTCTGGGGGTTTTCTGCATTTTAAATGAAATAAAATTAATAATGTAACTTCATTAGACTTATATGGAGAAGAACCAGAAGGGAATATTTTCTAGTTGGTGGTAGAGTCCATTAAACTGAACTGTCAGCTGAGGGTTTTGCTTCAGTACAGTATCTTTCAGTACAGTAGCAGGTTCTTTATCTCAAATCTTGAGCAGCCTGATAGCATTACAGTTAGCCCTCCATGTCCATGGGTTCATCCATACACTGCTTGAAATTATTCCTCCCACCCTTCTGCCCCAAATCCAAAAAGCAAACCTTGCCATTTTATATCAGGGACACCACTTTATTATGCAGTTGTATTTAATGGGACTTGAGCATCCACAGATTTTGGTATCCACACTGGGTCCTGGAACCAGACCCCAGTGGGTACCAAAGACCCCAGTGGGTACCAAGGACCCACTGTAGTTCAATAAAATGATTTTCTAATTCATAACGGCAGGAGTAATTTTGTTATACAGTCACCCCCCTTTTTCGCGAGGGATCCATTCTGGACACACACACCCCATGAAGAAGGAAAAACACAAATATTCAATCCCTATTGGCTTGAATGGAGGCGCATGCCCACAGGGGTGAGTGGGTGCACGCTGTGGGCACACACCCCATTTTGTGCCCCTCCGTTCGTCCCTTGCAGGTAAGCGAGGGTCGTGGACTTCAAGTCCGCAAAAACGGAAGGACAGTTGTACTTCTAAATTGACAATGCCGTTGAACTCCTGCTTTAGCAGGGGTACAACTACAGAATTGTTGTAACAGAGCCTAACATGCTGGGCTGGTAGACAAGAGTATGCCAAGTCTTCAATTTCTTCATGAATGTCTATGTCCACTTTCCCACTCTTTACAGTTAGTAAACATTGCATATGTGACAACACTGTGGTGAAAGATGGCAGAAAGCATACATGCATCTAGGCTGGTTGAATTTGTATTTAAAATTGTGGCAGCATTATATAGCAGAACACTATCTTATTGTTAAGATTGTATGGAAAAATCTGCTTTAAGAATACCATGGAGTATTTCTATAGATGGATATCTGAATTAATTGAAAAATAGCTTAATGTAGTTGTGGACGTTGGAGGAGGAGTTTATTGTGGGTTTTTTTTAGCTAAATGACAGCTACAAGGTACAAATATTGTTTTGATAATACTTACATGCATTTGGTATTTCTCATAGCTGCCAGTCTGGATCTTTCTTAGAATATTATTTTTGTGGCCCTCCACATGATGCTGGACCTCAATTCCCATTTGCTTGCCCTACATAATAGGGTGAGGAATGGTGAGAGCTGCAATCCAACAACATCTAGAGGCTGCGTGATTCCCACCCAACTTTCAATATGGACTTCCAAAGTGTGAACTACAGCAGCAGAACAGCAAGTGTGGAAAATGCAGTTTAGAATGTAAAAATGTATATTCCTTTAAATCTTCAAGGTTCATTTAAACACTACCAGAAAAACCACAGTCTCATGGTAAAGTGCTTCACAAGGAAGTGGCTGCCTCAGAGAAGATATCTTGGGTGAATGGGCTTATACACTCTTCCTTATCTTAAAGTCTGTATAGGGGCAGGTGGCTGAATTACCTAATCCCAAATTGTTTATGGCTAGAAAGTGGAATTCTTAGCATTTTTAATTGAGACTGGAAAGATACAGGCAACCAGTGCAAATACTATAGATGTGTGATATTAACTCATTGACTAGTTCCTACAAGTAATGGCTACCTACCTTCTTTACATGTTGAAGCTTCCAAATTGTGTTTAAAGATAGTCCATGTAGAGCAGGGGTAGGCAACCTTTCCCCTTTAAGGGCCGAGGGACTTCAGCTCCCAGAAGCCCAGGAGCTATTGGCCAACATGGCTGAGGCTTCTGGGAGCTGAAGTCCCTCGGCCCTTAAAGGGGAAAGGTTGCCTACCCCTGATGTAGAGTGTGTTATAGTTCATATGAAATCAATTATTATTTTCCAAGTGTGTGTGTGTGGGGGGGGGAGAACCAGTGAAGCAGATAAAAGGCGCTGATAACTTGCTTAGAAAATGCTTGCTTAGAAAGTGTTGAGTCTTTGAGGGGGAATGCAATACCAGTTTAACCCCATCCAGAAGTACAGGTTTTCTTAGCATGGTATTTCAACACATTCCTCACTTGCCTTGTATACAACTTTGTAGTACGAAAGTTGGAGTAGGCAACAAGGAAGTCGACTATGTTGGATTTGATCCTATCCACCAGGGATTTACTGGTCTGTGGGATGAAAGTAGTGGGAACCTTCAGTGCAAGTGGCCATGTTCTGGGACAAAATAAGGCTTAATCCAAGTCACAATCCTAGAGTTGGAAGAGACTGTAAGGGAAACACAACTAGAGCACTCCTGAGAGATGGCCACCCAACCTTTGTTTACAGACCTCCAAAGGAGTGTAAAACACATGCTGATAGTCTGCTCTACTGTCAAACAGCTTTTACTATCAGGAAGTCCTTCCTAATGTTTAGGTGGAATCTCTTTTCTTGTAACATGAATCCCTTGCTTTGTATTCTAGTCCGGAGCAGCAGAAAACAAACTTGCTCTATCTATGTACACAACATCACTTCAGTTCCCTTAAAGATTGCTATCATGTCACCTCTCAATCTTCTCTTTGCCATACCGAGCTTCCTAAACTATTTATTTATTTCCAGGATTTATATCCTGCCTTTCTCCCTCAGTGGGATTCAAGGTGGGTTACAATATATTAAAAAGACAAAGCTAAAACATTTATTACAGAAGTTAAAAATGAATTAAATACTACTAACATTAAAACATAAAACAGCATTGTTTAAAACAGTAAAAATCATTAAACACTAAAACAGCACATCACATTACTCAGTGCTTGGGCTGGCTTGTATAGGGAGATATGGTCCTTCAGATAGTCTGGACCCAAGCTGTTTATGGCTTTAAAGGTCAAAACCAGCACCTTGAATTCTGCCCGGAAATGGATTAGTAGCCAGTATAGCTGTCTCAAGGAATGGCGCAGCTGTGCACAAGTTTTAGCTGTGCAAATGCACTCCTGGCCACTGCTGAAACCTGGGCTTCCAGACTCAGAGTGGAGCCCAGAAACATACCCAAGCTGCGAGCCTGAGATTGCAGGGGGAGTGTAACCCCATCCAGCACAGCAATGTCCCTATTCCCTGATCTGCCTTATGACTGGCCAGGAGCAACTCTGTCTTGTCTGGATTAGACTTCAATTTGTTTGCCCTCATCCAGTCCATTACTGACAACAGACACTGATTCAGCACAGAGACAGCTTCCTTGGAGTCAGATGGAAAGGAGAGATAGAGAGTTGAGTGTCAACAGCATATTGGTGACACCACACCCCAAAACTCCAGATGACCTCTCCCAGCGGTTTCATGTAGATGTTGAATAACATGGGGGACAGAACAGAACCCTCTTCTGTCCCCCATGTTATTGGCCAGCAGCCAAGAAGTTGATCAGGAATCCCACAACACCACCTTCTGAGTTTGCCCCTCCAAGAAAGACCGGAACCACTACATAACAGTGCCCCCAAGACCATTCCAGAGAAGTGGCTCAGAAGGATACTATGGTCGATGGTATCAAAAGCTACTGAGAGATCTAGCAGGACCAACAAGGACACACTCCTCCTGTCCCCTGCGTAGGTCATCCACCAAGGCAATCCATAGCCAGATCTGAAGCTGTCTGTCCCATAGTAAGGTCTGAAGCCAGATTGAAATGGATCTAGATAATCAGTTTCATCCAAGAACCCCTGGAGTTGAGAGGCCACCACATGTTTCAACAACTTGTCCAAAAAGGGGATATTTGAGACTGGCCAATAGTTCTCCAATCTGGTGGGATCTAGGGAAGATTTTTTTCAGCAGCGGCCTTACCACAACTTTTAGATAAGCTGGGAACCTGCCTTGCTGTAGTGAGGCATTCACTACTTCCCTTACCCAGTGAGCCAGTCCCCCTCCGGCTGCTTTCAACAGCCAAGATGAGCATGGGTCCAGTATGCATGTGGTGGCTCTCGCCACCGTGAAGATTCTGCCCACAACCTCAGGTTGAACAAATTGAAACATATCCAATAACACTGGACAAACGGGTGCCAAGGATACACCCACCAGGCCTGTATTAACTACAGCATCCAAGTTGGAGTGGATCCGAGCGATTTTATCTGCAAAGTACTGTGCAAACTCTTCACAGTGGGCTTCCAAGTGGTTTGTATACTGCTCTTGCGAGGTGGAATGCAGAAGGCCCCTGACCACCCAGAACAGCTCCGCTGGATGACACTGTACGGAAACTTGTACAAAAAGTTTTGTACAAAAAGTACAAAAAGAAAGAAAGGTAACAGGAAACTCCGCATGAGCCAACAGGAATCCATCTGGCTTCATAAGCCTCCTGGGGCGGACTATCATAATCGGCCCCCTAACCCTGCAGAGGCTTTGAGTCCCAGTGAGTCTAAACCCCACTAGGTAATGATCTGTCCATGACAACAGAACTACTGAAAGCTCCTCCACACCCAGATCATGAACATCCTGTCCTGCACAGAAAACTAGGTCTAGAGTGTGTCCAGCAACCAGATACTACTTGGGACAGCTCCATGGTTGTCATGGCAGACATGAAGTCCTGAGCCACTCCTGACAGAACAGTCTCCGCATAGATGTTGAAGTCCCCCAGCACAACCAGCCGTGGAGACTCCAACACCATTGCTGAGACCAACTCAGCCAGCTCAGGAAAGGAGACTGTTGAGCAGTGGGGTAGACGGTGCAACAACAGAATCCCTACCCTGGCCACCCACCTTTAAATAGACACTCATTCCCAGTAGGTTGTGGGACAGGGCACCTGGTAAGGGAGATGAAATCCCGACACACCACTGCAACTCCACCTCCCCCACCCCACGTCTCACCTGCTGCTCTATGGAGAACCATGGCGGACAAAGCTGGGAGAGATTAGTCCCCCCCAACTTCATCCAGCCAGGTCTCCTTAATGCAAACAAGGTCGGCATGCTCATCCAGGATCAAGTCCTGGATCAGCTGTGTCTTTCCATTCACCAACCTGGCATTGAGCAGCAGCATTTCCTCATAGCTCTTGATCACCTTTTTCTAGATATGTTCTCCCTTATCAGTATCCTTGATCTGGGGTGCTGAGAAAGGGACAAAATATTCCAGGTAAAGTCTAAACAAAGTAGAATAGAGACACTATTACTTTTTTTTTTTAAATCTGGACACTATACTCCTGTTCAGGCAGCCTAGAATTGCATTGGTTTCTTTTAGCCACTGCATCACACTTGACTCATGTTTAAAACGATAGTGTTTTGTTTTTTTAATGAACATGAATTATTTTGTCTGCAAAATTTAATGCAAGTTGGTCAGTCAGCCTCATCTCACCTTCATGTAGAGATCAGGTTTTTCATCACTTGAAAGGGCTCTACTTATTTTGAAAACACAACTGGCAGAGAAGTAAGATTTCTGTGCTATTATTAGCAGGAGTGAGGAAACCATGAGGTGACAATGGTGGTCTTTTATATATTGCTGGACTGCAAATCCTGGCCACTAGTGAAGAATGGCAGGAGTTATTTGTGTAAGTTGCCTACTTCTCCTATGAGACATCACAGTCCACCAACATCTGGGAGGGCTTGCCTGATACTTTCTCCACCTTCTCACTCCCATTCAAAGCTGGAACGCATCACTACCATATCTAGATATACTAATAGGCATGTCTAAGAGATTTGACCTTGAATTTACTACTGCACAGGCAACCTGCAATGTATGTTTTACAGTAGTTTCATGCTCTGCCTTTGATGCTTTCATAAACTATAATATCAGTGCATCTCTCTATGCACATTTGGAGGGGAGGGCTGCATTATCCAGAACTATAATGGCTCGACTTTGTCAGGCCACTCTTTGCAAACAGAATAGAAAGCATATAGCCACTCCTCTGCATCCATAGATTCTGCATATACAGATTCAACCATGGTTTGAAAATGCCCTGTATTCACACACACACACACACACACTAAAAAAACAAACAAATCTTGATTTTGCCATTTTAGGTAAAGGATGCCATTTTACTATGTCATTATATGTACTGGGACTTGAGCATCCAAGGATTCTGGTATCTACAGGAGGTGGGGGTGGCCCTGGGACTAAACCCCAGCAGATACTGAGGGCCCACTGCAATGGAAATAAGGTGGTTGTGTGCTGATTTTGTCTAACTGTTGCTAGAGGAACAGGATACATTATATTCAGCCTCATTCTTTTCATTCTGTGGTACAGCTATTGCCATTTCCATACAGAGGTAATCATTGTTGCAACTAATAGCTGTGCAATATTTTTTCTTGAATGGTTTCATAGTAGGAGCAGCTTGGGTTACATAGCTTTGTTAATTTGTGCATTCAAGGAAATTTGATGCTGCAGGTTCATACTTTAATCATTTAGCAAAACAGAAATGTCACATGAAAGCAAAAAGCCACAAAAAACAAACACCTCCCCCCAAAAACGACAACTCATGTTTGAATATACACTTGTCCCTCTCTGTTCACAGACGTTTTGATCCTTTGTGGATGGCAAGCCAGGAGGGACAAAATGGCACACGTGCCCCAGGCGTGTGCTGCCATTATAATCAATGGGGACTTGAATATTTGCATTTTTTTCTGATTTGTGGGTGGTGGTGGTCTGGAACAGATCCCCCGCAAATCGGGAGGGATGAGAGTACTTGCATATCTGCATTTCCTTTTGCAGTAAGCAGAGAACAGTTCATCCTGTATTTTTTGTGGTGCATAGAAATAGTTGTATTGCGCCACTGCTTCACATCTCATTACTTACTACTGGAAGGGATGACATATTCAGGCGTATGGCTCAAAATCCCCATGGCAGCAAATCCCTTCTTCAAATGCCTGTCTCTCCCAGTGACATCGGATGTAGGGAATACGATTCGGAGTCCCAAATGTTTGAGTGGTGTTTGAAAAATTCTACCAAGTTTCTCTCTGTAATCCACTCCTCAAAGTCCTTCCTCCTCATTGCAGTCTGACAGTTTAAAGAAGCTCAGAGGAAGCATATGGAAAGAATATACTGCCACCACATGTCCTGTCACAATTGGCAATTCCAGTCTCTTGATTTTAGGATGGGGATTGGAACTGTGTGGTTGTCCTGATAAGTGATGAGCTACACTTCCCAGCATTTCTCACAACTGGCTAGGGCTGCTAGTAAATGCAATCCAATAACATCTTGAAGACTGTGCAATTCCCATCCCTGCTTAAAAGCTTATTGCTGGCTCAGTTGTGGACATAGGTTTGCCGCCACAGGGCCCAGTCTGAGTTTGAGACCTGATTTTTAGAGCAACAGTGCTCAATGATAATCCCTATCTCAAGTTCTCAGTGCCAGATAGACACCAACAATCCATGCCACCTCTTAAGCTCCCCACACCCCACCTCTTTCTCTTTGCCAGTCCTGGGCATGGGGAGCTCACCAAGCACTACCTTGTGCAGGAGGCAAAGGGGGCACAAGGCCTCATTGTGTCACTGCTCACACAAGGTACTCTGGGCTGCCCCACTTACTACTCCTACCTTCTTTGGCTCGTGCCTTGGTTCATGAGCTGTCTCAGCTAAGAAGCATAAACTGGAAAAGACAGAGGGGTGTGGAGGCAGCTCATCAAGTGCTGCCAGGAAGGAGGGAAGGGCAGTGGCGGCCTCCCTCCCTCACCTGAGGAAAAGGTGAAGGAGGACCATGGCTGTCGGACAGCCATAGTCCAGAGTGTTCACTGGGTGGCTCTTCACTCTCCAAATGGCCCAGACACTTGAGGGAACAAACGGTGCCCCAACATGTGAATCTTCCCTTCAGCTACTCTCCTCTCTGCAGAGCAGCAGATGAGTGGACATTTTGACTCCAAGGACTAGAACAGGGGTAGGCAACCTTTCCCCTTTAAGGGCCGAGGGACTTCAGCTCCCAGAATCCCAGGAGCTATTGGCCAACATGGGACTATTGGCCAACATGCCTAAGGCTTCTGGGAGCTGAAGTCCCTCGGCCCTTAAAGGGGACAGGTTGCCTACCCCTGGACTAGAATATAGGGATCAGATATCCAAGCAAAGTCCTGGAATGTATCCCCCATGGATACAGGGGGTTATACTGTATAAAAACATGTTTCATTCTGCACAAACTAGAAAACAAAGAGTATGCAAGTCAGATAGTAGTCACTTAATTTTTTATTCCTCTTTCTGTGGGAATAGGGAAAGAGAAAGCATACATTTATACAATATTTCACAATCACTTTTATCCAGAATGGGGTTATTTTATTTTAAATACTTGCCAAAAAAATAGCAAGAGAATTTGACAGTAGTACAACAACCTGTGCCCAGAACACTGACATGTACAGAGTAAAGCTAAAATAATTGCTCACCGATATCTTGAGAGGTAACATCTTATATGGACTGAGTGTGCATTAAAAAAAAAAAAAAAGTACTGCTGGTTGAGTATCTTGAGGTAAATGGTTTTCCAACAAGGATACTATTTTATCATTTGCTTATAATCCTGTACATAGCTTTCTGCATCTTATACCAAATATTCCTAATAAAAATGCATTAAAAAGGTTAAAAAGAGAACTGGAAAAAGGTCAACCAATCAGTCACCTCACTTTGTTAAACTACAATCAGCAATTTATTTTGTAGAACTGTAGTATGAACAATATTTATTACTACTACATCTGAGATTACACCTTAGTTATGGCAAGAGCTACTCCACATGGATTTTGCTATCAAAGAAGGTATAAAGTTGTGTATTTTAATCCAGACTCATTTTGAGAATACCACCATGAATGAGAACGCTAGGTCAAGGAACTCCAACAATTACGAGGCACAACCTGTTCTGAAATGCTAAGTTATATTTAGCAACTGTACAAAGAGTATTCATGCATTATGTGATATAAAGTTCTTAGCATCTAACACAAACTGAAAAGGTATTGCAGCGTTTAGACTTTTAAATTGATCACAAAACTGGCTAATTTCTTAATTCCTGTGGTAATTATATGGCAGCCAACTAAGTAGACACAGGCAAACCAAAGACAAATGAAACAGGGCCCTAGCATTTCTTCACAAGTCAAAGATACAAGGTAAACCACCAGAGCCAGCCAGATCCATACAAGCTGTATGATTCAAATACAAAAAGCTACAATGGTCACAATATCTGTCCGAAAGCAAATCTATCCTAGCTCAGACCTTTTTTTTTTTTTTTTTAAAAAGTTGCCTTTTATTTATGGGTCTTGGCTTAAGCATTCTTTTAAACTTGTCCATTTTCTTTATACGCTGGAAACAAAGCATTTGAAATTCCCTGCAAGATGTCATCTTAGAAATGGACAAAACCAGTTTGAATTTTAGCAATTCCACAAATCCTACCAAAAATGAGCTTTGTAAAAGTATTTTCTGACATGCAGTATCATTCTTTGTACAAACATTAAACAAGTTAGTTGTGGGATTTCAAGAGAGATTTTTTTAAAAAATATACATATGAAGAGGCATTACGCTGATTGTCTGTTTTGATGATTTTCCCTATATGACCTGCAATGAGAAATGTATTAGCAAAAATACATGAGAAAAATGTTCCCACCTGGTTCGGGTCATATTGGTGTAAATCTGTGACAGAAAGCTGCTCTATGAACATTTGGGGGTAGACTTCTCAAAACATTGCATCTAAGTCTGCAACAGAAATGTTTGTTTTATTTACAATGTTTTTGGATGACCACGGATAAAAGTTTCTGTATATTTCCGTATAATAAACATTTCCACTTTTAGGTGGAAACAAACATTTTGAAGAGGAACCAGAAGTACCTTCCAGGTATTTTTAGGCACAACTCCTCGAGTTGGAATTGATTTATCAATGCCTAAAATTAGAAACAAGCAAATAGTTCCTCTTTATTCAAAAACACACCTGAAGAAACAGTCCTCTTATGTTTGTCAACCAACTGAACTAGCAATTTGTGCCCAAGAGTAACTGTAGCCCAAGTAAGTCATAGTGTTCTTATGGCTACCACAAAACCACGACACAAAATAGTAAACTCCGGCTAGTATGTCAGTTAAAGACAAACTCCTCTGCTGTTACCATTCTCCCTGTTTTAGAATTTGGGAGACAGAAATCTTGCTTATAAATAAATTCCTCTTTGTTCCCAGAGATCAATACATAAGAAAACATGATGGTTAATAAATAACTGTTAAGAAGAAAACATTCACAGTGAGCTTCTGATTGTGACAAAAAGAACCCTTTCTAATATAATCCATGATTGCTATTCTTTTAGAAAAACGACGTGACCAGAATCTGGTAATACTTAGTGTCTACTGTTGATTCAGTACTTTAGATTTAGACTGAACTTACTTTGGCCTGCAAATAACTGTAGTGTATTATTTCTCAAAAGTACTTTGGCACCTGTCTACTTCCTGCCCATTTTTCTAGTTTTCATGGTAAGGCTCTTAAATGCCTGCAACTCTTAAATACAGTAGCTTAAATTTAAAATGATAGGGCTTTATTTATTTTTTGCTAGACTGTGCTACATTGTCATCTCTACAGAAATAATTGCCTATCTGATGGTAAGAATGTTTTTAAAAAGTAGTATGTAGCTGCAATTTTAGTTTTTTTGTGTGAATATAAGAAAAACCAATGATTCACAGGAGATATAACTCTTAACACGTCAGGACCAAAAATCAATCACTGTGAAGCTGCAAAAGGCAACACACAAGGAATAAGGAGTAAGCAGTTCCGGGTAATGAAGCTTCCTGAGGTGATCTTGAAACAGTAACACAGTGAAAAAGAGTTGAATTCAAATTTTGGCACATGCAACAGTGCTGGCAAAAGTGACTTCCTCACTATGGTTGCCCTCCAAAAATGCTACACAGAGGGTGACTGAGTGTGTAGTGCTCCTGCGAAAGCTGGAGAAGCTGAGGAAGTTGCTCTCTGCCAGCCTCATTGCACACACCTCAGTCTGCATCCAATCTACTGTATCCTGTTTAGTATATCAGAAAATACACTAGGCAGAACATTAACATACATAAAATTGAAGGGGTGGAGGGAAGCTTCTTTCAAAGTAATACGTTTTCCAGTGCCATAGCTCACATATTTTTTTTTTAAAAAAGAAGCATGCTTAATTTTTTCAAATTACCATCAGACACAGCAAACCTAAATATTTTGTAAAATAAATGTATGCAATATTTTGGGAACTGGAGGTAAAATAAAGCTTTAAACTATAAACTGGAGAATTTTGCCATTTAACACACAATACATTTTTATACACAAGATAGAACTGGGAAAGGCTAACACGCAGTTTTAGGAATGGCCACCGACTGTTGGCATGAAGCATAGCTTACCATCTTTAAAAAACAACAACATTGTGAATCTGTAATACAACATATATAAAATCTGGATCAATTTATTATCTTGGTTTTGTTAGTGTTGTCAATTCAACAATTAAGCATAGGTGGAACTGAGGTATACCTTGTTGAGGGAGGTTAAGTAATGCTTGGAAGCCTTTTTGCTAGATCCCACTTTGATTACATAGAACAGCAGCACACTAAACATTCACAAGCTGTGTCATATTGGCATTACAATAGTCATTTATATAAACACAACAGCAAATGCAATAAAAACAAGTTACCCTTTTTTCTTAAATCGGAAATGAAATGTTTGATTTAAAAAAAATAGCAGTAGTTCATTTTAAGGAATTAGTCTGACATGTTAAGAAATACAATGTCAGGTTTTAAAATGTTTGACTAGCCAGGATAGGTCCATGTTCTTCAAATACATTTGTTAACATTATTTTGCCCATTTTTTTCAGTCCCATGTCCTTCAGTCGTATTCAAGGAATGCAGTAAGTCTCCTGGATCCATGTCTGGAGTAGGGCAGGGAGGCATCTTCCCATCTCCAAAGCCAGACTTACCATTCCATGTCACACAGAAAACAATTGACCAGAAAGAGGCCCATTAGCTTAGCAGCTCCAGTGCAGAGTCTTATTGGTCAAGGTGTGTGACCAGTGCAACTATCATAGACTGGATTCTTTGGGAGGAAAGTCCACATTTGTCACCATAGTGACCACAGTCACAATGTCTTCTGTTGTTATAATGTTTGTTAGTCTTTGCATCTGAATAATACGTTCTTCTACACAGCCTGCTGATAATCGAGCTTCTGCATCATGATCCCAGCACTCTTCTATTGTTTCACAGAGCATTGCCATTCCCTAAAGAGAAAAATATAAAATCTCTAATTACATTAAATGTATAAACGAACTGGTATTACAGAATATTTGCCAGAATTTTTCAGTATCTGACCTAAATTGAGCAACAATGATGTCACAGATGGTTGGCATTAACACTCTACATAGGACTGCCAATGGTATATAACTCTGCACCTTACCCTTTGGGTGAAGAAAGGCTGCCTTTATATTATACCTATTCTTGCTTCTCTTCACTGGCTACTTATCAATCAAAATCTACAACTCTTGTTGCCAGTTGTTACATTTAATGCACGAATGCATAGGGAGGTCAACAAGAAGATTCCTGTTCAAATTCTTTTCTTTTCAGAAGCTACAATGCATGGAAATCAGAACACAATTTTTTCAATGAATGGTGACAAGCCTTATGAATTTTTTCCCCCAGGAACTTTGCCACTAGCTACATTTTTGTATTCATTTTACAACCCTATCAAAAACTTTTAAGGGCTTTTCTTATGGCTGAGGCTCTTCAGCAGCTTTAATCATTTAATCATTTTAACTCTAGATGTATTCCTCAAAATGCTTCACACTAATTGGATAATTCATTTTGTTTGTGCCCATTATTTTTTATGAACTCTCCCAAAACAGGATAGGTACATTAAGCAACTGAACTACAATCAAACACATGATTGTTTATTAAATTGTTTATTAAATTGCAATTGAAGTTAAGCTTTATTAAATTTTCTATCATTAATGAAAGCTGCAAGATGAAAGGGTTCAACTATCATGAAATTTTAACTTCTAACAAATGAATTTAAATATATTTCTATAGGTTAAAATTGGATAAAATGTCATTTAAAATTCAAATATTACTTTTAAAGTCTGATCATACTACTTACAGCATGTTTCTGCCAACACTCTCTCAAGACAGGCCTCTTTTTTTTATGTACTACGACTTCTTGCATATCTTCAAGAGAAGGATGCTGGCCCACTTCTTCCTCAAAAGGCAACATATACTCATCCACTGGCCCTGTATAATAAATAAGGACATGAATAAATAAATAAAGGCAACAATAATGCCAGAATCCTGAGTAGCACTACAGTAAATCCTGGCCCAACCTCTCCAATCCCTACATACTGCAAAGCAGATGCTACAATCAACAGAGGGCTGTTCTCCTGTCACTCAGGCAGCAGCTGACTGATATTTTCACCTCCTCCAGTTGATCATTGTCACAATTCCCCCTGTACTGGAGATCACATGTATGAGGGGATCAGCCAGGTGCTTCCAGATCAATAGGGGAACAGATCCCCGTTGACTGTAGCAACTGCTTCCTGGTACGTGGAGACTGAAAAATTTCCATGATCCCTATGCAGCCCCTAAAGCAGAGGCTACATAAGGATCGTGCAATGCAAAACTGTCACAAGTGCTGTAACTCTAGATTAAGCATTCATAAATGCCCCACAGGATTCCATCCACTAGTTATGTAGATCACATTTACCTCCTTCCTTTCCTCTACACTGCTCTGGAGCTCATTTACTTCTTAAAGGATGGGTGAGATTCAGGATTTTATGTTCTGTTTAATATATCTGTATGGAAATTGTAATGTTGTAAGTTGCCCCGATTTGCTCTGCAGAGGGGCGGGATAACAACAACAACAACAACAACAACAACAACCATTAGTTGTTGTTGTTGTTATTATTATTATTATTATTGACATCCCCCCCAGGCTACTGAATTTCTCCACTGAAATCTAGTAGAACAAGGATGGACAAATTGCTTGAAAAATGAATGCTTCCAGTTTAAACAAGGCACACCTTGTTTGGAAGCCAACTGGAATTTTGCAAGGCTTTATGTGCTATAAATACAAAGTTTTTTTCATATGTAGAAACACAATTTCTATGTAACACATTTCTATGCAAAAAAGCCACATATTTCTAAGCAGATAAATACTTCCTGAAGTGCAAAGATTCTTGTAGTAGTCTTGTGACTGCTTGTATTTTTCTCAGTTTGTAACATTGGGAAGATCTCTTAGGATGAGAAACAAATAACAAACAAATCTTTGTTCCTATCTTGGTAATAATTGTCCAGTGAAGTTTAGAACCTGAACAGATTTTATGTCTGCATTTGGGTACTTATCAGAATTACTGCCTTTAAATTTTTAAAGGTATGGCTACTGACAAGATGATGTTTGAAAGGCACAGCCAGTATAAGCATATTACAATTTCTTTTATCACATATTTTATGAGAAGTGCAGATGTGTTTAATCAATCATGCAGAAAAGTCTAGCAAGAATATTTCTACTTGCAATTTTATACTGTTTTTAGATGATATTTTAATTGTCTTATTGTAATATGTTTTTAGATTTTATTTGTGAGCTGCCTTGGGTCCCTTTGGGGAGAAAGACAGGATAGAAATCAAATAAATAAATAAATAAAATTTCAAAAACAGTTTTACTTGCCATCTGATGCAGTACATCGTGATGCCAGCTCCCACAAGACTAGTCCCAAGGCATACATATCTATTCTCAGAAATGCATCCCTTTGGAAGTTGATAGCACCTTCTAACACTTCTGGAGCCATGTATCTTCGGGTGCCAACCTTTGGGGAGAAAATTGGACGCTAGATGTTACAATCATGAAGACTAATTTTAGTTTAAAAACTACACATGTACAGTATATATTTTTTAAAAATGTTAAGAAATTTCTTTCACATTCATTGTAATGTGTCTTATACTTTTCTCTGGGATAGTTTATTATCCAAACCTAAAAACGCATTCAACTTGTTTACAGATGTTATCTGTCTTTAAAATATTATGTGCGAAAAAGACATATAACGTCTTTTGAAGCTAATACTTAATGTGGCAGTCATTATTCGTTTGAAGATACCATGGAAGAACAATGCAAGGGCTGAGAAAAGTCATCCCCCCAACTCCAACAGGGAGATGTATAATTCAACACAATTACATGTCAGACTTTAATAGGAAAGGCCCAATCCAAGTGACTATAGGTAAACAGATTGCATAACTGTAACTGTAGTTCTTTTGAATGGTCGTCTGTGAATTCAGCCAAAATGGGTTATCCTGTGCCTGCCCACTGCATCTTTCAGAAACTTCTAGAGCATTACATAAACATTTTTGGCTGTAGCCAAACCTCCAGCAACCCTATATAAGGGGCATCCCTCCGAGGCCACCAGTTTCATGGGTGCCAATGCAGCCATTGAAAGGATAGGCAGGACCAGATGATGGAAGGTTGGGAGGGATTGTGTGAGTTTACAGATGACCACTTGAAGAACTACAGCAGGGGTAGGCAACCTTTCCCCTTTAAGGGCCGAGGGACTTCAGCTCCCAGAAGCGTCAGCCATGTTGACCAATAGCTCCTGGGATTCTGGGAGCTGAAGTCTCTTGGCTCTTAAAGGGGAAAGGTTGCCTACCCTTGAACTACAGTTACAGATATGCAACCTATCCTCCTTGTTAATGGTCTTTGTGATTCACAGAAATGGGAGATTAGCACCTACAAAAACAGCAGGTGACAGTATTGTTAGCTGCCGTTGAGTTAATCCTGACTTATGGTGATCCTGTAGATGAGACCCCCTGTCTCCAAGACCCCCTGTTCCCCACTGCTCTGCTTAGGTCCTGCAAATTCGGGCCTGTGACCTCCCTTATTCAACCTATCCATCATTGAAAACAAATCAGGAGTTTACTAAACATCAATCAATCCAACACATTAAACATGAGCATAACACCCTAACCATATATGGTAATATCATTCCGTAACAAATTTCTAAAGACAGAGTTGATATGAAATGTCAATACACAATACAAAATTATATTTCAAAAGACAGAATTGTCCTGAAACGTCAACAATGTACTCAAGATATGGCAGTTCAGAGCTTCCAAAGGCAGTATCAGTTTGAGACCTTGAGTCAACCCAGTAATAAGTTATAAAAAAATCATTGGCTGTGACCAGGTAGCTGCCCAAGAAATGTTCTCGAGGGGTACACTGGACAAGCAAAAAAATGCAGCAACAGCCTGTATGGAATATGCTTAAATTTGAGCTGAAGAGTCCTCCCAAGCCAATTTGTAAGCAAGAAGGATAGCCAGCACTACTCACTTCAAGAAGCACTGCAATGAAACAGGCAGTCCTTTTATCACCAAAGAGGAACACACAAAGAGTCTTTGTGGAGTCCAAAAAGCTGCAGTCGTGTCGACATAAAAGGCCAAAGCCCTCCACACATCTACAAGTGCAACCTCCTCTCAAATGCAGAAGTGGGATTCTGAATGAAAGCTGGGGGAACAATGTCCTAGTCAACATAGAAAACAGACACCACCTTAGGTAATGTTGGGTTTTAAGACTTCTCGATTGGGGTGGAAGTTCAGGTATAGATGGTCCATACAGAGAGCCCAGAGTTCGCCAGCCAGTCTACTGGTCACAATTGCAATCAGGAAGGCAGTCTTCCAAGAAAACAACAGGAGTGTGCAGTAGCCATAGGCTCAAAGGGCTTTCAAGAAACATGGGCCAAGATGAACTCCAAGCACCATCATGGAGTCAGACCCATAACTGAAGGATTAAGGTTCTTATAACCTTTCAAGAACCTCTTCACAAAAAAATTGAGGAAGCAGGAAGACAGGTGAAAGACACAAGCCCATAGATGACAATATGAGTAGAACATCCAAACATGTCAGGTGTTGGCTTCAGAAGAGGAATGTGAACAGGGGTCAAGAAGTCTTGAAATTTCCTCCACTTGTAGGCATACAATGTGTGGTGGAAGGTCAATGACCCTGACAGCAAATAATGTCTCTGACAGCAAACAGCAAGGAACCTAGTGAACAATCCTCCACGTTGCGGTGGAGGGTGTCGATGCCTGCATGTCTGACCTGAACTCAGTCTGCACAGAAGTTGAACGTAAACCCCTTAAGACAGGCGGACAAGAGAGATGAACTATTGTTGCCAGTGTTACCACAGTGTGATCAGGATACAAGTCACTCTGTCTTGGCAGAGAATGGCTGTTACACTCATGAGCAAAGGAAAGGGAAGAAAAACACCTCTCCAATGAAAAAGAAAGGCATCTCTATGTGACCTCTTCTGATGAACAAAACTCTTTACACTGAACATTTGTTTTGGAGGCAAAGAGGTCAGTCAGCACCTGCATTACTTTGCTTCGCAGGAGAGTTGTGAAGGAATGGAATGCCTTCTCCACCATTAACAGCTCCACAGTATTGACATGGAGAGTGTTTTCATCTAGCAACCACAAACCTTGTATAAAGAAGCCGTTGAGGTGCACTTCTCATCCTATTGTTGAGGTATCCATTGTGACATGTGCTTGAGGCTGAGGAGAGAAAGGCTCTGGACATGAGCTATTTCCAACCACCACCAGAGACAACATTCAACAGTCTTCAGAATGGTGAGCCACCTCTAGGGGGAGTCTCGAAGCAGACTGAACTGAGAGATGAACTAGCCAGATTCAAAGCCTGGCGCAATGTGTGACCAATGTGGTGGATGCTGTGTAGCACAATGTTACTTGCACCTGCCTGGCCCTGAGCCTTCTGTAGTGAAGACACCTAAGGACCAACCAACAAAGCTGGTCGTTTGAGAGAAAGGTGGCCTGAGCCTTTCAGGCCAAGATCACAGGCCAAGATCACCCCAATGAACTGTATCCTTTGAGGGGGAACCAATTAAATTTCTCACAGTTCAGGACAAGACCCTCTCACTTATGAAGGCACAAAACAAAATTTATGTCCAGTAGGAACTGCTACCTGGTGGGGGCTACAATCAACCAGTTGTTCATATATAGGTAAAAGATGATATCTTGCTACTACAGAAATGCCACCACCACTGCCATGATTTTTGTAAAGATATGGAAAGGAGTGCTGAGATCAAAGGGGAGAACTCCGAACTGGTAGGCTGGCTTCCCTACTGTGAAGCACAGAAACCATGTCCTTCAAGTCCAAAGTGGCATACTACTTACTCTCTTGCATCAGGGGATTTATTGACCTTGTTTTAATTTTTTCTAGTTTAATTCGGTCTTAAGGGGTGGGAGGGATGGGTGGAGGGATCGGGATACTTAAATGTATTTTAATTATTGTATTTTAATTGTTGTGAGCCGCCCCGATTGCTATGCAGAGGGGCGGGATAAAAATAAAATTTATTATTATTATTATTATTATTATTATTATTATTATTATAGGGGGAGGATGGAGTTGAGAGTTACCATTCTGAAGTGTCATGAACAAATGTAGTAACTGACCCCATCCAAAGATCCTGGATAGGACCTAACCCCCCGTCCTTCTTGGTTATGAAGAAGTAATGGGAGAAGTACCCCTGATGAAGTTGAGGAGGAGGAAAATGTATTTATTTGATTTATTTCCCACCTTTCTCCCTGAAGGGGACCCAAGGTGTCTTACAAATAAAATTCTAAAAACATACTACAATAAAACAGTTAAAATCTCATCTTAAAACAATATAAAATTACAAACAATGAAAAGGTATGATTGCACCTTTTTGCAAAGGACTGTCCACCTCGTGAAGTACTGTGACCAAGGGAAGCATGGTACAAAGAATATCTGAAGGAGAAAACTTCCAGAATGTGATGGCATAACCTCTTGTGATGATGTTGAGAACCCACAGATCTGAGATGATGGTAGCCCAATTAGGGTAGAATTTCTTGAGCCTGTTGTGAAAAGGCAGTTTGAGATGGAGACTAGACCAATTGAGCTCTAGACAGAACAGGCTCCTGATGAACTGGTGGGATAGTAGTCTGGGCCAACACAGCTGCCAAAGGAAATTCTCAGTGATGAGACTGAGAGTGCATATGTCCCAGATGCTGCTGCAGGCAAGCATTGTTCTGATAGTGGTAAATATGAGAGACCTCATAAACCTGTGAATAGCAACTACAGGATGCTGGAGAGCTTCCATAAAGGGAATATGAAGGTCTGTGCAGCTTGACCTCAACACAATGAGCATGGTACCAAAAGCACTGAGACTGATAATATATCCTGGAGTGGTACTGAGAGCTCAAGGATGAGTTGGAAGAACTAGAAGCAGAGCAAGATCTGGAGTGAGACCAGAAGCAACCATGAGCATGGTGGAGAAGGCAGTGGTCTAGCAACAGACATCCCCAAAGAGGAAGGCTGAATACCAAGACCTTCACAATAGGGAAATACTCCAGAATTTCACCCTCAGGTATGTTTTCTGCCTGAGGCCGATGCCTAAACGAAACAATGGGCACAGAAGGCAAATACATGAGCTTTGCCAAGGCAGAGAAGACACTTCAAGCCCTTTCTGAGAACTCAGTGCCACAAGAGATACAGTTCTTGAATCATGCCAGCAGAAGAACAAGACAAAGGATGAACACAACCTCAACTGCCAGCACCACACCAACTACCAAAGAACCAGGTGCATTCCTGGGATTGAACAGGCCAAATGCCTACAAAAACTGGTGAAACCAAAGGTCAATTAAAAAAATAAGGTTCCTATTGATGCTGTTGTAGCGGCAGATAAAAAAGAACTTATATTATGCTGTGGAAGGTTCTGAACAATGCACTGCACAGGCATCATTTTTACGCATTTGTGTGAGTCACAGAGACTGCAAAGAAGAACTAGAGGTTTCAGTGGGAAGCCCCTTATATAGGAGTGCTGGAAGTGGGTGGGGCTGCTGCCAAAACTTTTATGTAATGCTCTAGAAAACTCTGAAATATGCACTGTGCACGGACAGGATAATCCATTTGTGTGAGTCCTAGAGACCATGATGAAGAAAAGCATTTCCCCTTTAGGTTTTCAGAAATATTGAACAATACAAAACTAGCACCTTTTGCAGACTGAAATTTGCTTTGTTCCTAAAGTAACATAAAATACACTGTATATTACAAACTCAAACTTTTGTTTTATTACAAACTGAGCTACTAGGTGCTGAACTGTAAGCAACACCTCAACTATGTGGAACTACTAATTGCTTTTGCCAGGTTTCAGTGAAGGCAAAAACATCTCAGTAAAAACAGAAGAAACCAACATCACTAAAGTGGCAAAAATTATTTTGTCTTAACTAGCTCTCCATGGGAGACATAATATACTCACTCTTATAAAAAGAACTGAGAAACAGAAATAAAGACCAGGAATTGTAATGATCTGATACCATGTATAGTCTTACATAAAAGTCTTCCTCCTACACACTTTTTAGAAATGATTTCATAACAGTAAACAGTGAACATTTTGTCTTAAACATTTAATTCATTATTCTGAAAGAAAACATTCCATAAATTCTGGTTTCAACTATCCAGGGGGAATAAGACTTCAAAAAAGAGGAGCAAATATTTTTTTCCTGTATTTTTCCTATTTTTTTCTGCCCAGGTTTTTACATCTCTACAAGTGACATCAAATCTGTGTAATTTGTGTGGAAATTTCTATATGCTGCTTGGAAGAAAGCTATACTACCATTTGAAATTGGAAAAAATAGAAAATGAAACTACCAAAATCAAACTGTTCTTTTAGAAAGGCATGGTGTGACATCTAGAATAGTGAGTAAAAATTATGTTTACCATGTATATAAAACAATATTGCAGGGATGAAAAAGGTGCAGAAAAGGGCAGCCAATATAATCAAGAGATTGAAGCAACTCTCTACTGAGGAAAAGGTTTGAGGCTGTTAGCTTAGAAAAATTCAGTGAACATCCCAAGTAAGGGGACACATGATAAAGATGTATAAAATTACACATGGTGTGGAGAAAGTAGAGCGTGGAGAGCTTTTCTTCCTTCATCATCATATCAGAACCTGGGTCTGTGTGGTGCAAAATTCAGGAGAGGAAATACTTCTTCACATAGCACGTACTTAAAACTCCGGAATTCAGTGCACAAGATACAGTTATGGCTAACACTGTATATATCTTTTATATAAATTAATGGAAATTAAGAGTCATCAACAGCTATTACTTAAGTTTATCATATATTGCCTTCAGTAGATTGGAGGCTCTATTCCTCTGTATGTTTGCTGCTGGGAACATGAAATGGAGCATGCAGCTATAGCCACGTCATGCTGACAAGCTTCTCACAAGCAACTAGTTGGCCACTGTCAAAATGCTGAATGATGAATTATAGTCCTTCAACCTAATCCAGCAAGTCTTTCTTCATGTTCTAGTGAAAGACCTTGCCCCTATCCTGGACACTGCTCAGAAGCAGGACACACACATCCATATTTGCGACAACACGGAAAACGAATCAAAATTACAGGTAACCAGCCTTTATCAATGCTTTTTTTTCTAGTAGAAAAGGTACAAAAGATGACACCAATTACAAATCAACTGGCTCTTTAACCTTACCTGACCATGTGTATCACCTGCGGACTTCCCAGCCTCAAATTTTAAAGCAAGGCCAAAGTCAGCAATACAAGCCGTAAGATTATTTTTCAGCAACACATTCTTGCTTTTAATGTCCCTTGAAAAAAATAAAAACAAAGATCAATAACTCTTACATATAAAATTGAGAAAGTCTTACAGGACAGATAGCATTGGGACACTTTTAGGCCTCAATCTGGATTTGAATTAGTATTGTGAGCATTAATCATTTCCAGCTTAGTGGTCACTACTGAACATGCCCCCCTGCCCAATTCACTGAATTCTGTGGTATGCGCTCAGAATTCAGGAAATAAAACAATAGCTGGTTGCTTTGGTACAGACTACGTTTTTCCAGTTGCCTCCTGCAAAATCCAAATGGGGTCCCTCTATGAAGATTAGGGTAGAATTGTAAAGGAAAGGTAGCTTATATCTTATGACAGGGACCGGCAACCTATGCCCCCCTGGCCAGTTCCGGCCCAGGTCGCCGGACTTACCGACCCAGGCAGACTCCTGCAGCCAACGCCGTGTGCTGCCGTGGCGCGCGTAGGCGCAGCTGCCGCAGCGCATGTTGCACCCGCCATTTTGATTTCCAAAATGGCGCCCGTGACGCGTTTGTGCATGCGCAGGAGTACTGCGCATGTGCAAACGAGTCGCGGGCGCCATTTTGGAAATCAAAATGGCGGGCGCCACTCGTGGCCGCCATCTTGTTCTCCAAAATGGCAGCCGCGAATCATTTGCGCATGCGCAGTACTCCTGTGCATGCGCAAATGTGTCGTGGCTGCCATTTTGGAAATCAAAATGGCGGCCGCGACATGCGCTGTGGCGGCTGCGCCCGCGCACTGCGGTACCGGCGGCAGCGGAGCGCGGGGGGGTCGTGCGCGGCGGTGGAGGGTGTGTGTGCATGCGCGCGCCGCCATTCCCCCCCCCACTCAGCCCGGCGGAGACTTGGATGGTCTCCAAAAGGTTGCCTACCCCTGTCTTATGATATGGATTTAAGCAGCACCCTGCAGCAAAAAAAGAGAAAAAGTACCAAAATCTTCCCCAAGTGCAGGAATGAAGGGTTCGAAGCAGAAGCAGGGTGCTACTGAGGCTCTGAGCAAAGGGCCAACTCACATGAGATAAACCACTGATAGTTATTCTGCATAGAATGGGGGAAAAGAGCAATGGAATCGTTTTCCCTAGGAGTGCCAATTTTATTCAAAGGAGTATCCACTGGTAAATGAATGTACATAGCTCTACACTAAATAATAATAATAATAAGAATAAGAATAATAATAATATTTATTTATATCCCGCCCCTCTGCAGAGCAAACTGAAGTCACGGGTTCAGTGAATAATCTGTAACACCATTGAAAGAAGCCATATGAGCAAGATGGGAATCCACTGAGAATTCCATGTAATATCCTCTACCTTTTCACAGGGAAATCCAGGGTAATAAGCACAAAATATCAACCAACCTTGATTTAATGTTCATGTATTTAGGAACATACAAATAAATAAATAATAATGTGGCTACACATGGTATAAGAATTACAGTAAAACAGAGATTCTAGCTTGCTGGCTGCTTTACAAGTTGCACAAAATAGAGGTTCTGTATCTGTAATTTGTATCAAAAAAGGCAGGAGAGCTATAAACATGACTTTTCTGCCTTAGCCAAGAATGTTCAAACAGGCATCATGATACCAGTACTTCCACAGATTTTGCTTTTGCCAAACCTAACAGAAGGGGACACCACCACTCCACCACAAAGGCCAATTCTTTACTCCACCACCACTCCACCACAAAGGCCAATTCTTTAAGTTAAGAAATTATTTTATATCATGAAGTATGAAGAACTGTTTTTAGTAGTAAAATATGCTACCATATAATGAAAGAACAAGTTGACGAGCTGTTTACTGCTACCAGTGGCAGTAACATAAGCGGAGCATAAAGCTCCAGGGTACTTCTATGTTGGAGGTCCAGAAGAGGTCCTTGTTCTTCAGCTGTGCAAATTTTCTCCTTTGTCATTAGTTATGGGGTTGCACAGGTGGGAAAAGAAATACCTCCTTGTGTCATGCCTCCCAAAAAGTACTGGTGTTGGCCTAACTCTACTAGTGGCTTACACTAGTATAAGCCACCAAGAAGATTCTGGCCATTATCTTCATGAGTAATACTCTGAATACCAATCCACCAAACTAACATTAGCCTCTAATAGGCTTCCATTGCTCCTATGACAAAAACTGAAGACTTATATAATTGTAATCAAAATGCTATCAATGAAATTGTAACTGACATGCTGTCAGTAAAGCTCTCAACACTGACAAGTTTGTTCTTTGTTCTTTTTCTTTTTTAAAAAAAATTCTGAACATTGGGCTAGATCCAAAGTCATATTCTATTTTGCACTCAGCCAAGGTGATTTTGTTTGCCCTGACAGCTTCCTAAAAAGCTGTTTTGAAGGGTTAGAAAGATACAAGGGAGGTGGCAGTGGGTGATGAGGGGAGAGTAAAGTATTAGTGACAATTCCCTTCACTCCTTTACAACAAAGACTTTCCTTAGGCTCTGTCAACAGAAGGAATTCTTCTGTTCATATAATAGGAGCACGGTTAGATTCAACTCATTATGTTCTTCTTGCAATCATGTTGATGCAGAAAACAAGTAGTATAATTCCAAAATCCTGTATAAATCACATCCCCTCTATACTTAAGATCAATCACAGCTGCTTAGGTAATAAATGGAAATAATATACCTATGGGATATAGCTGGTTTATGTCCATCTTTCAGACCAGGGATGTCTTCATGAAGGTAAGCTAAACCTTTAGCCATAGTTTCAGCAATGTGACACAGTTCATTCCATGAAACGACGTTAGCCTTCAGAAAGTCAGTAAGGGACCCCTAAAACAGGGAAATTTCAAAAACGGTATTTTATTTCCCATTTTAAATGTTCAGCATACTTCTTCCTTCCAAATAAAATTCTGCAAGATGTACCATAACTGTGTTCCAGCAAAAGGACATGAAATATAAATCTCTGCATTTGAATATTCTAGGTAGCCCAGGCTCTTTTTTATTCATTGGATAAAATGTCTAATATTACAGATTTGTGTCTGTATTCTGAGTGAAGCCGTTCTGATAAATGTGTGATTTGGGGTGCCATTCCCAGCTGTGGTGTGTGAAATTATCTTGAACTCTCAGAGCAAGATCTTAGATTTACTTCGTCAGGAACAATGTTACACAAGAGTCAGCTTATGTAGTTATTGATAACCTGACCTTGGCTTTAGAAATGGGAAAGTGCACAGAAACTTTCATGAAAGCACACACATCAGTCAAACATCAATTTACTACTACAGTTCTAGAAGGAAAGATAGCCAAGATACTGCAGTGTTTCTGTGAATTTTCAGACCAGAGGTTGGAACAGTCAACAAAGAACAGGCTTCCAAGATCCCCAATGCTTGTAAACTCAATGAAAAATTAAAAGCCGTAAGATTCTGATTCTTTAAATCACATATTCTATTACATGCATTGAAAGGTTTTAACAGGTATGAAAAACAGCATTATAAATGAAAAATAAACACCTTTTCATGAAAAGCTGTTATTAACCACAAATCAACATCAATGTTGGTTCCTCGTTTTTCAGCGCCAATAAACTGTAGTATATTTTCATGCTTCATTCCAGGCAAGCTATATATTTCATATTCATTTTGCCATGACTGTTTGTCCTAAAATAAAAACAAGCAAATTAAATATATTGACAATATTCATAATACTCTCTCTGTATACCACTAAAGCCCCGAACACCCAGCATATGGAGAGAGTTATGTTTCTGACCGATCCCATTAATATTAGACATATTATGAATTGAAACTATCATGCATGCTAATGTTCTTTATTTATACTTTAAGCCTAAGCCTCCTGTTGTTATTGCTTTACTGATTACATTTATTGTAAATGTGGGTTATGTGTTTGTATGTGTGTTCTTTTCTTAAAGGAGGAAAAGAAATGGTCAGCTTTCCAGTCAGTGGCTTTGTTCAAATGTAAAACAAAATAATTATTAAAACAAAAAAATGAGAACATGCTACAGCAAGCCCCAAGGTTTTCTTTTCCATACACATGAAGTCTGTCTGCGTTGCTTTGAGCAAATTGGAAATGTGATCTCTTTAAGCCACAATTAAGAAAATCCAGTCGTCCCTCCTTAATCGCAGGGGTTAGGGAACAAATCCCCTGCAAATATGGAAAATTCGCGAATAAGGTTCCCTCCCCTCCCATGCCTGGATCAGTTGTTTCAGATATGGAAAGGGAGGGAGCTTTATAAATACCTCTGCACGGGCCCTTCTTCCTCCCCTTCCATGCCTGAAACAGCTGATCCAGGCATGGGAGGGGAGGGAGCCTTATTCATGAATTTTCCATATTAACAGGGGACTTGTTCCCCTAACACTTGCAAATATGGAGGGACGACTGTAGAACCTGAAACAGTGATTTACTCTCATATGTGATTTAAGCCTATCTATTGTTTGCAGATTGAGCCATGATGCAGTGGTTTGAGTGTTGGACTAGGACTCTGGAGGCCAGGGTTCAACTTCCTACTCAGCCATGGAAAGCCATTGGGTGACCTTGGGCAAGTCATATTTTCTTAGCCTCAGAGAAAGGCAAAGGCAAACCCCTTCTGAAAAAATCCTCCCAAGAAAACCACTTGAAAGGTTCACCTTGGGGGCGCCATAAATCAAAGGACTTGAAGACAAAGAACAAAAAGAAATTGTTTGCAGAATGTAGTTCCCAGCATTTCAACATAACATGCCAATTTTTTCCAAATCAAATGGAAACTTGAAATTTGCCTCCATTCACGAAGGAAAGATCTGAAGTGAATCTGGCATATTCTCCCTAATAAAAATTGTTGTTCTGCACTGCACATGGGCTGTGTCTCACAGTGTCAGATATGGATCACAGAGGTATTTATTATCAACCAGACATCATTATTTTTAGGACTGCTTCCCCAATGTCGTGCCTACAAATACTTTCCTTGCCATAACTGAACTCTCTCCTCAGCCCTACCAATTACTGAAATTAAAAATGATCAGATTGCTGAAATACAGAGCAAAGCACCTGGAGTACACCAGATTTGGGCCTTGTTCCTCCCACCTCCCTCAATTTCCCATAATCCCTCCAGCCCAGACACGGGAAATGAAGATAACAGGTCTAACTTTCTTATTCTTCTTTTTACCATGCACATGCCAGGAGACCACTGCTGCTAAAACTTAAGAACATCCCATTTCAACTCTGGCCAAATGATGCATTTGCAGGGCATGCAGCCAGAGCCTGAGTGTAACAGCATGATTCCTTATCAAGTGACATTCAGTACCATACTGCCTCCAGTACTGGATATCGTATATAGCTATAATAGAAAAGGAGGAGAAATGGGAATGATAAGGCGATCCTGAGAAGGAGTGGACAAATGCAAAATGCCTTAGGTCAACGAGTGGCAGGATGATGGTTAGCTTACAGAGAATCAGAGAATGAACTGATAAGAAATTGATTTGAATAATAAATATGGGATGAACTTATACATTTTTGGGAATTTGAAGGGGGTCAATTGTAGATGAATTTATTTTGTAGTGATTTAGGAAGATCGCTTTGACTTCTGTGGAAGTTCTGTTGGAAGAGAAATTGAATTCCAAGAAATAGTTCTGTGTGTGTTTATTTGGGGGGGGGGGGAGTTCAAATTCTTCTATGCTTTACACTCAGATTATTGGGAAAGTTATTTAATTTGTAAACTGGCAGGCATAATTTTAGGGAATGTTCAATCTCTGCAAGCCATTTTACAGAGACATGCTCTCAAAATGTTATGGTACCTAGCAATGATCCAGTGTTGTGCAGTATCTTGAATGTTGTACTAGGACTGCAAGTGACCAGAGTTCAAATCCCCACTTGGCCGCTGAAATCCACTGTATGACCTTGGGGAGGTTACACACTCTCAGCCTCAGAGGAGTGAACAAATCTTGCCAAGGAAACTGCATGATAGGGTTGTCTTAGAGCCTTCATAAGTCAGAAATGACTTAAAGGCAGACAACAGCAACAATATTACTGCTACTACTACTTTTATCATCTCAATATACATAGCATGTACACTAATATTTTCTCTCTGAACAGTGCTCATTAAACAGAACCATCTTCCAGTCCAATGTTGTTGCTGTTTTAAAAACTTAGCACTTTTTAAAACTTGTATTTTGAAAAGGAGCTGAAATATAAGTTTTCAGATGTATTTTAATAAGCATTTAAGGGTGGTTAAATACCTGGATTGGGAATATTTTCACAGCCACATATTCATTTAACAACTGAGCTTTCCAGACACAGCCAAATCTTCCCCTGGCTTTGATCTCTAGTAACTGCAGTGGTTTGAGACCCATCAGAGGTGATGGAGGTGGTGGTCCAGGATCCTAAAACACAGCAGAGCAACTTATTATACTTCCATTTTTCATCATATTGCAATCTACCCAACATAGTGCAAAAGGAAGAGGACATCATTGGGGACAAAGTCCCACTAATGAAATTTAGGGGTGGGTAGGGGGGGGGAAACAAACTTATATTTTAATAGAGGAATTTCAAACCATAACAAAATGTATTAACTATGTTCACAGGCTTGTCATCAAAAACCAAATATTAATGGTAATTATTATTTCAGTGAAGCATTCTGACAGAGAACAGTACTATTCAATAAGGGATGGGGAAAATGCAGCATATAAATCACATGCAGGTCTCAAGAGTTTATTGGTGGCTCCAGGTTCTCTCTTCTCCCTAAAATTCTGAGAAACCACTGTAGAATAGAAATAAAACACCCATACATCCCAAACAGTTGAACAATGATAAACTCTCTCAGCTGGAGTGGGTGCTAGCCTTTATACTAATTCAACTCACTCAAGCCACTACACTTACAAGGATAGCTCTATCCAAAACTCCAAATTGCCACTGAAAGGTAATTCCAGTTGTGATGTTAGTTTTTAAAAAAATCACTACAGTGCCAAAATTGGTCCCTAGACCAACAACTGTTGTCTGCTTTTATTCTAGATATATATGTGCATGTGCCTTCAAGTTGCCTGTTGCCTTTATGGAGACCCCATGAATTTCATTGGGTTTTCTTAGGCAAGGAATACTCAGAGGTGGTTTTGCCAGTTCTGTCTTCTGAGATATAGCCTACAACAGGTGGTATTTATTTATGGTATCCCATCCAAGTACTAACCAGGCCTGACCCTGCTTAGCTTCCAAGATCAGATGGGAAAGACAGATTAGATATACAGGGAAAAAAATCAGTGTGGAGCTGTGGTTTGAATGCTAGACTAGGAATCCAAGAATCCAGAGTTTGAATCTTTGGTCAGTCAAGGAAAAACTCTGTGTGACCCTGGGCAAGATGTATTCTCTCAGCCTTAGAAAAAGGCAATGGCAAACCTCCTATTAATAAATCTTGCCAAGAAATTTTTATCATATGCCTGCTGTAAGTTAGAGTTGACTTGAAGACTCAGAACAAAAATACTGTTATGAGAAGTCGAGCATTTTCCATGCTCTGTGTGTATATGCTTTCTGACATGACCCTAAAACGGAAATATAGTTGCTGTCATGCACCCATAGGCGAGTTGGTCACACAGGTGCTTAGACGGTCATGTAGACCCCTGCATTCATTAGCATATCAAACAACAAGTTTCAGGAGCTGCAAACAGAAAGATTCACACTT
Organism: Phrynosoma blainvillii; assembly: GCA_026167975.1. Lineage (NCBI taxonomy): Eukaryota > Metazoa > Chordata > Lepidosauria > Squamata > Phrynosomatidae > Phrynosoma > Phrynosoma blainvillii. The sequence goes on from JANUYF010000001.1 coordinate 275,889,661, forward strand.
CAGGAGACAAGGAAGCTAGAGGGTTTACAGACCAAATGAGTTTTGGCCACAAGATAGATAAGACCCAGTACCCCCACATCTGGATACCATCTACTTCAAGGAAACTTTTATGATGTTAATTTGGCCCCTTTGATATACATCAATCAACCTTCGCCCCAGGATATTTTCATCCTATAAAAGAACTACCAAAATTCTGGATAGGTGTGTCTGGTTAGAATTTCTAGTGACACTATGGGCCTTTGCAGACTGCCAGAAATCGTGCAAATTGAGTCCACTTTAACTGCCCTGACTCAGTGCTAGGGAATCATGGGAACTGTAGTTTATTGTGACACCAGAGCTCTCTGACAGAGAAGGCTCAATGTCCCAGAAAAAATACAATTCCCATGATTCTCTAGCACTGAGCCAGGGCAGTTAGAGTGGACTCAATTTGCACTATTTCTAGCAGTCTGCAAAGGCCCTATGTCACTCTGAATTTTGGTCAAGCTCTGACTCATTTCATGTTACTATCCCTTCATCTGGTTGAGTCCAACTCCACCACAGTCAATCAGGAGAACCTCGGACAGGTAATATCACCATTAGAAAGCCTCATGTCTGTTCCATGCTAACTTGCTTTATTCCTGAGTTCTTGTGAGAATGCATGAATGAATGTTTGCCTTTGTATGCCTGATTCCCTTAATAAATTTACAAACCAAGTTGAAGAAACCTTGTCTCTGTGAATCTGTGCCCTTAGCTCCCTTTGTATAAACTGGGTTTGCCTCCTGATAACTATTTGAGCTAATTAGAAATTCCCCTAGTTCAAGTTCATTTTACAGTACCTAACAATCACCAAGATCAAGGCAATTTAGGCACAGAGAAATGCGCCTGAATTGTTTATCAAGGTCCTTAATATCCCCTGACTAATAACAGAAAACAGATAGCTATTGCAGAACCCCAAGAATGTATCTGCTTGGTAAAAGACTTCATGTTTTGTTTTTTTTAAAAGGCACTGGATAAACCAGTCAGAAAGCATTTCCTAGATTATTGCCCAGAGAGACCTACTTGATGAACTGAATGTGATCTCTTTTCTGTCTCTGTAGGTTGTATGTGCCAGCCAATTGAATATATGCCTAATGCAGCTAGAATTCTACTAGCAGTTGCACTTTTCCCAGGATCATGCAGTGGTGACAAGCAGAGTAGATCCACCTTCTGAGCAGCCTCTTGCTCCAGTGATGTAATTCCTTTATGACAGCTGTACCCATGGCCTCCCTCCTGCCACTACTTCTTACACTGGTGCCAGCATCATACATTAACAGGATTGTGGCCTATCATTCCTGCTACTGATAAATCACAGAGCAAGACAGTGGCAGTATACCTCAGTCCCCTACCTCACTTTTAGGAAAGAAAAGTTCCATTTAACCTAACACTGTAAAAAGCATTACAGTTTCTCCTAATTTACACATGTTATACTTCAAGGGTGGACAAAGTTGGCCTGTGGGCCACATGCAGTCCTTGAGACGGCTATGTGAAGCCCCCGAGGCTCACAAAAAACAAACAAACAAACAAACAAACAAAAAACAAAACAAAAATCCCTAGGGGTACAACAAATATATTTTGCCCTCAAACTAGCCCAAGCTGCATAATAATGCAGTAGTTTACGTCTCCTAATCCTAAAAGCCCCCAAACTTCCCAAAAAGCATAAAAAAGAGGGAAAGAATGTGCCAACAGGTGGATAAAATGGCTGCTGGAAAATGACACTGTGTCTCTTCATTGTTAGGTAAAGTCAGGAAAGCCAAAGCACAGAATGAGCTCAGGCTTGCTAGAGGGGTTAAGGACAATAAAAAGGGCTTTTTTTTTTTTTTTGGTATGTCCATAGCAAAAGAAAGAAGAAGGAAATGGTAGGGCCACTGCGCGGAGAAGATGGAGAAATTCTAACAGGGGACATCTTCTTTGCCTCAGTCTTCTCACAAAAGGAAAAGGGTGTTCAACCAGAGAAAAATGGTGCAGAGGACACAATAGGGGAAATACAGCACAGAATAAGTGAAGTACAGGAATACCTGGTTAACCTAAATGAATTTAAGTCTCCACGACCAGATGAACTACATCCAATGATATTAAAAGAACTCAAAATGTAATCTCAGAGCCACTGGCAATAATCTTTGAGAACTCCTGGAGAACAGGAGAAGTCCCAGCAGACTGGAGGAGAGCAAACATTGTCCCCATCTTCAAAAAGGGGAAAAAAGAGGATCCCAACAACTATCATCTAATTCTGGGGTAGGCAACCTTTCCCCTTTAAGGGCCGAGGGACTTCAGCTCCCAGAATCCCAGGGGCTATTGGCCAACATGGGACTATTGGCCAACATGGCTGAGGCTTCTGGGAGCTGAAGTCCCTCGGCCCTTAAAGGGGAAAGGTTGCCTACCCCTGATCTAATTAGTCTGGCATCAATACCAGGAAAGATTCTAGAACAGTTCGTTAAACAGAGAGTCTGTGAACATTTAGAAGGGAATGCCATAATCACAAAAAATCAACATGGGTTTCTCAAAAACAAGTCATGTCAGACTAATCTGATCTCTCTCTCTCTCTCTCTCTCTCTTTTGGATAAAATTACCAGCTTGCTAGATGAAGGGAATGCAGTAGACATAGCATATCTTGATTTCAGTAAGGCTTTTGACAAGGTCCCCCACGATATTCTTGCAAACAAAATTGTAAAATGTGAGCTAGACAATACAACTGTTAGGTGGATTAGTAACTGATTGACTGACTGAACCTAAAGGATGCTGAGCAATGGCTCCCCTTCATCCTGGAGAGAAGTGACCAGTGGGGTGCCATAGGGTTCTGTCCTGGGCCTAGTGCTATTCAACATCTTTATCAATGATTTGGATGAAGGAATAGGGGGCATGCTTCTCAAATTTGCAGATGACACCCAATTAGGAGGAATAGCTAATACCCCAGAGGACAGGATGAAAATTCTAAATGACCTTAATAGATTAGAAAGCTGGGTCAAAGCTAATAAAATGAATTTCAACACAGAGAAATGTAAGCTACTGCACTTAGGACAAAAAAATGAAAGGCACAGATATAAGATGGGGGACACCTGGCTGAATGAGACCACGTGTGAAAGAGATCTAGGAGTCATAGTAGACCACAAGTTGAACATAAGTCAACAGTGTGATGTGGCAGCTAAAAAGGCCAATGCAATTTTAGGCTGCATTAATAGAACTATAGTATCTAGATCAAGGGAAGTAATAGTGCCACTGTATTCTGCTTTGGTCAGGCTCCGCCTGGAATACTGTGTCCAGTTCTGAGCACCACAATTCAAAAAGGATGTTGCAAAACTGGAGCGTGTCCAGAGAAGGGTGACTAAAATGGTGAAGGGTCTGGAAACCATGTCCTATGAAGAACGACTTAGGGAACTGGGTACGTTTAGCCTGGAGAAGAGATGGTTAAAGAGGGGATATGATAGCCCTCTTTAAATATTTGAAGGGATGTCATATTGAGGAGGGTGCTAGCTTATTTTTTGCTGCTCCAGAGAATAGCACTCGGAACAACGGATGCAAGCTACAGGAAAAGAGATTCCACCTCAGGAGGCACTTCCTGACAGTGAGAGCTGTTCGACAGTTGAACACACTCCCTCAGAGTGTGGTGGAGTCTCCTTCTTTGGAGGTCTTTAAACAGAGCCTGGATGGTCATCTGTTGGGATGCTTTGATTTTGAGTTACTGCATGGCAGGGGGTTGGACTGGATCACCCTTGTGGTCTCTTCCAACTCTATGATTCTATTATTCTTCCTTCCTTCTGTTCTAATCCATCACACACTCAAGAGAAATTATGGCACAATTTGGATGTGCACAGAATGTTCAAAATTTACATCTGTCGAACTAAGCCCTTTGGGTGTTATGATCCTTTGTCTCTTACATCCCGGCTTCATTGATTGCAAGGTGTCTCAGTCCACCATAGCCACATGGATTGAGGTATGCATGCTGATGGCATATGACTTAGCAAGAATGCCTCGACCAGCTAATGTGATGGCACATTCCACTAAGGCAGCAGCTACCACAGCAGTTTTTTCTTCTCATCTCTCTATGGGCCTTATCCCACGGGGTCCCAAGCAGAAGATATCCAAAGGCAATCCAAAGCTAAAACGTTTTTCCTTTCCTTGTGTCCACACAATATCCAAAGGCAATCCAAAGCTAAAACGTTTTCCTTTCCTTGTGTCCACACAATATCCAAAGGCAATCCAAAGCTAAAACGTTTTCCTTTCCTTGTGTCCACACAATATCCAAAGCTGAAACGTATTTCACCCACTTGATCCGAAGTCAAAGGGGATCTTTTGACATTCGGATTTTTGTGGATGTACCAAGCGAGGCGCGGGAGGGAGCCTCCGCCGCCGCCTCCTCCGCAGCCAGAGCCGCCTCTTCCCCTCTCTTCTTTTCCTCATTTTCTTTTCCCATCCCTCTTTCTCCTTCTCTCCTTCCTCTTCTTTCCCTCCTCCTTTCCCCATCCCTCATTCCTCTGCTTTCTCTCTCTCTTTCCTCTTCCTTCCTTCCTTCCTTCCTTCCCCCATCCCTCCTTCCTCTCCCCCTCCTTTCCCTCCTTCCTTCCCTCCCTCGGAGCTCACTGGAAGCCGGTTTCCGTTTAGATTAAGGCAGGGAACCAAATTCCAGGGCAGAGGATCGAAATCTCTGGCAACAAAGGGAAACTGCCTCCTGCCTCCCTTCGGCGACGAGCCAGTCTTCCCTCCTCAGAGAGGCAGAGGCAGAGGCAGCCAGCCGACGGAGAAGGAGGAGAGAAGGAGAAGGAGAGAAGAGAAGAGTAAAAGGGGAGAAAGAGAGGGAGGAAAAAGGGCCAGGAACTGGCTCTCCTCTTCTCCGGATGCTGGCATGCAGGGAAATGCAGTTTCGGTACTGAACTGCATTTACTCCTACTTCGGTAAGCTTTTGCTTACCTTTCGCTTCGTGGCCAGTGGTTTGATAAGGTCCTATGATTGACATTTGTAAGGCAGCTACCTGGAGTACCCCTTCTTCATTCATTCGTCATTACAAGATTGACTAATTTAGGTCAGCAGATGCCACCTTTGGAAGGGTGTTGCAGGAGGTGACTAGGGACTAGTGTGCAGTCACATACCCTCCCTACCTGCTTCAAGTTGGGGGCTTGGGTATGTCCCAATGTGTGGATTCCTCCTCTCACCAGCCCAGAGAATGCCACACTGGTTACTTTCCATGAAGGTACATTCTGGGTTGTTGAGAGGAGGAATCCACCCTCTCCCATTGTGATTACTGAGTCCTTTTTTCTTGGGGTGCGGTGGGATGTACCTACATTTTTCTCAATCTGTTATTCCTCTGAGTTCTCTGTATTAAAGCTTGGCTAGTAAGTAAACTGGTCTCCAAAGTGGCTGTGTGGGAGGAGTCACTAAAGTCTGTCTTCAGCTATTATAAGACCATGTGGTTCTTCCTGCCTGACTCTGGGCAATGATGGGAATATAACCCACCATGTGTGGCCCATCAGGTGGGTACAGGGACGAAAAATGGTCCCCCACTCCTTACAGTTGTCCACTCCTGTTCTGCCTAGAGGTAGGTAGAGAATTATAAGAGGAAATTTTGTACAATTTCTTGACAATAAAAATATAAAATTATTACTTTACAATAGATTTAATCCCATGTAATGGGGGAAGGGGACTGTCAGGGACCGCACAGGATCCAGTGGTGGGCTCCACTGCCATTTTTCTTTTTATTATGGAATGGAGTTGGCTGAAATCCCCCCCCCTGTTATAGCAATATTGAGTGCATATATCTTGTTTTAAAGCATAATTGTGGTTGTTGGAGCACAAATATACTTTAATATAAGGGGCCTTTTACTACAGCTTGTGGTGCAACAATTGAGGGGCTGCAAAACAGAGCATACAACACATGTATGTTGCCTCTCTGATTTTACTTAGGACCTTATCCCATGGGGCCAAAAGCAGCAAGAATCCACTAAGAACCAGGCGCTATAGCGCTATATCTTCCCGCGTGATTACACGACGTCACTCAGAATCAGCTAAGAATCAGGCGCTATAGCGCTATATTTTTCTGTGTGATTACACGACGTCGCTCAGAATCAGCTAAGAATCAGGCGCTATAGCGCTATATTTTTCCGCATGATTACACGACGTCGCTCAGAATCCAGCAAGAAACCGCTCGGAATGCAGCATTATTCGCATTCTTTTGAATGTCGGTTTCAGTGGGCATTGCAATAGCGCGAGCTGGTCCATAGCGCTATTATAGCGCTAGCGCCATATTTATAATAGCGCTATAGTACTGGAATGATGCTCATATCGCTTTCTTGCCACTTTTGAGAGCAGCGTGGGATAAGGTCCATAGAGTCTTCAAATAGTCCAAGAGTCAGCATGATGGTTCAAGTGCTGGACTAGGTCTCTGGAGACCAGGGTTTGAATCCCTACTCAGCCATGGAAACCCACTTGGTGACCTGGGGTGGGTCACACACTTTCACCTTAAATGTGACCTTGAGTAAGTCACATTCTCAGCCTCAGAGGAAGGCAGTAGCAACTCCCTTCTGAACAAATCTTGCCAAGAAAACCTTGTGAAAGGTTTGCCTTAGGGTCATCATAAGTCACAAATGAACTGAAGGACACAACAACTTCAAGTAGCCCATTTCCAATCCACATTCACAATAGAAATGTTAGATGGACTTTAATTCCTTATATGGAAAGCAGGCAATGCTTTGGAACTCTCTGATCTCAGCTAGAATGAGAAGAGTTATTCACCACCTCCTTCTTTTCCTTTCTCAGTTGAACGAGTATCTGGAAAGTTATAATTTAGGAAAAAGTGCACCTATCTAGTAACAATGACTAGAATCCCAAACTGTATTTCTACTGTTTCCCACTGCTCCTAGCAGAATCAGTATCTAATTCTTGAAGACTTTAAAAATATATTTCAGAGGGTAGAGACAACCTCTCAATCAAGTCTTGTGACACAATAGAGGGATGGAATGGGAGGGAAGAAAATCTGGATTCCACTTGCAAAGACTATCAAAACCCGCAGTTAGATGCTGGGCATCACTTCTTCCTATTAAGAAACACAGAATCAATGGAATTTGGTTCTCTCAAACATGTAAACAGTAACCTAAATTTCTACTGCAACAACTTGAAGATTGTGGAGCTCAGTATTCATGTAAGTGTAAAGTGTGACCTTAGAGTTTAAAGGGGGGAGGGAGAGCCAAACTTTTGATCATTAGACTGTACTTAGCATAGCATTATGTTCTTTTATTCTAGTTTCTAGAAAATAATAATAATAATAATAATAATAATAATAATAATAATAATAATAATAATAATAATTTTTATTTATATACCGCTCTATGGCAAGCCAATCCGGGCGATGTACAACAGTAAAATACATACAGCTTAAAACAGTATAATTCCCTCTTCCCCCCCACCCTTAAAAAGTTATTAAATCACATCTCAATTAAAACAATTTACAATTAAAACAATAACAAATTAAGAATAAAAAAATACAAACCGACAACCCCTGCAACTTCAAGTTCAGAAAGGGGACTATAAAACATTCCTAAGAAGGGGGAGGTCCCAAGGTCCCGAGGCTGGGTAATTTAGTCTGGAAAGGCCTGCCGGAAGAGATCCATCTTAACAGCCTTTTTAAAGCTGTCCAAAGATGTTAATTGACGGATCTCATCCGACAGGCCATTCCAGAGCCTGGGGGCGACAACAGAGAATGCCCTCTGGGAGGTTGCCGCAAGTCTAGACTTTTGAGGCTGCAGCAAGTTCCTCCCAGAGGGCGCGGGGAGGATTGTATGGGAAGAGGCGGTCTCTGAGATAGCTTGGACCCAAGCCATTTAGGGCTTTAAAGGTGATAACCAACACCTTGTACTGGGCCCGGAAACCAATAGGCAGCCAGTGGAGGGACCTCAAAACCGGGGTGATGTGGTCTCTTCTAGATGTCCCCGACAAAAGCCTGGCTGCCATGTTTTGAACCAACTGTAGTTTCCAAACCAAGCACAAGGGTAGCCCCATGTACATATAATATTGTGCTACATACAATGTAATCAAGAGTCAGTTTTTTTCCCTTTTAATTACTGCAATCATATTTTGCACTTACATGAATACTGAGCTCCATACCCTTTATTCTAGTTTCTAGAGCCAGTGTGCTGTAGTGCTTTGAGCACTGGACTAAGACTGTGGAGACCAGGATTCAATCCCTGCTCAGCCATGGAAACCTACTGGGTGACCTGGGGTGAATCACACACTTTTGGCCCCAAAAACCCCATGACAGCTTTACCTTAGGGTCACCCTAAGTTAGAAATGATTTAAGGCACGCAACAATAACTTCAGCTCCTGAAGTACTTCAGTTATTGCTACAACAGCCCATAGCCAAATGTTAAACTGACAATGAAATTATACATAGCCAGTGGAACTTTTAATAAGGAAGGAAATCAATCATTACTTTGGAACACTATATGAGGCATATTAAATATGGCATGTAAGTATTAGCCCAATAAGTGCCAGCATGGTGTAGTAATTTAAACATTGGACTAGGAGGTTTGAATCCTCGCTCAGCCATGGAAACCCTAGGTGACCTTGGGCAAATCATAGCCTGAGAGGGTGGCAATGTCAAACCCTTTCTGAAGAAACTTACCGAGAAAACCCTATGATAGAGTCGCCTTAGGGTTGCCATGAATCAGAAACAACTTGAAGGCATATAACAACAATTAGCCCAATATCACTATATAACCCCACAAATATATGATTAATCAACACATCTTACCTCTATCATTATATGAAAGGCGTGCTTGTAAAGAAAAACACACAGGCAAAAGGAAATTATTTCATACATTGCAAATCAGATACAAGAATAGCAGCAAAGTAATAGGAGAGAATGGTGAGAAGTTACAAGGTAAAGTATGGATGTCTTTTAAAAACATAACAAAACTCTGTATTGTGCCTATACTTGAAAGTAAAAGGCATAATTGTTTTTGTCTGATACAAGTATAAGTGACATCTTTATTTAAACAGTAAATGCATTTCAAACTAAGTACTTAAATTAGGATTTAGTTCTATAAACATCAGGTGAGAGATTAATCCAAATATACTGTATCTGCTCAAGAAATCTAAATGTAAAAATAAATTAATACTTCTAATGCAGTCATTCAACTTGAGTATCACATAGACATAATGGAGTTTATAGTTCTATACATTACACCAGAGGGCAGTATTGTATCATCTAAAATCAATTTACAGGGCTTTCACACCTGTGAAGCAAAATACTGTGTGTGTGCACATCCACACAGACACACCTCAGCAACTAACCATCGTGCTAAATAGTGAGCTTTTATTTGATATTAATACATTCATTGGATAGGTCAGTTTACACTGATGGCAAACAGCCTTGACAAGCTTAAAATACAAGGATTCTGAATAAATGTTTGTGATATACACCAAGATCTTTGTGATATACACCAAGCAATTATAACATTTAAAACTTGTTAGAGCTGTTCACCAATTTGTATTTAGTTCACGTTTCTTCTTCCACTCTTCCATTTTCCCACTCTTAAAAAAACAAACAAACATCAATTTGTTTTTAAAATCAAGGTAAACAATTGTGCCATCTATACTATGCAACCCTAATGTTAGACCCTGTATAACAAATTAGCTAAAACATTCTGACATTACAGGCTTTCCAAAGCCCAACAGTATTTATGCAAAAACAAAATTTTACAGTTCTGCAAAGGTTTAGATCCTTCTGACACATGGGACAGCCTTCTGAAAATATACAAGTGGAGGGGAGACCAGCCTCTCCCCACTATCTAAGCACAAATGTATAGGGAGACAATGACAAGTATAAAAATTTCCTAACACTAGTCAGCATCCAATGGAGTCATTTCACTGACATGATTGTTTCTGCCAATAGAACTGGGTAGTGCAACCTCTAAACCTGCTCTGGGCAGCTAGGATTCTGCTTATCGTTATTGGGTGATTGTTTTATTGCTGGTTATCCATTTGGCTATCAGGTGATGTGGATACCTGTGGCCAGAGATAGGGATGGGGGGTTGAGAGTCCCATCAAATGAGTAGTTTGCTACCATGATGTTCGTTGTAGGCTATGATCTTCATTAGAAATGAAACAGGTGCAAATAGGATAGCCAAGACAAAGTCCACAGAAAGAGAAAGGAAATAAAAGGGAACATACAGCATAGGACATAGAAAACACAAACCCAGTAAGAATCACGCCCAGAATTAAAAGGCCTTGACCGTGTCCCAAAAGCCAACTTTTTACACACCAGAGAATAACATGCAAGGCAACCCCACTGTTCAACAACACTTCTGAAACAATGCAAATACACTCATCACCAGTGTTTTGACATCTAATTTAACAGTCAATTCTCTGAAGAATTTGCACTGATTTGTACACAGCTGCAAATGATGAACACAAACAATTAAACACTATCTGTTCTAAATAGAAATAGGACATATTTTGCAATGATATCATTATTACCAACAGTCACGACACTGATGATTTGGTACATATTGTTTTTAATGCATAATTTGTAGATAAGGGTCAACATAAAATCACAATTGATTGGCAAGCAGCACAGTTGTTATGAAGGATGATGCAGTCAAGATTTTTTATTCCTTAAAACTGAAAATGTGTTAAGAAAATGCTGACTTGCTAGTGCAGGGAAGCAGCTATTTTAGTAGGACAACTGGACTGAGATACATATCCCAAACATTTTACATGCAATGAAACTATTGCAATAAATATATTCATAAAATATAGAAGAACTTTTCACAATGGCAAAATCTGTCCCACCTTTAAAAAGAGCAATGCATTAAAAACAAAGCAAATATAAGAATAGAAGGAGACATTATTTATTCTGGATCTTGGGTCTTGTTTACAAGAAAAATCTGTACGTTACTTTCATTTTTCATTAAAAATTTGTGCTACACTAAAATAAAAGTCACTGTAACATATTAAATGTTCATTTGTAGAATAATTTGTTGAATAATAATGTGTCAAATGTTCACTTATCGAATAAGGTATTCTTAACTTCATAGGTAGCAGTTAATTATCTATTTATGATTACAATATAAACCCCCTGGCTTTTCAAAGCACTTCTGTAGTAAGATTAAGAGACACACAAAATTTTGCATTATAAGCAAACACACTATTACAAATACATTTGTGCAAGCATTACAAGTACATCTGTGTGAATTGAATTCTGAATATTCCAATAATTCTCCCAGTTCCCCATTTTTCTGGAATTGTCATGATATGGTCTGGGAAGTCATGGTATTTAAAAACCAACTGCTTTGCACAGGGAAGGTAATGCAATCAGGAAAATTGTCTGTTTATCAAGTTCTAATGTAAATGTAGTTTAATTACATTTTTAGCTTATCAATGATTTAATGATCTGTACCAGAGACTGAGACGTTAGTAGGAAGTGTTGCTGTGTTTGTGCAAAGTTTGTGTTATTGGTTTCATCAAACAAAGAAAAAGGTGATGGTGAAAAATAGACAAAGTACGTGCAAAAGATTGCTTCAGCTGTTGATACACAATGGGGATGATGATGATGATAATAATAATAATAATAATAATAATAATATGTATCCCGCCCCGCAGATGCAATCGGGGCGGCTTACAGTAATAAAACATTACAATGAAAAAATAGGACATGTCCCTGCTCAAAGCATGCATTCACTGCCATAAAAACAGCATGTATAGGAGATCTTCCCAAATGACTTTAATCTGATTATGGCAACAAAAGGCAGTTGACAGTGAGAACTAGGCTTAATAACCTTTCAGCCTTCCCTAACAGTTAGTACCTCATGAAAAGCAAATATGGCCATGGCCAAGAGGTTATTTATATTGTTGCTTATTTTTGTTATTATTGTTGTTATTGCTAATGCATCTGAGGAAGTAGACTGAGGTCCACGAAAACTCATGATGCCAATTTATTTCTTTCAGTTAGTTTCAAAGGTGCTACAAGATCTCTACATACTGATTCTACAGACCAACATGGCTATATCTTTGAAATCTTTGCTTATTTTGTCACTGAATGAAAAAAATTCAACAATCTCATTTTAGCTATTTTAATTATTACTTGTTTATATAAGTAGTAAGTGCAAGCTTGATTTACAAACAGATCAGGGAAATAATTAGTCATGTTTAGAAAACTGTTCAGAACTACCCAGAAAAAAAACCTGCCACTGGCCTGTAAGGGGTCTGGCAGGTGAGGGCTGAAAAGCAGCATTTCTATGCCAGGCACAGTTAGATGCTTCCATCTTCTAGCAGTTCGCTTGGGTTTTTAGGATTGGTTTAGAAAAATGACAAAGTATTCTATGCTTAAATGCAAAACTGAAAAGTACTCTGTCTTGCTAACAAAAGTGGGTTTGCCTACACATCTCCAGGTATAGGCTAGCCTTCATAAATTTCATCAAATAAACTAGATCTGCCAAATTAATTTTGCATATAACCAGGCTTTTTTTTTCTTCAAATAACATTTTAAAAACCCATTCATACACTGTTGGTTCATAGAAAATCACTTAACAAAACATCTATCAAATCATGTAGTGGGGAAAAGGCTTTGCCATTTTAACTATATAATGGACCTGGTAAAAAAAACAACCACCTGATCAGCTAATTTTCAATCAGTGTATAACACAGTTTTATAAAGAAATGGTGGGAGGGGAAACAAGAACTGCGTCTGGACATCTATTGATCAAGTAAAGCGCTTGCTCAAAATTAGAGCTCCTCAATAAATATTTCAACAGTACATCTGAGTAAGTATGCTCACTGGAATGGGTATACTTTGCCACAGTGAATAGTTGCAGTGATTCAGTCCTCATCAGATTATATATAAATAATCCCTAAATGTGACATCGTCCAAGGTCCATATTGTATGTTCAACGAGAAAGTAATGAGTAACTGGTGAAGGTACTAGATAGGGTGGTTCTGGTGACAGAGTATTTAAAGAACTCCGTTCCAAAGAGGTTTACACTGGCCCTTTCTCTTTTGACTGTAATCAACCAGTTAGGACATTTTATATTAAAGGAATATGAATTTCCATTTTACTTAGCTCTTTTCAAATCTGTTTCGGTTTTTACTTTGCATTCTCTTTTTAATTTTATTGATTTCTTTTGTTGTAAACCACTCAGAGGCTCTTTTATTTTAAAGGTTTAAAGATAATACAGAAATGCTTTATCAATAAATTAAAATGATTCTGAATTGGTCAGCTGAGAGAAAACAAAGGTAGTGCTCTCTTGGAAAGGGAAATGGCTAAACCACAGCAGTTAATATATTAAGGATCAGCCCACCATAAACATTTCATGCAGTCAAAAATATGCCTACAAGGTGGTGCAAATGTGACAAGAATATGCCTTGACAAGACTTGCATCTAGAACATGCTTGTATTCTCTGTTTTTCATTCACAGGTTTACTCTTAGCCATACTTACACAATGCTTGTAAAAGCCAGCATTATCAATACATAATTCTTGATGTAACATACTGTCCAATGAAGTCAGTACTAAAGGAAAGCCATTTCAATTTTTCTGATTTACTTACATCCAGGGGCATCACTAGGGGAGTGTGGGGCGTGCACACAAGTGGGAGTGACACCACTGGTTCCCAAAAACATACCTTTTGGCAGAAACAGGCTGCGGTGTTCACCTGTGTCCATTTTAAAACATTGTAGAGATGGTGTGACTGGGGCATGGCGCAGTGGGAGGAGAAAGGGGGGGGGAGTTTTTTAAAAATTAAATTTTATTTTTTAAAAAAATGAATAATTTTTTTAAAAAAATATCACATCTTACCAAATAAATGTTCACTTTAACTACATGAAAGTATGTACATGTAACTACAATTAGACTGTGTGCATGATATTGTAATTTAAGGGTATAACTTTAATTTTGCCAGTTGTTTATGTCACAACTATGACCATTACAGTCAGTGATATAATGGCAATTATGAATTATGAGTACCATTAGTATAAAACATTACTAAGGATTCTGTATGGTGTGGTATGGGAGGAGGTCAATGGAGGGAGCATGACACCATGAGACCCCAGACCAGGTGACCCCAACTCTTGTGACACCACTGCTTACATCACAGCTTTAAAGATAAACTAATGAGTAAAGGTAAAGGTATTCCCTATTGACAAGGTAGTCAAGCCGTGTCCAACCATAGGGAGTGGTGCTCATCTCCGTTACTAAGCCAAAGAGCAGGCGTTGTCAGAGACTACATGTGGTCAATATGATTGCACAGAACGCTGTTTGCCTTCCCACCAAAGTGGTACCTATTTATCTAGTTGCAGTTTTACATACTTTTGAACTGCTAGGTTTGCAGAAGCTGGGACTAGTGATAGCAGTTCACCCGATCATTCAGCACCCAGGCCTTGGACTGCCAACCTGCCAATCTTGCAATCAAGAGAGTCAGTATCTTAACCACTTGAGCCACTGCATCCCTTAAAACTAATGAGTATATGATGCAATTTAAGGAGAGCAAAATAATCCTCATTTGCAATCTGATGAACAGATGTATGTAGCATATATCTACAGAGCAAGAATACTTTGAAGTCTTGAGCAAATGAAATGTGGTATACATGTTAACCATCTGTATAACATAGCCAATTTAAAATTAATTTTTGTGTTCAAATGTACCAGCATTCACCCAGCACATCGCTACTACTGACATCACTTTTTAAATACTGATGTCATCAAGTTTCCATTTGCTGTTCTACAGGGCTCTGACCTTATTCAAAGTTTCACAAAATTGCGAGTGTAAGGAAAACACATAAATGTATACATGTTCTATCCATTTATTCAGAATGCAAAAGCTAAAAACCTTTGACAGTGGGAAGGCAATGGTAAGATGGTAAAAGTTATGTAATAACTACACACCTGCTTACTGACTGTTGACTGGCTCACCATCCAGAAGATGGTAATAGAAAAAGGTTAAACAGGAAATATTAAATGTAGTTGGGTACACATAGTCCCTAATATTTATCCTTTAACTGAAATATATTTTAGCCCTCTTGTAAAACAATCTGTATAAAGTTTTTTTGTATTATAATGGAATGTATTCACATGTGACTATCCTGAAATTTGCCTCTATTCTTCCATTCACAGAGGGAACTGGGATCCAGTGAAAGCTCTCCTCTGGAGACAAAAAAGGCACAGTTGCCCTTCCATTCTCACATACTTCAAGTCCTTGGTTTTACATATTCACGGAGGGGTGACCTCCATTTAAATCAATGTGGTGCACTTCCACGGGGGCACGTCCCATTCAAGCCTATGGGGCTTGAATATTTGCAAATCTCTGGGGGTTTTTTGGGAGGGAGGAATGGATCCCCTGCGAAAATGGAGGGCCAATTGGTTTTTGTGGGTTTTTTGGGCTGTGTGGCCATGTTCTAGAAGAGATTCTTTCTGACGTTTTGCCAGCATCTGTGACTGGCAACTTCAGAGAACCAGAGAGGGCCAATTGTACTTTGGTAGTTTTCATATATTTCCTCTCCTCTGAAAGCCCCCTAGTCCCTATGCTATTTCAGAGAACCCTCAAATATCTAGCACAGGTTTTTAGGGGGCATAGAAAGGAAGGATGGGGGGGGGGGGAAATTCCATCACAGTTCAAAAAGCTCTGCTGAACACAAGTCTGTATTTATCCCGATGTATGGCTAACCATATGGTACACACACAACACAACAGAACACTAAACAAGGCAGGATTTAAAATCAGTAAAGAATTTTCAACTGTCAACATGTCAATTCACATTTATTACTGATCATTTTAAAGAGGGCTACTTTAAAAGCATAATATAAGGAAGAGAGTTATGCAAATCTGTAAAAAAGAAACGTATGTTTCCCATTGACAGAAAGCCTGAGCCAAAATTGGAGAAATGGAGTGCATAGTTTCAAGGGAAAATATAGTTAAAAGAGCATAACATAAATCTAATAGAATGGAAAGAATCTGTTGGGTATGGTTGTCTCTGTTCGGATAGAGAAGAGTATATTTTATATTGAAAAGGACATGCCCTCTGATGATCTGAAACCTTCAAATGGGCTGATTAGTCCACAGAATCACGTCAGATAACAAGAGGAGGCACAAAAACCTAGGCTGTCATACCTCTGGCCAAAACTCTGAAGGTGATTTTGAGATGAAAAACAAAGCATGGGAGGCATTCAAAGCAGATATTGTTATATTAATGGGTAATTTTAACTACCATTATACTGACACTTCAGGTCACAATAAAAAGGTAAAATTTCAAGATGCCTCAAAAGACTGTGACTCTGACGCCATTCCCACTTATTCATCATGCAATGAAGGAGTAGAGAGAAAGTAAAAAAAGACATACCCTGAAAATGTTTTTAAAGGATGAGAAAGTTTAAGGCAGTAAAGAGAACTAATAATAAACTTTTAAGAACAAAGAGCAAAGCAGTAAATAGAACACTGAAAGTAAAGGAGGGGGAGACCTGAAAGCTCTTCAATAGGCAAGTTAGGAAAGAAAAACTGAGGAGGGAGAAAGACAGCAGACAGGCTGAAATACAGACTTCAGCCTCTGGAACTAGTGGAATGAATACAACCCATGTGGTTGTGGACTCTGTAGCATCCCCTATAGTACTACCGGTACTAGGGGATGAAAGTATGTTTTACTAACTAGAAACAGTGATCACAATGTCTTTAAATATAATTTATATGTGAGTGGAAAAAATGCCAGGTAACTCACATTTGATTTAAATGAAGAATTGGTACAAAGGGAAGCTCAAAGGAAAATCAAAACTATAAAATGTTCCCAAAATGCTCGGGGATCATTCAAACATCATGGTCAGCCAGAGTGTAAATCACAGGTCAGTAAAGACAGTAAAATGCCCACGAAGCCCTCAACATGTTTAGTACACAGTTTGGAGGAAGCAATCAAGAGAGAGATGGGCTCGTGGTGGTAAGGTGGGTACGTATCCTTTAAAAACAGAATCTGTTGCTCAAATAAACTTGCATAGAGGAAATTCAAAAAGATAACTGTTGTTGTGTACCTTCAAATTGTTTCTGACTTATGGGGTTCCTAAGGCAAATCTACCATGGGGTTTTCCAAGGCTGAGAGTGTGTGACTTGCCTAAGATCACCCAGTGGGTTTCCATGGCTGAGTGGGGATTCAAACCCTGGTCTCCAGACTCATAGTCCTATGCCACATTGGCTCATTAAAGACAACTAGGGATTTTAAAAAAAGGATTCTGGGAAGCTTATAACTAACAGCACCAAGACCAACAATAAATAATTATTTGGCTACTTTTAAAGCAAGAAACCAGCTAAGAAAGAAGCTGGATTTCTTTTAATTATAAGGTGTACAGAAGACCTTTGCAGAGAAAGAATTTCCTCTATTTTGACTATTAATCTATTAATAATATTATTACATATATAGTAATAAACTATTAATAATATTAAATTATTAATAAACTATTAAACTATTAAATTATTAATAAACTATTAATACATCGGGCCTAGACTAAGAGGAAGAGTCCTCCCTCTACTCCACCTGGCGGTCATCTGCCTTGGTCCAGGCCTCAGAAGGAGGGAAGAGCTGCTGGACTTGATCTCCTTCCCCACTGCCATTCCTTTCTCCTTTTGTGTCATGTCTTTTTAGACTGTAGGCCTGAAGGCAGGGAATTGTCTAATTAACCATTGTAACTTGTAAGAGCCTTTGTGGCTGAAGAACGGGGTATAAATACTTATAAATAAATAATAAATAAATATTAAAGACTTAGGACAGATGCCCATGTCTGATGTGATGTTTCTAAAATTGAGAAAATGAGACAGACTGGGATTTAAAAAGAAGAAGTTGTAAACCATGTCATCAAATTAAACATTTGTGGAGACAAACTGGGATGCTCACAAAAGATCAAGGCCAACTAAAAAAGCATAATTGCTGCACCTGCAAATCACTCTCTCTTAGCCTCGAAGATAGTAACAGTAAACCCCACCTGATGAAATCTGCCAAGAAAATCCCATGATAGATTCGTCTTAGGATCACCATAAGTCAGAAGCAACTTAAAGGCACACAACAACAACAACAAATATTATTGTTTAATATAACCTTAACATGTATTTAGCAATTTAAGTTTCAATGTTAGTATTTAATACTGTATGATCATATTGCCTAGTGCAGTGATGGCGAAACTTTTAGAGACTGAGTGCCCAAACTTAAAGGGGCACAACTTCGGGGGGGAGGACTTCTGCCTTCCGAGGGGGGGCAGGACCTCCTCTGACCCCCGCTTGGGTCCTCAGCTGCCTCTATGGAGACAGCTGAAGGCCCGGGAAGGTGGGGAAGAGGAGGAATAGGCACACCTGTCCGTCCGTCCCCCCCCCCCTGCTTTCCCAGACCTTGAGCTGCTTCCCTGGAGACAGTTCAAGGCCCAGGATGGTGAGGAAGAAGAGGAATATAGGTGCACCTGTTCCTCCTCATTCTCACTGCCCCAGGCCTTCAGCTGTCTCCAGAGAGGCAGCTGAAGGCATGGGGGGGGGGGGAGGAAGAGGAGGAACAGGTGCAGTTGAAGGCACAGGAGGCTGGGAGAAAGAAGAGGAGAAGGCGAATGCCTGTTCCTCCTCTTCCCCCACCCTCCTGTCTCTCCACATGCCCTCCAAAATGGCTTCACCAACAGAGGCCTAGTGTTTTCTTTTAATTATTACGGTATTGTTGTTGTTGTTTTTTAAAATGAGACATGATTTAAATTAAAAATTGTTTTTTAAAAGTTATCACTTTGGTCTCTTCAAATCTAAGCATAGGTATAGTTTGAGCACTGGACTACATTTCTGGAGACCAGTGTTCAAATCCCCATTCAGCCATGGAAACCCACTCGGTGACCTTGAGCAAGTCACACTCTCTTTGACTCTGAGGAAGGCAAAAGCAAATCCCCTCTGAACAAATCTTGAGAAAACCAGTAAGTCAGAAATGACTTGAAGACACACAACCACCACCACCAAAACCACAATGGGTGAAGAGTGAAGTGGCCAATTTTTTGGCAATATAAAAATGCTTTAAGGTGGTTAGAAGAAAAATGCATTCTGAAGACCATACAAAGAACTTCACTTAACTAGAACAATGGGCATTAATATGAAAATTGAGGCTCAGTGTAAGCAAACATAATGTGATGCATACCAGGCCAAAACTCCTAACTTTATATACTCAATGAATGCAATCTGAGCTGGCAGGGTTATTGAGATTGTGGGAAATAGCCCAATGAAACTGTTGATGCAGTGTGTGATTGTGGTTTTAGAAAAAAAAATCCATGTTGGATAGAAGTGTCAACATCATAGTGTCAGTAGTGTAACCATGCTGTAATTCTGGTCACCCCACTTGAAAAAAGGACAGTATAGATATAGATATTCCCAATCATTATGTAGGGATGTAAAAGCTGGACCATGAAAAAAGAGATTTAAAAAATCAGCATATCCACAGGCTGACCATGAGTTGAGGGCAACTCAGGGCAGTTAACAACAACAATACAGAAGAAATGCAGAAGAGGGAAAATCAAAATTTTCAAGGCTTTCATGGAGTCAGTCCTCTGTGAGGTAAGACTGGGGCTAATTTGCTAAGAACAAGGTAACATTACAGAGATGTATCAAAGTAATGCATAATATTTTGCATTCACTGAAATAGGAATCTCTGTTGTACAATGTATAGATTCAAGTGCACATCCATAAGATTTCTGGAAATTTGGAAGCCATGAGGGGTGGGGGCTTTTTATTGCTTTTTCACAGAAATTTTTTAAAAAGAAAAATTGAATAAATGTGATATTAACAGCTTTAACAAACAGAAAGTCACTTTGTTACTTTTAGTAACAGAAAATCTATTAATATAAGTTGTTTGGCCTAAAATCATGTCTGTTATATTAAAAGTATTGGGTCTTGGAATAGTAAATTATTTTGTTATAAGTGGAGCTATAAGTACCTGTACTGTAAGGAACCTCTTTGGTTTTCACCAAAAGGAACTGAGAAAATAAGACCAGGAACTGCAATAATGTATGATAGTATACACAGTCTTTTGATAATACACACACACACACTTTCCCTTCAGTTTTCAAAAACCAGGAGAAATTATTTCTGCTTTACTGTCGTCCCCCCCCTTCCAGATCTTTGCATCTCTATTCAACTGTGGAATCTGCTACTTGAATATAAAGTGACGGTCACCATCTTTGAAAGGGTGCTGGAAAAATTTATGGAGGGCTGGCCTATTATGGGCCACTACTCCTGATGGATACATATTCCCTCTGGTGCCAGAGGTAGCTGTTTCAGTTGGATGTGCAAGAAGATACTATGACACTCACAGCCATCTGTGGGCTTCCTGTTAACTATCTGTCCAACCACTGTATGGACAGAATGCTGTACAAGTTGAATCTCCTTTATCCATAATGCTTGGGATAGAGTGTTTTGGATTTCACGGGGGGTGGGTGGGTTGTTTGTTTTGTTTTTTAAATTTATTTTAGAATATTTGGATATATAGGGCTCAAGTCTAAATATGAAATTCATATACATCTTACACACCTTGCCTGAAGTTAACTTTATAATACTTTTAATAATTCTGTACAGGAAACAAAGTTTGTGTACACTGAACCATCAGAAAGTAAAGGTGTCACTATCTCAGCCACCCACATGCAACAATTTTGAATTTTGGAGTATTCAGATTTCAGAATTCCAGATAAGGGAGATTTAACCTATATTAAATAGACTTTTAGTCCCATCCAGCCTGTTTTAACTTCAAACACAGTTATGCTTGATGTTAAATATTATAAAGTGATTCCTAGAGGTTTTAAAAACTATTCTCCCAGTGGTTTCACTGATTTTATATCAGGATTTTATGAAGCAGCTTCATTTATATACCACTTCATATCGCGCTGTGGGATGTCTAAGCGGTTTACAACTGTAAGCTCACAGCCCCCCAACAGCTGGGTACTCATTTTAGCGACCTCGGAAGGATGCAGGCCTGAGTCTAGCCTAAGCATTGGCTGGTATTGAACTCGCAACCTTGTGGTTTATGAGGGAGTGGCTGCAGTACAGGCATTTAACCACTGCGCCACCAGGGCTCCTACTCAGATAATGAATGTGTAATTTCAAGTTTTTAAACTTTCTTCACTTCAAACATTTTGAAAACGGCATCTTGCAATGTTTCAATGCTAGCTAGCATCTGCTAACAGGCTTATACAGAACTGAGTTATTTTCCATGAAGAACATTGGAACAGCAATATTCTTTTGAGTGCAAGACCTTATTTTGACAATTTAAGTTATTTGATAACTGCAGCATTATTTGCAATCCTTTTTTATTTGAAGACTGACAGAGAAACAGTAATTCTTCTATGCCAACTCACTTTTCATTTAGCAAATATTCTCCCTCTTTTTCTACTGCAGAAACACAGACTTCTTAAATGCAAAACAATCCAAGAACAAACATGCAATGTGTGGTCTCTTCTATTTCTCAAACTTGATTTTGCAAAATGAACATTTTTATTTATAAGGAGCAGAGTCATGAGTAGCAGAATGGAGTAAAGTACTACAGAATCAATGCAAGGTAAGGAAAAATGAACTGAGACTAAAATGGAAAGGACAAAATGTGTCTTCTGAAGAGTCCTAGGCAGCTAGCTTTTCAAGAACTGTGTTATGTTCATAATATCTGGATTCAAATGTTTTATATCCAGAACTTTCTACTCACTTTACTTATTTTCTCCTACTGTCTGTAGCCCCTGCACAACCCAAAACCTCTTTTCTGAAAGACAGGAAGAGGAACCCTCCTAAACAGGGTAGCTTCTTTTACAGGGTTGCCGTGAGTAAGAAAAAATCAGATAAAAATTGATCCTGTGCTTATGTGATCTTTGGGTCCAACACATTTTCAAACATTTTATTTCACTCTTTATAAAAGATTTCCTCAGACTTGCCATAAATGATCTTAAAGGGGCTTTAAATAGTGGCGATATGTTTTATTAATAGAGATTTCTGAGGTAATGAGCAGGAAAGGGCCACATAACCCGAATAGGCTTGGTGAGAGCTCCCTGGGTTGAAAATTCTGTTGCTAAATGCCAGGACACTGAATGGTAAAACCACTGCAATTCAAGGCTTGAACCTGGATGCATGTGTTGAGCTGGCATGTATCACAGAAACCTGGGTGGATGGGAGAGGGGGATTATCTTTCTCAGCTTCATCCACCATGGTTCCCTGTGCAGCAGCAGGCAAGACTAAGAGGGCAAAGAGATGGAATTGCAGTCACTGACTGGGATTCTATCCCTCTGACCAAATGCCATATCTCGGTGTTCTGGGTTTGTGTGTGTGCACCTGATGTGAGGTGGCCAGGACAAATTAAGGAATCTGTTGGTGTACTATGCACCCTGCTGCTCAACGTCCTTCTCCCCTGGCTAGCCAAGGTGGTTTTGAGGTTGGTGTTTGGGTCCCTTGATGTCAGAGCCACCACATATGTTCTAGGTCTTTGCTCTTCCTGGCTTACTAAAAAAGCTACAGGGTGACTAGCTGAGTGTATAGAGCAGGGCTGCACAACCTAGCAGTAGGTAAGGGCCAAAATTAAAATAGCTAAACTTCTTCGGGCTGCAGATAAGTTTTTAGCAGCTCACTTTCAAATTCTGTCTTCCTCCTCCTCTGCATGGCACTCTCTTGGGAGAAGGCAGAGGAGCCTTGAGGGGATAATGCTTGCCCATACTCCTTCTCGACTAAGTTATTTCCCAAGAGAAAGTATAAGCGAAGGAGCCATGAGAGGTAAGCCTTCATTATCCTCCTCCACTGGTTCTCTCGTCAGGTGAAAGTTGGGCAGTGAAACAGCCTTGAAGTCGTTCCACACCTCATGGGGCCGCTCAAGATCCTTTAGTGGGCTACAAGCTGCCCCTGGGCCATATGTTGTGCAAGTCTGGTGTAGAGGAAGTGGTCAATGCCTCGCTAAAACAAGGCAGAGTTCCAACTTGCCTGAAGAACATTATTATAAAGTCATTACTAAAGAATTCCTGTCTGGATCCCACAATTTTTGAGCAAGGTTTTGGACAGGGGCCGGCAACCTACAGCCCCTGGTCTGGTTCCGGCCCAGGTCGCCGGACTTACCGGCCCAGGCCGACCCCTGCCGCGTGCCGCCACCGCACATTTTGGCCTCCATGCGGCCATGCGCGCCACGGCCGCCATTTTGATTTCCAGCAGAGAGGAGGACTTCGGGGGACCGGCCCAGGGCTCAAAAAGGTTGCCTACCCCTGGTTTTGGAGTATGTTGTGGCTTCCCAGTTCCAAGAGTTCCTGGAGGAAACTGATTATCCAGATCCATATCATTCTGGTTTCATGCCTGGTTATGAGACAGAGGCATCTTTGGTCACCTTGGTTTACAACTTAAGCTGGGAACTGAACAGGGAAAGTATATCCTTGTTCATTCTGCTAAACCTCTTGGTGGCCCTTGTATTCTTCTGGATCATCTGGCTGTGGACAAACATGGAGGCTTTGTTTTACAGTTGCTCCATTCCTTCCCAGTGATACAGATTCAGAAAGTGGTGCAGGGGACTTTGACCCCTTGGCCACTGGCCTATGGTGTCCCTCAGGGATTAGTTATGTCCCCCACACTATAATGCATACATGAAACTGCTGGAAAAGGTTTGACAATTTGGTGTGATCAGTATGTGGATTATACCCAACTTTATCACTCCTTTCTACCACAATCTAAGGAAGTTGTTTGAGTCCTAAACCAGCATGTGTTATCAGTAATCAGCAGGATATAGGTGAACAAACAAACTTAATCTGGACAAGAAAGAAGTGCTCCTGGTCAGTCAAAAGGCAGATCAGGAAATAGGGCTTCAGATTGTGCTGGATGGGATTACACTCCTCCTGAAGATACAGGTTCACAGTTTGAATGTACTCCTGGATTCAATTCTGAACCTGGATGCCCAGGTTTTAGCAGTGGCCAGAAGTACATGTGCACAGTTAAGGTTGTGCACCAGCTGCAGTCATTCCTTGGAGCGTAAAATCTGGCCCTGGTGACATATATATTAGTTACATCTCATTTAGATTAATGTAACACATTCTACATTAGGCTGCCTGTGAAGAATGTTTGGAAATTCCAGCTGCTCCAAAGAGCTGCAGCCAGATTGTTCACTGGGGCTGGCTATAGGAAGCACACAATTTCATAGACAGTCAGTCTATTTCAGGGCACAATTCAAAGTGCTAGCTATGATTCATAAAGCCCTATACAACTCAGGTCCAGGTTATTTGAAAGGTCATATTTTCCCATATTAACCTGCTAATGTTCTGAGATCTTGTAAGAAGGTCCTTCTCTCAGTCCCGCCATCCTTACAGGTATATCTGATGGGTACATATGAGAGGGCCTTCTCAGTGGCTGCTCCCAAGCTCTGGAACTATCTTCCCAGATATCTTAGATTCTCCTTACTGTCTTTCCATGGGCAGGTGAAGACTTTTTTTTTTGTTCCAGCAGTCCTTGTAGGACTGATTGTTCAAGGTGAAAGGGCCTTATATAATTTGCTGGGCTTTCTATTTGCTGGGTTTTTTTTTTAAAACAGGCTTTAATTTATTGATAGTTCATATTTAACTTTTGTATGTTATAAATGTTTAGCTATGTTTGTTTTAACTGTTGTATGCCAACCTGAGTCTCAAACCAGGAGGAAGGAAGGATATAAATATAAAAACAGCAACAACAACAACAACAACAACAACAACACATTATGGGGTACATGGAGCTACTACCAATATACAAGCTCTAGAAAATTCAAAGGATGTCTGTGGAGGCACAGAGTGACTAATTTGTGTGAGTCACCAAGACTGTTCTGATGAATTAAGAGCAGTTTCCAAAGATACCCTACTTATCAGGGTATGCATGCATGCACCCAAGCAGGCAAAAATTAAAGAAAACAACATGAAGAGCAGATATATCCTCGCCCCTACCACAAAGGACAGGAAGAGATTAAAGGCAAATGGGAAGTTATGTATTAACAGGTGATTCAAGAAATCCCACTAGTAGGTAATACTGGAGAAGATGACTTGGGAATAATCACAGTCCAACCAATTATGCCATTTCACCTACTACAATTTTCTTAACCTCTTCTGAGGTATCTGATACACAGAACCATGTGGCTTCTACTTCTCCTGTTCTTAACTAGATTACTATTTCCACATTACTTCAACATTTATTCTTCCATGTATACAAATTCTGGAACAGAATCTGCTGAATATTTTTTTAGATGTTAAAGTAAACTAGTAGTCCCTCACATCTTTAATTACAACATTATAAAATTAGCAACTACTGAAGGAATAATTTATAAAGAACCTTGCCCAACTGAGCTGAGGCATTCAGATATAAATTATCCAATGGCATCATGGTGTGGCAAGACTTTGCACACATTTAACAAGCACTAACATGTCTCAACCTCACATTTCACTTAAACTTTAGTGAAATAAAATTTTTAATCTACTAAATATTTGTCAAGGCTTTGCTCTATGTGTTTCCAATGACCCACAGCAACCCCCCCCCCCACAAAACCCTGTCATCTATACTTTCAACAAGAATGTCCAACAAGTGTACATATGTTCCATTCAGCTTTGCTAGGTGTATTTGATCATGTACTTCTAAACATGTAGTCTGAGGGCAGATTTTAACAAAACAGAATGAAAATACTTTAAAATCTCTTATAAATGTCCATGTTACCAATAAGCACTACATCCAAAACCATGTCTGACACAAACATTCTTGGAACTTTAAATAATATATATATAACTCAATATAAAAGCCAAATGCTATAAGAAACAACAAGGCCTTCAAGTTTAAGAATACAATTTTATATTGCTTTGATATTGTTTAATTCAAGAAACACTAACTTCTATTCACAATGTTCACCTGTACAGCTTCAAAACTTTATACTCTAATAATGTATGTGCCTGGGTAGTAATTTAAGAGGTAGTTAGGTTCTGAAGTTTAAATTGTAAGACTACAAGCTACAACCTGCTTTGAGATATGTAACCTTTTAGAAACTTTTCTAGACACACCAAGAACCCTAAAACCACCATATTATCCTAAGAAATTAACTCTGCACAATGACAGTCCACTGTTAACTACATTCTTTAAAAAAACTGGAGCAAGATACTTACATCCCCCTTGGTGAATAGAAAATATTTCCATTTCCAAACAGAAAGGGAAATCAGTGACTTTTAATCTTAAACCAAAAGAACATTTCATGGCATTACAGGAAACAAGTAATCATCATACAAATCTAATTCAGACCAAAATAATTAACTCACCTGGGTTGGTACAAGTACTGGAGGATATGCCAATTTATGGTGTCGGTACATCCAAAATGAAAACAGTATGATAATTGCAATTCCCATTATAGGCAGAAGAGAATAAAGCAAGGTACTGAACAAGGGTGGTTTAGGTGGGACAGGATTGGAAGTAGCTGTAAGAAAAAGTAACAATTAGTCTTATGACGGTCTACTACTACTGCAAAGGACCATGAAGCAATTCTTAAAAGTTGGGGAAACTGAAGTATTATACAATATATAACATAATATCAGTTGTTTATCAGTTGTTTAATCAGATAAAAGGTTGAACATTTAAAAGTCATCAACTGGAATATCAATTTGCATTTAAGTTGCTTTTATGAAGTGCCTATTTTTTATTTTTGAAAGCTTGCACTGTATTTCATCAACAGAATTTGGCCCAGTAAGCAGCATTATTTTGTCTCTTACACATCAGTCTCTAAACCAAGAAAAGCTGACCACAAACAATTTAAATGTACAAGTGCAACTTTAAAATCCTTTAACACTATTTATAATAGTTCCAGTAGTTTTGAATCTGAGTATTATGATAAAGCTTTATTTAAAGGAGCCTATCAACAAGCATTTTAAGAATACTTGATTAAACTATGACACAGCAAATGGCAAGAATGCAGTTATACCTCTTATATTAAATATAGAGGAAAACAGTTAGTATTGCACAGTGAACTACTAGTTTGTGTTAATATTATGATGTAGCTGTTTGTGTTTCTTATTTCTATTTTCAAATTTTATTTCATGCAAGGCCTGGCTTGTTTCAATAAACTGCAATTCAATCAGCTTGTCCCTAAAGATGTAACAAATGGAAGCTGACATTTCTTTCTTCCATCTCATAGCTATACCAGAGAAGGGGAAAGGGAAGCATGCTAGACTGAAGCTAACTAAACCACTTTGTTGATGCACTCAACCATATCATCTTCCTTTTGATTGTGATTCAGTGACCAGGCCAGGTAGGAGGTAAAAAGATCTTTATGCAGTGAAAAATGATGAATAGAGATCTGTTGTCAACAAGCATGTTGATATCAATTTTAAGCTATTTTCGTTCATTTTAATGTACGTTTTAAAATCTGAACAAACCTTTCTTAAATTGGCAATTAAAAACATTTACATAAATCTACATAAATCTTAGTACCAACAGAAGTTAACTGTGATGGTAGAACATCTTTTCAAAGGGGAAAATATTTTACTTATAGCTTATAAATGCTTGAGATAAACTAAAAACTTACGTTGTGTGACCTCCATTTCTGGAAAGTAGAAGAAATGTTCATTGCACATGTTGCCTTCACAGCAGCAGAAAAACACTTCAGGACTGTCTTTCCTTTCTATGCATTCAGCTCTGAAAGGGAATAAAACCAACTTTACTGCCTCAGCACAACCATCAATGGGACTTCCTTTGTCCATTAAATTGTTAAAAACAATAACAACAAAACAGCCTACTTTGTACATACTGCTCAGTGGAATATAAGATTCTGGTACTAAGTTCTAGTGGCAAATATTTTAATATATCACCTAAGTGAACTGGAATGAATCAACTTCTAAAATGAGGTGGCATACTATCAAAAAGGAGTTAGATAGTTATCAATCTAGACAACGAGGACACTGAAATAGTTAAAGAATTCCTATATCTGGGATCAAGCATTGCCCAGAATGGAGACTGCAGTCAAGAAATAAGAAGAAGACTAGGAATGGGAAGGGCAGCTATGAAAGAACTGGAAAAGGTACTAAAAAGCAAAGACATACAACTGAGTACTAAAGTCAGAATCATCCAGGCCACTTTATTCCTAATTTCCATGTATGGATGTGAGAGCTGGACAGTGGAGGAGGCAGATAGAAATTAAATCAACTAATTTAAATGTGATGCTGGAGAAGAGTACTTAGGACACCGTGGACAGCCAAGAAGACAAACAAATGGGTTCTTGAACAGGTCAGACCAGGGCTGTCCTTGGAAGCAACGATGATCAAATTGAGACTATCGTACTTTGGCCACATCATGAGAAGGCACGGATCACTAGAAAAAACAATAATGCTAGGAAAAGTAGATGATAGAAGAAAGAGAAGACGACCACAAACCAGATGGATAGACTTGATTGGGAGGGTATGGGGAAGGGCTATCAGGATCTGCACAAGGCAGTGGAGGATAGGGATTCTTAGAGATGTCTCATCCACAGGGTCGACATGAGTTGGAGCCGACTTGAGGGCAGCTAACAACAACAAATTAGCATATAGCATCTTAAAGACCAACAGAGCTATTATGACATAAGCTTTTGTGGACTAGTAGTTAAGGTACTACAAAAAATTGTTATTTTTGCTGTAACAGCCCAATATAACCATCCTTCTGAAAGGTGTCCCTTGGAGTAAGAGACTGCATTAAAATCACCAGTAAGTACATCTAATTCAGTATCCCTTTCCCAAACATGGAAGGTTCAGGAAGGTCACCTGCCCGTTTCCCCAAAAGTGGGAGGATCATGATAGTCAGATCTAGAGCCCACTGAGCAGAGCAGACATATCCTATAGAACTCATTAATTCTTATTTTTGTAAGGTACTGAATGGAGCAAAGAGAGAATTGGATTCAACTCAATGAAAAATGATGACTGCACTTTCTTGAACATAATGACTTCTTTTTGAATGTACATATGAGAGCACCTTGTCAAAAATTGATTACAATTCTGCTACACTGCAGAATTAATGCAGCTTGACATCACTTTAACTGTCATGGTTCCATCCTATGGAGTCATGGGATTTGTAGCTTGTTGTGGCACCAGAGTTCTCTGACAGAGAAGGCTAAATATCTCACAAAACGATAAACCTCAGGAGAAGTGTCAAATGACATTAATTCCGGAGTATAGATGCAGCCAAAGCTCCAAGACTCGAATCTCCATTCCTTTAGAGATCTCTATGGGATCAAGACACTATGAACATGTTACAGAAAGAAAACCTCCTTATGGCCAATTGAGACATAAATTTTGCTGAACTCTGAATTATACTCTTTACCAAACAATTTTTTTAAACACATGCATGCATGCAGACATGTGCACACAGACACTCTAGAAGTTTATTTATAAAACAGAGAATGTTACAGTAGTAGTTTGCTTGCCTGTCATAGCAGTTAATATCATCCAGCCAGCAACCCTTTTTCACAATTTCAATAGATCCAGAAATATTCTTCCATGTTGCAAAGCAGTGTCGTCTTTTATCTTTATCACCATAACACGACTCAATGCCACTGCGATTTGTTCTATCATTTTCCCAATTAGCATTGTAGAAGATGCACTCCTGTGTTTCTGATCTGCCTAGTATGGCACCTACAAGGGATTAAATATTATTAAAAATTAAGCCATTAGATAAGGTTACCAAACATTTCAAGCACTCAGGAAAAAGCTGTATTCTAAAATTCGCATATTACTGCATCCCCCGCCCCCTACTTATGTTTGTACCTCAAGTCAATATTAATTTCAAATACATTCTAAATTGTGGAATACTGTTTTTTCCTATTGATTTTTGTTAACGATACCTGTATAATCTGTCAGATTTACAGCAGAAACACTATTTATTCAATAGCAATACTTAATTTAAAAAACCATCAATATAAGTCTATTGCTAAAATTCTGTTGTCCTTAGTCTAATAAAACCCATATATGTTCCTTTGGTGTAATAGGTAGCATTATGGAGTGCATCATTGCTTTCATGATGAATAATTTGATTTGTTAATCACACTTTAATTAGTCTAGGTGCTCTTGATTTCATAAAACTGAGGGTTCAGGGAGTAAATAAGTTTGTGGAACAACCATCCTTCCCTCCTCCTTCCTTTGATTTATGCATACATAAAGTCAGGTAAAGGTAAAGGTATTCCCCAATTACAAGGTTGTCAAGTCATGTCTGACAGCCTCAGAATGCCCACAGTTTTCCACTAGCAATTGTAAATACAATGCAGCGGGGGGGGGGGGGATGTAATTTGGCAGTAATTTACGAATTTTCTTAGGGAAATGAAATAAAAACCAAGTACTGTTTCCAGGGACAAACCAGGTGCTGATGGAAGTTTATACAACAGTGGCCCCTTGGTATCTGCTGTGGTTTGAATCCCCTGCTAATAGCAAAATCCGTGGATTCTTAAATCCCATTAAATACAATAGCATAGTAAAATTGTGTTCCTTATATAAAATGGCAAAATCAAGGTTCGCTTTTTGGAACTGATATTTTTAAAAAATATTTTCAATCCATGGATGGCTGAATTGTGGATAAAGAATCCCTGGATACGGGAGGCCAACTGTACAATGTATCTTTCTGTATGATGCTGAAGTTCTCTAATTATGACATTTCACATTTAAAGAGAAACAAAATGGGAAGATTTGTTTTCTGTCTTAATAAATTATCCAAATAATTTATAAGCTACTGTATGGAGTTGCTTATTGTGTACTCTTTCTTTATTAGCTTGGGAAAATGAAAGTAATCAATGAAGAAATCCATAACTTTGCCATAGCTGTGATAGGGCACCATTTATATCATCATCCTGTTCCTGGGATTTATTTTATATGGAAGGTTTGTGAGTTTCTGAGCAGTTCTACAACTTTTGCAGGGCAATAGTAATTCATGCCACTGAAACCTAAATTTGGCAGGGAAGAGGTCTGTAGGGTAACTTCAATTATCACATTTTCTGCAGTCTTAGAAGGTGTTTAAATGGGGAATTTCCAATTGGAATGAAGACCCCCTAAATGATGTTCCAGGATTGTTTTGGGGAGTGCACAGGATCTGCAGGTTTTCATTAGCAGGGCCACCCATGGCTATATTATTTTTGAAATGAAAAGAAAGTTCTGAGGTGCTGAAATTTAGAAAATTATTAACATTCCTGTCCTTAATTGTACTACATCTTATCACATTTAACATAAATAATTTTCATAATCTTCATCTTAAATTGTTTTGTCCCAGATCACCATTTGTAACTTACACGTGATAGCAGCACAGCAAGTACATTCACTGTACAATACTGTACTGTGCTATATAGACTTTGCTCAAATTCTTGATCTTTTTACAAGTAATAGTCACTCTATCTCAGGGGTAGGCAACCTGTCCCCTTTAAGGGCCGAGGGACTTCAGCTCCCAGAAGCCTCAGCCATGTTGGCCAATAGTCCCATGTTGGCCAATAGCTCCTGGGATTCTGGGAACTGAAGTCCCTCGGCCCTTAAAGGGGAAAGGTTGCCTACCCCTGCTCTATCCAATCAATGGATTTTATTCCAGTCACCATTTAACTGTCTTAATTGCAGTACCAATCTTCTCTCACAGACATGGCAAATGCCTCATTTATTTGACAGAAGTTCCTGATTTCATCCTGGCTCATTTCTACACCATCATGTAAATCCATTATAACTTCCTACAAAATCTATGTTTCTGCTCTGACCACTCTTGATCCTTTCCACATATTTCTTAAACGTTCTATAGTGCCTTTTATACCCAGTTTACAAAGCAGTTAAAATCATTTCCTAAGTATCAAAATAACTGCTGTGTCTAGTTTCTCTTTTCAGCTTTAGTATTTCATTGTAGTATTCAGTCTTAAAAATATCTAGATATCCTTTATTTTTTAAAAAATAATAATCTATTTTTTTAAAAAAATAAGTATATTATTTTTTTGTCATTTTTGACTCAACTGTTTACTCCCACGAATCAATCATTTTATTGCACTGTTTCTTTAACATGTGTATTCATAATATTTGATATTTCTACAGGCAGGATCATGATTGAAAAAAGAAGACTACAAGGTAAGATGAAAAGAAGCACATAGAAAGAAGGGTAGTATTTGATTTTTGAGATTAGAATGACACGACTACAGTGAAGAGAGAGAAAACTATCAGGTGAAAAGTATGAATGGAAAGCTCTCAATTATCTGAATGCTCGTTCAAAATAAACAATATGTTAATACAAAGTAAAATGTCGCCAAGAGATGTTTGAAGGATTTCTCCCCCTCAAAAAACCCATAGTTACACATTTGTGATAATTTATCCAGGATGTGAGGACACCACATTTTAGCAGCAACAGGGGAATCCTAAAGAGGGAGCCAATCAATGGACTGGGACTTTATGATTTGGGAGATCTACCTCTAACAAAGGTAAGATAATATTTTTAAAAATTAGGTCTCCATTGGCATATTTTACCAAAACAACATCTAAAGGTTTTCCTGATACCAAAGCATGGAGGCTTCTTGAGAAATTCAGTGTGTTCTGTGCCTAACAAAGGGACTTGTAGCCTCACAAAGGATTCCAGACAAACTGGGTTTCAAAAGCAGTAGCTTTTTGCCTTGCTAACGAAATGTAAAGTTTATTCCTGAATTTTTAAGAATCTCCCAATACCTACATGGCCAGAAGGAAGAGGGGGCTGCCTGCATGACTATCCCTCCATGCCATCTGAACTGAGGACAACCACAATATCTTGACAAAATGCAGGCCTATGACTAACATTATATTTCTTTCTTTCTTTCTCCTGTATGATTTTTAAAACCTTTGCCCGATAAAGAACCCAATGGAGCTTTGATTGCTTGCAATATGCATACTTTGCATTTTGGTTGGCCCCATAAAGGTATCAATTTTGGGGGGATTTTGGATGTAATTGTAATTTGTGATTACAGTTGTCCCTTCTGATTCATGGGGGATCCATTCCGGACCCCTCACAAATTGGAAATATCGCAAATACTGGAACCCCACTGGTTAGAATGGCTGCACGCTCTTGCATGCTGTACTGCGCGTACGCCTCGGGCACATGCACCATTTTGTCCCTCGCCGCCTGTGAAAGACCAAGACTGCAGACGGCAAGTCCGCAAGTGATGAGGGACAAGTGTGTTATTAATGTAAAATTAATTGATATACTGTGCATGTATGCTGCGTGCCTTCATTTCCTACTTATGGCAACCCTAAGGCCATGTCATGGAGTTTTCTTGGCAAGATTTGTTCAGAGGAGATTTGCCATTGCCTCCCTGACAGTGAGAGCATGTGATTTGTCCAAGGTGGGTTTCATGGCCAAGTGGGAATCAAACCCTGGTCTCCAAAGTCACAGTCTAATATTCAAACCACTAGCCACGCTGCCATATTAACGTAAAACAAACTGATATACTATAATGAAGAATACTGCCATGAAGCCAATACTGGGCTGTTACTTGCACTCTCCTGTAATACCACTAGACTCTTAACAACTATTTCTACATATAAACCACAAACATTCAACAGCTTTGAAGAAAGAGAATATGATGAAATGTAATACAGTTACTGTTAATGTTGATAGATGATTACAATTATAGAAAAATCAGATAATCTACTGAGATAATGTCAGTCTTTGAAATCTGAAACTTCTGGAAATCACATCATGTTTTGTCAATGCTGCTTAACTTCTACATTCTTCTAAGCCACATGTGGGCAAAATGCAGCATGTCGGTATAGTAGGGCATGTAAGTACTCGTAGCCCCAAAGGTCATTTCTCTGCCCTCCTAGGCTATTTTTGTGTGTCCCTCCCCCAGATTAAAAAAAAATAGTTCCAAAATTCCCTCCTAAGCCCTTTAACATAAAGGCATTTCACCACGTTTGGAACCCCAGGAGTCAAGTCATTTAAAAAAATAAAAAATAAAGGGTTGGCCCCAAAATGGCTACGGGGTATGTGTGTATGTCCACCAGGTTTTGTGCCCAATCTGAGCCAATTTAGGCCCCAAGAGAAATATAAAATTAGAAGTTTACAAAAGGTGACTTCTCTTTGTTTTCTGTTGTCAAAAAAGTCTTCTCCTGGACCTAAAATGGCCCACAAAGGCTCAAAAACATGGTGAATATGCCTCCCTTTCCTTTAGAGGGAGCAACAAAATTGATTGTTTTTAATGGGACCAGGGGTGTGTGGCAGGGGAGTGCGGCTTTCTGAGGTTTCCTGCTAGTTAATACAGCCTCCTACCCTCCAAAAGCTGCCCACCCATTCTAAACCAACAAAAATAACATTCAGTTAAAATACTTGACACACACAAACACACAAAATGAAAAATGAAAATTAGCATTTTTAATAATTACATTATAACTCATTTCAATTAAAACAACTCCATTTCTTCTGTACATAACACAAGGCCAAAGTAACAACAATTAATACACCATCTTCAACCATGTAATATTTATTTACTTCATCTTGCTTTGCATACCTACTTCATTCTCAAAAAGATGTTTGCTATGAGTCAAATTGCTGGTGGAATTTTATTCCTTTATTCCTGGGGCTTCCAAACTTACCCTAACCCAGTGCTTCTCAATTATTTTCTGTCATGCCCCCCCTAGGAAGAAGAAAACATTTCGCGCCCCCCACGCGACTGTAAATAGTATCTGTACAGTATTTGCCGAGGTCAAACGAGCCCCCCTTTATGGAGCCTCTTGGGGGCGCGCCCCACTATTTGAGAAGTACTGCCCTAACGTTCAGAAACTTTAAATTGATAGGGAGATTTTTTTTTCAGGTTATAAAGGATACTGTAGTAACTTTAGAAAATCATGACTATTTCAGATGGGTAGAGTTACAATTGTGAAATATAAAGATTTCTTTATATGCCTGTATTCCCCTCTTTCAATGTATTGTCAAAGTCTTGGCAATAGTATTGAGCTTTTCCTTATTTTTGCTTCAAGTATATATAAGGTACACATATTCAAACCAATTTTTCAACTCAAGGTGATGTAGAATGGTTTTCTACAAGTTATTTGCACATTTTCAAACCCACAGCTTCACACTGCTGGTCTTCCTTTTCAGCAAGCTAACTTATAGTATGAAATTTTCTCCAATATAATCTTGTATGTATCCCAGAACACCATTGTTTAAAATCTGGAGCACAGTCCCATTAAGAATGTATGCTATTTTGTTTTATTTCATCAGCTACATTTTTATTCAGTAAACATGATTTATCACCCTATGTTGTCTGTTTTGATTCATCCAAGTTCAAATACATAACTAGTGAACAATTAGTACATTAAAAAGGTTTTGAGTCCCGATAGATTGTATCCAACTATGTCTGTCTACCAGCAAAACAGATACCACTATCAAAAGCAGATTCTAATTACTACACCTATATAACCTCCATTTCTACCATGAGTGCTGCAGGCTTCTCCTTTCTTGAGTAGATACAGAAGCTTTGGGGGACAAGAGAGGACGTCGATGTCCCTTTGTGAGTGATGTCATGCTACTAACTCTTGTTTATTAAACTATTTTAAAAAAGGAAACTGTCCTGAATACTAAGAATGTGGAACAGAATAAAATGTGTAATTTTTTCACCCCAATGATAGTAGCTTTCAATACATTTCCTCAGAAAATCTATCAAAAATATTCTGATTTCTGTTTGGTGCATAAGTAATTCCAATCTTAGCTTTTTTGTAAAGTGCCATGTACATGGATGGCGCTATATAAATAATAATAGTAGTAATACTAATAAATGGATATGATGGCTCAAGTGGTTAAGATGCTGACTCTCTTGATTGCAAGATTGGCAGGTTGGCAGTCCAAGGCCTGGGTGAACTGCTATCATTAGTCCCATCTTCTGCAAACCTAGCAGTTCAAAAGTATGGAAAACTGCAACTAGATAAATAGGTACCACTTCGGTGGAAAGGTAAACAGCGTTCTGTGCAATCATGCTGGCCACATGATCACAGAGTAGTCTCTGACAACGCTGGCTCTTCAGCTTAGTAACGGAGGTGAGCACTGCCCCCTATGGTCGGACAGAACTTGGCAGCCTTGTCAATGGGGAATACCTTTACCTTTAATAATAATAAACATGTCTCTACATTAATCCTTCATAGAAAATTTATCTTTACTTGCCTTGTCCATAAGCTACTCTTATGAAATTACAAAGAGCAAGAAGAACAAAAATTTGATGTTAAATTGACTATTCATAAACATCTCAAAGATTTACCTTAGATTTTTTTAAAAAAAAAATCCAAATG
This sequence comes from Phrynosoma blainvillii, assembly GCA_026167975.1. Taxonomy (NCBI): domain Eukaryota; kingdom Metazoa; phylum Chordata; class Lepidosauria; order Squamata; family Phrynosomatidae; genus Phrynosoma; species Phrynosoma blainvillii. Next base: position 275,925,867 of record JANUYF010000001.1, read on the forward strand.
CTAGCCCAAACCAAAGTGCCCTATATGTTGCAGCCCAACCAAGAGTTGGACCAAATGTAATTCAATGCATACTCCCAAAACGCACTATCCTGGAAATGTATATGTGTTATCTGGAGCAACACAAAGCTACTGTGGGATTTTAAGTCCTAATTCTTTACCTGTAATGCTCACCTGGGGTCACTAAATAAAAAAGTGTGCTGGCCATTACTATTCTTTCAGAACACATGCACAGGTGTAACCAAATACCTGTGCCTCCAACTAATAACTACTTCAATCCGTGGATACAATACTAGCTGTACAGTACTTCAATAATTGTGTCTCCTAGAAGCAACTACTTTAAACACCAGCAAATATTTTTAAGGCTGAGTTTAAACTGCAGACTTGATGCCCAAAACACCAGGCCTCACTTTGAGACTTTTCTCCTCCCCCCATCCCCTTTTATTACTGATTAACAGTTCTGGAAAAACTGGAAGCGTGCACACTTTTTTTGGCATTTTGGCTACTACTAATAGACACTTTGCAGCTATGGAATTTTTTCCTCTCTCCCAGAGACAAACACTATCTTTATATAATATGCAGATGTAAAACTATTTTGGCTCCCTAAGGAAGATTTTCTCCACTCACAGATTGGAATATATATCTGGGTGCTGAGACATATAAATATTTATTCTTTACAATGCCTGTGTTTGTCCTCTGTTTCAAATGATCATGAAATTGTAAGAAAGCATTAATATAAAAGGTAACTCATATTATCCATCAAAAGAACAGGTTGCTTACTTTTAACTGTGGTTCTTCGAGTGGTCATCTGTGCCCTCACACAATAGGGTTTTGCACCTGTACAGAGACTCCATTCAGAAAGCTGAAAGTTGAGCAGATTGGCGGGAAGCCTCACCTCCTCCAGTGTTCTGAGCAGTCCCACTAATCTAGTTCCTCCTTCAGTTCGAGTCCACTGCAATAAAAACCAGCAGGGACTGACTGAGGGTGGGTTTGTGTGAGAGCACAGATGACCACTCGAAGAACCACAGTTACAGGTAAGCAACCTCTTCTTCTTCTTCGTGGTCTCTGTGCCTCACACAACAGGGTGACTGAAAAGCTTGCCTTTGGCAGGTGGGAAGGTCACTGTAGAATAGAAGAGAGGACAGTACGACCAAAACTGGCATCTCGATAAGACCTGGAATCAAACCGATAGTACTGGACAAATGTGGAAGGCTGAGACCAAATAGCTGCCTTGCAGACACTGGGCATCAATGCCCTGGAGCTCTTGGCTGTTATCAAGGCCTTTCGAGCTTTCAAAAATCATCTTCATCACAGGGTTGTCCAAGTTGTAAGAGACACTACCACCAGAGTTTGTTATATCAACAAACAGGGCAGGACCCATTCTTCTGTGCTCCTTCATCTCGCACAACTGCTATGGACATGGTGCCATTATTGCTCCATTCTCCAGGTGGCCGGTTCATCTAGCTGGCAAGGACAATGTTCTAGCTGACTCTCTCAGCCAAGACAAGGCTCTTCAGCACAAGTGGACCTTGTCACAGGAGGCCTTTCATCTCATACCTTCACGGTGGGGGACACCTTGCCTCAATCTCTTTGTCACTCCAGAGAATGCACAGTACCCAGTGTTCTGCACCAGAGAAGGTCAAAAGACAGGCTCCCTAGGAGATGCCTTCCTTTTGAATTGGAGCTGATGATTCCTCTATGCCTTCCCACTGCTCCTTCTAGTGGTGAGAGTTGTGGCCAAAATGACTGGAGACAGGGTCAATGCTATTTTGGTGGCTCTTTACTGGCCGAGGCTACCTTGGTTTGCCCCTCTCCTTTACCTGTCCAAGGGCCAGTTCCTCAAGCTCCCGAATTGGCTGGACCTTCTCTCCCACTCCAATGGCACAGTCCTTCACCCAGACCTATGCAGCCTACACACGACAGCTTGGAGGATCTGGCCTTGACTGCTCCAGAGCTTTTGCAAGTCCTCTCTGCTTCCAGGAAAGACTTTACTAAGCGGTCTTATTCTTACAAATGGAAGCGTTTTTGTGACTTTGCTGAAGCTGTTCAACTTTCCACCTGTTCAACTTTCCACAGCCTCGTACTTCCTTCTCCATCTGTGTGGCCTTTTCATCTCTCAAGGTCTATTTGTCAGCTGTTGTGTTCAACCATCCCCCTGATTCACCATCTGCTAAGCTCTTCACCTCACCTACTCTGAAGAGATTATTCAAAGGTCTACATCACCTTTACCCACCCTTACCTCTGCTGGCTCCTTCTTGGTCACTCTTGTTGGTGCTTACATACCTTACCAGGCCATCCTTTGAACCCCTAAGTTTGGCCTCCCTGAGACTACTTACTCTCAAAGTGGCATTCCTTGTGGCCATTACTTCAGCCAGGAAGTCCTCTGAGCTAACTGCACTGTGCTCGGATGAGCGATTTCTGATCTTCAACAGAGATAAGATGGTCCTCAGACCTGACATCTCTTTTCTCCCCAAGGTGGTGTCCCTTTTCCACCTTTCTCAAGACACTGTGCTGCCCACCTTTTATCCAGATGCTCTACACCTCTGGAAAAGACTATGCACACCGTCTCCAGGGTGTTGATGTGCATCTGCTTCTGAAGGGGATCAGCTACCTTGGACACAGAGATCCTCGTAATGGGCCCCCCCCAGTCCATCCCTGGTGACCATCCTGAATGTTTCTGGAAGTTGGAAGGGAATTCTCCTGAGGATATGCCTGGGGACCAGACACCACAGAAGAGACCTCTGGACATGTTGAGGAAGAGTTAGGGCCGATGCAGACCGACAATACAGGCTGGCTGGGGGTGGAGTTGGGGTGGGGCAACTGCACGCCGGTTGCCTCGACTCCACCCCAATGCCACACACCCGTCTGCACAGCACATGGCATCAGAGCGCACACGCTGCACCAAAAGGGCGCAAAGAGCCGTGGCGCCAGCTTTAAGGGTGGCCTTTTGCTGCCCCCAAAAGGAGCTTCATTTTGCCACTTTTGGGGGGTGGCAAAAAGGAGGGTTGGAGCCATGGCCCCAATCCGCCGCTCCCAGGGGCAGCCCAGAGCCTCCCCAAATGGGCCATCTGCATCAGCCCTTAGTCTCTTGGACTGTCTGTCGTTGAGATGGTCAAATACAGAAAGAAACCAATCTTGTAGTAGGCAGAACCTTAGACGCACCAAGTAGGCTACAACTGTGGTTGAGGCCAAGAAGACATTGAATGTGCCTTGCTATAGGGTGGTTCATGTTGAGAACAGAGCAAAGGTGGTCCCAAAGGTTGTCTGCCCGTCTGGTGGGTAGGTAGGTCCGAGCCATAACAGAGTCCAGAGACATTCCAATTTACTCTATCTCTCTGATCGGTTCAATGATGGACTTGGAGGGATTTACTGTGAGGCCCAAGTTGGTGAGGAGAGAGAGAGTGGTGTGGATGTCCAGGAACAACTGTGTGTGGGAGGACGACACCAGCAGCCAATAGTCCAAATAGGGAAATATCTTGATCCGCTGAATGCGTAGGTGAGAAATGACCACTGCCATGTACTTTGTGAAACCCGGGGAGTGGTGAGAGGCCGAAGGGTAGGACGGTATATCGATAGAGATCTCCATCCACAGTGAAGTGAAGGAATTTGTGATGTTGAGGCCGAATGGGGACATGAAAGTAAGCATATTTCAGGTTGATCAATGCAAACCAATCACCAAGCTGGAGAAAGGGAAGGATGGATTCACCATCTTGAACTTGCATGGTGTGATGTAGCGGTTGATGCCTCTGAGATTGGAGATGGGACAAAGCCTGCCACACTTTATTGGTACAGTGAAATATTTGGAAACATAACTGTCCATCCTGCACCTGTGTTGAATAGCTGTAGGGTGGTTCATGTTGAGAACAGAGCGAAGGTGGGCCGAGAAGTTTTGAAAAATGATAAGCTGGCAGTAGGGAGGGGGCTGAAGATATGGATGAAGGCGTCGTTCCGGTAGACCCATCAAAAGTGAGACTTGGAAGAAGAGGATTTTTTGGAAGACTGCTGTTGTTGCTGCTGCTGCTGCTGCTGACCTTGAGGGTAGCGCTGCTTGTAGGGCCTCCGAAATTACTGTTGCGAAGAGCCCCTGTATTGGGTGGAGCCTACAGAACGAGATCTCAAGTAATTAAATGAGGCAGGCAGGGAAGGCCACTGTTGTTTATAAGGGCAGTATTGTTGTTTCTGGCCAGTAAAGCCAAACCCTTTGTCCGTGAGGCCTTACACAGTCAAGAGACTCTGTTTTGGCAGCAAAGACGCCCTCACCTTCAAAGGGCAGATCTTTAATACACTTCTTGGCCTCATCCGTGAGGTCAGTAGACTTAAGCCATACATAGCGACGGAGTGCGACTGCACCCGAAATCACCTTGGCTGAGCAGTCCACAGATTGTCTGGCTGAATGAATCTGCTGGATGACCAGAGAGAGAGCTTCAGTGTAGAAGTCAAGGGCAGCCACCTTTTGCTCCTCTGGCTGGAAGGGGGTGAAAGCAGCAAACTTGTCCCACAAAAATTTCTGATAGGCACCGATACAAGCCTCCATATAGCCCACTATAACAACAACAACAATTTGTATCCTGCCCCCCCCCCCTCTGCAGATGCAATCGGGGCAGCTTACAGTAATAAAACATCACAATATACAATCCCAAGAACCTCCTTCCCCTTAAAACTGTATTAAACATCATAAAATTAAAACAACCAACAAACCACAGACAAAATTAACAGATAACAAAATTATAAAAGTAGAGCAGACAGCCAGTGGCGGTATGGCAGGGGAATAAGGGAAGCACAAAGCTCACCCCTTAGGCCGGGAAGACTAATCGGGAAAGGCCTGCCCGAAAAGGTCTGTCTTCATAACCTTTTTAAAGCTGTTTAGATTGGTAATCTGACAGATCTCGTCTGGCGGGCCGTTCCATAGTCTGGGAGCGGTTGCTGAGAAGGTCATCTGAGAGACTGCAGACAGCCTAGCTTTAATAGGCTGGAGCAAATTCCTCCCAGAGGACCTGAGTGCGCGAGGCGGATTATATGAAAGGAGGCGGTCCCGAAAATAGGTTGGACCCAAGCCATTTAGGGCTTTAAAGTTCATAACCAACATCTTGTACTGAGCCCGGAAACTAATCGGCAACCAGTGTAGTGATTTTAAGAACGGTGTTACATGGTCTCTCCTAGATGTACTGGAGACCAGCCTGGCTGCCATGTTCTGTACTAGTTGGAGTTTGCGGACTAAGCACGAGGGTAGCCCCATGTAGACTGCATTACAGAAGTCAAGACGGGAGGTTATCAACGCATGTACCACAGTTTCAAGGTCCCTTACTTCCAGGAAAGGGCACAGCTGGTTATCAGCCGAAGCTGATCACAGGTGCTCCTGACCATCACATTTACCTGATTAGTCATCTGGAGTGATGGATTCAGGAGCACCCCCAAACTGCGAACACAGTCCTTCATGGAGAGTGTGACCCCATCCAGGACTGGAAGTTATATCCCAATACCTAGTTTCGGGGCTGCTGCAGTTAGTACCTCCGTTTTGTCTGGATTCAATCTCAATCTGTTTTTCCTCATCCAGCCCATTACTGCCCTAAGACATTCATTAAGAGGAGAGACACCATCTGAAGTCATAACCGACAACCGAGACATGGAGAAGTACATCTGAGTGTCATCAGCGTACTGATAACACCCCACCCCATGCCTCCGGATGATCTCTCCCAGCGGCTTCATAGATATATATTGAACAACATTGGGGACAGGATGGCACCTTGCGGAACGCCACAATTAAGCTCCTTCTTAGTGGAGCGACTTTGGCAGAAAGAGCATCTGAGGAATAAAAGCATCACCCAAAGATCAATTGGGGCAGAGTGAACCTTGCAGATGATTTTAATGTAGATTCAACCACCAAAGAATTTGGAGTAGGGTGTGTGAAAAAGTAGAGTGCAGTATCAGGCTGGACCTTATAGAGGCCTTCAAGCCTTTTTGAAGCAGGTGGGACTGAGGAAGGCTTTATCCAAGAAAGGCGCATGACATCAGACAACGAGGCCAAAAAGGGCAGAAAAGCTGGTGAAACTGCAGTGGTATCGACAATGTGGAAGACTGGCATGGTGGGAGTAGCAAGGAGGAGCCTGTGTGGTGGTAGGGACAGGCATAACTTGAGGTATTGACACCAAGGAAACAATCGCAATGACTGCAGGAATAGGCGTTGGGATCGATGTCATGAGCGGGATCTGAGCTGCTGGCATAGAAGTTTGAACCAGAGATGCTGGCGGGTGAGACACCATAGCAGTAGTGTGAGGCAATGGAGAAGGCACTTGGGTGGAATGGTAGCCAGGTCTAAATTCAAGCCGAGATTGATGGCCATCATGTGGAGATCAAGAACAAGCCTGATATCGAGAAGGAGAATGGTAGCATAGCTCCCTATAGTGGTAGTGATCTTTGTAAGATGGAAAGTAGGACTGGTAAGAGGACAGGCATTCTCTCCAATATTCCTCAGCTTGATATTGATCAATATACAATGTCGAGGTGTAAGGCGAATCTCGATAGTAGATCCTCGAAGACGCTGCCGATAATTCAACTCGGTCTCTTAATGGTGTCAGAGAGCGATGAGATCGAGCTGGATAAAGGCAAGAGTGAAAACTTGTAAGCTCTAGCCGGACAGGCAAATATCTGTGATGGCACTGAAGGAGGTCCCAGTGGCAGCGGACAGACCACTGGCAACAAAGATGGAGTGGGTAGCGAAGTAGGTGGCACAGTACCACTCAGTGATGCCAAGGTCAAAACCCCTGATATTGAGTTTGTAAGAGTGACTGAGATGGGGGGGGGGGGTATGGTTTTGAGATGCCGGCGTTGGTGTTGAAGCCAGGAGCAGAAAGGCCATAGTAGTCTCTAAAGCAGTTGAGACTGGCATCAAGGCGGAAACAGACATCAAGGCCAAAGATGGCTCCACCGTTGTGGGCAGAACAAAGGCCTTAGATGTGTGTCGCTTTTGGTCTGTCGGTCACCAGAAGAGGCAGATCTTTTCTTGATTTTGTGAGGTTGCTTCTCCTGGAGACAGAAGGGACCTCCTGTAGTGAAGGAGACTGGCCAGCAGATGGCCCAGCAACTTCTTCAGACATAGAGGAAACCAGTTCTAAAGCACTCGACGTCGAGGGCCTCTGTGTTGAAGGAGACACTGTTGATGTCAAGACCTTCAAGGTCAGAGAAGTCGATATTAACAAAGAAGATGGTGCTGGGGGCACTGACTTTCTGGAGAGTTTCAGGATTCGTGGAAGTTTTGAAATGGGCACCAAAGCCAATGGACCCATTTGAGAAGATGACTTTTCAGCAACAGAAAGGGAGTGTTCCCAACAAAAAAGTTTTAGGCATTGGGTTCTGCTGTGAAAGGTCGCATTGGTAAAGGAGCGGCAGATGGAGCAACGTTCAATAACGTGGCCCTCACCCAAACAAAAAAGGCATTTAAAATGTCTATCGGTGAGGGGGACTTTTCTATTATAAGGAACACAGAGCTTGAATAAATAGTTGGAGGCCATAACAGGCCTAGAAGTGAGGCACTCAGCTGGGCAGAAATACAAACAAAATTTTGCTTCCAAACTCTGTAAGGGCAATGCTCACAAAAAGGAAAAAAACATAGAAAGGCTCTACCGTATATGAGAGGACTCAAACTGGAGAGCAATCCAAAAGCAGCTTCTCTTGCGGGGGACAAAAGAGAACTAAAGGAGGAGCTAGATTGGCGGGACTAGGCATGCCCAGTACATGGGAGGAGGTGGGGCTTCCTGCCAATCTGCTCAGCTTTCAGCTTTCTAAATGGAGTCTCTGCGCAGGCGTAAAACTCTATTGTGTGAGGTACAGAGACCACAAAGAACTGTTTTTCACAGCTAAGGGCGCTAATGAATTTTTCAAGCATATTTACTACACATTTTGTAAACGTTTTGCAAACGTTCTGTTTTTTTAAGGCTGGGGAAGTGCAATGACTCTCGCTTCATTTTATCAAAATACCCTCGATGCATTACTATGTTCTTTAACCCCGGTGTTTCTAATCCCCATTTCAAATGCTGTTTGTCTTTTTAAGGCACCAAAGAACCATTTCTGTCTATTCAAAATTCCCTGAAAGACTGCATACATTGGATAGGGCATTTTTAGAAATTATGCCTAAGCTTTGAAATCTTCAATGGAAGGCTGATTTGCCCTAACCTTTGTTTAACTAATAACACCAGGTTATAGCACTGTTTTGATTTGGGTGAAGACTTAAGGTTTCTGACTGTACATATTCTTACCACTTCATCTTTATGGTCTCTGTGACTCATACAATTGGGTATTCTATGCCGGTGCAGTGCATCTTTGGATCCTTCTAGAGCAGTTATATAAGCTTTTTGGCAGTAGATCCGCCCACTCTCAGCTCTAGCCCACACTGATCCCACTCATTTACTTCCATTCCTTTTTGTTTGCCATGTGAGCAGCATCAGAGGAACCTTTCTAGCATGTCTTTCTCTTTTTCTTGGAAAAAAATAGTTTGATCCTTTGAGGCTACATTTTTTACTATTACCTTGCTTCTCTCTTTGGCTAAGGCTATTTAGTTATTTCCTGAATTGATTCAGACAGTTTACGGCTACTTCTCAGAATGTCTTTCAGCTTGGTTCTCTCCCAGTCTACCCATGATTGACTCAATCTGTTTATCATTTTTGATTTTGCCTGTCATTAAAATAGCATCTTCTTCTTTTGAGAGGTACGCTGATGGTAGGGCTAAATTACCTGGTTGCAACAGTGATTCCTGTTGCCTTCTTTGCTTAGAAGAATATAATTTGAGTAGGTGCTCTCACAGTAAGGCATTTATTGCCTCAGGTCCCCAAAAATCATGAATCCCACTTTAAAACCCTCCTGTATGAGCAGGCCTTGAAATTGCACAAATCACCAGTGACAATGGTTTCTGCCCCTCTGAGAGCCTCCTTTGACTGTGCTATATCGACACACCGTTAAGGCAGCAAAACGAAAGCAACCTGCTCCAGTATTAACCATCAGTTCTAAACTGAGTTGGAAAATTACTCCCAACCATGTGATACTGTCATGGTGAGAAGACCCTCCAACTTTAGTATGCTCTTTGGTAACTGAAGGCCTAAGCAGACTGCCAGAAATAGTGCACATTAAATTGAGGCACTGCCCTGGCTCAGTACTAGGGAGTCATGGGAACTGTATTTTTTTCTGGGACATTGAGCCTTCTCTGTCAGAGAACTCTGGTGCCACAATAAAATACAATTCCCATGATTCCCTAGCACTGAGCCAGGGCAGTGCCTCAATTTAATGTGCACTATTTCTGACAGTCTGCTTAGGCCCTGAGTCTTCTATTATGAAGTCTTCAGAGAAGAAGAAGCATATGAAAATGAAGAGGGAGAAGCATTCAGAGGCCATGAACAAATGTTCTTCTCTTCAAACAGTTTTCATCCAAAATTCAGAATGGGCAGCACCCTCAGACTCTACCTCAATCCTTGCAAATAGTGCAAGTCAAGGTGATTCACCCTCTGGGAGGGAAATTCTGGATTCCACTCCAAGTCATGCAGTGCACTCTGCCCCTCCAGTGGCTGAGCTTGCAGTTGCTCACTCCCCAGTTTGGATGTTGAGAAGTCTGTCACCAATACCATGTGCTCTGCATGGTCAGCATGTCATTATGTATTCAGTTTCCTCCTCCCTCAGGTCACCATCCCCTGGGTAGCATTACTGGTCCATTTTCAGATGTTCAGCTAACATGATCTGGGGACAGAAGCCAGTACACAGAAGATTCTAGGGACCATCAACACTGCCTGGATGCACAGTCAGTATTTTTCTCCATACTGCTCTTCTTCTAGACAAGCCTTGTACAAATCCTATCACAGTTGATACATCCTGGATAGAAACCACATCTATGAGGTTCCCTAAAGCCACATACTTACTGAACATTTGCCAACCAGATCGCTCATTCAGTGTCTCCAAGGAAGAGACAGCAAGGCTGCTCCAATCCCCTGTTCACACCATCAAAGACACGTGACAAGCTGTGTTCAATCCCAGCCAGGAATCCCAGGAAGGAATCGTTGAAGGAACAACACTTGCCAGATACACCTCAACCATATCCACCATACATACCCTTGGGAACTGCATCTGACACCATGTCTTTGGACATGCCGTCATGTCATTCACCATCTCACCATTTGGTGGAACATGAATCTGCATCCCCAACTGATCACATGTGAGCCTTCTTGGAGCAGATCTATTACATGGCAAATACTTTAGACCTCCAGGTGAAGCACCAAGAACTGGAGCCTATGGATCCAGTGTACTGTTGGATTCAATCTAAGGTTTCCACACCAGCTTCTATTCTGTTCATAACATATTTGTTGGAGATTTCAAGATGTTCTTGGACAACTCTTGTGCGACTCTCTTGATGATCCCTTCAACTTCAAAGATAATTGGTAATATTTATCAGATGGCAGAATTAGTTTCAGACTGGTTGTTGGAGCATCCAAAGCCTAATTCCATTGTGGCTAGGTCTTCCCAGTCCATGTCGACTAAGAAGTCATCCTTAACATCAGGAGATAAAGCCAAAAGCTCAACTTAATGGTGAAGAACTCCACTTCTGCAATCAGCCACTCAATTGCCAAATATACTGCTTATATCAACAGAATCTACGGGAGAGGATTCTGCATCTTTTTGACTAGCTCCCCAAGGAAGAGAAACACTTCACAAATGCCATACAAGCAGAGGCCCATTCCTTGACAGGCTATGTTGCATGTTGTTCAGCAAAAGTAACGAAGAGCTGTTGCAATTTGCCGCTATGCACGGCCTCTCCACTCAAGCTAAAGCCACAAAGATCTTCCCTTCAATGAATCTGGTCTATTTAATAAAGGCACAGAGGAAAAGCTTGAATTCACCACCACCACCACACACACACAAAGGAAGGAAGGAAGGAAGGAAGGAAGGAAGGAAGGAAGGAAAGAAAGAAAGAAAGAAAGAAAAAGTGATCAAAGTTTCAAAGCTTGAAAGTATGTCATGCTTTCACATGTCCAGGTTGTCAACAGACTACAATTTGGCTGGCAGAACACCTCCACAAATAAATAGAAATGGAAGACATAGCCAGTGTACTAGTAGCATGTAACTATTTAAGTACAGCTATAAATATACTTTATACTTTGTTAGAATCATCCAAGTCATGGTATTTCCCATCACTAAGTTACAGATGTGGGAGCTGGACATTGACGCTAACAGAAAGAAAGGGGTGAAACAGACTGGCAGTAAGAGCCAGCTTCCTGGCAGCCTGGCATTCAGACAGCAGCACGCCCCCAGGCGGCCGGGAAGCCACACGGCTGACCGCACATGTGGCAGTTTTATGGCGCTTCGGTATTTACACATGCCGCACCGTAGAAACGGTGAAAAGCCACTGCCGCAGCGGCAAAAGCACCTTTTCCCAGTGCAAAAAGGAGCAGCTTTCAGCGGCCTCAATCTGGTGCACAAAGAGGTGGCGGCAAGCCGCTCCTTTGGGGAAGTCTGTTTTGCTCCAAAATCAACTCATTTGAGATGTAGTACTGGAGAAAAGTGCTGAGGGTACCATGGATAGCCCAAAAGACAAATAAACGGGTCCTAGAACAAATCAAACCTGAACTCTCCCCAGAAGCCAGGATGACTAAATAGAGGCTGTCGTACTTTGGCAATATAATGAGAAGGCATGACTCACTAGGAAAGAGAATAATGCTAGAAAAGCTGGAGGGCAGTAGAAATAGAGGAAGATAACATACTGGATGGATAGACTCAATAAATTAGATCAGGGCCTGAGCCTGCAGGACTTGAGCACAGTGGCTGAGGAAAAGGGGTTTGAGAGGTGTCTCATTTACAAGGTCAAGGGCAGTTAACAACAATGTAAGTGTACTAATAATATATATCGACAGCAAATAAATAATGTATGTCAAACAAAAAATTAAAAAGTACCAAAGTAGCCAAGTGCAGAAACAAAAATTTAGGGTTGGATAATGCATTTACTGGGTCACAGACCAATCTACAATCATAGCAGGCTTACAAGTCCACCCCAAACTCTTCATGAGAGACATCTGTGACCCATCACAACAATGCTACAAAAGTTAGAGGATGGGAAAGAAACAAAGCTCTGGCCTACTGAACTGGTCATTATAGAATCATAGAGTTGGAAAAGATATATGTTTGAAGCTGAACTGACCAGATGTTGTGGCCATGGTCTGGACAGGCAAAGCTGAATTCAGAGAGGGAGATTTAGATGACTGACAAAGAAAGGTGTTAACAGATCAGTTTACAATTTCTCTCCTTTTTGTAGACAAAAAAAACTGGATGTAACCTCTAGTAATTTCTTTTTTTCAAATCATGGATCACTCAGCTACCTTTTATTGAGGATATCAGCAACTCTAGAATCAAACAAAAGCAAAGCTTTTCACTTTTATGTCAAGTACACCCAAAAGAAAAACTCATAACAAAGAGAAAGATAAGCTACTCAGTATATATAGACCCCATGCACACACAAATCTGACTCGAGCAAACCCAATGAGATCTGTAAACAAACTTTTAAATATAAGCATGTACTATTACTCATAATTAGTCAATTACTCATAATTCATCTGTCCCTTCTGTGTGCAGATTTTTTTTTCTTTTGGGTACTGTGGAAGTTGATAATTCTTCTCTGTGCATTGCTGAAAGACCCATTTCTGACCTACTTCAAAGTCCAGAAAACAGCCTCATATTGGCATTCCATGATTCAAAGTGAGCAGGCAAAGATCAGAAAAACGTCTGGCAATCCCCTCCTTCAAGCTAGATGCATAACGATTTCAGAAACACTGGGATGTCTGGAAGACCCCGATAAATCTCAGCAAACCTCAGCACTGGTGCCATTGTTGTGCATCCAACTATGTGAGGTAACCAAACCTTCTTTAATCCTGCCTGCTCATACAGTGCTTTAAAGTAAGTTGGGAGGGGTGGCCAGAGTAGTGTAAGATCTGCATGTGTATTTTTATGCTACGCTGATGTGATGATGAACTGAGGCCACTGTTTTTACTGCAAGCCAACTGCCAGTTGCCTTTCTCAAAGAACCACAAGCTCCAATGTGCGATGTTATTTCCACAGGATTATAGCTCTATATTAGAAGTATTTTGCATGTATATCCCAAATACAAATGAGTTTGTAGAATAACCTATTAATATGCTAACCGTATGAACAAGTATACATCTGCAAACCTTTTAAACAGTATACATCTGCATCTCATTATTACCATTAGCCTAATTCATAAGATTTTCTTTATTTACTATCTGAGGTCATATGACATGTTACAGAATCATGGGAACCTGGCTTATTACTTATGAGCAGCAGGCTGGTGCACGCTGTCCAACTGCTCCAAAGTGCAGCAAGAGAAGCTAAACAACCACAGAGATTTGCTCTGTGGTTACTTTTGTGTGTCATGCTCACATGAGCACTTTGTTTCCTGGTTTGTTTCTTTCCCAACAAAACAGGCAAACATACCAAAAGCAAACCACTACATAGAACAAATGTAATAGTTATAATGGCAGTAAACTTGTGAGTTCTTCATATTGTGATTTAATTCCAAGTACATTTCCTTAGAGCAGAGTATAAAGTTGCTTTTTTTCAATGAGTTGACGGTTCAAGTGACAATAAGAATTGGATAAAGACCAAAAAAATCTGTGAAGAAAGAAATGGTGGGGGGGGGGGGGAGGGAAGCATTTGAAGACTAATTTAACAATCCACAATACAATCATGTGCCAAAAAGTGTTGATCAAGAGCTTGTTTTATAGAAATCAAGTCCAAAATATAATATTAGAAGCTAAACATTTACACATGTCAGACCATTAGGCTTGCCCAGAGCCTAAAAGAGCTCTCATGTGGCCTAATACCATAGTGACAAAGGATTAAGCAGGGGTAGGCAACCTTTCCCCTTTAAGGGCCGAAAGACTTCAGCTCCCAGAATCCCAGGAGCTATTGGCCAACATGGGACTATTGGTCAACATGGCTGAGGCTTCTGGGAGCTGAAGTCCCTCGCCCTTAAAGGGGAAAGGTTGCCTACCCCTGGTCTAAGCAGTTTAGAGGTGTAAAGGTGTGACAGGAAATCCTTGTCTGGACTCATATATTTCAATTGATCTGCCATTTACGAGGATGAAGGCCTTTTGAAGTGTCACAAGATGTTTTTCCTAAAGGATTTCACGTTCCTTTATTCTGTTATAAGAGAATAATATACAGGAATCTAATAACACAAATCCTTGTCAGGTTATTAAAAACATTACCTTTGAAATATCTTTCAGGATAGGTTTTGCTGAAAACTCAATAATCTAATCAATTCCAAAATCAAATGTACTAAAATATGAAAAACACCATATTGTTTTTAAGCAAAAGTTACCATGAATAAAAGTAGTAAGAGAAAAATACTTTCTCCTTTTCTGGCATGCATCATTATGCTCTGTCAGCATATTCCTCCTTTTGGAACGCAACAGTACCTGAAGTGAAATGTCTGACATGTTGGTGGCATTGCCTTGTGGTTAAGGCTGTAGCTGGGCTTCCTAGCTTTTCCAATCAAGCCAGGAATTGAATATATTGTACTACCTAGTTTTTAATTACAACCACAGGCAAAAAGGAATTCAATGCATGCAAGCAAATGCCTTTGTGGAAGGAGGACAGAGTATTACCTTGTTTCCCATGAGGAATGAAATGAAATGGAGAGGCTATTTTAGAAGGAGTGGATCTCTCTATCAATCCATGACAGAATAGTAACTAAATAAAGAAATAAATGTAATTTAGTAACTTCTATAGTAAACTTCAACATGTAGAGATCTTGTAGCACCTTTGAGACTATCTGAAATAAAGAAGTTGGCAGCATATATGTATCTGGAAGTAGACTGAAGTCTACGAAATCTCATGCTGCCAACCTCTTTATTTCAGTGAGTCTCAAAGGTGCTACGAGATCTCTATATATACTGTTTCTACAGACTAACATGACTATAACTTTGAATTCTACCATAGTAAACTTCAATGTAAGAGAGGATTACCCACTGAATCAAAGCAAGAAAAAAATTAGACTATGAAAAAAATCTTAGGAAAAAATTAGATATTGTAATAATTCTTAAACTGCCTCTAGCCTTATTTCTTTTAGAAGTGTGATGATTTAACACATAAAGAGGAGAACATACAATATCCCCCCCCTCGCCCATCTCCACTTCCCCTGCTTTCCTCATTTAGAGTGATATACCACATCCGAACAACAGAGCTTCTGCTACAGGCGGGGGTTCTCCATAAAATTGTAAACCTCTCCAAAACTCAGGCTTCAAAAATAAAAATATAATAAGGTTCCAAACAAGTGAACAAGGATCTGAACCCTATTTAAAGCACTAAATCAATTCAAAGAAAATAAATGTGAAATTCAATGTAATGGAGTTGCTCCCTCAAGTGAAAACCAGTATGTTTTTGTTTATGTGTTGAAATGGGACAATTGAGATCTGAATGACAGAACACCCTAAAAAGACCTCCCTATAAATACCTTACCATGGAGGAAGGCCAGTGGTGTCACTAGAGTTGTGGTCATCCCCACTGCAGAACTCATGCGGTCACCTCCCTCCACCATCCAGACTGCATCTGCTGTGGTTGGGGTGCGCTGATGCCACTACCCTAAACCTTTTGCCAGGCTTGTAGGGTGAGTGGGAAAGGGAGGTAACTTGGCAGAGGAGGAGGAGATGTGGTAGCGGAGGATGTGCAGTCATGTGGGTCCCTGCCCAAGCCCCAACCAGTTAGCTCCTCAAAGGTGGCAGTGACATTTCTTTGGTGAGGGCCACTGCTTCACCCCTGCTCTCCGCAGAGCTCCATGGTGAACCCATTGCTAACCATTTGTTGAGGTCACCACTCAGCTGGGACTTTTTTTTTTTTTTTGCAGGAACACATCAAATTCAGCTGCCCTTGCCGCCGAGCCCTGTCCCAGAGCTACGCTTCTCTGTCCTCTGCCCCTTCTTCTGCCTCCTGTGCACAAGTGGCACCAGCTCCAGATGGAGGCGTCTCTATGAAACTGATGGCCTAGGGCCAGGGCTCCACCATTACCTCCTCCTCCTCGTCTTACACCCATTCCACTGGGGCTGTGCCGCTGCTTCTGCTCTGCTGGGGAGAACTGAGCATGCTCCCTGAAGCCGCCTCCTCTCGCAGCCAAGGACGTGGCCCAGCACACCACCTTAGCTGCACTGCCAGGTCATGAGTCTGGCTCAAGATGCCCACCTTTGGTGCACTTGGCCTGCCTACGTCTCTCTCTGAGTGCTGAGGGAAAATGGAGGCAGCCACTGGGGAGGAGGAAAGCCAGGAATAGAAGAGCACTTAGAGGAAAACTCAAGCAGGTTGATTTGCCCTTTGACATCTCTTCTGTTCCCTGTGCTTGTTTCCCTCTGAGGTCTCTTCTTTCCCTGGTGAGCCTGGTGACCTTTTCTTCAATCACTCTTCTTCTCCCCACCCCTGCTCCTCCCATTTCCCTCCAAGCATTCTTCGGCCTTCCTTTGGTTCCCCCTCAGTGCTTGGAGGGAAATTCAGTCCACCTGACCAGGCTGAGTTTCCTTCCAAGCACTCTTCCCCCCCCCCCACACACACACCTTCCCTCAGTTTCCCTCCAAATGCTCTTCTCATCCTCACTTTCCTCCGTCTTCTTTCAGGCAATGTCCCTCAGCCAAACAGGAGGGCAAGGCTGCAGGAGGGAGGGAAAGCAGAAAAGTGGGAGGGAAGGGAAGATGGGGGCAGTCCAGTGCTGCTGCCACTGCCACCCAGCAGTCTTTTCTGGGTGGCGGCTGGGATGGAAAACCAGCAACTGCCCAATCAGGTGTACATCACCCCCTGCACTTGCCTAGTGACATCCCTGGGGAAGACCTATACAGGAAGGAAGCAATTTGAATTTGGCTTGGAAGCAAACAGGCAGACCATGCAACTCTTTAAGAATTGGTATGGTATGATATTATCTCGCTGTGACAGTTACATTCACCATATTCTGGACTGTCTGAAACCTCTTAGAGAAGAGAGTAGAATAAAGCACTTTTCATGACTTATGCCTGTTTGTAAAGTATACTTGTTTGCACACTCACATAATTCTTCAGGGAAAACAATGTATTTTAATGTATCAATACATGTTCAATGTACAAATTATAAACCAAGACTAAAACATGTGCATTTTGGTTCTAATACAATATATTCCTTCTTATACATTATGATTTTCATTACTACAAAGGTAAACAAATCCCTTCCATGTTTTATATTACTGGTTCTTCAAAAGTTCAAGAAGTCAGTCCAAGCAGTAATGGCAATCTTCCTGCTATTCCAATACAATTTATTTCTCCTTGCCAAATTTTCCCTTTCCTATAATATTAACATTTACATTTTTCAACACTGAATCATCTCTTATACTGTAAAAGGTTACCACTGTTATCAATGACTTTGCACCTAAACTTGCTGTGTTCTCTCTATTTGTCTCTTTTATATTCCTTAAAAAGTACTAACCAATTGTTATTATAGGATCACAGCATTTACAGTTGGCTCTCTGTATCCATGGATTATTTATCCACAAATTCAAGCACCCACGGTTTGAAATATATATATATATAAATTCCCAAAAGCAAGCCTTGATTTTGCATCATATATAAGTGGCACCATTTTACTATGCCATTGTACATAATGGGACTTGAGCATCCACAGATTTTGGTATCCACAGGGTGTGTGTGTCCTGGAACCAAACCCCAGTCAATACCAAGGGTCCACTGTGTATGATCAATATTCTTAATCAACACTTTCCAAACTCCTAGTCTTATGAACAAACTGCCACATTTACAATAAATCTTCCTTCTCACAGTCAAGCTCCCAACATCAAAACATCAAGGACCAAATGGTCAAAGTACTACCTCTAGCTTAGCACAATTCATCTACAGACAGACCTAATCTTCAGCATTTTTTAAGGCAATAGCAACAACAGCTTCATTTATATCTACTTCATCTGCAGTCTCTAAGCAGTTTACAACTGTAAACTAATTGCCCCCAACAAGCTGGGTACTCATTTTAGTAAGCTTGGAAGGATGCAAACCTGAGTCAAGCCTGAGCCCTGGCTTGTGGTTTGTGAATGAGTGGCTGCAGTACAAACATTTAACCACTGCACCACCAGGGCTTACCAAGGCAGCAGAAATGAAACCACACACCCCCCCCCCCAGGGGAATATGTCACAAAAGTATGAGGGCCACTACCATTAAAGGCCTATCCCTAGTCCTCTCCAGTCTTATAATACCCTCACAGGCAGACCAAAAAGCAGGCTCCCCAAAGCTAATCATAATATTTTGACAGATTCAAACATTTCCCCAAAATGTACAGCTTTAATAGTAAAAAACCATTACCTTGAACTGGCTAAGGAAACACAATCAAAGTAACCAACCCAATCTGTATCAGGTGTGACACAGGCAAAGCACCTAATGCCAGGAGTATTCTAGTTCTTGTCTTATATATTAGCTGCAGTTTCTGAATCATTTCAAAGGCAGTCTCATAGAGGATGCAGTACAGTACTTACACCTTGTTGTTGTGTGCCTTCAAGTCATTTCTGACTTAAGACAATCCTCAGGTGAACCTATCACAGGGTTTGTAGGCAAGATTTGTTCATAATGAGTTTGTCTTTTCCCTCCTCGGAGACTGAGAGACTGTGACTTGCCCAAGGTTACCCAGTGAGTTTCCATGGCTGAACTGGGATTCGATCCCTCATCTCCAGAATCTTAGGCCAACTTTCAAATCACATCACACTGGCTCTCTGGCACCTAGATAACTAAGGTCCCTTTTTATTGCACTTAGGTCATTTTTTCTTTAAATACAAGTGAAGGTACAGAACCAGCCTAAACTGTCAAAAAGCACTCCTGACGATCAATAGCACCTTTGCTTCTACAGACATTGCAACATCCAGAAGCATACCCAGATTGCATATCTGGTCCTTCAGAGGAAGTAGCAACTCAGCCAGAGTAGAACTAAATCTGTATCTACATTGATAAGTACCTGCATCTTATCTAGATTAAGTGTAGATTCTGCAGCCCTCGCTCATCCCTGTATCATCCACGACTACCACCAGTCCTAGTGCCTTTCTGTGTTAGGGGGGTTGCAGACTGCCAGAAATAGTGCAAATTGAGTCCACTTTTAGGGTTAGGGTTAGGGAATCATGGGAACTGTATTTTATTGTGGCACCAGATTTCTCTGACAGAGAAGGCTCAATGTCTCAGAAAAAAACCAATTCCCATGATTCCCTAGCACTAACCCTAACCCTAAAAGTGGACTCAATTTGCACTATTTCGGGCAGTCTGCAACCCCCCTTAGATAGCAGAAAAGTAAAACACAATTTCATGTCATCTGCATGACATGTAACACCTCAGCCCAAACCTCTGAATGAGTTTTGCCACCAGTTTAATGTAGATGTTGACAAAAGAATGGAGATGGGATGGACGTTCAGGTACCCAAATGTCAACCAAATTTCTCTGTTGGTTCTCAATTAAAGAACAAAACTAATACTAAATCTCACAACAAATATGACAAGCAAATCTTGTAGTCTCATAAAAATAAAATGGTGGTCTTGATACACATATACTGAACTCCCTACAATCAAATACAGACATTCATTTAAGTTTTCATCTCATGAAAAGAGGTTTGGACTCTCCAATGCTGAACAATAATTGCCAAGTCTTGGTTTATATTTTGGACTTTCAGTTTGTTTCTCAGCAGACTAAAATTATATGAAAACTTACGTACACACAAAACCCCTCAAGGTAAACGAGACTGTGTTCACTAACTTTATATGAAAACTTATGAATACACACACACACACACACAACAACAACAACAACAACAACCAAGCTGAATAAGACTGTGCATATAGGTGGAACTAAGCCAAATAAGGTAGAAGAGTTAGAAGAGAGGCAAAATAAGAGAGGATAGAAGGATCTACACATTTTTGCTGAAATATACTTTTATGATACCCTTCTAAAAGTTGCACACTATTCCACTGAGTTGTAAACTGACATATTATAGTAATCCTATTTGCACCATTGTTCAAAGAAACCCATCAAAGGGAAATTATGTGACTCAGAGATTTAAATCACTTTGAAAAATCAATTTATCCTCCTTCCTACTGCATCCTTACCCCCAAGAAAGCCTGAATATGGTGTTGTAATAACAACACTTAGCCAGTGAGTTCCATTACAGGAAGACAGACTACAGTCGCCCCTCCGTTTTCGCGGACTTCGGATCCATGTCCCTCACTTATGCACGAGGGACAAACTGAGGAGCATACAATGGGGTGCACGCCCACATGCCTCCATTCAAGCCTATGGGGCTTGAATATGCACAGGTTTCCGTTTTCGCGGAGGAGTCCAGAACGGATCCCCTGCAAAACCGAAGGGGCAACTGTATATGGATACTTGATGGATATTATGGCCAATGGTACTGGAAGCAATTGAAAGATCCAAGAGAACCGATATTGTTACACTGTCCTCCCATATACATACACCATACATAATCCTCCAGGGCTACAAAGTCATACTGAAAGACCAGCACTGGAAGATTTCACTAGCAAGGAGAAACAAGATTTGAAACAGCCTCAGCCCTTCAAGCAGCCTGGCAGTATCTTCGGGATGAATAAGCTAAAAAAATAACTGTAACAAGGCCACATTGTGCCCTGTATGTACACCCTCTATTCTTTAAAAAAATGGCAGTCAGGTCACAGCGGAGATAAAGTATAGTATTTTATTTACAAAATGTGTTGAACTAAGACTCTGGAGACCAGGGTTCCATTCCTCGCTCGGCCACGAATTTGACTGGGTGACTCTGGGCAAGTCACATGCTCTCAGCCTCAGGAGAAGGCAAACATCTTCTGAACAAATCTTGCCAAGAAAACTCATGATAGGGTCACCATAACTTAGAAACGACTGGAAGGCACACAAGAACAACAACGTGCAAACTGAACACAGCAAGCTCTGGAGAGTTCCAACTGCTGGCCCACTGGCCCTGTACCAAGTGGATTGCTAACCACTGAAGAGTGCAGCTGGAAGACACTGTACAGATGCAGCAGTGATGAGGAAATAAATAAACAGCGATGAGGAAATAGTTGATGTTGCATGTTACAGCTGAATATTTTTTATCTGTCATCTTAGAAAAAATGTGCTTCTTATTTTATGCCAGCTTTTAAAACCTGCAATTCCTTAACTATAACATAAAACATGTGGGACATTGTTTCTCTCCATGAGATGTAAGATGAGCTAAACATTTTGATAAATCACAGTACTTGAGAACTATGTTCTATGCTTAGATTTTCAGTTCTGGGTGGTTTAAACTTTTCTTTTATTGCTTGATTTACATGGTTTGCTACTGCAGATACTCCTTATAGAGCTTCCAAATAAAAACTAAAATAAATTGGAAAGGGATAAAATGTGTTTTTAAAAGGTAGATTAAAATACATTTTGAAAAATGAATGTTTTAAAAAACAAAAAATTCTCTTCAACAAGGATGGTGGATGGCAGAATTCTGCTTTGGCATGTTTTGAATGGTTTTATATATATTTTTAACTTGCCCACTGTAGCCTGCTCCCATGCACTTCCCAAAACTGTAGGGTTGGAAAATCCTCTACGCTCAGTTTTCAGGTGGTATGTAGGGGTGAAGCAAGGATAAAAAGAAGGTTCCATTGCAACCATTAGTGCAACACTGGATTCATCCTGTTATTAAATCACAAGAAAACAAGCTTTACACCTATACCTAAACCTCTTGAAAGAGAACCATACCCTGTAACAAACACAATGAGCTAGAAGCCCTTTTTCCATCAAAACTCTTCAAGAATAACCTTCAAACTATTTTCAGGTCTACTTGCCATGGGTATTGAACAGAACTCCAATCTTCCCTCCTGCTTAAAACTCCAAAGAGACCAATACATCTCTCTTGGCTGCACTGACCTTTGAAGGCTTCTGAAACTCAAGACAACCATTCTCACTCCAATCTAGAAGAAATCTACTTCAAACAAACAAAAGATAATTAACCATGGTTTGGCAATCATGTCTGCACTCAACTTTTGGTTCAAATTCTGCTTTTCTGATGTAAAATTTAACAATGAAAGGGTAAGATTCTGATCCTTTTGAGATCAAGCTTTTACATATAGAGTAAGACATTGACCATTAGGATTGCACAAATATCGACCATTTTGATGGTCAGTCACACTACACTTTTATTTTCCATGTCATAGAAAAAAAACAAAAACACTGATCTCTTGATTCTATAAGGCTTCTGAGAAGTTTGTAAATGATCTGGTTTAGTATTTTCACTCTTTCACATAAAGGCATAATTTAAAAAATATGCAAACTGCCATGACCAGAGGTTTTATATTAAGTTGCTAAGGAATAACTGCAATATTTTTCATTGCAGTTATATATATATTTATTGACACAGCTAATTATTAGCATGTAAGAACATTGTAAACAAACACGCACGCACACACACACACACACACTTTAGAACCTCATGTTTCTTCATTAATACCAGTGGTTCACAATATCATGATTTAATGCAATCCATTTAAACAATTTAGATCTTTCAAGAGTTCACAATATTACTGGCAAATGTTTGCAAATCTACAGCATTCTATTAGGTGTACGATAGGATAAGGCTGACTTTGCTTTACATTTCTGAGACTCTAATCTTGCATTGTACCTGCACTCCTAAGAAGTATCTGTTCTAAGCATCAGAGAAAAGGTGCAATGCTGAATGTACAGTTTCAGCAATCATGCATTTTTAAGCAAACTGCACTTTATTCAGCTATATACTAAATCCAGATCAGACCTTTTTGTATATCATAAGCAGTTGCCAATACTACCAAAACCTACCTTTAAGAAAAAAACAACAACACATTGTAAGGGCTCTTGGAAGATTTTAGTACAAAATATAACAAACCATTCCCAAACATTTATTTTGCATAACAAAATAAACAACTTACTAGTATAATAAAAGACCCAGAAACATTCATATTACCAGATTTCCTAGATGCCAAGAACTTCAAGAAATAAAAAGAACTAAATCTAGATTACATGAGCTAAATGCAGGTGCCATTAAAATCAATGGGAGAAGTCATTAATGACTGAATTTCCACTGAAATCATAGGGGCTTTATTCAGCTAACTGGGGGCCTTTGCAGACTGCTAGAAATAGTGCAAATTGAGTCCACTTTAACTGCCCTGGCTCAGTGCTAGGGAATCATGGGAACTGTATTTTTTCCTGAGACATTGAGCCTTCTCTGTCAGAGAGCTCTTGTGTCACAATAAACTACAGTTCCCATGATTTCCTAGCACCGAGTCAGGGCAGTGGACTAAATTTGCACTATTTCTGGCAGTCTGCAAAGGCCCTTAGTCTGGACCAAAATCATGGCTTGAATAAAAGAAAACAGTTAATTGTGGGTTGAGTTTCTCAGCAAGGAATTCTAAAGATAGGTGCTGAAGCATTTCTTCATCTAACACACTTCTCCAGTGAAGCTCTGCATCAGCACTGAGAAAGATCTGTATCAGCAACACATTAATGATATGTCAGATCAGATACTTGTACAATTTCACCCAGTAACTTCATGTAGATTAAGTCTGGGAATCATGCAGCCCTTCAGCTGCTGGACTGGCACTGTCTCAGTTGGCCAAGCATTTGCTGGTTAGCCTGCGGTTCAACAACATATGGAAGACTGTATGTTTCCACCACAATGCAATGTTTGATAGCATAGGAAATAAGAGAAAACCCTACATTAGCCTATAAGACAAAACGTCTTTCAGAATAGGGCAGCATCTTCCAGGACTTACCTACCTTCCAGGAATGAAAATGATATGCTATTGCTTGATTACAGAAAGGCATTCCATACTAGAGTAAATTATATCAAATGCCATTAGGCACTCCCTAACAACCTAACAAGACAAAGCTGGAAATATTTTGGCTTTCTAATTTTTTTTTTAGATTACAATTCCCACAATCCTTGACTCTTTGGCTGATGAGAACTGATGTTAAATCGCAACATGTTTATCCATCATCTAGCCCAGAACTATGTTCAAGCATTAAATTAAGATAATGCCAATGAATCTGAATTTATTGAAAATAAAAATGCTATCTAGCCTTAACACACTGATGATTAACAGTCCAAATTAATGGATCACTGATATTAACAACTCCATATAGAAGCTAAAGAAGACTACAGAATAAATTGTATCTTTGTGGTACTAGCAACAAGAGCAACAAGAATAGATCTAGAAAAAATGAAACTAGTTGAGCAACATTAGCCAAAACTGCATACTGAACACTAAGGTTCAGATTCTCATGAACTTTAGCAACTAGTGTTCTAAGAATAATACTGGTATACAGGTATACCTCAGGTAACAAGCCACCTTGGACCCCATTTTGGGAGAAAGGCGGGATATAGTGTAATAAATAAAGTCTCTCACAAAGAAGCTTTTTTAAACAGAATCTTTCTATGTCTATCCAACCCCCCTTTCCTTCTCATCCTCTTGTTTAGTTAGAAGTATTTTTTTAGCTGCAATGCCATTGGGAGGATGGTGAAGGAGAGTGGAGAAGCACATACTTTCAGGTTGCAGCAGCATGTCTGCAACAAACAATGCAATGATTCTCTAGCCTAGGCCAGGGCAGTTAAAGTGGTCTCAAACTGGATTATTTCTGGCAGTCTGCTCAGACCCTCAGTCAAGGCTTCCCTGACCTTTCACATGTGCATTTTTAATTATTTTTGTTTGCTTGTTTTTAACAAAATGTTTACTGAAATATATTGAACTCCTCTTTTTTCATGGGTCTTCTCTTTTTTTCACCTATTCTTCCATGTTATTTCTACCTGTGGTATCAAAATATTTATTAAAGCAATGCCAGGAACACATCAACTTTGTTAACTGAGGTATGCCTATTCTAAACTGTATAACCAAGAACAGTTATAGAGTCCTGAACAGTACCGTTTTGAAATGAATACCTCTAAGTATCTGGACGGTATGGAATATCTGGATGAAAGTGCTTCAGTAAATCCAAACAAGGAGTAAACCTGAAGTATTTTCTGAAATCAATAAATTTAAATAAAGAATTTATCCCTCCACTGAATCGCCAATGCTCAAGTAGAAGTTATATTTAACAATACACATTATATTTCTTTCACAGAATTCATCAAGATTATCTTGACAACAAAATGTAAATGCCCCACCACACACATTTTCACTAACATCATCATGCATCACTCACTTATAGATACAATAAATGGTGTAGTGATTTGAGCACTGGACTAGGAGTGGAGATCAGGGTTTGAGTCCCTGCTTGGCCATGGAAACCCGCTGGGGAACCTTGGGCGAATCACACACACTTAGCCCCAGAAAACCCTGTTATAGAGTCACCATAAGTCCGAAATGACTCGACAGCCCAAAACTACAAATAAATCCAAAACATGAACAAACTCGTATCATTTAACTACCTTAACAGACCTAGCAACTGGAGATGGGGAGAAACAGTAATAGAATATGAATAAAATTCTGTGTGCAAAATGCATTTTTAACACCCAATTGTGGTTATACATTCTGGCAGAATAGCCTGATATTCATAGCAAATGCTTAGCCATTTCCTTTTACAAGCAAAACTTACCAAACACTAAGGCTGAATGCACAGCTAGTGTAAACTGTAAAACACTGAAGCATTGGTTTTTTTGTGTGTTTTTTTTTTTTTTTTGGTTCACTACTTTATTTGGAGCAACTAAATCGGTACAGTGGACCCTTCCCATCCATGAAGTGTGGTTCCAGCCCCCCTCCTCCCACGGATGGGAAAAAATGAGGATAATCCCACCCCATATTCAATGGCATGTGCCACCACTGAATAATATGGGGTGTGGTGAACCATGGATGCTGCAGTCCATGGATCACTCGCCAGCCAACACTACAGGCCAACTGTACTATACCAACAAGCTTTGTCACACTGAACATCATTAAGAGAGCACACTCTGTGTGTTCACTCAGAAGTCCCACCCTATTCAATGATGCTTAAATACAGGGAAATTATTGTTGTTAACTGCCCTACATCCTAATAAAAGACAATAAACAGAAGCTTCCCACAGGTTTGACTGAACAAAACAAAGCTAGGCAGCCTAGCAATTTCTTCAAGAAAGAGGATAGGTAAGTAAATACTTTAATAAACATACAAGGACATCCCCAGCATACACTTGACAATAATAGTCAGCACAAGTGAAGGAATACACACTCTTGAATGAAGAAGATGAAAACAGAACAAGTCTGATAAATTTTATGTCTCTAGTGCAGGGGTAAGCAACCTTTCCCCTTTAAGGGCCGAGGGACTTCAGCTCCCAGAAGCCTCAGCCATGTTGGCCAATAGCTCCTGGGATTCTGGGAGCTGAAGTCCCTCGGCCCTTAAAGGGGAAAGGTTGCCTACCCCTGATCTAGTGGAACCAAGAGACAATGAACTGTTGATGACCTTGTGCTTTGTCGAAGAACTACTAATGCTCTCTTGAGTGATTTCTCATACTGATAAATGTTTCTGTAGAACCATGATAGTTTGATTAAAGAGTAAGGTGGATTTCATGCAGACATAGCTGTCATTTGGTATTTTATTGAGAAATGCTTCACTCAGGAAAAAGAATTTTCTGAAAACAGTTTGGGATTCATGCATATAGGTGTGTGTATATAAGAAAACTTTTTTCTTATTTTTTTTAGAAATTTTGTAGAATTAAGATCAGAACATTTTAGGCTACTATTATGAGGCAATTGTTTCTGTTACTAAATCTCATGCCATGGCAATTTTCCTTGCACTACAGCATGTTTTACCTCATATGAACTGCCACCCCCATTCAATATGTTTATTGACAGACAGAGGAATATAAACTACATTCCTTATGCTCTCATTTTGACAATTCAGTGGAAACTATACTTTAGTAATCAAACCAGCATACTTCTATCACTGCAACAACAAAAGTGGTTTCTAAAAGCAGCTCCAATAGAGAACTGCACTAGATACAAAAACTGTTATTACAGCTGAGAATTACCAAACATTACCAATCTTCTGGCTATTTTAGACATCCATGGAATATCAAAAAGAAAAACAAACAAGACAAGTACAATCAAACTGTACTATTCCTTGATATATGTAAAAGCAATTCAGTTTACAAGATATACATTAGACCAGGCCTGCATAACATATGGCCCGGAGGGCCACATGTGGCCCGCCAAATGATTTTGGACAACCATTGAGGATGTGGGACAACTTCAAGGCTTTTCATGAGGAGAGGGCCATACAGAAGAGGAAGGGCAAACACTCACCCTGCAGCCTCCTCTGCTGCTTGGCTTTCTCCCAAGGAGAAGGCCAGGCAGTGGAGGAAGAGGATGGGCAAATGGTTGCCCAACAAGTCCCCTCCACTACACAGCTTTCTCCTGAGGAGGACAGCCAGTGAAGGTGGATGGGCAAATATATGCCCTACAAGGCTCCTCTGCTGCTTGGCTTCCTCCTGATGAGAAGGACAGGTGGTAGAGGAGGAGGAGAACAGGCAAATGGTCACCCTGCAAGGCTCCTCCATCACTCGACCTTCTCCTGAGGAGAAATCTGGGCAGAGGAGGAGAAGGACAGGCAAGGCTTTGCAGCTTGGCTTTCTCCTGAGGAGAGGGCCAGGCAGAGGAGGAAGACAGAATTAATATTAATTCTAATTAATATTATTAATTATTATTAATTAATATTATTAGTCCTATCTGTAGCCCAAAGAAGTTTAGCCTATTTTAATTTTGGCCTCTACCTATGCCAAGTTGTGCAGATCTGCATTAGACAGTGCTTGGACTCATCAACTATAAATTATTAGGAAATACAGCTAGAAATAGATTAGGAATGCTTTTGGAAACAGGTTTGTGACAAGCCATAACAAAACAGTATATGTTCTATGGCTGGTGAGAGAAATCTTAATGGCAGTTAACAACAACAAAACTAAAGGCACCAGGTGCTGTCTGATCTTGGAAGCTAAGCAGGGTCAGCCCTGGTTAGTAGTTGGAAGGGAGACCGGCAATGAATACCAAGAGCTGTATGCTATATTTAAGAGGAAGGAACTAGCAAAACCACCTCTTTATCTCTTGCCTAAAGAAACCCTTTGAAATTCATGGGCTTGCTGTAAGTCATCAGACAACTTGAAGGCATGTGCATATACATACACACAGAGAGAGCAAGCTTTCCTGTGTTTGTATATTCAAATAAATATGTCTGCCTTATTTTCTTTAACTTTTTCTGATTTTCAATCTAAATATGATAATTTATTCTTAGTTAATTTTTAAAAGCTGCTTTGTTTACAGCTATTCACACTATTTCAACCTGAGATAAGACCATCATCCATACCATTACTAAGACTATTACTAGTTAAAATGCTATTAGCAATCTTGATGACATCCTCTCAACATTAATTTTTACATACAACTCCTTAAAAGGAGTCATACATCAGCCATTAAACTTCCTACACTCTTTCACCACTTTCCCAGTATGTGTATGTTTTAAAGCAGATTTAAGCTGCGGTGCAAAGTATTCCACAGATTACTGTAGGAAGATTTCTGTTATGCTTACTGAGTAATTAGTTTGAATCCCATCCTTTTCCATTCTGAATTATATGTATTCAGAAGTAGATCATAGTCTGTTCTATGGGACTGACTTTAAAGGAATATGTTAATCAGAGGTTGGCTAGGGGATTTTAGGAGCCGGAACCTCCTACAGTAATTTAGCAATGCTTTCAACTACAACTTTATAACTTTATAGGACAACAGAGAAGACAATTCTTTTTTCTCTATATTCACACAAAAGGAGTGATGTTTCTACAGATTTGCACTGTATCTGGATGGGAAAGTGGGGTGGAGTACAAATGAGAAACCCGGATATAATATACAGTAGACATTTCCAAAGATCTTATCTGAAAGGTGTTTTCTATCCTAAATTCAACTTTGGAAATTCCATTCTGTAAGAGCATAAAAACTTATCAATAAAGGACAAAATGTTCGGATCTGCATCTGAGAAGGAAAAGAGATGTGGAGCACAGTAGGCCATCCATCTGGGTTATCGTTATTTAAAAAGTCATTTTGTTTCCATGATTTTACAGTATAGAAAGATAGGCTTAAATTCAATTTAGTTCCAACCAGCATAAACCCACTGACATTATATGTTGACTTACTAAGCTCCCTTTGATTTAATGCATCTATCCTACCTAGAACTAACAAGTGAACTTCTGCTATTATGATTAATTGTGCTTAATTATGTCAAACAGAAGCCTAACTTAACAAAGGTAACAGGAAAGATATAGGTGGCCTACTCTAGTATGAATCTAAGTTTTTAACTATCTTAAGTGTTTTCACCAATTACTTCAATTCCAAAAAATGTTGCACCCACAGCAGTGGTAATTATAAAAGTAATGTATTCATGTGAGCTGCTATACATATTTCTAACCATTTATTCTCCTTTACTACGCTTCTTTCTGGACCTGCCTTATATAGAAGTTAACATGCAGAAAACCTGCAGTACTACAGACAAGAACATGAACTCCACATAATAGTTCTCGAATCAAAGAATCCTTCCCACTACATCCAAAGCTTTAGACATAGCCAAGTAGTAAACCTATCTGAAATTCAAGAGGAACCTAATTTCAAGTAAACATATCTGGGATCAAGTTGAAAGTTTGACATTGATTATACGCATATGCACAATGCTTCCTTTTTTAACTGACAGGAACGGTGTTAAACCATTGATAAGAGTTATTTCTAAAAAGAAAACTTGATTAGAATTTACAAAATGAAATAAAAGGGGGAGACATAAGATTCTTCTACATTTAAGGAAACTTTTTTAAAGCACACAATGCAAGTATATAAGCAACTTTCATTCGGAAATTAAGGTCACCTCACAGTAAAACAACACACACATTTTATTGTAGCTTCATTTGATGGAACTATTATTTCAAATCTTGATTAGTTCAGTTACATTTTCCCTTTAAGTAGTTTCTGTTCAGTCTCTAACAGAGATAGCCATTTCAGAGCATAGTTAACCCACAAGGAATAGATCAATAATATTACAGACACAAGACTAGACTGCATCCATTTAATAACCACAAGAGAGTGTACCATTCAGCAAGATCCTACACATATACAACTGCTGCAGAAGAGAATTTATGTAATGGTGGAAATAAACATGAAATCATGACAGATATATCTTCCATAGATCCACTTTACTCTTTAACTAACACTAGACATCCACATCCACACAGAGCAAAAATAAAGCATAACTTTTAGCTAGAAACCAACAAAAGTGACCATCCTACTCATTACTAGATGGTCACAGTACAGAGCACACAGAGTCGCTTATCACCAGTTGCTGCCCAGAAGAGCATTTCTCTACACCAAACCTGGTCAACTTATTTCTTACAAAAAGATTTTGTTGCAAAACTTTGGCTTTGCCATTTTATGACATCAAACACTCTTAATTACATGAATGGAAAGTGTCCTTGGGCCAGTTAAGAAAAATACCCTGAAATAAAAGTGTAGGGACAACATTTCAAAACATGTACCTTTCACTCAAGACCATTCGATGCATTACCTTCTTATGACAGAGCATTTTTATAAAAACACAGCACCACATTTCATAAAAGGCATAAAAATTATTTTAAATCCCCAAGGCTTTCACTCACATTGCTCCTAATTATTAGCTTGCGCACCAGCACTTTGCGTAACTTGTTCAGGACACCAATTAGTAGTATTAAAGCTAATTTGTGGTGTTGTCAAGAAAAGGAAAACCTGTATTATCACTGCTGTTGACAAAAGGAGTTTAAATGTGCAAAAGCGGTATATTTGCTTTTTACTCTCATAAGTGATATTATAATGCAATGTTAAAGATGCCGTAATACCAAGGACTAAATAGAGAGAAAAAGATACTTTACCTGAAGAGCAAGAGATAAGAAAAACAGCAAACACCAACTTTGTAGCAGCTCCCATTTTCCAAATGGTTAAAATCAATATGAAGAAATTCTATATATCAATCCAGCTTCCTGGGTCTTCCAAATATGAAAATCCTTCTTCCACTTTGTTTAAAAGTTATATTGGAAAGTAACACGTGTCCCGTATGAGTAAAATCAAATGGCCACACTCAGTCTGTCCAGTTCTTCTTCAACAGACCCAGAAGGAACGCATATAGGTTTGGGAACACACACAAAACATTTGGCTTCTGTACAAATAGTGGCGAAATTCAATGAATAAAAACACATCAACTGCCCAGTTTAAGAGTCAGCCATAAAGCAGCCAAGCCTTAAGCAAGTGGCTGTCTTCTCATCTCCCATGAGGGTCGGAAACGGGCAAGACGCAGAAATATTAGTAAACAATACTTTCATCTTCACACTTCTTTTAAAGCATGTGGTGTCTGGATGAGAAATAGCCCCATCGCAGTCTCAAGTGTCAACACAAACATGCCTTTTGGATGGAAGGAGCAAGAGTAAACTAATCCGTTAATTGGGGGGCAAATAATAAAAATAATAACAATAATCTTACAAGGAATTTGTGAAACACCAATGTTTCCTATTAATAAATGCTAGGATCAACCCACAAGAAGCAAAGAGCTCATCCGTCCTCCAAAAAAACCACAAAAATCCCCACACCACCAAATACCAAGGTAAGGACTTCTTTATCCAGTCAATAATAAATGATGCATTCTTTCTGCTGGTCTTGTCAGCAACCACCCTCCCCCCCCCAGCTTTCACGATCTTTCCCCCCACCTTGTGTCTTTTTCTTTTTTTGCGAGGCAGACTTCCCTTCCTCCAAGGAAATTTTCAGAGTATTGGGAGAATTTCCCCAACTCGTATACTTAAAAAAAACAACAAAAAACCCAACCCTTTAAATATATTTTTGAAAGAACCACAAGAAAACTGACGAGCGGGAAGGGGAGGCGAGGCTGCAACCAGGGCAGAGATTTTATTTTCTTCTCCTCCTCCACCAGCCTCGAAATCCTTTCCTAAAAGAGTCGTGAGGCTGAGAGGAGTGTCAAAACCGGGCGATGCTTGACAACCATGTTGGGGCACATCGGTCTGGCACAGAGACAGAGAGAGCTTTCCTGGTCGAGACGCAGAGTCCACACGGTATTAATGTTGTTTTGTGCGGTTCCTTCCGACTCTTCCCCTTTCGGTCCCAAATCCTGGGGCTCCAACTTGACCCTCGTTTGCCTTCTCCGCCTTGCTTTCCTTGAGAGGAGACGGAGCCTTGCTCCCGAGAGAGAGGGAAGGGAACCGGGGGAGGCAGCCGTGCACGAAGCCTCCCTCCTCCTCCTCTTCTCCTTAGCGCTTCCTCCCGGCTTGCCAAGAACCTGCTGCTCCCGCCTCGTCCAGCCCTCTGCTCTCCCCTCGGCTGGCCAAGAAGACGGCGACACGGCGGTGACTGAGCCCAACTCTGCGCCCTTGGTGCCCAAGTTGAGGAGCGGAGGCGGAGGGGAAGGAAGAAGGGCCGAGCCGAGGTTTCCCCTCAAGGCAGCGCCGGCAGCGGGAGGAAAAGAAGGACGGCAGGAGGCGGAGATGGTGGGGGAAGGAACGGCTTTTATGGCCCCCCAGGCCCGGCTGGCCGCGCTGAATGGCCCTCCCTGCCGCGCTGCGCCCCTGTGGTAGTTTCATAGCTACCCATTCACTTGCGTTGGTGGCGGAGGCGGCGGCGGAGGAGAGAACCAGACCCAAGATGGCGGCGCCCGGGCGATTGTTTTTGTTTCCTCTCTCCGCCCCGCTCTCTTTTCTTTTCTTTTTTTTTCCCCCCTCCTTTCAAACTCCCTCCCTCCCTCCCACCAACGGTCCCCGCCCCGCGCGCGCCCCCCTCCCTTCCTCTCTCGCGCACGCATATGTGCGCGCTATTCATTCCTCTTTTCCCCTCCCCCTTTTTTTTCTTTTCCCTTCTCTATCGGTTCCACCAGTCCGGACAGCTGCTACTCCGTGGGCGTGGCTGCGCGCGCGCGCGCACACACACCCAGAAAGGGGGTGGGAGTTAGGGAAGGAACGGCCGCCTATCCGCGCGCTCGCTCGGTGGTGGTGGGAAATATGAAGTGGGAGTGGTTTCCCCCCCTCTTCTTTCTTTTGATTGGCAGTTCCCTCTGACCACTCGGAGCCCAGCGGGATGGAGGCTCAGGCTCGGTAGGGTTCCGCTCCCGCCCCCTTAGCTCTGAGTAGCCCCACCCCCTGTTGGGCGGGGTTGGGCCCTGACGTTCCAAAGCTCAGGGAGGCGGGGGAGGGGAGCGGGTGGGGTTGAGTGAAGTGTGTGTTGTGTACCTGGAGCCTAATCCTGTCAGTGACGTTTGAGTCTAGTGAGGGGTTACTGTGGGACCAGAGGTCCTAACCGCCAGGGAGGACAAAATGGAGGGCGTTCAAGACAAGGGGTGGGTGGGCATGACTCAATAAAAGCTTCCACACACTACTACTATACGTGGAAATCAAGTGAATACAATAAAAACTGAAAACACGCCTGTAAATTCGTGCTTCTTAAGCATGCCCCAAATGGAGGACATTTTGGAATTCCTCCTGGACAGAAGGTTGAAATGGAGGAGAGGTCTAGGGAAAGGAAGACCAAGTGTGGTCGCCATGCCTGGGATGAAGGATGGCCGCCCAGCCCTACCTAGAGTGAGGCTGTTGTGTGTGTTTTCCTTGGGAGTAGCAATGGGAGCCTGTGTAGTGTAATGGTTTGAGCCACAATAGAGACCAGGGTGCGAATCCTTGCTGAGCCATGGAAATCCACTGGGTGACCCTGGGCAAGTCACACTCTCTCAGCCTCAGAGGATGGCCATGCCAAACCCCCTCTGAGGAAACTTGCCAAGAAAACCCCATGATAAGGATAGCCTTAAGTCAGGCTTGAAGGCACACAACAACAAGCAGCAGTGAGGCTTACCCTGACATCCTTCAAGTCATTTTTGACTCAGGGCAACCCTATTATAGGGTTTTCTTGGCAGGATTTGCTCAGAGAAGGTTTGCCATTGCCATCTTCTGAGGCTGAGAGAGTGTGACTTGTCCAAGGTCACCCAATGGATTTCCATGGCTGAGCTGGGGGTCGAAACCTGGTCTTCAGAGTCATAGGGCCTTTGCAGACTGCTAGAAATAGTGCAAATCGAGTCCACTTTAACTGCCCTGGCTCAGTGCTAGGGAATCATGGGAACTGTAGTTTTTCTGAGACATTGAGCCTTCTCTGTCAGAGAGCTCTGGTGCCACAATAAACTACAGTTCCAATGATTCCCTAGCACTGAGCCAGGGCAGTTAAAGTGGACTCAATTTGCACTGTTTCTGGCAGTCTGCAAAGGCCCATAGTCCAACACTGAAACCATTATGCCACACTGGATAACTGTGCAGGATCATTTGATGGGGTCAAACCCTGCAAATATATATACAGAGATATTTAGTGGAGAATCATTGGTTGCAATCACTATAAGCAGTATGCGAATGGATTTCGTAGCACCTTTGAAACTTGAAAGAAGTTGAGAGCTTGAGCTTGCCTAGACTTGAGGCTACTTCCTCAGATGCATGTTTGGAAAGGAGAATCCAGAGACAGATCTATATAAGCCAGTTGTATGTGAAAATATCAGTTCAAATTAGGTCGGTCTCTGGATTCTCTACTCCAAACATGCATTTGAGAAAATAGGCTCAAGTCTGCAAAAGCTCATGCTATCAACTTCTTTCAGTCTCAAAGGGGCTGCAAGATCCCTTTGCATACTGATTTTCCAGAATAATATGACTTACATTGAATCATTATAAGTACTTCCCTCAGAGTTAGCCCCCTTTGCATCCAATGTAAATTTTATACTCATGAGTAGATAGGCAGAAGATTGCTTCTTCTTCTTCTCTGTGGTACTTTAAACAGTCAAATTATGTGGCTTCCTTCGAAAGCTTGCAACATGTAATTGTGCATTTCAGTTGGCCCAATAAAAGTATCATTGTTTGAATGTTACTGGATTTCCAGTCAAATTATGGATTTCTTAACTTATTATGGGGCCCTGTCCTGACATGTTATTTAATTATTAAATAGTACAATGACAGCCAAAATCCATAAAACGGTGACACCTTTATGGGGCCAACCAAAATGCACAAAAAAACCTGTTGCAAGCTTTCGAAGCTCCACTGCCATCTTCATCAGGCAAAGATGCTTTTAAAAATCATGCAGGAGAAAGAAAAATGGAAGACAATGTTACTCACAAGCCTGCATTTTGTCAAAATGTAGCATTTCTCAGTCCAGTTGGTATTGGAGGGGCATTCACGAAGGTCAGCCCTTCTTCCTTCTGGCAATGTGGGTACTCCAGGAAATAATCTTTAAAGTCCTATTAGACAAAAAGAGATGCTTCTCTTGAGATCCAAGTTGCCTCCATCCTTTGTTAGGTAAAGAGCAGTTTCCTCAGAGTTAGCCTCGTTTGCATCCCATGTAAAATTTTCTATTTCAGAGTAGCTAAGTATAGGATAGCACTTTTCCTTCTGTGTGGCAAGTCA
Organism: Phrynosoma blainvillii; assembly: GCA_026167975.1. NCBI lineage: Eukaryota > Metazoa > Chordata > Lepidosauria > Squamata > Phrynosomatidae > Phrynosoma > Phrynosoma blainvillii. The sequence continues at coordinate 275,961,360 of JANUYF010000001.1, forward strand.
AACTGGCAATTTATGGATTTGTTATCTAATCATGGGTCCTTCTTCTGACATGTTATTTAATTATTATTAAATAGGTTTTCTGAAAGGTGTACCAGTACAATCTGCCTCCCCCCTGCTTTTGAAACTGAAGGAGAGGCTTGTTAATGTTTACTCTGACACCAAATCCTGTCTGATCTTGGAGGCTAAGCAGGTTTAGCCTTGGTTAGTACCTGCACAGGAGACCACCAATTAACACCAAGTGCTGTGGGCTATATTTCAGGTAAAACTACTGGTAAAACCATCAGTTGAGTGTTCCTTGACCAGGAAAACACTATGAAATTTGTGGGGTCACCATAAGTTGACAGGCAACATGAAGGCGCACACACACACACACAGAGATAGGTTTGTAGTCCCAAATAGTTGTTCTTTATTTATACTCTTGCCATATTTCCTTATCCCAGGAATACCCACAAATATCCCAGGAGCTATTGACCAACATGGGACTATTGGCCAACATGGCTGAGGCTTCTGGGAGCTGAAGTCCCTCGGCCCTTAAAGGGGAAAGGTTGCCTACACCTGGTCAAGAGGATAGGATGGATGTCTCTTTAGGTGGTACAGAACTACCAAGATCAAAAATGTCAAAAGTTGTGGTTGGCAAGGAATTTACTGATACAAGCTTTTCTCAGTAAAACCCAAGCTTTTGGAAAATTAACTAAATTTTCCTCTAGGCAAAAATAAAATAGCTTTAAGATGTATTTCCCATTTGGTGCATATTTACTTGGGAGTAATTGTTAATATTGAACTCACGGAGTTTGACTTTCAAATAAACATTCATAGGATTGTTTTTCTTGGAGGTACGTCCATTGATTCTTGAAAGCAGAAATAATCATCTTCATCTGAATAACTAAGGTTTCAATTTGACTGTAACTGATCTGTCAATAAGAACCAAATATACTTAGGTGCTTTAAGGTAGAGAGTAGAGCAATAAGAAGCAGTCATCTTTGCACTTAACCTGCAATCCTGTGTACACTTCCGTAGACGCTCATTCAGCATAGCAGAACTTAACTCCATAGTATAGAAGCCTCAGTGCACCAAAAAGTTTGGCCTCTGGAACAAGAAATTGATTACTCTTCTGCCTCTGAAAGTACGGTAGTATTTTGCTTGAGTTCTCCAAACCTATCCTGATGATTTGAGACCAAGGATCAAGAGGCTTATCTTGCTAGAGGTGTAAGCTATGATGCTTCTCATAATTATAAGCACTAGATCTAGTTTTGGTCTTCCTTCTGGATATAGAAATGCTTTCTTTTGACACCTTATCCAATATGATTAATTCAGTAGTTATTAAGCTATTCTTTTTTGAAAAGGGACAATGGGATAGTGGAGAAAAATGATGCTAAACACAGTGGCATCACTAGGGTTGGTGTCACCCGGTGCAATAATGCATAGTGTCACCCCCTCCCATTGACCTCCTCCCATCCCACACCACACAGAATCCTTAGTAATGTTTTTGTACTAATGTTACTCATAAATCATAATTCCTGGATATCACTCAATGTCATGGTACTAGTTGTGACATAAACAACTAGCAAGATTAAAATTATACCCTTAAATTACAATATCATACTCACAGCCTCGGTGCATTTACATATACATAGTTTCACGTGGTTGAAGTGGAAATTTGGTAAAGGTGGTTTTTAAAGAAAATTTTAAAATAATTAAATTTTTAATTTTTTAAAAGTATTTTTAAAAATAAAATTAAATTTAAAAATCCTCTGGGACCTCTCCTTTCACCTTCCACAAAGCCTTACCCCACTCACCCTATATCTTCAGCATTTTAACGTGACACAGGCAAATGCCACAGCCCATTTCTGCCAAAAAGCAGATGTTTGAGGCATAGTGGTGTCATCCTTCTTAGAGTGTCACCTTGTGCAGTCCATCCCGCCCCCCTCCATCAATGCCATTGGCTAAACAGAACAACAGAAAAAGTTCCTCTTTGCAAAAGTTACCACTCTGCACCTGAAGGGCAGAGAAAAGCAAACACTCCCTTTGCATACATGCAGACATGTTCAATCTTGGGATGCTAGAATCAGGCTAAATCAGGAGGGGAGTCTGCTTAGGGACATGGCTGTGGAAACTATTTCCCAGTATATATCTCTGATCTGGAGCATATACATTCGACCCTCTGTTCTCACAGACTTGAAGTCCGCAATTTTGCATATTCACGGAGGGGTGACCTCCATTAAAATCAATGAGGTGCACCCTCGGGGCGCATGTCCCATTCAAGCCTATGGGGCTTGAATATTGGCGAGTCTCCGTTTTTGCACCGGGGGAGGGGGTCCGGAAAGGATCCCCCACAAAAAGAGAGGGCCGACTGTATATAGTCTGCTGTGTGTTTGGTTTCTTTAGATCTTTCCAGCCTACCCTACTCTTGGGTGCAGGAGAGAGAGCGGGATCTACAAGTAAAGAACAATGGAGAAACCACTGTTGTATTTGTAGTGTACTGCTGACCCTGCACTAGCATACCTGATCCCCAAAACAAAAATTAGCAGTGGAAACAGGAGCTGCTGTTTTTTGGTACTGAATGTGCACCTGGAAGACCCACCCAATACAATAGGATAAGGTGTTTCCTTATGTCCTCAACATTCAATTAGTCGTGCAAGCTCATGGGGCCTTTTAATAACATTTATTTCTAATTATTTATAACACCCTTTTCACCCAAGGGTGGAACATCAGGTACATATAATCAAGAACAAAACAAGAAAATACAACACAATGATATAGTAAAATAATATATTAGTATACCAGAATCAAAATCCATTCTCACGTTGCTCTAAAATGTTTCTTTTCTTTCCAAGTGGCTTCCCAGGTATCCCAAGGAATCATGGGTGTTCACTACCCTTAAATTTTAGTCAGGATTCAATCCTTACAATAAGGCAATTGGATCTGGCATTGAGACTTCCCCAGGTGGTGCAGATTATTCTTGTAGTGAGTGAAACTCACAGTAATGTCTGCCAAATAGAGCAGTTATTTCATCCTAGTCTTTCAGTTTTCCACCTGAAAGATATAAAATACGTATTAGGCTTGACAACTGAGTGATGCCTTAACTGGCAAAGTCCTAATGCATCAAGCTTTAATTTTCCTGAAACACTAGAAATTACAACACTCAATATAGGTTCAGTTTAGGCATTAGGAGGTGGTATGGCTGTATTTTTCTGGATACTATTTTTTTATTTATAATTTGGAATTTAAATGTGTTTCATTTTCAGGTTCAGTTGGATTATGTATGTATGTGTGAGTTATTGTTTACATGAAAAAGCAGACTACAAATTTAGAAATAGACATTACAAGTGATATCTGCAGCAAAATGCAGTGTGGATTGCTCCAGGTTCAGAGTAGCAATCAGCCAGTATGGCCTTTGCCTAGATATTTCATAGCTTGTACCCTGAGTTTTCCATTTTTATTTCCCCCAAAACACTAACCACTCCATAGCTACTGAAAATACCCAGCCCTCATTTCACTATTTGCCCTATCACTGTCATAGGCATGTTTGGTAAGGACATGTCAAAGGGCCTTCTTGGTAGCTGCTCCTAGACTGTGGAGCTCTCTCTCACTGGAAGATAGGCTGGTTCTTTTCCTAGCAGGCAAAGACCTTTTAGTTTAGACAGGTTTTTGGCTATTGACTAGTTCCTGCAGAAGGATCTTCTAATGGGGATGCTGTACTTTTATCCTAATAGTTATGTTTTAACTACTTGTAAACTTTTTTTTAGATCTGTTTTTAGTAGGACAGTTTATTTGATCATTTTTTAAAAAGTTACTATAAGAGTAGGCTTTTAAAAATTGTTTTTACTGTAAGAATGGGCTTTGATCAATGTTTTAATCTGTGTTGTGAGCTGCCTTGTGTTTATATTGGGGGACAGGCAGGATATTGATTTAATTAAAATTACTACACTAAAATCAGTTCAGCTGATACTGTGTAAGATGAAGCCATTGAAATCAAGTTGCAGATATTTTAAGAAGGCTTTTTTTTTTAAATTACAAATGGGATCCTGTTAGGAGGTAACATCATTGTAAGTTAACATAAAGTTGAATTGCGGTGTTATGCAGTGTATTCTCAGGACAGGAGCAGAACCATAGATATGCCATAGGGGCCATTACATAAGTGGAGCCATTGCACAACATGTCTCCCAATTGCACAGCATGGTATCTTGCATGGTTCCCCATTGTGCATCGCTGCAGTTCACTAGTATGGTTGAGTATCATGTCAGTGATGTAACATCATCATTGTAAAGTTACTTGTGGTATCCTCTGATGCAACACCTATGATTCTTAGATGACTTGTCTAATACTGCCAGTAGAGCGGATACTGGGACTTCAGTTTGTTATTATCAGTACCCTAGCTCAGTGATGGCAAACCTTTAAAAGACTGAGTGCCCAAACTGCAACCCAAAATCCACTTATTTATTGCAAAGTACCACGTCCCTCTGGCTTTCCAGTAACGAAGACTTGCAAACTCTATGCTGGGGTGATGGCGTGCAGGCCTTCTCTGCCATGCATGCCATAGCTTCTCCACCACTGCCCTAACTTATTAGATTTGGGATGGAAATGGATTAAATTTATTTATTTATTTGCTTTTGGGCATTTAAACTGCATGCCGTCCTTTTTTTTTAAAAAATGTTTTTGTAGGGCTATGGTCGTATTAGAAAGTCAGCTCAAAAATTACTCTCTCTTTCACAGCGTGTTTAATGGCGCTACTTCTGTGTCATTCAAGGTGGGGAAACTTCTTCTCTCAAAGGCCATATCAACCCAGGGAAAGATAGCCAGCATATGCAATGGTTTTAGTGTTGGACTGGGATTCTGGGGGACCATGGTTTAAATCCCTGCTCAGTCATGGAACCTCACTGGGTGACATTGGGCAAGTTACATCCTCTTGGCCTCAGAGAAAGGCAATGGCAAACTCCCTCTGACCAATCTTTCCATTAGTCAGAAATGACTTGAAGGCACACAACAACAATCTGCTGAGGGCCAAATGTGAGTTGGGCCAATGTCCACTTCTTTCTTACTTCCTCTCTGCCATCTCTGTTGTTGTTTTCTTTCCTCTCCCTGTCCCCCCACCAACCACTTTTCTCCCTCTCTCCCTCACTCTTGTAGAGGTTCAAATGGATTGCTTATAGGGTGCATTTGAAATTAGACTGAAGACCACAGAAGGTCTGGACAAGGATTGCATGCTTGCTCACCCCAGGATTCTGCACTGGATCGGTAAGTAAGCAGGCTAGACAAGCCATTTATGGTCTTCAATGTCAACATTTTATTGAATTTAGTTCCAGAATGTGTCAACAGTGCTTCAACAGAATGGGGATTTGAACCCTTGTCCCCCTTATTGCAATACTAAGGACTGGTATGAAATAATAAGTGGGGATTTGAACCCTTGTTCCCCTTAGTTCAATACTAAGGAATGGTATGAAATAATAGCATGCCTTTTAATCCAAGATGCTACTGGTGTGGTGTAGTGGTTTGAGCATTGGATTATAGCTCTATAGACCAGGGTTCAAATCCCAGCTTGGCTATCTAAACCCATTGAGTGACCTTGGGCAAGTTATACCCTCTCAGCCTCAAAGGATGGCAATGGCAAACCCCCTCTGAAGAAACTTGCCAAGAAAACCCCATGATAGGTTTGCTTTAGGGTTGCCATAAATTGGAAACATCTTGAAGGCATACAACAATAACAAAACTAGTTTGAATGACACAAATGAGACTTTGGCGATTGCTTCTATGCCATGGAGTATACGATAGATTACAAACTGATTCTGCAACTGAGAAACTTTATGAGGTCTTTCCTCCCTCAAAGCCTGAGTCCAGTCCTCCCTAGAACATTTTACTTTATGTGTGGCTATGTAATAATAATAATAATAATAATAATAAAATTTATTTATATCCCACCCCTTTGAGATCAATTGGGGCGGCTAACAGCAATAAAATATTACATAATACAAACAAATCAGATACCCTCCCCCCCTTAAAACATTATTAAATCAGTCCAAGTTAAAACTACAACATACAACACAACAATAATTTAAAAACCATTCCCAGCGAGCGATGTAGCTCTGGAAATAACAATATACATTGGAACATCTTAGCTGCTCTCATTTCTTCTAGTGAATTTGGAATGAATTATAAATATTAATTAAATCTTACAACACCCTGTTTAACCTGTGGATTTTATATTCTTCTGCCCCAGCACTGAAACTGAACTTGTTCTACAGGTTTATAATACAAGCCCATCAAGATTAGCAGCTTCTGAGTGATCATCACCTTGACGTTTGAGGTGAAAATTAGAGGCACAGATTTATTACAGTTGCCATTGATCTTATCTCTGCACCTTTTCATTTTAACTTCTTTTGGCTCTTTGCACGTAAATTAAGTGAAAAGGGAGGATTTTAAAATATATATTTGAAAATACTGCCTATAAATTGTACTGGGAAACAGACTGATCAAACCTTCCTTGAGCTCATTGTGGGGATACTGTCTTTAAAAAATTGATAATTAATTTATTGATAAATCTGTTAACAGAGTTGGTTACAATATTCCCAGTGACTAAAAACCATCTATCAGTACAGTGAACAACAGAAAGGGCAATGTAAGATGACTGGGAATGACTGGTAAGATGGCTGGAATTTGTTTGGTTTTTGTGCCAATTAGAATGGATATTTTGGAATAAGTTACAAGGCAGTCAATGAAGTCAGGTGTGGATTTAAGTTTGCTGTTTGGTGCATATTTAGGATATTGAGAAAGTAATGAAACCTGTTGGCTGACCCCTGTTGAACAAAATGGAAAAGTATGAACAGGACACATAGAATTGCACTGAACATTAGATGAAGTTGGGTCCTGTTACAATAAGTGGGACAAGTTATGGATTAACACTATTGGATTCAATGAGAACTAAAGTTCACTGGGTCTAGATTCAGTATCTTATCTGCTTAACTGAAGGTTAATTGCATTTAAATATGGTTAATATGCTGTCTTAAAACTGTATTTGTATCTCACAGTTATTCCTGTTCTGAGATTTAAATTAGAGCTGATCTGCTCATTATCCAAGAATAAGACTTCTCAAATGAAGGAGGACTTGGTACTTCTGAGTAGGTATTTACTGGGTTGCATTTTAATGATGCATAAATGATCATGGAAGTAGTGTACAACTAATATTCAAAGTGATTGCAGTCAGTCCTCCTTTTTTGCGGGGGAACTTTTCCGGACCCCCACCCCATGAAAAAGGAGAAATGCAAATATTCAAGTCCTATTGACTTGAATGGATGCGTGGTCCATGGGGGTGAGTGGGTGTGTGCCGTGGACGCGCACACCATTTTGTGCCCCTCCATTCGTCCCTCACGGATAAGAGAGAGCCACGGACTTCAAGTCTGTGAAAACGGAGGGACAATTGTATTTGCAATTTACATATTATGTGCCTTCAGGTCAACTCCAACATACAGCAACCATATAGGGTTTTCTTGGCAAGATTTATTCAGAGGAGGTTTCCCATTGCCTTCCTCTAAGTTGAGAGATTGTGCTTTGTCCAAGGTCACTTAGGTTTCCTTATCTCCCTTAGTTCAATACTCCGGTCCTGTGCAGGATTCACATGTGCAAGATAATTATTAAATATTGGCCTCCTCTTTGTGTCCATTGAATATTACAGGAACCATTTTTTCCTGTTCTATCAATTATGTGCCCCATATGAAAATCCTGGTTATCCCTTCACATTTGTGGCTTTGACTTTTGTGGATTTGATTATTCACAGATTTTATTAATATGTTCTCTCTAGGAATATCTAGGTTCTCCAGCGAAACTCTATGGTCAACTTTATCCAAAAGTTGCTCTGAAGGACCTAGAGATTCCTAGAGAGGTGTTCTCTCAGGTAAAAACATAGCATTTTTGTTATTTGCAGTTTTTCCACATTGACGGGGGTCCTGTGCCCCTAACCCCATCGAATGCAGAATGATGAATATATTTCATTTTCCGGGTGGTATATATTTGAATTTTTTTTTCGAAACAGAGAACATTGTGTGTTATTTATATGCATAAATAACAGAAAGAGAATATTAAGTATTTTGTTCTCATTTAAACTTAGAAAAAACCCCAATTTACTACTGAGACCCAATTTAGTGTTAATCCTAAGGAAAAGTGTAAAAATTAAATTATTAACATCCTTTATTATTATTATTAAAGACACTGATGGAATTGGTGCATTTGTGTCTTTAACTGAGTGATGTCTTTCATACTTCTGATTCCTCTAAAATCAGAAATGTAGATTACTGCAAAATCCATAAAATAGAGAATTGTTGTGGGTTGTTTTGGTAAGAAGGAATGAAGAACTAAACCAGAATCCAAAATGCAGCATTTCATTTTGAATGTATGCAGTTCTAAGGCAAATTTCTTTGGAATGTATCTGTTGCATATGTCAATATTGATTGCTTTCGCATGTTAGCTGTCAGGTCTTGTCAAATATTGATTACTACTGTGTACCATTTGCCAAGATAATGACCACTTGTGCATGTCATTTGGCAGTTCTTGACACCTACTGCCTACTACTGCATGTTACCTGTCAAATACCACCTAATTCTGACTCCTGTCTATAAGGGCAAGGACTTGACTAATCTCTACAAGACATACAAATAGGCTTTAATGTGGACTGGTGCACTGTTTTTCTCATTATTGTATCCCTAGCTTTTCTGGATCTATTTTCTGTGTGTCTGTATCAGAGCTTGGAAAAACTATTTTTTTGGGGGGGGGGTCTTTATCACTCCCAGAGTTCTCCAGCCAGCATAGCAGTGGTGTTGGTTGGAGATTTGGGGAGTTGCAAAACTACAAGCAGGGGTGTGCACACACACATACATGATAGGGGATAGAGATATCTAACTGCACTTCAAGAATACTCACTGGTTATAAGATTTAACAACATTTTCTGCAGAAAAGCTGCAATTTGAGGGAAGGGGGAAGAGACTGTGATTCATGTGATCTCATACTTAATTGATACCTATAGCAGCTGCCACAATAGTTAATTTAATTATTTAAAAGAGCTGGAATTTAAACTTCTGAGTGATAGAAAAGTTCATCCACTGAGATGTCACCCTCTCTCTCTCACACACACTTTTCATAATATTAGGTTTACATTTGATTCTTAAAGTAGTTTTGATTTCATTTTTCCCCATTTTCAATTAGCTGTGTTTATTTGGTTGAGGCATAACCTGGTGACATGATGCTTTCTGACTATCAGTATGTGTTTTCATTGTTATTTCATTTTAGCATTTGGCTGTTTGGTCAGTATCCCAGTCATCTGACAAAATGACTTTAGATATGACTTATTCAAAAGATAGGCAGAGTGGTGTAGTGGTTTCAGCTTTGGACTAGGACTCTGGAGATCAAGGTTCTGTTCCTGCTCAGCCATGGATACCCATGGATGAGTCACATACTCCCAGCCCCAGAAAACACCATGATAGGGCTGCCATAAGTTGGAAACAATTTGCAGTCATACAACAACATTTTTTCAAAAAAGGTATATTCTGTCTCCATGGGCTATAAGATTTAACTGCAATGATTAAAGAGAAGTAAAAAGTTTTCTGAGTTTTAAAGACTAACAAATGTATTATGGTATGGTTTTTTACATTCTTCATCAGATTCACGGTAGTGTTTCCTAAGTTACCATTAAACATACACTTAGCCAGGAATGTGTGGAGATTTCAAAAAGCTAGTTCATGGGGAATTGGAATGTAGGAGATACAGACAGAAATTGGTTGATAAGACACTTTAGTTAATTAAGATGGGCTACTGTTAATCTTCCAGATCATGATGTTAAGGTCATATATGTATAGTTTTGAACTGTTGTGTGCTGGGCTTCTTACTATAGATTTATGTTCTCAACATTTAGCTCTCCAAGTATTAGGGCAGGGGTAGGCAACCTTTCCCCTTTAAGGTCCGAGGGACTTCAGCTCCCAGAATCCCAGGAGCTATTGGCCAACATGAGACTATTGGCCAACATGGCTGAGGTTTCTGGGAGCTGAAGTCCCTCTTCAGCTCCCAGAAACCTCAGCCATGTTGGCCAATAGTCTCATGTTGGCCAATAGCTTAAAGGGGAAAGGTTGCCTACCCCTGTATTAGGGACTTCAGTTTCCACAGTTCCTCAGCGTTGGCCATCCTGGCTGGGACATCTGGAAGTTGATATCCAAAACATCTGGAGGACCAAAGTTTGAGAAACAGTGGTATAGAGGTATGAAAATATCCTAAACTAAAACATTCCATTAATTCCATGTCTGCAAAAAGTCTAGTCCAAAAGTACTTTACTCCTATACATTTTGAAGTTGTTCACATTTTGGAAAAACTCCAGACAACTGTTACACAGTTTACATTGGTTATGTTAGCTGAGGCAATTACAGCCCAATAACATCTGGAAAGCCTCACAATTCCCTCTCCTGTTTTACATGTTGCACCAACACCGAAATTCAAATAGCTGGGCTCAGTCATAATTTGCCACAGTTAACAAGTCCACCAACCATGACTATATTTGAAGGACAATATGGTTTCAAGCAACATAACACAGAAGTTCACTAATCCATTTCTGGATGGCAGATGCCTCTTTGGAAGAAACACACAGCATATATAAGATTCCTTTCACCCATTGCTTCCATAATCTTTATTCACAAAACTTTCTGGCATTGTATGAGATCCTTGTGTGAAAGAAGATAACTGCAATTCAGAAGTGTTCTGTAGTGCGTGGAAGGCATCTCACTATTGCCTGCCCAATTTGACCACAGGGGCTTCTTCCAGCTCTTGTCGAACACAGCTGCCAGAATTTCCTTTTCTTGTGCAGCTCTGGATCCAACCCAATATGTTCAAAGATGGGTACTTTCATAGACAACCATAGATATGATCCTTTGGGGGAAATAGTAGCACTGAATTATATCTCAGCAAGCTAGATTAAATTAAGAGACATATGTCCAAAGCACACTGCAGAAATAATCCAGTTTGATACTGCTTTAACTGCCTTGGCTCAATGCTCGGGAATCCTGGATATTGTAGATTGTTGTGGCACCAGAGCTAAATATATCACAAAACTACAGTTCTCAGTTCCCTAGCATTGAGCCAGGGCAGTGTCAAACTGAATAATTTCTGCAGTGTGTTTTGGACCATAGTCATGTTAACCTGGGATATCAGTATGCAAAGGGATCTTGTTAGTCACAAGGGTGCTACAAGATCCCTTTGCAAGTTTAAATTAAGTCTATCAGAGAAGTTATTTAGTAATTGGATAGAAAGGCTTTAAACTCCCATGAATGATCACCATTTTAACTGCTTAGTTTTTTTTTTTTTTTAAGAGAACGGGATTTCCAATAAAAGTGTCTATAGCTTTATTTATTTATTTATTATTTTTGCTGTTTCCCAAGAAAGTGAAAGAAGAAGAAAAATAGATATCATAATAAAGTTAGGAATAGTTTCCAAGTGAAATTTTTAAAGGGGAAAATGCTGAATTACCAACTGAAAATTACATCTTATTTGTAGGTGCTATGGCATGTGTGGGACTAAATCCAGTTTACTTTAATCACACTAATAATCCCATTAACTTCAGGTGAATGGGATTTAAGTGGTATCACGGAGTGTTAAATAGGGTTGTCAGGTTGCAACTCACAGACGTTTCATCTGCTTTTAATACTTATTTTGTTGTATTACTCCTTCATTGGCCATTTTAACTGCTTTTCTTTCTAACCTGTTATGAACAACAAGCAGTGAGAGAAAGCATGAGAACTGATGGACGAAAGTGACTAAAAACCCTACAGCTTCCTTGTTTCCTGCAGCTTTAGGCAAATGGTTTTCAAACTGGCAAGTTTGATATTAAGCCATCTTAGAAATCCCTGTCATGGGAGGTTGGTCTGCTTGTGTTAAGAACAACTTCTAAATTGTGAAACTAAAATTTCTGGTAATTTTTCTAACTAGGTGGTCCTTTTAGGCAATTAGTTATTTGTTCCTCAAAATAAGTGTGTGTATCTTTCTGGTCTGAAACAGTGGAAAATCATTCTCTTTAAAATGAAGAAAATGCCTCTTATAATATTCCAGATATATGAAGAGCTCTTCAGTGCTACTTAGTCCTGCCCCTCTGGTAATATTTTCCCCTATAATGCCAAAATAAATAATAACATTGAAAGATTTACTTACTGATTTCTGGTGCCATTAAATGTTTTGCAATTACTTATCACTTTGTTATTTTTCTCCATTGCTGTAAAAGCTGAATGAACACACAATTACTAATAACAACTAATAATCCTAAAATTATAATAATATTGCTTGGGACAAATATACCACAATGCTGTTTCATTATCAAGGATGGGCAGCATGCAACCTGGGGGATTATATTCTCCTTTTTTATTTTTCATCCTCTGGAGTGCCCTCCCAAATACAAAGCAATGTGGTGATGGGCTTTTTTTAAACCCACAGTTTTGTTTTAGAGACGAATCATGCTCAATAGAAGCTTTTGGTGAGCACTCTCCCTGCATTTTGTTTTTAGGGTAAAGATGTGGCTTCTAAGAACTGGATGTGGTTCTCCAGTTGTTGTTTTTTCTGCCATCCAAACCAAAGTTTGATGCTGTGTTGTGATAACAGCAGGGGATGCAGCCTATGGTGTGTGAAGTTGGCCCCTAGACATGTTATCTATCTATATTCTAGTTAGATAGGGATGAATACAGAGGTGAGCAAGGGGTAAAAATTGAAGTAGAGGCCATTCTCAATTAACTGCTGTGGAAGACCTGGTAGAAAACATTGACACTTGTTTAGAATAGGCCCACTAAAATCAGTAAAATAAACCTGGTTTGACTGGAACTAAATTCAGGCCATGTTGTGGTTGGTAGAAATTGTGACAAGCGGATAGATGATTTGCACCATAAGGCATATTGGCTAGTCATTTGCACATGTTATGACTGAAGTGCCATAGGGAAGGGTATGCAAGCATGAGGCTTTATGTTGTATTCCCACAACAATGTGTATTACACTTTCATTATTGGAGAAACATAAGCTTTGCATACTTGTCTCAAAACAATATAATGGGTAAAAAGCACAGTTCCCACCAGGTAGAAATCCAGGGTCCTGGAACACATTGACAAACTCCAGAGAGGAAGAAGAATACCTCTGACAAGTCATCAGGGTCTAGAAAGGGAAGCACTATGCCAGCAGCCAAAGCTGTGACCGTGAATTGTTTTAACTGAAATTATTTCCCCAAGAAACAAAAAGTGAGTCAAGAAGACCTTGCCCTCAACCCCCATTCTATTAGCTTTTCTATGAGAAAGATTAAATTGTTACACTTGGGTCTTCTTTCTGTTGACATTCCCCAACTTGAATTGTTAATTACTATACAGAAGGAGTTAACTCTAATAATGAAAAGGAAACAGGGTAGGATGACATGGATAAATGCTTTTTAAAATGGCATAATAAGTCTTGGGGGCAAATAAGTGACTCATGCAAGTGAGTGAAACATATATGATAATCTCCCATCACAAACTGAGATGATCTAGCATGTGAATAATGCATGTCTGTCTACAATATCTAAATGAATAGAATGAAATATTGATCATGCAAAAGGCTGGAAAGTACAAAGACTTTTATTTCAGTGCTGGAATGTAATCAGCAAAATGTGAATTTATGATGAAGCTGAAACAGTACCAAAGGACAAACAATACCTTGACTATATAATGATATCTTATAATTTAAAAAAAATATTTGTTGAAGGTTAAATTTGACATGAAAGAATCTGGATTAGATTATTACAATTTATACCTTAATCATAGATGCTTGGATCGTCTTCAATAGCATATTCTTTATATCAAGTGATGGATGAGGCTTTGCATTGGTCATTTACAATCAGTTCACATGAAACTGAAATAAAGAGTCTTGGTGCTCAGGAAATTTTCTTTTATTCGCAGGTACCACATTGACATTCGCAGGTGGTTCACAGATTCTAGCATCGTTCACTGTACATTATTTCTTGTTAGCAATTGACTAGAGTCTGGAAAAAATGTTTCAGAATTTTGCAGTCAGTATTGTTCATGCTGGATGGGAGATTCTGGGAAATGTAGTCTATAAAAGTAATATTTTCAGCTCTGGATTTCACTCCCAGGAACACAGTGTGGTGAAATGACTTGTTAAAACTGATTAGTTCCTGCTGTAGTCCTAGTTCATAAAGTTTAGTTACCATTCTTGTTACATTTAAAGTTGCTCTTCACTTATTCATTACCCAGAAGTTCCAAAATAGTTATTTTTTCCTTACTTTTTAAAGAAAAACTTCAAAAGCCCTGGCTTGTGGTTCAGAACACATTCCCCTTCCCTCAGTTGTTGTCACAACACCTGTTTGTTGTAGGATTTCCAGGTTAGGAGTATCCTGGTTCTGAAATTTCAAGGCCCAGACATTAGACTTAGCAGTCTTAGGGGACCTTCTGATGCCTCAGAGACACAGTGTAATGTTGCAAGGGGAAGTCACTGGTGATATGATGATGTGTGATACATGAAGCATCAGCCATAGTTGCACAGAATATGCCTTTCAATTTTTTAAAAGATTGAGTCTAACAAATGAGGAAAATGCACACACATATGCACACTTTGCAAAACAGTGCTCTCACTCTCAATTTTCCCCTTCTCACTGAGGGAGATGGAGGAGGAGAGAGGCAGGGCCCTGAGATGTGAGAACCAAACCCATAACTGCAGAAAGCAGCACAAGCTAGCCCTTGAACCATGGGATAGATCTCCACCACCATTTAGTGAGGCCATTCCCTTGTAGCTATTAAAATAACTTAAAAATTTACATTTAGACCATAATGGGGATATTATCCCCCTTTAAGTTACAATAGTCAAATGTGCCTAGTTGAAAGTAGCTACCTCCAAACTCTGACCAGAAGCCAATTATATAATCTCTCAGGTGCTTTGTTTTTAGCCTGAGATAACTGAATACTGCTAGAGCCTGACATTGTGACTTAGCTTTGGAAAAAAAATAATTATTTACAAGTGTTGGCCTGTATGCTTTGCTCAGAATTGAGGTCCAGATGCATAGCAAGCTTGGTTGGGGGAAAAATGGCAAGTCTCATGGGCTGGCAGCTTATCAGGATACTGGATATCACCTCCCCTGCCCTGCAAGGAGAAAGATGAGAGAATGAGGAACACACTGAAGTATGCGTAATGAAACAGAAATATGCTTTGCTTCTCTTTCAGTGACATGCAAGTATCATTAGAACTGCTGCCATTTCCTCTTCCATGGCAGGAAGGCTGCAGTGGTGTGCAAGCGCATGAGTGTGTATGCATTTATGGGAGGGTCTCCAGCACTGAAAAAAGAGTGTGCAAGCCTTTGAGGGGAATGACATTAACATGAGGGTTGCAGAAGACACCAATTTCAATTTCTATTGCTACTGGACTGCTTATCCTTGAACTATGCCTCCATAACAGTGCCATGATCTATAGTGTGGCTCCAAAACATGAGCTAAGGAAAGGGGCTGGTTTAAAGCAAATCCCTTCAAATCTGAGCAGATTTCAGAGCAGCAGACTGAAATTATACCACTTTACCACTCCCCGTGGCCTTGTCCAGTAGTCTAGTCAGTGATAGGGAGATGGAAGAGTGAAACCTGATGGTCAGACTTTCATGGGCTGGGCCCGCCAAGAAAGATACAATTGTTTTTCAGATCATATGAGAATATGAGGACACACTTTGGCTTGTGGTGTCATCCAGAGGCCCAAGAGCTGTGTCTCCTTCCTCTTAGGAATGGGGACGAACTCCTTGTCTCCATGAACCAGATGACTCACTATAGGCTAGTGAGTTAAGATCAGGATCAGGGACAAAGGTCTACCATTGTAGGTCCTTTACAGACTGCCAGAAATAATGCAGCTTGATGCCACTTTAACAGTCCTGGCTCAGTGCTAAGGAATCATGGGAATTGTATTTTTTTCTGGGAAATTTAGCCTTCTCTGTCAGAAAGCTCTGGTGCCACAATAAACTACAGTTCCCATGATTCCTTAACACTGAGCCAGGACAGTTAAACACTGGCCTCAAGCTGCATTATTTCTGGCAGTCTGTAAAGGCCCGTAGTCAAACAGTGGAGCTATCTTACAGGCTATCTTGTTTAGATCTGATAGCGTTAATGTTACATTATAGATTTCTTTGTCTGTTCTGTTCTGCAGATAGATGTATTCCCTTCCTTTTGATTGAATGAGCTTCATAGTTGCTTACAAAGATCGCAACAAGGCTGGCCTACTGTTAGGCAGAATGAGGCAATCACCTCAGCAGTGCTTGGGCTGTTCTGAGCCCCTGGAATGGATCATTCCACCTTAATAGAGAACACAGTCATCCAGAGGGACAAAGAGGCAAGCTTGGGAACCCAGGTACATCAAATCCTCCCCTTCCCCCCACCCCCCACCCCCAAGACCAGAAGGGTAATGGACAAAGAGAGAGGCTTCAACGCCACAGCTCAGGAACATCAGAGCCCTCCCCCACAAGAAGACCAGAAGACCACTGGTGCCAATGATGGGGACAAAGTGGGGGGGGGAGGAGGGGAGGGTGAAAAAAGCATCTAGGAGAGTAAAAAGGAAAGGGAAAAGAGAATTGAGGCAGGGAACTGAGAGAGGGAAAAGATCTGGGAGTGTAAAAAGGAAAGGGAAAAGAGAATTGAGGGAGGGAAGAAGGGAATAACAGGCATAAAATATAGGAACAGCTACTGGGCTGCAGCAGTAGTGGTGGGTGACACTGAAGTCAACTCTCACAGAAAGAACAGTAGTGTCACCATAACTGACACTTGTCAGCACTGCACAAAAGGAGGCAAAAGGTGTCCCTCCTTGTAATACAATTTCACCAAGAAAATCCTTTAGGCGAGACAACAGAAAAGCCAACAACTAGAGAGGGGGGAGCCAGACAGAAAACATGTCCAATAAAACAAGCATAGTTAGAAGCAACACTACACATGTCATTGGAACATGGAATGTGAGAAGCCTGAGCCAGAGAAAACTAGACATAGTAAAGAAGGAAATGGAATGCATTAATATAGAAATACTAGGCGTGAGTGAGTTAAAATGGACAGGAATGGGTCACCTTGATTCAGATAACTATACAATAATCTATTCAGGAAATGAAAAAAACAAGGAGAAATGGGGGGCTTTCATACTAAGGAAAGACATAACTAGAACACCCAAAGGATACAACTCAAAGTCAGACCGTATATTATCAATAAGGCTTCAGAGTAAACATATAAGCATCACAATAATCCAGGTATATGCACCAACCACAGATGCAGATGAAGAGGAAATTGAGAGATTCTATAATACAGTCCAAGAATAAATTGACAGCATACCATCACAAGATTTCAAACTAATCATTGGAGACTTGAATGCTAAAGTTGGCCACAAAGAAGAATCAAAAACAGTAAAAAGATTTGGATTAGGAACAAGAAATAAAGCAGGAGAGTGTCTGATAGAAGTCTGTGAGGCCACTAATCTGTTCATTGCAAATACCTGCTTCATACAACCAGATAGGAGACTATACACCTGGACATCACCAGATGGTAAACACAAAAACCAGATAGACTACATAATTGGAAGTAGAAAATGGAGAAACTATCCCTGTGGCCAAAACCAGACCCGGAGCTGATTGTAGCACAGTCCATGAATTGCTCATAACAAAAATCAGAATTAAGTGAAGTAGAAAGCAAAAATCATCATTATATCAAAATATAACCTGAATAACATTTCAGATGAATTCAAGGGCAGTGTAAAACACAAATTTGAAGTATTGAGTATAATCAACCGAGAACCTGAAGAACTGTGGACAGAAGTCAAAGACATAATTAAGGACAAATGCAAGAAAACACTAATAGTGGCCAAAAAGAAAGATAAGAAGCAATGGATGACAGATGAAACACTTCATGCAATAAAATAAAAATGAAAAGCCAAAAACAAAGGAGATAGGAACAAAACCAGAAGTATGAACACAACTGTCCAATGTCTGACATGCAGGGATAAGGAGAAATACTACAATGACCGATGCAGAGAAATAGAAGTCAACAACAAAAAGGGAGCATGAGAGACCTCTATCAAAAAATTCCAAGAAATTAAAGCCAAGTTCAAACTGAGGGCAGGGATGCTCTATGGAGAAAAAAAGAACATAATACAGGAACAAGAAGAAATAAAAAGACACTGGAGGCAATACACAGAAGAGTTATACAAAAGAGATGAGGGAATGAATGATATTTGGAACGAGGAGTCATATGAAGAAGAACCCAAAATTCTAAGAAGTGAACTGGAATCTGCACTAAAGGAAATGGGAAAAAATAAATCACCGGGAACAGATGTAGATGTAGATAAACTACTATAGTGCCTACAGACAGATGCAACTTTAGTTCTAACTGAAATGTGCCAACAAATATGGAAAATAAAACTGTGGCCAGCAGACTGGAAATGCTCAATATACATACCAATCTACAAGAAAAGAGATACAAAAGACTGCAGCAACAATAGGACAATAGCACTATCTCACATGCAAGCAAAATAATGCTCAAAATTCTGCAGCATAGACTCCAACCATACATGGAGAGAGAAATTCCAGAGGTGCAAGCAGGATTCAGAAAAGGAAGGGGCACTAGGGACACATTGCAAACATACGATAGATAATGGAGCACACTAAAAAATTCCAAAAAAGAATCAGCATATGTTTCATAGATTACAGCAATTGTATAGATCATGAAAAATTATGGAATGCACTCAAAGACATGGCGGTGCCACTACATCTGATAGTCTTGATGAGGAATCTGTACCAAGGACAAGAGGCCACCATCAGAACAGAATTCAGGGGAACAGAGTGGTTCCCAACAGGAAAAGGGATCAGGCAAGGCTCCATCCTATCACCCTACTTGTTTAACTTATATGCTGAAAACATCATAAGAAAAGCAGAATTAGAATCAGAAAAAGGAGGAGCTAAGATAGGAAGAAGCAACATTAACAACCTAAGATATGCGGACAACACCATAATATTAGCAGAAGATGTTCAGGAATTGGAACAGTTAATAAGAAAGATCAAAGATGAAAGTGCAAAGGCAGGTCTGATGTTGAACATAAAGAAAATAAAAATAATGACCACAGAAGAAATACACAAATTCAATCTAGACAACAAAGAAATTGAAACAGTCAAAGAATTCCCATATCTAGGATCAAATATTGACCAGAATGGAGACTGCTGTCAAGAAATAAGAAGAAGACTAGGAATGGAAGGGCAGCAATAAAAGAACTGGAAAAGATACTGAAGAGTAAAGACATACAACTGAGCACTAAATCAGAATTGTTCAGGCCACCGTATTCCCAATTACCATGTACAGATGCAAGAGCTGGACAGTGAAGGAAGCAGACAGAAAGAAAATCAACTCATCTGAAATGTGGTGCTGGAGAAGAGTACTTAGGATACCATGGACAGCCAAGAAGACAAACAAATGGGTTCTTGAACAGATCAGACCAAGGCTCTCCATGGAAGCAAAGATGATCAAGTTGAGACTATCATACTTTGACCACATCATGAGAAGGCACAGATCACTAGAAAAAACAATAATGCTAGGAAAGGTAGAGGGTCGAAGAAAGAGAGGAAGACCACAAACCAGATGGATAGACTCAATCAGGCAGATTATGGGCAAGGGCTTGCAGGATCTGGACAAAGCAGTGGAAGATAGGGATTCTTGGAGATATCTCATCCACCATGTCGCCATAAGTCACAACTGATTCAAGGACAGCTAAACAACAACAAAACGGACACAGCTTTGTTCCCAATTCCCCCAAACTGACCTGCAGTCCTCCAGTATGATAGCATGTACTATTCCATTACTTGTAACACCAGAAGCTCACAGCCCAGACAGGGCAAGTGCCTCATCCTCACCTCCTTGAACCTCTGGTTAATATTCAACTGGTAGTCCCATCAGTGTCTGTATGCTGAATTAAGAAAGCTAACTTGTACTTTATGTGAGGCAGCAAAACCTCTAAATTAAGCTCTGGATTAAAATAATGCAAAACGAAACCCTACATACACACATACACACCCCAAATACAGTAGTGTAGTTCCATCATTTGCTATAATAAAAGAAAATTCATCCATAGTTTCCTGTAACTTGCACACTATTTCTTTTTCTGGGTAAGGAGAACAAGCACTCTTGCTGGGATAAACATAACATTATTTTGTCCCACCAAGACCATTTCTCCTTCAAAGCCAGAGAGAGATACTGACATGCATCAAGACGTTCCTTGAGTCCCAATGGAGAAATGAAGCTTCAGTTGGACAATGTTTTACAAAGCATGATGAGATTTCTCTTAAGAGAACAGAAGCACTCAGCCATTTAAAACAACTATTTGTCTTATTTGGCAATCAGAAGGAGGGTGCCAGAATGTCTAGTGTTTCAATATCAAGGTGGATTAACAAGTATTAGGGAAGCTTAGGCAGCTCTCAGGAGGCAGATTCCCATAGTCTGAAAAGTTCATTCCATTCGAGCAGTTGCTCACTTGGCAATTTGGGCTGATTGAATAGGGTGACCCTGTTAAATATGTACATGGTGGCCATTTGCACCATGTACCTTGGCCACGCTTTGATCAAGATAGGCAAGCATTGATCTATGCTTTATTTGCCAGAAATACTGTATGACATTTTCACAGATGGTATCTGTCATGACACAAAGCAATGAGGAAAAAAGGGTGTAGTTTATTTTATTCATATTTTATTTATACCATATTTAAACTAAGGTGAGGTGTTCCCAGTGGTGTCACTTGTTTTTCAAATCTTATCAAAATGTATTGAGTTTGTTGTATGAACTATTTATTTATATTTTTGTTTGTTTGTAGTTATATTCTACTTCCCCCCCAAAATGGGAGCCAATCTATCACTCACAACATAGATTATAACAACTAAAAATGGCTAACAGTAGTTTTTAAAAAAATATATTTAATAAAGTATTCTGTTCAGCACAGGTTTAAAACAGTTTGGAAAGTATTTAAAATACAATGTGGAGAAAAGTACAGCAGCCCATGTTAAAAGACCCTTTATTTTTCTGACTGGCAGTATTGTAGTGGTTTGAATGTTGGAGACTACAGCTGCAACCACACTACAGAAATAATCAGGTTCTGGTGTCAGAACAAACTACAGTTTCCAGAATTCCATAGCATTGAGCCATGGCAGTTAAAGTGCTGTTAAACTGGATTATTTCTGCAGTGCAGATGCAGACTAGGCTTTTGGAAGACTAGGGCTTGAATGTCCACTCAGACATGAAACCTACTGGGTGACCTTGGGCAAGTCTCTCTCTCTCTCTCAGCCTCAGAGGAAGACAAAGGAAAACTTCCTCTAAATAAATACTACCAAGTAAATGCTAGGATAGATTTGCCATATGTCAGTGCTACCTTGAAGGCACGTAACAACAAAAACAGTTCTTCTGGGTACAAGAAATACATTGAATAGACAGCTCACTGGAAGAAGTTCAGTGAAGTTCCCCATTAAAAAAATCCTTCTGCAACAACCAGTCAATCACCAAAAGCCTGTTTAAATAAAATGTTCTGTGCCTGCTGAGCAACATAACAATTTAATTTCCCCCTTTAAGAAGTAGTCTAGCATTTAGGTAAATGATTTTAGCACTCTTCCCCATGCAAGTCATCCCATTCAGCAAAATACACAGACATCTAAATCTATATGAATGTACAGTCATCTGTTAGGCCAATGAAAAACAGCACAACGATATATGTACATATTTAGGTGCTTTTTTGGTTGATCTAATAAGGTTATGATTATAATATGGATTTTGGATATTTTCATTGCCAGTATGGTTGTTTTTCCTTTTTTTCTATGATACATGTATCTTTTGGGCTCAGCATGTTGGGGAGGGGGTAATTATTTAAAAGCAAAGGGTAAAAATAGCCCTCTTTCCTAGCATCATGATACTAGCCCTAATTCCTTATTCTTTACTGGCTTTACCTCTAGTTTTTAAACAGGTATTTTAACATCATATCCATTCTAGATTCACCTCCTATTATGTCACCTTCTCATAGGATAAAAATGTGCTCATGAAAATAAAAACTAATTTGTCCTCCCCATCTGAATAATTTTATTTCTTAATGAATCCTTGGTGCAGCATTGTTTCTCCAAAGTAAATTCATTCTGAAGTCACTGAATCACTGTGTAATGTTTGAATCTACCTCTATATGTGTGGTAAATGCCCTTAATGGTTCATATGGTATATTTTTTCTGTATTTCTTCATTGACACTGCAACTTCTAGTTGTTTCATTTGGTTTGCAACTGTTTTGCTTTTTCAATATGTAAAATTACCTATTTCACTACTTAAAAAAGTAACTCATGATTGAATCCAAAAACTGCCAAAGAGACACTCAAAGAGATAGTCAATAAACTTAAATACAGAGCAAAAGCCTTTATAAAATATATTTTGTGCTCTCTGAAACATTATGTTAAGTTCCTTATTTGAGAAATATCAGATTTTGTTCATTAAATCAGATTAATTCTGTTAAAGTGTATTACTTACAGTTTGC
Source organism: Phrynosoma blainvillii (assembly GCA_026167975.1). Classification (NCBI taxonomy): domain Eukaryota; kingdom Metazoa; phylum Chordata; class Lepidosauria; order Squamata; family Phrynosomatidae; genus Phrynosoma; species Phrynosoma blainvillii. Next base: position 275,983,897 of record JANUYF010000001.1, read on the forward strand.
TTTAGATTCCTGCTATGGCAGTTTGTCTGATAATAGTTTAAGTGGTGTTCTAAGTTGTTGTTTTTAAGAAGAAAAAAATAAAGATGATATTTTGGAATAAACTGCCCAATCAGAAAATGCCAACTTGCATGCAGGCTGCATCAGCACTGCAGAAATAATCCAGTTTGACACCACTTTAACTGCCATGGCTGAATGTTATGGAATTCTAGGAATTCTGACAGTGAAGGCTAAATGTCTCATGAAACTACAATTCCCAGAATCCCATAGCATTGTGCCATGGCAATTAAAGCAGTGTCAATTTGTATTATTTCTGCAGTGCAGATGCAGCCTCAGGGGTCTCTGATTTATTGGAAGGGAACCTCTGGACTGAAGCCATAATCTTGACAATGCAGGGTTGGCCCTACCATTAGGTAAGGTGAGATTACTTCCCCAGGCAACAGTCCTGGGGTGTCATGAAAGGATGAGCAATTATGTTGCTACCATGTGGCAGTGGGTTAAGTATTTGCATAGGATCTTTTGCCTCATCACCAAGAATCACCTAGCTGGCTTTTGATACTTTGTGTGTATGTGGGAAATGGCATTTGCTCTCCACTGCAATTGCAATATATCTTGGGCTGACCCACGGATAAAAGTCTGAACTGCCTACATGTCACTTTGATTTAGTAAGCTAAGGCTTAAACACACTTATTAGAGGGTAAGCTGAACACAGCAGGACTTCTAAATAAATATGCATAGGAGTGTGCTACACATAATCTCTGAATGGAAATAGATGCTACACCGATGAACCTCTACGCAAAATGACTACCAGACCCATATCTTATCCCCATTCACTCCTCATTTTATGTAATGTCTAATACAACCTACCCAACCCTGATAACATATCATTGTGCCTTCTGTTCCACATCTGGGTATTTCTGGTTGAATGTATCTAAAAGCCCTGATTACTTTTAAAAGTTATTATTGACTGAAATATACATCCACCAAAGAGGTGTAGAAGGAGTTAGCTAGTCACTTAGAAAACCATTTACAAAATGTATTTTATACTTCCTTTTTCCTTGGCTGGAGAAATAACCAATTTCAATTATTTAGTATATTCTGTAAAATGGCATTATTTATATTTTGGTTTATATGGTATGGTTTCCCCAACCCCCCCCCCCCCCCCCCCCGCCGCAAAACAATAATTTGTCAGGAAATAAGATAGAGTTGGTGTTACTCAAAAAGAAAGAAGCAGCAGCAAACAATTTTGGAATAACTTTTACATGGTCAACTAGCCTAATAAATGTGCAAACAGGCATTGCTATATGAAAAGAATCATTTATTCAGGAAATTATCTGTGAAGATACACAAAGGACATTATCACACGTGGACCACAAAGCGATAATAAACTGGAAATGACAAATCCCAAAAATAAACCGAAAATAAACCTTGATTCCGCAAATGGCTTTCACACGTAATTACCTTAATTGCGCAATTAAAGTAAGCTCCTGCTGAAACCGCATTTAACGTTCACACACAAGTGAGAAAATCCCGTAAATGAACTAGAAATTAGCTTTTAGCACATGCGCAGATAGTGGAATGCCAGGATCGGCCCATGGAAAGGCAGAGGCTGACAGCTTTCCTTGGGCCGATTCTGGAAGCGGAGGATGGCCCCGCTTCGTCCTCCGTTTCCAGGATCGGCCCAAGGAAAGGCAGAGGCTGACAGCTTTCCTTGGGCCGATCCTGGAAGCGGAGGATGGCCCCGCTTCGTCCTCCGTTTCCAGGATCGGCCCAAGGAAAGGCAGAGGCTGACAGCTTTCCTTGGGCTGATCCTGGAAGTGGAGGATGGCCCCGCTTCGTCCTCCGTTTCCAGGATCGACCCAAGGAAAGCTGTCAGCCTCTGCCTTTCCTTGGGCCGATCCTGGAAATGGAGGACAGGATTGGCCCAAGGAAAGGCAGAGGCTGACAGCTTTCCTTGGGCCGATCCTGGAAGCGGAGGACGGCCCCGCTTCGTCCTCTGCTTCCAGGATCGGCGCAAGGAAAGCTGTCAGCCTCTGCCTTTCCTTGGGCCGATCCTGGAAATGGAGGACGAAGCGGGGTGAACCATGGGAAATTAAGGGGAAATGCTTCCAAATGCGCATTTGGCTATCACATTACGGCAAATGCGAAATTACCTTAATTGCGCATTTGCATTTCCTCCAAACAACCGAATTTCAAAAGATCTCCGTTAACACCAGTTTCTGTCCACTTTCTGTCCAGTTTCTGTGCGACGTCGTGTGAAAACACGGGGCACTAATCAAGTTTCTGTTTGAGTTTTGTGTGGATTAACCAGCAGATTTGCCCCCGTGTGATAACGTCCAAAGACTGCTTTTGTTTCAGTTTATACAACAGGCATTATATACAAGTGATAAAATGTCTTTGCTACCAGCCTTAAGCATTTTTGTATGCTTTGTAAGATATGGGTTTCTTCATTCAGAGTGTTTCCCAAGATTTTGAGAAGCTGCATTCTCACTTATTGAACTGTTTAGTCCTTGAAATCCACTGGAGAGGCCCTCCTGGTTAGGGCCATAGGCATCTCAGGATTACCTCATAGTTGTCAAACCAAGGTATTTAATGTGGTGACATGAACAATCCCCACCCCCATTAGATACATTCCAACAATTTAGATGAATGTGGAAGACAAACTTCATTTTGCAAGCCTTCCCAATGTAGTCTAGTCTACTTTTTGTTTTGCTGTTGCAGATCACATAGATCAGGGGTAGGCAACCTTTCCCCTTTAAGGGCTGAGGGACTTCAGCTCCCAGAATCCCAGGAGCTATTGGCCAACATGGGACTATTGGCCAACATGGCTGAGGCTTCTGGGAGCTGAAGTCCCTCGGCCCTTAAAGGGGAAAGGTTGCCTACCCCTGACATAGATACTGTATATGATTTTACATGTTCTTTGGATTGTATGTGTTATTGTTGCACATCACTTTAAAATCTTCAGTTTTAACATTCATAAAAAATAAACATACTAAGGAGCATATCGCATTAAAAAAGTGTCCTACCTTTTCCCAGCTTCAATGTTCTTCCGGGATACACTTGGATGTTATCACATGTAAGTCACTGCCGATTCTGTTGCAACGCCACTGGCCAAATACAGCCCAGGTCAGACGCAGGTTCAAGAATGCAATAAGCTGAACGTGGCTTTGACCTGCATCTGACCTGGGCTGTATTTGGTCAGAGGCATCGCAACAGAATCAAGTGACGACTTACATGTGATAACATCCAGGTGTATCCCAGAAGAACATTGAATCTGGGAAAAGGTAAGGCACTTTTTAAAGAATGCGATAAGCTCCTAAATGAATAATAAGTGGAAATGTATTTCCAGTCTTTTGGTTTACACCACTTTTTAGTAGAATCAGGTTATACCAGTGATTCTCAAACTATGGGGCGGGAACTCTGATAGTGTGTGAGAGTTGCTCAAGGAGAGTGCAAGACTTCAAGGCCCTGATTCTTCCTCCACTTCCCAAACTTGTTCTGTCCTGGGGGGTGGGAACTTGGAGCAGTCACGTCTGCCTGAAGGAGGAGGAGAGCAGAGAAGTTCACTGGATCATAGCCTCTGAAGGGGCTCATCCCAAGCTGCTGCTGCTGCTTCTTCCCCCACCCATCCCATCACTGTTTCATGTTAAAATATGAATACACAAAAATGTGTCATGAAAATACACACACTAAACAAAATACTTTGATTTATACACAGTCAGCCCTTGACATTTATGGCTTTGACTCTCGTGGTTGTGATTATTTGTAAGTTTGTCCCTCCTGTGTTCACACTCCTTCTCTCTCCTAGGCTTTTCACCTTGGGGGAAAAAGCCAAGGAGGGAGGGAGCAGCCAGGAAGGTGCGTCCCCCCCCCACGCCTTCCCCAGTGTTACAGCTGGCTGAGGGAAGCTGGCTATAGCACCAGGGAAGGCATGGTGTGTTTGTGCACGCACCCTTCCCATCTTCCCCCTTCATGATTTTTCCACTTTTGTGGGGGACTTGTGCCCCCAACCCCTGCAAAAGTGGAGGGCCAACTGTACTATGTTGAGGGGGATTGTGATGTCCACATGTAGATGTAAAGGGGCTCAAAAGGGTAAAAAATCTGAAACATTGGCTTGTCTAGTTTATCTCCCCATTGCATGGGCTTGTACTGCAGCCACTCACTCATAGACCACAAGGTTGTGAGTTCAATACTAGCCAGGGCTCAGGCTAGACTCAGGCCTGCATCCTTCTGAGGTCGCTAAAATGAGTACCCAGCTGTTGGGGGGCAACAGTTGTAAACCGCTTAGACAACCCATAGTGCGGTATGAAGCAGTATATAAATGAAGCTGCTTTGCTTTGCTTTCTCAGGAACTAATTTTTCTGAGGTCAGTCCCACAGAATGTGCAAAAAAATGGCTGGAAAATATGGTGGTAACTTTAACTCTTCTGATACATAGGTTTCCCTGTTAGATACCTTCAAAGTACTTTTGTCTGTCTTATAATCACAGGGAGAATGATCAGTGGTGGTTGATGTGGTAATGTGTTGAATAGGAAGGACTGTGAGGGGGCTACCATTACATAGTAGCAACTGAGAAAGTCTTAGCACTGGGGAAGTGGTGGTGGTGGTGGTGAGGAGAGTAGAGGAGATAGGCAGCTAGGTGCAATTAGTAGCAATCCATTGAGCAGCTGCTGAATGTCTAGGAATGGTCAATGGTGGCTGTGGAATGCCTGGTCAGACAATAGCCATGTTCTTCTTGTTTCCAGACCTGCCCACTTTCTAGTTACTCAACAACACGGGAGAAGGTAATAGGAAGAAGGGAAAAAAATTCTCACAAAGTGGTGGCAATTTTGGAGGCTAGAGGAGGGATTGTGGAATTTTTCAGCCCCCCCCCCCAGCAGCATCACCACTGATTTGCAGCAGTACTACATTTGTGAGCAGCAAATGTAGACAAGGCCCACAAAACCAACTTATCTATGTGGTCACTGTCCATCAGTGGGTGACTATTTCCCACCATTCCTGTCAGTTCCCTTTTCAGCTGCCACTAAAAATGGTAATATCTTCCTTTCCTTTCCTTTCCTTTCCTTTCCTTTCCTTTCCTTTCCTTTCCTTTCCTTTCCTTTTCTTTTCTTTATAACTAGCATTCCACAGGCAAGCAGCTTTGGGATATGGAGGGATGCATTCAAATAAAAGCCTTTCATGTTCATGGTGAGGTTGTATAGCCCACTGTAAGGGGGAAAGGGACTTCAGAAATGAAGGATTAGGAAGTAACCTTTTTTTCTTGCTTAGTTTTGGCTAAAGTTGACTTCACCCTCCAAATATTTCAAACATTAAAAACATTATCTTGTTCTTTTATGTTCTTGTCTCCTCAAAAAAACAAGCAAAAAGTAACAAAAAACCCTCAACTACATATTCTTCAACATCACTTCAAATCACCACTCCAGTTGTAAAGCTCCTTTAAAAAAAAAAAAGGCCCCAAACCCTTGCATTGCAAATCGTATTATTGATGTTACCAGAAGACAGTGAGGAAAGATTAGCTGGAGATGTGCAGCATCACAACCCTTTCAATGGGTTACTTAGTAATTAGTATTCAGGTGATGCCCAGAAGCAATACATGAAATTAAATGCTAATGCACCTTCATTGCTATATTATGAACATTATTATGATTTATTGTGTAGTCCATCATTGGAATGACTGTCCCTATATGACACATTGCTGTATCTGTGCTGTATGATTATATACTTTCTTCCATATTAACTTTGCCATATAGTCTTGCTTCACAGTAAGGTTGAGGGTCATGAAAAATGGAAAGGGGAATAAAGTGATATATTGAACAACTATCCCAATCTCTTCCCATGGTCAGTTGTGTCAGCAGTGTCTTCTCTGGTTTCTCTTGCTCTTTCAGTGAATTTGAAACTTTAATTGCCATTATTGCACAGTTTCTCACATGAGTCCAGGACTTAACACTCATTAAATAATCATAAATATCTAAATTTGTGTTTCTGATTTCCACATTTACTTATTTACTAATTTACAGTACTTCTACTCTGCTCTACATTTGGAAAACCACTTACTTAAAAGAAAAGAAAAGACTTCCCTTGTCTTCAGGCTCACAATCTCAATAGACCTCATACAAAATAAAAAGGGGATGTGGAGTGGAAAGGGAAACAAGAAAACTCAAGCAACACTGAATTCTACAGAATCATACTTTTTATTCCTAATTAATTTTACTTAGCAAAAATGTACAAAGAAGTCCATAATAATAAAACAACAATAATGAATTTATCATGAGTAGCCTCTGAGTGTCATATCCAGAAGTGTATGGATCTGTCATGATAAGGAATATGAGGGAGTGGTGATAAATGATATGGTGAAGTAGTGATATGGTGAAATAGAAATAATTTGATATGGTGAAATAGCGCTATGGTTAACTAAAAGGAAGCGTGAAGGGAAGGGGCCAAGAAAGGAGGGGAATTATGCTTGGGAACCAAATGGATAATAGGGGAACTGTAGTTTTATGACTTGTTTATTTCCTGAGGTAGAACTCTGACCACATCATCCTTCCTGGGACAAATGTTATAATAATAGGTAAGGGGAAGAGAGGACTCTTCAAAGGATCTTTGAAGACCAGGACCACAGACTGGGAAAAAGCGGGGGGGGGGGGGGGGGTTGGAAAGGGAATCTTAATGGTTGGATGGTTTTGAGGTCAATTCAGATTTGACACTACCAATTCTGTGGCGAACTTCTGTCTGGGAAATCCAAACTAAAGCTGTAGTAATTTTCCACTATCATGCTTTCTTGGTTCCTGCATTCTGGTCCTGCTAAATATGACATTGGGAAATGTTTGCTCCACCGACCAGGATTAGACTAGCAATGGTTTCCAGGAGGACTTTTTCATTTGCTGCCCCTAGACCAGGGGTCCCCAAACTTTTTGATCTGGGGCCTGGTTCGCTGGCCCCCAGATCTCCAGGAGGCTGGAGGTGCACGTGTGCATGCACACGACTCGGGTGCCATTTTGTTTTCCAAAATGGCATCTGGAGTAGTGCGCATGCACCCGGCATTGCGTGTGCATGCGCATGACTCTGGGTGCCATTTTGGAAAACAAAATGGCGCCAAAGTAGTGCGCATGAGCACGCAATGCCAGATGCCATTTTGTATTCCAAAATGGTGCCCAGAGTCATGCGCATGCGAATGCAATGCCGGGCGCATGCTCATGACTCCGGATGCCATTTTGGAATACAAAATAGCACCTGGCATCGCACACGCATGCACACTACTCAGGCACCATTTTGTTTTCCAATGTTGTAATTTAGTATGCTGTACCCTGCCTTGAGCCTTGTGGAGAGGTGAAAAAGAAATTATTATTATTATTATTATTATTATTATTATTATTATTAATCAAACTATGCAGCAGGCTGTTCGGTATAGCTTGCCCTACTCTGTAAAAATCAACATAATGCAATAATCCTCCCAAGTTATTTTTCAAGTGTAGGGCCAAACTGCTGGAGGTGAAGAGTGGCCCTGAAAATGACATCAGATGCTTTGCTGGCCTCAACACTTGCATGTTGAACAGGACAGCTGCAGGATTGCAGCTGTACACTTGTAGGGCACAGCAACTGCTACCAAGAAAGTGAAAGCTCCATGCCCTTTGTAGTGAAAATGCAGGGTAACATGGTGAAATGAAAGAGCAGATAGAAGTAGCCACACAAAGTTGTATTGCTGTTGACAGGTGGGGGAGATGTCTCACCTTATATCCAATTTTTCTCCCACAATGGGATTCAATGAGACCAGCCCTAGTCATCATAGCCAATGGTGCAGGATCATGGCAGTTACAGTTCAGCATCTAGGGAACCACATGTTCCCTGCTCCTGGGCTAAGAGCATCCATTATAGATAGAGACAGTAAGGCCAAAATCCTATGCCCAGCACATCTAGCTTGCCAGCAACTATCCTTTGGCTTGATATAGATTTCACTTGCCCCCATGTACCCACCATCAAAACAAATCTCCTGTGGCCAAGGACACATGATTCCCCACCTCTCTGGGGACTACTCAGTAATTTATCCTTGCTTACAATACAGCTGGATAAACGTAATGCACACAGGGTAGATCTTGGGACGAAGGGTTTGGCTGCCAATAGAAGGAGGCAAGGATAGGACTGCTGATTGAAAAAGAGTTATTAAGGTATGGAGATTTAAAATAGAGTATCTAGGAGGAAGTGAAAAATAAGAGTGTTGTTCTTAGCATTTGATAGTAACAAGATACACAGCATTCAAAACACTTTAGAATTGGACTGACGGTTAAATCTATGAATACTTAAAAAAAAGTATTTTGTGTTAAATTTGCCCAAGTTAATGTGTTGAGCTTTTTAAGTTAGTTAGACGTCTCTTTTCTGGAGAAAATTACTATAATAGTTACTTTTGCTAAAATGCAATTACTGTCACTGTAACAATCAATCACATTTTCTTGTGGAAAGAACTTTACACATTAAAAAGCTTGAGATGAAGTGGTTGAGTACCAATTTTAGAGGTAGAAATCATATACTTTTTACTCAAAGTGAGTGAAAACAGTATATAAGCTGTTGACCTTCAGGTTATTTGAATTCATTTTATAATAATAATAATAATAATAAAATTTATTTATATCCTGCTTCTTGACAGCAATCTAAGCGTCTCACAATAAAAGCCATACAGCATATCCCCGGACCAAGCCCCCCCCCCTTTAAAACAGTATTAAATAACAGATAGTTAAAACGTTAAATTTTTGAACGCTCCTTTGAAATTCAGCAACAGTATCTTCCAAAGAAATGAATTAACAGTAGAGACTAGAGTTCTGAAAGTTCTTCTTTTTAATTTTTCTATTGAACTGCAAAGCATTCACACAAAGAAGCAAAAAAGAAAGAAATACACTGTAATATCATCATATAGAAAAATGTTGCACAAACAGAGTGATTCACCCAAAGTGTATCCATCATAGTTAATTCATATGCAAGGTGACAATAATGAGCCAACAGGCCTCTACTCATTTAAGTAATTAATGAGAAGATCCCGTAATTCATAAAATAATTAAATAAAATGTGATTGGCCATTTCATAACAACCTGAAGGCAGTAATTTTCAAGAGTATCATTTTATGCATAATCACAGGGGTGTAGGCACAGGGGTGGAAGCCAAATAAAGGCATTGCTCCCTGAAAAGAATTTTGCAGCCCCAAATGAAATTTCCCTTCATTCCTAAAATTTCTACCATTGCAGTAACTTAAAACTTTGTTGAGCATCCAAAAATCCAGTATAGATATCCAGAGAAAAAGGCCAAGCAAAGTAACTAAGGGAATGTGAACACCACAAATGTAAAGGTTCTAGGTGTGGATGATTTTCAATGTCTCACTCCCTGCAATTATAGAAATTTTGGGAATAAAGGAACATTTCATGGGTGTGTTTGAAAAATTCTTATTATTGGGCAAAACTCTCACCCTCCTGTTGCTACATCCCTACATGTGCATACCCTCCCATAGAGTTTTCCCCTGTTGATTAATATTAGGGACTGTTGGGGTATGCTGACCGGTAGAATCTAGCGTACACACATGCAGAGTACATGCATGTAGGCAGGAACGTCCAAAAGATGGGCTTCTGTGAAGAAACTTGTTCCAGACAGCAGAGGAAAAATCCTCCCACACACAGGTGCTGCTTTCAGCTTGCTGAAATGAATAGCTGCACAGTGAGGCTTTCATGGCCGGCATCAATAGTTTTTTGTGGGTTTTTTGGGCTGTGTGGCCATATTCTAGAAGAGTTTCTTTCTGACGTTTCGCCAGCATCTGTGGCTGGCATCTTCAGAGAATGCTGGAATGGAAGATAGTTGGTCTATATATACTGTGAGACCTGGGGTAGGGAGGAGTGATTCCCATGTAAACTGTGTATTGTTCTGTTGTTGAATGGGTATTGTTCTGTTGTTGATGGCATGGGTTCAGAGTGGGAGGATATGCAAACAAGGATATTGTCTGCTATTGTCTGCTGGGAAAGCCCCTGACCCTGGTTGGTTTCCCATTTGCATTTGCTGAGTACTGATTTTCTTATTTTGTAGGACTGGTAGGCAAACCTTGTTTACTCTAAGGGTTTCTTCTTTCCTGTTGAAGTTGTCCAAGTGTTTGTGGATTTCAATGGCTTCCCTGTGCATACTGACCTGATAGTTGCAAATATTTACAAAGATACACAGAGTATCAGATGTCTGCCTTGAATACTCACAGTTATACAGACTAACAAAGTGCTTTGCTAACCACCAAACACAACTAACCAACAACAGAGATTCTGACTCTCTCCCATATATAGGTGTTCTTCTTGGTAATATGTGACAGTCATGCACTAATGAAACCTGACTGGTTTCATCCCCAGTGCCTGTTGATGCATACTTGGCTGGTCTCATCAACTTTGCCTGTTGCATCAGATCTCCTGTGATGCACAACTTGCCAAATGCTGACTCATGCACCTGCCACTTGAACTGTAGCAACCCTGTTACCATTGCTCCAGTTCCTTTCAGTGGCCACATCCATGTCATTTTCCAGACCAGGGTGCCACATGGTCTTGACAGGGACAGAGTGCATTAGAATCATATGTTGATTGTTATGCTTTTGCTGACAACACACCTGAAGCATTAAACATGTAGGGTACCATTATTTTATAAATGTGTATTTTATTTGAAACATTGCCTAACAATATAGTTGTCCCTCTGCATTTGCGGACATAGCATTCACAGTTTTGAATATTCATGAATGTTAAGCCCACTGGTGTGCACTCCTCCTCCTCCCTCTTCTTGGGCTATTTTTCATGGGGGAAAAAGCCCAGGAGGAAGGGAACAGCCAGGAAAAGTGAGCTCCTGTGCCTTCCCCTTCCCCCCTCCCACCCCCTTAACTGGCTCTCAGGGCCAGTTAAAGGCAGGACAGGGCAGGAGAAGAGCTGGGCGAGCTCCTTCTGGCCCCTTCCATGCCTCAAACAGCCGTCCCAGGACCTTATTTGTGAATTTTCCACATTTGCAGGGGTCTTGTTTCCCTAATCCCTGCAATTGTGGAGGGATTACTGTACTTGCATTATCCAGATCTGCAGTTCTCCTGTTGGCCGTTGCAATCACGACCCAATATTGTTTTATTAGAAGACAGTCCTGTCAAATATAGGCAAATTTCTGCAATGCAAATGAGCTTACAAACAGTTGGAAACATTTTAGCTATTTTGATAATAGTGTAATACAATATGTAGCTACCATGGTAAAAGTTCTTTGGCTAATTAACATTGGAAGTATACTAAAGAATATCCATAAAACATGTTTTCTGGATTCTACCATGATCTCTATCTCAAGTGCTCTTCATGAGATTTTAACATCCAGAAGCTGAGGAATATTTTCACCTAAGACGAGATCATACATGATACAAAGGAGTTTTTCCAAATGAAATCTTCTCTAGACACTCCAAATTCGTCCCATTTCCTTAATACAACTCCTGATATAGAAGTACTGGAGAAATGGAAGATGCAAGTTTGGATCAGTTTGACATATGAAACTGTTATTCCAGGTATGATAAAATCCCTAAAGTTAAGACTTTATCACACGGGGTAAATCCCATGCAGAAACAGGGTTTTAAAGATTAAAAAAAAAACCTGTAAAAGATGATGTTGCTTTTAAAGTGTGCTTAACCCAAATGGAAAGTAGTCAAAAGCTGCTTCTTTTTACTTTCAGAAAATCTCAAAAGTAAAAAGAAGCAGCTTTTGACTACTTTCTGTTCAGGTTAAGCACATTTTAAAAGCGATGTGTGTTAAAATCTATCCGTTTCTGCAGGTTTTCCCCCACCTTTTAAATCTCGTTTCTGCATGGGATTTACCCCGTGTGATAAGGTCCTTTCTCAGGTATTCTTTAAAATTATTTACTGGAGAAACATTAATAACATTAATAACAGGGCCAGATATATCTGGAGCTAACATGTATATGTGATTTTCTCTTACATTGAGAATAGAATTTCTAATTAGATTTTGATATAAAGACTTCTTTAAAAATCATGATAGCTAAACCATATTGAGTCTGGTAACTGATACTCCACTCCCTTTTGTTAGCTCAACCATGGTGGGGCATGCTTTACAGTGAAAAAACGTTTTTAAAATGAAAAACATTGCATCCACCATAGCTGCATGGTGGCTCTGCATGGTAATAATATTTAATATTGGATAAGGCCAGACCATCTTTGCTACTGTCATGTTGCAGCACACTAGAATAATGCAGAACTTATTTAAATAGCTTCAGGCCACTGTTCCACTTCTGATCTAATTTTCCTTAGGATCTGCATATTTGCATAAATAATATCATGTCCATTATCTGAGAAAAGCACTCCTAAGCACATAATATCTCTAGTTTTGTATTTTTCATTTGGAGCCCTCTCCTAGGACGTTATCACACGTGGACCACAAAGCGATAATAAACTGGAAATGACAAATCCCGAAAATAAACCGAAAATAAACCTTGATTCCGCAAATGGCTTTCACACGTAATTACCTTAAATGCGAAATTAAAGTAAGCTCCCGCTGAAACCGCATTTAAGGTTCACACACTAGTGAGAAAATCCCGTAAATGAACTAGAAATAAGCTTTTAGCACATGCGCAGATAGTGGAATGCCAGGATCGGCCCATAGAAAGGCAGAGGCTGACAGCTTTCCTTGGGCCGATCCTGGAAGCGGAGGATGGCCCCGCTTCGTCCTTTGCTTCCAGGATCGGCCCAAGGAAAGCTGTCAGCCTCTGCCTTTCCTTGGGCTGATCCTGGAAACAGAGGACGAAGCGGGGCCATCCTCCGCTTCCAGGATCGGCCCAAGGAAAGGCAGAGGCTGACAGCTTTCCTTGGCCCGATCCTGGAAGTGGAGGAGGGCCCCGCTTCGTCCTCTGCTTCCAGGATCGGCCCAAGGAAAGCTGTCAGCCTCTGCCTTTCCTTGGGCCGATCCTGGAAACGGAGGATGAAGCAGGGCCGTCCTCCGCTTCCAGGATTGGCCCAAGGAAAGGCAGAGGTTGACAGCTTTCCTTGGGCCGATCCTGGAAGCGGAGGATGGCCCTGCTTCGGCCTCTGGTTCCAGGATCGGCCCAAGGAAAGCTGTCAGCCTCTGCCTTTCCTTGGGCTGATCCTGGAAACGGAGGACAAAGCGGGGTGAACCATGGGAAATTAAGGGGAAATGCTTCCAAATGTGCATTTGGCTATCACATTACGGTAAATGCGAAATTACCTTAATTGCGCATTTGCATTTCCTCCAAACAACCGAATTTCAAAAGATCTCGGTTAACACCAGTTTCTATCCACTTTCTGTCCAGTTTCTGTGTGACGTCGTGTGAAAACACGGGGCACTAATCCAGTTTCTGTTTGGGTTTTGTGTGGATTAACCAGCAGATTTGCCCCCATGTGATAACGTCCCTAGGCTGATACTCTAAACTGGGGTAGGCAACCTTTCCCCTTTAAGGGCCAAGGGACTTCAGCTCCCAGAATCCCAGGAGCTATTGGCCAATATGGGATTATTGGCCAACATGGCTGAGGCTTTTGGGAGCTGAAGTCCCTTGGCCCTTAAAGGGGAAAGGTTGCCTACCCCTGCTCTAAACTGTAGCTAGCTTAGCCTGCTTGTAAATCTAGTACTGAATGAGTAAGGGCCTTTGCAGACTGCCAGAAATAGTGCAAATTGAGTCCACTTTAAATTGAGGCATTGCCCTGGCTCAGTGCTAGGGAATCATGGGAACTGTAATTTATTGTGGCACCAGAGCTCTCTGACAGAGAAGGCTCAATGTTTCAGAAAAAAATACAATTCCCATGATTCCCTAGCACTGAGCCAGGGCAGTGCCTCAATTTAAAGTGGACTCAATTTGCACTATTTTTGGCAGTCTGCAAAGGCCCTAAGAGAAGTTAAAAAAAATAATAGAGCTTTTTTAGGTCGTGGTGGTTATGTCCCCAACTGTATCATCTGCTCCATATCCCCCAATTGAGCACTGTTCTCTTTGGGAGAACACCAAGACAAAGAAGGGGTTCAGTTCCCTATTAACATTTCGCCATCTTCTCCATGCTGTGTTATTCTTTTTGGTATGGACACAACCAAAAATGTCCTCAGAAAAATTATCTCAGCAAAGACGTTTTAGTACCTAGAGCTCCAAACTAAATCACCTCCAGAAGTCCAGTCTATGAGGGGATCAGTGTATACTAACAGAAAGTGCAAAACAGACACTTCAGGATTTCAGGCTAGTTCCGAAAGGCTGAACACAGCATTCTGTGTAATCACGGGGCAGGATTTTTGCTTCCAAATCATACCCCCAGATAGCACTGCATCGCCTTGTCCATGAAAAGCCATTCCTTATGTCCCTGTGGTCTTTGAGGGTGTGTTTCTCAATGCTGCATTTGGCTCTGCCTCTGGAAGGAAAAGTCAGCAACTTCTCCATGCACGTTGGAAGCTCTGTCTATAATCCTATATCTGCAGGGAATTCCTAATCCCTAAACCAAATTTGGCTTCTAGGCCAGCAAATTCACTCAGAAGGACCTCAGGCCAAAGCTCTTCATCCTCCTTGAAAACCTACCTCCATTTGAAGGGAGACAATGGAAGAATAATTGATCTGCAGCCTCAATGCCTTAGCATTGCTCCATGTAGAAAGCAAAGGAGCAGCTAAGCCAGATACATGTTCAGCTGGTGCTCCAAGCAGTCTATGCTTCTCCTTTGCCTTCTCCACATAGGAAAATTGAAGGAGGAATGATGCTCTGGGGACCAAGGCACTTGGTCCTTCCCACTGGCATTTTAGTTGGGGACTCAATGAGGTCAGGACAGTGGAGTCTCATCCCTGACACTATCCAGTCCAGAGGCGGGGGAAGAATCAAGGACTCAGTCCTGTTAAAATTCCCACTCCTGGTCTAGGTGCTTACTGGAGAGGGGACTGAGAAGTGATGTGGTAGTCATCTATAGATACCTAAAAGGATGTAATGTGGGAGATGGACCACAGTGGACTCAAAGCACAAGAAAAGAGATTCCACTTAAACATTAGGAAGAACTTTTTTACTTGAAGAACTATTTGACAGTGGAAGAGACTGCCTCTAAGGGTCTTTAGACAGAGGTTGGATAAGCGCCTTTAATGAGTGCTTTAGCTGTGTATTCCTGAATGTCAGGGGGTTGAATTAGATGATCCTTGGGGACCTTTCTCTTTAAGAGTCTATGGTCCAAAACACACTGCAGAAATAATCCAGACCGCTTTAACTGTCCTGGCTCAGTGGTAGTGAATTCTGGGAACTGTAGTTTTGTGAGACATTTAACCACCTCTGTCAGAGAGCTCTGGTGCCACAATAAACTACAATTTCCAGGATTCCTAGCACTGAGACAGGCTGGTTAAAGCAGTCTCAATCTGGACTATTTCTGCAGAGTGTTGTGGACCTATGTCTCTGAGGCCCAATAAACTCAATGGGACTTATTTTGGATTACATTTCAATATGCAGACATGCCCCTTTGAATTGTGACTTATGAATCCACTGGACCTGTCTATCATAGGTAGGGCATGCTTTGTTGTGAAAGAGGGCCTCAGTCCTGGATTTCTGCTTGCCACAAGTGGTTTTTGATAATGCAATGCAAAGCAATGCGATAGATAAATAAATAAATAAATAAATATTTCAGAATGGCCTCTCCAGGAACACAAAAGTAGAATAATGTGCTTTCATAGAATAATATCAGTTAATCTCAAAATGGGTAAAAACCTGACTTTGTTAAAAATCAGTAACAAACCTCAGCTTTTGCAGTAAGGTCAGGATTTAGTTCCCCTTTTTTATTTACTACTGTTGATTAGAGATTGAAATCTACTATTTGCCCTCCAAGCTTTTATTCTGATTTGTTTCTATTGATCTGAAGTGTGCTAATGTGACAGTTTTGCAGAGCTATGGTGATACTGCAAACTGTGGATTGGGAAATTGCCTAAAAAAGATGTGAGTAGTCTTTACTTTTCAAATGATCAGCTTTGTCTGTGTCTATTTCTTTCTCACACTGTGTGTAGGTATATAGCTGTTCACATTGTTGTGTGCCTTCAAGTTGTTTCTGACTTATGGTGACCCTAACACAAACCTATCGTGGGATTTTCCTGAGGCTGAGAATGTGTGACTCACCCATGGTCACCCAGTGGGTTTCCATGACTGAGCAGGGGGTCAAACCCTGATCTCCAGAGTCATAGTCCAATTTTCAAACCACTATGCCATGCTGGCTTCCAGCAGTTCACCTGCATGTGTATAATTGTACACTAACATCAGCTTTCCCTATCCAGTGTCCTCTCTTTCTTATAGTTTCATTGCCTATCAGCAGTGTCCAAAAATGTAGTAAAAATTGTTGTGTCCCCAAAATGTACCAGTTAGTCATTCTTAGCTGGAACCATATATAACGATTTCCCTTTTAGTTACTTATTATTCATCAGCAGCTTTTTTAGGGAATAAATTTTGGACTGTCTCTTATAATTGTGCTCTGAAAAACCCTGTGTTAATGTGTTTCTACAGCTCTTTAATGATTATAATTTTTAATTGTTACCATTGTGAAATATATGCTGAAAGAAGTTAATTATCTGGCTGGTGCAGAAAGAAAAATAATCACATTCCTGGCTTATTAGAAAAATGGAAGCCTAATAACAATGACATTGTTCTAATTAGAATTTCAAATATCCATTGAGAAACTGTAGATTTGCTGGCTCTCAATCTAATCTCATTATGTTCTTTTTAACTATGAAAAGAGTGGGTTTATAGATTTCCAGCAGTGTGCATGAGATGATAAACTTGTAAAGTTTAAAGGGACAGTAAGTATGGGTCCTTTAAACCTTTGCATAGGTTAAAATCTGTCACCTATTTACAAAGTAAGTTGTACAGTAATCAGTATTTGCGAAATCACCTCAAACCTTTATTTAATACAATTAATGCATAAGTAAGAACACGTCCAAGACTACAGTGAGTATAAAAGTCAGCAACCTGGCCTTGTATCATCAGTTTGTATTGCTGCAATTTAGGTAGGAACTTCAACTCTTGTGTGTACAGTGGTGAGATCAGTTTCCCTCAGCAAATTTGTGAAATGTGGACAACATAGATGACCTTAAACATCCATCTCAGCAAATATAGCAACTTATTTGGCCAAGTTACCAGTATGTGTTGCAAAGCTATGTAAAGACCTGTAAACCAGAGTGACAAATAAAGGTAGAAAAACTCTGTCTTCACCCTGCCATCCCATAAATTGTCAGCAATTCATACCCAGGAAGGGGAAATAGCCGAGAAATCGCACACGGAGATGTAGGCAGACACATACATAGGAGATTATTGCACGGGACAACAGGTGCAGTTTACATGCGGTTTGTATCCATCTCTGATGGATCTTACTGCACTGCCCTGTGCCTGTGCAGTAGGCAGCCCATGTGCAACTTGGGCTTCTCTGGCAGCTTTTCAGGAATGGGATTTTCCCATTCTTGAAAAGCTGCCAGAGAAACCCAGGTTGTATACAGGCTGTCTACTGCCCAGGCAGGGGCAGTACAGTAAGATCCATTGGAGACAGATACAAACCACATGTAACCCATGTCTGTTTTCCCGTGCGGGTAATCTCCATAGACACAAAGAGAACAAAGTTGTGTTTATGTAATCACAATAGTAAACTCTGATTCCTGATTCAGACTCGGTGTTAAAATTTGGAATGAAGAGATGGCATTTTAAAAAGTGGAGTGGAGAACATGAGGCCCATGAAATGTTGAACTTTAGCTTCAATCATCCCTAGTCAGCATACCCAATAATAAAAGAAGATGGGAACTGTAATCTGGGAGCATCTTGAGGGCTGCAACTACTCCATTCCTGTTTTAAAATACAGAGGATGATCCAGCCCTTTTCTGCATCTATTTTCTATTAATCAAGGTTTTATTGGCTTTTTTTTAAAAGTGTATAGGCTGAAATTGCCACTGCAATTAAGAATATATTCATATTAAGACATACTGCAAAAATAATTCATTGTGAGGCAGCTCAAATTGTAAAGTTAGCCTCCTCTAGGAACAACTCAACACATAATATTCCAAACCTTTTGGGATTGCTTTAACACAGAATTCTCACAGGCAAGCAAGCCATTTCAGACATATGCACATGCATGCACAGGAACAAGATTTACAATCTGGTTCAAAGGCTACAATAAGATTTTTTTTTTAAAAAAAGAAAAATAATAATTCAGTGTTACAATACAAAGCAGTATTTTAAGAATAGTTGTTTCAGTTACTCTTCCTCCCTTTAAATTACAACGACTGCAAAACCCTCAGAGAAAGATGTTTCTGAGAAACATTCACATGTGATTTTAAAGCAGGGATGGGAATTATGCCTCCCTCAAGATCTTGTTAAATTGCAATGCCCAGCATTCCTCATCATTGGCCATGCAGGGTAGGGCTGATAGAAGTTGCAATTTAATAGCAAAAAGGTCACCCAATTCAGTTCTAAAGCTTAAATGGCATGGCTGTGTTATGGCAGGTAAATGATGCACAGTGTTTTTTATTTAACAGACACTGAATGTTTTGTGTTACCCACCTTGAATCCCACTGTGGGAAAAAGGTGGGATATAAATCCTTGAAATAAATAAATAAATAAATAAATAAATAAATTAAATAAAATGTGTTAAGATCTAGGCTGGAATCAGTGAGATACTAGGCAAAACCCCCAAGAACTTTTCTAGAGGCTGATTACTGCCTGGAAATGAAATATTAGCTTGCTCATTCCCACAGCTATTCTAGGGCTGATCCTAAGTAGTTGACTGCAAACACCGTTCTGATTAGCTTACCTCTGTTATTTAGCATTCTGGGTCAGTCGCTCTCTGACGTGAGCAGCAAACTGACCTGCTGTTCTTGCCCTGCATTATCTCACACCTTGCTTTGCTGCTTCCTTATGCTTCGCCCTGGCTTGCTCCCTGAATTGCTCTAGATAAAACCTTTCAGCTATTAAACCCAGCTGACTACTTGACAGAGCTCCATGGCTAGGAGTTTTTCATACTCCATTGCACACCATTGATGTGATTCTCCAGGCTTTCATTCTAATACTTAGCCAAGGATGCAGACATTATAGACTTCAGTTTTATCATCTCCATTAAAATAAAAGGCCAAGTCGTGGACTCTCAAGTTATGGAAGGGACCTAGGTAAAAATAGAGATCAAAACATTTTACTGTACTCTTTAAATTATTGTGCTGGAGAATGAAATCAGCCTCAGCTTCCCTTGAAATTCACAATCTTTTAATGGTGGGTGAAATTAATGACAGTATTAAGTAATTAAGAAACGTCTTGATTCTTTTGTATTTCTAAATTGACCATTTTGAATAGTGAAGCACTGGGATTTTTAAGCATGTATAGGTGAGCATAAGAGAATTTCATTCACAAGCTGCCAGAGTACGACTCTGTATAGTTTCACTAGCTTCCAAGATTCTACTCATATAACAAAATCTTTAATAAAAGTAAATGAAAATCAGGATATTGTGGTGTGTGTTACGTGTATGTGTCTGTTTGTGCACACACATTCATGCACATGTATATATGTGTGCATGTGTATCTTCACATGCGTTACCATAAACTGCGTGGCTTACTCAAATACTTCTGAGGTAGTAGTGATGATTTTGTTTTCCCTGTGCTGTAGGCAGTGAATTTCCATCTCATTTATATCACAGGTTGAAGTTGCTCTGGCAGCAGTTTTCTCAGCCTTATTTGTGGGTTCCATTGGATCTATTCTACATAAAGAGCTAGCTTGTTTCTTCTGTTTAGCAGTAAGATTAAAAATACATGCCACTGAAAAGATGCAATGAATTTGTGCCTTTCTAACTGGGAAACAAGGCTCTGGTTTCTGGCCTTTATGAAAAACCTGACCATGTATAGTACATGCATGAAAAAAAAGAAGCAACCACATAATTTATTTTATTTATATGGACCCCATTAATCAATTATTCTAATTATAATAGGAGACAGTATTGCCCACTTGTTTCATATAGTAATTTATGGAAAGATTTGCTTATAAATTGTTAAATTAATTTGAGAATGATACGTTCTATGTATTCCTTGCTGTGTTAATAATAATAATAATAATAATAATAAATTTTATTTATAACCTGCCCCTCTGCTAGGCAATCGAGGCGGCGTACAAAGTTAAAACAGGACAATAGCTAAAACAAATTCCATCCCCACTTCAATCCCTAACCCACCCACCCCATAAAAGTCGAATTAAACCAGTACAATAATTAAAATACAAATTAAATCAAGAATAATTTAAGACAGTGGAACAAACTGTGGAGGCAGGGAGCAGTAAACATCCGAACTCTCTTTGGGGCGGGAGAGTTATTCTGGGAAGGCCTGTCGGAAGAGATCCATCTTTACTGCTTTTTTGAAGCAGTCAAGAGTAGTAATAAGATGGATCTTATCCGACAGGCCATTCCATAATCTTGGAGCAACGACAGAAAAGGCCCTCTGGGAGGTCTGCGACAGCCTAGTTTTCATAGGCAGTAGCAGATTCCTCCCAGAAGACCAAAGTGTGCGCGGGGGGGGGGGGGGTCGTATGGGAAGAGGCGGTCCCGGAGATAAGTTGGACCCAAGCCATGTAGGGCTTTAAAGGTCAAAACCAACAACTTGTACTGTGCCCGGAAACTAATTGGCAGCCAGTGGAGGGATTTAAGCACAGGTGTTATGTGCTCTCTCCTAGATGTTCCCGTGACCAACCTGGCTGCCATATTTTGGACCAATTGAAGTTTCCAGGTTAGGCACAAGGGTAGCCCCATGTAGAGTGTGTTACAGAAATCCAAACGTGAGGTTACCAGAGAGTGTATCACAGTTTCAAGGTCCCTAATCTCTAGGAAAGGGTGCAGCTGGCATATCAGCCGTAGCTGATAACAGGCACTCCTGACCATTGCATTCACCTGATTGGTCATGTGAAGCGACGAATCTAGGAGTACACCCAGACTGCGAGCACAGTCCTTGGAGGAGAGTATGACTCCATCCAGGACTGGAAGTTGTATTCCCAAACCTGGTTTCAGGCTTGTCACTCTTAGTACCTCCGTTTTGTCTGGATTCAGTTTCAATCTGTTTTTCCTCATCCAATCCATTACTGCCTTTGTTGTTTTTATGTATTTTGGAATTCTTTTACTTTTTTACTTTTACTTTTTTAAAAAAATATATATCATAGATAGCATAAAACTGATTTTAATTCCCTTGTGTTTAGCTATAATTGGGAATTACAGTTATACAGTTTTAAAATCCCAATATGTTGTCCAACAGGCTTCTAAGGTTATTTAAAGTAAGAAATTCCTCCCTCCCTTCTTAAACTGACAGTTTTTATGTAGACAAAATGGCATCATACAAATAGAAAAGGTCTTCCTAAAGATTTGTAGCAGGTCTAAAATCTTTAGGAAAAAAATTGCTGGTGCTTGAGGCCCAGTTACCATGTAATGTGGACTGACTGTTGGAGCAATGGTGTAGGGCAGGGGTAGGCAACCTTTCCCCTTTAAGGGCAGAGGGACTTCAGCTCCCAGAAGCCTCAGCCATGTTGGCCAATAGTCCCATGTTGGCCAATAGCTCCTGGGATTCTGGGAGCTGGAGTTCCTCGGTCCTTAAAGGGGAAAGGTTGCCTACCCCTGGTGTAAGGGAATCACAGAAACAGGTATCAGAGGTATCACCATTTTCCCCATTTTTATAATACAGTGGCTCATGATCATGTTGGTAGGCTTTAAGGTAGGCCACCACTGATAGATGTGTGTCTAAAATAGGGAAGACCTTTTCATAGGACTGGCTGGCTACTTGTTTTAACAGGCCACAGTGTGAGGTGTGGGGCATCTAGATAGTCACAAATGAGGTTAGCTAGATGGAAGATGCAACTTTTTAATGAGACAGTGAAGTGCTGAAGAAAAGAAGAGAAAAGGAAGAATACTTTTCATGGCAGCACCACAAAAACACTAGAAACTGTTGGAAAGTTTCCCTTTAGTTCTAACACTTTAGGTTGCTTAGCTGTTTGTTACCAAAGACCTTTTTCTCAGAAGGTTTTACAGCCTGTCTCAGAGCTATTCAAGGGCTTTCCGTTTTAGAGACATCACTTCAGAGACATTCCCAAAGGTGTAATAACTTGGATTTGTCCATGACCTTCGTATTCTATAAATCCTGTATCTTTTCTAGAACCTATAGTGAGTAAACTAGCAACTTGTCCAATGTGTTCAGACCTGACAATTTAATTTATGGTACTAACTAAACTTTCATGGCCTTATAAGATTCTCTTACCATAGATGCATGTGTGTGTGTGTGTCATGTAAATAAATCTGATGCTCTATTTTTGAGATTGAGAATGTGTGAGATTATCGTTAGGGGTACCAATGCAAATATAGCTCTTGCTCTGAATGCTATGCTATTATATTGAACCAAACTTTATGGTGCAGCAAAGCTATATATATTTATTACAAATCCACAGAAGTACACACATATCAAAAAAGTATCAACTACAGCAAAGAAATATAAGCAGACCCCCCCCCCCCCCGTAACGATATAGCTGTAGGTATGCTTATAATACAGGTTGACTCTCCCTTATCCAAAATGCTTGGGACCAGAATTGGATTTTTTTTATTTTGGAATATTTGTATATACATAATGAGATATCTTGGAGATGGGGCTCAAGTCTAAACATGAAATTCATTTATGTTTTGTATACACCTTATGCACATAGCCTGAAGATAATTCTATACATAATATTTTTAATAATTTTCTTCAGGAAACAAAATTTGTGTATACCAAACCATCAGAAAGCAAAGGCTTCATTATCTCAGCCACCCTTGTGCAACAATTTTGAATTTGGAATATTTCAGAATTTAATAGTTTATGAGATTTTGATGTCCTCTGTTTGATTTGAAGAAATTTAATCCCCTCCTCCCCAGTTATATAAACATTGGGCCTTTGCAGACTGCCAGAAATAGTGCAAATTGAGTCCACTTTAACTGCCCTGGATCAGTGCTAGGGAATCATGGGAACTGTAGTTTATTGTGGCGCCAGTACACTCTGACAGAGAAGGTTCAATGTCTCAGAAAAAAATACAATTCCCATGATTCCCTAGCACTGAGCCAGGGCAGTTAATTTGCACTATTTCTAGCAGTCTGCAAAGGCCCATCCTTTCAATTTCATCTCAAGTGTTTGGTTCACAAGGCAGTTAAATGTGGACATATTTCTATATGTAATGTACAGCATTTGAGTCATACAGAAGAGGATAGCTGCTGTACATGGTAGCTTAGGACTGATTTTGATCTTCTTATATTTTCCTCACTGCTTTTCATCTTCAGTATTTTGCATTTAATATATTTCTTTCTCCCATGTTATTCCATATATATATATGCAAGTGCCTTTTCTGAATAAATATTACTGTGACTGCACTGTACTCAACATCCGACAGCCTGATGCCTTTTCTACATAAACAGTTCACTGCATTGCTAATGCCCTGTTGATCTATAGTAAATGAACTCACACAAAAGGTGTTTTGTCTCTTCATCCTGCTTGGCAGCTGCATGCATGGGAAAGCACATCTATCTTTCCTTCACCAGAGGCAATTCCCCCCCTGATATTCTATTTCTATATATTCCCTTATCTTTTTTTTCATGTAGATGGTTTATGTTTCGAAATTAGAGATTCTGCTCAGCCTTTCTTTCTTCAATGCACATCACTTTATCTTCACATTAAATTCATCTGAATGTTTGTTTGCTCTGGACTACCAGGGAGAACTATAAATTTCATTGGCCACCTCATCTTTCCTCTCAGAATATAAAAGAGTTGGAGCTTCATATTAGATGATCTTACTCTAAAAAAAACAACAAAACTCTATAAGTAACGAGATCATTGCACACACCTTATCCTGTCATTTTCCCAAAGGGATACATGCACATTTAACTTCAAAGATGGGTCTTACTGCATTCTCCCTTATGCAGCCCCTTTGCAACCTGGGCTTATCCCATGGCTTTTCAAGAATGGGAATATTTTTACCAATGGCAAAGGACTGGGCTAGAATATTTCTCTCTCATGAATAGGATGTCCTCCTTACAGGATGGATGAGAAGCAAGGCAATTCAGTACGTTCAATCTGAAGTATTAGGGTTATCAGGTCAGCAGCATTGCATGGTCTGAGGACCAAAACTTGGCCCAAGGTGTGGGATAGTTTGGTGATGTTATGCGGGCAAAGTGGATAGTGTCAAGGGGTGGGACTAGAACTGCTTCCAGGCCAAGCAATGATAGAAATTGACATGAGGGAAAACCAGGTACAATTTGGTTAAACCTATAATGGGGCAAACCAGAACCTGGCACATCACTTCCTGCCTTGTTCCAACAGCCATGATGGTCCTAAGTCATGTACCTACCATATTTCAGTCTAGCAAGGATAGAAAGATGAACTTTCTTTGCAGTGGTAAGTCAAATTAATTTGGCAAAATACCATAGTGGGAAATATATATGAGAAAGTGGTGTAGAACGCAAAAGGTAGATGTATATGTTTGCCATTTCTGCTCCCTGCTTCTTTGTAATGTGTGCAACTGTTTATATGGGTACCTATATGGAGACTATAGATTTCACCAACAAATCAGAAGAGAAGATCTTCCCCATGTGTTACATAAAGAAGCAGGCTGCCACTTGTAGGTGTGAACCAGCTGTTTTAAATAATGCATTTTCACTTGCAGAATTTGTTTCATCATGATAGAGCTTCTTTTCCACTTGGAATGCAGCCTTACCCAAAACCTACATAATATTGAGATCCTATTTATTAAATAACTTGATCTTTATTTGTTCTTTATTTGAACAGATTGCTATAATTATCATCATGATCATCATCATCATCATCATCTAATTAATTTTATTGAGTTTTTACAATAAAACACATAACATCTGTAGAACAATGACTACAACAACAACAATTACAATTAACTACAAGGGCCAAGGTATGTATTTGATGAGTAATTATTCTGCAGCAGAATCAAAAAATTAGTTCTCAGCAAGAGCCAGAGAGTCTGGCTTATCAAGGTGTAGAGCAGGGGTAGGCAATCTTTCCCCTTTAAGGGCCGAGGGACTTCAGCTCCCAGAATCCCAGGAGATATTGGCCAACATGGGACTATTGGCCAACATGGCTGAGGCTTCTGGGAGCTGAAGTCCCTCGGCCATTAAAGGGGAAAGGTTGCCTACCCCTGGTGTAGAGTGTCTGTCCAATGATCTATCTGTGAAGTTGGAGGTTGGATCTGATGGGAGTGATGATTAACATAATAAAAAAAGATCATCCAGTCTTCTTGAAATGTGTCAGTCCTTCTGTGGCCAATGCAAAACCTTGTTGTAGCAGACAGTTTCTCCATCAACCACATAACCCAAATTCTAGACCACCAGTTCTCAGTTGAGAGGTCAGCTGACTTCCAGCATTTGGCCACTTCTAATCTGGCAGCATAATAAGAAAAATTATCATTTTCCTATGTTTCAAGTTAGAATTACTTTTAACAAATATAGAAAGCAAAAGCAAAACTGGACAGAAATTTACAGTTTGGTCAGTGATACATGAAATCTGATAGACAATTGCATCCTAGAATTTTCTTACTTTAGGACATTCAATCCACATATGCATATAAGAGCTTCTAGATTTACAACTCCTCCAGCAATCCGGAGAGAGTGTTTTAACCATTTTAGACAGCGTGACAGGTGTGAGATGCCTATGGATGGTTTTCAAAGTATTTTCTCTCACAGATGCTGAATGGGATTTGTATGGGGGTGAAGATCAAATATGAGCCCATGCAGTGTCTGAAATCATGGTTTTCAATTCTTCTTGCCAAAATGAGTGCATATATTGGCCTTTCCCATACATGTGTTCTAGGAGATATTTGTAGATAGCTGCCACTATCCCTTTAGTATGAGAAGCGGAATTCAAACAAAAGTTTTCAAAAAAAGAGAACAGATGTGGAGATTCTCCTGCTGAGGCTAGGTGTGATGCAAAGGAAGCAATTTGGTGTACTTGAAGCCAGGTAATATTAGTTTGTTGCAGGGAAATTTTTATGGTATTGGTGGGCTTTGGTAATCCACCAGAGAACAGGTCCAAGGTGTGGTAGAGTCCACATCTTCTCAGTAGCCTTATTAGCAGGAACTGATCATTTAAGTGAGAAAGAGGATGAAAAAAAAAGGGGGGGGAGTTAATGGGAGAGGGGTCTGGAGCTAGTATGTGTTTCCATTTATGCCAGATGAGTAGGGAGCTAGACAAAAATGAATTCAATAACCTACTAATTTTCTGTTTTGAAGTTTTAGTGTAGAGGCAAGTAAATTCAGTGGACTTCATGTTATAAACTTCTAGATTTACTTATCTGGTAGCACTGTTGTCCTTAATTAATTGAATAGTTTGGCTGAGTTGGAAAGCCTGGAAACATATTGCAATATCTGGGACTGCCAGACCACCATTCTTGGAAGTGATGTGTCTTGTGGATTGGGGAAATCTAGATCTCTTTTTATTGAAAATAAATTGATCAATTAATTTTTGCCATTTCTTGAATCTAGAGAGAGGAGGAGTCAATGGGATTGTTTGAAACAGGAGAAAGAGCCGAGGGATCATGAACATCTTGACTAATGCAATCTTGCCATGGAAGGAAAGATTTAAAGCCTTCCATTCTTTAGATTTACATAGCATCCATGTGTCTAATGGGTTATAATTTCAGGATATGAGCTGCTAGATGTCTTTTGTGATGATTATTCCCAAACAGGAAAACCCTAAAGAATGAAGTTGCAAGCCCATTAGGTCAGGATTTTTGCTGTTGGTATGAACTATTTAAAGCCGTTAATGTGGATTTGTCAAAGTTAATTTTTAGACCTGACTAACTACCAATAACTACCAAAAAACTACCAATTGTTTTTTTTTAGGGGCAGAAATGATAATTCTGAGCGTGATTTAAAAAAAAATCAACACATCATCAGCATAAAGTGCAACTTTATGGTGTTGGTTGCTGATGCAAAGGCCAGTGATATCAGCATTATGCCAAATCATGTTAGCCAAGGGCTCTATTGTCAGTGCAAATAGGAGGGGTGACAATGGGCATCCTTGTCTGGTGCCCCTGGAAAGTACAAAAGGTGTTGACGCGAGGCCATTGACCAATACTGTCACTTCTGATTTCTCATAGATAAGGCAGAGTGCTCCTATGAAGCCATCTCCAAAATCTATTACTTGGAGGACTCCCAAAAGAAATGGCCATTCCAACCTGTCAAAGGCTTTCAAGGCATCAAGTGAAAGTAAGGCTAGAGGAGTCTTTGACTGGTTGGAATGGTGGATGATATTGAGTACCCTGTGGACTGGGTCTGCTAGGCGTCTGCCTGGCATGAAGCCCACCTGGCCAGGATCAATGTATTCTAAAATAAACTCATTTATTCTGGAGGCCATAATAGAAGTAAATATTTTTGCATCTTGATTAAGGAGTGGAATAGGATGGAAAGATTTAGTTTCTGGGCATTCCTCTTTGGTTTTTGGCGTTGGAATTATTCAGGTTCTATGCCAACTTGTCGGCACAGGAGCATTATTAAGAAAGGAGTTAAAAAGGACAATAAGATGGGGTGAAATTTGGTCTAATAATTTGTAAAATTCTCCCATGAAGCCATCTGGGTCTGGACTCTTATTTTGTTTCAGTTTAGATATTGTCTTTTTGAATTCATCTGGGTGAATAGGTTTATTTAACAGTGATTTATAAGAGTCTTTGAGCTTCTTCAAATTTAGAGATTGTATAAATTGATCCATGTCCAAATTTTGTGGCAGTTCAGATGTATATAGTTTAGAATAAAGGTTTTGAAATTCTTTCATAATTTTGTCAGGAACTTTCACTATATTGCCTTCAGAGGAAATGAGAGTGGATATGGTTTTCCTCCCTATCTTTCACTTGATAGCTCTAGCAAGGAGTTGAGAATTTTTATTGTTAAATTCATAGTAGTAAGATTTAGTGTAATGTAAGGTGGTTTCAATCTTTCTATTTTTGAGCAGCCAGCTCTGATTTTTTTCCTCTGGAGTTGAATGAATACCTGTGAATCAAGCAATTTTTTATGAGCTAATGCTAGCTTTTCTGTCTGTTGGAGGAGGCTTTGCTTCATGGCTTCTTTAAGGACGTTATCACACAGGGCAAATCTGCTGGTTAATCCACATAAATCCCAAACAAAAACTGGATTTTTGCCTCGTGTTTTCACGCGACGTCACACAGAAACTGGACAGAAAGTGGACAGAAACTGGTGTTATCTGAGATCTTATGAAATTCAGTAGTTTTGAGGAAATGCAAATGCGAAATTAAGGTAATTTCGCATTTACCATAATGTGAAAAGCAAATGCGCATTTGGAAGCATTTCCCTGCATTTTCCCATGGTTCCGCAGGGTTTCCCATGGGTCATTGAGGCAGCGTCTCCTTATTACGTTTACTTCTGGTTTTGCTTGGGCGACAAACCTGCTGGCCAGACATGAGCCTCTCTGCTTCGTCTTTCTAAATATATCTGTCTTTTACTAGAGATATCGGGCCGTGGTTGATGTGGGGTTTGTGAAGGAACACAATTGGGGCCAAAACACGCGGCCAAAGCAATTATGAAATGGGGAAAAGGAAATCATAGAATCATAGAATCATAGAGTTGGAAGAGACCACAAGGGCCATCAAGTCCAACCCCCTGCCATGCAGGAACTCCCAATCAAAGCATCCCTGACAGATGGCTATCCAGCCTCTGACGAAATGATGAAAACAACATCCGCCAGCCGCGGCGAGGGCTTTTCTCACTTGTGTGTGAACGTTAAATGCGCTTACTGTAATTTCGCATTTAAGGTAATTACATGTGAAAGCCATTTGCGGAATCAAGGTTTATTTTTGGTTTATTTTCGGGATTTCTCATTTCCACTTTATTATCGCTTTGTGGCCCACGTGTGATAACATCCTAAGTCTCTTTTGTGTAGTCCCTTCCTTAATTAATAAGCCCCTGAGGCCTCAAATGTCTCAAGTGATCTATTTTCAAGGTAAAGTTATTTCATTTCATCTTGAATCTGTTTTTTAAAAAACACTCATTCATGAGGAGATATGGATTGAATCTCCAGATACATGTTTTTGGAAGATCAGGTCCGAGCTGCCAGATTAATGTTGTTGCTGCATAGTCTGAATAAATGATACACTCCACCTGTACATCAGCAACGTTAGGAAGGGATAATTTTGGAATGATGAAGAATAGACTAGGTGTGGTGTGTGTTTGAATAAAAAGTGTATCTTTCCAGATGGATGTAGAGCTCTCTGGGGGTCTATAAATCCATGGCTAGTTAAGAGATCAGGTACTGGTAATGTTTTCTTTTTCATCTTTCTGGGGAGATGTAATCTAGGACTTCGTTTGCATCACCCCATAATGATATTGCCCTCTGCAACCTCCCCTAAGGTTTGTAGGAAAGAAGCCAGAAAGACATGTTGGTCATTGTTTGGGGAGTAAAATGTGGTCAGTGTGAAGATTTCCTTGGCCAGGATACCTTTCAATAATAAATAACAACCCAAAGGTCCTGGTCAACATGAAAAGGACATGTTTTATCAAACAATAACACAACACCTCTGGATTTGTTAGAATTTCTAGTTGTATACTGCGAGTCAAAGGGAGATTGTGCAAGAACATTTCCTGTGCCCTTTCTATGTGTTTCTTGTAAAAGAAAAAATGCTTGGTTTAAGCATTTTCAAATGGGGGGGGGGAGAATCCAAGTCTTTTTACATTGAGAGAGACAATATTAATTTTGTCCATGTTTGCAATAATTAAACTCTAAGTAAGAAATACTTAGAAGAGACTTCAAAGTTTGTTTCATGCACAGTATGCAGTGCCTTTCAAACCCAGGCTTTTTAAAGCATGAGGGTGGACGAAAGGGAATCATAAGGCTCCAGCTTATGAAATATACATCCCAGTGCCCAAAAGTACAAACAATTAACCATAACACAATAAAACAACAATTAACAGAAGCAAACCAAGAGGAGGAGTACATGGGGTGAGACCCACGTCTCGATCGAGCCACTGAATGGTGATCCCTTCTAGGGCTGAGGGGGGGGGTGAGCATTATTGCCAGACATTGTGGGAGAGAAGATCTCAGTAATCAAAGATAGAAAGAAGAGAAGATGAATTGGAGGATATAAGGATACCTATCTAAAAATGAGAGGAGTTAATTAACAATAGGGGTGTTAAGATATTATCATATATAAAGGCAACATGGACACCCCAGGCAAGCCAGCCAAAGTATCAGAGGAGTGAGAGGAGAGCACACACACACACATACACAAAGTGCCCAGCCCCACCCCACAGTTCAGTCTCTTCAGGGGCAGCTGAAGAGGAGACATTGGTCTTCACCTCTTTCTCAAGGTCTCAGAACACCTTAGTGTCCAAGGCTTCACATATGTGAAGAAGCTGAGTTTTAGTTGAGGCAGTCATGACAGAGCCATTATAAAAGACAATTAGTTTCAAAGGGAAGCCACATTTATATTTTATGCTTGCTTGTTGGAGCAAAGAGGTGAAGGATGTTTAAAATCACAGCATTTCCTCAGTGTTTCAGGGGAGATGTCCTGGTATACCTGCACACTGGAATCCTGGTAGGCAAGGTTTGGGGTACTGGAAAGCTTCTTCAGTACTTGTGCTTTCTATGTCAGCTGAAAGGAGATCAAGGTGTTATTCAGCCAGGTAAGGAGGAATTAAATCATGTCCTGACACTCCTTCTGTTCAGGAATCCCATGAATTCTGGTGTTTAAGCATCTATTTCTGTCCTCCAAATCCTGTATTTTGTTTGTAAGATATTCATTTGTTTTAATTCCTGTATGTGGGCCTCATGAGAATGACCGTGTTCAAGAGCTGCATTAGCTGTATTTTCTATATCCCCAATTCAGGCTGTCAGGGGAGTGAGCTTTGAGTTCACTGGCTCAAGGGTGAGTGCCCAGTCTTTTTGTAAGTCCTACACTAAAATTTACATGACGCCTTTCCAGGAGATCTGAAAATGATGGGTCTGGTGCTGGGGGACTCTCACCTCTGCTTTCTTTCCCTCTTGTCATCTCTGTGTCCTCTGTTAGAGTTTTTGGCTCCTTAAGAGATGAGCAAACCCCAACATTTCTTAATCTATTGACCTTTTAGTTCTTTGCATCAGATAAGTATTTTTGATCTTGAAAATTGGGCGAAATTCACTCAATTTAATTGGTAAAAGCTGAATTCCTGTCCTGCTCAGGTTTTATGCATCCACCATGATCGATGGCAAACCACACCCCCTATTATTTCATTTCATTTCATTTTATGCTGCCTTTCTCTCAGGAGGGACCCAAGGTGGCTCACAGACAAAAGATGTGAAATGCTTTGGATGTAATCTCCTAGTATCCAATGGAACCTTCTGCCTAATTTGTGTAGGACTCCCACCCATAGGAACATAAGTAATTATTTTGGGGGTTATTTTTTTAAACCAGACTCTTTTTAAACCAGATTTTTTTAAACCAGATTACAAGTCTGTGAACCATGAAGCCTCTTATGTTAGTAAAAACTATAGCAGAAAATTCTCTCTCTGTGTCTCTTTCTACTTGCTGTGTTTTCCCTGTCATATCATACAAAATGCATTTTCTTTTAAAATCTTGACTCCTGAGAACCTGTCTCCCTAGAAGAACCTCATAACCAAACCAAGATCTAGACTTTAGTGTCCAAGTCTCAAGGTGGATTCCTTTCATTAGTATGCCTGGATGGTTTTTCAAAACTGGTTTCTGGAAACACTAAGATTTCTGTGTGAAGTTGAAGGCTTTCACAGCTGGCATCCATAGGTTTTTGTGGGTTTTTCGGGCTGTGGAGCTGTGTTCTAGCAGAATTTCTTCCTGACGTTTCACCTACATCTGTGGCTGGCATCTTCAGAGAATGCTGGCATGGAAGTGAGTGGGGTATATATGTACTGTGAGACCCTTAGTTGAGAGGATGTGATTTGCATGTTAATCTGTGTATTGTTCTGTTGTTGAATGGAAAGGCCTCAGGGTGGAAGGATATGCAAGAAGGATTAGTGTGTATTTAATTAGTTGTCCATTGTCTGCTGGGTGTAGATCCTGGGTGTAGTTCATTTGCATGTGCTGAGTCTTGATTTTGGTGTTTTTCAGGACTGGTAGCCAAACTTTGTTTATTTTCAGAGTTTCTTCTTTCCTGTTGAAGTTGTCCAGGTGTTTGTGGATTTCCTTGGTTTCCCTGTGCATTCTGAACTGATAGTTTTTGGCATGGCCCATAATTTTGGTGTTTTCAAATAGAATTTTATGCCCAGGTTGGTTTATAACATATTCTGCTACTGTTGATTTTTCTGACTAGCCCAGTCTGCAGTGTGTCTCATGTTCCTTGATTCATGTTTGAACACTGCATTTTGTGGTCCCTATGTAGACTTGTCAACAGCTGCATGATATGAGGTAAACTCCTGCAACTGTGAGAGAGTCTCTTCTGCCCTTCATTGAGCACAACATTTACTGGATTTTTCTGATTGGTTTGTAGACCATTTGGAGGTTGTGTTTCCTCATCAGTTTCCCTATTATGACTGTGACTCCTTTGATGTATGGTACAAATACCTTCCCTTTGGGTGGTTGTTTTTCTTCACTCCTGTGGTTTTTTCTGGGTCTGGCCGCTCTTCTTATGTCTGAGCTGGAGTAACCATTAGCCTGTAGAGCCCAGTTTAGGTGATTCAGTTCATCTTCCAGGTAGTAGGGATCACAGATCCTTTTTGCATGGTCCACCAGTTTTTTTTATTGTGCTTCTTTTTTGTCTTGGGTGATGATTGGAGTTCTTGTGTAGGTATTTGTCTGTGTGTTTAAGTTTTCTGTATACCATGTGGTGCAATCTTTGCAAACCGAACCAAAAAACAACCACCCAAAGGGAAGGTATTTTAGTCAGATTCAAAGGGTCCATGTGTGTGTGTGTGCATGCATGTGTGAGCATGAAAGAGAAAAAGGAAGGGAGAGGGAACTTTATCTATAAAGAGGTCCTTTCATAGCAAGGAGAATGTTCTGAAAGAAAGAGCAAAGTTACATGGCTGCAACTCTGACCTTTGCATGTGACCGTGCAACCAAATACTGTGTTCTTCCTTGGTCTTGTTAGATACTCTTCTCCCTGCTTTGGTGTGTGGCAAGAGCATTGTGATGTCTCATAATGTTGTCAACATTCCTGGATTTCATAGCAGCATAATATAATGACTTCAAGCTTAGGTAGGCTTGTTTTGATTGAGCTTGCCAGGAGGGCAACTCTAGTGAAATATGCACTTAAACCAGACTCTTATGCCTGCTGCCAAAAATAACAAAACCAACAGGTGTTAGCAGGCAGGGCTGTGTTACCAAATATTTGACAGTCCGTCTTTGTCTTTTTCAGTGAAGAGGAATGTTTTCATTCACATAGCCAATTTCAGTGTTGGAAGAAAATGATACTGTGAGTGACATTGTATATTAGCATTCTGCTATCTTAGCAGTTTGTTGATAGAATTTTACAAACCTTATCGCTTATCATTAATGATGGCATAAAAACACACACACACACACTCATAATTAGACAGTTTATAATCTAGCCTGTTTGTAAGTCCTGTATGTATAATGAATATTGAATTTGAAACACAGAAACATGTTTGTAATGAAAACCTAGACTTATTATGTATTGCTGCTGTTCTTTTCTTTTTTGCATATGTACAACTAAGCAGTCAGACTCTAGTGGCATCTGCCATTTTTGCTTCCTTTAACCCTTTGGTTACACCATGTCTGTCAAGTGTCTAGTCAGTTTGCAAAACAACAAAACAACAAACATGTTGCAACAGGCTGGAGAATGATGTTAGGATATGGATGGGCTATGCAGTCAAAGGTGAAATGTAGAGATGTGTGTGTGTCTGTAATTTTTCCACTTGAGAACAGCTTCTAGGCAAAGCACAAGCAACATCTAGAAAAACAAAGTAAATCTAACACCAGATGGCCAACACAGACATCAACATGAATTTTCCCAAAGGTAGAACTCATAGACACAGACTTTGTTATGGGTAACAATAGATATCAAAAAAGGTAAACATCGTTAAGCTAGGAAAGAAAATCACGTGGTGGATGATGGACAGCAAGAGGCTGGGTCAATATACATCATACAGGCATTATCCAATTAACATAAGGTTAACACCTAGAAGGTGGAGTATGGGAAAGGCCTAGAGAATCCTTGGTTTAGAATGTTATTGTTCAAGATGTGAGTGCGTGCCTGCCTGGCAGCAGTGGTTTTAACTGCAACAAGGTTGAGATCCTAAGCTTTTGAGATTGTTAAAGATGTAATCTTTCATGGCTGAACTGGACAAGTTCATCACAATGGATTTTACTTAGTTATCTTATTTTACTATTATATGCATTAATAAAACTATGCTTTTGGACTTTACAATGTGTCTTCTTGACTGAGGAAGACAGGATCCTGAAGAAGGAAAGCTGAGCCAGTTGATAGCAAGAGTTACAAAGTGGCTGTGGATCACAGCAGCCAGCGTGTCCTGCAGATTCTGCTGGGTGCCAAAGAGCATCACTACAACACTCATCATCCACACACTGACATGACATGATATTCTGACATCAAAAGTCAGAAAGGGAACAACAATATTCCTAAGGCAGACTTTACAGCCATTAAAATTAAACCAGGAGTCAAGCATTTAGAATAATGGAGAATTTATATTCAACTGGTCTCATAAATCATGTGTAATTATAAATTTCTGTTTGTCCATCACTACTTGTTATTTGTAGAAAAGTTTGGCCAGCTGGGAGTTACAATCCAACAACATCTAGAGCTCTGAGTTTATACCTGGATTTTATATTTTCAGTTTTTTCCAGACTTTCAAAAATACCTTTTTTATCTTTTGTGCTTGCAGGAGTCACATGATCACATGTTCTGCTAAGTGGGCAACTATGGATTATTAGGGGCTGTGTTAACTCCCCAGAAGACCTTGGAGTACCACACCTGCTCCTACATTTTTTTAAAAAATGCACTGAAACATCCTCTATGGGACCTGGAGGCATTTTATGGGCTTTCCTGGGTCCCTAGCAGGCATTTTGGAATATAAGCCATTTTTAAAAAAAAAAAAAAATCACAAAATTTCATTTTGACTACCAGAACTAGCAATATAAAAGGTGGTATTAGATGATGGCTTTTATGATTGCAAAGCATGATACTGTACCTGGTTCCAGAAGCAGAGGTTCCAATTGGGGAGTTCTATGAGAAGAAAGTGGCTTAGCATTCTGCCTGTGGATCAGAGTTGGCCAGTGGTTGCTGTGGAATAAGGTGAGATACAGACAGAGTGTGTGTCTGACCTTGAGGCAAGACCAGATTGGTAGTGGCTGAGCTGATATATTTATAGGCCAAAATGTATCCTGGGACAGTTTTGGGATTAAGGTGAAGTTCCCAGAAGAATAGAACTGGAAGTCTGTAAATGGCTGGATAATCAGCATGAATGTCCCTTGACAAAGGAGTCTCACTCCCAGAGAGAGATAATCTTGGACTTCTGTTCATGTGAAAACCCAATCCCATCACCCACCATCACTCTTGTCAGTGAAGGGATTATGCAGATTCTGATCTTAATTGATTTGTCCTGGCTAAGTACCCTGGCTTCCCCCATGCTGAGCCAGCAGGATCTCCAAATATGGTCTTTATATGGCATGGCTAATTTTTTGCACTGGTAGTGCCCTTTTGGCTACCTGTCTAAAGCATTCATTTAATATCAAACTGATATCAAAAAGAGAAGGGGTGTGGAGGAAGGCTATACCTTGGGGTAACATAAAATATATTGCTGCCTGAGGCAGAGCAGAAAATGGCAATTCTCCTCATTGTCTTCAGTTCAAGGAGCATAGCAACCAAAGACGGTTACTTTGGCATATGAGTAGAAAAATCCCACAGACAACATACTCCATCCCTGGCAGTACAAGTACAATAAAAATTGAATTAAATTAAATAACCCTTTCATGCCATGCCTCAATCTGCCTGCTGAGATGACCTACTCTCTCTTCCTAAAGCAGGACCTGTCCTGCATCCAAAGTCTAATCCCTCAGGGTGCCATCCTGTCCCCAATGCTGTTTAACATCTATATGAAGCCGCTAGGTGAGATCATTTGGAGTTATGGGGCTGGGTGTTATCAGTACGCTGACGACACCCAGATCTATTTCTCCATGTCTCGGTCATCGGCCTTGAATTCTGATGGTGTCTCTCCTCTCAGTGACTGTTTTAAGGCAGTAATGGGCTGGATGAGGAAAAACAGATTGAGATTAAATCCAGACAAAACAGAGGTGCTCACAGTAGCAGCCCCAAAACCTGGAATTGGGTTGCAACCACCAGTCCTGGACAGGGTCACACTCTCTGTGAGGGACTGTGTTCACAGTCTGGGGGTGCTCTTAGATTCGTCGCTCCTGATGACAAATCAGGTAAATGTGATGGTCAGGAGCGCCTGTTATCAGCTTCAGGTGATACGCCAGCTGCGCCCTTTCCTGGAAGTAAGGGATCTTGAGATTGTGGTGCACGCGCTGGTAACCTCCCGTCTGGATTAGTGTAATGCGCTCTACTTGGGGCTACTCTCATGCTTGGTCTGGAAACTGCAGTTGGTACAAAACATGGCAGCCAGAGTGGTCTCGGGAACATCAAGGAGAGACCACATAACACCTGTACTAAAGTCTCTCCACTGGCTGCCTATTAGTTTCTAGGCCCAGTATAAGGTGTTGGTTATGACCTTTAAAGCCAAATGGCTTGGGTCCAACCTATCTTCGGGACCACCTCTTCCCATATAATCCATCCTGCACACTCAGGTCCTCTGGGAGGAATTTGCTGCAGCCCATAAAAACTAGGCTGTCTGCAACCTCTTGGAGGGCCTTCTCAGCATCCACTCCCAGACTCTGGAATGGCCTGCCAGATGAGATCCATCAAATTAAGAAATTGAGCAGCTTTTAAAAAGCTGTTAAGACGGATCTCTTCTGGCAGGCCTTTCCTGATTGATTTCCCAGCCTCAGGAACTCCCCCATTCTGCCTCCTCCCTCCTTGGATGTAGCCACTTCTTTGTTTGTGTAATTTGCATTTGTCTTTTAGTTTTTGTTAAGTTAGAATCATAATTTATTTATATTGTTTTAATTATGATGTTTTAATATATTTTCAGTTTAATACTTTTTAAGGGGTGGGCAGGATTTGGGTTGTGTTCTATACATATTGTATGGAATTTAAACTGTTGTTAGCCGCCCTGATTGTTGACAGAGGGGCGTGGTATAAATTATTATTATTATTATTATTATTATTATTATTAATTATTATTATTATTATTATTATTATTATTATTATTATTATTAATGTAGCTGTACCTGCATGAGGTACAGGTACTTTGCAACCAGCTGGACACTAAGCCCTAAATCCCATTGGCAGTTGAAACAAGAAGAAGCCCAGTGAATGAAGGGAACTTGCATGCTCTAAGTGGTGACTTACCCATTGATTCCATGCATCTACTCTAACTGGTAGTAACAAAGGGATTTTGGCCTGAGCAGCATCCAGGAGTAATCAGCCAAACTTTTTTTTAAAAAGATTTTATTGATTAAAAAAATTCAAAACAATACATTACACATATACATACAACCACAAAACCTTATACATATAAATGAGAAAGCCACATCACAATTCAGAAACTAACAGTACATACATTACAAAAGCACAAACATACACAAACAAAAACACAAGATAAAAAAAGGTAACTTCGGGGGGTTGCAGACTGCCAGAAATAATGCAAATTGAGTCCACTTTTAGGGTTAGGGTTAGTACTAGGGAATCATGGGAATTGTTTTTTTTTCCTGAGACATTGAGCCTTCTCTGTCAGAGAGCTCTGGTGCCACAATAAAATACAGTTCCCATGATTCCCTAGCACTAACCCTAACTCTAAAAGTGGACTCAATTTGCACTATTTCTTGTAGTCTGCAACCCCCCATACTGAACCTAGACTTAGATCTTAAATTACGTCTGTAGAACTTTCCTTATAAGGCTCTTAGAGCAAGGAGCCCACAGATAGATCATCAACCAAAACATCTTTCTAAATAAGTTTAGAGTAATCTTAAACTAGTCAAAACTAGAAATAATAATATTACAATAATTATTTCTCACCAATAAATTTAATCGGTTTGAGAGACGCTAATAAAAGAATTGCAAATCAAAAAAGATTAAACAACCTTGCTTCTCATTATAACTCCAATCATCATAAAATTATCAACAGCTCTAACATCTTCTAGCATCTTTCCATATAGTCTTGTAGCGGTTTCCAAATCCTATTGTTTTTCTCATGGTCTTGTCCTCTTAATAGGCTGGTAAGTTCGTCCATCTGCTCTAGTTCACATAGTTTCTGTAACCAACATTCTATTGTCGGCGTTTCTTCTAATTTCCAATATCTAGCTAAAACAATTCTGGCGCTTGTGGTCATATAAAACAATAATTTCCCATGAGTCTTCTCTATATCAAGATTATAACATATACTCAGTAAGTATAATTTAGGGTCAAAGTCAAGCTGCAAATTTAGAATAGATTCAACAATCAGCCAAACTTTTAGACCTAACCTCCTTTGTATAAATATTTGACATAGGCTCCCTTTAAGATACAATATTTGAACTGTACCCAGCATCAGAAACCTGAACCGTGGGACCTGGCTGAGCCTTGTCACTTGTTCCCTGTGATATAATTTCACTTCAAAAGCAGGATGGCCATTTATAAAAGAAGCACATTCCTTTCTAGACAGTGAGCCAATCATGTGAGCATAGCTGTGGCCAAAATAGTCCTCATGCTCCCTTTTCCTCTACTACAGTATCTGTCTCAAAATGAAGCATGAGATCATAGCACCAGTTTGGGGGATTGGTTCAGTTTCCCATTTCTTCCTAGATCTTTTTAAAGCTCATACTGTCCTTACAGAAATGACCTCTTCAGCTACAATATAGAGATAATCATGTGACTAGTTGTTTACTGCATTTTTGCCACTGTCCTAATTTGAATCCCTTAACCTAAGAAGACATTTTATGCTGTGTAGTTTTGGGGAGTTGTGCAGTTTTGTCATCACCAGATAGCCCTAGATGGAGTGTTTGAATGGCAACAGGCAGACAATCAGCTGAGCATCATAATGGGTAACAGGAAAAGTGTCATTCAATTATTGTGAGGGTACATATGCAGAACCTTAACAATATTTCAGTGAGAGATAGAGAGATCTGACACACTTCTGGTGCAAAATCTTTTATGTCTGCAAACATTAAGAAAAGGATGATTGCTGTAACATTATTTTTCAAGTAGAAAATTGCATCCACTATTCACCTGTGTTGCAAAGCAATAAAATTATTATTATTATTATTATTATTATTATTAAAAAAACAGATGTTTTGGTTTCTTCAAGATCTCTGCATCTCTTATATAACTGCCAGTATGCAAGTCTCAACCAAATGGAAGAAAGAACTTTAAAAACAATATCCACTGAAAACATTGATTTAGACCAGGGGTAGGCAACCTTTTTGAGCCGGGGGCCGGCTTGCTGTCCCTCAGACAATTGGGGGGCCGAAGCACCAAAAATAAATAAATAAATAAATAAATAAATAAATAAAAAATATATGCATGCACACTCTCTCAGCACCAGAAAAGCCATGGCAAAACCCCTGTGGAGATTTTGCCAAGAAAACCCCAAGAACAAGTAATAACAACAATAATATCATCATGGCGGTGGGTGGCGGCGGTGGGGGCGGCAGCAGGGCCGGCCTGGGGCCGGTCCAAAGGCCTCGGGGGGGGGGGGCATTCGGCCCCTGGGCCTTAGGTTGCCTACCCCTGATTTAGACTATACTACTGAAAACTGTTCAAGCCAATCCATGGAGTCAAGTCCCTTCAGCAAGGCTACCAAAAAGAAATAACGTCTGTATTTTTAGTATAGTGATATGTTTAAATTGAAGTCCAGCTTGATTAGTCTCATAACTATATTTGCTAGCTATTTGCTATTTTTGCTATATATTTGCTATTCATCCCTCATCCTTTTTGCAAGCATTCTCCAATCAAGATCTTCCTTGGAAGTCTGGGTGGTAGTTCTGTTGAAGTGATGCAGATACAATACTCTTAATTTTATGTGTGTATGTGAGTGCATGCATGCACATGCAACCCCCCCCTTTTTTTGAGCTGCTAGTTTCCTTCAGATGACCTGAAGAGCAGCAGATTTGTCATTAATTTTAAAAATAATATAGCATACCGCTCTGATGACAAACTTTCCTTTG
This sequence comes from Phrynosoma blainvillii, assembly GCA_026167975.1. Classification (NCBI taxonomy): domain Eukaryota; kingdom Metazoa; phylum Chordata; class Lepidosauria; order Squamata; family Phrynosomatidae; genus Phrynosoma; species Phrynosoma blainvillii. The sequence goes on from JANUYF010000001.1 coordinate 276,024,116, forward strand.
GGAAGCTATATTTGTATACAACCCCCAATAGGAACAAGAAAAGACTGCTCCATGAGTTATTTTTAAGTGGCTGGAAATAGTATCTCCATTATTTCAGGACATTAATGAATGCAATCTTTTGTAAGCAAACATTGGCCCTTTGTTGACAGCAATGTGTTTCTCTACTTTTCTTATTATCGTAGGTTTTTGAAAAGGGTCAGACCTGGAGAAAAAAAATACTTTTCCACCTGCTCCAAATAAGAAATCATAGTACCAGGTACATGTGGTGATTTGGACTGAAAATCATAAGGAGGAATATTTTACCAGGTCACACTATTTTCTCATCTAGCTCTGTATGATCTATACTGAATGGCAGAGTCTGGACAAGTTAGTTTTTTGGACTACATCAGCCAGAATGCACCTCACTGAGTCAGCATGACCAGTGGTCATCTTCTTTAGGAGATTCTGAGGATTGTAATCAAGAAAAGTAACTATTCCAAACTCTACTGACTAGCGGTAGCTATCTAGAAACTTAAGCAACTTCTTCTGCTCATCTGATTTTCAACATCACTTTTTGGAGATGCTAAAGATGGAAACTTGCACCTTCTGCATGCAAGCTGTGCTTTGCCACTGAGGTTTAGTCCCTTGCACAGATACCATACAGACACTTAATTATCTCGGTCTTTGATTGTTAGAGTCAAAAGGGATTAAGACAGAGGACTCTATGTTCACTACAATAACTGATTAGATGCCCCCTCAAAGGAGCAACAATGAAGAGTTTTTTAGCACCTTCAAGACTAAACATTTTATTACACCATGAGTTTTTGTAGAATTTGTTATTACGTGCCTCCAACTTATAGTGATCCTGTTGTTGTTGTTGTTGCTGTTGTTGTTGTTGTTGTTGTGTGCCTTCAAGCCATTTCTAATTTATGACGAACCTAGCATGGAGTTTTCTTGGTAAGTTTCTTCAGAGTACATTTGCTATTGTCTTCTCTTGAGGCTCAGAGCATGTGACTTGCCTAAAGTCACCCAATGGGTTTCATGACTGAGCTGGGAATTGAATGCTGATCTCCAGAGTTGTAGTCCAACACTCAACCCACTATACCACTCTGGTTCTCTATGGTGATTGTACCATGGGGTTTTCCTGGGAGGTTTATTCAGAGATTTGCCATGTTTGAGCAGGAATTTGAACCCTAGCCTCCTGAAGTCCTGGTCCAGCATTCAGACCCCTACACCACACTGGTTCATTTGTGAAATATAGGAATGTTATTTAGATGCATGGAATGTTATTCAGAATTTCAGACATATATAGAGAGGAAGAGAGAGAGGGAGAATACCAAGTTGGGTGGGAGATTCCAGACAGTGGTATCAGAAGGAAATTAAATGTAGATGATACTAATAGTTCGTTCTCAGAGGACAAAGGCCATTAAACAGGATCTTGTTTTTATGAGTGAAGAGTGGATATGTGGAACCATGCTCCAATATGCTCATAATGCAAAGTGTTTGTTCATATATTCATAATGCAATGTGATTAATCCAACTTTATGTGCATGGGAGCTAATCATACAATATTTCCTCATATCATGGGGGGAAAGAATAATGCAATTTAGGCTTCCACACTTACTGCCACATGTGGACTGTCTGTACCACAAACTGCATTGTGAGAATAGTGGAGATACTCTTCCTTTTATTCTGTGACATTTACTCTGCTTTTAATTGGCTTAACAACAACAACAAATCTTATCAACAAAGGATATTTAGTAGAGTATTGGATTTACAATACATATGTTGTGTGACAAACAACCTTTTAATATCGGAGAAACAGATCACACTGTAAGGGATGTGATGCCAATCCAACTGATTTACACATATGCAGACATGCTGAAACAAATGCAAATGGATTCTGCATTTCTTGGATGAGAATTTGGTTAAAACCATTAAAGCCTGTTTTGTTGCTTTTCTAACAATTAAGAGACAATTAACAGAATGGCATGCAGCAATAATACAGAATGTACGAGTCTTCAGAGTGTGGGGTTTTATTTACAGGAAGACTATAGTTTCATAATAATAATTGACTGTAAGAAATATACAGTGCTTTTCCCTAAATCATTTAGGCTGCATCTACACTGCAGAATTAATGCAGTATAACACTACTTTTAACTGCTGTGGCACAATGCTATGGAAATTTGGGATTTGTAATTTTGTGAGATATTTAGCCTTCTGTCTCAGAGACCTCTGGTGCCACAATATACTACAAATCCCAGGATTCCATAGGATGGAGCCATGACAGCTAAAGTGTTGTCAAGCTATATTAATTCTGCAGTGTGACAGCAGCCTTAGTAATCTAAAAGTCAAAGGTTACACTGTTATGTGTATAAGCCATAAAGTCGCCATAAGTGTACATATCTATCTCTTCCAATGGTTTTTATTTTCCAAAGAGAGTATTATCCATTTTGTTTCTTAGTTGTATGCAATTGGACACCATTCCAGGAAACATATTGATCAGGAGAACTTAGTTCATCATTCTCAGAGATGCAGGCTATTACTTGGAAGTGAAATTGTAACTTGAAGGCCTTTGCAGATGGTACAAAGCTAAATACACAGAGGCATGTTAAGATAATCTAACACTAAAAGATGGAGGATCCATCCACTCATTTTGAAACTAGATATGTCTACCTTGTTTTTCCAAACTGGGTACACATGTCCAGCTGCGTTGGTGGATACACACGTAGAGCTCCATGGAAATAGGATCTGACATGGAGATCAAACACAGAAAGGTTTGGCTCACTGTGTGTTATCCTTTATAGATCTGTACACACTTTGTGTTTGTCCACAGAAGGCGAAAGTGACTCCCACAATGATTTAAACTTCATGTTTCACGTGTTGACCATAAGATACATAAGCCTATCTTATTTTCCCTTCTGATTTTTGTCAATAGTTAAAGGGTTATAGATCCAAATTAGAAGGTAACAGGACTTTTGTACAGGATTGTGGGAATAGTCTAATGAGTGGGTAAATGCACCCAAGGGTTCCTTTACTTGACTATATAATGTTCAAATGTCAACGCACTGTGTGCTTTGGAATATGACATGCCTCACTTTAATTTCTTTAAAAAGTACAAGGTATTATATTCACAGTAATGAACCCAGTTATGCTGAGTTTGGCATTTTAATAGATATTTTCCATATTAACTTAATTTTTTTTTAAAGATCGAATGTGCAGTTGTCTTTTAGACTATTGTGAGCAACATAGATTTAATGTGAAGTCGAAAGCTTTCAAGGCTGGCATTCATAGTTTTTTGTGGGTTTTTTGGGTTGTGTGGCCATGTTCTAGAAGAGTTAGATTTAATGCTGAATGCCCATTTTTGAACTATAGTCTCCCAGCCCTGGTGAATTTCAGTACAATTCTCACCAACCATTTAAAAACCTTATCAAATTAATTTCCTCTGTGTTATATAGACAAGGTTAATTAATTGTGTGGCCACTAGTGGCATATGGTTGTGGAATGACGCTGTGTCTGAAAGCTTGGAGAGGAGAAACAATGTTGACCTGTGTGTGTAAAAATCCCAGCCTTCAAAGCAACAAGTTGTACTGCTAACTCTCAGCATTTTTGTTGTTACCAAACTGTAGCACAGCAAATCCTTACAAAGCAATGCCATACATTCAACACATGCCCCATAATTCTTTCTGGAGACAGTGCACAGCTGCTCTAGTTTAGTATTAGCTGCTGCTTATGGCCTGGTATCTCCTTTCAATAATAATAATAATGATAAAAACACACAACACAGATGGCAAGGTATCTTTTACATCAAGATGGTAAATATGAGCTTGGATCAGGTGAAGGGGTGATGTAAGTACATGCAATTATCCTTGAAAACACACACACACCCTCTACCAAGTAAAAATATACTATTTAAAGTATGTCTTCAAGCAGTCAACACTCTTCCAGTGAGAATGCTGATATCTGAAACAAAAAGAAAAAACATTTTGATAATGAACAAATTCTGTAACTGCATGACTAAAAAATTATCTAAATCGGTGGGAAACACCATATTAATCACATAACCACAGCAGAGTTTCATGGTCAGTAATGTCTCCAATAGCATCACACAAACCGTGCCAAGATTGGAGCAACCTGGAAGAAAAGGGCACTCCTATGACAATCACACGTCCTATAGTGTAGAATATTTCTGGCTACACAGTCATGTCCTTACCATCAATCTGGATTTTCCAGGCCACTGTGGGGTAAGAGGAAATTCTTTTTTCTCACAATTTTTGGAGAAAAGCCCTGCATTGCCTGTGAATCCTAAGGAATGTTGTATGCTCAGGTTGCAGCTGCTATTGGGTGAGTATGGGGTTTCCAAGCCCTGATCATAACAACTGTAGCAGAAAATTAATCGACAGTGCATTCCTCTCTCACTCTCACTCATTCACTCTCTCTCACACACAAATCTTGCTGAGCTCAACACAACATATGCTCCATGTTTGGCTTTGTAAGACACACAGGTTATAATGACCCATCGTTGAGGAATGGCTGCCTCTTTGGGGGCACTTGGCAACTTACTCTAATTTGTAAGGTGAGAGTAAACTAAAGCACAGGTACCTAAGGAGGCCCAAAGAAGAATTATAAATGCGACAATGGAAAGAGACATTTGCTGTGTAAAACAGCAAAACAACAACAACTCACAAATACAGGCAGTCTTTAGATGTTTAACTTATTTATTACATATTATTATTTGTTGTTGTTAGCTGCTCTCGAGTTGGTTCCGACTCATGGCAACCCTATGGATTAGACATCTCCAAGAATCTCTATCTTCCCCTGCCTTACCCAGATCCTGCAAGCCCTTCCCCATAACCCCCCTGATCAAGTCTATTCATCTGGTTTGTGGTCTTCCTCTCTTTCTTCTACTTTCTACCTTTCCTAGCATTATTGTTTTTTCTAGTGGTCTGTGCCTTCTCATTGTGTGGCCAAAGTACGATAGTTTCAACTTAATCATCTTTGCTTCCAAGGAGAGCCCTGGTCTGATCTGTTCAAGAAACCATTTGTTTGTCTTCTTGGCTGTCCTAAGTACTCTTCTCCAGCACCACATTTCAAATGAGTAGATTTTCTTTCTATCTGCTTCCTTCACTGTCCAGCTCTCGCATCCGTGCATGGTAATTGGGAATACAGTGGCCTGAACAAATTTTGTTGCGGGCTGAGTGCTACACAGCCATTGTTTCTCAAACCTGACCTATTGTACTTATTAGTGCAAGACCAGGACCATACTCATTTTTTTAAACTGACAAACTGGACAGAATACTTCTGCCTGTATAATTTTGCAGTACATGAATTACAGGGCAGAAGGTGACAGTCCACCTTTATCCCTCCTGATGCTGTTCATGTCAGCTGCTCTTTTCAGAAGGATTCTGAAGGGCATGATTTGACTCCCCTAGCTCAGGGCCTCTGCAGATGGGTGGCACAGAACTGCCCCAGGAAGTGGCAGATTGGGGCCATGGCAATCCCACGCCACGGCCCCAATCCTCCCTTTTGCCACCCCAAAAAGAGCGGCAAAATGCCACTCCTTTTAGGGGCGGCAAAAAGCCACCCTAAGAGCTGGTGCCGTGGCTCTTCCATGCCCTTTCAGCGCAGCATGTTTAAACACTGTGCCCAGGAGGGCGTCCTGACACCATGCGCCATGTATAACAGTGCGTGGTGCCAGGACAGCGTCGGCGTGGGGTTGGGGCAGCTGGCGTGCTGCTGCCTTGCCCCAACTCTACCTCCAGGCTGGCCCTTTGGGCCGGTCTGCAGAGGCCCTGAGTTTGGGGATCTTTCTGCCTGGATCTTTTCAACTTTGCCATGCCCTTCCACTGCTATCCTACTGGATGAGTAAGACAGACTGATCTGCAGCTCTGTATTTTAAAAATTTACTCTAGCTATCTGTCCATTCTTACTGATTGAATTTATATCCCATATTTCTCCTATGATGGGCTCCATGAACCTAACACTATTAGCCTTTTCCTCATGTGCCTGACTTTGGTAACTTCCAATTTCCTTGGAGATTGGCATGGCAATCCTAACCATATTTATTTTGTTAGAATTGATTACCATCACATCAGAAATTGGAAAAAAATACTTATTTGGGCTAGAATGAGAATTCACAGGACTGTGCTTATTCAGAGACTGTAGAAGTGGTAGTTCAAAGAAGTAACTTTTCCAAGCTTGGCACTGTTTTCAGTAGGGACAACTGCTAGCTAATCATGCAAAATACAGTAACCTAAGTCAGTGTGGGAACATTTATCACAGGATAATCTGATATGTTAAGTGAAGTGGGAGAGAGTGAGAGTTCAAGAAATACCAGAAGTGCTCACCAGGGCATTACAAGAAATTTCCTATTTCATCTGAGATACTCGTATACTAGAAATATGTTTTAGTAATCCAGAGAAATGCAGAACCAATGCTGTTATCATTAACATTGCTAACTTCACATTTGGACCTAAGAGTAATTTGCTGTAGTGCTATAATGGGCTGTAACTACATAATGTTAAAACTATTTTAAAAGTTTTTAATCCATTATTCTAACAGAGAAAGCATGACACAAAGAAAAAAGAATGCTTTTCTGATCTTTCCCCCACCCCCTGGCCCATTTTTCTGAGTCTTTTTTATCTCTAGCTCCAATTGGAGTCTGCCACATCACCAATTAAATGTCTTTCAGGAGTCAGCAACTATGTGACAGTGTCATCAAGTCTCACCTTGTGCTACAATTAGATATGATTTTAGGAGTTTCTGGCTTTGGAATTCTGCTAATTTGGTAAACTTCTTTGCAACAGGAAAAATAATGCTTAAGGATAGCTAGTCTCCTTGTTCACTGAGGGAGGGAGGGAGGGAGGGAGGGAGGGAGTGAGGGAGAGAGGAAGGGATAGAAAGAGAGTTTTGTGTTATAGTCATTCCTCCCCAATATTTCAGATGAGATTTCTTCCTTGTGGGGGTGCTATTGTGGATTTGATCCCTTCTCATGAGTATAGTGCAAACTAACAGGAAGATATTATTGTTGGTAAAACATGCATCTGAGAAAGTAGGCTGAAGTCTATGAAAGCTCATGCTACCAGTTTCTTCTGTTGAAAGATGCTACAAGATCCCTTTGCATACTGATTATTGCTGACAGTTTTAAAAAATCATTGGAAGAGTCTTATTCCAGATCTGAGAATGTTTTACAACAGTCTCTCTAAAGCATGGAACAAGTGGAAAGCCAAAGGAATCATATCACAAGAATGTATGCTTCTTCAAGCAAACCTAGAAGAGCCTTGAATTTACCATTACAGTGCCATTTGGTGAAGAACCAGTGGGAGAGCTATAGTTAGCAGATGCCAGTGTTAGAGATTTCATGCACTTCCTTTATCTATATATTCCTTCTTTTTCTTTTCAACAATCACAGCAGAATGATGAGGGAGTGAACTATGTGAGAGACTGTGATTAGATTTCCCAGTGTCTTTCCTTTATATCAAGCAGCAGTAGCAGGGGGTGTCTGATTTGATCAGGGATAGATCTGGAGGAAGAAAACATAAGACTACTACCCCTTGGTGCTATGTTCCTCAACTAAATCACTCTCAAAGATTGGGTGCAATACAATACTGATTTGAGCCAATACTAGCTTTGGGATTTAGATTGGAGAAGTGGAGTAAAGGGGAAGGAAGCAACCCCACCCAGTGTTGCTTTGCTGATCTAAGCAACAACCTCTCACAGCTCTTTCAAGGTTGGGGCAGTATGCTGTAGAAGGATGCAGGAGAGGGTCTTCTCTGCTGTGGCACCTTCCCCTTGGGGCCAACCTGGCTGATTGGCACCAACATTGCTGTCATTCTAGTGCCAAGAAAAACATGGTTGTTCACTAAGGCTTTTGGAGCATAAATGGTTTTACACAAATCCTCACGTGTATATAAGTTTAAATTGCCTTAAACTATTTTAACTGGTTTTAAACTATTTTAACCAATTTAATTGGTTTTTTTGTATGCTACCTTGAGATCTTCAGATAGAGAGCTGGATATAAATATTTAAACAAGTGTGCAGTAATCCTTACCGTAATAATGAATCTTCTGCATCAGGCCATATTTTAAGAAATAGTATTTTCCTTGATCTGTGCTGTGCCTTCAAATTTCACAAGGTTAAAAAAAAGTCACTTTGGAGCACCCAAAATCATAGTTTGAATCTTTTCTGAACCAATAACACATCAGATGTAGTAATTATTTAGTAAGTTCAATGGTTAAGATCAGCTTTGGCTGTGCCTTGTAAAACCTCTTGTGGGTTACTGTGCATCAGTTCCTGGAATGAGAATCTGTGAAATATGGTTATTGCAATAATGTCTTGTGAAACTAGAAGTTACAAAACTCATATGAAAACAATGATTGCTGATTTCTGTAGAACAGCTAAAACAATATCTTAATTTTAAACATATTGAGATTGAAATAAACACCATCAACAGCAATGGCATTTATTGCTTAGAGTTGGAGCTTAGGTCATTTGAGTACATTTTCCACTGAAATTAGTCAGTCTTTTATTCAGGAAGAGGCTGTTGTTCAGTAGTAGAGCAGAACTGTATAGCAATAGCGATAGCAATAGCAAGTACATTTCTATACCACTTATCAGTGCACTTAAGCACTCCCTAAGTGGTTTACAATGTGTAAGCTAATTACACGTAAGTATGTAAGTTCAGTCTCTAGTATTTGCAGTTAGAAGAATTGGTTAGTCACGCTGGCTGAGGGATACTGGGATTTGTAATTTGAAGGGTAGTTTTTTCAAGCTCTGCTCTCAACTCTTTCTTATCTATGGATGCTATCACACAGGGGAAATCTGTTGGTTAATCCACACAAATCCCAAACAAAAACTGAATTTGTGCCTCACGATTTCACACAATGTCACACAGAAACTGGTCAGAAACTGGACAGAAACTGGTATTATCCGAGATCTTTTTAATTTTGGGAGTTTAGAGGAAATGCATTTGCGAAATTACAGTAATTTCGCATTTACTGTAATGTGAAAAGCAAATACGCACGGACAATTCTCTTTTAAAACCTGGAGGAGGGCCAAGAGGAGGAGGAGGAGGGGCCTCCAGGGAGGGAGAGTCCTGGGCTCCTTCTCAGTGCCAGGGAAGGGAAGGGAAGGGAAGGGAAGGCAGCCCAGGAGAAAAAAGTTTGGGACGGAGGAGAAGTTTGGCATTTGGGATAGAGGGAAAAGGAGGGGAAATAAGCTTCTCTTGCAGCAGCTGTGGGTGGATGTGTGTGCAAGTGTGGGGTGTGCTTGTGGAGCAACTTGGAGCTCCATCTCACCATGACGTTCTGCCCTGCAGGTCCTACAAAGGGGAAAGGCTTATGGGGGGGGGCATGGGAGCTACCTCCAGTTTCCCCCTCTCAATCCCTCCCTTGCCTCACCTTGCCTTGCCCTTCCAGCCTCCTCCTCCTCCTCCTCCTCCTCCTCTGCTCTCTTGAGAGGTCCTAACCCCAACGGAAGGGGGTTAGGACCTGTGCAGGAGGACATGACCCCAATTGTAGGACAGTTGACATTTCCTCCTGGGAAATCCAGGACTCGCCCTGGAAAAGGAGGAGTCTTGTCACAAAACACACCCATTTCCAGTACATGTACAGGTTCTTTTCACTTGTATATGAAAGTTTAAAACGTCTTTTTTTTTTTTGCTTTTAACTTAATTCCGTTATTACTGTAATTACGTGTGAAAAGCTTTTGTGTAATTAAGCTCTATTTTCACTTTCTTTTCAGGATGCTTCATTTCCACTTTATTATCTCTTTAACAATGAAACTGGCCCACGTGTGATAACGTCCTATGAAAGAGATCGGTGAAAAACAACTCATCTAAACCTATATGATGCAAACATGAGGACAATCTCTACCTACTTAGTGTCTCTCCTTGTCAGAAATCATAGAACTTTAATGAGGTGTTTCCATCTTTCCTTGTTTCTGCTTTGAATGTAATTTATTCACCTGATGAGAAATATTGCAAAGCCAAGCTATTAAAACAAAACCTCAGAAATGGAAAATCCATTTGGAACTGAGCATATCCTGAAAAAGCCTCCATCAGGATACTGGCCTGGGCAGCATCTTTCTTAATGCACTGAGAGACTATGATAGATACAAATTCAGGATGAGCTACGATCAGTATATTATACATAACATGCACCCCTTTTAATTAGACACTAAATACTTCTTTTCAGAACATATTTATTTCTGATATGACCTTTCCAATACAGATGGCTGTTGAAATCAGCAACAATCCTGTGACCATTGAAACAATGGCAATGATGTCCTATACATCTATACTCAGAAAAAAGTCCCATTGAGTCTAATGAGCTTACACTCAGGTATAGGACTCCAGTCTTAGAGGATGATTAATAACCCAAGTAAGCAAATATATTGATTTAAGAGAGTTTGGTACTCTTGGATTAAATGGGAAATATCTGTTAACTGAGATTTCACAACCCATTTTTTAAAATTTTATTTAAACTTTCCAGAAAAGACATTAGTGACAACAATTTTCCAGAAATAATTTATTTCTTACTTGCCTCTCTCTATGGGTTGAGGCAGGGGACAACAATTAACAAATAACAATATCAGTTAAAACACATTGGTTAAAACACACATCAATTTAAAAGGACAAATAAGATGTGCACATATTTAAAAAAATCCACATCTAAAGTTTGTCATTTAAAATTCACAATTTAAAAATCATCTGAGGGGTGTTGCAAACTGGCCTAAAGGACCAGCCTGGGAGTGGAGTTGGGGTGGGGCAGCCACATGCTGGCTGCCCCAACCCCATCCCAATGCCGTCCTGACGGTGCCCACCCGTTTGCATGGCACGCAGTGTCAGGACACCCTCCCAGTGCAGCGTGTAGCCACACTGCACTGAAAGGGCACAGAAGACTTGCGGCACCAGCTCTTAGGGTGGCCTTTTACTACCCCTAAAAGGAGTGGTATTTTGCCGCTCTTTTAGGGGCAGCAAAAGGAAAGATTGGGGCTGTGGCGTGGGGTTGCCGTGGCCCTGATCCATTGCTAGCAGGGGTGGCCCAGAGCCGCCCATCTGCATAGCCCCTGAATAAGCCTGTTGGAAGGGACTGGTCTTCACTGCTCTTTTAAATACACACAGCATATGCAGCTGTCAAGTCTCTTTCGGCAGGTCATTCCACCTTCTAGGGGTGGGTGAATAAAAAGTCCTCTGGCTGCCAGTTGCCAACCTAGTCCTGGTTGACTGGAGTAAATGTCCACCAGAGGACCTGAGTGTATGGGGTGGATTACATGGGAGAATAACCTGTAAGTAACCTGGACCCAAACCACGTAGGGCTTTAAAGGTAAAACAGTACAATAAATCACAATTGGTCCACTGGATAACATCAAATATCGCGCACCACTTAGATAATTTGGGTCACCCAGCCATATAGTTGTTTAATGAAAAAGTTCAGTTATATGTTTCAAAAACATTAAGCCAAACCCTACGCTACCCATTCAAGGGAAGCTGCAGAATAACTGAAGGCAAATATGTTATTCTCATATGCAGGGCAGGAAATTCCATAAGCATCTTTCCTCCCCATGTTACTTAAAATATAATCGTAATCAATAAAATAACTATTTGCTGCCCTGTCATGACACCCTACATTATGATAGGGCCAACCCTGTGTAAAACCAATGCTAAAATATTTGGCTTGATGAGCAATAAAAAGTCCCAGCAAAAACAAACAAACAAACAAACAAACTACAGATGAACATACAACACCATTTTAAGTAAAGGAATATTATGTACTTTTTGTATAACTGCACACAATCTTAAACAATTAAATCATCTCTAGCTCTGAGTATCTCTGCAACTATTATTCATATGAAACAAATATAAACAACTGTCCATGCTACCACAAACAAAACGAATAACCAAATGTTGCATATTTTTCTTAATCCATTTAGCCATTTAGCAGCCGTCTTGGATGGATGAAATGATTTTTCCTGATTGCATGCTGACTCCTGCAGAGAGTCATGTGGGGCAGAGAAGAGCTGATTAGTATTCCTGCTAATAAAGCCCAAAGGTATTAAGAATAACTCCAAGGGAATTCTTAATTAAAATGGGGGGAGAGTCCTTATTGTTAAATACAACTCAGCCAATATAATATAGTCCCCATTGTATATTATAATACATAATGTGCCTAGGAGGATTTAAAATAATAAAAATGATTGGCTAAAATTATTATTATTAGAAGAAAAGATGGATTGTTTCAGAATATCTCATAAAATTCCACACAAAACCTGCAGCCTGGGATCATTTGATCACTATGTGACTATAGTATGGAAAAATGGATTTGCAAGTAATAATTGGGTATAAGCAAAGGGCTCTTAAATTTTTAATAAATCTTGCTTCTGCTCATAGATGAAGAAAGACACGTCCTTCTTGTATAAACCACAGCCAGATCACTATCCATGACTTTGGGAAACGAATGCTAGGTGGTCCATGTTCCCTCTGAAAATTCTTAAACCTTAAAACTTTTAAGAAGCTTCAGCCTAAGTCTCCCACTGAGCCTTGACATGATAAATAAACAGAATAATAATGATAACAACACTGTGACCAGATTATTTGATCTGGCAACAGTTTCTTCAGAAATCTCTTCTTGTCATTGTAAATAGTAGTTGTCACTTTATAGGTATCCATAAATAAGAAATATTTACAAATGAAATTGATTGGATAATGATTGTGGAATCAGGCCTTCTACTATAACAGAACGTTTTAATCCTTATATTATAAAGTACTGTGAAGTGTATTCTGATGTTGGTAGAAGGATCAGATAAAGTATCATGCTTGTCTGCTATTTAGCTTTTGTTTGTTCACAGTCAATGTGTGTGTGTAGGTGCCTTCACGTCATCTGTTGACATGGCAACTCCATGAATTTCATAGTGTTTTCTTAGGCAATTGTTGTTGTTGTGTCCCTTCAAGTCCTTTCCAATTTATGGCAGCCCTAAAGCAAACCTGTCAAGGGGTTTTCTTGGCAAGATTTAATTCAGTGTACACAAATTTTGTTTGTTTCATGCACAAAATTATTTAAAAATATTGTATAAAATTACCTTCAGGCTTTCTGTATAAGATGTATAAAAACATAAATTAATTTTGTCTTTAGATTTAGGTATATTCATTTTGTATGTGCAAGTAATCCAAAATCTTGGGGGGGGGGGATCCAAAATCCCAAACACTCCTGGTACCAAGCATTTTGGATGAGGGAGACTCAGCCTATACTTATTCACTGCATGAACATAACAGTGAATATTAAGGTAAGCACTACCCAATCTGAGACCTAGGGATGCCACTTTGTGAGGTCACAGGGAGAAGTAACTAATGGTGTTATAAGAATAATGTTAAAGGGATATTAAGCATATTATGTTAAGTATTAACTGAGATTCACAGAGCATGCTATTAAAATACACCAAACCTAACAAAGGAGGAAATTTTTTTACTACACATACTTTTCAAGGTTGAACTTTGCCCTTAGATTCCTCTCCCACACCCTGAGAATTGGAGGAGATAATCTAGGTCCAGAGATTCAGCTCTGGGCCCTGGCCTAAGATACAGAAACCCTTGCCAGCATAGTATAGTGGTTGGAATGCTGAACTAAGATTTTTTTTTTATTGTTAACTGCCCTTGAGTTGACCACAACTCATGTTGACTCTGTAGATGAGACATCTTCAAGACCTCCTGTCCTCAACTGCTCTGCTCATGTCCTGTAAATTCATACCTGTGACCTCCCTAATTGGGTCTATCCATCTGGAGTCTTTCCATTTAGCACGTGATCTTCCTCTCTTTTTCCATCCCTCTATCTATCCTAGCTGGTACCATGCGGTGGCTCAAGTGGTTAAGATGCTGACTCTGTTGATTGCAAGATTAGCAGGTTGGCAGTCTCAGGTGCTATGTGATGGGGTGAGCTTCCATCACTAGTCCAAGCTTCTGCCAACCTATCAGTTCAAAAGCATACAAATGCAAGTAGATAAATAGGTAGCACTTCAGTGGGAAGGTAAACAGTATTCTGTGCAATTATGCTGGCCATATGATCACAGAGTAGTCTCTGACAACACTGGCTCTTCAGTTTAGTAATGGAGATGAGCACTGCCCCCTATGGTCAAACATGACTTGACAACCTTGTCAATAGGAAATACCTTTACCTTTACCTTTTTATCTATTCTAGCATTATTATCTTTTCCAGTGAGTTGAGTCATGCCTTCTCATGATGTGGCTAAAATATGACATCCTTAGTTTCATCATCTTGGCTTCCAGGGAGAGTTCTGGCTTGATCTGTCCTGGAACACATTTTTTTAAATATATTTTTATTTATTTAAAATAGTTTACACAGACACATAATAAAAAAAAGACAAAAAACAATAGACATTCAAACAATATCAATATATCATACATCAATCAACCCACCTCCCCAACCTCACAAACACAAACAATAATACATTTAAATACTACGCTAATCTTGTTAGTTATCCGAATTCTCATTTCCCAAGTGATTACCTCTACGTTTAAACATAAATACATAAAAACATATGTAAATACATAAAAACACATTTTTATTTGTCTTTTTGGATGTCCACGGTTTCCTCAGTACTCTTCTCTAGCACCATATCTCACATAAGGTGATTTTCTTCCTATCAGCCTCCTTCACTGTCTTGTTCTCAAATCTGTACATGGTGATGGGGAATATAATGAATTGCACGATACTAACTTTAGTGTTCAGTTGTATATCTTTACACTTTAGGCTCCTGTCTTGTCCTTTCATGTCTTCCCTTCCCATTCCTAGTAGTCTTCTTATTTCTTGACTGCAGTCACAGTTCTTATCAATGTTTGATCCAAGGTACGGGAAGTCTTTATTTCCATTTCCTTATTATCTAGATTGAAATTATGTAGATCCTCCATGGTCATTATTTTTGTTTTCTTTATGTTTATTAAGCCTTTCTTTGCACTTTCTTCTTTGATCTTCCTTAATAATTTTTCCAAGTCTGTGATGTTTTCTGCTACTACTATAGTATTATCTGCATATCTTAGATTGTTGATGTTTCTTCCTCCTATCTTCACCCCCTTCTGCGTCTAACCCTGCTCTTCATATGATTTTTTCTGCATACAAGTTGAACAGATAGGGTGATAGAATGCTGCCTTGCCTGACCCCTTGCCAATTGGCAACCATTCAGTTTCTCCATTTTCTGTTGTAACACTAGCCTCTTGTCCTAAGTACAGATTTCACATCAGGAGTATCAAATGTGATGGCACTCTGTTAGGATCAGATCTACTTAGGGGAATTTATAATTAGCTCTAATATGTGAGAGTGAGGTCCCAATAAAGCCTCTCAGAACCGGGTACCCTTATGTATACCAGAGGACTAATGGATCTCTCAAGGGAAGATGCTGAGACAGGCTTATCCAATGAAAGTCTAAACATTTATTAATTAACACATGGGGTAAAACTGCACACATCCAAATATGGCACACACACACTAGAAGGAAAGATGGGGGATAGCTTGAGAGGAGCTAGGCTGAGGGGATATACTTACTTCCGAAGGCTTCTCCGGGCTTGGCTGCGAAGATTGATGATGATGGTGATGAAGCACGGTTGCTGAAATGAGGGGAAGGAGATGGCCTTGGGAGCTAAATCAGAGTACAGACCGACGTGGAGTCTGCATGCACTCTCAAGATAGCACATGGAGCCTAGAAATCCAAGGGTTCTTATAGGGAATTTCTGCCTTCTAGCTATAAGCCTAATGGCTGTTGGACAAAGGCGTTGATGGGTTTAGTATTGTTAACCTAGGTGTGAGCATAGTCTAAACAATCCATTTGGTTTCAAAACTATCAAGGAAGGGAGGCTAGAGAAAAGGGTGCAGTCAAATCTGATTACTGCCCCATTAAGTGTGAGACTCAAGACAAATAAACACCATTAGATGTCCTTTCCAATACAATGGTCTTTCCCTTTTGGCAACTCCCAAACCTGTCTGTTAGGGAATTTTGCAGTGGTCTTGGGCAGGTCTCTCAGTGCCTACATGACCTGCCATCTAGGGGATTATGGCTGCTATCCCTCAGAGGTCAGTCTAGGGTCATAGAGGGAACTCCACATGTGTCCAAAATTTTATGAAAATGCACATATGATAACAACTCCATGTCTTTAAGAGCATTCCCTAGTTTTTTGTTATCTATACAGTCAAAGACTTTGCTATAGTCTATAAAGCACATACTGATGTTCTTCTGGAATTACTTAGTGAGTTCCAGTAGCCAATGTATGTTTCCAAAGTGATCCCTAGTGCTTCTTCCTTTCCTTTCTTGAAGCCTGTTTACATCTCTGGGATTTCTCTCTCCATATATGATTGCAGTCTATACTGCAGAACTTTTAGCAAAATTTTGTTTGTATGGAATATTAATGCTTTTGTTCTATAGTTGCTGCAGTTTTTTTTGCACACAATCCTTTGTGATGGCAAATTATAGGCATGCGCGCACATGTGTGCGCACGCACAAACACAACACACATCTTCAGTGGAGCTGAGCCCACTAAAACTGGAGACTTTGTACCTTTGTCTCCTGCCTGGAGATGACCCATTAAAAACTGGAGACTCAGGTCCATGGTCTAAGATCTGGCAAACCTGTGCTTAAACCACTGTTAAGGGGACAATGTCCTACCTGGAACTCTTATTGCTAGCAATACATTTGATACAACCCAAATCTTGAATACTTTTGGAACTACAATTCTTCAGGCAGCATGGCTGGTGGCTCTGCTGGTTGGGGTGTTTGGGGAGTTGTAGTTTTTAAAAGAAACTTCTCCAAGCTGTAAATACCATACACAAGATCCATTAGTCTGGGACCCTCTTTCCATGGTAATTCAGAAACCTGGGGGTGGGAAAATAAACTGGGCACAAAGACAAGTCTTTCTAACTGCTTGTCCAATAGCAACTGGTTTTCAGAGATACACTGCCTTTGAACCTGGAGGCTCTTTTTATACAGTATGATAGATTTATCCAATTAAAATTTGTCAGGTCCCATTATGAATGATTGATTTACAAGGGACTGTTGCCAAATTGTATTCTTGGCCCCACGGTACCTTGACAGATTATTTAGTGAAGTTAGGGTTGGACTATGAGGCTATTCATTTGCCAGTTCCATACCTTGACTTTTCAACACCTCACTAGATTATTTCAACCATGGAAGGAATAACATGTCGCTGTTCATATGTTGGACTGCAGCTCCCATCAACCCTTCTATTGACTATGGAAATGCTGCATTTTTCTGTACCCTTGATTATATAAAGCAATTAGATAACTCAGAAAATGATTTTATATAAACACTCCTGACTGCTGTTCCATCACTTTTTCATGTCAGTCACGATTCATATTATATTCACCACAAAATTAGCACATTACAAGTAATAATTTTCCTCAAGAAGAAAGAGTTGAACAACAAGGGAAGGGGGGAAATCGCAAAACCTTATCAGCCTGACAAGAATGTTGGGGAAAAGAGTTAACCAGATTCTTTATGACATTGTACAAAGGCCTTCTTATAAATTTACATTTTCAAAATGTTTTCCTACTTTGAACTCTAATCTAATTGATGTTTGGTTCTATTTGACCTGTGCGACATCTTAACTTGTAAGCAGCAAGAAGCTGTTCACACATAAGCACTTTAATGTAATTCAATTTATTGGTTGTTACAGATGTGTGTCAAACAAAGTTTACCTTAATGCAAAGATTGTTTCAGCACCAATTGGTGATTCAAATTTTGTAGAAATTATGGTGTACCACTTCTGGACCACTTGTCTGTACATTTTCCCATGTTAAAAACATATGCTTGCATACAATAAAAAAAAGTTCCTGTGTGGAAAAAACTTGCAAATCAGAGCTCTATCCTAGTTTATTCCTGTAAAAAATGAACTGTTGCTCTGGGAGGAGTGGCATGGAAATTGCCTGTGCTGTAGGATAGGTGATAGTCAAAACTACTCTTTCCAGTGTACCTTTAGTTCCCCAGATTGCCGCCCCCCAGTTAAGTATTGGGAAGTGATGGCAGCTGCTTCTTTCCATTGCTGATAGTACCACAGTCTTCTTTCCCTAGGCAAGGAGGGAAAAAGTACAACAGACCATTGGGGCAGCACATTGCACCCACCAGATTCCAGCCTAGGAATTCTAGTTGAATTTACTACTACATATACTCAACTATAAATCAAACTCATGTATAAGTTGAGGGCAGGTTTTGAGACCAAAATTATGGCTTTTGACGTGACCCATGGATAAGTCAAGGATAAAACTTAAGAGCATGGAATAAAGGATGTAAAGGACAAAGTAAAGGGAAATGATGCCAAAGAACTTACAAAATTCTGGCAGGCATAACTGTTTGTGATCCCCTAAAAGCTGTATGGATGAGGAGGGAACTACAGTAAATGGTGTCTGTGCCATATGGTGGGAGGTGACCAGGCACATACAGGGCTAAGAAAATGCACACATGCCAAAAAGAATGAAAAGGCAAAGCAAAGAAAATGGCGACTATGTAAGCAGTGATTATGCCTTTAACTTCAAGGTGATAATTTATGCCTGATTTGAACCCAGAAAAGCTGACAAATATACATAAATGTCTTATTGAAATCTTTCAAAGCCTCATTCCTCTCGGTGCTCCTTTGAGAGGAAGCACCAATAGAACTGCCATCACTGCCATTTCCCAACTCAGGCATTCAGAAAGGTCAGACACAGCACTGTGGCAGAGAGATTAGAGGGGGTCAGAGATTTATTTAGGTGATCCTGGGATGAACTAAGCTCCTGCTTTTTGCCATTCTATTCAAAGAAAGGGATGGTTCCTTTTTTGATAAGAGTTAGAGTATAGTACTTACACTGACCATGGATAAATTGATCTAAGTTTTTTGGGTCAATTTTTGACTAAAATCTAGACTTATATACGAGTATAGAACAGTAGTATCATCATAGCTGACACTTGTCAGCACTGTGCAAAAGGTGTCCCTCCTGGCGATACCATTTCACCAAGAAAACCCTTTAGGTGAGACAACACAAAAACCAACAACTAGACAGGGGGAGGCCAGATAGAAAACATGCCCAATAAAACAAGCATAGTTAGAAGCAACACTACACATGTAATTGGAACATGGAACATGAGAAGCCTGAGCCAAGGAAAACTAGACAAAGGACCTTATCACACGGGGCCAAATCTTGACAGAATCCAAAAGGAATCCTGACCTAATACGCATTATTTTTCCGTGTTTACACACGCCGTCGCACAGAACCCTGACAGAACCCCGACACAATGCAGCATGATCCGAGTTCTTTTGAATTTCGGTTTCTTCAGGAAGTGCAATTGCGCAACAGGAATCATTTTGCTTTTACCGTAAGTATGGTCACCCAATACATATCGCCAAATACGTATTGGGGAGCATTTCCCCGTAGCACCGCCTCTCCAAGGGGACCTCCTCAGAGCGCCGCTCCGACGCAGGGCCGGCGCTCCAAGGAGGACCCCTTTGGAGAGCTGGCCCTGCGTTGGTTCGACGCTCCGAGGGGGTCCTCCTTGGAGCGCTAGCCCTGCGTCGGGGCTGTCACTTGCCACGGCTGTCACCTTTTCCCAGGTCGTCCTCGGTGCAGCCAACCCTCTGCATGGCCGGCGCTCCAAGTAGGACCTCCTCGGTGAACGCTGCGGCGGGAGGTCCTCCTCGGAGCACCGGCCGTGTGGAGGGCCGGCTGCACCGAGGACGGCCTGGGAAAGGGTGACAGCTGTGGTGAGTGAGTGACAGCCACGGCGAGCATAGTGCACATGTGCAAGAACATCATTGCTTGTTCATGTATGGGATTTCCTCAGTAGTGTGTGCACGGCAGATACGTATTTCCTTAAATGTGCGATAATGCTAATTGCGTGTGATAACCATTTGCGTAATGAAGGTTTCTTTGCGGTTTCTTTTTGGGATTTGTCATTTCAGGATTATTATCGCTTTGTGGGCCACGTGTGATAAGGTCCATAGTAAAGAAGGAAATGGAATGCATTAATATAGCAATACTAGAAGTGAGTGAGTTAAAATGGACAGGAATGGGTCAGACAACTATACAATAATCTATTCAGGAAATGAAAAAAAATGAAGAAATTGGGTGGCTTTCATACTAAGGAAAGATATAGCTAAAGCACTCAAAGGATACAACTCAAAGTCAGACTGTATATTATCAATAAGGCTTCAGAGTAAACCTATAAACATCACAATAATCCAGGTATATACACCAACCACAGAAGCAGATGAAGAGGAAATTGAGAGATTCTATGATGTAGTCCAGGAAGAAATTGACAACATACCATCATAAGATTTCCAACTAATCATTGGAGACTTGAATGCTAAAGTTGGCAACAAAGAAGAATAAAAACAGTAGGAAAAATAAAAAAAGATGCTGGAGGCAATGCACAGAAGAGGTATACAAAAGAGATGAGGGAATGAATGATATTTGGAATTAGGAGTCATATGAAGAAGAAACCCAAATTCTAAGAAGTGAACTGGAATCTTCAATAAAGGAAATGAGAAAAAATAAATCACCGGGAACAGATGATATCCCAATTGAACTACTACAGTGCACACAGAGAGATGCAACTTTAGTGCTAACTGAAATATTCCAACAAATATGGAAAACAATATGGTGGCCAACAGACTGGAAATTCTTGATATACATACCAATCCACAAGAAAAGAGATACAAAAGACTGCAGCAATTATAGGACAATAGCATTAATCTCACATGCAAGCAAAATAATGCTTAACATTCTGCAGCATAGACTCCAACCGTACATGGAGAGAGAAATTTAAGAGGTGAAAGCAGGATTGAGAAAAGGAAGGCACTAGGGACCACATTGCAAACATACGATGACTAATGGAGCACACCAAAGAATTCCAAAAAAGAATCAGCATGTGTTTCACAGATTACAGCAAAGCATTTGATTGTATAGATCATGAAAAATTATGGAATGCACTCAAAGACATGGCAGTGCCACTACATCTGATAGTCTTGATGAGGAATCTGTACCAAGGACAAGAGGCCACCATCAGAACAGAATTCAGGGAAACAGAGTGGTTCCCTATAGGCAAAGGGGTCAGGCAAGGCAAGGCTCCATCCTATCATGCTACTTGTTTAACTTATGTGCTGAAAACATCATAAGAAAAGCAGAATTAGAATCAGAAAAAGGAGGAGTTAAGATAGGAAGAAGCAACATTAACAACTTAAGATATGCGGACAACACCATAATATTAGCAGAAGACGTTCAGGAATTGGAACGTCAAAGATGAAAGTGCAAAGGCAGGTCTGATGTTGAACATAAAGAAAACAAAAATAATGACCACAGAAGAAAAACACAAACTCAATCTAGACAACGAGGAAATTGAAATACTTAAAGAATTCCCATATCTAGGATCAAATATTGACCAGAATGGAGACTGCTGTCAAGAAATAAGAAGAAGACTAGGAATGGGAAGGGCAGCTATGAAAGAAGTGGAAAAGATACTGAAGAGCAAAGACATACAACTGAACACTAAATTCAGAATCATTCAGGCCATTTTAGTTCCAATTACCATGTATCGATGCAAGAGCTGGCCAGTGGAAGAAGCAGACAGAAATTAAATCAACTCATTTGAAATGTGGTGCTGGAGAAGAGTACTTAGGATACCATGGACAGCCAAGAAGACAAACAAATGAGTTCTTGAACAGATCAGGCCAGGGCTCTCCATGGAAGCAAAGATGATCAAGTTGAGACTATCATACTTTGGCCACATCATGAGAAGGCACAGATCACTAGAAAAAACAATAATGCTAGGAAAGGTGAAAGAAAGGAAAATAGATGAAAGAGAGGAAGATCACAAACCAGATGGATAGACTTGATCAGGCAGATTATGGTCAAGGGCTTGCAGGATCTGGACAAAGCAGTGGAAGATAGGGATTCTTGGAGATGTCTCATCCACAGGGTCGCCATGAGTCGGAACTGACTTGAAGGCAGCTAACAACAAAAACCATATATGCTAAGAAAATTGTTGGCTTTGCCTTTCTCATTTTAAAATGAGCAATTCACTTTCAAAATTCTGCTCATGAGAGTGGCACTGTCACAATGGTCTCTTCTATATGGTAGGATATATTATCCTCTGAGGTGCTCTTTGCTTCCATCTGCCTTATAAAGCCAGCTGCGTTATGTGTTAGGAGCTTATATAGATGGGTGCTATTTGACTCAGTGAAGCCCCACTTGATTCTATGAAATTATTTCTTATCTGAGTATAATTACCCCTTGGAACTAAGGTCCACAGGGAATAGAAAAATACATCTTTTTGGAAATCAAATGTATCAAAATGTTGTGCAGGCTATTAGCTGAAATCCATACATTCTCTTGTCTACTTTATCCCTAGATCTTACCTTCCTCTATCTATTTCAGTAGACAAATGCAAAGTGACACTTATAGGAAGAGCAGCTATTACGAGCACTTGGTACTTAACTCAGTGACCTGGTATAACTTTAGTGACCTCAGCAACATCAGACTGCTTAGCAGCTAGTTCAGCATATCTTTCTGTTTAGCTTTCTGCCTGTTCTGGATTTAGCTGTTGCCTTCGCACACACCTTCACAGCCCCTGAAATTAAAATTAAAACAATCTGCCAACCTGTCTAGCAGTGAGAAGCTAAAAAAAATCTCACCTCCTGCAGGCACTAGACAGCATTTTATGTTAGTGTGTATTTTCGATGAGTAGAAGAAACCAGAGCATGAGTGCTGAGGAAGCAGGATACATTTATGAGACTTTTAAAGTTTGTACTTTAAAAGAAAAGAAAAAAGCCCAGTGGAAATATTTAGAAAACACAACTTGTGTGAAGGCCCATTTTCTATGTCAATATCCACGTTATCAGAAACTATAAGCTCAGATGTGATTAGGTCATCTTGTCGGCATAATGGGACATATGGAACCATTAATGAATCAGGCACTTTCCAGTAACAAGAAGAACACTTCCTTTTTAAAGCATGCCCTACAACTGAACTAATAGTTATCTTCTGCCAACAGCTTTAAAAGCTGTCTGGCTAATTCATTTCTGTACGTTTAGGGTCAAAGGGAAAAAAATCTATCTTGACCTGTATATCAGTTTTTATCTTTGCAGAAGTATGCTGACTCCTGGCATTTCCAATTGCAAACGTAGCTTGCTAACTGGAAACAATTCACCACATCTTATTGTTGAACTGTGCTTGCTGGAGCTCAAGGAAGATGAAAGGGAAACAGGTCAGATAATAGGGTATAAGTGACTATTTGTTAAATACAGAGGATCTTGCACAATTGATATGGCTTCCTGCAGAAGTTGGGATGTACTGCTATTTTGCCTTTTTTTAAACTACATTTTATGATATGAAAGACTGACACCACTTGGACACAGTGTACAGATGGATACAGTGTAGAGTCCATCTACATTGTAGAAATAGTGTAGTTTACTTTAACTGCCATGGTTCCACTGCTGGGATGTGTAGTTTTGTGAGGCACCAACACTCTTTTGCAGAGAAGGATAAAGGCCTTGCAAAACTACAAATCCCAGGATTCCATAGGATGGAGCTAGAGCACTCAAAGTGGGGTCAAACTGCATTATTTCTACAATGTAGATGCATCCTTAGTTTACCCTATGCTCACTTAATTTGTGGTATTTTTCCTCTAAAAAATTAAGAATGCTTTAGTTCTATTAATTTCAGTTAGGCAGTGAGCAAGCCCAAGATATTTTGCTGCATCATACAAAGGACAAGATGGCACATCCAGCTAAATCTTTCTTCAATATTGGGTTGGTAAAGTATTCTGCTTTACACTCAAGAATGGCAGACTAGTTTCAGGGTACACAATCCATGTACCACACATACACACACAATTCTGTTCTCAATAATAATAATAATAATAATAATAATAATAATAATAATTTATTTCTTATATCCTGCCTTTTGCCTAAGCAATCAAGGCGGCTTACAAATATAAGATACAGATTAAAAACATACATTACAACAATAACAGTAATACAATACCCCCCCAATGGAGGGAAGGCCTTCTTCTTTTCCGGCTAGGCCCGATGGATCCTGTCTGCCTTCTCTTCCTCCTGATGATGGTGGATTGAGGGAAGGCCTTCTTCTTTTCAGGCTAGGCCCAATGGAGCCGGCCTGCCTTCTTTCCCTCCTCATGATGGTGGATGGAGGGAGGGCCTTCTTTTCAGGCTAGGCCCATTGGAGCCGGCCTGCCTTCTCTCCCTCCAGATGATGGTGGATGGAGGGAGGGCCCTCATCCTTTCCGGCTAGGCCTGATGGAGCTGGCCTGTCTTCTCTCCCTCCTAATGATGGTGGATGGAGGGAGGGCCTTCTTCTTTTCTGGCTAGGCCTGATAGAGCTGGCCTGCCTTCTCTCCCTCCTGATGATGGTGGATAGAGGGAGGACCTTCTTCTTTTCTGGCTAGGCCTGATGGAGCCGGCCTGCCTTTTCTCCCTCCTAATGATGGTGGATGGAGGGAGGGCCTTCTTCTTTTCTGACTAGGCCTGATAGAGCTGGCCTGCCTTCTCTCCCTCCTGATGATGGTGGATAGAGGGAGGGCCTTCTTCTTTTCTGGCTAGGCCTGATGGAGCCGGCCTGCCTTTTCTCCCTGCTGATGATGGTGGATGGAGGGAGGGCCTTCTTCTTTTCTGGCTAGGCCTGATGGAGCAGGCCTGCCTTCTCTCCCTCCTGATGATGGTGGATGGAGGGAATGGCTGCTGGTGGGGTCAAGTGGGAAAGAGTTGCTGTTACTTCCCCCAGCATTCAGATAATTATCACCATTAGAAGGCCTTTTGTCTTTTCCATTGCTAACTGCTTTATTCCTAAGTTCTTGTGTGCATGAGTGAGTGAAAGCCTGTCTTAGTGTGTGTGTGTATGTGTGTGTGTTTCCCCCAATACATTTGCAAACATAGCGTGTTCAGCTATAGGAATATAGTTCATGCCTTTTTGCCACTCTCCACCAGCTGGGAGGAAGATGGAGCAGAAAAAAGTTGGTTTGGGGGGAATCTAGTTGTTGTGTGGGGGTGTACAGAATTCCAGCCTACAAAATGACCAATAAAGTGAGTTACATTGGCATAAATTGGACTTATGCCATTGTAACTCACTAACAGGATGCCAGGCTATATTGTATGATAGTGTCCTAGGAAATTTATCTGGCATTGCTTAGGTTGATGTTGATGATTTCCTTTATACTTTGAATGAAAGAACTGAATATGTAGTAAAGTGTTTCATAATATATTATTCAAAGTTTTTAAATTTTTTATATTAATTCATTTACACCCCCAGTCATTTTTATAGACAATGTTTTCACTATGTGCTAAAATATAGAGATTTTTTTCATTCCCAATTCTTCAGGCTACAACATATAACTATGAGTGAAGTGTACAGATTTTAATTTAGTTCCAGCTGTTTAAAGTCCATGATACTTTTACTAATCAAATTATTACACTGTATCACTATATCACTGTATCACTTCATTACTACTGAGACTGTGTAATCATACAATTGCTAAAGTTGGACTGTTAACACGCACAATCTGTAAAATTTGTTTCACACCAAGATCCATGCAAAATGGACTTAAAACAGCAGCCCCCTCCCTGAAAGGGCAAAGTTTGCTCATCAATCTCAACCTTGCTCAAAACTGTTCAGGGTGCTCATCTAAATCTAAATATCAAGTTCAGACAGAAATCAGTCCATAGATATATGCCAGAGCCAAAGTATAGAAATCTGAAGTGTTTGTTCTGATGGTACAGGTTGGTGATTTCAGGTGACGATTTGGATCCAAAGTCTTACCATGCTTCTCATTTCAATTACATTAGCTAACTTGGCCAGTGTGATGCAGGGACCTTGAGATTATTTTTATGTGGGGAGTGTCAAGACTAGGAGGCAGACAACAGTAAATTTTATTTATACGTATGTGTGTTTTTACTAAGCAGTGGAAACATAGAATGCAATGCATTAAAACATCGTCTTCTTCTTCATCATCATCATCATATACTCAGTTTCACAGTCTAACAAGTATTGATGACTGGAGTTTTGGACTATCAGATTTTATCCAAGAATCACTCAGTTGTGGCTGGTTTCATGTAGTATCACTTTCTGTAAATTTTCTATTTTGATCCTATCTATGGTGATTTCCTTCAGATTTTTTTGTCAATCCATTTGGAATTGCTCTCAGAGAACCTACCACCACTGGAACCATGGCTGTTTTCTTTTCTCAGAAATGCCAAGTCTCAGTTGCTAGTTCTCAGTTTTTTTTAATTATCATTATTATTATTGGTTATATTGTACAATGTAAGGAACAATCAAACATGTAACATTTTTAGAAAGCTAAAACATATAAGATACATGCAGTAGAGAAAAAGGATAAAGAAAAAAAAATAATCAGGTTGCATTATATGTGAATTTCACATCAAGGTCCAAAACACACTGCAGAAATAATCCAATTTAAGACTGTTTTAACTGCCCTGGCTCAGTGCTAGGGAATTCTGGGAACTGAAGTTTTGTGAGACAGCCTTCTCTGTCAGAGAGCTCTGGTGCCATAACAAACTACATTTTCCAGGATTTTCTAGCACTGAGCCAGTGCAGAAAAAGTGGCCTCAAACTGGATTATTTCTGCAATGTGTTTTGGACCTTGATGTGAAATAAATAAAGTTGGCTTTATGACTCCTTTCAGAGAAGTTAAACTGTGGTGAAAAGAAAAATCAGAGGTTATTCTTCTTCATCTTCAATTCGGCTGTCCCCTAGGACTGTCATATTTATAATGCAAACATTCTTTTTCTGAACCACAGTTATGTCTAGCATATTATATTCCAATTGTTTATCAGTCTGAATTTTAAAGACCCCAAAGATTTTTTTACCTCTCCACTTTCAACAGTTTTTTTCATGCTTTTACCCTTTCTTTGGAATTGATAAATCATATTTTTGCATAAATTCCAGTATTTCATTACAGCTACTTTATCATGGTGTTTCTTATATTTTTATATTATTATTCACTGTGTGTTCACTTTGTGAATTCCCTTTCCTTGATATATTAATTTTATGCTTTAATCAATTTTGTAATATTTCATTTATTATTTTATCATTGCCTTAATGGTAGTCACATTGTAACTGCTTCAGTTGTTATATTAAGAATAATAATAATGTCTACCTGGAAGTCCTCTCCAAGTGCAGTTTACTCTTTAATAAGTGTGCACAGGATAGATTACAGATAGCTTTAACTGCTGGGAAGCTCAGTTACAGTTGCCTTTATCTTTTAAGGCTTGATCATTTAGCCCATTTCTGACTGATAATTCCTGAGATCACTCAATTCTGGTCCAATTCTGGTCCAATTTTTTGGAAAGAGGACTCACTCTCTGCCCAGCCTTAAGGAGGCTTCAGCTCTCTGCATTTTCAGGTTCCATGATCTGATGACTATTATCAAACATGCCCATTTATATGACATAAAATATGAGTTTGTTTTGGATTTGAGATGTTCAGGAGACAACCTTCTGTTGGTCAGTGGCATCACTAGGGGGATGCAGGGGTGTGTACTGTATGAGGTGACACCATGGGGGGGGGGGGGAAACAGAATACCAAAATGACTATCTATAAAAATGAAATTTTCAGGATATAAGTATTCTCTGAATTTGCCACCAATATTAAACTAGGATAAAAACATCCCTGAGCAATTGACCAGAAGGGTGACAATGGGTTATGTTCCCTGAGGTTGTCCAATCCTCCCTCCTGTTCAGCCACCATCAAGGCCCTTCCCCTTTTGTGGGCGGAAAAAGAAGAAAAAAGACCAGTTTCACCACTGGTGTGGAAATGCAGTCCAATTGAAAGATTGCAGTGTGGCTTTTGAAGTTGGCTGCTGCCCTATGCAGGGGGGCAGGTGAGTAGGCAGGAGGAGGTCTATGGAGGTGACACATGAATTATCATGAGTTACTGCATTGAGTGATACCAACCCTAGTGGTGCAACTGCTCTCAGTCCCTCCATCTTCATAGGCATGTTTTTGGGAAGGGGGACATGAGACAAGGCTTCCCAGTTTTCAGCCCATCCCCACATGGTAAAGCTGTTTGATGGATTGTGAAGACAAAACTGCCCCATTTTGCAGTAGTTTTAAGCCATGAGGGTGTTTGGGGTTGGGGATGAACATCATACAATTAAAATAAAAAATAGGGCTGTGGTCTCCAAGAATGGCACATTGGGGTGCCATGTGCTGTACTCCCCCCCCCCCCACAATAGATGTATGAATACTAATATCGATTCTTTGGTTTCTGGTCATATAGCATATTAATGCACAAGACAAAAATACCAGGAGGCTCAGCGAATAGCAGGATTTGCATAAATACTCCTAGCAAAATCCTACTGGTGGGAAGGGTAGGGGATTAAGAAGGTGGAACCAGAAACAACACAATGAGGACTAAGTGTCTTGTGGTCAAAGTACATCTGAGTTACATATTTTTATATATGTCCTGCCTGATAAGAGGGCAGAAAAGGAGGAAATTAGAGTGGAAGATGGAATGGAGCCTTCTAGAAGTAGTGCTCTCTGCTGTAACTTTTTAGATAGGTGTAATAGTGAGTTTGATGGCTCCCTTTGAACTTAGTGCAGTTTGACACCACTTTAACAGCTGTGGCTCGATGCTATAGAATTCTAGTATTTATAGTTTTGTGAGATATTTAGCCTTCTCTGTCAGAAACCTCTGGTGCTACAACAAACTACAAATGCAAGAATTCCATAGCATGGAACCATGTGGTGGTGGTGTCGAACTGCATTATTTCTGCATTACAGACACAGCCGTAGACCCTTTGTCAGGGCAGAAGTGACCTTTTGGTTATATTTGCAGGTATGTTGGTGGTGATGATGAGACTTCTAAAGCTACAGCTTTCATGGAATTGTCTTCATTGTGGGAATCTGTCCTTCCATAGGCAGCATTTCCATTATTACTACCCCTTGTCCTCTTGTATTTTATCAATTTGTTGTGTGCCTTCAGTCATTTCCAACTTATGGCAACCCTAAGGCAACCCTGTCATGTTTTTTTTTTTTAGTCAAAATTTGTTCAGGGTGTGTGTGTGCCTTGCCTCCCTCTGAGGCTGAGAGCGGGTGACTTGCCCAGGGTCACCCAGTGGGTTTCCAAATCTTGGCAGAGATTTAAACCATGGTCTCCATAGGTACAGTTTAATGCTCAAACCACTACGCCACCCTGGGTTTATTTTATAAATACAAGCCCCCATTCATCACAAAGGAATTGGAAATACTGCCCTAGTCTCCTGCTAGTGAATACAAAATTTGTGCAAAATGAAACAACCTACAGTCTTCTTATTGTTCAGACTTTACAGGGAAAGCAACAGTGCAGAACAGTAGGAACCATCCACTTTATCCCTGTTCTACTGCCCCCACCTCCAAATCCCTTTCATGGTCAAATTACAGCAATCTAAATGTCAGCAGAGCTATTTTACCACCAATCAATTTAAAGAGAAGAACCCAGATAACATGCTTGCCTGACTTGGTTGGCTATTCCATTTATCTGAAAATACATTCCACGGAAAGAAGGCTGTGGGTTTTAAATCAGGGAAGGCTTAGTCTCCTAAACACCAGGTTAGGTTTCCTAGACAGAACTCTAGACTCACTGGAACCACAGGTTAAAGTCCTGGCAGTCTGTTCTGCCAAGTGTCATACTTTTCACTTGACACTCATTTGCTTCCCAGTATTTTCTCCTTTTGCTGCTTTCTGAAATTTCACACATTTAGCTGCTCTTTGTCAAGAGGGGATGCTGGAGCACCAGATTTCCCCCCCTCCTCTAAGGATGCAGTTACACTGTAGAAATAATGTAGTGTGACACTTTAAGTGATCTAGCTCCATCCTATGGAATCCTGGGATTTATAGTTTTGCAAGGCTTTTAGCCTTCTCTGCCAAAGAGTGCTGTTGCCTCAACAAACTACACAACCCAGGATTTTGCAGGATGGAACCATGGCAATTATTTCTATGCACCCTAAGTGTGTCTGGTTGTGTAGTCAGATGTGTATTGATCTGTTTCTGTAGGCATGGGACCCTTTCAAGCAATATAGTTGTGTGAAATGTATAAAACACTATGACCTCACGTTACTTGCCATATTCCTGCCCTACAGAATACTGGGATTTGTACTTTGGCCAGAGGCACTGGTTGAGAATCCTAAATGTCCATTCCTGAACAACCAATTCTGTGGTTTCCACAGGATGCAGCCATGGCAGTTTAAGTGGAATTATAATGCCATATGGGTGTACCTCAGTTAACAAAGGGCTGGAACAGATGGCCCTTTAAAGCCTCAATCTGGGTGGCTTGGGAGAGCAGCGTTTATACACCACATGCTCCCACACTGCCCCGAAGCCACCTGGAAGTTGGGCAGCTGCCTAGAAATGAGTGGCTTTATGGCACTCCAGAGGCACAGCATTTATATGCTACATGCTGCTGGAGCAGCTTGAAGCCTCCATGGGCCATGGCGGGGGAGAAAACCCTTGAAAAAGGAGTGGATATTTGTCGCTCCTTCTTTGGCTGGCTTCAAGGTGGATTGGGCCACAGCTTCAAGCCCCTTCTGCCCATCTGTTTTGCCCCAAAGCCTCTGAGAAAGAGTCCTCTTTCTTCTACAAAATATTTTTATGCCTTTCTTCTACAAAGTCTTTTAATGCTTGCCCAGATCCCATTTCCTCCTTATTCCCTACCTTGCTGTGAGGTTGTTGTTGTTTTTTTAACAGCATTGGCATTGGGAGGATAGTGATGGGGGACTTGATAAACACAAACCGTCAATGCTGAGTTGCAGGAGCAGGTCTAGCAAACAAAGCAATAAAGCTTGAACAGAGAAAGAACAGGATTTTATTCTAGCTGATCCAACTGACCCTCCTTATGATAGGCAAGGTAAAGTGCAGCTGCCTTTACAGTTGCTTTACTGCTGCTAATGGAGATAAACATTTACTGCCCTTTATCTTGGTTCCCACATGGCCAAGAGAGATGTGGCCTTGGCCTGCACTGAGATCCCTCCAAACCAACTGAACTACAGCAGAGACAACATCTATACAAAGTGTAGGCCAGTGACTTCAACATTCATCACTTTTTCTTCCTTCTGTATGATTTTTTAAAAATATTTTTTGCCTGATGAAGAAACCAGTGGAGCTTTGAAAGCTTGCATGATGTGTTTTGGTATGTAGAGAAATCTTGTAGCACCTTTCAGACTAACTCAAAGAAAGAAGTTGGCAGCATGACCTTTTGTAGAGTTAAGTCTACTTCCTCAGATGCATTTCCTCAAATGCATTCCACAGAACAACATGGCTATATCTTTGAATGCTACTATGATGTGTTCTGATCATTTTGACTGGTTATTAAAGAAATCATGCTTTTGTAGATTTTGGATTTTATTTTATTAAGCAGCTGTCTTTGTTTGTTAAAGAAGTTGCTGTATTAGTCACTTGTTGCAGAAAAAGAAGGAAGGGTGGGGAGAGGGAAAAAGGAAATGTGGCAGTACCTTTAAGACTAACAGATTTTTTATTTTAGCATGAGCTTTCTTGGATATAAACTCACTTCATCAGATGCAGCTGCTGTTGGAATCCCTTGTTAATCATCCACAAAGAGCAATACAGAGAATAAGGGAAGGGCAGACAAGCCTTACCAGCTCGCCACAGCATATTAAAAATCCAAGGGCAGCGTGGCTGACGATCCAACATGGCTGATGTCTAATAATAAGAGGAGCTTGGCCTCAATGACATTTTGAGTAACTGAAGCACTTCTAAGCATCAGATTCTAAAGCATCAGATCCTTTAACCTGCTAAGGGATTCCTAATGCACGTGACAAAAAACTAGGTAGAACAAAAGATTGCAAAATTCTGCATCTCAGCAAAAGATTCTGGACAATCCTCAGATGAGACAGATTCATCAGAGGAATAAAGATGGTGCATGGTCCTAACAGAATGAGCAAAGGAGGGAAGAATGGACACCCCACGCTAACAGATCTCTCTTTTCCAGACTTGTTGGAAAAACTAAGGGGCTTTGCAGACCGGCTTAAAGGGCTGGCCTGAGGGTGGAGTTGGGGTGGGGCAGCCACATGCCAGCTGCCCCAACTCCATCCTGACGCTGTCCTGATGCCACACACCCATTTACACGGCGCACGGTGTCAGGACATCCTGTACACACGCTGTGCCAAAAGGGCATGGAAGAACCCCAGTGCTGGCTCTTAGGGTGGCATTTTGCCACCCCTAAAAGGAGCGGCAAAAGGGAGGATCAGGAACATGGCGTGGGGTTGCTGTGGCCCGATCCACCATCTGTAGAGGCCCTAAGAGAGAATTTAGTGAAAGACCTCCAAAAGGATTGGGCTGCTTCCCTTGAGCCAGTAGATGCAAGGCTATCAACCCTAATAAGACAGATTGGAGACATAGAAGAGGCTGCAAATGCAGCTCTGCAGCAAACTATATCCCACTTGAGTACGATTGAAATATTAGAAAACCCACTTCAGTAGGATTGAAATATCTCTTGACCACCTTCAAACAAAAATTGAGGATTTGGAAAACAGAGACTACCACCGCAATATCCACTTGAGAGGTGTGGAGGAGCATGAAGGATCAGTTAATGTTCTATTCCTCATGATTATGTGGATAAATGACATCTGCCCTAATTTAAGTTTCAAAAACCCAGGCATAGAATAGATCCATAGATCACTTGCCCTGAGATCGAGAATATCCATGCAGCCACGGGATATACTGATCTGATTTGCACATTACCCCACAAAATCTCTAGTTCTGAACAACCTTTCATGTATTAAGGACATAATACAATGGTCACAAAATCCAGGTATACCAGGATCTCTCATCTGAGATGCTGAAGAGAAGATGTGATCTCAGACTGCTCACCTCCTTTCTACAAGAAGTTTGGATAAAATACAGATGGGGCTTCCCATTTAAGCTAATTGTCACCCATAAGTAACAGCAACCATGATTGCATCCAGTGAAAGCCAATTGATTGAGACCTGTGAAGCTCTAGACATAAGAATACCCAGGGACCTAGCAAAAAGGCAAAAGGTCATCCCAGATTGAATCAAAATACCTCTGAATGAAAGAGGATCACGAAAGGAAAAAGAAATGCAAACATGAAGAAATCACCTCTAACAGACTGAGGGACACTCTTCAAGCTGGATCTCTCAAGCACTGAGGAAATGAAATAGTTTAACAAATACTGACTCACCCTGGATGTTGGATAAGCTGACTTCAGATTCATAGATAAGCTAAGTGGGAAGCCATCTTGGATTTTCTTGTTCTCTTGTTGTCCTGTAGCCTTCTGACCCTCCATTTTGTTGTACTTTGCTACTCAATCTTCCCTGCTCTTATTATGGTGCAAAAGGCCTACTCCCACCTCACCTGCTCACCCTGATGTAGCCTGCCACATAGTGCACCAATTTCTTTCTTATTAACATCCATGAAAAGTTATAAAATTTATCACAATGCTTCAATGTGTTTATATTGATGTTCAACCTCTATATGTCATTTGCGGTAGGCACCCTATACTACCCCCCCCTCCTGTTTCCCACCTGAGGAAATGTTTGCGCTGACTGGGCCCTGTGAGCTCATCCTATTGATGATAGTGCTTTTAAAGTTTAATGTTGATGTACTTATGTTTTGTTATTTTCATTCCAGCCTTGGGGAATAGTCTCAGTTGCACCAATGTATGCTAAACTCCATTCACTTGTAAAGAGTAGACTTGTGTTAATGTGACTTCTTTTGCAACCCCCACACCCCTGCCCTGGCTAACCTTTAAATAGTCTCATTTAATGTTGAGGGGCTAGGCTCTGCCCCTAAACATACAAGAATTACAAACTACTTGAGGAAATTAAAATCCAACATCACATTTCTGCAAGAGAAGCACACGAAGGGAACAGGGAATATACTCTCCAATTCAGTGTTCCCATCTCAATACACAACAGGAGATTCTATGAAAGCCAGAGGGGTAGCAATTCTGTTTGATAAGTCATGCCCTTTTGCAGAAGAACATGTGATAAGAGACCCAGCAGGGTGCTTTATAATTTTGCAGGGCTATATTGCAGGCAGGAAACTCACCTTTGGTACTCTTTATTCTCCCAATAATGATTAACAGACTTTTTTTTTACAATCTTTTATTAAGACCCTTCTGGACAATGCCATTGGTGAAATCATTGGTGGTGATGCAAATGGAGTCTTAGATTATGATCTAGACAAGTCTCATCACCCTGCCAAGAAGAGACTAGGAGACTCCCCCCTACCTAACATCATTGCCAAAGCTGCCCTTATTGATCCCTAGAGAGCCATGCACACACAAGATAGGCAATGTACTTTCTTCTCTAATGCCCACAAATCATATTCTTGGATGGATTATTTTTTTCGTCTCCAAAGTGCTCCTTCCTGAAGTCACTGATGTCAAAATCAACCCTATCTCCCGTTCTGACCACGGATTGGTAACCATGAACTGGAGACTTGATCCTGATACTCCAAAAACATGGATTTGGAGATTCAATCCCTCCCTCCTGTCAGATGCAGACTTTCAAAAGTGAATTAGAGAGGCTATTAAGAATTTTTACAAAGAAAATAAAAAGACAGACTCATCAGAGGCCCTATTGTGGGATTCTCTAAAAGCAGTACTCAGGGGTTTACTCATCCAAGAGGGAGCTAGAAAAAAGGAACTTAGAGATTTGGATAGACAAACCCTTATATTTGAGATTCAACAGTTACAATAGGCACACATAAACTCCAAAAGCCCAACCATATACGCCACACTTCTCAAAAAAAGACAGAACTAGAAGATATAGACAATAGGAAAATACAAGTCTCACTACAATATACCAAAGCATATTACTATGAATTAAACAACAAAAACTCACACCTATGAGCCAGAGCAGTTAAAAAGAAAGCAAATAAAAGATTGATCACCACAGTATCCTCCAGCAAGGGTCACTTAATCACCCTTCCCAATGATATTATTAATGAATTCCACAGATTCTATAAAGATTTGTAGACATCAGAAAACACATGTGATTCATCTACAATTGATTTCATAAAATCATTAAAAATAAAGAAACTGATCGAATCACATTGTTCTTTTCTGAACAAACAAATAGAACTGGAGGAAATAAAAAAAAGGCTATAGCCAAACTGAAACCATTCAAATCCCCAGGCCCAGATGGCTTCTCTGGTGAATCCTATAAACTTCTTACAGATGAACTAACCCCTTCACTGTTTAATTTGTTTAATGAAATCATGGATGGTAGTCTCCCTCCTAGCAGTTGGCACAGGTTGAGAATCATTCCCATACCAAAGGCAAAAGATGAGAACCCTCCAGTCAAAGCATTCAGACTGATAGCGTTATTAAACTAAGATGCAAAATTATTCATGTCTATTATGGCAAACAGACTAAATGAATTTATCCTGGATTTTATCCACCCAGCTCAAGTAGGCTTTATGCCAGGTAGGGGAATGTCAGATTCGATCTGTAGAGTTCTTAACCTGATTCACCACTCATCCCAGACAAAAGTTCCTTTGGCACTTTTCTCACTAGATGCACTAAAGGCATTTGACAGGGTTGAACGGCATTTCCTAGTCAGCATATTAAAGGAAATTAATTTTGGCAATGGATTTATATCTTTCCTAGAACATCTATGCAAACACTCAGAAGCAACAGTGTTGGTTAATGGGCTAGACTTATATCGCTTCAACTTACACAGAGGCACTAAGCAGGGATATCACCTCTCACCAGTATTATTCACATTTTCTATTGAACCCCTAGCTGAACAAGTTAGGTTAAACCCAAAAGTTGTGGGGCCCAGTATCAATGGCCACCACAAAATAATGCTGTACGCAAAACCTAAAACATAATTTCTTGAAATAAAAATGATATTAGACACCTTTGGGAAGCACTCAGAGCTTAAGATCAGTTATCAAAAATCTAAACTGATGTATCTGAATGCTCTACCTTCAGACCAGGCCAAGCTGACAAAAGTCTCTGGATTACAACTATGCACCTCTGGATTCACGTATTTAGGCATTCTTATCACAAAAGATTTATCCCAGTTGGTGTCCAGGAACTATAACCCTGTCATTAAGTGGAAAGTAAAAATAAGGGAGTGGAAACACTTAAACCTCTTCATTCCTGGGAGGATTCCCATTGTAAAGATGTTTCTTGTCCCACACTTATTTTTTCTGCTCCATTCTATATTTGTCCAACCCCTCTCAAATTCAAATTCTGACAAAAGATGATTAATGACTATATATTCAACAGAAAAAGACCCAGATTCCCTAAATCTGTTAGATATACTAACACCGAGGAAGGAGGGTTGGCGATCCCAGATATCAAACTCTATTATCATGCCTTTCAACTAAACGAGCTCTTCCAATTTGTCACAGAGCAATATTCCACCAAGTGGGTATCCATGGAACTAGATAGTTATAGTCTAGCTGAACCTAATTTTGTTTTCTCTATAAGGACACGGAGGGTGTAGAAGGAGATTCGAAACCCATTTCTCTACAACTCCCTCTTTATTTGGAAACAATGGGTTCACATACTAGCTCCTGATCCTTCCCCTGTTTGCTCATTCCTATTACACCCCCAGTTATATGAAGTGAATAAATTAGCTCAATTCAAATGCTGGAAGGAGTGTGGCCTATACAGAATTATGGATTTATTGGAACATGGAAAGCTCAAAACAACAGATAATTTGTTCAGTGCCTTGGGACATGCCAAATTCTCCTGGTTCCAAGTACTGCAAGTGCTCTACGTTGCAAAAAATAAATTGATAAAGGACAGTTGCCCCTGTCCCTTGACCTTTTATGAACACATGGGGCAGCCATAATATATAAAAATGTAATACAATCCACCTATGGCACGAGTCAACCTGCCAGGATAATTTGGCAATCTGATATAAACATGGATCTCTCTGAAACCACCTGATCATGCATTTGGACTTCCCCTCGCCCATATAAATCATGGTCATCATTGATGAGGGAGGGAACCTTAAAGGTTATACACAGATGGTATTTAACACCCATAAGATTACCAAAAATGGCGAAAGACGCCTCTCCAAAATGCTGGAGAGTTTGTAAGACTCTCGGTTCCTATTTACACATGTGGTTGGATTGTTCCAAGGTTAGAGCTTTCTGGAGTGTTGTTTTGACCCATATGTCTGATATTGTAAAACAACTGGTATGGTTTATCCCAGGTCTTCTAATGCTGTTGAATTACAGTAAGGACAATATCCACCTGAAAAAGCGAAAACTTGTCACATTCTTCATCTCAGTGGCCACAGCTGAAATTGCAAGATGTTGCAAAACAGATGTTCAACTGAGCAACTGGTGGAAGAGGATTTGGGACAAATGGTTGTCAGAAAAACTCTCCTATACTTCAAGTTTTGCAATGGACAAAAAAAGGCACACACAGTTTTTGAGGATTGGCCTATTTTTATTGAATATATTAATAACAATATGAACAATATTGGAACTCTAACCTATCAGACTATCTTTTGGAGAGACACTCTGGACTCAGTTCCACCAGCTGCCATGGAGTGACATGACACCTTGAACTCCAAGTGTTTCCACTATCCCAGGATAAATAATCTTTCTGTAAAACTCTTTCTGTTGACGCCCAAGGCTCATAGAATGTATTTTGTGTTGATTATATTGATTGTTTGCAAAGCTATAAATAAAATCTGTTAAAAATACATAAATCCATAAGTTTGGACACCAAATGGAATTTATAAGCAAACTAGAGGCTGGTGAAAGAAAAAACAAACAAACCCTGGATGCATTTTCGAAGAAGTCTTTTTTTTTTTTTTTGCCAAACATTACATAATCTTTTTTATTATTAAATGAGAAAATCTCATTCTCTTACACTGTGACATTGCTAAGTCAGAGAAATGCTGCAGTGATGAAGAAAGTCTATGTTGGGGCAAAGTCCTCATTTTCTACAACATCCACTTACAAAGAAAAAGTCATGTTTAGAAAACAGTTCATCAGCACAACATTCTTAGGTTCCTTCATGAGGAGTCCCAAAGATCCTTCCTCTAATGGGGCATATCACTATGAAAAATTATAGTTCTCCCCTCTTCTGAACAATTCATTCTCAAACTGTATGAGATGCAAGATAGAAATCCTTAAGTTCTCAAGCAATCTTCACACATCATCATCGTCTGATGTGTCACTGCTGCTCGTCTCCGTGTCTTCATTCTCAAGTGTTGGTTGGAAAGTGCTGTTTTTCCATGGACTAAATTTGAAATCACAGATGAGGCCATTTTTTAGAATACCATTTTTCCTAAGGCCATTCTTTTGTAGCTGTTCGCTAATGACCTGAAATTCCCTCATTTCATCCTCAGTTAGTGGAGCACAGGTTTCATCATTTTCACTGTCTTCCTGCCAACCCATTTCTTTTAACAATCGATGCTCTGTTTCAAGTGAGCTTGAAAGGACATCAGTCTGAGGAAATGGTGAAGACTGGATGATCTGCTGAGACATCACTGCAGCATTTCTATTCTCTTGGGGAATTTCATTTTCAAAATTTCGGTTTATGTCCCTCTCTTGGTGATCATTGTTGCTGTTATGTAAATTAAATTCATCATCATCATCATCCTTCTCTTGCCCTACACAATTCTCATCCTGTTCCTCTTCCACTCGATCACGTTTCAGCGTCTTCAAAAATTCACTCTTCTTATCGGTGCGCATTCGTGTCAATTTGGTTAAGCGAGGCTGGCCAAGTTTATCAACAGGGGATGAAGAATTTGATCAATTAGACTCTTTCACTGAACTCTGTGATCCAGCAGCCTTTGAAGTAGATTTGAAAGCACTAAAGTTTCCAACACCATATGGGGAATCATGAGGAAATGGAGGCCCAAGTTTGTTTTCTTTTGTTTGGCTTTTCCACTGAGTAGTCTTTGCTGGTGGAATGACAGGTTTAGGTACTAAACCCTTGTACACACTTGCACCAGTTCCATTCCTGACTGATTGTGAATGAATACTTCCTCCCACATGGAATCCTGATATCTGTAAATCTTTTGTACTGCCCTTTTTAATAACTAGCATTCGTGGAGATCTAGATTTAGGATTCAGAGGATATTCCCAAACACCTGCAGCTAATGATTTATTCTGGTTTGGTTCTCTCTCATATTCAGGGTTGAGGGATGGAAAGTCTTCATCTTCAAATTATTTGGGTTCTCCTTTGTCTTCTTTTCTCAGAATCTCACATTCAGATGCATTGCTTTCATGCAAACCTTGACTTTTTCCAGACTGAAAGCTGCTGGTGCGAGCACGTGAACATCCACTATGGTATCCTGCTCTGTGGCTTGTATTTTCAGTGCCATTTCTACCTTGGGAACGCCAACCATTTCTCTCTTTTCTTCCTAAATGACCTCCATTTGAACGGCCACTACTAGGATCAAATCCATCAGAAGAGTTGTGCCGCCTACGATTAACTTCATAACGATTCTCTGTCCATGAAAAGCTTTCAGAATGCTTCTCAAAATTCAGTGATGACTTTGATGATGATGGTGGAGTAGGAAAATTAAGCCAGGCTGGAGCAAAGTCATGCTGCGCCATTTAGGTCCAATCTCTCCAAATCAGTGAAATAAGGCTTCAACACCTCATGGCAAATACTTCTGAACTAGGTTGTTTTGTCCATTTTACATATTCTTTGCGGCAGCACTGGATTAAAATCCAAGAGAACTGCACCGATTGGCATTAATTCTCTATGATTGGTGTTTTCCAGTTTGTTTCCTTTGTAATATATTGCAAGTTCCTTAAAGATACTACATCTGTAGTTATTCAGTACAGGACTGATCCTTGGAAATCAGCTACCCATTCTTCACATTTAAGGACTCCACAAAGTTATTTCCAGAAATCAAACAAGTCTAATTTTAGCAATTTGTCTTATCTTTTGAAAACGGTGTCACTTTCCTATTCCATGTATATCTCACTATCATGAACATCAGTTTTAGAAGAAATACTTTTTATGATAGAAAGAACAGAACTGAAAAGTCAGATTCTGAATCTGAATTGAAGTACATTTCTATGAGTCAATTCAGGCATCTGCACACTGCAGCTATCTTGATATTCCCATATTGCTTTTTACAAAGTAAAAAAACAACAACTAAAAATGCAAATGAAAAAATAAAGATCTTAATCTCTTCATTTAAGAATCAGTTTTCATTGAAGAAAAAAACAAACAAACAGGTTTCCTAAAAATGAAAATAGTAAAAGTTGCCAGGAATTCTTAGACACTACATTTAATGTAATCCTGTAGTCCAAGTTGGCAAAATAAGCAAATCTCGCTTGAAATTTTTGGACTAAAAAGTAAAAATACTTTCTGAAGGCAACATGCAGTGCCTAATACGTTTATGCTATTATCCATTCCATATGGGCAAAAATTAGTCCAAGGAGGAAGAAGGCAGTTTCAAAAGTTCATGAGTTGTTCAAACTGGTTCTGAAGGCTTCAAAACTGTTTGAAGTGAAAAGTTGCTGAATAGGTTTGAATTTCAATTCCACTTTTTTAAGTCATCAATCTTCCATTTGACCAAAGCAAAAGTTGCACATAAACATCCAACTAACTTTTCTTTCCAAGTTGAGGCAATGGGCTGTGAGTTGTCCACTCACATTCAGAATCCAAATCACCTGGGAGTAAGTGCCGCTGACATTGCAGGGACTTTCTTTCGAGTAAACACGCAAAAGAATATGAGCTGCTAGCCACCAGAAACAACAACTCTAAGGAGTTTGGATCACCCAGCAAGAGGAAGCAAGACTCTTTCTCTCTCTCGGCCTGGCTGTCCCACGAGGGGAAGAAGAAGCAGGAGCACACTCTGCCACCCAACTCCCAGCAAAAAGCTTAAGCGGGCCCTAAATTCGAAAGCGCCTTTTTGCCGCCGCCGCCGCCGCCATTTCTGCCCCCCTCACTCCGTCGTCGTCGTTGTCGTCGTCTCCGCCGCACGCACAAACTCCTCACTCCAGTCAGCCCGTCCCAAAATGGCGCTGCTCCGAGCCGCAGAAACGATGCCCCACGCCCAAGTCTCGCGAGAGTTGCCCGGCCTGCTGCCGATCCCGCCGCTGCTGTCTCTACTGCTGCCGCTGGTGAAGGGGAGCCACCACGAGCTCGACATATGCGCATGCGTCCATTTTGGAAGAAGTCTTGAAGTGATCTCTAGAAGAAATAGTTTTTGTTTACTCTTGCAAAGCTTACTGAATATATTCAACTATAAGTCGACCCCATGTATAGGTCAAGGGCAGGTTTGGGGGCCAAAATTATGGATATTGATATGACCTGGAGATAAGTCAAGGCTAAAACTTAGGGACATATAACAAAGGATTTAAAAGATGAAGGAAAGGAAAGCAATGCCAAAGAACTTACAAAATTCTAGAAGGCATAACTGTTTGTGCTCACACTAAAGTTTTGAATAGATAAGAGATTAGAGGGAGGTCAGTGCTTCCAGGACAGATTGCACTCTTGCCTTTCACCAGGGGATAGTTCCTGTTGTTTTTTTTATAAGAGTTAAGGTACAATACTTACCTTGACCTGTAAGTTTTTTTTTTGGGGGGGTGTCAATTTTTTGACTTACATTTCTAGACTTATACATGAGTATATACAGTACCTGACCTGGTTGTTTCATTTCACAGGTGCATATCTTTTGTTCTGAATAAAACGTTTCCTGAAATGTGTTCAAGTGCTCTTCTTTTTTTGTGGTGTCGGAACCTATTCCTACTTTTTACTTGTTATGTCTGCCTCATGCTTAGGAACATATCAGCTTTGTTAACACAGTTATGACACCTGTAATTGTGTTGTGTGAAAGGGCCCCTGGTTATATAATGTCTTTCTTGCTTGTGAATGTAACATACATGCAAAGATCTCAGAACATTAAAGACCTATGACCCTTTCTCTCTCCCAGAAAATGTTTTATATGATCCACTCTCCCAAGAAGACAAGATTTATATCTTAGGCAGAACTTGGAAGGAAACTATCTACTGTTGTGGTAATTAACCTGCACATGTTATTGTTTTGCTGGGGAATGGGGTATTCATATATTTAAAGTTATATTTCAAAAATAACCTAAAGAGTGGGGGAGTTACTTTATTGATGTAGTGAACAACATTTTCTAGTTTTTTAAAAATAACAAAAGCAACAAAAGAATTAAAAATAACAAAAAACCAACAACACACCAATACAATGAGTAGCACAAAAAGTTATTTCTGCAGTGAGAGATGGCAAATGAGTAAGAAGGACAATTTACTTCCAAAAAGCCACTTTCCCATCTCATATCTTTGCAAGGTGGGCCTTATTCTTAGGTAAAGTGAGGCAAATGTCGCAGGCAGCTGATTTGAAAGGGAAGTTTCATTTGTCATGAAAGGCAGGTATCATGAAAGGAAAAAGAAATGGTAAGCTGCTTATTTTGCTCACTTTTTACTAGAAAGGGGAGTAGGTGATTGTAGAACTTTCTGCCTGAAAGGCCAAAATAATTTCATAAGCTTTGAGTAGAATGCACTTTGAGCTGGTTGCCATTGGATGATGGTTCCTTTGACTAATTACATGATTTAACAGTATCCTGCACGAATGTCCATTTCACAAGTCCCTGATGTCAGCAGCATCTGGAGTCAATGCATTCTGAGGTTCTGAGCATCCTCAGAGACACCAGTCCAGTGCAGAAGTGGTTTGCGGGGATTTGATCTCTCTATATGTTCAATATCATTATTTGATCTAGTGGTGCATAGCTATGAGCTATCCATTATTTGCAATTTCCTGCAATAGAAATAATGTTAAGTTGGAAGGATGCTGCACTGTGGCATTGTGGAAAATGTAAAATGGTGGATGGCTCTAGCATCACTTTTTGCAGATCATAGTGCTGCAACTGCCGTCTACTGCTGCTGGGAAGTCTGCCTAAGTTGGGCTACTGGAGCTGCATATGGAGGCTACCAAATGGTTCTTTGCCAGCAGGGCCCTTGTACACCTGACAATGATACTGCCAATTGCTTGTGCTTTGTGCCAATTTCTGGATGACAAGGCGTATTATATTTGCTAAAGTGTATTGTATTTGATTTGGCCAACCTCTAAGGAGGGTCCCATGCATTTGCTGAAAGTGCCTCCCTTAAAGTCTTCAAATTTTCACACAATTTTTTCACACACTGTGGAATCCCAATGGTCCAAATTAGGTACATGTTTAGCCCATTACTTTATTAGCACTTTAAGAGCACAGTCATATGCATGCTTGCCTGTGGACCAGCCACAATGAGCATAAATGGAATTACTTCTGAGTGAACATACACAGGATTGCTGTTATTTGCTGCATGAGCATTTCTTAAGTTAAGATGTCAGCTCTTCCTCAAACTCAGTTGTTCATTAGTATAGACCAAAAGGAAAGTGAAGAAAAGGCTTAAAAGCTGATCTTGGAAATGTTGCCAGCTTAAGAATAGCTGGAGTTGTTTTCCAAAACATTAACTTTTCCAGGATTTGTTAAAAAAGACTTTCAGCATAAAGGTCAAGATTATTTGATTTAATGCTCCCTGGCTTGAAAAAACAACAACAAACAACAAAAATGGAGGGCAGTTTACATGGCTTTCCTTTTTCATCTTCACAACAACTCTGTGATGTATACTTAGCTAAGGACTCATGTGATGTAAATTAAGGACTTTATCACACTGGCTAGAAAAGTGGAATTTTAACAGGACAAAAGCATTTTTGGTTAGCACTTATCACTCAATGTCGAGTTCGTCCTGTTACTGCCTCGCATTCCATTCATTACCTTTTCATTGATGGACAAAACCTGTCAATAGGCTCTCAATCTTACTGCTGTTTCATTACTGCCTTCATGCAATAGGTATCTGCCACTGCAATTCCCCTTTCCAAACATTCATGGGGTGTGAGTGAATGTAATTCTGCTCCTCTTCACCTCTTCTCCCTCCCCCTCACAACAATCATGGCAGCCATCACATATTCACACAGCAGCTGGCTTCAGGAGGCAGTTGGCAGCTGGGATTGCTTGTCCTCTCCTTACTCTGGAAGGTGGCAGTTACCAGTGAAGAAAACAGATCACACAATCGAGGATTGTCAAAGCACTATTGTGGGGAAAAGTGTGATAGAAAATAATGCCAAACTGGTATGCTTCCATTCTTAAACTAGCAGAATTGAGGCAGGACAGCAGGCTGGTTTGATAAAGTCCTTTTGGGAGAGTCCTCCTAGAGTCTCCCCTAATGCAGTATAATGTTGCTTTCTTTTTCTTTTTCTGTCTTTTTATTGTTATTATTACTCTTGCAGCTAATTGCTGCAGTTTTAAATTGTTTGGCTTTTAATTTTTATTTGATTAAATATTCTTTTAAGGGGGGGTGGGGATAGGGTTGGGATGTACTGTACTTTTAACTTTGTTAGCCGCCCTGATTGATCTCAGAGGGGCGGGATAATAATAATAATAATAATAATAATAATAATAATAATAATAATATCCTGCCCACAAATTAATTAATTAATTAATTAATCAGACAATTAATTAATCTGCAATTAATTTGGTAAACTT
Source organism: Phrynosoma blainvillii (assembly GCA_026167975.1). NCBI lineage: Eukaryota > Metazoa > Chordata > Lepidosauria > Squamata > Phrynosomatidae > Phrynosoma > Phrynosoma blainvillii. Next base: position 276,068,621 of record JANUYF010000001.1, read on the forward strand.
CACCTTTGACTCCAACTTCTTGTTGTTAACTGCCTTCGCGTTGATCTCGACCTTTGGTGACCCTATGTATGAGACATTTACAGGCCCCCTGTCCTCTACTGCTCTGCCCAGCTCCTGCAAACTCTTATTCGTGGTCTCTTTAATAAAGTCTATCCATCTAGCCTGTGGCCTTCCTCTCTTTCTACTTTGTTCTATCTTTCCTAACATTATTGTCTTTTCCAATGATTCTCATGAAGTGTCCAAAGTATGACATTCTAAGTCTTGTCATCTTGGCTACTAGGGATCTTTCTGGCTTGACTTGCTCTATGGAGTGCCTCCTTCCTTGGAGGTCTTTAAGTAGTGGAGTCTCCTTCCTTGGAGGTCTTTAAGCAGAGGCTGGATGGCCATCTGTCAGGGATGCTTTGATTGGGAGTTCCTGCATGGCAGGGGGTTGGACTGGATGGCCCTTGTGGTCTCTTCCAACTCTATGATTCTATGACCCATTTGTTTGTCCTTTTGGCTGTCCGTGGGATCCTAAGCACTCTTCTCCAGCACCACATCTCAAATGTGTCGATTATCCTCCTATCTTCTTTCTTGACTGTCCAGCTCTCACATCCCTACATGGCATTAGGGAAGGCTTGTATGATTCTGCCTTTTGTGCTGAGTTGTATGTCTTTGCATTTTAGGATATTTTCTAGTTCTTTTCTAGCTCTTTCATAGCCACCCTCCCCATTCTTAACCTTCTTCTGATTTCCTGGCTGCAGTCCCCGTTTCAATCAATGTTTGATCCCAGATATGAGAACTCTTTTACTATTTCTATTTCCTCATTGTCTAGTTTGAATGTGTGTAAGTTCTCTGTGGTCATTATTTTTGTTTTCTTTATGTTCAATAGTAAGCCTGCCTTTGCACTTTCTTCTTTGATGTTCCTTAGTAGTTGTTGCAGGTCTGAGAGGTTCTCTGTTAGTATTATGGTGTCACCAGCATATCTCATATTGTTGATATTTCTTCCTCCTATTTTCACTCCTCCTTCTTCCATGTCCATTCTTAAACTAACTTTCCTTACAATATGTTCTGCATATAAATTGAATAGGTAGGGTGATAGGATGCAACCTTGTTTCACTCCTTTGGACTCCAACAGCCCATCTGAATTGGGCTTAATCAATCAATCAAACACAGGACGTGTTCTCTATAAAGAAGGACACAGCCACCCAAGGTATATAGTCTGCCAGGCAGCACAGCTTTTACAATGCTTTATGTTGAACCAAATATCCCTCATGAGATTTTCTCAAGAGGGCCTCTGCAGATTCTGATCCCACCTAAAACTTGGCAAAATTTCTTTTTTGGATTACAACTCCCAGAATCTTCCAGGTTGCATCAAAAGGGGAGACTCATTCAGTTATCCAGATGTTTTGAACTGCAAATCTTACTAGACTGTGGCTACAACCAGCAACCCAATAATGCCTTTTGCATTTCCCAATTTTATCACTATAATTCCACTTTAAATGACTTAGCTACATCCTATGGAATCCTGGGATTTGTAGTTTAGGGAGGCACTAGAACTCTGGCTGACAATTCTAAGTACTTTTTTCTAAAGTGCAAACCAGGATTCTGTAGGTTGTTGCCATGGCAGTTAAAGTGGAATCAAAGCATGACAAATGTCTAAGGTGAAAGGCCCACTGAAAAGCCACGATTCCCCATCCCTGTTCTGAAGAAACTTTAGGCACCAATATTTACTGTGAAAATTAGGATGTTTAAAAGGAAGCATTGTTACCTGTTTTGGCATAGCTGTCTAGCACTCTGTGGGGTGAGAAGCATTACTCACTGTGAAAGATGTGGAAATTAAAACTGTTTTTAGCATGTCTGTTACTAATAGCTGTGGCATCTGTCTCAGCAGCAACACTAACCATCATAATGCTGACATAAACAATCTCCAAAAGCCCGGTGCAGTTTTCTTCTGGCCTCTTTTTATCATTTTAAATGCTTGTGTGTACGCAGATGCCATTAGGATGCTTCTGGTTCCCTGCTCCCCCCCAATTCCCTCTGCTGAAGAGCCTGATGCCTTTTTGGTAAAGCTATTAGATATAAATCCTCTTAGGCCTCCATCCTAACAACGGCATGACAACGACAAAGGCTACGACTAAGGGTGGGCCTGCCATAACAGTTTTGCAAATGGTGTTAACCTAAACCACCTAAAACTAGGATTAAGGAGCAAACACAGTTTTCCCCAGTCTGGGGCATTATCTATGCAGCCACTCTCCTGTTTTTGTAATTAAGGCAACAGATCAGTTTGTTCTCCCCTCAAAAATGGCATCTTGTAGATAAGACAAACAGGCTTTTGACAAAATCACGAACAGGGATAACTGGTTGGTTGCTGGGGGAGGAACAACAACAACAGTGCAAACTTTGAAAGAAAAAAGACAAACACCAAACAAAACCTATAATGAGATCTTGAGCTTTCATTTGGTAACATTTTGTCACTCTGTTGGCAGAGGCCTGAATGGGCCTTAATGATGTTGAATACATTGACATCTGGAACACCAGACAAGTGATATATTAAGAAAGATATTTGAAGCTATGAGAAAACAGTTAAGGCAGTCTGCAAATCTATTCTAATGAATGACTTATTCATGATAACAGAAATCTTTTCCCTATGCCAACTGAAGGCATGCTCCTTTCAGTGGGATGGGGATTGGGACCATAGCAAAGTTCTGTAGCTTTTTTGGATTGGGGGGGAGAATAGATGTAGCTGCATTCTATATTTTAAAAGTAACATTTGCTTGATTGTTGGATTTCAGGCAATGAATGTGATTGAGTCCAGAGTGTGTTTCCAGTAAATATTAAAACAAAAATGCAAACCCAGAGAGCTCTTGTGCTCATAAAGTGTCATACGACTCACCTTGTGTCTCAAATATGTATTTTCTGCCCTCAATCTGCATTCATTGTCTGGTGGAAGCATGGAAACACTTGGTGTATTGCGATCATGTTGCTGGGTAAAGGCAAGAGGCAGTGTGGTGTAGCAGAGTGTTGGACTTGGGAAATCCAGGTTCAAGTTCCCACTGAGCTTTGAAAACCACTGGACAAATCTAGGCCATGCAATATCTCACAGGATTGTTTGTGCAAATGAAGTGAGTAGAAGGACATTGGAAGGATGACATATAAATGTAATTAACGAATATTTATGGTCAGCAAGGTCTTAGAATGGAAATGCTGTGTTCAGCAGCAGCTCAATCTTAAAATGTGTAATCCCACCATATTAGACTATGAGATGCTTTCCTTTCCAATGCAACCTACTGACATGTAGTCCAATTCAGCAGCCAGTTAAGAGAATACAGGACTACAGTTCAAAAACCAAGGGATTGTATGTTATTACATTTGGCCTATCTAATGCCCATACCAATATGTTGTAAGAAAGAGAGAGTATAGCAACAGGAACAGGATACAGGCCTTCTAGTGTCAGAATTGAAAGTCATCAGATGTCTGTAAGTTAGAAAGAGCCAGGCAATGAATAAGTAGCAAATGAATTTTATACTCAAGGGGCAGGGGTGGGGGAAACTGGCTTTAATCCACAGAGTTAACCTTAACTGTTTTGTGATCATAGTCTTTAATTTTTTCACTGTAAGGTTATGAAGGCAAGAGAAAAATGGGAAATAATTATGAAACTCATTATTTAGCCACTACCCACCTTGTAGTAGCTAGCAAGCTGAAATATGTATCTCTTCAAGACCTTAACGCTGGGCCAGAAATGCTGACAATTTTTCAAATACATTGAAATTTGAACTTTAAAATTAAAAAAAGGATTTCTGCTTGTGTGGAATCAGAATTTCCCTTCCATTTTTACCCCCCAAACCTTCCCTGTGCACAGACCTCAAATCTACCCTGGAGGCGCCCACATGACCTTCCACAATGGATTTTGGAGGCTCACAGAAGCTCCAAGAGGGAGAAGGCACTCTTTGATGGATTCAAAGAGTTGGGAGTTGCTTCACTGCTCTCCAGGTGCTAGTAATTGTAAACATCCTATGTTTTCAGTTCCTTGCCCACCTAATCCTATTAGGAGAATATCAGACTAGAAATCGTCTAAACAGGATTAGGGTTTGTGTTTGTCCACTGCCTAGTTTGTACTTTATCACTTACAGAACAGAGTGCTTTATGCAAAGCGGTAAAATGAGGGCTGAAAACTCACCTTTGTTGTTGAAATGAAGCCTGTCAGTTAAAATAGCAGTGCTCCAACTTTGCTTGTCAGGATAAATTATACGTAGGAAAAGGATTAACAAGGATCACTTGATACATCAGCACATGTCGGGGGGGGGGGGGAAGGGATAAATCAGTCTGGTATCAAAAAGAAGTCTCACAATTCTAATTATTAGTTCTATGATATTTATTTGACTTCACTGTGTACAAAAGAGTCTCTGCTCTGAGGAGATTGCGGTTTGAAACTCAACACAGGATAAACAATAAATTGTGAATCAGGATTGCATATGGAATCCAAGATGTAAACTGAGTGAGAGGGTGCTGTTGTGCTCAGATCCTCCTGATCGGCTTGACATAGGCAAGTTGAGACTGCCCATGGTGTGGACAGGCCAGACTAGGTAGGTCCTTGGTCTCATCCTGCAGGGCTCTTCTGTGGTTTTAAAACAGTCTCAAATATATAAATGGATATCTCTGTCCTTCATTATGTGTTGTCAAGAGATTTCCCATTTTAAGTCAGGCTGGGAACAAATGAAAGAAATGGATTTGGGCAGGGATGGTGGTGAAAGTTTTGAAATATTGTTCTGATTCACCACTGAGAGAAACTAAAATTCATGAGCCAGCTGGATCCTTTCCACTCATTTCACTTGCACTTGTGCTGCTAAGACCTAGACTTCACAGGGCCTCCTTTTCCCTCATGGACCTGGAGTGTGTCATGACTGGTGATGCAGAACACTAATTTTGAACCCAGGTACAGACAAAATAGTAGATACACCAAGACTGATTCAGGTCATGAATATGTGTCATGGAATTAGAGTTGGAAGAGACCATCAGGGCCATCCAGTCCAACCCCCTATCATGTAGGAAGACACAATCATAGCACTCCAGACAGATGACCATCCAGCCTCTGTTTAAAAACCTCCAAAGAAGGAAACTTTACCACTCTCCAAGTCAGTGTGTTCCACTGTTGAATAGCTCTTACCATCAGGAAGATCCTCCTAAAGTTTAGGTGGAATCTCTTTTCATGTAGCTTGAACCCATTGCATCCTGTAGCTTGAATCTCTCCACTGTAGCTGAGAATTCATCTGAGGATCGTGTTCTAGTTTCTACAGCAGCAGTAACCAAGCTTGCTCCTTCTTCCATATGACATCCTTTCAAATATTTAAACAAGACTGTCATATCACCTCTTAACCTTCTCTTCTTCAGGCTAAACATACCCAGATCCCTAAATCTCTCCTCATAGAGCAGGGGTAGGCAACCTTTCCCCTTTAAGGGCCGAGGGACTTCAGCTCCCAGAATCCCAGGAGCTATTGGCCAACATGGGACTATTGGCCAACATGGCTGAGGCTTCTGGGAGCTGAAGTCCCTCGGCCCTTAAAGGGGAAAGGTTGCCTACCCCTGTCATAGAGCATGGCTTCCAAACTCTTGACCATTTTGGTCACTCTCCTCCGGACATGCTTCAGCTTTACAACATCCTTTTTGAATTGTGGTGCTCAGAACTGGACACAGTATTATAGGTGAGGCCTGACCAAAGCAGAATAGAGAGGTACTATTCCTTCCATTTCTCTAGACACTATAATTCTATAGATGAAGCCTAGAATCACATTGGCTGTTCTAGTTACTGCATCACATTGCTGACTCATCTTCAGCCTGTGGTCTACTAAGGGCCTTTGCAGACTGCTAGAAATAGTGCAAATGGAGTCCACTTTAAAGGTTAGGGTTAGAGTTAGGGAATCATGGGAACTGTATTTTATTGTGGCACCAGAGCTCTCTGACAGAGAAGGCTCTATGTCTCAGAAAAAAAACAACTTCCATGATTCCCTAGCACTAACCCTAACCCTTAAAGTGGATTCTATTTACACTATTTCTGTCAGTCTGCAAAGGCCATAAGACTCTTAAATCCCTTTCCCATGTAGTGCCGTCAAGATATTATCCTGTACCTGTGCATTTTCATTTTTATTGTTCAAGTGTAGTATTCTACATTTCTCCCTTTTGAAATTCATTTTGGTAGTTTTGTCTCAGCTTTCTAATCTGTTATGGTCATTTTGAATTCTCCAAGTTTTCTGTTGACTTATGGCAATGCCATGAATTTAATGGGATTTGCTTAGACAAGGAATACTCAGAGGTGGTTTTGCCAGTTCCTTTCTGTGAATAGAGCCTACAACACCTGATATTCATTGGTCCTCTTCCATCCAAGTACTAACCAGGGCTGACCTTGCTTAACTTACAAAATCACATAGGATCTGGTGCCTTTAGGTCATGAAAGAGAAGTCTATTGTTGCACTCCACTGCATGCCAAAAACTACCCAAATTATGGAGAAACAACATCGGGAAAGGAAGCAATCCTTGTGACCTGGAACACTTGCACAAGATAAGTGTTAAACATTGGGGCAAACACTGAGGTATATCTAAGTCAGTGGGTTTGTTTGTTTGTTTGTTTGTTTTTTTGCAGATTCGGTCATTGTAAATAAGTATTCTCTGTAGCAAATGGACACATTTGAACTGAAGTGTTATGTGTGTGAATTCTAATTTAGCACAAGATGCAAAGTGGAGAAAAGAGGAGCCCTGCTCAGAGGGGAGAAGGAAGGCCAAGCGGATGGCTTGCTTGCCAAAAAGCCTCTCTGCACCCGACCCTGGAGTCCAACACAGTAGTGTCACTAGGGAAGTGGGGGAGGTGCTCACTAGGTGTCACCCCCTTCAGGGGTGTCACCCGGTGCAGTCCTCACCCCCTGCACCACCCAGTGATGCTACTGTCTACTATCTATTCCATCTCAGAGGGCAGATCTCAATATCCTCCAACATTTTACAACTGAAGATGGCAGCCCTTGTGTACTTTTAATGTTCTATACTTATGTGAAACCTAATTGTCTGGGCACACTTGCTCTCACTGTCCTCTATTGTAGAAAGCTTTTTCTCTCTGGTTGATGTTATATTGGATCTTTCAGTCAGCAGTAGCCTGTTCTGAAATGGCTTCTGAAGCAAAGGTGGATAATCTGGACATATGAACATTTCACTTTTTAAAAAAATGGTGGGTTGGATCCAAGGAATATAACTATGATTCTTCAAGGGGGATTTCCTTCCTCCTTTCCCCACTACAGTCCTGCCATCCAGAGCCACTCCTGAATGGAGAATGAGCTTTTGGATATTAGGCAGTGGGGCAGGTAGTGGACCATCCCCTGGGGGATTCTTAAAATTTAATTTTAAAAATTGATATAATTCATCCATGTTAAAAACAGTAAAAGGAGGAGCTGTGTGTGTGAAAATAAATAGGCTTCTCTACACATTCATTACAAAATATGCACTCAATTTGTTTGGTGATGTTTTTCTTTATAGGCAACACTTGGAAAAACTCTTCTTCTGGGAGAAAAGTAGCATACAAATGAAATAAATAAAATTAAAATAAATATTGTTCTTGGGTTATTGCTAATTGTTGTCAAATCAGCTTCAACTTACAGTGACCCTATGAATGACAGCTCTCTAAGAAATTAAGAGGCCTGCTTAGGTCTTGCAAACATAGGGCTGTGACTTCCTTGACTGAGGGCCTTTACAGACTGACAAAACAATGCAGCTTGAGGCCACTTTAACTATCCTGGCTCAGTGCTAAGGAATAATGGAAACTGTAGTTTATTGTGGCACCAGAGCTTTCTGACAGAGAAGGCTCAATGTCCCAGAAAAAAAAAATACAGTTCCCATGATTCCCTAGCACTGAACCAGGACAGTTAAAATGACCTCAAGCTGCACTATTTCTGGCAGTCTGTAAAGGCCCTGAGTTTTTCCAACTGTAATGCAGTCTTCCGCTTTTCCTGCTGACCTCCACCTTACCAAACATTATCTTTTTTTTTCTAATGTCTTCCCATCCTATGTCCTAAATACAATAACCTCAGTTTAGTCAAAATCCACAGAACAGTGACACCTTTATTGGCTAGAAAAATGCACAAAATACATATTGCAAGCTTTCAAAACTCTACTGACCTCATCAAGCAAAGATGTTAAAAATCATACAGGAGATAAAAATGATGATGTTGTGATATTAGTCACAAGCCAGCATTTTATCAAGATTTTGCTGTTCTCAGTTCAGATGTTCTTGGAGGGGCACTTATGCAGGCTGGCAACACCTCCCTCCAGCTGTGTGGGAACTCAACTAGAGGGAATAAAATTGTAAGTCCCATTAGAAAGACAAAAAGAGATCCTCCTCTTGAGATCCAAGTTGCTTCAGTCCGTTGTGAAGCTACATGCTCCTTTGTTAGGTAGAGACCACTGAATTTCTAAGGAAAGCCTCTATGTCTTCCCATTAGGAAACATTTTTAGGAGCTGTTTTGGTAAAACATGCCAAATGAAGTCCAAATTTTTAAAGAAAAATGTTTTGCCTTTGTTGTCACATTTGTTATGCTCTCAGATCCACTGGAAAAGTTGGGTAAACCTGCCTCCTGCAAGTCATCTCTGGATCCATTCCTCTTCACTTCATCTCATAAAGGTCCCAGTTCTTCATTTTTACAGGGTAACTGTTCCTTAAACACTTTCAGCAGTTCTGATGATCTGAATATGTGATTACAGAGGGGAAGAAGGAATCAAAGGAGCTAAGCAGGAGCATTTGATGTCCATCTGCATGTGTTTAAATGCATGTGCCTAGAGCCAAGATTCATTTGTCTCTAATTTAAGAAATAAAATTGATAAGAAGCAGTTGTTAAAGAATTCAATGCATAGCTTTTTTTTTAAAAAAAAACCCTTAACGAAAACAGATCCACAATAGAGCCCTCCAAATGGTAAAGTAAAGAGAGTATTAATCAGTTACTGGCACCAGAAAGCAAGGACTGCCCATGGCAGACAGAAACAACCAGTGTGTATTATAATATTGGAGCATCTAAACAGCAAATGATACCTCATGTAATCCTTATTACATATGTTTAGTATATGCTTGTCCATATTTGGACAAGCATATACTAAACATATGTAATAAGGATTACATGAGGTATCATTTGCTGTTTATGGTTAAAATAGCTGTTAACCTTCCCTTCTCCATCAGGCCCACTATCCTCCAAATGTACTGTTTTTCTTTTTGAATAATCCTGGCCTCTTATGAATCACTGACTTGCATACTGCAAGTGCTGTGAAACCCTACTTAAAGATTTGAGACCACTTCTAATCTCATCTCTAATGATACACAACCCCTTTGCTGAAAACCCAGGAGGAAAGGGTCCATCTGTTTTGTGCCATATGTGTTTAAACTACAAGACTGGTAAATACAGCACAGTGTGCTGACAGTGATGGGCTTTCTTTAGTCATAAATTAAAGATGAGACATGCAGTGGGGTGACTGGGGACATTTCATATATCTGAAACAACTTTTAAGGAGGGTATATCTAATTATGCAAAACACAAATTCATAAGAAGAGGGTCAAATGTAAACAAATATCCAGACTGCTCTAAAGCATCAGTGAGGTGTGACCCAACTTTCCACAACCTGGATGTAGTTTCCACATTTGTCCTGCATCTGCTGAATTGATGGACAGATGCCATTGCCATTGTTTGTCCCATTTTTCTCCCGTTGACTGTTCATCAGACAAGGAGGATGGCCAGACTGAGTGACATCTGGCAAATGCAATACTGAGGTCAGTGCAAAAACTCCTAAAGAGGACATTCAGGTCTTCCAATGGTTTCAATTCACCCTCCCTGGTGGAAGAACCAGTGGTTCCATGGGGATATGTTGCATTTTCTTTTCTGAGAAATTTATTTGAATTATTTCATTCAAACTGACTTGAAACCCCCCCCCCCCCAGTTAATTTATTATCTATTGGCATGCCAATGATGTCTATACAAACAATGGTATTGTCCAAATACTGCAATTAGTGACTTTCTTGGAAGAAAGGTTATGAGTCAAAGGCTGCATTGGCACTGCAAAAATAATGCAGTGTGACACTGCTTTAACTGTCACAGCTCCATCCTATAGAATCCTGAGATTTGTAGTTTGTTGTGGCACCAGAGTTCTTTGATAGAGAAGGTTAAATATCTCACAAAATTCCCAGTATTCCATATCACTGAGCCACAGTAGTTAAAGCAGTGTCAAACTGCATTACTTCTGCAGGGCAGATGCTGCCAAAGTCTGCCTGTGTATGTCTGTAAAGCCTAGTCTTCTTGTTCCTTCTAACCAGAGCCTTGAGGCAAAGCTACCACTTAACTTTGCTTCATTTTGTAAAGGACATAACTTGCTGTCAAGGTAAATTCAGACAGCAGCTTTCAGTGGCTTGTTATTTAGTCCTAAGCAAGGAAGGGGGAAAGGACAAAGTCCACAAGCAAGATTTCATCAATTTCAGAAAGTGAGAGTGCATCTTTGTACCATATATGGTTACTTGCTCTCCACACAAAAGACACAGGGTGAAGAGCAATATACTGCCAATGTTCCATTTTGTTTTTCTGCAATCACAGTGTTGTGCCCTGAATGACTATGGGCACTCTCCACTGGAGAACTGTCAGTGTTGGCCCAAGAGGCTGTAAAAGTGTTGAATCTGGAGCTTAGAATTAATGTGATCCACAGTAACAGTGCCAACTATGATAACCTTACAGGGGTGGGGGTGTAACAATATCAGTCTAATTTTCTTTCGTAATCCTCGTCGCAGCTGATACTGTGTGTGTTCTTTTATTACTGCAACTTACTTTAACCATGTTTTATATTGTTGTATTGTTTAATACTATTTTAAGGGGTGGGGTTGGGGTTTATGGGACATATATTGTATTTTATTGTAATTTTAAAATGTTGTAAGCCGCCCCGGTTGCTTGAGCAGAGGGGCGGGATAAAAATAAATTCTTATTCTTATTCTTATTATTTACATTTTGTTTAAAAAATGTAAAAACTTATAAAAACTTATGGTGATTTATTTATATACCATCTTTCCCCAGGTCCAGGACTCATGGTAGCTTATAACAGTTAAAACAATAAGCATTGACAATTTGTTGTTGTTAACTGCTGTCAAGTTGACTTTGACTTAGGGCGACACTATGAATGAGACACCTCCAGGTCTCACTCATGTCTTGGATACTCAGGGCTGTGTTTTCCTTGATGGAGTCTATCTATCTAGTAAGTGGCCTTCCTCTCTTCCTACTGCCTTCTACTTTAATCTTTAGAGACTCATGTCTTCTTATGAGTCAGGCTTCTAGGGAGATTTGCTTTGCTCTAGAGCCCATTTATTTATCTTTTTTTAAATCCAAAGGATCTATAGAACTCACACTTCAAAAGCATTTATTCCCTTCCTATCAACATTCTTCACTGTCTAGCTTTATTTTTCCATTGGTTATCAATGAGATATCCTTTAAAATGATGACTTTTATAAGCATAATGTGTACTTAGAATTCCCTTCCATGTGTTTAGTATGGTTTAGAGAGCCAGTGTATTACAGAGATTGGAACATTGGTCTAGGAGTCTGAGAGACCAGGGTTTGAATCCCTATCTAGCCACAGAAACCCACTGGGTGACTTGAGCAAGTCACACTTTCTCAACCTCAGAGGAAAGCAAAGGCAAATCCCCTCTGAATCTTGCCAAGAAAACTCCATGATAGGGTTTCTTTAGGGTTGCCATAAGTCAGAAACAACTTGGAGGCACACAGCAGCAGCAACAAACTCCAAAGTAAGCATACACAGGATAGATTAAAGGGCTCAGTGACAATTATTGTCTTGATGTTTCTCAGTTTTTGATAATTTAGTAAACTTCCAGTTGATAATTCCAGAGCTGGCGCAATGGCATAGGAGTCTTGGTGGTACAATTTTACCAGATCATTTAAGGGAGGACTCAGTCCTCCCTAGCCTGATCTTGGGGTGGCTCAAGCCTCCCTGATCATTCTCATTCTGGGGCTCATGGTGCCAAGCAGACTGTATTCCAGTTCTCCCTTTGTCTGCATAATTTGGAATCTGAACTCTGACTTGTCCATAAACCTGCCATAAACTTCATCTGGTACCTGACCCTTGCCCATCCTTGCTTGTGACTCATGTCCCTGGGACCACATACTCATGGCCCTCCTTCAAAGTCTGAGTCTATCATACCGTATTGTTAACTTTCAGAAAGCGCAGAAATGTTAGTCTAACTCTAATTATTAATCCCAGCTAGATTACACCCATTGAATCAGTGAGGAATTTGTAAATAAAAACTTACATAAACTGTATTAATTTTGTGGGGCTATTCCAGTTTAAACAAACCATAGGATATCAGCCAAAAGCTTACTAGTGGTGAGAATTGTAGCCTACTTCAGATGTTGTTGAACTGCAAATCCCAGTACTCCTAACCAGCATATTTAATGGTGAGGAATGTGGAGAGTTTATTTTATTTTATTTTATTTAGTTGCAGGTCAACAACACCTGGAGGGCCACATGATTACAATCATGCCTTACATTGGCAATTTAATTTAATTTATTATGTTAGGGTTTGATCCAGATTTAGTGCAATCACTGAAATAAATTAGTTTTGGAGGTTCTGAACTCTGAAATTGCAACCATGAATAACACTTCCCTAGCTGGAGCTGCTTTACTTGAAGTATTTATAATACTTTACAAGAGGTATTAGCAAATTGCAATAGAACCGCAGGCCATCATTGTGAAACGTTATACTGAAGTTACAGATACTGGATACAGTAAGGAGAATTCAGAGGAAGTGATACTTCATGCTTTCTCCTCAGAGATGAAAGAGGCAACAGAGAAAGAAGAAATCTTGTATCCACAACTCAGTATAATAGGGGCCAAGGCTAAGGAATTCTGTAAGGGAAGCTTCCTATGCTGATAGCTGAATGTAGGCAGACAGCATAGGTGTGATAGAATTAGTTTATACACATATTCATTTGTAGGGTTCTAAGGCATTTGTTTTCCTGAAGGGAAGGAAGAAGTAATTGAACCACTTTATAGTTTTACAGAATATATGTCCATCCCATAAGTATAAAAGCTGCAGCCCCAAATATTGTAATAAACATTTTTTAAAAATTCAAGGACATAGTCGTGTTAGTCTGGGAAGTCATTATTGAAATGGATATTGTGGAGTTGAATCTACTTACTCTGAGGAAGTAGGCTGAAGTCTATGAAAACTCATGCTACCATCTTCTCTCTTTCAGTCAGACTCAAGGGTGCTACAAGATCTCTTTGCATACATTTAAAAGAAAATGTTTATGATGTCCATATGCCCTATTTCTGTTGTGATGAACCTATGGCATGTGTGCCCTCTCTTGCACGCGAAGCCATCTCTGAGGGCACGCGGCAAGGAAGGGCCAGATTGGGGAGCTGGAAGCCTTGGGGCCGGCTCTGGCTGAAGGTCCAAGCAAGACTGCAGCAAGAGCGTCTCCACTAAGAGAGAAGCTTTCTCCAGCCAGAAGGAAGAAGGGCTCGATGGACTGGTGTCTCGTCCAATAAGGGCGAGCCAGGATGTGCCTGATTGGCCAATCCTGGAAAAGTCTGACCCAGGAAGAAGGGATGGATGGATGGGTGCCTCGTCCAATAAGGGTGAGCCAGGAAGTGCCTGAATGGCTGATCCTGGAAAAGCCCTGCCCAATTCCTGGCAACTCTAAAGTGAAACTATCATGGGGCAAGCTTCATCAGAGTGGGATTTCCATTGCAATCCTCTTTAGGCTGAGAGAGTGTGATGTGTGGGGGGCATTGAAGTCATTTCCAATTTATGGCAACCCTAAGGTGAAACTATCATGAAATTTTCTTGGCAAGTTTTGCCAGAGGGGGGTTTGCTATTGCTAGACTGAGGCTGAGAGAGTGTGCCTTGAGTTTTCCCCCAGAAGTCCTGCCCCTGGAAGGTGAAAGTCCTGGCCCCAGAAGTCTCGCCCCCTGAAAGTCCTGGCACCTGGTGACACCCGGTGCGTGAATGCCACTGAGTTTGGACACTCGGTCTCTAAAAGGTTTGCAGTCACTGCCCCATTTTATAGAAGAGGGTCCTCTGTTTGAAGGTCTGTCCAGTTGAAGTCTAGTTTAAAAACCATTAATCAAATAGAAAATAGGGGTCTTGAAGGTGTGTCTCTAAAGTTACAACTTGGAAAGTAGACTAAACAGGCAGACATACATGTCATTTGGCCAGAGTCTTCCCATTATGCTGAGATGCACTGCATTTCCATTGTAATGTAAAGTAATTACTGCTAAATATACACATATATTAACATATACACATTTTATGCAAAACTGTGTTCTTTCTTTTAGTGGAGCAATTCTGCTGCTGATAGTTAAAAAGTGGCCACCAGAGATGTATCTGACATGCAATTTGTTTAAAGACTGCTTTTGAAGCATGCAAGAAACATCAATTCTAGGATTAGCTTACTTTGTTTTTCTTTTCTGATTGAATTTTGAAATGAAGCCCATGAGAGCAGGGAATCCTATTTATTTTAAATCAGGTACATTTCTTGCCCAAGGGATGCTGCTGCTAATAATAATAATAATAATTGTGAATAATCCATGCATTCTCCTATAAGTCATTGGACAGAATCCAAGCACTGATGTGCATGTTGTCTTTGCCAAGCATCATTTACTCATAAATTTCAAAGGTATTTCAGTGACATATTCCTTGAAGAATTAAAAAGGGGAGAATCTTTTGGAAGACTGATGATTTGTACAGAAAAATGTTAATCCTTTCATAATTTGAAGGGCAATGTGTAGGTAAAAGATTTGAGCACAACTCTTACTATAGACTGTGCATACATTCACAGTAGGGTTGCCAGACTCAAAACTGGAAAGAGCTCCTGTACCTTTGATGACTGTGTAGAAAGGGAATTTCAGCAGGTGTTGCTTGTCACACAACCAAAACACCTCTTTTACACAACAGTTAAAACTACCGGCTCACTCTCCAATTTTCACTCTGGGTACTCTAATTACCTACTAGATATGAGATCTAGTAGGTTTAAACCAATGATTCTCAAATCTGGTTCTCCAGGTGCTTTGGACTTCAGTTCCCAGAAGCCTCAACCATCTTGGTCAGGGGTAGGCAACCTTTCGCCTTTAAGGGCCGGGGGACTTCAGCTCCCAGAAGCCTCAGCCATGTTGGCCAATAGTCCCATGTTGACCAATAGCTCCTGGGATTCTGGGAGCTGAAGTCCCTCGGCCCTTAAAGGGGAAAGGTTGCCTACCCCTGATCTTGGTCAATGTCTGGGATTCTGGGAGCTGAAGTCCAAAAAGATCTGGAAGGTCAGAGTTTGGGAATCACTGGTGTAAACCATCAATTCTCTCTCTCCTCCCACTAGATCTCAGAAAAACCCAAAACTTTGGTGGGAAGGTAAACAGCGTTCTGTGCAGTCATGCTGGCCACATGACCCACAGCGTATTCTTTGACAATGCTGGTTCTTTGGCTTAGTAACGGAGATGAGCACCATCCCCTACGGTTGGACACGACTTGACAACCTTGTCAGAGGGGAATACCTTTACCTTTACGGTATCCTCAGAACTGTTCTCAAGTACAACATCTCAAATGAGTTGATTTTCTTCCTAACAGCTTTCATCACTGTCCAACTTTCACAGCCTTACATAGAAATGGGAAATACAAGTGATAAATCTTTACAGTTCAGGATCCTATCTAATTCCTTCACAGCTGCCCTTCCAAATCCCAATCTTCTGATTTCTTGGCTTCAGTCTCCACTCTGATTAATGATTAAGCCAAGGCATGGAAAATCCTGAACTATTTCAATGTCTTCATTGCATACTTTTCTTAGGCAAAAATACTCAGAGGTGGGTTTTGCCAGTTCCCTCCTCTGAGATATAGCCTATAGCATCTCATATTCACTGGCGTTCTCCCATCTAATGGATCCAGGGCTGACCCTGTTTAGCTTCCAAGATCAGGTGGGATCTGGTACCTTTAGGATATTTAGGCCCTTGGAAAAATTTTTAGTCTACAACTTGCATTAGCTCTATTCAGCATGGCCAATCCCCAGCAGGGATTGTTGGCATTGATACTGCAGATCTGGAGGTATTTGGGGCCTGTTCTGAAGACTGCAGAATAGACATGTACCTAACAACAATATTATACATATTTCCAGCACTGACATTCACATATACATGTGGGCAACAATCACAGACACAGGTTTTATATTCTGGGTTTTATAAAATAAAATACAGATAGACACAGGTGGTGGGTGACAGTCAGATACAGCTGAGTGTCTTTCAACTACATTTAATTGCCATCATTTTTCTTCAAAGAGATAACTGTTTTTAACCAGTTTTAATCTAAAAGGAATCCAGGTGCACCTTTGAGACTAACAGGGGAAAAAGAATTTCAAGGAAAAGCTTTCATGGACTTCAGTGCACTTCATCAGATCATTCATGTTGACAGTGTATCTTGGACATTCTCCACAATGTACTCATAAGGATGCTATTCACAACCCACTATGATCTAAACAGATCTATCACAGTTCTCCAGGACATCAGGTAAACATCTTTCTGAACCCCATCATGAGATTTTAGGAATATTTATGTATGCAAAATCTAATATTAATAGAATATTAGTTTAATTCAATTTTAAGGGGTGGGAGGGTTAGGGGATTGGGATTGTCTGTTTTTAACTCTTTATGTTTTAATTATACTGTAACCCATCCCGATTGCCTAGCAGAGGGGCGGGCTATAAATAAAAATTATTATTATTATTATTATTATTATTATTATTATTTATCACTGAAAATCTTTTATTGATAGAATGAATACACTGTATGTGTCCACCTGGGATCTACACTGAGAATTCTCAGTGACACTCTTCTTTTTTTGACCATCCATATACTATAACATCCAAAATCCACAAAACAGTGATACCATTATTGGGCTTCTTCATCAGGAAAAGGTGTTAAAATCATATAGGCGAAGAAGAAAAAACCTAACAATGTTAGAGCCTACATTTTGTTAAGTTGTTTTTGTTGTCAATTAAGATGGTCTGTAGGAATTTCAGTGCAGACAAAGGCCACTCCTCTTATTGGCCATATGGGTTCTGGGAGACAAAAAGTCATAAAATCCAGGCAACCACATTTCTTAAGTAACTTCCCTTGAGATCCAGGCTGTTTCTATTCTGGGTGAGGCTACCCGGCCCTTTCTTAGGCAAAGAACATTGAGTTTCTCAAGAAGATGCTATACTATTGCATCTAGAAAAACCCTCAGTTTCTCTATAGGTAAAGGTAAAGATTTTCCCTTGACAAGATTGTCTAGTCATGTCTGATTGTAGGAGGTGGTGGTCATCTCTGTTACTAAGCCAAGGGAGCCAGCATTGTCAAAGATGATCCCATGGTCATGTGGCCAGCATGACTGCACAGGATGCTGTTACCTTCCCAACAAAGTGGTACCTATTTATCTACTTGCACTTTTACATTCTTTGAACTTCTAGGTTAGCAGAAGTTGGGACTAGTGATGGGAGCTCACTCAGTCACACAGTGCTATCAACCTGTCAATCTTGCAATCATCAGAGTCAGCATCTTAACAGTTGAGCCACCACATCCCACCACTGTATAGCTAAACCCCACCAATTGCAGTCCAAATAAAAAGGTTTTACCTTTGTTGGTGTGACATCTTTAAATTGTCACTCTGAAAGAACTCCTGGTGGGTTTGGACAGCATGCTAAACAAAGATCCATGTACCCCCCCACACCAGCCATTCCCACTTGGAGCAGGCTATCACCAGCTAGTTTACACCAGTACACTGATTTGTTTATGGCAAGGTAGAATTTAGATGAATGCTGACCTGCTCTGCTGTGCAAATGTTTAATGCAGGGGTAGGCAACCTTTCCCCTTTAAGGGCCGAAGGACTTCAGCTCCCAGAATCCCAGGAGCTATTGGCCAACATGGGACTATTGGCCAACATGGCTGAGGCTTCTGGGAGCTGAAGTCTCTCGGCCCTTAAAGGGGAAAGGTTGCCTACCCCTGGTTTAATGGTTCAGTAGGAATTGGATGTATAACTTACAAGTCCCAGTGTAATGTTATAACTACACATTCTCTTTTTCTATGTGTATATTAGTAGTGTGTGAACTGACTTGGCATTATACTTCATCTGAATTCTTATGCTAGAATCTGAATGTCTGGACTTTTAAAGAAGGTTGCCTGCTGGCATTTTCCAGCTGGATTGCTATAATATGAACCAAGCACATAATAGCATGAGAGGTACACATTCAATCTCAGATCCTACATTATGCATTTACTCTAAAATTCTCTTGTTTTGCAAAGATCTTCACTACATCACTTGTGTATTGTGATTTGGTCAGGATTAATTTAGATAACTGGGACAGAGAATATATATATAGGTTTGATCAACCTTTCCCACCATGCCCAAGAAGTTTGGAAATAGAATCTTTAATTTGATCTAGTAATATTACTGTATATTTTAGCTAAGCCTAATAAAAAGGAAATTCAATAGATACATTAAAATGTCTGAGATGGTGGCTAAATACCATGAGTGAGTTAGACCATTGACCCTGCTGCACTTAAAAGAGTCTGCGAGTCAGACATTTGACGCCAGGAGACAGCAAAACTGAGCAGTTTGCATTGTGTATGTGTGCTTGCACACATAAAACAATGTGTTTGGAAAATTTGGAATTATGTTCACAGCCTAAAGTCTTCTTGGGTTTTATGGTGCAGTGAAATAATTTGAAGCTGTGCTTAAAACACATCCATTAACACTGCATCAGCAGGAAAATATTAGACAGTTGTTCTTCTCCTGGAGGCCTCTTCTTTTAAAATATTGCTCATCAATATTTAAGTACTCATTGTCAGTCAGCACATTTACCATTATCTCTGTGATTATAGAAAATCCATGCAAATTTGAATCCAAATGTATGAGCACACAAACTGCCCCCTAAACCAAACCTCTGCCCCATCAGTCTGTCTGACTATAAAACTACTTTTTAAAAAAAGTTTTCTTAAGGCTCATGCTTCCATTCGGACCAGCCTTGGAATAGGAAACTTCCCATATTGCAAGTTCTCTTTAATCATTCCATTCTCTGGGAATTTAATAATACTACAGGGTGCTTTGATGGGCACAGCCAAGTCCACAGCTAGCTCATTTTTCTTCTTCTGGTGCATTCAACTTATTCATGGCCACCAGCAATTTAGAACTGTGAGGTTTTTCAGTATTCCAAAACAAAGTCTAATTTCCTCTCTGGCTAAAAAAGTGCAATGATTTGTCTTTATTTAATCTGAAGTGTACATGGTAATAATAATAATAAACTTTATTTGTAACCCGCCCCACTGCACGGCAATCGGGGCGGCATACAGCATTGTTAAAACAAAGAACAGTTAAAACATTCCTAGATCCCACACCCTAGTCCTCCCTGTGGGCTAACAGCAAACACAGCGAAATCCAATGCATATTCCAAGACTCTGACCTGTTAACTTGTAGAACCATAATTTTGCCTAACAGATCCCATAGAACATCCCTTAGCAAACTTGCTTCAGAGGTTCATGATGCATTGGGTGCATTTGTGCAACGCTGTAAGTCAGAGGTCCTGAAAATGTTGCCTCATTTGTTAAATGAACCAGTGGGCCAGTGGGTGCTGTCTGGTGGCTGCTGATTTCCTCTTCCTGCAAGTGGGAATGTCTATTAAGGGACCGGGAATCAGCAATAAAAGCCAGCATTATGTACCAGAATTTGGACTCCTAGTGTGTTTCTCCTCTAACAAAGCACTTTCAAGCCAAAGTTTCTGGTTGGAGTGAAGATTTCAGCATTATAAATTATGCATTGACATCAATACTCTGCCTTATTTCTTAAAGAATGCCTTTAAAGCAGTATTTCTCAAAACATTTTGAACTCAGAATCTCTTCTAGATATTTTCTGTGACTCTGTAACTCAATCAGCTGCAATAAAAGTGAATGCACAGAGATCTTTGGATGTAGTCATGAGCACATTGCCTGCTGCTATGTGGAAGGACTTATGGTGGTGGAATGTGGAAGGACTTACGATGGATAGATCATCACAGAAGAATAAAAGATGACATTTCTAAGCTACTCCCAAAGCCTCTGCATCAAGGATGGGGAAAATCTGATTCTAGATCTTTTGGACTTCAATCTCCCAAATGCCCCAGCCTATGAATTCTGTGCAATCATGCTGGCCATGCTGACTCTTTGGCTTAGTAATGGAAATGAGCATGCCCCCTATAGTCAGACACATCTTGAAAACCTTGTCAACAGGGAATATCTTTACCTTTACCTTTATATAGCCAGCACCAGAAGGTAGAAACAACTTGAAGGCGAACAACAACAATGAGATTATGAGTTGGTTAAATTAGATAGACAAAAGATACCACTCTATTCAGCATGTTTAAATTTTCACTTTCCAATGCAAACATTCTTATTAAGAAAAAGAAAAGCAGAGGAAGGAAGGAAGGAAGGAAGGAAGGAAGGAAGGAAGGAAGGAAGGAAGAGAAAGAAATTGTCAACTAATATTTATCATGAAACTCTCCCAAATGAAACATGGAAAAGAATTGAAGGAACTTCTGGGAAACAGTGACTTTTTTATTCCTTGTGTCTTTTATTATGAAATTGTTCTGGTTAGAAAGTGTAAAACAGGATAACACAGGAAAGGAAGGTAATTGAGTTTAGACACCTGCTGCAATGGTGCATTCTTGAAGTATTTGCAAAAGGAAACCTAATAAAATTATAGTATAGGGAATTCTTCTTTTTGAAAAAGTGCACACACAATGTTAAACTATTTTAATAGTTCCAGAAACACCTCAGCATATTTTTCTGAGCTGATTGTTAATCCAGCACAGCCTTGGGCCTTTGGGGTTGCATTTGGGCAACTTCTAAAACAATACAGTAGATTTGATTCAAAGGCCCTTGTTTCTTTGTGAGGACTATGTTCATTATGCCAGAAATTTCTTAATGAGGCACACAGTTTGAGAGCAGGAATAAGAGAGCAGGAGAGCAAGCTGATTTATCTCGTCATTGATGCAGAAATGCAAGGCTGAATCTGTTACTTTCAGATAACCGTACACTTTCAAGACTATTGCTCTACACTCTTAAAATGGGGCTAGGTTGTTTTAACTGCTTTGGCTGCCTCATGTTGCATTCTGGAACTTGTAGTTTAGGAAGAGGCATTTAGAATATTCAGCCAGAGAGCCTTTAAGCCTCACAGAACTACAAACCTGAAAATGCAACAGGAGACAGTCAGAGCTGTTAAAGCAAACTAGCCCCGTTTTAAGAGTGTGGTGGGATAAGCTTGTTAGAAAGCCTAACCTACCACACCAGCAAAGAATAAACATTTCTTCTGGTCAGTCAGAACAATGTCACAAACCTCAATAATAGGCCATTGTTGTAAAGATGTTAACACAACCACAAGCATGTAGGATCTGCATGCCAGTTCTGGATTGATTTTGTCTATTGCAGTCAATAGCACTCATTAAAATTAGCGAGTGATTAGTGAGTGATGCACTTAAGGAACAGAACATAAAAATAAAAATAAGAGCTATGCTGTATGAGACTAAAGGCCTACCTAGATCAGTATCCTGTTTCCAACTGGGTGCCAGTGCACAAATGATACTGGACAATCTCAACTATTATGCAGCACAAAGGGATTTAATTTACTCATCATATAACAGAATCTGCTGGCATAGCTTGTGCCCCTCCAACCAACAGAATACCATCAGTAACTTCCCAACCTCAATTCAAACAACTTCCATAAGTGCCTGAACGCCAAGACTCAAGTGAGACACGATGAGGCAAAACAGCATTTTGTCTACGTATCTCCATAGGTAAAGGCACAGATATAGATAAAACAAGTAAACTTTAGAGCTCCTTCATAGGCTGAGGACCAAAACTAAGGACAGGTAACCTTTTACCCTGAAAATGTGGTTGCAATATATAATCCCTATAATCCCTTACAGTTGGCTATGCTGGCAAAGGCTGATGAGAGTTGCAGTCCAGCACCATTTGGAAGGCCACAGGTTCTCCATTTCTGCCCTAAACTTTATTTTATTTAGCTAGTACATAAAGTATCATCTTAATTCCACCACACTAGTGATTTCCATTGTTTAATGGCAAGTTGCCGTGCCAATGAGTTTATTTCAATACTGGATGTTGAAGGAGATTGTTTCATGGCTGGGATGAAAAGAGTTTGTCAAGCATCTGGTAGCAATACGTAGCTACAGGGGTACATTAGGTTTCTGGGTCACAGCTCTTGTAACCCTCATTGAAAAATTCACTTGATATAATATCCTGGTCTTAATCCAACTCTATGATTTTATGATTCTAATCACAACATTGCTTGTGTTGTCAGAGCTAATGTGGTTTTCTTTACCAAGCAAACAGGGAGAAGCCAGCCAGCTGTGCCTTCTGTTAGCAAAATGTTAAATGATCTTTAAACATAGAGGAAGGATAAAGAAAAGGGAAGGAGGGGGAAGGGACAATAGTTTGGACAATAGTTTGCCTCCTCTTTTCCATTCCTCCAGTTTTACCATTTCATACATATGTACTGCCCAGAGGGAATTCAGACAAGCCTTTCTTAAGATACAAGTGTGGGAATTCTAAGGATCAGTGCATATTACCCACCAATACAATTGTTCTTTAAGAGATGAGCAGGAAAGAACAGCCGGAAATAGGCAAGGAATGAAGGGATATGGCCAGCTGTAGAGTGGGAGTGGGAGAGCACAAGCTGGAAGGTCAGCCAAGGTGGAGGATTCTTATATTACAGCACAGTAAAGTTTCTTGTCAGTATGCAACACACCTCAGCATTGTTTAGGAATATAAAAGAGTTGCATACTGCACAATAGTTTCCTACACATGTAACCAAGTGTCTACTGCTTTATAGGTCTAGGACTAATATTATGTACTTAAATTCAGGAAGATTGTGGATCCCAGTCCACATTGTTTGTTTTGCTTTTGCTTGAAGTCCAGTTTGACCAGTCCTGGCAAGCAAAGCTTCACTCTGTGTTTCTCTCCTTCCCTCCATTGCTCTCTTGTATGTTTTTATCCCTGTACTGTTTGCATTTGCAACAATTTCTTTGCCTACCTGACTTTTCCTCATTGAATATTCCCTAATTGCACTATTTACCAAAGACGGACAATCCCTATGTTCTGGTCCCCATAACAAATGGCTGTCTATGCTTTGTTCCTATTTTAATTTGAGGGATGCCTTAATTTTTCTTTGTTTTTGCTCCTCCACCAAGGCTTTTTACTTAAAGCAGCAGGGAGAGGTAGCTGCAGAATTCCAGATGTTGTTGGACTGCAGCTCCCATCACCACTCAACATTTGCTGTCCTGTCTAGGCTTGATGGAGTTACACTTCAGCTATATCTGGAGGACGACTAGTTACCAGAGCCAGTGTGGCGTAGTGGTTTGAGTATTGGTCTATGACTCTGGAGATAAGGGTTTGCTTCTCCACTCAGCTATGGAAACCTATTGGGTGACCTTGGGTGAATCACACACTCTCAGCCCCAGAAAACCCCACGATAGATTCACTTTTGTGTCATCATAATTTGGAAATAACTTGAAGGCACACAGCAACAACAAATAACTTGCCCAGTCCTGGATTTAGAGCATTTAAGGATATATGAACACTAGTCTTAGGGCCTTTGCAGACTGCCAGAAATAGTGCAAATTGAGTCCACTTTAAGAGTTAGGGTTAGTGCTAGGGAATCATGGGAATTGTTTTTCCCCCCTGAGACATTGAGCCTTCTCTGTCAAAGAGCTCTGGTGCCACAATAAAATACAGTTCCCATGATTCCCTAACCCTAACCGTAACCCTTAAAGTGGACTCAATTTGCACTATTTCTATCAGTCTGCAAAGGCCCTAAGTTGAATAATTTGGGTTTCCTTCACTTGCTTTACATGCAGGGAAGACTGAAGATTTGGTTTGAGTGAGATTCAGTGATGGTTTTGTGATGTCTGGAACAGTACTTATCTTCTCAAAACCTGTGGAAGATTACTTTGTGTTTGATCCAAGGAGAAACCTTCAAATTCACCTCTAATTTCACTTAGCTGAAATTCTTGATTCCTTTCAGCTTCTATGTTGTTTCAACAAAAGGTTTCAGAATGACACTGAGATGTCCTTCAAGGAATTGTGAAAAGTCCTTAATGTAGGAGCCAAAGAGGTGAGAAGCACCCACATGAATCTTATGATTTGCATTGCTCTGACAGGAGGCCCTTCACTTCTTCCTGGACTTGTTTCTCAGCTTTTTTTTGATTAATAGGCAAGTGAGGTATAATTACAGGATGCACCTGGTTACCTTGTGGTTATCAGTTCCCAATCCCCACTCCCCCCTTGAATCATCTGTTCCTTTACTTCACAACAGAAAAGTAACCACTCTTGCGGTAACATAATATAGATGTCGTTACAGAAAAAGAACTGGATTTTCTTGTCACCCACCTACCCACTCCTGGTCAGCAAACACTCCTTATTGTAAAAATGAGAGTAACATTAGTTTACAAAACCAAGACCTTGTGAATTTGAGGAGGTGGAGGGGGAAAGCACACACACTGGTCTTAACTATTTTTCATTGTCATTCAGCTGGACAACCTTACCTGTCAAATGACATACACTGGATTAGGTAATTCTTGTATTTAAAAGAGTGTCTCTTTTATGTGACAGACATGAATACAAAATTCACCCCATCACACACTTGTTTCCTTCCTAGTACTTGTCTATTTTTAAAGGCGAAGCCCACCAAATTGTTCTCTACTCTGACACCAACTGAGCAATGTGGCTGATGATCCCGAGGCAGGATTGATGTAATATTGTAGTATTCCAGGTGTCTCTCTTGAGTATGTATGTGAACATGTGTCTATGCATGGATCTGCTTTTAGTAAAGTTAAGGCAATGGGAGCACTAGTGTGGTGTAGTGGTTTGAGTATTGGACTAGGACACAGGAAGACCATGGTTCAAATCCCTGATCAGTCACAAAAACCCACTGGGTGGCCTTGGGCAAGTCACAGTCTCTCAGCCTCTGAGTAAAGCAAATTCCCTCTGAACAAATCTTGCCAAGAAAACCCTATGATAGGTTTGCCTTAGGGCTGCCATAAGTCAGGAACGACTTGAAGGCACACAGAAGCAGCAGCAGCAACAAGGCTTGCTTTCATGGCTTGCCTTGAAATAGTCCTGGCAACAGTGCATCATCGTGCTTTCTATAACATAATGCAGATGATCTTAATTCCTGATTGGTTCATTCCTTGTCATTTAGTCATTCCTTGTCATTTGTCAGAAACTCATAGAGGTCAGGGTTCAATTCCCAGCTCATCCATGAAACCCACGGGGTGACCTTGGGCAAGTCACATGCTGTCAGCCTCAGGGGAAGGCAATGGCAAACCTCTTCTGAACAAATCTTGCCAAGAAAACCCCATGATAAGTTCACCTTAAATCAGCATAAGTCAGAAATGACTCAAAGTCACACAAAGCACACACACAGAGGAATGGCAGGGGAATAAGCACACACTCCATTATTTCCCTTTGCTTCCCTCCAGGCATTTGGTCACTAACAGAGACTGGGAATTTTTATCTAGATAGACCATTGATTTTATCAAGTAAGGATGGTTTGTTGCAGTTTCTACTAAAAACAATATCGTATACACAGTGTGTATCATTTGATTGACAGAGAGGGTAGAAGTTTACAATATTAAACTCAGTGGAACTAGAGTCCTATATTCTCAACAGCACATCTTTTATTGGCTAGAACTTTTGATATCACAACCCTTTCTTCCTTTTCAGAATAATATAGGAATAACTTGATTAGCAAAATCTCTGACAAAGAAGCTCCTTTTTACAAAGTATTTTCATGCCTACCCAGGTCCCACTTTCTTCTTCATCCTCCATCTTGCTGGATTTGTTTAAAGCAGCATTAGCATTGGAAGGATTGTGAAGGAGCACTGGAGAAACATGACTTTGGGTGCCAGGTCGCAGCAGCATGTCTGCAGGAAGCAACACAATAAAGCTTGAACTGGGAAAGAATGGGATTCTACTCTAGCTGTCCCTAGTACCTCTATGGACGTTATCACACGGGGGCAAATCTGCTGGTTAATCCACACAAAACCCAAACAGAACCTGGATTAGTGCCCCGTGTTTTCACACGACGTTGCACAGAACCTGGACAGAAAGTGGACAGAAACTGGTGTTAACCGAGATCTTTTGAAATTCGGTTGTTTGGAGGAAATGCAAATGCGCAATTAAGGTAAATTCGCAATTAAGGTAAATTTGCCGTAATGTGAAAAGCAAATGCGCATTTGGAAGCATTTCCCCGCATTTTCCCATGGTTCCGCAGGGTCCTGGAGGCAGCGTAAGTGTCTCCTTCCCCCTCAGCAGACGGCTAATTGAGCCATCTTGGGGGCAGGGAAGGGGAGGGGCAGCAGCATGATCAGCGCCCCAACCCCTTCCCCAGGTCGTCCTCGGAGCGCCAACCCTCCGCACGGCCGGTGATCCAAGGAGGACCTCTTTGGAGCGCCGACCCTCCGCACGGCCGGCGCTCCAAGGAGGACCTCTTTGGAGCACCGACCCTCTGCACGGCCGGCGCTCTGAGGATGACCTGGGGAAGGGGTTACAGCCGCGGCAAGTGACAGCCATGGCAAGCATAGTGTGCATGTGCTAGAAGATCATTTCTAGAACATGGAAGGGAATTTTTTACTTGTGTGTGAACGTTAAATGCGGTTTCAGTGGGAGCTTCCCTTAATTGCGCAATTAAGGTAATTACATGTGAAAAACATTTGCGGAATCAAGGTTTATTTTCGGTTTATTTTTGGAATTTGTCATTTCCAGTTTATTATCGCTTTGTGGCCCACGTGTGATAAAGTCCTATGTTGACTTACCTACAACAGGGAAGGTAAACAGCAGCAGTCTCTATAATCTCTTGTTGAACATGCTTGAACAGCAAAACAGAGAGAAAGGGGAAAGCAGATTAGCCTGCCTCACCAGCATGGTACAAAATATCATAGATCTAGAAGTCTGTATGGTGTTTGAAGAAATGGATAGGTAGTCCCTCTAAAGTAAGGGGAGTAGATTGGGTGAAGTAGACGAGAGAATACGCCTTCATATTTCTGGTTTTTAAAAATACGTTGTTATGAAATTCATGGGGTCATCATATATTGACAGGTGACTTGAAAGCATGAACACACACACATTGTTGCATATTGTTAATCTGTGAGAAAATGGAGCTCATTTCATGGGGAGAAACTGTACCATGACTCCAGTTTTGATGGTACATTTATATGTAGTTTCAAGAAAACTTTACCACTGCATTTCTAACAGGCATACAATATGTTGTTGTGTGCCTTCAGGACATTTCTGACTTATGATGACCCTATGGTGAACCTTTCAGGGGGTCTCCTGAGGCTGAGAGTGTGTGATTTGCCCAAATTCACCCAGTGGGTTTCCATGGCTGAGCAGGGATTTAAACCCTGGCTTCCAAACACATAGTCCAATAGTCAAACTACTACACCATGCTGGTTCCTCGATCCAATATACACTTAGGTACAAGACAGGTTCTAAAATTGTGAGGGAGGTATTATGTTATCATAAGCTTTATCTCTCCCAATATAGATGGAGGCAGAGTACCATCATATCTGTGTAATATTGTAGAAGTAGGTTGTCCCTTGTGAGACTCAGTCAGTGTTTCCAGTGCCAAAAGGGTAATATCATCTATATTTTGCAGTCATTTTGATTGCTTTAATGTTCTTGCTCCTTCTGGGACACTAAAGCATTCCCTGGCCTCATGAATCTCTATGTTCTGTATTTCCCTTTTGATTTGTTCCCTAGCCAGCTGAGGCCAAGTGGGAACAGTAAATGAATGAAGTGTGTACCTTTGTTCACCTTCGTTACACTTGAAGAATTATGTTTTTACCTTGGGCAGGTTACTACAAATGATAAAAGTTTTCAGAAACCCCAGATTAGCAATTTTCATTCTCTCTCTTTCATATATATATATATATATATATATATTCAACCTGCAGTCCAATCTTCTTCATCATGTATGCTAGTTCTCCCCCTTCTTTTTTTGAACCTTTTAAATTATTTTCTTTTGTGTTAAAAAAAGAAAGAAAAGTCCTGCACAATATTTAAGCTTCTCTAAGTACTCCTGGGGGGATATCCAGAGAGAAAAGAGGCTTGGGCGTCAGCCAAGAGTATTTCCCCTGGCTGCTGTTTGCAGTTGCCTACTGCTCGGTCAGCATGGTGCTTAGATTTATTGGGTGTGAAGTTGTTCATTATGGTTTTACTTTTAGAAGCCTTTATCAAAGGATGACTATATATTGGGCTCATGCAAAAACAAAATAACAAAGCAAATTCCACCCCCCCCCCCCATAAGAAGCTTGCCATTTATATTTTATTTTATTTTATTTTATTTTTGGAACTTCCCTCTTCTTCATAAAAATGCAGAGGCAAAAAAAAAATTGTGATTCTCTGGCAAAGATAATACTTTAATGAAGTTTACGGATGGTGAGTGCAGAGTTTTATTCAAATGTGACCTTTTTAAAAAATCAAAGCCTTAGCAAAGAAGACTTAAATGGCACTTTATTACCATGATGTCTACTAGTCTTGCCATATTTTAAGGTCTGTC
Source organism: Phrynosoma blainvillii (assembly GCA_026167975.1). Taxonomy (NCBI): domain Eukaryota; kingdom Metazoa; phylum Chordata; class Lepidosauria; order Squamata; family Phrynosomatidae; genus Phrynosoma; species Phrynosoma blainvillii. Next base: position 276,097,240 of record JANUYF010000001.1, read on the forward strand.
AGCAGTTCCATTATAAACCTTTAGGGATTTGTAATTTAGTTCAAGGATAAAAAATTTGTTCTGGGATGGAACATATAACCTACAAAGGCTCCATCTCTGGGTCACTTTAAAGTCCCATAGCTAGTTCTATATTTATCCCTTTCAAGTCCCAGTCCTAGGACAACTCAGTTGAAAACAACAAACACTCTCGAGTGGTTATTCAAAGCAAAATGATTAAGCTCACCCTATCTGTTCAATATGTATGCAGAAAATATTATATGAAGAGCAGGCTTGGACACAGAAGAAGGGGGAGTGAAAATAGGAGGCAGGAATATCAAGAATCTAAGATATGCAGATGACACCATAATACTAGCAGAAAATATTACAGACTTGAAACTATTAAGGACGATCAAGGACGAAAGAGTAAAGGCAGGTTTTTTTTTTTGTGGGTTTTTTCGGGCTGTGTGGCCATGTTCTGAAAGAGTTTCTTTCTGACGTTTCGCCAGCATCTGTGGCTAGCATCTTCAGAGAAAACATCTGAAGATGCTAGCCACAGATGCTGGCGAAACGTCAGAAAGAAACTCTTTCAGAACATGGCCACACAGCCCGAAAAAAACCCACAAAAAAAACTATGGATGCCGGCCATGAAAGCCTACGACTTCACAGTAAAGGCAGGCTTACTCATGAATATAAAGAAAACAAAAATAATGACCCAGAGGATCTACACAAATTCAACCTAGACAATGAAGAAATAGAAATAGTAGAAGAATTCTTGTACCTTGGATCAAACATAGATTAGAATGGGGACTGCAGAAGACTTGGAATGGGGAGGGCAGCTATGAAAGAACTAAAGTTCCTAAAGAGTAAAGATATACAACTGGGCATGAAAATTAGAATTGTACAAGCCATTGTGTTCTCTGTTTCCATGTACAGATGTGACAGTTGGACAGTTAAGAAAGTGGAAAAGAAGAAAATCAATTCTTTTGAGATGTGGTGATGGAGAAGAGTGCTAAGGATACTGTGGATAGCCAAAAAGACAAACAAATGCATCCTAGAATGGATCAAGCTGGAAATCTCCCTGGAAGCCAAGATGATTAAACTGAGGCTGACGTACTTTGGCCACATCATGAGAAGGCATTGTCCTTGGAAAATATAATAATGCTAGGAAAGGTGGAAGGAAGATGGATGGACTCCAATAAGGAGGTCACAGGTATGAATTTACAGGACCTAAGCAGAGTAGTGGAGGATAGGGAGTCTTGGAGATGTCTCATCCTCAGGGTTTCCATGAGTCGGAATTGACACAAAGTTGGTTAACAACAAATTAGCTTAATCCTAGCTCATTGAATTCTCCTTGTTAATTTACAACAAAGACACTATCACATCTGATCTTACACAGGGAATGTGGCAATACAGTGCTGAAAGCATTAAATTATTTCTGATCAAGTTAAGCTATTGCAATTCATTATTTTAATGTTTGATTAGCATTTAACTTGCTATGTACTGCAATTGTAAGTGGAAACTATAATTGGAAAAAAAGAAAATCAGACCGTTTACACTCTTCCAGTGGTGTGCACTAGTCTCAGTTTAATACTTTTTTAATGAGGGTGGGTATTGGGTCTTTCTGGTTTTATATTGTGTGCAATTTTAATTGTTGCTAGCCTCCCCGATTGTTCTCAGAGGGGCGGGGTACAAATAAATTATTATTATTATTATTATTATTATTATTATTATTATTACACTAAGGGCCTCTGCACATGGGCCCTTTGTGGTGAGTTGGAGGCAGGGAAGGGGAGGGACAGCCACATGCCGCTCGCCCCCAACCCCTCCCTTAAGACATCCTGATGTCACGTGCCCTTACGCATGGCGCGTGGCATCAGGACATCCTCCGCACGTAGTGTCCTCACGCGCTAACGGTGGAAGGGCCAGAGAAGAACCGCGCAGCGACTCTTGGTGTGGCCTTTTGCCGCCTCTAATAGGAGCAGCATTTTGCCGCTCTTTTAAGAGGTGGCAAACAGGAGAATCGGGGCCGCTGTGTGTGCTAGCAGCGGCCCCGATCCTCTGCTTCCTGGGGTGGCCCAGGGCTGCCCATCTGCATCCCCCCTAAGTTAGACTTTTGGTCTTCTATTTGAGTTATGGTCAGCATCAATGGTTCTCACATAATCTACATACAAAGCCTGCTCGAGAGGAGAACTGAAACTTATTGAGAGCAGCCAGTTACAAAATATTATTCCAGAAGCAAGTCACAAAACTGTAGCAAGTGGCATTAGAAGTTTTCATAATCAGCTGGCAACTATTGGTAGCATTTTAATCAATATGTATCAATTACTGATAGCATTTTTATTGATACCAAACCACTACATTCTTTTCTTCTGGTAGGCAGTTCTGTATATTGAATGAGTATGGGGCTATGCAGACGGGCAGGAAAAGGTGACCCGAAGTTGCCTTTTCCCTAAGCTGCAGCAGCTGCACTGCCTGCCCTGAGGTTGCCTTAAATGGGGACAGAGCAACTACACTGGGGGGAGTCAATGCAGCTTTTCTGGGGCTGTATTGAAGCCGCAGCAACTGCACCACCAGCCCCAAGGACACTGCAAAGAGAGACGAGGCAACTGCATGGGCCAGCAGCAGCTGCTGCTTTAATTTTTTTTATTCTCAAACGCATGCCCATGTGCACAGGAACATCTCTCCACACCTGTGCATCTGTGCAGGAAAACATCCCTGTGCACTTGCACAGGACCTGTCATAGGCTAGTATACAGTCTGTGTACAAAGGTGACTGAAGTTTGGCATCCCTGTGCACTTGCACAGGATCTGTCATACATTCACATATCATGCAAGGATTCACTGACTTCCACTTCCCCCCAAGGAGTGGGGGCAGTAGACAGGTGCCACTGTCTGACTGTGCCATCCTTGGGTGAAGGAACAGGTTTGTCAACTGAAAAGACACTCCATCATCCTCCACAAAACATGTTCCATACAGATCAGAGGGAAGGGGAGAGGTACATGCAAGGGAGATTTGTGTGGACAGACTTGATATATGTAGCTGGTGGTCATGCAAGGGACATGGTCAGCAGGACACATGGACAAACGTTACTCCAGGAGCCCATCCCCAAGCTTGCCAGGAAGTGGTGGTGCTGGTCTTATGCACACCTGCACAGAAGAGGTCACAAAAGTTTCTTTCATGCAAACTGCTGTGCATGCTGACAGCAAGCGTATATCCAACAGAATGCATTTATTGTCATAACAGAGGACAGTTGCTATGGCGCATGCGTAGGATTACAATTAGGGTTAGGGTTACAATTAGGGTTAAGGTTCTAATATTCAAGCACACCTGCGCCAGTGCATTCACACCTGGAAGCATAGGGTGCTTTAAATTAAAGCTTGCATCGTAGGGCTCATGCTCTGGATTGCCGAGTCAATTTCCACCGCATGTGCAACAGTGCATTCATACAACCATTTTCTGGTGCATCAGTGTTACTGCATACATGCACACATGCGAAGGTGTGCATTTTCACCGAAGGAGAGGAAAAAAGCGGCTCCTTTTTGGAGCCGCTTTTCTTGGCATATGAGAGCTAGAGGGCACTTTCCTGGAGACTTTTAGGTGTGCGTTGTCTAAAGGCCATGCTTACAAGTCACCCTCAAAGCACCCCCATTTGCCCATCTGCATAGCCCCTATGTGTCTTCAAGTTGCTTGTTAACATCTGGCACTCCCATGAATATCATGGGACTTTCTTGGGCAAGGAACACTCTCAAGTGGGTTGCCATTGCCTCCCTCTGAAATTTAGCCCAGAGCACCTAATACTCCTAGTTTTATTGTATGTGTATATGTGCCTTTGAGTCACCTGTCAACTTATGGCATAGCTGTGCTTATATTACAGAGGTTGATTTTGGAACAATTATGACTCAGCTTTCCCATTTTAGGGCAGAATTTCCTAAAGATTTCAGGAATGGGCCTGAAGAGGTTGCTCATCTGCTCCACAGAGGGCCCCTGCAGGCCCTTTCTCATTTAGAGTTAGCAACCTTTGCATGTCTATACTGACAAATCGCTAGCTTATATATTATTTTCTAGAGTTTAGGTGTGGTATGTATTTATTGTGACTTCCATTTTTTTGCCTTTCCCAGGACCTCTCTTTTCCTATACCACTTTTCCATTATACCATATGTTTGATTATGCACATGTTTTACTAGTTAAAACTACTTTTATATATTTTACAGAGAAGGCAATGTTGTTGTTGTTTTTCTCAGCTAGATCTTGTTTTAGAATGTGGGTGTGGGTTGGTGTGGGACTAGTTGTTGTTCAGCTTCTGCCCTCTGCTTGAAACAGCCACAACATGACTATTCTAGAACCTGAGATTTCAAGGCCAGAACCTGAGACCTAGGTGCATTAAAAATTACTTTTTATTGCATATTTCCCATTCTTTCCAATATGGAGCTTATCGCTCCACTAAAATAAAGCATCTTACCTCTCCCAAATTGAATTCTAATTCAGGCAGGATCCAGATATTATCACAGGGATTTTACTGCCAAATTTGCCTCCTGAATACAGCCGGGGTTGAGCCCGGGTCCCTGGCACGCTGAGCATGCTTCCTTTCCAAACCGGGAGTTTTCTGACTTAAGAAAACGGCTGCCGGAGTGCTCCTGGGACCAGGGCTGGACCCGGGCAGTATTCAGTTGGCAGATTCAGTGGCAAAATCCCTGGGATATTATTTGGATGCTGCACAAATTAGAATTGAATTCAGGAGAGGTAAGATGCTTTATTTAGTGGTGCGATAAGCTCCTAAATTTCTCAAAGTATTGTCTACTTGTTTAGCAATTTTTTTCCTTTTACACTCATTTTAATATACTGTTCCCTCTCTTTTAAATTTCTTTTCTGTCATAACAGCTCCCCCTTCTTCATTCCTGGTTAGTGAGAATAATTGTGTCTGCACTACAATCACTAGGTCAGCAGCATTCCATTCCCTGAGATTTCATTGTCAAAACCTGAGACCAAGGGTTGAATCCTTGTGATGTCATGATGGAATCCTGTGATCCCATCTGGGCCAGCTGATTGTGGAAATGGGTATCTTCTCTCTGCTTAAAGTTGGATTATAGAAATTTGGTTAAAATCTAGATTTGAAAGTTTCAATCAGGTAATTTGGATTGGGGATCTGGGTATAATCTGGCAAACCTAGTAATATGGCAACCCAGAACTGGAGGAGCTTTTTTGGCAGATACACAGGTGGCAAAATGCAACCAGTGGCTGTGGGGGCTCCTCACATTCCTGCCCTGTGCATCCTGCATGACCTGTTGTACAGGAAACATGGCATTACCTTAAAGCTGGGCTTCTGGAAGCCTTGCTTGTGCCACTTCACTCACTGCCTTGCTCCAAATGACATAGTGGGCCTAAGGGCATAATGTACCCATCAGCTATCTGTTTGGTCTCCTCCCTTTGCTCCTGGCTTTTCGCTACAACAGGGCTGTGTTAATGCAACAACACATACAAACACTCTTGCCACTGAGAACTGGAGTCAGCTGGAGATGGGTAGAGAAATGTGCCCAAGCTTTAAAGCCCCCCTACAGATCAAAACCAGACTTTCTCCTCTACCATTGGCCCTGTGATCTGCTTCTATATTTGTACATCAGGAGAGTAGTAGTAAGTCTTAGAAACTTCAGACAGCAGCCTCAACACTAGACATGTGCCTAAGCAGAGGCCAGAGGGTGACTATTTTTAATTAACTTTTTATCTCTCCTTCTAATTTCAAAAACCTCACAGATCCTTTTCCAGGAAGGAATTTATCTCCCTCCCCCTCTGCAATGTCTTCATTTCAGGCATTCTAACCTCATTCCCCCTTTACACTCTTCCCTTCTCTCCCCATCACTCTTGGTTTCCTAGTGCCACTGGCCAAGGCCAGTCTTTTCTTCTGAGGAGGAGAGTGTCACTATGTTCACAGATCACCTTTAGCTCTTTTGAATACATCTGCCCTTTTCACCCTGTTGGCGTTATTTGCCTTCAAGAGTATCAAGTATACCCCCTTAGATTCCTTGAAGAAAGAAAAGGAAGGATATACAGTGGACCCTTGGTATCCCCTGGGGTTTTGTTCCAGGATGCCCATGGATACCAAAACCTGTGGATGTTTAAGTCCTGTTAAATACAATGGATAGTAAAATGGTGTCCCTTATATAAAATAGCAAAATCAAGGTTTGCTTTCCGGAATTTTTATATTTTAAAAATATTTTCAAGCCATGGATTTCAGGCTTGAATCCATGGATAAAAAATCTGTGGATATGGAGGGACGGCTGTAGGTATAACAGCAACAAAAATATCTGAGTGTGGGCAGTGGTCGAGCTGTGGCTGAAATAATTTCATTCATGAAGGCACACAACAATAACAATAATCATGACAAAAGGACACTACAAAAGTAAAGTTGGTTTTCTGCTTTTTCTCCCCATTAATTTCATGAAACTAAGGTTATTGCTATTTTTAATAAATGAATTGGCAACAATGTAGCAATGGAAGTATTTATGTGGCTCCTTCCATGTAAATACTTCCATTGCTACATTGCTACAGTGTAAATACCACATAAATACTTCCATTGCTACATTGCTACAGTGACCGTCAAATGTAAGGCGTGGGGCAACTGTCCTCTGTGCTTGATACATCTGAGGAAGTAAGCTCAAGTCTACAAAAGCTCATGGTACCAAGTTCAGTTAGTCTCAAAGGTGCTACAAGATTCCAGATTAACACAGCTATGCCTCCAGAGGCCACAGCAGTCTGCCTCCTGCTGTCCTCCCAACACCAGGTGACATCAACTCTAGGGCTATAACAAAGGTGACAAGAGCAGCTTTAAAACAGAACTCTGGGAGAAAGACAAGAGCAGCTGGGAAGCAATCAGTTCAGATTAACTCATTATCCCTATGGGATGAAGATGCAAATGTTTCATGTGCAGGAAGAGCAGGGGCTTTCACCCATATGGACTGGCTCAAGAACAGATGCAGGAAAGTAATGAGGACAGTGTTACCCAGGGTCTATTTGCATTACACAGTTATATCAGTGTAATATAGGATATTTGACACTTTAGCCTAAAGAATCCTGGTATTTCCAGTTTGGAGCAGTACCTAGAATTATCTAATGTATTTCCTTGGGCCACAACATGATAGTTCCCTAGCAGAGAACTCTAAGTGCATCACTGAACTATTCATCTCAAGATTCCATCCATGGGAGGAACTAGTTTGAAATGGGATCAGACTGCTGTGACATTACAGTGGGCCCCTGGTATCTGCGGGGGTTTGGTTCCAGGACCCTCTGAGGATACCAAAATCTGTGAACACTCAAGTCCCATTAAATACAATGGCACATAAAAATGTTGTCCCTTATATGAAATGGCAAAATCAAGGTTTGCATTTTGGAATTTATATTTTTGGAGAATATTTTCAAGCTGTGGATGCATGAATCCATGGATAACACATTTGTGAATAAGGAGGGCTGACTGTATTGTGCAGATGCTCTTTTAGATGCTGGTATCATACTTACACTTTCTTGTGTATTACACTTTCTTGTAGTGAACACAGCAGGAGTGACTTTGAACCAAACATGAAGAGGACTACATGCTGATGCTGGCCAAGGCATTTTGTTGCCTAAAGCTGAGCTCAGTTAACTTCCCTTCCTGTTGGAATACTGAATACTGCTGTAAAAAATCTTGTTCTATTAAAATATCAGTTCATGCCTTCACCCCCCCCCCACTTCCTGAATTATGTTCCTTCATTGCTAATCTTTTGCATGAGAATTATTTACCAAAAGAGAGGAAAGAGTTGGCAGTAGTGAGGATCTAAATGACAAAAAGTTCTATCATAGTACAGTAAGGCAGAATATATATTTTAAAAGTAAGTACACACTGACCAGATCTGAACACAGGAGATTGTACAGCTTCAGCATTCTTAATATACAGTGTAAAAAAATTATATAGACATCTGTACCATAAAATAGGTAGCTTGTTGCAGGTGCAACTAGTTAGAGGGATTAACTGCTATGAAAAGCAAAGCATTCATGTTTCTTTTCTGAGTAAAAGAGGGGGAGTATGGATACAAGCAAGGCGTGTGTGTATATTACTTAAAAATCATTTAATTGGTTGGTCTCTGAAAAGTTTATCAATGATATTATATTTACCATTGTCCTGAATGCCCATGAAATTATTAACTGAAACTTTTGGCTTTGGGGTTGCCAAGTTGTTTTTTTTACTAGTCCCTGCTCTTGTGCCTTCAATGGGAGCTTTGTCTCCTGATGGCTATGTTTAACTCTATATGGTCAAATACAAGTCTGGCATATGCACAACATTAGTTTAGGATTTCATGATAGATGTGCTTTAATATTCTTCTTTGACTTTAATAATGTACCATCCCCATTGTGTTAACATTTGTTATTAGGTTTACTGTTAAAAAAACAACCGCTAAAAATCATCCTATGGTGACATCTCACCATCACACTAGCTTCTGAAACTTCACTTGTTTGTCATCAGGTGAAGAATAGATGATATACCATTATAATATAAAACATAGATGCTGGGACAACAACACCACATTCCTTTCCTGGAATGTTTTCCCCCATCTATCTTTTCATAGACACACTTCAAAAGCTAGTGTGATATACTTTTAAACTTTCTGGTTCGCCCAATAAAAGTATTGCTCCTGGATGGATTTCAGATTTTGTTGTATGGCCAACACAGTTACCCTAAAACATTATCTTTACTTTGTAAAGATTTATTAGACCTCTAGGTGGTCATTCAGTAAAGGAATGAATTTGTGGGATGGAGGAACTTGTTGTATGCCTTCAAGTTGTTTTCAACATAAGGCAATCCTAAGGCAAATCTGCCATGAGGGTTTTTTTTTGGCAAGATTTGATGAGAGGGAGATTGCTTTTGCCTTCCTCTGAGGCTGAGAGAGTGCCCAGGGTCACCAATGAATTTCCATGGCTGAGCAGGGATTCAGACTCTGGTCTCCAGAGTCATAATCCAGTGCTCAAACCATGCTGGCTCTAGGAGGAAGTTGAATTTGCATCTATTACCTCTACCTCTATACAGCCAGCCTCATTTCCACACAGTCTATGCGTGTACTTTCAGGTGTATATATTACGATATGATACAGAAACCATACTCGCATTTTGGAGATGGGTGAACAAATCCAGATTATACATAGTTCAGGTGTTCATACATAGGACTTTGAGCAAATGAGTGCTTGAACATGCAAAAGTTATGGATGGGGCCCATACTTGAGATCCAATTTTCCCCACTGTATGTTCATTTCTACACTTAATGACTAGCTGCACAGTACTCTAGTTAAATTTACAAAACCATCTGGTCTCTTCAATAACTTGCCTTGAGCAATCTTTCATTTTTTTAATCAGATTCTAAATTACTTCTTTACTGTTTACAAGCATTTTTGAGAATGCTATTAAATTAGTATTAACTTTTTCCTTAAAATGAAATCCCAGCATTTCAATATCTTGAGCTTGCTATGCAAGTTCCCTGTTTAGGGTTTTGTTTTGAGGTTTTTGTTTTGCATATGAACAAAATGTGATTCAACTTAGTGTTTCCTTCCTTACATAAGGCAAACTTTCACTTCAGTATCTCTCTCTCTCTCTCTCTTTCTCTTTGGGACATGCATTGACATGTGGGTGAGGATGATGGAAATGAGGGAATGTTGAAATCAAATCCAGGCTTGGGAAAACAACTTCTTTCAGACTCTAAAAGCACTTAACTACAGCTGAAATTTGTGCAGGTTTTTATGATCATATTTACCCAGTTTGAAGTTTGCTGCAAAATTACAAGTCTGGGTTTTGAGGTAGAAGTCTTCATCAGCTCAACAGGCAGTGCATGAACATACGTTTCCCTCCACTGCTACTCTTGCCATGGCACCATTTAAAGGCAAGGAGAAAGAGGTGTTTCCAGACTAATTATCCGGGCCTCGGGTACTCCCACCCCAATGTTCTTCTCGTGGCCCTATCTACTGATGGAATGAAGAATATTGCTATGGGCCAATGTTATGTTTTTGTATTATGTTTTAAATTTTCTGATTGTGATTTTAAATTTTATTGATTTAATACTGTTTTAAGGGGGGGGGAGGGAAATGCTTTTGACTTTATGTATGATTTTACTGTTGTGAGCCGCCCAGATTGGGTTTCCCAAAGGGCAGGATATAAATAAATTTTTTAATTATTATTATTATTATTATTATTAGGTGACTCGTCTAAATAGGTGGACATATCAAGTTGTAGGAAAAAACAATGGTGCAGAGTAGTAATTGGATCCTGCATATAGTATTGTGTGCCCTCCACATTCTCTGGGATTTGGGGCACAGAACCACCTTGAAAGTTGGGGAAAAAAATTACACCCCCCCCCCCCACTATTATTGTTACCTGAGAGAGTAGGAATCTCTAGGTCCTCCAGCGAAATTCTGTGATCAACATCTGCTGGAAGCTGACCATTGAATTGTATTGGAGGACGTTCAGATGCCTAGAGAAGTGTTTTCTCTAAGTTCTCCAACACAATGTCTGGTGGATGTTGACCATGGAGTCATGCTGGAGGACTGAGAAATTCCTAGAGATAACATATTAATCAAATCTGTGAATAATCAAATCTGCCAAAAGTCAAAGCCACAAATGTGGAGGGCCGATTGTATAGTTAAGATATAACCAAGGGGACATACTCACTAAGCTGTCTGCAGTGATTGTGATGGACACAGAGGAGGGGTGGCCTCCATCATGAACTGGGTCTGAATCTGGATTGATCTTGAAGACATCTGAACAATAGTAAATATAAGAAAGTGCCTGAAACTTGAAAATCTAGTTTAAAAAGTAAGGAACTACAGCTCCAACTGCGCCTCTGCCAGAAGTATAGTTACTTTTAAAAATGTATTTTAAATTAAAATCAAACAACATAAAACAGCAAAAATTACACACACACACACGAAAGCCTCTCTGGAATGGGACTTGGAGGTACTGTTTTATGGTGGCTCCATTCCTTCCTGGAAGGGCAAACCCAGAGGGTGATGTTAGGGGACTCCTGCTTGACCCCCTGGCCATTGGGTGATAACCTTTAAAGCCCTATATGGCTCAGGTACAGGCTATTTGGCAGCCAGTATCTCCCTCTATGAGCCGACTGGGGCTCTGAGATCCTCAGGGGAGGCCCTTCTGTCCTTCCCACCACCATCACAAGCACAGTTGGTGGGAACACGAGAGAGGGCCTTTTCCATATCTGCCCCTAGACTCTGGAACTCCCTGCCCAGGGAGACCAGAATGGCTCCTTCCTTGATGGCCTTCTGCCAACAGGTGAAAACCTTTCTTTTCAGACAGGCATTCAAAATGGAAAGCTTTTAAAGAACAGCCTGGGGTGCTACATTGTTTCAATATATTATTTTTGTATGTTTTTATTTATATTGTTTTTAATGTTGTAAGCCACCCTGAGTCCCAGTCCTGGGAGAAGGATGGGAAATAATAATAATAATAATAATAATAATAATAATAATAATAATAATGTATTGGACTACCACTCATTAGCAACTAAAATGTTGTTTTTCTCACTATTGTCTGAATCTCGTAAAACATGCATGTCATTTCTCATACTACAGTTTGAATTTCATCTTGTAGAAAATAGGGGTCTTGGGAAAAGTTCAGACAAAGTACAGGAGAATCTCATATGCAGAAACTTCAGAAATATAGACACAGCAAAGTTATGACATGACATTGCAGAAATGAAGGAAACCACATAGTTATGACACATACTGAACCACACAGTGCATCTTCCCCTTTTTAAAGAAAACAAATGGGGAGGATCCAGTTGGATACTCCTTCCCCACCATCACCATGCATGTTTATTTGTGGATGATTCCCTTGTCACTGTCTTCCTCCAGTGTCATCTATCTTTCTGTCACCAAAGAATTCTACTACTATAAATTCTAAGTATGTGTACTGCAATGCATAGGTCATACATAGCCTGCATTATTCCCCATGTTTTTGTCCTTATGGTTATGAATGTATTCTTGATAGTGTATAGCAGAGATGAGAGCCATGCAGCTTTCCAGGTGTTGCTGGTCTATAACTCCCAGCATTCTTTACAATCAGCTGGGATGCCGGGAGCTGCACTCCAACAACATCTGGAAGTCTACATAATTCCCAACCTGGTGTATGAGTAATAATGGTTGGCTGACATCTCAATAACTAGAGCAAATGATAGAGCCCAATGGCTGGAGACCTAGGCATCATTGTTCTTTGTAGTTCCTCACTCTTAATGATGACAAAGAGCAATTGCCACAGACGAATGCAACTATTTTTTTCTCCTGACCCAGCTTCAGATCCAGCAAGAACCCAAGAGCCATCTCTTCCTCTCCATGAATGCCTGGACCTGCCATGTCTAGAATCCAAACCCAATGTTGTGCATATAGCAGTCTCATGTAGGTTGCTACCAGGATTATAGTTTGGATTATCACTATGCTGTAAGTAGTTCCCAAGTGCTGTAGCATCTCCACTCAGCCAAGTTATCCAATGGTTTTCTGTTACAAGAAGGTCTATAAATATCTGTTGTTTAAACTGGTACTTGACCTGGCCAGTTATATGGGGTGGTGAACATTGTTAGCCAAAATGCCAGGGTCCTGAGAGGGCACTCTGAATCAATATTTAATAGGGGGATTTTATTCGCTCAGTTAAAGAAGCCAAGAGGGCTTGGGCAACTAAAAGCAGGGATCAAGTCTATGTATACCAATTCCAAGAAACAGAACTCCAGAGTGCAGGATCCAAATATGGTTTTATTTGTAAGAAGAGAAATCACCATTTACACAAAGACACTCACACATGCACACAACCAAGAACTAACAGTATAAAAGGTGGTAGCAGGTAACTGAAGGGATTGCAGAGAGTGATCCTGTACTGATTCCAGAAGCAGAGCTTCAATCAGGGGACACTGTAAAGTGAAAGTGGCTCAGTGGATCATGGGGTGGCCAGCGATACAGAGGAACCAAGCAAGATACTAATAGAGTGTCTGTCTGAGCTCAAACAAGACCAAATCTGGGGTGCCTGAGCAGGCATATTTATAGGGCAAAACGTATCCCAGGGCAGATTTTGGGATTAAAATTAAGTTTCCAGGAGAGAAGAATGAGAAGGAAACTTGTGAATGGCCAGATAATCAGTGCAAATGTCTCTGGACAATGGAGTATTACTTCCAGAAGGAAGTGTACTTGGATTTCTGTTCATTTGTAAGCACAAGGTCTATTTGTGCAGATTCCAATCTTGATCCGGGCTATGTGCTCTGGTGGTCCCCCCATTCTGAGCTTACCAGATCTCCTTATATGGTCATGGATTTCCTTATATTGCACAGCTAGTTTTCAGCACTGGGGTCATCCTCCTGAGCTACATGCTGCAAACATGCCTTTTGATATCAACTTGATATAGAAAAAGAGGAGGGGTGCAGACCTTGGGGTAACAGCATGTAGTCCTACAGATATCTCTTATTATTCTCCTCATCCCCCACCGATGGCAGTACTGGCTAATGCTGATGGGCATTGCAGTCCATCACCACCTGGAGACCCACATGTTCCACACCCCTGAAACACAGGATGCTTCCAAAAGAAGGACTCCTATTACTACTGATCCATCTTTTCCTCCTCCTCCCACACTTTACTAATTATCTGTTGGAAAGGAGGATGAGAAGATGCCCTCACACAGCACAGGAGGATCACAAGAGGAAGATGACAATGTCTGCTCCTCCACAAAATTCCATGAATGTGGTGGGATTCGGTTGGGGGGGTGGGGGGTGGAACTTCCCCAGAAAATCCATTATCTTTCCTAGCTCTTATTCCTGTCTGATAACTTCCTCTGATTCAGCTTTGACTCCACTTTCCTACTGTGCTGGTTGCCACAACTATCATGGGTTGAGATTTGTTTGTTTTGCATTGCCATAGTTTTCCATTTCCCAGATTCAGAGTGAAAACCATTCCAGAGAGTAACAATCAGCCAGATCAGCTCTGCTTTCCAAAGAATGAAAATCCAGTTTCAACATCTTTTAGAAGACTTTAAACAACAGTGAAACCATGACTCTGTTGAATGTGCATTGAAACAACTCCCAGTCAGTTCTATGTAACCAAGAATGTTTCTTAAGACATTTTTTACATTTCTGTCATTGGGCTGAAACAATAGTCTTGATTGTGCCCCCATCACAGGCAAGAAAGCCTCAGTGACACTTTGCAAATATGAATCTGTGCTTACTTTAATACAAGAGGACCAGAAATGTTAGAACTTTATATGATATGCCACAGATATCAGAAGAAAATGGCCTACATATGAACAATAATTCAAACCAAACCATCTTTACAAGGCCAGTATGCTTCTGTGACTTCCATAAAACCCACTGAATTTGGAATTAAACAGTATATACTCGTATATACTTGAATATAGGCTGACCTCATTGTGACGGTGACACTCAGTCACCTTACTGCTTTTCTCAGATGGCAACACAATGTTTTTTTATCCCATTGCTGCCACCATTTTGTGATGGATGACAATGTGGCATTGTCCAAAACCTATTTCTTTTTCTTCTTTAAAAACACCTTTTACTCATGTACCACCTTGTGCCACAGTTGCCACCACTCCATGATGAAGACCTACTTTCTCCCCAAATTAATCAATGGACTTATTAATAAAATATTTTCCTTAATGTTGGTAGCATGTGACTGTATCTTTGAAAGCACTCAGTCATTTATTGAAACAATATTATACATTTATTTGCAGATTAATTTACACACAGTATCACTTGTGTGGGATGTTGTTCACAGTTGATACATTATTGGCATACTTTATTTGTTACATCATGTTACATTTGTGGTTTCTTGTCCTTATACCTGGTTGTTACAGTAACCCAATACTATTCACACTCTTTATTATACTCTTGTTTCTTACACATCTATCAACTGATTGTGCTTCACTTTTTACTAATTACTATTCTCCTCAGAGACTAACACTTCACTTTCCCCAGGACACTCTTAGTTCTCTTAGGTTTTTAAAACTTTTAACTACCTTTCTCTGCAGTAATACCTATCCTCTCAGGCTCTTCAACCCCTCAGGTTGTACTAAAACAGTAACTCTCACTTTGAGTTCTGTTCCTAATCCACTAACAACACCAACAGCACCAAATCCCCCCCTCTATCCTCTCTCTTGCTCCATTTATACCTGCTCCTAACTCTACTCTCATTGGTGGTGCTTCACCCATCCTGATTGGAAGTTGCTGTGACTTCTCTCTGCCTGCCTAAATTTGCCTTATCTCCACACTCATATATAAGTTGACAGCAGGCTTTGAGGCCAAAATTATGAATTTTGTTATGATCTGTGGATAAGTCAGGGGTAAAACTTAGAGGCACATAACAAAGGATGTAAAGGATGAAGCTAAGGAAAATGATGCCAAAGGCATAACAGTTTGTACTTTTCCAACACAGGCATTCAAAAAGGGCAGAAGTGGAACCACAGCAGAGAGAGGAGATCAGTGCTTATTTTAGGTGATCTGGGATAGACTCAGCTCTTACTTTCCTCAGAGAAAAGGGGTAGTTCCTTTTTTGATCCACGGATAACCAGTCAACCAGGTTTTTTTTTGGGGGGGGGTGTCAAATTTTTGACTAAAACTTTTAGTCTTATACATGAGTATATACAGTATCTATACATTTATTTATTTACTAAAAGCATTTGGCAGCCACCCTTCATCCTAAGAAGGTGGCATGCAGGAGCCATACAATGTCACAGTGTAACACAACAAAGCCATTAAACATTTAAATAAAAGGAAACCAGTGTTTACAAACAGCAGAAAAAAGTAAATATGTTGGGAGAGATGCCTATTCTCCAGTTGTCTCAGGTTGGCACAGATAGTCTGTATTAATACTCTGTTGTCTCAGTTTTTCAACTGATTTTAAAATGTCCCAGTTTCTCTCTGCACCTCCCACATTCCCTCTTGGTCCACAACTTACTTCAATTGCTGCAAAGTGAGGTCAAGGTTCAGAAGTAGTTTGCATTTTGTTAATTCAGCAGGGAGGAAAGGATAGGAGTCTTAGGATCTTGGCATTCTCAGTAAGCTCAGGCAAAAGCAAACTGCTACAGCCTTTCCTACCTCATGTGTTTTTCCTTATTAATAGCTTTTGCCACTTTGACCACAAACTGATGTTGCTTGGCCACATGTGTCTCAGTTTCCATCTGTAAAATGTTGGCTGGCATGAAGATAGAAACTCTTTACTTCACCTAGCAGTCCTCCTTTGGATCTTTCCTTCCTGCTAGCAGCAGTGGCCTTCAGAGATGGGGGAGAGTAATGAAATGGGTGTGAAATAAATTTGGGGATTTGGCAGGGATAGGTGCAAAAGGGTATCCACATCTTATAGGGCTGCCAATTATACCCTTCTGGCTGGAGAGCCAGTGACTATGGGGGGTGGGTGGGTGGGGGGTGACAGTTCAGTATTCCAGTGGTAGAAAACATGCTTTGTATGGAGGAAGTTCCAGGTTTGATCTCAGTCATGTCCATGTTTTAAAAAAGCATCTGTTAGCACTTAATGTGAAAGCTCAGCCTAAAAGCCCTTGAAAGATGCAGCTGCTAGTTAGTATATACAACACTGGGCTAAGGAGATAAATAGCCCGAACTGGTATAAAAGAGATCAAAATCTGGAAGTGATGAGTTGCAAGTAGCTCCTTACTAAGAACTTGCATAGTACTATAATTGTAAATTAACGAGGGATACCTTCACCCCTCTTGTGGTGTAACTATAACTTTGTATATAGAGATCTTGTAGCACCTTTGAGACTAACTGAAAGAAAGAAGTTGGCAGCATGAGCTTTTATAGACTTCAATCCACTTCCTCAGATGTTTTTAGGAAGTAGACTGAAGTCTGCGAAAGCTCATGCTGCCAATTTCTTTCTTTCAGTTAGTATCAAAGGTGCTATAAGATCTCTCTACATACTGATTCTAGAGATTAACATGGCTATATCTTTAAATTCTACCACTAGGGAAGCATAGTTAGGCAAAGTCACTCTTCTGCTATTCTGCTGTTTTAAAGCCAGACTCTAACAGGCTTGGCTTTCATATTTTAATATTTAAATATTTTTGTTTTCTTAAAAAGGCTTAAACCCTAGAAAACTTAAATTATTCCAACATTTTTGGGTTATGGGCCCAGTCTATTTTGTTCTAAACTGCTTCCTCTGAAGATATTGACTGCAAGAAAGGTTTTACTACTCTAATAATAGAGAATGTATTCTGCTAATCCTAATCCCACAATGATCACTGAAATATTAAGTGGAACAAATTTCAAAATGTGGTCATGGAGAATGCAAATGTAATTGACTACAATTGGACTATTTATAGCAATAAATGGGCAGAGACCCACAGAAGCATGAATACAGCAACAACAGTTTGACAAAAATGCAGAGAAAGCAACAGCTTATATTTACTTGTCTGTAGATCCGAGCATTGCATACCATATCCAAGGTTTAACAGATGCAAAGCAAATATGGGACAAACTAAAGTGTTTGATTCTCCAAGTACTTCTAATCAAACAGCTCTTATGATCAAACTTGTTAACACAAAGTTGCATCATCCTCAGTTTTAAATCAGCATATAATGGCTTTATGACAACTTTGGGCCTTTACAAATGGCCTGTTTTGGATGGCTCTGGGCTGCCTGTGCTAGCGACAGATCGGGGCCGTGGCAACCAAATGCCATGACTCTGATCCTCCTTTTGCTGCCTCCAAAAGAGTGGCAAAATGCCACTCTTTTTAGGGGCTGCAAAAAGCCACCCTAAGAGCTGGTGCTGTGGTTCTACTGCACCCTTTTGGTGCAGCACGTATAAACGCTGCACCAGGAGGGCATCCTGATGCTGCACGCCATGCACCCCCAGGCTGGCCCTTTGCTCTGGTCTGCAAAGCCCCTTTGCTTGGAGTTACAGCACCTGGAGAATCCTTTCCAGAACATAAAAACTTGGACTGCTTTTGGCTAGCTTTCCAAAATATTACTCTCCAACAATTATGCTTTGCAAATTAAAGGAAATGTTTCTTTGCAAGATGCTAGTGCTCAAGTTGTTGAATTTCAAAATAGTCAAAACTTGATGGAATACAACTATAATACAAAAGTAACAGACAATCAGCTCAATTTGCTGCAGAGGATTTGCAAAAGGACTCCTTTTCTCCCAGGTCAAATAGAAACTATGTTAACAAGTCAAAACCAAGAGCTGAGCTGCAAATGCTGCAAGCCAGGGACAGAACACCAAAAGCAAAAGCAACTTTAAGAAAGCAGCTTTTAACCCTAAACAGAAATCTTCCAGCCATGTTAATATTGATTTGATTAATGAACAATTATTTCAAATTGCTGGAGATAAATATAAAACCAAGTTTTCATTGATTCTGAAGCAAGTGCCCATTACTTCAGCAGCAAAGAATGGTTTATTGATTTTGATGCAAATGTAACTTTTCCTGTCTATCTTGCTAATGGTCATGAAGTTTTTACACAGGGAAAAAGGACTGTTATTTTTCAAACAAAACATGGTCCTGACAGAATAGGAACCTTAGAAATCTCTGATGCTTACTATGTACCAGATTTGCAAGCCTCCTTTTGTAGTGTGCAAACCACAACATCAAGAGGCAACCGTGTCAGTTTCAGAAAGCAATCCTGTTTGGTTTTCATGGCTAAAAATGCTTTTTAGAGTAGACTTAGGATCTCATTGCTGTTATCAGATGAAGATTTTGCATTCATCTGTGAACAGTGTGACCTAATGTAATTACAAAGACTGTTCAACTTTATGGCATTGCAGATTTGCTCATCGAAGTGTTGAAAATATTAAGAGACTGGCCAATCAAGATCTTGTAAGAGAATTTAAGTTCAAAGCATACTCCAACAATGAAAAATGTGTAGAATGCTTGAAAGCAAAGGCCACAAGAGAGTCACACGCTCCAGTTATTGAGAGACAATCCAGCAAGGCATTGGATCTTTTATATGCTGATCTTTCTGGACCCATGAATCAAAAGTCAGCAGGTTGCAACTCTTACATTATGACTATTATTGATGATTGCAGCAGATACACATATACTTACCTTGTCAGAAAGAAGTCAAGTCTTTCAACAATTCAAAGAGTACTTTAATCAAGTCTCTAAAAATGTAGCTATAAACCAAAGAGCCTGTGCGCAGACAATGGAAATGAATTAGTCAATGCTGAATTTGATGAATTTTTAAAGGAACATGGCATTGAGCATCAGACCATATAGGCTTATTCTCTGGAACAAAATGGCATGGCAGAGACAATGAATAGAACACTCAAGGAGATGGCATGCTTTTGGAAGCCAATATGCCTTAACGCTATTGGTCTGAAGCCATCATGACTGCTCCATACCTGTGTAACCAACTGCCAGCTAAATCCAAAGATGTAACCCCATTCCAGTTATGGCATAGAGTTAAGCCTAAATTAAACCATCTAAAGGTTTTTGGAAGCAAAGCATTTACCTATATTCCCAAACAGAAAAGAAGCAAACTTGACTGCAGAAGTGAAGAGGGAATTTTTGTTGGTAATGCTAGAAATGGTTACAGAATTCTAAATCCAGATGGACACATAATAAAATTAACAAGTGCTGTTTATGTTGATGAAAGACCACAGCCCAAATCTAATCCAAACCAAGATATCTGTCCAGATTTATTTGCAGTGAGAGAAGACTCCCACCAGCAACCAGAGCACATGGAGTTCTTTCATCCTCCAGAGGTCTTGCATCCAGTATGGGCTACACCTGCAGAGGACCATGTTAGCGTGGTGACGCAGCGCGTGGGAACCACGTAACGTGAAGCACCAAGATCCAGACTGTCTTCAGTGAAGCAAGCAATATTGTCAGTTACAGGAAAACTCATTTCCCCTCCAGACAGAGCAGAGAGAGACTCAGCAGATGTCTCACTAAGAGGCTTTTAATCTTCAGAAGTTCTATATACAAAGGCTATGTACAATAATACACCAACGCACTCTCCAACAATCTCCACCTTCCACTATCAACCCACATCAACCCACATGTGTGTCCAGAGGCTTGTCCCTTATATAGCCAGTGCTCCACATGGCTTTCTGGCCCTGCCTCTTCCCTTTGGACACCTGTCAATCAACAGTATGACTCATCATGTTTGCAGCCCTTTTGCAGCACTTACTGTGCTTTACAGCACCAGGTGACTCCCTGTCATTATGTTACCTCCTGTTTCATCAGCCTTGATGCTGCATGACTCAGCAGTGGCCAAATGCTTAGTCATCATGGCTGCTGCCATTCACCACATTGTGCATTTTCCCTGGAACATTATTCCAACAGACCATCCTAAAGTTGAGGAGCCAGACAGCATGCAAGAAACAGAGCCAAGTATCCAAGTCCAGGTGAGAAGGTCAGAACGAAACAATAAATGTGTGACACTTGACAGATTCTCTTATCAAGCCGCAGAGGAAACAATTCCAAACCCCTCTGATTGGAAAAAAGACAGCCAAAGACAGATTCTGAAAAGTGGATACAAGCTGCTTGTGAGGAGATACAATCTTTATATAAAAACAAGACATGGACTTTGTCAGAATTGCCAAAAGGAAAAAGGGCAATTGGCTGTAGATGAGTCTTTACCTCAAAACAAGATGTAGAAGGGGAGATTCAGAGATACAAAAAAAAAAGAAGAAAAAGAAAAAAAAAAGACTTGTGGCAAAAGACTATACTCAAAAGTATGGAGAGGGCTACAATGATACCTTTGCAGGAGTAGTCACAAACACAACCATCAGAACTCTCCTAGCTGTCACAGCCTACAAGAAAATGAATGTTCAACATCTGGACATCCAGACAGCTTTTCTTTATGGTGATCTCTCTGAACAACTATTTATGGAACAGTCTCCAGGATTCCAAGTTCCAGGAAAACAACATCTTGTATGTAAATTGCAAAAGAGCATTTATGGTTTAAAACAGGCCACCAGAGAGTGGAGTGAGAAACTTCTTCTTATCAAAGAGGGGTTCACTCCAGGTACTGTTGACAAATATGTGTACAAGAGATTCAGAAATAATAAATGAACTTGTATCACAAGTTAGGTTGATGATATGATCCTGTGCAATGAGGACAAAGTAGATAGTGAAGAGATAATCCAGAATCTCAAGAAAGAGATTGATATCAAGAATTTGGGAGAAATCTCACACTATCTTAGAGTGCAAAGACAAAGAAGCAGTGATGGAAGTTTCTTCCTTAAATAGAAGCAGAAGATAATAGAAGATAATAGATCTTCTGGATTGTCTTGGTTTGAAAGATGCAAATGCTATGCCAACTCCAGTGGAAGTAGAATTCTAAGGAGCTCTGCAGATGGGTGGCTCTGGGCCTCCCCAGGAAGTGGCAGATCGAGGCCACAGAAACCCCACACCATGGCCCCGATCCTCTCTTTTGCTGCCCCCAAAAGAGTGGCAAAATCCTTGCCCTTTTCAGTGCAGCGTGTCAGAACTCTGTGCCAGGAGGCCGTCCTGACTCCATATGCCAT
This sequence comes from Phrynosoma blainvillii, assembly GCA_026167975.1. Classification (NCBI taxonomy): domain Eukaryota; kingdom Metazoa; phylum Chordata; class Lepidosauria; order Squamata; family Phrynosomatidae; genus Phrynosoma; species Phrynosoma blainvillii. The sequence continues at coordinate 276,118,715 of JANUYF010000001.1, forward strand.
GCATCATGCGTAATGGTGAGCGGTGTCAGGACGGCATCAGCTTGGGGTTGGGGCAGCTGGCATGTGGCTGCCCCACCCCAACTCTACCTCCAGTCTGCAGAGGCCCTAAGAAAGCACAACTTACTTCTGGACTTTGGGATAACAGAGCCCAAGCCAATCATTTTGATGCAAGATAATCAAAGCTGCATCAAGATAATCAAAGCTACATCAAGACGTGTTTAACAACTACTTTGCAGATAAAATCTCTCAGATAAGAGCTGACTTAGATGCCACTATTGAAACAGAGTCTATAGGCGAGGCATCCAGCAACTCCGCCAATGTAGTTATACTGGATCAGCTCCAATCTGTGAGTACCAAGGACGTTGACAAGCTGCTTGGTAAGGTGAGGAAGACAACTTGCCCTCTTGACCCTTGCCCATCATGGCTGGCCATCCGGGGGGGATGCATTGGTGAGATTCCTCACAGATATCATCAATGCATCCTTTAGGGAAGGACATGTACCATCTTGTCTGAAGGAAGCGGCTGTTAGTTCGCTTCTGAAAAAACCTTCCCTGGACCCCCTGGATATGAGAAACTATAGGCATGTGTCATTGCTGCCATTCTTGAGTAAGGTGATTGAGAGGGCAGTTGCTCTTCAGCTCCAAGCTGTCTTGGATGAAACCGAGTATCTAGACCAGGGGTAGGCAACCTTTCCCCTTTAAGGGCCGAGGGACTTCAGCTCCCAGAATCCCAGGAGCTATTGGCCAACATGGGACTATTGGCCAATATGGCTGAGGCTTCTGGGAGCTGAAGTCCCTTGGCCCTTAAAGGGGAAAGGTTGCCTACCCCTGATCTAGACCCATTTCAAACCGGCTTCAGGAAAGGCTTTGGGGTTGAGACTGCCATGGTTGCCTTGACCGACGATCTGCATCGGAGCATCGACAGGGGTAGTGTCACCCTGTTGGTTCTCCTAGACCTCTCAGCGGCTTTCAATACGATAGACCACAGCATCCTCTTGGACCGCCTGCGGGGGTTAGGTATCGGGGGCACTGCTCTTCAGTGGTTCCGGTCCTTCCTCTTGGGCAGATCCCAGAGGGTGCTGCTCGGGGACTGTAGCTCCTGCAAGAGGAACCTCACTTGTGGGGTCCCTCAGGGGCTATTTTGTCCCCGATGTTATTTAACATCTATATGAAGCCGCTCGGTGAGATAATACGGAGTTATGGTGCTGGGTGTTATCAGTACGCTGATGACACTCAAATCTATTTCTCTGTGTCTCATTCGTCGACCTCGAATTCCAATGGCATCTCTTCTCTCAATGAATGTCTTCGGGCGGTAATGGGCTGGATGAGGAAAAACAGATTGAAACTGAATCCAGACAAGACGGAGGTGCTCACGGTAGCAGCTCCGAAACCAAGAATTGGGTTGCAACCTCCAGTCCTGGATGGGGTCACACTCTCCTCCAGTGACTGTGTTCGCAGTCTGGGGGTGCTCCTTGACTCGTTACTCCTGATGACAAATCAGGTAAATGCGACGGTCAGGAGTGCCTGTTATCAGCTTCGGCTGATATGCCAGCTGCGCCCTTTTCTGGAAGTAAGGGATCTCGAGACTGTTGTGCATGTACTGGTAACTTCACGCCTTGACTTCTGTAACGCGCTCTACATGGGGCAACCCCTGTGCTTAGTTCGGAAGCTTCAGCTAGTCCAAAACATGGCAGCCAGGCTCATTTCTGGTACATCTAGGAGGAACCACATTACTCCTGTTTTGCGGTCCCTCCACTGGCTGCCTATTAGCTTCCAGGCGCAGTACAAGGTGTTGGTTATCACCTTTAAAGCCCTAAATGGCTTGGGTCCAAGCTATCTCAGGGACCGCCTCCTCCCATACAATCCTCCCTGCGCCCTCCGGTCCTCTGGGAGGAACCTGCTGCAGCCTCAAAAACTCAGGCTTGCGACGACCTCCCAGAGGGCTTTCTCTGCTGTCGCCCCCAAACTCTGGAATGACCTGCCAGATGAGATCCGTTAGCTGACATCCTTAGACAGCTTCAAAAAGGCTGTTAAGACGGATCTCTTCCGGCAGGCCTTTCCAGATTAATTATCCCAGCCTTGGGCTTCACGATCCCCTCAGGTTTTCTGGCCCCCTTAGGTTACCCAGCCCCCTTTTCCTCTCGTGGCCCCATCATTCTGATGGATGAGGAATGTTTTAGAGGTTGGCCGGGTTTTGTTTTGTGGTTTTGTTTTGTGTTGTTGGTTTATAAATGTTTTTATAAATGTTTTGATTATTTTAATTATGAGATGTTTAATACTGTTTTAAGGGGGGGTGGGTTGGTCTTAGGGGTTATATTGTATAAGTCTTTATGTAAGCCACTTGGATTGTCTTTTTCAATAAGCGGGATATAAATAAATTTTATTATTATTATTATTATTATTATTAAAAAGAAAAGCAACACAGGTGAGGCTGATAGGACCTCCCCATCCCTTTAAAAGAAAAGGCCCACAAAGAAAGAAAACTCAGAAGCAGAGAGCTGTGAGAAAGAGATAGTAAGGTCCTGCTAAGAGAGGGGGGTTGCAGACTGCCAGAAATAGTGCAGATTGAGTCCACTTTTAGGGTTAGTGCTAGGGAATCATGGGAACTGTATTTTATTGTGGCACCAGAGCTCTCTGACAGAGAAAGTTGAATGTGTCAGAAACAAAACAATTCCCATGATTCCCTAGCCCTAACCCTAACCCTAAAAGTGGACTCAATTTGTACTATTTCTGGCAGTCTGCAACCCCCCAGAGACAACTTTTAAACCAACATCATGGTTTTTATCCACTGTAGCTCTGAAGAGTGCACTAAATCTGAATTAGATTTATTCCAAATTGGGTCTACTCAGACCAGTGGGTTAAATCTTGTACGAGATGCTAAGGTATGACTAGTGAATTATCCAATAGCCTCCATTTTCAGTCAGCTAGATGTTACTCTGGGGGACTGGCTCATCAGTCAAAGTAACAACTGCTATCTTTACAGAGCATTCACTGAATCTGTGCTAAACTACAGCAAGGACACTCTAGCAACTCAATTTTCTGCAGGACTGTTTATAAAGATACAGCTGAAGAACATGAATCAGCTGAACTGGATGGGGATAATAAAGGATTTGTTAAAAAAGCAACCCTGACAGCTGAGAGTAGAAAAATAGACTTGCTGCGACATCTCCATACTGACCTGTTTTTTCAAGAAAAAGTGCTACTAAATGGTGTTGATGTGAACATTAAACTTACCTGCAACAAAGATGCTTTCTGCTTAATGAGTGATGCTGTAGACAGCCAATGCAAACTATAAATTCTATCAGCCTCCCTCTTTGTGGACAAGGTGAGGGTGTCACCTGGTGTACGCCTGGGACATGTTGAAGGACCGTTGACTTCTAATGCCAAATATCCTGTGGATCATGTGAGTATGAAAGTATTCAGCATCCCAAGAGACAGCTGTGTCTCTAATCAGGAGAATGTGCTTTTCGGAAAATTACCTAAACAGATGGTTATACGCCTGGTTGACAATGGTGCCTTTAGTGGTGTCTGGATGAAGAACAGAATCCATTTCAGCAGTGGAGCTGCTGCAGCATTGACAGGGCTGAGAAGGCCCAGGTGGAGCCCATAAAAGCCCGCCCGAATCCACCACCACCCGGAGGTGGAGCAGCTGCAGCAACGACAGGGCTGGGAAGGCCTGGGAGGAGCCCATAAAAGCCCGGCCAACTCCACCACCACCTGGTGGCGGAGCAGCTGCAGCAGCGATGGGGCCGGGAAGGCCTGGACGCAGCCCATAAAAGCCTGCCCAAATCCACCACCATCCAGCAGCAGAGCAGCTGCAGCAGTGCCGGGGCTGGTAGCGCAGCAGCAACACCGGGGAGAAGGCCGGGGAAAGGACTAGGCGGAGGCTCCAGCCTCCCTTCTATCCCCTGATGGCGCCCCGGGCAGTGCAGCAATTCCATCAGCTGCAAGACTGGAAAGGGACTGGGCGGAGTCTCTTTAGCTTATTTCTATTTATTGTCTCCCAATTTCCAACTCACCCAGCCCTGTTTATCATCAGAACATCTGCGATGGTGAGACCGAAGTCGGGATGGCACGGGGGTTCTTTCGCCAGTCTCAACCCGTCGGCTACCAATAGCGGTGAGGCTGAGAGTCGGGCTTGGGCAGGGACTTCCATTGACCCTGCCCAGACCTCTTGCCACCCGGTGGCCATTGTGGTGAGGCCAGAACTGGGCTGGGAGCTGGTTTGGGTAGAGACTTTTTAATCTGCCCAACCCTTTTGTTTTGGAGGCAATTAGCTCTCTCTGAGCTGTGTCATAAGGTCCCTTTCCCTGACTTGTCGGGTATATATGTGAGAGAGGTCATTGGGCTGCGATAACATCTCTATCTCTTTTAGTGGCTGGGAGTGATTTGGAAGTGGGAATTGAAGTAGTGCAGGGGAGAGGGAGGTATGGCGGGAACAGAGTAATAATAATAATAATAATAATAATAATAATAATAATAAATTTTTATTCATAACCTGCCCCTCTGCTTGGCAATCGGGGCAGCGTACAACAGAGTGAGGTGCTGTTACAAAAGAAGGCGGGATCAATGTTTGGAAGCTATCCCGCCTTCAGTTCACTCTGTTCCTTGGAATGGTTTGGAGTGCATCAGTCATTCCACAGCACCTTACTTTGCTCCTCTGTAATGTCAGGTCAGTTAAAAATATGACCCACATTATTCATGATCTCCTCTTAGATGAGGATGCCGACCTGGCTTGCAAGACCTGGCTGGGAGAGGACAATGCCATTACATGGATGCAAGCCCTCCCAGCTGGGTATGCTGTGAGTGAGCAGGTAAGGGGGAGTGGGTGAGGGGATGGAATGGCTCTGGTTTATATGAATAATCTGATCTTGACCAAGATACCTGTCCAGAACACAGTCCACTTTGAGTGTATGTACCTAAGCCTGTGGACCAAGGATAGTTTAGGGATTCTGCTAGTATACCAACCACCCTGTTGTCTAGCAGACTCCCTCACCGAGCTGACTCAGCTGGTCTCGAAGTTTCTGCTGGAGTCACCCAGACTTTTAGTTCTGGGCGACTTCAACATCCCTCTTGAGACCAGTCTGTTAGATCTTACAGGTTTGGCTCGGGAGTTCATGGAATCCATGACAAATATGGGCCGTTATTGGGTCCACTCATTGCGCAGGTCATACTCTCAATGCGGTCTTCAGTATGGAACAGGAATATCTGTGGGCAGAGGTCATTGAAACCTCCGCATTGTCATGGATGGATCATTTCCTGGTCAAGGTTGAGCTAAGAGCCACTATCCACCTCCCCGGGGGTGCTGAACTTATTAGATTGGTCTGCCCTCGAGGCTAATGAACCAATTGGATTCCAGAAAGCCCTAGAGGGTTTAATGACTTGTAACCCCGGTGATTCTGTCGAAGCTTTAATACCTGGGGCACTGATCTCACCACAGCTATTGACACAATCGCCCCAAGTGTACTTTCAAACCTGCTTCTAACCGTAAGCCTTGGTATATGGAAGAGCTTAGGAGGACGAAGTGGGTTGGACAACGACTGGAGCACACCTGGCAGAAAACTCAACTCTTATCTGACAAGACTCATCATAGGAACTTCCTTCATTCCTATCGAGAGGCAATACATGCAGCGTAGAGATCTTTCTGCTCTGCATGTATTATGTCTGCAGAGTCCTGTCCAGCAGGGCTGTTTAGGGTGGTAGGGGAGCTGACATAGGTTCCACATGAGTAGAACCCATTACTTAACACGACAACGTGTTAAACTGCTGTGACGCATTTAAGAACTTTTTCACAGATAAAATCTCTCAGATAAGAGCCGACTTAGATGCCAGCATTGATACAATAGATGAGGTGTCCAGCAACTCCATTAATGAAATTTTACTGGATCAGTTCCAACCTGGGAGTACTGATGACATGGACAAGCTCCTTGGCAGAGTGAGGAAACCTACCTGCCCTCTCAATCCTTGCCCATCTGGCTGGCTGTCCCGGGGGGGAATGCCTTGAGGGTGCATCCCTCAGGGAGGGATTTGTTCCATCTTGTTTAAAGGAAGCGGCAGTTAGGCCACTCCTGAAAAAACCCTCCCTCAACCCCCTGGATATGAACAACTATAGGCCGGTCTCGTTATTAACCTTTTTGAGGAAAGTGTTCGAGAGGGCGGTGGCTCTTCAACTCCAAGCTGTCTTGGATGAAACCAATTATCTAGATCCATTTCAAATGGGCTTTAGGGCAGGATTTGGGGTTGAGACTGCCATGATTGCCTTGACTGATGATAGTCGTTTGAGCATCGACAGGGGTAGTGTGACTCGGCTGGTGCTATTAGACCTCTCAGCGGCCTTTGACACAATAGATCACAACATCCTCTTGGATCGCCTGAGAGGGTTGGCAATTGGAGGCGCTGCATTGCAGTGGTTCCGTTCCTTCCTCTCAGGTAGATTCCAGAGGGTATTGCTCGGGGACAGTAGCTCTGCTAGGAAGGAGCTTAAGTGTGGCATCCCTCAAGGTGCCATCCTATCCCTGATGTTATTTAACATCTATATGAAGCCACTGGGAGAGATCATCTGGAGGCATGGGGCGGCATGTTATCAGTATGCTGATGACACCCAGATATACTTCTCCATGTCTCGGTTGTCAACCTCAACTTCAGATGACATTTCTCCTCTCAATGATTGTCTTAAGGCAGTAATGGACTGGATGAGGAAAAACAGATTGAGACTGAATTCAGACAAAACGGAGGTACTCACAGTAGCAGCCCCGAAACCAGGTATTGGGATATAACCTCCAGTCCTGGATGGGGTCACACTCTCTGTGAAGGACTGTGTTCACAGTCTGGGGGGGTGGGGTGTCCTGGATTAGTTGCTTCAGATGACTAATCAGGTGAATACGATGGCCAGGAGTGCTTGTTATCAGTTTTGGCTGATACGCCAGCTGCAGCCTTTCCTGGAAATAAGGGACTTGAAATTGTGGTGCATGTGCTGGTAACCTCCCATCTTGATTTCTGCAATGCACTCTACATGGGGCTACCCTTGTGCTTGGTCCAGAAACTTCAATTAGTACAGAATATGGCAGCCAGGTTGGTCTCGGGTACATCTAAAAGAGACCATATAACACCAGTATTGAAGTCTCTTCACTGGCTGCCTATTAGTTTCCGGGCACAATACAAGGTGTTGGTTATCATCTATAAAGCCCTAAATGGCTTGGGTCCATCCTATCTTCAAGACCGCCTCCTCCTGTACAATCTGCCCCATGCACTTCAGTCCTCTGGGAGGAATTTGCTATAGCCAATAAAGACGAGGCTGTCCCCAACTTCCCAGAGGGCCTTTTCATCAACCTCTCCCAGACTATGGAATGGCCTGCCAGACGAGATCCATCATATTACGACCTTAGACATCTTTAAAAGGGTTGTCAAGATGGATCTCTTCTTCTACGCCTTTCCAGATCAGATTTCCTGGTCATAAAAGCTGCCCACCCTCCTGTTTATTACTCTCTGCTACAGTTCCTGTGCTGCTGTTTGTTGTTAGTTTACTTACACCTACATGATTTATTTTAAAAAATGTTTTAACTTGCTTTTGTTTAATATATTTTTAAGGGGTGGGTGGGTCTGGGACTGTAGATAGTGATTTTATTGTACTGTATTGCAAAATTTGCTTAATTTTAATGTTGTAAGCCACCCTGATTGCTCGCAGAGGGGCAGGATATAAATAAATTATTATTATTATTATTATTATTATTATTAATTTTAAAGAGGAAAATTGTGTGTGAGAGTATATGAGTTTGGTACAAACTGCTGGCAAACATGTGAAAGAACATTCCCTTTTAATTAACCATGAGGAATATTCAAGAGGTTACACACTCTTTGCATTTGACCTGATTCCAGTTCATGAAGGTGCTGACCACTACTCTTTGATTAAAATTGGAAGCCTGAGGGCAGAGGTGCATTTTGCCAGGCCCCTACCAACTACCATCAATATGGTTGTTTATGGGGTACTTGCTTCCAACCCCTATACTCAGAGGAGTGCTGCAAAGGCTGCTGCTCTTGGTCATAAGCACCCATCCTCACAACCTTTCAGGAGAAAATTGGCTTGCTGTATACTTGACAGAGGAAAAGACTGGTGAATTTTTGTCTCCTATGGCCACCCTCCAAACTACCCTCTGTTTCCTAAAACCATCATGAAATTTTAAAGAAAAAATGGCTACAAAACTGTGTTTCAGGACCAGTCAGTACAAGCCTCAGACTGTGTGGTTTGTGGATACCACTGTCTGTTTTTTCTGCAACAGTGCGGTAAAGGGCTGATATTTAAAAATATTAAAGACCTATATTATCACAATTTGGGGAAAAAAATGATGAGATGGTTGTTCAGTTTGTAAAAAAGAAGAACGTGTCCAGGCTTATTTCAGACATGATCCAGACTACCCAGGGATGTATATCTTGTAATGAATTTCACAACCGTATTTCCCATACCCATCAGAGGGTTTTTTTAAAAAAACATAATCTGCGTCCTTTTTTTTAAAGAAAAACACTCACAAGCTATCAAATAGTTGTAAAAGAATTTTTTCCCCCTGAAAATAGCTGTATTATAAAGTGAGCCAGGTAGGAACAGCCTGCCACTGTTTTTTAAAAGATCTGTGTGGTTGTACAGGTGTTACTGGCAACGTATCTTCTGGGTTCTTTAAACAGTCCAAAAGTTCTCTATTGGCAGTATTACCCACCACAGAGGTTGGAGTGTTTATTTCAGCCATGGCCCTCAGAAAAACATCTCACCCTTTGGGGAGGTGCTTGGCTGGTAAAGCATGAACGTGTATTATACCTTTGACCAGGTCCTGTATATTACAGCCATTTATAGATTTATACACAAAGACCCCTTTGTCATCTCATGAAGAAACATTCTAGTTTTGATTCATTTTGTTTAGTAACAATTTTGCATTATTTTTGTACCTAGCAGGCAGATTGTCCAACACTTCTTGAAACATGTCATCTGGGGGGTTCACTACATCTTCTTCAGAATGGGGTTTGGGTAGAAAGAGATTTAAACTTTGTTTCTCTGCCTCCTTCTGCTTTATATGGGTTAGATATTTTTGGAGCAAAGCATCATAATGCCTGGCTTTTTCATATGCAGTTAAGCCAGTCCTTCATAGAATCCCCTGCATCTCAGTGTCTAAGGAATAAATCTCTGTAGTTCTGATGTTTTCATCCTTAGAAGGAGGCCCCTTTAATTGTTCTCACTGAAGGCTGAGGACCAAATACATTTTTCCAGCATATTCCCTTGCTATTTAGTTAAAAGGCCTGTTATCAGGGGAACTGCAAAACTTAACAGCAGTCCCAAAATCCCCCAGACTGCTTCACAAGGTGCTTCTTTTTTCTCAAGGACAATTTACTGTTACCCAGAGTTTAACACAAGGGTACACTTTTTTCTTACTACACACACCTGCTGGGTGGATAAATAGATGTTGCCTTTTAAGGTATTGAGGGCTATTTCTGAAATGGCAGCAACCAGATCATCAAAAGCTCCAGGAGCCAAGCGGGGAGAGTTGGGACCAGCAGCTCCAAAAGCTCCAGGAGCCAAGCGGGGAGAGTTGGGACCAGCCCCTCCCTTTCCACCACCTGAGCAGCTGGACTGGAGGCTATTTAAGACTCTTAGCCTCCTCAGAGGTAACAGCAGCTCCAAAAGCTCCAGGAGCCAAGCGGGGAGAGTTGGGACCAGCCCCTCCCTTTCCACCACCTGAGCAGCTGGACTGGAGGCTATTTAAGACTCTTAGCCTCCTCAGAGGTAACAGCAGCTCCAAAAGCTCCAGGAGCCAAGCGGGGAGAGTTGGGACCAGCCCCTCCCTTTCCACCACCTGAGCAGCTGGACTGGAGGCTACTCCGCTGGCACCACTCAGCAATCAGCGGCCTCCCTGAAGCCGCGGAGGACTGCTGGCCACCCAGCAGCCCTCGGAGGACCAGTTTCACCTGCGCTGCTGGGGAGGAGCACCAGCGGCTTTAAAATCCCCTCCAGCTTCCAGCTTTTGACTATAATTGGACTTTGATTTTCACCAACAGCACAGCTGTGGCTGGAGCACGGTTGGGGAGACCGGGAAGACTTTAAAATCCTTCCCCAGTTATACATTTCCCAGCTACAATGCTATTATGTATTTTTATATTGTAATTGTATATTTTATATTGTATTGTATATTGTTTTTTAATTTGTTTTGTTGAATTGTTTTGGGGATGGGAATGAGGGATGGGAGTTGATTTGATGTAATCTATTTTGATGTTTTGAACTCTGTACGCCGCCCCGATTGCTTGGCAGAGGGGCGGGATATAAATAAAAATTATAATTATTATATTATTATTATCTGAAGCTGAACATAAAATGCCTTTCTTTGATGAGGGGGCACTGTAATAAGCAGTTTTAAGAGTGCTAGGTTTCACTTTACACAGCTGGACATGTTGCCCCATGAAGGAGCAGGCAGCAACAGATGGCTAGGGTGTTAAAACCAGGCCCTTTTGTGACTGGAGTGGGTTTTCTTCATTATATATACCACAGGCCAATCTGGAGAGAAAATGTCAGTTCTTAGCCTGTAAGAATCAGGGGTGTTAGCATTCAGATCCAGCACTAAATACCCATGAGGCTTGTTTGTAGCATCAGAGAATGCATCCATGAAGAAATTGACATTTCCTAGATTCATCTGTTGGGCCAAGGTAGCAATTTGTAATTTGTCCCGAGGGTTTTTATAGAGCACCATATATTTTGCATTAAGGCTAATGGTCATGCTGATTTTTTTGTTTTACAAAAATATTTTGTGCAATGAAAAATACACTCAGATTCCTATGATGTACAAATTGGGTGAAAACCCTTTCGAGATTCCTATTTTCAGAAGCATAAACCATCAAATCATCTATAACCAAAATATTTACTTTATTGGGGGATAGCAATTCATCATTGTCAAATTATCAGGCAGGCCCTGTACAAACTGAATAATGGGGTATTTACATTGGAGGTCTTTGTACAAATGTTGCCAGCAACTGTAATACCACATAATATTCTGAGGCAATTCTGAAAACACACTACCAGCATTATCCAGCATATTTTTAAATAAAAAAGGTCTTCCCACAACTGCTACGTCCAGCAGGAATAGCTGGGAATGGGTGCTGCCACTGTGCTTCTATTTGAGTATCCATAAGAGAGAGGCCTAAATCCTTTGGTAATCACCCTTTTATCAAAAACAACTTTTTGTATTTTTTCCAGAGTTTTAGTGTGAAGTGTCCAATGCTGCTTATTTCTTACAATACCTGGCTGCTGTACCACAATTTCATGAGGCGTAGATCCTTTCTCATTTGAGACATAGGCAAATACTAGATCTTTGAGACTGTCAAAATTATTTTTTTCACAGTTAGAACTGTTCAGTGTAATCCCTTTGACCTTCATGCAGGCTGTACCATTAGACAACTTATACCCATAGGTCTTAGGCCCTGCTGACACAAACTCTGTAATGGTCTAATCTGCAGGAACCTCGCTTGTGAGATCTCCTAAAGTAATTCCCTAGAAGTGGGTCCCAGTCACCCTCCCAAATCACAGATATTACACTCTCTGTGTCATGGTACAAAACACATCTCCCAAGCTTGTCTAATAATTCATAAAGTTTCAGCCTTGCATAAGCAGTCGTAAAGCAGGCTATGAATTCATTTTTTCTACCTGAGGTTGTCACATGGTCCTCAGAATATTTCCAGGACATGCAGACAGCCTCATCATCAACACAATCAAAAATTGAAACCTCATAAGCATCAGAAAACAGAAGCTGAAAGAATTCATCAGGTTCTCTGAACACCTGGGTGTGAGGCAGGTTTGTTCTCTGCCCAAACTTCCCATGCAAAGAATTTAAAAACTGTTTGAGAATCTGATGCTTTGCAAGGTTCACAATGATCTAGTGTTTGCACAAAAGCACACCCCCCTCATAATATATCCTTTATATATTTATTTTTATCTTCATCAGTAACACACCAATGAGGATATCCTGAAGCTTTCTGCTTCTGCTGCAGATGCGTCTCAATATATTTTGAAAACAACCCAGAAGACCTGCGTGCAAAATGCCACACCTCATAGATTTCCACAACCCAGTACCCTTTCTCTACAGCCATTTACACAGCTGGACATGGAACACCACATTCCCACTAAGGCTCTCTTCTCATCTGTATACTTGCATGGGTCCAACCGTCATGCTTCTGCACAGGTTGAACACAGCACAAAGAAATTTTCCAGAGATTCTGGAAGGCAAAACTGGAAAATAGAGATTTCTGGAAGGAATAACTTTTGCCTTCACTATGCCAAAGTAGTTTGTGACTGGTTCAAAATCCTTATAAATGACTTCAGGATGCCCCAGAGGGTATTCTTTGGTTTTGTTAACATAGGGGTACAGGCTGGTAAAATCAAAGTATTTCACTGTCTCCCCACTTTTAGGTTTATAATAGAGACAAATGGCACTTGTACGCCCCCAAACAAAGCACCTCTGGGCTGTAGGGGCTCTAGAAAGCAGGCTGAAGCAAGAAACGTTTGGAGTTCCAATCTATTTTTACCAGACATTTCCATTCATGTTCCCAAATGGTCCTCACTTCAAAACCCATGTTTTGGAGTTCGGCTGCTTTTTTCTATGTGGAATTGTATAGAAATTCATTTGATTTTCCCACCACAATGTTTTTCTCCTCTGGAAGATAACACAGGACTCAGCCATGATAAAAGCACCCATTAAATGCAAAGGCTATTTTCTTATTACCTATAGCTGTGTAGCCATCAAGAAAATGATTGCCAGCTTTACCCTCTCCACCATTTAAGGCATGCTCAATCTCAAGCTTTTCCTTATGCTCAATATACGAAAGCCATTAAAGAGAGGGTGTTGAGAACCTCTTAAAATGATTGTGGTAATTGACAAAACCTGGAATTGCAATGCTCTCTTCCTGCAGAAACTTAAATCTGTACATTGCAAGAGAGACACTTGCAAAGGTGGGGAATTGGAGGGAACCTATAGCAAACCACTCTTCATATTCTTTCTTCCCTTTCTTCTCCAATATCTCTTCTTTTGTCAGTTCTCCAATCTCATGCCTGGACTTGGTACAGGCCTCTAATAAAAATTCAACATCCTTTTTGCAGTAAAACACAAGCTGTTTCTGAATATCAAAGATTTTATCTTGATTCTCTGCATACTAGGTTAAAAAGGCTTCCTTTTCACCAGGCATCATATATTTTATGCCAAAGTCTTCAGCTGGGGGCATTGGGCCTATGTAATGTAAGCCATGTTAAAATATGCATGTAAGGCATGTTAAAATAATGTGGAAAATATCCCTTGACATCCTCAAATCCCAAAGCCTTTGGTAGTTTAGAGAGCACCATGGGGAGGTGATTCAGGGAGTCAATAAATTTTATATTCAGCTTTTCCACTGTAACAGAAATCATTTTTCTTTCACTAACTGATTCTGGAAAAAATAACAGTCCTTAGAGTTATGCACTATGAATGCACATCCTGAAAACTGGACATCTGTAAATGTTTTAATAAAATCAGATAAACATGTCTCCCCCTTAAATTCCCAACTTTGTCTGGCAAGGGGCCACTCAAAACCTTCCTCCTCATAATCAATGTCACACTGCTTTTTAACTCCTCTCTTATACCTCCTCTTCTTTTTGTTATCATTTTTAATGCACTCTACAGTTTCCCCCAGAAATGCTTTTTCAACTCAGTAATAATGGACATGTAGACCAGTTGCTCAGTGACATTCGAAATCATAAACTAAATATTGTACAGAAAACTTGGGGTTTTAAGGGGTTGCATGAAGCATTTATGCTTATCATCTTTTGTGATAAACCCCCAACAGACCGTGCATTGCCTGCCTTTACACTTTTTCTCATCATGGTCACATTTCTGGTAATGTGAGCATTTAGGATAATATCTGCCTTAACATCTTACCTTTCTCTCTGTGACCAGCTACCTGTGTATTTTTAAGCACTCTTTTGATCTGCAACTCAGCTTACAGTTAAAACACCTAGCTAGTTGATCTACCACAACAGCACAATCCTTTCTCAAGCACAGCCTAAAGAAAAAGACAGTCATGATTGTTATGATTATAGAGTGTGTGACAAAATGTGCAGTAGTTCCTCACACCAAAAAGGGCTTTTACATTAAGAACCCCATAGAAATGTTCATCATGCAGGAACAGAGTGTATGTTTTTGGATAATGAGGGCCCTGGGTTTTAAACACTCCATCCCTTCTTAGAGTAATGTGCTACATGAATGTTGATTTTTAAATGGTTTTCAACAAGTGAATATCACTTAATGTCTTTTTTTTCTGATTATACAGTTTCTTATACAGTTGCCTGGCTGCTATCAGCAGCTCTACATCTCTAGGAATCTTTTCATTCATAACTGCAATCAAGCCACTTCCAAAACAGAGGTTACTGTCTGTATAGTTTAAATCAACCAAATATTTTCTTTTTTGGTTACTATTTCACTAGAGGGGATGGAGCCTAGTGATCTATGGCTACTGCCCCCTGGAGGTTTCACAATGGTAACTATGAGATGCAGACTGGCATGAGCACAGATCTCCATGTTGCTTTGCAACAGGTTACTCAGTTGAGACAGAAAATTCTCCGCATTTAAAATGTCCTTACTTTTTTTAACAGAATACAGAGGATTTCTTAGGTCATCAGCTTTCAGTCTAATCTGAACAAAATCTCCCAGGCTTATTTGCCAGTTCAGATCATCTAGAATCTGCTGCATTGAGTTGTATAATGCATTTATAGCTTGTGTGTATAATGTCACATGTTCTAAATTTCTGAAATGGAATTTCCCACCAATACAAATGGAATGGTACAACCTGTGGGTCCACTGCCATGGGCATACCTACGCTGCATACATGAGTGCTAGGCCCTCATCATCTGGAGAGTCTGGAAAGTTCGCATGTAGGGGTTGGAGCTCCTCCTTGGATGATTCAGAAGACTGCAAAACATTCTGAGATCCTGTATTGGAAAAGGAGGGTTGGTTATTATCAGGACCAGAGCCACATGGAGTTTGGAGCTCATCCCCAGATGAATCAGAGGCCCTGGCTCTCTGAGGTTCTGTACTGAGAGAAGAGGTGCCATTATCACCATTATGGTTAGACTTCGAGGTTTTTACCATTTTCCTCGAGTTCAGAATTCCTTTACATTTTCTATTATTTTTCTAAGTGTGGAGTGCTTTTTTTGCCCTGTTAATCATTTTGGTTACCCTGCTTCTCCAGTACAGTTCACCTAGAGTAGGTTTCTTCCAGTACCCCCTCCCCCTCTGCTACATTTATTCCCCCAGATTTTCTTGAACCTTGATTGAGGTTTACCCCTGCCTATCTGCCAGTGCTCAATGGACTTGTTCACCATATACTCATATTTTTAATACTTTCATAAAAAGCATCAATATGAGCTTGTGTAACCGAATTGTCCCACATATAATTCAGATGGGCTTCATAGCCTTTAGCATGCTAAAGAGCTCACAACCCTTGGCCACTATCTTCTGCATTTCCACAAGACAGGCAGATAATGTTGAGGCTTCCTGCACACTTCAAAACATTGGTAAAAATTACCATCAGACACAGCTGCTTGCTAATTATTTTTTTGCTTCTTAGAAGCATGTGTTGTAGCATCATGAGGTTCTGCCCTGTTATGTTTCATTTTGATTTTCATAGCTTTGTCTAAAATCAAACAAAAAGTATTAAGAGCTCTCTCTTGCCCTCCCTCCCTCCCGCACACATATCATATACCTCCACTTTTAGATGATATCACTGTGTTTTCAGCTGCAGCATTGCCCCCATGGCTGTCTCCAGCAAACAGCAGCTCTGTAGAGAATAGACAACCATTTCTGAAAGAACAACCCCCCCCCCCAAAAAAATAACCAAACAGTACTAATGTTATTAAACACAAATTTCACCTAATTCTTCATCTGCAGGCTGTTCTAGATTTTGGGACTATTTTTTATTCATGCTTTTTGTGTTCTGTGCCATCACCTCTGGAAGAATATTTTGAACTTGTTTTTTATCTGTCCCTTGTGGTGAGTTACCAGGTATGGCTAATGAATTGCTGAATTTAAGGGTGAAAAAAAGATTAGCTCAAGCCTGTGTAAAGCTTACAACAACATGTTGAGACATGCCCAAAAGATCCCCCTATAGGAGACCCCCAGAATTATGCTGCTGAGGCAGGGCTGGTGCATTTCTGCTTCTGACATGTTTACTTAAATCTTGTATGTGGAGAAACTCCAAATGAACAACTAGATGACAAAATATACCTCACTTTACAAAAAACTGCCAATTCAATTCAGAAGCACATGGAAGAAAAGCTGGTGCCCATAATAACAGATTTGGACATCCCAAATATTTCTTGCACTTGTGAAACAACCCAACTAATGATGTGGTCTCAATTTTCTGATGGAAAAACCAATTGGGGAAAAATTGTAACAAGCCTCTTATTTGGGGGTGTTACAGACAAAAAGCTGAAGGCCAATGGTGTGCCTCTCACAGCTACCAATGTACAGCAAATTGCTCATTGCATTGCAAGCTATTTGATAATGGAGAAACACATCTGGATGGCAGAAAATGGCTGCTGGGTAAGTTTATCATGTTCAAACATATATTCTTTAGGAAACCCTATGCAACTAGGTGGCAAATAAGAAAAATGTGTTTTCTTAAACTAACAGGCTCTTTTTTCTTAATTATTTCAGGAAAACGGATTAATAATGAAGCATGAAGTTATACCCAGAAATATGAGAACAGCAATCATGAGTAGCCTGAAATATCTCATATCTAAAATGGTTATTATTCCCAACATAAAATCATTGTATACTTTTTTCTATAGCAAGAGTATCCATCAAATAAATGCTTTTGAAAGTAACTGGTAGCCATCAATTCCTAACACACACACATACACACACACGCCCAAAACTATCCTAGTTAACAAAAAAGAAATTTCAAAACATGCTTATTTAACAAAAAACAAAAAGAGAGCTTTAAAAATAGCTTATTTGACAATTGAAAATAATCTCAAAAATTATTTGAAACAAAATTGAAAAATGGCAAAAACAAGTTTTTTTTAAAACAAAAAACAAAAATAATTTATTCAAAATAATTAAAAACACTTTAAGCAATTCATAGACATCCACAGGAACCCAAAGGTTCCCCCTCTCAACAAAGAAAAATGTATAATACAATAAAAAACAATTAGCCTTGATGGGGAATCAAATCTTGATCGTAATTCCGTTAACACACCTGGAGCCTGGGAGCAACTTTTAAAAGACTGTTTATTAAGGCTTTTAAAAGCCTGTTTATAATAATAATAATAATAATAATAATAATAATAATAATTTTTTATTTATAGCCCGCCCCTCTGCGCAGCAATCGGGGTGGGGTACAACGGTATTAAAATAGAACAAAGTTAAAAACATTCCATCATCCCATAGTCCCACCCTCCCATCCCCTTAAAACAGAATTAAACAGATGACCAATTAAAATACAATATTAAAAACATTGACGACAATAATATAAGGAGTCAGATTTACAAGTCAGGGACCCATCCCTAGGCTGATCAAATCTTCCCACGGTAAACATAGAAAAGTAAAAAAGAATTCTAAAACATTTTAAAATCTTGTTTCACCACATGTAAAATTGTTTTTAACAGAGCTACATCCTAACAATTAAAAACATTTAATAGGAAACTGAATAAATGCCAATGCAAAACAACCTATTTTAACAATAAATAAAAGAAATATCAAAACATGCTTATTTCACAAAAATAAAGAGTGCTTTTAAAACATATTTATTTGATATTTTTTTTAAAAAATGTGCCGATCACATGGTCACAAATGGAACTATGTGGTAGGCTTTTAAAAGCTTGTTTCTTAATCCCATCAAATCTTCCCACAAAGCCTCCACAGTAAGCACAGAAAAGTAGAAAAGAATTCTAAAACATTTTAAAATCTTGTTTCACCATATGTAAAATTATTTTTAACAGAGTTGCATTCTAACAATTAAGGGCCTCTACAGACTGGCCCAAAAGGGCTGGCCTGGAGGCAGAGATGAGGAGGGGCAGCCGCACGCCACACGCCAGCTGCCCCAACCCCAGCCCGATGACGTCCTGATGCTGCGCGCCATTATGCATGACGCACGGTGTCAGGATATCCTTCCAGCACAGAGTTTTTATGTGCTGTGCTGGAAGGGGCGCTAAAGAGCCATGCTCCAGCTCTTAGGGTGCCCTTTTGCTGCCCATAAAAGGAGTGGCATTTTGCCGCTCCTTTCAGGGGCAGCAAAAGGAAGGATCGAAGCCGTGACGCGCGGTTGCCATGGTCTCAATCTGCGGCTAGCAGGGGTGGCCCAGAGCTGCTCATCTGCATAGCCCAGGGGTAGGCAACCTGTACCCTTTAAGGGCCGAGGGACTTCATCTCCCAGAATCCCAGGAGCTATTAGCCAACATGGGACTATTGGCCAACATGGCTGAGTTTTCTGGGAGCTGAAATCCCTCGGCCCTTAGAGGGGACAGGTTGCCCCTAAGAAACTTTTAATAGGAAAGTGAATAAATGCTGATGTTTTATGGCACAAGGCCCAAAGAGAAAGCCATGCATTATTCCTGAAATTTTAAAATTACTCGGTTTTTCCAAAAATTAATGGACTCTGCATCACATATTTATTCTTTAGTGTGGATAAAGACCCACACCAAACCATTTGAATAAATATTCAAAATGGGGAGAAATAATTATACAGGCCTTCTTTTAAAAACAATACTATGGAATATACAGAAAAAAAACTTAGCAAGAGCAGAGAGTCTAGCAGTCAACAGGTAATAGCCGGTACAAAAGGACAGAGTCCCTTCTCTGCAGACCTTTTAAACCCCAGGCAGGTAATCTGTGACTGGCTACTGAGACTTGCCACCCACCCACTCCAAAGAAAAGTGATAGGATGTGTCTATACACCCAGTCCCCAGGGTGGCCCTTCTGCTGGTCACATGTTGACGTGTGGCCACATGGCAGGGCCATCTTTGTTCTTTCTTTTAAGGTTCAACAGGGGACACACCAGGTAAATTTTATAATGGCTGTTTGAAATGCCCACCATCCTTTATATTTCTGTGTTTAGGAAACATGGGGGCAATATGGGGGCTGCATAAAAAAATATTATTTTCTCTACATTGTAAAGAATTTTTATCTAAATTATTTAACAACCACCCTCATTTCTGTTTTTAGGTTCAAGTGGGATGTATAATGGGGGGTGGGCTATATGAAATATTTTTTTCTATATTGCTTAATTATGATAATCTCTTCTTTGCTTTATTTCTGTTTTTAGGTTAAGGAAGGTTGGGGGGGAGGGAGGTTGGAGGTTTCTATATGAAGGCTTCGCCAACCCTCTACATTGTTTAATTTAAAGAATCATCCCTACCCCCACCTACCTCTCCATTTTGTATTTTTTCCAAGCATTATGTTTTCTAAAGAGAATAAGTGCTGAATGAATACTGGTACCCCCATTTAAATAGACATGTATTATCCATCTCTACAGTAGCCACTTTTTAAAAGAAAATCACAAACACAATTTTTAAATAAACATTTTTTTATTTTAAAAACTTTTAGCAAACAGTTTTAGGTCTCAAAGCAGTCACCAGTTTTCAAACAAGCTTCTTGACAACTTTTATTATTCAGATACAATGTTAAAAATGTCATATGTTTTGTAAGATTGATTTTTAAGTACTTTAAACATATGATCCAAGGCAGGTTTATCCTGGTGTCTTAAAACCTTATTTAATTATTTTAGGGATTTTTCAGCTCTCCCTACTTGGTTACCAGTACCAAGAACTGGCCTACAGTTTTCTTTGTTATCAACAGGCAGTTGAAACTGTAGGCTACAAGCAGACATATGTATAGCATATTTTTGAAACTCATTTGCCGACATAACTTATTTGCACAATTTTCTACGAAGAAAACATTTTATCCAGAAAACACAGTCATGAAAAATTTCTGCGGGGGTGCCCATTACAAATGCAACACAGGATTCATGTAGATATTGGTCAAAACAATTTTTTAGAACTCCATAAACCGTGGCTCGCACTATGGATGCAATTAGAACTTTCAATTCTCTGGGAGAAAAATTTGATGGTTCCTTTGCAACATCTAATCCCAGGATTCTGGCCATGAACACATGGCTTGGGGGTGGGTGGGTTGTAGCCACATCCACAGACTCCTAAAATATATTTTAAAAGATTTCATTTAAAATGCCATTTTTTAAAACACACACACACATTTAATACCAAAACCACGTTTTTCTAAAAGATGACTTACTGGTATATCCACTCACCCTATGCAGGCCAGCCTCCACAGAGTTGTAGATAGTAGGTTGCCTCCACATGCTTCAGCACACTTTTCTGTTTCTGCAGACTCACTGCTTCTCCCAGGTTGTTAAAATATAAAGAACAATGTATAGTCTTTTTTGGGGCAGTGGGGGGCCCTGCCCTGAGTTTGCAAGGCTAGTCAAATCCTTCCAAAAGAAAAAAAATAACAACCCAGTTTTTGCCTGCATTATAGGTGGGTCTTCTGAAATAGTGTCTACCATATGGTTCCATGCTTTGGAAATCTCACCAGCTTCCTCTTTAGCCAATTGAGTAGAGAGCTCATCCAAACTATTGCTGATATAACGTTTTCTGCTTTTTGGCTTCACATTTGTTATTTGAGTTTCTTGCTCTGTGGGGCATGCAGAAGTGGTGCGTGCCTCCATGATGTCTTCTCTGAACATGACCCAGCTTCCCCAAAGGCTTACTTGTACAATGCAGGGTCCAACCCAAAGAGGGGCCTCAGCCAATCAGGAGAGTTGCTAAAACCACCTTCTGATTGGCTCTTTCAAACCAACAGGGTCACAGGACCCTGAAATCTCTCCCTACTGGTCCACAGGGGTGTCACATTATTGTAGAGGCATCACATGGCTCTCTTTAGATATTCCACCTACAGGTGGGGCTTCCTGTGGGAGTGGGACATCAGGCGTGGGGGCAGGACGTCCGGGGAGAGCAGGACTTCTGTCAGGGATCAGGCTAGCTGGAGAGGATGGGATTTCCAGGGAGGGACTGGATATCTGGCTGGAGTGGGACTTCCAGTTAAGACAGGATTCTGGGGTGGGGCACCTATTAGTGAGCAGGGCTTATGAGTTTGGCGAGAGGTGGCACCCTATACTACGCAGGTTGCTCTTTATACCACACTGCAAATTGATAAGTATAAGTCCTTTCTACTCATTGTGCTCCATGAATTTCTTTTTGCCAGACGACTTTGAATTATTCTACAGCTTCTTTGGTGCAAATGTTTTTGTTTAACAAACACTCTTTATTTCATTGTATTCAAAAATGTACTTGTCAAACTGAAAGTGTTTTGTGTTGCTACTTCAGTTTAAATGGTGCCATTATTAGCACTTTCCTCCTTGAACAAACCTGACTCTTGCAACAAATATTTTCAAGAGTATAAATACTGAGAAGGAAGGGAAGAAGGGGAGAGGAGAGAGTTTGATGAGGATATTTAACAAAAAGTAATATAACAAAGATCAGCAATTATAATAATTACCAACATCATCATTGCTATGAGTATTTCAAATAATCCAAAAAGTCTCTCATCAGGGGATGATGATGATGCCTTCAGAATTATGGCAACCTTAAGGTGAACCTATCATGGGGTATTCTTGGCAAGTGAACTTCAGAGGAGGTTTGCCATTGTCTTCCCCTGAGTCTGAGAGTGTGTGATTTGCCCAAGATTATCCAGTGGGTTTCCAGGACTGAGCAGGGATTTCAACCCTGATATCTTAGATTCCTAGTCCAACACTCAACCCACTACACTAGACTGGCTTTATCTGAGCATTAGTTAGCAATGAAATGTAGAAAATTGGGAATGGCAGGGGGAGGGAGGAAGTAGAATGTCCTGAAGGGAGAAAATGGCTTTCTGAAAACCTGAAAGAGAGTGCTTGTCAGGAAGTGTAGATACTCTACCACATTTTGGGGTGTGTCTGTGCCTTCAAGTTGCCTGTGGATAGTGGTAATTCCATTAATTTCACAGGTTTTCTTAGGCAAGGAATACTCAGAAGTGGTTTTGCCAGTTCTTTTCTCTGAAATATAACCTACAGCACCTGTTCTCTGTTGCCAGCCTCCCTTTTAAGTACTAACCAAACAGGCTGACCCTGCTTAGCTTCCAAGATCAGATGAGATCTGGTACCTTTAAGGTACAGAATGCTAATTCAGTCAGTGTCTTTTAACCATTATAAGCTTCTGATGTAGAACCTCCAGTCCTGTTGAAGGGAATACAAAAACAGGAGACCATGAGGCACTGACTGACATTCTGTTGGCTAGCCTAACTAGCATAGACTCATGAAATCAATTGTTGAATAGTAAGTCAACATATAGATAAATCCAATTGATTCTTTGGCTCTATTGTAATCAGGATGAACAATAGCATTCAGGCCATTGTCTTTCCATGAGGCCCTGGTCATGCTAACCTTTTTCTCCTGCAAAAAGTCAGTTGTGCATACAATAACCATGGAAACCATCAATGTGGGGACAAACCTTGCAAGAAAAATTACTAGGAGCCATCTAGATCAAACAGAAACAAACAAACAAACACAACCCCCCCCAATGAACTGAAATTGGGATTTCATATGTATTGCTGCCAAGCTGTAGTTTTTCAAAGATATAACCATGTTAGTCTGTAGAATCAGTATGCAGAGAGCTCTTGTAGCACCTTTGAGACTAAGGGGGGATGCAGATCAGGGCGTCGGGGATGCCCTGGTCCAGAGCACCGCAGGACCTCGGCAGCCGGACCGCAGCGCTCCTGCGGCGTCCCTGGAAGGAGCGCAAAATCAGCGCTCCTTCCACAAGACAGGGAAAGTGCGCCCTAAACGCGTAGGGCGCACTTTCCCTGCCTTTTCCGCCACAGCGCGTGCGGTCGCTGTGGCAGGAGGTTGCCCGGAAGCGCCGGCCGTGCGGAGGGCCGGCAGCTCCCAGGGCGACCTCAGGAAGAGGAAGGAGTGCCGCTCGTGCGGTGGCTCCTCCTCTTCCGGGTCTCGCAGACGACTCTTTTAGTCATCTGCCGAGGCCCTAACTGAAAGAAAGAAATTGGCAGCATGAGCTTTTGTAGACTTCAGTCTATAGTGTTGAAGTATATCTGACCCCATCCCCATAGGGGTGCCCTACATTCATCTATTTCTCTCACTACAGGCTAGTCCCATTACAAAACTGGATTGGCCAGTTCACCCTCATGCACAAAGACCAGTTTCCTATGTCTTTGTGCACTAATAACCATCATTAAGACTGGACCTGCCACTTCATTTCCATTCACAAAGGATTTGTAATTTGAATTGCCATCCTCACATATATATGTCTGTGCCTGGCCCCCATTCCATCAAATGCATCTGAGGAAGTAGACTGTGCCAATTTCTTTATTTCAGTTAGCCTCAAAGGTGCCACAAGCTGTAATTATGTTCTTTATATATGCACAGGCACATGTTTGCACTACTCCCATATACACATGTGTGTTTATGTGGTTTTCTCTCTCTCTCACACACACACATTTTGAGGATATATACTATTCTCTCTCTCCCCCCCCCCCCAATAATATTTAATTTCAGGTGCAAGAATGAGATGGGAAAAAATCATATATAAATCAACTGCAATGCCAGCAGCAGGAACCTTGGTTCACTGATGGAACTAAACAGCTGATAGCAGCTGGTGAGATAAGACACTAGATTTTAAGGTTCAACTGCTTTTATTATCACTGTAAAAGTATTTTGATCACCAAGGCAAATTAAGAAATGCATAAATCATGATTGTACTAGCTTGAGAATTTTTTTAAAAAAAAGCCTTTATTTCCCTGTCACCCTCCCGAGAAGAAATACCCTTAAGGAATAGATGAGTAGACAAATGGACACTTCTCTCCCATTTCTACTTTCTTTTGGTGGATGACATATTTAATAAAGATCAATTAAAATAATCATTAGCATGATTTGTACTTATTGATTATATGTTAAGTCTAACTTAACTTAGCTAGTAGTTCACAGAACAATTATAAACCACTTCACCATGTTCCTGATAGACTGAAGGGAATGTTAGCTGGAGCAGGAGTCAGATAGGATGAGAGGTCCTTGGTTGCTTTCTTCTGCCTTCTGATAGCTTCAATGTGGCATAGTTTGCATGTGGGACTAGAATTCTGTGAGAGGAGGGTTTGAATCCCCTTCAACCATAGAAATCCACTCAACGACCGTGGGAAAATCACACTCTCCTCAGTCACAGAGGAAGCAAACACAAATCCCCTTTGAACAAATCTTGACAAGAAAACTCTGTGATAGGTTTGTTGTTGCAAGGCCATGAGTTTGCAAAACCTGAGCAGAGCTTTTAATCATCTTGGAAACCTCTCAATCATAGGTTTACTGTAAGATGAAATCAACAGTAAACAACAAAAACAAAACATCAATAAAACCAGTACAAAATAAAAGTTAAACCCAATTGCAATATATTTACCATTCAGTCTATGGGCCAAAGTCTTGCGTAAATGCCTGTCTTTCTAGGATCTACACCAGGGGAAGGGAAACATACCCCCCAGACTTCTCGGGGACCTCTGCCTAACCTGAGGGAATCTGTTGTCTGTTGCTCTCACAGCCAGTGGAGGAAGTCCTGATGCCTTATTTGACCCTCTGATGTGGCCATTTGGCATGGCTACTGAGGGGTACCTTTGGGAAGAGGAGAAGCTAAATGACAGTTTGTGTTAAGTTGCCAAGGGATAGTTAGCTTGATAATATGGCTTCTCCACTACTTGGAGAAGTGTGGAAAAGCATGGAAGAGAATGAGAGAGAGTCTTTCCAATGAGTATATAGAATGGAATGTCTGAGATTTCTGGAAAGTAAGACTGACTTATCCCTGGCTCTTTCATGCCTCCATCCCTTATGTTCCTGTAATTTGCTTAGCTCTCTGATAAGCTTGTTGTTAAGTCAGAATGGTTTCTGTGCTGGAATTTTGTACTCACAATGGATGAGTTTATTATATGAGGTTTGTTCAGAGGAGGTTTGCCCCTGCCTTCCTCTGAGGATGAGAAAGTGTGTCTTGCCTAGAGTTACCCAAAGGATTTACATATCTGAATGGGGGTTCAAAACTGGGTCTCCCAGAGTCCTAGTCCAGCAACCAAATCATTACACTGGCTTGACCTTGTTACTTTGGTGTAAATACAATGCTGGATTCATGCTGCAGCACCTGTATAGCAAATTATTTCCCCCCTCCCTTTACAGTCTTCAGTGTTTCCTGAACATCTATAAGGTTTCCCAGCTCTCTGGATCAGGCTTTTGGATTGCAGCGGGATGCACTAATAAGGAGAAATTGATCCCTATATCAGTAGAAGTAGAATCCTAGAATAGGGGATCCTAGAATAGGGGATTCTAGCTTTTTATAGTTATTTTAGAATGGATTATTTATTTATTTATCATTTGTTTGCTGCCTTTCTCCTGGAATGGACCCAAGGCAGCACACAGGTAAAAAGTATTTCAAAAAACATTACAATAAACACAAAACATTTAAAATCATCCCAAAACTGTATAAAACCACATAAAATACACAAAAGCTAAAGTTATTAGGAAGTGCTACAAAGGGGTGTCCCATGGTTGAAATATCTTGGTGTTCTGTGGTGGATGATCCCCTCCCTCCCCCTCCCCCCTTTTTGGCATTTTAATTTTTTAATGATTCTTTTCCTAAAATAATTTTAAAGAAATGTCTTAGTTGCATACTGATGAATAAGTGTTAACATGTTCCCCAATCAGTAATAGTTAAAAAGAGCCTTCTTAAAAAAGTAGTGCTAATACCGTGGCTTTTTAAAATAATGTGCAAAACTCAAAGAAGATGACAATTGCAAGTCTAGCAATATACAAATTCTCCATCATTGATTTAGATCCTACCTGAACCCTAGACAATCCAGTCCTGGATATTAGGGGGTAGGAATTAAACAGGTTAAAGTGACTACTCTCCATTGTTGAGATCATCAGTTGTTTTTGTTGTTATGTGCCTCCAAATCATTTCTGACTTATGATAACTCTAAGCCGTGTGGTGTAGTGGTTTGAGTGTTGGACTACAACTCTGGAGACCAGGGTTCCATTCCCAGTTTGGCCATGAAACCCACTGGGTGATCTTGAGCAGTTCACAGGCTCTCAACCTCAGCACAAAGCAATGGCAAACGTTATCTGAACAAAACTTGCCAAGGAAACCCCATGATAGGTTCTTCTTAGGGTCACCAAAAGTCAGAAACCACTTGAAGGCACACATCAACAACAAAACAATAGACTCGTTTTAGTAATCTTGACTTCTAGTAAGAATTTAGGCATGGTTTGCTCTCTGATCTATTTATTTGTCTTTGTGGTAGTCCATCAATGGTATCTACAGGGTTCTCCTTCAGTACTACATTTCAAGTGAGGTGATTTTCTCCTTGTCAGCTTTTTTACCTGTCCAGCTTCCATAACCTTACATAGAAACTGGAGATATGGCATGGATTATTCTAATTTTGGTGTTTAATCATATTTTTTTATACTTCAGCATTTTATTTAGTTGTTTCATAGCTGCTCTTCCAATTCTTCTCATTTCTTGACTCCTTGTTTTTAGATTGTATGTTATTACTGTTTTACTGCATTTTAATATACTGTATTGCCATTACTCATATTGACCATTGTTTTGGGAACTGAAAAAAACAGGCCCAAATTGATTTTGCTGCACTGCTAGTTAAGAGCACAAGAAAAGATATGCTAGTCCTATTCAGTCTAGTATTCTGTACAAACAGTGGCCAGCTAGTTAAGAATCCTGATGGCTGTCACTTTCCTAAACTTAAATGGAGGTTGCATCCAAAAGCTATCAGGAGGAGAAAACATTACCTCCCATTGATGAAACTGTGAACGGCATATTAGCCAGCTGTTTACTTAACAAGGAATGATGACTTAGCATTTATAAGATTATAATTTTAGCACGGAATGGACAAAAATGTACTGCTGACACTTAGGCAACTAACTTCTGAGTCTCAAAGGTGCTACAAGATCCCTTTACATACTGATCCAGACTAACAGAGCTGACTTGGAATTCAAAACTCTGTGAAGAGAATTCACAGGGGGAAAAAGTGAAACCAAAAACAGAACAAGGTAGAGAAAAAGAGGCTGCCATCACAGAAGGTTTCTTCTGTTAGGATATGGACGGGATATACAGTCAAAGGTGAAATGTAAAATGTGTGTGTGTCTGTAATTTTCCACTTGAGAACAGCTTTTGGACAAAGCACAAAACAACATTTAGAAAAACAGAGTGAATCAACACCAGGTGGCCAACACAGACGTCAACATGTACTTTCCCAGAGATAGAACTAATGAACCAGACTTTGTTATGGATAACAAGAGATATCAAATACGTAAACATCGTTAGCTTGGGAAAGATAGTCACGTGGTGGATGATGGACAACAAGAGGCTGGGTTAGTAGACATCATACAGACATTATCCAATTAAAATAAGGTTAACACCTAGAAGGTGGAGTATGGGAAGGGCCTAGAAAATCCTTTGTCTAAAATTGTTTATTGTTCAAGATGTGAGCGTGTGTGGCTGAAAACAGTGGTTTTAACTGTAACAAGTTGGATCCTAATGCTTTTGGGATTGTTAAAGATGTAATCTTATATGGCTGAACTGGACAAGTTCATCACAATGGATTTTACTTAGTTATCTTATTTTTACTTTTTATATGCATTAATAAACTATGCTTTTGGACTTTATAATGTGTCTTCTTGACTGAGAAAGACAGGTTTCTGAAAAAGAGAAGCTGAGCCAGTTGTTGGTAAGAATTACAGAGTGGCTGTGGATCACAGCAGCCAGCTTGTCCTGCAGATTCTGCTGGGTGCCAAAGGGCATCACTACAACACTCATCATCCACACACTAACATCTTCAAGGTGTCAGGAGACAAAGAGAGGGAAAGGTGAATGGAGCAAGCATGAGAGATATGTCCAGGAGGTAGGACAGGGCTGGCCCAAGCTACTTAAGGCAAAAGACAAGATAGCACACCTTCTCATCCCATGCACAAAAGCCATGAAGTATGAATGAGCTAGATTTTATTTAAGCACTGACAATGGGACAGCATCCTCTATTGCACCTCTAAGCAGTGGGCTAGCTTAAGGGGTACAGGACTGGTTGCATGCTGCATGCAGCTCTTTCTCCCAGTGACTTGCTATTGTTCCTTTCTTCCCAATATTTTCTGCTGCATGAAGCAGATGCTTCACTAGATGCCAAGCATAGGGGTAAGGAGATATCCTGGATTGCGGCCAGCACACACAAACCTACGCCGATAAGGATGGCTCAACAAGGTAACTAGCTATGCAGCTGGAAATAGTCCACAAACCTTGCAGGGAGTGAGAGAAAGAGCAAACCAAAAGCCAGAGCTGAAGTCAGGAATATAGGGGTTACGATAGTCAGTCCAGTCCAAAGTCAGGTCAGCCAGAGGGTAGCAATAGTCCAGTCCGTTCCAAAGTCAAGAGTCAAGGCCACAAGAAGTCAAGGTACAGGGAGCCAGTGCAGACAGCAATCACACCAAAGGATCATGCAATAAACTCTGACATTGAGTTGGCGTCTCTCTGCTTCCTAAATAGGGGATGCCCTCCCCAGTACCAGATGAGGCTGATTAGCTAATTGCCTCACAGCAATTCTCTGGGATCTGTGTCTGCCAGCACTTTCAGCCCTGCGCTGCCTGAAGGAGGGAACCTTCAAGCCTGGTTCCTCCCCAGAGTCACCACTAGGCTGCTGTACCACCAGAGGAATCCCATGAGCACTAGGACCTGGCTGAGCCTCCTCCTCTGGGGCTGGGAGATCAGGGCTGGGCTCTGGCAGAGCAGGATTAACACCTGGTGTAGCCTCAATTACCTCTTGCTCTGGAGGAGCCCCATCCTCCTCCTCATCCTCGGAGACCTGCTCTTAGCTGGCCATGACAGGAGAAGAGTAGAATTTGTCAGATGCTTTAGGACAGCTAGGTGTCCTAGGAACTTCTTGTTCCTCTTGATGCTGTGCACCCTGCATAGAAGAATGAGAGTTTGAACTGGTTTTTCACCACAGTAGTATTATGTGGGAAATGTTGCATTGATCAGAATTTTCCCTTTTACAAAAGCATTAAGAGACTCATCACACACAGAATCTGGACAAATTTGATAGATAAAACATATATTTTTAGGAAGCAGTGAAGACTCAGGTTACACAAGATGCTGGGATACATAGAAAAGGGGTCCCTAGGCTTTATCCAGGAATTTTAGAATTTGGTGGAGCAGATGAATGTCAGAGCCAGTGTGATTTAGACCAGGGGTAGGCAACCTTTCCCCTTTAAGGGCCGAGGGACTTCAGCTCCCAGAAGCCTCAGCCATGTTGGCCAATAGTCCCATGTTGGCCAATAGCTCCTGGGATTCTGGGAGCTGAAGTCCCTCGGCCCTTAAAGGGGAAAGGTTGCCTACCCCTGATTTAGACATTTGAGCATTGGACTTTGATTCTGGAGACCAGGGTTGGAATCCCCACTCAGCCATGGAAACACAGTAGGTGACCTTGGTTAAGTCACACTTTCTCAACCTCAGGCAAAGACCCCCCCCGAACAAACTCTGCCAAGAAAACCCATGATAGTGTTTCCATAACCCCTTGATGTTTCCATAGTTTGGAAACAATTTGAAGGCACACAACAGAAGAATGCAAATGAAGAACCGGGAACCCCATTTTCCTCTGTATTATCTAGGAATTCCTATGAATGACAATATTTTCTTTAAGCCCATGGGCTTGATCTTTAAAAAAGCAGAAGATTTCTTCTGAAAGAAGAAAGAAGAAAAAGCACGAAGTGTAACCATTCCTCCTTATAGTTTGCAGTTATCAGATATTCCTTTTTTATATATAGAAGAACTGATTCCACATGTTTTGGGCTAAAGTTTCTGGGAGACAAACTATTAAAGGTCTTCTCAATGAAGGAAAGCAGGAATTTTGCAGTGGCCAGAAAGCTGGCTAATCCTTGGGTGGGAGACTGCCAACAAATATCAGGTGCCTATTTCAGAGGAAGGAACTGGCAGCACCACATCTGAGTCTTCCTTGCCTAAGAAAACCTTATGGATTCATGGGGTCACCATATGTAGACAGGGAACTTCAAGGCACATATACACACAGAGAAAGCAAAGAGTAAGAAACTGAATAGGCAGAATATCCTGCAGAGTATGCACACACATTCCAGCCATTTTTTCACTCACCATTCTTCTTTCATGCCATAAAATAAGAGAAGGCTAAGGAATGCAGTGTGTTTAGAGAATATGAGGCTGGGAGAATGATGCCACTTTTCTGTAACAACTGCTTTTTCTAATATTTATTCATATGAGCTCTCTTTTCATCCTTACTGTTAGCATTCAATTATAAACTGAGGATGGGGTGGGGCAGAAGTCTTTTCTTTTGCTATTGTAATTCTGTACTGAACCATCTAATTACTACCCCACTATAGTTCCCAGAATCCCCCAGCCAGCACTCCATCTTGTGGACACCATACACACTAATGGCATGTGCTCTGTTCATGTATTTGGCTGACTGTGTGGAGGGCTAAAGGAGTGATGGGATCCAGAAGCAGATTATCATTAGTTCAATTGGTGCCATTGCTCCAGACCCCTTACTGGCTAAGGTTTCAATGTGGAAGGGGAAAAAAGTGCAGCGTGCTCTCTTTTCCACAGTCATTTCCTGATTCTTCTGATGCTCTGAAATCATCAACGTTTTATGTGTTAATTGAGTAATTGATTAAAAATGCATGGGGTATAGCTGTTAGTCTTATCAAACTTGCAGGGCTGAAAATGGTTTCACTTGTGAAGATAGTCCTGCTATCTACAGTACTTTCTTTATTGTGTATTCATTTATTTAATTTCTATGCAACCAAGCTCACATGTGTACAGTGTTGGACGGTATGGAACAGCTTTCAATTTTAGAATTGGTCCAGGGCCACAATTGGCTTAGTCTGGCCTTGATGGGAATGAGAGTGGTCACTGAAATCCTTCTCCCCAGGTGATTTCAGCACAAAACTCTGCTCTAGTGTCACAACAAACTACAGTTCCCAAACTACCATAGCATTGAATCATGCCAGTTAAAGTGGTGTCGAATCAGATTATTTCTGTAGTACAGATGCATCCTTTGTGACCTTTGTTAGAGAACTCCTATGATCCATCCTTTACCAGAACCACCTAAATACAGTTTTTTTTTAAAAAAAACAACCCACTAAACCCTAGTACATTTTGCCACTGCTTGGTATGGAGGACTTTTGAAGGAAGGAGTTACCCGTTCAACTCTCCAAGTGTTGTGACAAGCGCCTGAATGAAGCAACTAGGGCTGCTGCCACATTGCAGAAATAAAGCAGTTTGATACCAATTTAACTGCCATAACTCAATGCCATGGAATTCTGGGATATGTAGTTTTGTGAGATATTTAGCCTTTCCTGTCAGAGAGCTCTGGTGCCACACCAAACTGCAAATCCCAGAATTCCATAGCACTGAGCCATGGAAGTTAAAATGCTCTCAAATTGCTTTATTTCTGCAATACAACAGCAGCCTTAGTGAACAAACAAGAAAAGAAAGATATGCTG
The DNA here is from genome assembly GCA_026167975.1 of Phrynosoma blainvillii. NCBI lineage: Eukaryota > Metazoa > Chordata > Lepidosauria > Squamata > Phrynosomatidae > Phrynosoma > Phrynosoma blainvillii. Next base: position 276,150,334 of record JANUYF010000001.1, read on the forward strand.
TGAAGCTTATGGTATGTGTTTCTTTGGAAGCCTGGCAAACTCCATCTTCATTACTGGAATTCAAAGAGATACTTGTAAATATTTAAGAGGCTTTCTCTCTCAGTCCCCCTCTCTCTTGTTCTCTTTAGATATATATATGACTAAATATATCTTAAAGATAAATTTTTGTGGACTACAAGTTGATACCAGAGAGCGCCTATGCTTGAATAAATTTAAAGTGACCCAAGCTTCCTTCTTGACTTTGCCTGGGACCCCCATTATTCCAGTTTCACCATTTACATTTTGAACTGAAGAAATCTGAAGAAATTATAAACACTCCACCATTCTGCAGTTATCAAGCCTTTCTCAAACAGAGCAGAGCTTGTGAAAAAGTACATGTTTGGACTACAGTTTCCAAAATCACGAACCCATTGTGGTCATCTTGGCTAGTGCAGTGGAATTTTAGAGTCTTCTAGTCCCAAAAAGGGGACTTTGTTCCAAGCTTTAGATCTGAGAGGAATGAGGAAAAGGGCAAGGAATGTAGATGAGATTTATCCTTTTCCATTAAATCTATTCACAGCCTTTGAGTGTTTCAGTATTCACTGATGATTAGTTCCCCTTGGTAGTTATTTACATAACCCTAATTATATCCTGTCTCTTTTCTGCAGTAAGCACCAAGGCTATCACTGTAAAACAAACACAAAAAGAGGGGGCATTAACAGTAAATTTAAGGATTGCGTTTGTGGTCAGCTGCATGTATCATACAATAGTTAATGCATCCAGATGGTGTATCTCACTAAGGCCAATGTGTCATAGCATATTTAAGATTTCTTGAATGTCAGTATAAGTGGAACATTTCTCCACATCATGGCTACAAAAAAATCTAGCTTTTTTTAATTGTTAAGATTTCCCCAACAAATAGTAGTGAAATGTGATTCTGCATGAACACAGGACATAGGAAATTGGCCTATATTTATACCAAGTCAAAGAATTGGTCCATCTAGCTTTGTTTTATGTGCCTTTTAGTAGCAATGGCTCTCCAGGATTTCCTTGTTTCTAGGAAATGGATATGGTTGCCCTTTTTGAATTCCTTATTTTTATGGAATAAATGTGTCTCACCTTTTGATGGAATTAATCTTAATTTCCTGTAAATCAGAAGTGACCAACACTCCCCCCCCTGCATTAAGTTTCTTTGCAGATGAACTGTGTGAGTGTGTTTGGAGACATATGGTGATGACGAATGGAGCCAGAGCAAAAAAATGTGCAAGGCCACTCCTTCCCTTCCCTTCCCTTCCCTTCCCTTCCCTTCCCTTCCCTTCCCTTCCCTTCTCTTTTCCTTCCTTCCTTCCTTCCTTCCTTCCTTCCTTCCTTCCTTCCTTCCTTCCCACTAGACAGCTGTCAGGGAAGGGTTAGATCAATATTGTCCAGTGATTTCTTGTGGTGAGTGAGCTTTTGGAAACTGGAAATTAAGCTGAGTGTTATATAATTATCCATCCCTGCATTACATCCACATGAAATGTTTGCTTTGGTTTTATTGTTCAAACCTGAAACTGAATATGTGCAAGGATGAGGTCATGCATTCATGCTTCTGAATAATTAAAAAAGAGGACAAACTAGCTGTGTTTCATTGTCTGTTTCTGAAAAAAACCTAAATACCAAGGACTTGTCTACACCAATGAAAAATGCCATACTCACTGTGAAGTTGGTGCTGGCAGACTTCACAATATATGGCTATGTTTGGGGAGATACTGCAGTTTTTGGTCCTCATCCTGACTTTGCTCCAAACTGAGAAAATTCAATGAAAACCCCAGAGTGATCTCAGGTTCATTGTGCATGTGGACAATGGGATCAGATCCAATTTGATTAGGTGTCAGCCCAGCTAGCCTATATGCACTACGATGTAGTGTCACACCAGATTCAGCTCAGTGTGTGTGGTCACCATAGTGGTCTGGAGCCATTACAGGGCATAATGCTTCAGACTGACCCCGGATTAACCAGGCAGTGTAGACATGCCCCCAAAGCAGCAGCTAGAAGAGGCATGTTTCTCTACCTTTGTACTGGAACAAAACCCCACTTTAAAATATAAGTTGTATTAAGTATTTCAGAGGAATTGTTGGGAACTTCAATCTACTGTTTCTATTTTAATAAAGAACTCATCTCATTTTATTCAGATGTTTCAGTCCTGTCACACTGGATCTTTTGCTAACTTGTTAATAAGAGTTGGCTCTAGCTATTTGTAAAAACAAACAAACAAACAAACAAACAAACAAAACTACAACAACAAGTAGTAAAGTTTGCTGTTTGTCCCCCCCCCCCTTTAATGTTCTGTTCTATTTCCAGACATTGTTTGAGTCCCTCCCCTGAAAGTTGCTTCTTTTTGGAAAGAAGTATTAACGTTGGGTTTTTTTTTTTTGAGAGAGAGAGAGAGAGATGAAAAAGGAAGACACATGGTATGGCAATTAATGGACAGATTTCAGGATCAGATATAAATTGCATCAGCTGTTTGCTGTATGTTCTGAGACATACCATGTGAAAAACAGTTGGTGTGAACATCCCTTTGTAACATTTTTTTGGACAATACTGAGGAATTTTTTTTAAGGGAAGGCTCCTAAACCAAGCTCCCAATAGCTAAAGAGCATGTTCTCTCATATTCTCAGTTGCCACTTGGCTAATCCAAACAGATGTTGTCACCAACTACAGCTACTGGCAATTATTTTTGTGAATTCTGTATTTTTGTGGATTCTGTCTTTAGCTCCAAAGGTTTTAGTAGTTCATATAATATATTGTTTTATAAAGTGGGCTCTTAGTATCTGCTGGAATTTGGTTCTAGAGCCCCCATGGATACCAAAATCCATGGATGCTCATGTCCCATTACATACAATGTTGTCATAATATGGTGTCCCTTATATAAAATGGCAAAATCAAAGTTTACTTTTTTGATTTTTTAAAATAAAAATATTTTCTAACTTGCTTACTTTGCTTGCAGTTCTGTAAACAAACAAACAAACAAACAAATGCCACCACCACATGTAAAATAGTTAATGCAGCTCTATGAACAAGAATATTGAGGGCTTGCTTTCTAATTGGGAAAATTACTGTTTTAGCCTCTGTGTGTGTATGTGACTTCAAGTTGCTTGTTGACTTATGGCAACTTCATAAGTTTCATAGGGTTTTCTTAAACAAGGAATACTGAGCTAGTTTGACAATTCCTGGCAGTCTCCCATCCAGGTACTTACCATATCTGACTCTGCTTAGCTTCCAAGAACAGACAGGACATGGTGCTTTTAGGATATTTAGCTCTCAAAATCTCCTGCCAAATAATGTTTCTAGGCTAATCGAAACCAAAGAGCAGGATAAAGGCTTTCCTAACTTCACTGTAGAAATAATTTAAGTTGACATCACTTTAACTGCTATGGCTCAATGCTGTGGAAATCTGGAAATTATAGTTTATTGTGGCACCAGAGCTCTCTGACAAAGAAGGCTAAACGTCTCACACAACTAAAATTCTCAGAATATCATAGCATTGAGTCCCAACAGTGAAAATAGTGTCAACTTGGATTATTTCTGCAGTGTGGATGCACCCTCATGGTGACCTCATGAACTTCATAGGTTTTTCTTAGGCAAGGAATACTCAGAGGTGGTTTTGTCAGTTCCTTCCTCTGAATTATAGCCTACACCACATGATATTCATTGTTGGTCTCCCATCCAAGAACAAACCAGAGCTGACCTGGCTTGGTTTCCAAGATCAGAGTGGATTTGATGCCTTTAGGTGTAGCTTGATATAATTAAGACCTAGGCTTTATAGGTTGTTTGAATCAAACAACCACACAGTGTTCAACTCAGGCAACGAAAAGACAATGGAGTAGCTTTCATACTAAGAAAAGACGTGGCAAAAGCAATCAGAGGATACAATGCAAAATCTGACGGAATCTTTTCAGTAAGGCTTCATGGTAAACCTATGAATATCACCAAAATTCAAGTATATGCACCAACCACAGAGGCAGAACAGGAAGAAATTGATAGATTTTATGAAGAAGTACAGGAAGAAATTGACAGCACACCAACACAGGATGTCAAGCTGATCATTGGAGATTGGAACACAAAAGTTGGTTGCAAAGAAGAATCAAAAATAGTAGGCAGAATTGGATCAGGCAAAAGAAATGAAGCAGGTGAGCATCTGATAGATTTTTGTGAAGATTTTGTGAAGCCAACAACCTATTATTGCAAAGACATTTTTCATACAGCCATGGACATCACCAGATGGTCAACACAAAAATCAAATGGATTATATAACTGGAAGTAAAAGATGGTGGAACTCTATACTGGTGGCCAAGACTAGACCAGGTGCTGACTGTAGCACAGATCATGAATTACTCATAACAAAAATAAGAATAAGATTCAAGAAGAAAACAAAACCAGTGATTATACCAAAATATGATTTAAATAATATCTCAACAGAATTTACTGATAGCATAAGAAACAGATTTACACTACTAAGCATAATAGACTGAGAACAAGAGGAACTATGGTCAGAAGCCAGGGACATAATAAAAGGAGAATGCAGACAGTCACTTTCAATAAACACAAAGAAAAAAAATGATGACAGAAAAAACACTACAAACAACAAAGAAAAGAAGAGAAGAGAAAAGGGAGATAGGAACAAATTAAGGATTATGAATGCAACAGTACAACAGCTTGTGTGGAAAGATAAAGAAAATTACTACAATGACCAATGCAGAGAAATAGAAGACAACAACAAAAAGGGAAGAACAGATCTATTTCATAAGATCTGGGAAATCAAAGGAAAATTCAAACCAACTGCCCTTCTCAGCACCATCAGAGGAGAAGTGCACTGCTCTTTTTTATTTTGAAGAAGAAATTTAAAATGCACACTCTTGCATATTCAATACAAGATGAAAAGAGAGATGCTATAAAACAGACCACCTGTTCCAAAAATGTATATCTATGAATTATTAAAATTTCCCAATATCATAACTTAAATTCTAACCAAATGGGCATCCCATCCTAAAACAAGCAACCAAAATAGAAAAATATATGCAAAGTGGTGTTGTATGTTGGTGGCTAAAATAGTATATTGGTTACTAAATCTGGAAACATGCAACACTTAATTTTGAATTTTATTGTATTCTATCTATTTTATATTGCTGTAACCCACCCTGATTCCTTGTGACTGGGCAGGCTATAAATAAATAATTTATTATTATTATTATTATTATTAAACCAAGGACTGGGAAACTCTATGACAATAAAAATAACATACTTCAAGACCAGGAAGGAATAAAAAGATGTTGGATACAATACACAAAAGAATTATACAAAAGAGATGACAAAATGAAGGACACATGGAATGAAGAGCAATATGAAGATGAACCCCAAATCCTAAAAAGTGAGGTGGAAACTACAATAAGAGAAATAGTGAAAAATCACCAGGAACAGATGATATTCCAATTGAACTGAAGCAATCCATATTGACAGAGTCAACTCTAGTGCTAACCAACATATGTCAACACATGTGGAAAAAAAAATGATGCCCAACAGATTGGAAGCAATCAATATACACCCCCATCCACAAAAACGGAGATACAAGAGACTGCAGCAACTATAGGACCATAGTACTGTCCTCCCACACGAGCAAAATCATTCTCAAAATTCTGCAACATAGACTCCAACCATAGATGGAAAGAGAGATCCCAGAGATCCAAGCAAGGTTCAGGAAAGGAAGAGGCACTAGGGATTGCATCACAAACATACGATGGCTAATGGAGTGCACCAGGGAATTCTTAAAGAAAATCAGCATGCACTTTATAGACTATAGCAAAGCCTTTGACTGCCTAGACCAGGGGTAGGCAACCTTTCCCCTTTAAGGGCCGAGGGACTTCAACTCCCAGAATCCCAGGAGCTATTGGCCAACATGGGACTATTGGCCAACATGGCTGAGGCTTCTGGGAGCTGAAGTCCCTCGGCCCTTAAAGGAGAAAGGTTGCCTACCCCTGGCCTAGACCATGGAATGCTATCGAATGCTCTTAAAGACACAGGAGTGCCAGCACATCTGATAATCCTGATGAGGAATCTGTACTAGGACAAGAGGCTACTGTCAGAACAGAACATGAAGAATGGTTCCCAACTGGCAAAGGGGTCAGACAAGGCTGCATCCTTTCACCCTATCTGATCAACTTGTATGCAGAAAAGTAGGCTTGGACACAGAAGAAGGAGGAGTGAAAATAGGAGGAAGGAATATCAACAATCTAAGATATGCAAATGATACCATAATACTTGCCGAAATCCTCACAGGCCTGGAACACCTACTAAGGAAGATCAAAAAAGAAAGTGCAAAGACAGGCTTAATGCTGGACATAAAGAAAACAAAAATAATGATCACTGAGGATCTTCACAAGTTCAGCCTAGACAATGAAGCAATAGTAAAAGAATTCCCATACCTGAGATCAAACATTGATAGAAATGGGGACTTCAGTCAGGAAATCAGAAGAAGATTAAGACTAGGGAGGGTGGCTATGAAAGAACTACAATGCAAAGATATACAACTCAGCAGAAAAGTTAGAACCATACAAGCCATTGTATTCTCTATTACCATGTATGGATGTAAGAGCTGGATAGTTAAGAAAAATGATAGGAAGAAAATCAATTCATTTGAGATGTGGTGCTTGAGAAGAGTGCTGAGGATCCCATGGACAGCCAAAAGGACAAACAAGTGGATCCTAGAGCAGATCAAACTGGAAATCTCCCTGGAAGCTGTTACGATAAGTGGTTTTGATTGAGTTTTGATATCAAGATTCCTTTGGATCTCTATCAGAAGCCCGAGGCTGGAAAGGGCCTCCATTGCCATGGGCTCAAGGCGAGCACATCACGTAGGCACTAAGGTGAATCTGCATTTACAAGCCATTTGCAGATCAAAAGGTCAGGCTTAGGAGCTGCAATACAGGACATTCACACCTGAAAAGATTTATGAGCCAGTCAGGATGTGTCTTTAAGGTGAGGAAAAGTAAAAAACCTACATCCCATCTCCCCTTTTCTGGAAATTGTCCACTTCAAAGCATAGCAATCAGAATCCTTTGATGTTCAATAGCAACTCTTTGCTTCTAGGGTTTAAATACTCCCCAAAATCTCAGGGAAAAAGGGGGGGGGTCTGTATAGATTTCATGATGGTCCTGTACCATCCATGATCTCTAGCTAGAGTCTCCGGCTCTACCTACTGTTCTTTTCGGTTGAGTCTATTCATCGTTGGAGCAACATCTTTGCAGGTAATTATCACCATTAGAAAGCCTTGTGTTCCTATCCAAGCTAACTACTACTTTACTCCTCAGTTCTTGTGTGTGTGCATGTATGTTAGGGTGTCTTTGTATGCTTGAATCCTCAAATAAAGCTTTGTTTCGATATCAGTCTCTTCTCTAGCCACCTCCGCAAACATAGGATAAAAGATCCCATAGAAGACTTGGACTTTAGTAATTCCCCAGGTTCAGAGTCTTCTCATTACAAAGCCAAGATGACCAAACTGAGACTGTTGTTCTTTGGACATATCATGAGAAGAAAGAACTCTTTGGAAAAAAACAATAATGCTGGGGAAGGTGGAGGGAAGCAGGAAGAGAGGGAGGCCATATGCTAGATGGAGGGAATCCATTAAGGAGGTCACGGGCATGGAGTTGAAGGATTTAAACAGAGCAGTGGAGGACAGAGGGTCTTGGAGATGTCTCATCCATAGGGTTGGCATAAGTCGAGATTGACTCAAGGGCAGTTGTCAACAACAACAAGGCTTTATATCTGACTGCCTCTGTCTAGAACAAAAGGGGTTGAAAGCTTTCTCTCTGCCCTGCCCTTTACTGGTTTCATCAAATGAATCCAAACAAGATGTGACGAAGAAGCCCTTGGGCAAGTGCTATGGCTTCTGGTGTGCAAAAATCCCCATAGCCATAGCTCTTGCCATCTAGGATGTATTGGACCAAGGAGGGTGGACTGTAGAGAGGAACCTATAGATCAAGGGTAGGCAACCTAAGGCCCGGGGGCTGGATGCGGCCCCCTGGGGCCTTTGGACCGGCCCCAGGCTGGTCCTGCCGCCACCACCGCCGCCCTCCATGATGATATTGATTATTGTTGTTATTACTTGTTCTTGGGGTTTTCTTGGCAAAATCTCCACAGGGGTTTTGCCATGGCTTTTCTGGGGCTGAGAGAGTGTGCATGCATATTTTATTTATTTATTTTTTATTTTTAAAAATATATATTTTTATTATTTTAATTAATTAATTAATTAATTTATGGTGCTTCGCCCCCCCCCAATTGTCTGAGGGACAGCAACCCGGCCACCGGCTCAAAAAGGTTGCCTACCCCGGCTATAGATAGTGGTCAAATTACATGGGGTGGTGTGTGTGCTACAATTCTCAGAATACCAGTGGTCTTGCTTACCACATAATTTCTAGTGAGTTCACCCAAAAGTAACTTGTCCATGTCTAATAGCTTTTGATCTTTAAACATTAGAAATTTGATTTGGAGAATGTGTGCAGTATGCTCCCCTTCTGCTTGTGGACAGCAGCAGGTTGGCACCAAGAAGGCCATAATGGTTGGGATGAGCCAGTGTGGTATAGTGGTTTGAGTATTGGACTAGAACTCTGGGAGATCAGGGTTCAATCCTTGCGCAGCCATTGAAACCCACTGAGTGACCTTGGGCAAGTCACACTCTCTCAGCTTTAAAGAAAGGCAATGGCAAACCTCCTCAGAACAAATCTGGCCAAGAAAAGCTGCAATAGGTTTGTTGTAGGATTGCCATGAGTTGCCACACAGCAAGAACACAAAATGGCCAGCCAACCTGGGTGCCCCCCTTCCCTCCTCCACACAATTGTGAATCATGTGAGTGTATCCCCAAATAAGTGAGTTCGAGAAGACAAGATGAATGGACATTATAATAGGAGGTGGTGTTCACCTCACTATTATCTGTCAGTTGAGATAGTGATTAATCAAGAGGCTGGAATAATTGGATCAGTTCTTTTAGAAGGCCAGTATGTGTTGTGGTTATAGTGCTGAATTATGAGTAAGTTCTAGTCTTTATTAAACCAACTATGTGACCTCTCTCTTTTTCTCTCCCCCCTTTCCCATTCTCTTTGTCTGATCTACTTCACAGGGTGGTTGTTGAGAAGATGAAGCGTGGAGGAAGAAAAGCTATGTATGGTGGTTTGGGCTCATCAAGGCAGAGTAGAAATGTAACTTCTAAAAATAAACACATAGAATCAACCTCTATACTGTCACTAGCTTTCTTCCAACAGAGAGTGATTTAGGAGGGATTAATCAAACACAAAATGACCAGATGGTTAATTAGCAACAACGGAAACTGCTTTACAACAAAATCCATATTAATGTGACATCTTTGCTAGGCCAATGAAAAGGTCATAAAAGGTGCATAATCTAAAGTTAGTTCATCAATTGTTTATGGTCTGCCATTACAAAAGAGGTCTCAAACAAAATATACACATTGTTGTTCCCATCTCTGGAATCAATTGAATTTATCAGAGGAATGGAAAAATTTGTGGACAAGGAAGGGGCAGATAGGAGAGGGATCTGGTGCTAGAACTTGCTTCCATCTTAACCATATATTTACTGATGTTTATAGTCATGGGTTTTTAATGTTTTTAATTACTTGCGGAGTGAGTTTGTTAAAGAATAAAGCGAGATCAATTGATGGTGGGCCATTCATTTCCATGTTAATCCAATGTATGCTCTGATCTTTTTTTAATTAAATGAGGGATTTTACTGAGTTGGAATGCTGCGAAATATAGTTCAAGATCAGGCATTGCTACCCCCCCCTTTTTTTTTTTTTTTGGAAGAGAGGCATCATGTGGATTTCCTGAATCTGGGTCTCTTATGGTTAAAAGCAAATGTATTGATGAGATTTTGCCAAAGTTTGAGTTTTGTCTGTGGTAGTTGAAGTGGGATAATTTGAAATAGAAGGGATAGGCTGGGGACAATAAACATTTTAATGAGGGCTACTCTGCCTAGAATAGAGTTTCAATCTCTTCCATTCTAGTGTTTTAGAGATTAACCATTTAGTTATTTTTTATAGTTTCAGGGCATTATATTGTTAAAATCTTTTGTAATCGTGATTCCTAGGTAAGTAAATCCTGAACATTTTAACTTCAGGTTGGTAGCTTTTTGAATGTCTAATTGCTCTTCATGAGCAATGTTGAGACACATCAGTTTAGATTTTGAATAGTTAATTTGGAAACCTGCAAAAGTATTAAAGGAGTTTAATATGGTGAGTAAGGTAGGGAAGGATTGTTTGGGTTGTTTTAGGAAGATGATTGCATCATGTGTGAAAAGATGTAGTTTATGGGTTGTTTCTCCTATTTTGGGTCCCCTTATGTTTTTATTTTCTCTGACTGAGGTGGCTAAGGTCTCTATTGCATTAGCAAATAACAGTGGGGATAAGGGACATTCTTGTTTAGTTCCCCTTTGGAGCTTAAAGGTAGAGGAGTTTATTCTATTGACTATCACTAAGGCCTCTGGGTTTGTGTATAGGTTTTCTAACATATTAATAAATTTATTTCCAAAGTTCATATTTTTCAGTACTCCAAATAAATATTGCCAGTTCACTCTGTCAAAAACTTTCAGGGCATCAAGGGACAGAAGGGCAATTGGGTTTTAGATTTTGAGGCATGATGGATGACATTTATGTCAGAGTAAAGTGCACTCTGAAGAGAAAATGACATACATGTGACTGCGGCAAGGAAACTGGGACAAAGGTGAGATGGTTACCTTTGTACACTTAGGAACCAGGATGACTCAGCATTTGTACAGTCTTGAGTCATAGAGGGCTGATGCAACACTAGGCAGAGGGTTGAGTCAGAAACCTTCAATTCTGCTGTGTCACATCAGTCAGGTGACTGAAACTGGGTATCATCCCAGGAGTGGGCTGGACTAATATCTCAGGAGGGGATACTGTATATAAGTGGATGAGTTGGATACTCGTTTGTGGGTGATTGTATATAAAGATACTGGCAGAGCACTTTGTTAGTCTGTACAACATTTTATAGTGGAAGAATAAAGAACCTCTTTGTGAGATAAGACAGGGTCCAGTCCAGCTGCTTGTGTGAGAGGTTTTTCCTTGCAGCATTTGCAGCCTGCAGAGAACTTCACAGTAAATGATCTTTGGTGTCTGTTCCAGTGTAAGTCTTCTGCACATGTTGAATTCAGTTCACATGTGCCCAACAATTTAGGACTTGTTTAATGGCTTCAGATAGTTTGTTATTCAGCATAAAGCCATTTTAGTCAATAGAGATTCTAATGGCATCAGTTTTTTTATTCAGCATAAAGCTAGTTTGGTCAGTTTGGGCCCTCCCTCGATCCACCTTCATCGAGGGAGAGAAGGCAGGCCATCTCCATCGGGCCTAGCCTGAACTGGAAGAAAGGCCCTCCCTCCCTCCACCATCATTGAGGAAGAGAAGGCAGGCCATCTCCATTGGGCCTAGTCTGAACTAGAAGAAAGGCCCTCCCTCCCTCCATCATCATTGAGGGAGAGAAGGCAGGCCACCCCCATCGGACCTAGCCTGAACAAGAAGAAGGGCCCTCCCTCCAGTCCACCTGCTTTGGCCCAGGCTTTAGAGGGAGAGAAGATCTGCTGGATGTATTCCCCTTCCCCACCACCATTCCCTTCTCCTTTTGTGTCTTGTCTTTTTAGATTGTAAGCCTGAGGGCAGGGAACCATCTAATTAATCCATTTGTAAGCCACTCTGATAGCCTTTGGCTGAAGAGTGGGCTATAAATACTTCTTAATCATCATTTTAATAATAATAGAGAAATATTCAGTGATGAAGCTATTAATCCTATTCACTAGAATTGAGGTCACTAGTTTTGCATCCTGGTTTATTAATGCTATTGGTCTAAATGCTGAGGTGGGAGGTTTACAGTCACTTATTTGGGGAATGGGGACAATTGTGGAAGTGTGCCAAGATTGGAGACATAGACCTTGTGACATTATCTCATTGAATAGATCTTGTAGATGTGGGACAATTTTATTAGAACATAACTTGTAAAATTATCCTGTAAATCCATCTAATCCAGGAGATTTCCCTGGTCTGAGGTTTTGGATTGCCTATTTGATTTCTTCTAATGAGATAGGCTGGTTGAGTAGAGCGGTGTGTGGTTCCTTGATTTTCAAAATTTTGAGAGGTCTTTTTAAGTCTGTTAGCTAATGTATTCACAAAAAAATTATAATCAGAATTTAATAAAGAAATAGGACGATAGTTATTTGGATCTAATTTGTCTTTATCTTGTTTTAAAATCAATACGATATTTGCGGAATTCCATGTTGAGGGTATCTCATTAAGAAAAATGCTATTTATGCTCTGTAGGAGAGGTGGCAACAATTGAGATGCAAAAGTTTTATAATATTCGTTTATAAATCCATCAGGACCCGGAGATTTAAAATTTTTGGATTTTCTAACTACCTCTTCCAATTCTTCATATTTAATTGGTTCATTGAGGGTTGTCCTTTGCTGTTGTGTTAAGATTGGGATATTAATTTTTTGTAAATATTCTTGAATTTTGGAAGGACATACTGGGGTTTCCTTAAATATGCCATGGAAATGCTCTGCAAAAATTTATTTTATTTTATTCTGAGATGTGAAAACTTCTGTTCCTTTTTAAATTTGATTTATTGTCTGTTTTGCTCTTTCCTTTCTAACCAAATAAGCCAAAAATTTACCTGGCTTATTACCACCTTCATAATATCTTTGTCTCATATATTTGATTTTTTCCCAATTTGTTCCGATGTTAAAATTGAAATTTGTTTTTGAACATATTTAATCTTATTAGTGATTTCAGAAGAATCTGGTTTCTGTTTTAATATAGTTTCCAATTGTTTCAATTCTTTATTTAATAAATCTTCCTTTTGCTTTCTCTTTTTCTTTATTTCACTAGTCTTTTGAATAATAATGCCTCTAATTACTGCTTTATGGGCATCCCATATTGTATGTATAGGGATTTCACCATTTAAGTTTTCTTTGAAATAATATGTTATGTGTTTCTTCACATATTCATGTACTTGATTATCTTTCAATATATTCGAGTTTAATTTCCAGTCAAATACTGATGGCCCATATGTAAGTTCCATTATAACTGGATTATGGTCCGACCATATTTTGGGTAATGTTTTTAATTTCGTAATTTTAGAATTTAAATGCTCAGATAACCAAATCATGTCCAATCTAGATAAAGATTTATGCTGATTAGAATAAAAAGTAAAATCTCTTTCATCTCCATTTTTAACCCTATGGGCGTCTGCTAGGTTTAAAATTTCTGTTAAAGAAAAGAATTCACTTGGGAGTCTGCCCTGTGTTTTTTGAATAGACTTAGGTGATTTACAATCTAATTTGGGATCCACTACTCCGTTTAAATCCCCGCACATTATTATATTTTGATATTCCAATTCTACCAGCCTCATTCTCAGTCTTTTGTAAAATTTACTTTTGTTTTCCAAGGGACCGTAAATACCTATTAAAAGATATTTTTCACCATCTATTATGACTTCAACTAACAAAAAATAACCTTCTATATCATCCAAAATTAGCCTTGATTGATACTTCGAATTCACATAGAAAACCACCCCTCTTTTCTTAAATGGTGAAGCCACTACATATTCAATTCCAAGTTTGGGGCATTTAAGATATTTAATATATTTTCTTTTTATTCTACTTTCCTGTAGACAACACACATCTAATTTTAATTTTAGTAAATAGTGAAATTTTTTTTGGCATTTTTTTGGGGTGTTCATTCCTTGAGTATTCCAAGTGAGGAATTTCAATTGCTTGCTATGACCCATATTGTATCCTTCAAATATTAAAGATTTTCAGAGTCACGAATCGCAAATAAAACTGAAGGTATGTTAATTATCAAAATATTCTTCCTGTCCCAATCTGACTTGAGGAATCAATTTAGGACTACATTCATCCCCATCTTTAAATTCATCTTCTGATTCTTTATCAGGTACCTCATCTGCCTCATCTATCTCTTCAGATACATTTTCTCTTATATTTCCTGATGATTGTAAAGAACAAGCTCCTAAAGCAGTATAATCTTGTTCTTCCACATCTTCTCTTTTTTGGCTATCTTCATCTTTCTTCTTTGTCTCCTTTTTCCTTCTACCTATACATTCTTGCAGAAATAAGTTACCTTGCTCTGGCGTCACAATTTTTATTCTTCTCCTATTCCACCAAAAAGTTATCCCTTCTGGTGATTCCCAACGATATTGTATTTTTTCTTTTCTCAAAAAGGAAGTCAAGTTAGCATAATTACGCCTCTTTCTCAATAATCGAGCAGGTATATCTTTCAGAATTTTAAGCTCCTGTCCTTCAATAATCATAGGAGTTTCACTGTGTTGCATCAGTAAGTAATCTCTAGTTTGCCTACTTACAAACTGAACAATCACATCTCTAGGGAAACCCCTTTGTTTAGCAGCAGCCGAGTTAACTCGATACAGCTTATCTATATCGTTCTGTATTGATTCTAAATTTTTACCTAGAAGTTCAGCAATTTTAGGCACTATTTTATCATATGAATTTTCATCTTTTTCCTCTATCAAACCTCTAATTTTCACAGCCCTTTCTCTATTTTTTTGTTCTAACACAGCAAGTTCATCTAAATCCTTTTCTTGTTTATTTTCTAATTTTGATACCTGCAGTTCTGTCTTGTCACTTCTAATTTCGAGCACATCGACCCTTTTTTGTTCTCTGCACTTCAGTCAGAAGTTTATCCACTTTTTGGTTTAGTTCCCGCAAATCTGACCTTATTTCCTGCCTCACCTCTTTTTTAAATTCTGACAATTGCTGTGTAAAATTCACAGCTAAAGAATCAATCTTTTCTAGTATCAATTGGTTTATGTCAGGATTTTTAGATTTTTCAATAGAGGGGCGCCTTTGTGCTTGCGCTGTTGAATTATTTTTTTGTGCCTGTGCTCTTGTAGTTATCTTATCCATAATCAATCAACAGTCAGTCAATCAACAAACAATCAGTCAATATAGTATTTTTGTTTAATAGCTAACTAACTAACTGATAACAAACTAATGACCAAAGTGCAGTTAATATAAATCAGTCAGTGTTTGGAGATTTAAATTACAGGTTTCAATTGATGTAATACCTATAGTGCCTATAGAACACAAAGGTAATGGAATATCCAAATATACAATATAACGTTATTACAATAGTCAAGTTAATCACGTGAGTTCTATATTGCTTTAAGAGACTTCCAAACTTCCAAATATATAACTTTGAAAAACTGGGATTGGAGCAATTTCAGGCAGTACCATATAATATAATTTCCCAACGTCCGTTAACAGTTAACTCAATCAGTGTTAATCCCCAGATCCATCACACTTTCCAAGTGCAGCTGTATATTATAAAGATATCTCCACGTTAATAGCCTCCTCTGCCAACAGTCTGAGCAAGGTCACCCAAACATCTGATGTGTATTGTGCAGTTTCTCTGATGTGTATTGCAGCTTGCGAGACCAATACTCCCACAAATAAGAGTTGAGTTTAAATAATAGTTCAATTCTGAGTGCCGTTCTAGTCAGGAAGAGACAGACAAGGCTGAGAAAATATAGTCTCAATCAAATAATCAAATAATAAATCCAGAAGTTTAGTTCTCTATTCCAAGTCCCGTTGTCTTTCCTAAAGTAATATCCTTTCGGGGAGAAAGTGAAAGTCTGTGGCGCTGTCACTGCCGGAACAGTTTCCGTTTCAGTTCAATCACTTTCAGACTACAGCAGTACTTCACTTATACTTCAATGGCTATTTAGGATTTTAAAAAATATATCCAGCGTCTATAGTCAATTTTGTAGAATATGATCAATGATAAGTATATCCCCTTGAAGAAAAAGTATAGGAAGCTTGAAAAACAAATAATAAATAAGTCCCGGAGTTAAGGTTAAGCCTCCAAGCTATCTAGATTAGATCCACTTTACAAATGTCCATAACAAAGGCAGGATGTTATTACCTCCGGTTATTAAAAAATCCGCTTGCCACTGCTGTCGTTATTATAATTATATTAATATCTCACATTAAAATTAAAAGTTGGTGGTGCTCCTGTGTAGTCTTAGGACCATCCATAGCAGGGACGTGTCTTGCTCTTCAGTCCTTCCAGGGAGTCTTGCGATCTGGGATCAATAACAGATCTCGATCTCGAGGGACTTCACTGGATTCAGGACTTGCTCCGAGTCCCCTCTGGGTTCCCTATTACAAGGGAGCACTTGCGGGACCTCCGAGTTTCATTCAAAGGTCCGCAATCCTCTGCTATGTAGGGCGGTTGTCGGGAGAGACACTGACGTGCGTCCTAACGGAACACCATTACCACCGGAAGTGAGCAGCTGGCCTTTTTAATGTGGACAGCAATACCCACAGTCTTGTTGATTTTTAAGTTGAAATTCTTGAATTTCTTTATAATTAATCATCAGGATTGAGGCAAGCTCTTTGACTATGCATCTGCCATGTTTGATGGCTGGCCATGCCCCCTCATAAGGTTTTTAAAAAAACCAAAACCAAAACAAACCCTGCATTATCCGACCATGGTTGCAAGATTAACCCAATGGAATTTTAAAGGAGAAAAAAAAATCCTAGCTTTTTTTTTTTTTTTTTACAGGGAATAGTGGTAGAGGAATATTTTGCATGTAATTGTTCCCAGATTCAGTTCCTGATGTTTCCAGGGCTATGGAAGACATGATTTGAAACCCTGATCTTCTGCGGGCACCTTACACAGGCTGCGTGGATCAATGGTTTGAGGAGGGGCCTATCTATAGTTGATCTCCATCTCGTAAATTGATGTTCTCAATATGATCAAGACATTTCTTACAATGAGGTCTTGATGGTTTGTAGTCGTCCAGCCTTTGGTCTTGTACACAACACTTCTCTTCATGTGATCACCTTTTCTTGGAAATGAAGGAATTTGGCTATCACTCTCTTGGGGCTCTCCCACACAGTTAGGGAGACTGATAGACAATCATGAGCCCTACCTTTGGAATGCTTACCTAGGTTCAGAGCTGATTCAATTATATTGTTACAAAAGAGCACATCCCTTCCCAAATCATTTCTGTGATTCACCATGCTATGTTCTCCTTTTGAGGTGTACCTGCATCACACAATTAGGAACAGTTTAACATCTCTTTAACTGCCCCATTCTACAAAATCATGGGATATGTAGTACTTGGACTTTTTTCCTTGAGAGCTGTTAGAACCTAAAATTCCTAAGGTACCCTGCAGGCTTTTCTATAGAATTATTTAATCCTCAATTCCTCCCTTCCCAGAATAGCTTGGTGACTTCCAAATAGGTCACCAAACTACAAATCCCACAGTTCCTTAGGACAGAGCCATGAAAATTAAAGTGTCATGAAACTGAGAGACCTGATAGATACCTTACAGTTAATAGATACCCCACAGTTAATGTTTCTAGAGGAAGTTGTGACTTCAGAAAGGACCAAGAGAAGAAAACCTTGGGAATGGAAAGGTTTGGGAGCTTTAGACCAGAGATGAGGAAATCATGGTCCTTTAGTTGTTGTTGGACTACAATAACCACCAGCCCTAGTCTGAATAGCCAGTGGTGTGAAATGATGGGTATTGTAGTTCAACAGCAATTGGAGGGCTACACTTTGCCATTCTCTGCTTTAAAGCTATGATTATTAACACAAATATGGTTGGAGCTCCCTTTTCCAACATGGCTCTATCCAGATATTTTGGTTTACAACTCTCACCATCCCTGGCCACACACATGCCAGTTGGGGCTGATGGGAATTGTTGGTCAAAACATTTCAGGAGAACCAAAGTTGAGCAATATTGGGTTAGAGTGTTGGAGGCAAACTTGGTGGAGTCTGTAAGCCAATGACATTTCCTAGAACATCTTCCAGCTGATCACCTTCAGCCTCCTCTACAATCTCATATTATTGTACTTGTGGTGGTGATAAGAATGGAGACGGGTGGTCGTGGTAGGATCAATTTGCATTATTCTGAGCTCCTTGGGGGAAAGCTTGGATATAAAATATAAATGCACACAGATCCTAATGATTTTGATCTTTCATATAGGAAATATGGTTTGGCATCAGTATTAGGATATGGTTTGGTGTCAGCAACATACAAGTTGAGTTATCTAGTTATCCCTTACCCAGAATTCCAAAATATTCCAAAATCCAAAATCATCCACACAGTTAGCTGAGATAGTGATACACTTGCTTTCTTATAGCTCAGTGTACACAAACTTTGTTTCATGCACAAAATTGTTAAAATATTATGTATAAAATTACCTTCAGACTATGTGTATTAGGCTGATAAACATGACATTCATTTATAAATGGTCCCACCTATATCCAAGATATCTCATTATGTATAAGCAAATATTCCAAAATCCCCAAATTCCAGACACTTCTGATTTTATATATTTCAGATAAGGGAGATTCAACTTGTACTGCTTTATGTATACAGAATGTTTAATGGTGTTTGTTCCCTCCCACTGGTGGTTTGGTTGCTCCCTTCTCCCCTTTTTGTCAGCAGCCAAAATCTTTTTGTCCAGGCAGGCCTTTGGCTCTTAAACTCATGTGGCTAGAGGGTCTTTAGTGGAGTTTGTTTTTATTTTATCTTTCTTAATATTATGCTTCAAATGTATTTTTAAAACATTTTAACCATATGCTTTTAATATAATTGTTTTAAGTTTTCTTTTTCCTAGGTACAGTTAAAATCTTACTGTACAAAAGAATTTTCTTTTTCTAGAAAATTCTTTTGTACAGTTAAAATTTAGCTGCACCTTGTTTTTATCTTCTTATAAGCCACCTTAGGTCTCATGGTAGAAGAAACATGGGATATAAATAAAATAAATAAATGTAGAAAATAACAGAACAATCCTATATACACATATCTAAATGAAGAAGAAGCATATCTCCCAATAGTCCTGATTAATCCTTTGCTGTCCCACTTTTTCACTTGCATTTAAAATGTCCCAGTTTCTGTCTCTTCTTCCCACTTTACTCCTTTATTTTCAGCTCACTTCAGTTTGTGGAAGCTAAGTGCAAAGTGCAAAAGTAGTTTGCACTCAGTTAACTCAGCAGGGGAGGAGGAGAAGCGGTGGCAGAATTTTGCTCTTCCCAGGAATCTCAGACAAAAACAAGCTGCTTTAGCATATCTTAGTTTACCTGTTCTTTCCAACATTTGGCCATATTAAGTCATGCTCTAATATTGCTTGGCCACATATGTCCCAGTTTTCATCTGTGAAATGTGGGAGGCTGTGAAGTAGGCCTCCACCAATTTAGTGAAAATTGCATGTATGTACAGGCTGTAAATAGTACGAAATGGACAAAGAGTTTGTTCCATAACTTAATAGACTGATCTCCTTCCATAACAATCTCTTAATACAGAATTTTAATGATATGGGGGAGATTATGGCACAGCGAAGTCCCACCAGGATAGATGCGGGATCTAAAACTCAAAGGCGGATCCTATCACACTGCCCTGTGGCAAGGCAGTAGGCAGTCTGTATACAACCCAGACTTCTCTGGGCTTCTCCAGGATATATCCACACTGCAGAATTAAAGCAGTTTGATACCACCTTAACTGCCATTACTCTATCTTACAGAATCCTGGGATTTGTAGTTTGTTGAGGTATTCAGCCTGATCTGTCAGAAAGGTCTGGTGTCTCATCAGATTACAAATCCCAGGATAGAGTCATGGCAGTGTAAGTGGTGTCAAACTGCTTTTAGTCTGCAGTGTAGGGGAATTCATAATTTCTCAGGACATCCTCAAAGACTGCAGTGTGGATACACTATGAATGAAAAATATACCAGAATATACCATGATAGGTTGGATCTTTTGTAGGAAACATTGGTTGCCTGAACAAAAATTATTATTATTATTAAAAAGGAGAATTATTCCATTTCAGTGTGCTGTTCTGATAGCATGGTTAGCCTCTGTGGATAATTACCGCAACAAAAATAGCAAAGACATTTAAAATTCCAAACATTTTTTCTTTTCTTTTTTCCTTCTTTTTGGCTTGTGATGTATATAAACAGGGAGATTATTATTTATTCATTGGGCTGAGCAAATCATCTAAATATTTCACACAAAAATTAACATTTTAAAAATGTATGAAAAATCATTACAATGTCTAATCCTACTCTCTGCCTCTACCTACAAGTATACAAAAGCATGATTGCTTCTCCCTTCTCCCTCCCTATTTCTACAAAGCCACCCAGTTTGGACAAGTACAAATAATAAACAAGTACTCCAAAGCTTTTCTTTTTAAATCCTGACTTCCTTTCTTCACTTCGTTTAACAGAAAGATTGGAATATAAAAAGGATAGGCATATATTATCAGTTCTGCATGCATGAGGGTGCATGCATCTCTGTGTTATTCTTTTCCAATGGTTCAATTTTCCTGAATGCTTACAATTTTGTAGTGTAGGAACCATGATGGCAAGGAATAGTGTCCTGCTATTGGTTATATTCATGTGATAATATAGTAGGATGTGCTGAATGTGAAGAAGGGGTATTGATATGGCTTGTCTACATGGACAAATTACCTCCAATTCCCTCGGGCTTGCTGCATCCTGTTTATATGACACAGGGCAAATCCCCCACATTGGATCTGGATTGTCTTCATGACGCCTGCACCTGATTCAGGAATTAATCCCCCTAACCTGTGTTTAAATAATCCACTTTTTGCTGTGGGTTTCCAGATCTCCTTGCAGTGGCAGTGGCAGTGTTTGCCCTAATTTGTTGTTCCTGCCAGCTGCCCAGTGCTGCTGCTGTGGGTGTGAGTCCCTCTGAGGTCAGAACAAGGTTCCCAGTATTGATAACATGGCTTGGCTCTTCATTTTGACCTTAGCAGTGGCACTGTGGGACTGTGGGAAGGGAGCTTATCATTTGCTGTGAGAACTGAGATCCTACAGCAAAAGAGAGCAGGTAGGGAGGGAATTTGGGGAGGATTTCAGGGCTAGAATACTCTTGAGGCACTATGATTCCACTTTAACTGCCATGGCAACATCCTGTGAAATCCTGGGATTGGCAATTCAGGGTGGGTCATTTACAATTCTCAGCCTCACTAAAATATAAATCTCTTTGGCTTCACTAAACTACAAATCCCAGAATTCCACAGAAAGTTGGCATGGCTGTTGAAATGGAATATAGCATTATAGCAATGTAGTATGGTAAGGCCATATGAAATGGGCTTCACACTGAATTGATTGATAAGACTAGTGAATCTTGTCAAAGGCTACTTTTTCTAATTAGTACATTATAAAGAAACTTTATTCAGTAATAATTTGTATGTAGTTTTCATTACTACCAATGATACAACTGCTCTGACCACAATGACAGATCACAAGATGCATATTAGAGTCTAAGAGCTTTAAATGCTGTAGCTGTTGTGCCTTCTTCACCTATCTGTCATGAGACAACTGTCTTGTCATTGTTGTAGCTCAAATAAGTCAGGAGGAGGAAAAGCTGAGAATGAGCTTTAGAAGCAACCTGGAAGGGTCTTTTTGTTCTCTTGTCTTCTCTTGCATACACTTTTCTTGTAAGTTAAGAACAAGTTTTCCACTGTTTCTTTCAGACTGGCAATTCATGGGGGGGGGGGGAATGCCAAGAGAAAAACTGCTTGAGAAGATTCATATTAGAGAAAATTAGTCACTCCAATTAAGCACAGCTGGTAGATTCTACTCAGGAGGCTTGGCAAAGAGATTCAATTACCTATCTTTTGAAAAGATCGCAGTAGGTCAGAGCAAGCGTGAACAGCTTTCTACACAACTGTCTCCATGCAGTGATTTTTCAATCTTTAGGAACATGTTATCACCTCAAGGCAAGTAAATCTGTGCAATGAAATTGAGGGAAGATGTGTTTATGAAGTGCTTTTTGTGCATTGACACAATAGATCCCTGGAACCCTGTGTGATGAAACTGAATAATTTCTGTTGCTAGTTCCAGGGATTCCTGTTTGTAGTGCAACCAGTGTGCAGTATTTATCTGATCTATGTATGGTTGTGTAAGATGGACAGTGAAGAAAGCTAGCAGGAAGAAAATCAACTCATTTGAAATGTCATGATGGAACAAAGTTCTAGGGATGCTGTGACCTGCCAAAAAGACAAAGCCTAAAATCTCTCTGGAAGCCAAGATGATCACACTGAGACTGTTGTACTTTGGACATATCATCAGAAGGCATGACTCACTAGAAAAGACAATAATGCATGGCAAGATAGAAGGCAGTAGGAAGAAAGGAAGACCACACTGCAGATGGATAGACTCAATCAAGGAAGCTGTGGCCCTTGTCACCTCACACTTTCAAGAAGGGGTAACTTGGGGGCACAGAGACCAACTTCAGAGATAAGTGTTGCTTGAAAGAGGATTCCATTTATTTGAAAATAGCAGAAGCAGAATACAGACATGCACATGCATGGGTTCCTCAGAGAGGGACAAGGCAGCTTTGTTTGTGGGCATAGATATAGAGTATCAGGAGTTCCTTATCAGTGACCATCCTGATCTTTTGTGCAGACCCAGCAAGGTTAAACTCTAATATTTAGGTGAAACCAGCATTTTCTTGGAATGCTGAGTCAGTAAGGGAGGGGGGATGTCCAATGAGTATCCCTTGGTCTATGTGACCTGCTCACCTCCAGAGAATGGAAGATAGGCTCCATTTTGGAAACTTAACTTTGGCTCTCAGTTACCCCCTCTGAATACTCACTGGGGATCCATCCTCCCTCCGGATTCATTCATATCCCATATACTAACATCATAGTTTCTTTATGAGGATTAGGCCTAATAGGCAGATTAATTTTAGCAGTATAACTATATTTACTGATCAGTATGGTTTACTGATAACATAAGAAATAGATTCGAACTACTAAGCATAATAGACTGAGAACCAGAAGAACTATGGTCTGAAGCCAGGGACATAATAAAAGATGAATGCAGACAGACACTTTCAATAAACAAAAAGAAAGAGAAAAAAAACATGATTGACAGAAAAACAATACAAACAACAAAGAAAAGAAGAGAAGAAAAACAAAAGGGAGACAGGAACATGCTAAGAATTATAAATGCAACAGTACATTGGCTCATGTGGAAAGATAAAGAAAATTACTACAATGGCCAATGCAGAGAAATAGAAGCCAACAACAAAAAGGGAAAGAGATCTATTTCACAAGATCTGGGAAATCAAAGGAAAATTCAAACCAAGGATTGGGATGATCTATGACAATAAAAATAACATATTTCAAGACCAGGAAGGAATAAAAAGACGTTGGATGCAATATACAGAAGAAATATACAAAAGAGATGACAAAATGATGAAGGACACATGGAATGAAGAGCCATATGAAGATGAACCCCAACTCCTAAAAAGTGAAGTGGAAACTGCAATAAGGGAAATAGTGAAAAACAAATCACCATGAACAGATGATATTCCAATTGAACTGCTGCAATCCATATTGACATAGTCAACTCTAGTGCTAACCAACATATGTCAACACCTATGAAAAACAAAATGATGCCCAACAGATTGGAAGCAATCAATATACATCCCCATCCACAAAAAGAGAGATACAAGAGACTGCAGCAACCATAGGACCATAGCACTGATCTCCCACACAAGCAAAATCATGCTCGAAATTCTCCAACCATAGATGGAAAGAGAGATCCCAGAGATCTAATCAGGGTTCAGGAAAGGAAGAGGCACTAGAGATCACATCACAAACATATGGTGGCTAATGGAGCACACCAGGGAATTCTTAAAGAAAATCAGCATGTGCTTTATAGACTATAGCAAAGCCTTTGACTGCCTAGACCAGGGGTCGGCAACCTACGGCCCGTGGGCTGGGTCCACCCCCCTGAGGCCTTTGTATCGGCCCCCGCCACCCCTGTCACCGCTGCCGCCGCTGCCACGTGCATTGTGGCTGTCATTTTGTTTTCCAAAATGGCGCCCATGACTCGTTTGCGCATGTGCAGTACTCCTGCACATGCGCGAATGAGCTGCGGCTGCCATTTTGGAAAACAAAATGGCAGTCGCGGCGGTGGTCGGCAGGGGCCGCACGTGCGTGCATGAGTGTGCGTGCCACCATTTCCCCCTCTTCAGCCCACGGAAGACCTGGAGGCCAGCAGACTGGCCCCAGGTAAGAAAAACTTGCCGACCCCTGGCCTAGACCATGGAATGCTATGGAATGCTCTTAAAGACATGGGAGTGCCAGCACATCTGATAGTCCTGATGAGGAATCTATACTAGGACAAGAGGCTACTGTCAGAACAGAACACAAAGAATGGTTCCTAATTGGCAAAGGGGTCAGACAAGGCTGCATCCTTTCACCCTATCTGTTCAACCTGTATGCAGAACATATTACAAGAAAAGTAAGCTTGGACATAGAAGAAGGAGGAGTGAAAATAGGAGGAAGGAATATCAACAATCTAAGATATGCAGATGACATCATAATACTAGCAGAAAACCTCACAGATGTGGAACACCTACTAAGGAAGAAAGTGCAAAGGCAGGCTTAATGCTGAACATAAAGAAAACAAAAATAATGACCACCAAGAACATTCACAAGTTCAACCTAGACAATGAAGAAATAGAAATAGTAAAAGAATTCCCATACCTGGGATCAAGCATTGATAGAAATGGGGACTTCAGTCAGGAAATTAGAAGAAGACTAAGAATAGGGAGGCTGGCTATAAAAACTAGAAAAGATTCTAAAATGCAAAGATATACAAATCAGCACAAAAGTTAGAATCATACAAGCCATTGTATTTCCTATTGCCACGTATGGTTGTGACAGCTGGACAGTTAAGAAAGATGATAGGAAGAAAATCAATTCATTTGAGATGTGGTGCTGGAGAAGAGTGCTGAGGATCCCATGGACAGCGAAAGGACAAACAAGTGGGTCCTAGAGCAGATCCATCCAGAAACCTTCCTGGAAGCCAAAATGACCAAACTGAGACTGTCGTACTTCGGACATATCATGAGAAGAGAGGACTCTTTAGAAAAAACAATAATGCTGGGGAAGGTGGAGGGAAGTAGGAAGAGAGGGAGGCCACATGCTAGATGGATGGAGTCTATTAAGGAGGTCATGGGTATGGGGTTGAAGGATTTAAGCAGAGCAGATAGGTGTCAGTAGGGTCATATCCATAGCTTACCTGATATTCCCTCTTTTGTCTGTTCCATCTAAACTCTTGATCCCATGCACATATGGGTTGTGAGAAGTGATGGAAACTAATTCCTGCTAGACTGAGGGATCCTATTGTGGAATTTGGATGTGATGTGAAATGCAGCAGAGTTCAGGAACCAGCTTCCTTCACCAGCCTCTCCCATGCTACTTGCATGAAGACACATTTTGTAGATCTAAAGTAAAGCTTTATTGTTCCATAAAGAAAACAAGAAAAGAAAATATACAATCCATCCTGCTGATGGCAAAACACTATAGGATCACATCTTGCAGATGTTGTCATAGAAATACAGCAATAGAAAAAGTTATAGATCCATGTTTACAGATCCAGGTGTAGGTGTAGTTGTTGTAGTTGGTGATACACATGAACACACATTGCATGCATATATAAACAAGGAGAACAAAGAAAACTCTTGGTCCTTCCCATACACCACCTTCTGGGTGTTAACCTTATGATGATTGGATGATGTGCTTTAACCCAGCCTCTAGCTGTATGTCATCCCCCATGTGACTCATATGTTTATGTGTTAACTATCTGTTCCCAGGCTCAATGTGTTTTTATTATTCTGCCCTGTGAGCACATGTTTTGGCTTCTAACCACCTGCTTAGCCGAGTCTTCTTTGCTTTCAGTAGACACTGTTACCATAGGAAAATTTTCACACACACATCTCTACATTTCTATTTTGATTGTATATCCCATCCATATTCCAACACCTATTGTAGAAATCCCATTCGAAACAGGTGGCAGAACCTTTCCAGCCCATTTCCCACATATCCAGTATAGTCCAGTAGGAAGCCCATATATTCAACTACCACCATTTAGCAAATAATGTTCTTGTATTTTTATAAGGAAGTTATGGCCCCTTATGTTTCGATAGAGTTATTAGACCATCACTAGAACATTTGAGGGGGGTCTGTGAACCTAGGATCAGACTTGTTGCACTTTTGTTCAGAAATCTGAACAGTCTTGTTACAGTAGGGATAGTCTCCGACTAAGACTCGCTGTATAGAGGTGTGACTCAGAACATTATTACTTGTATAAGAGAGATATATCCCATCCTGGATACATTATACCATTGTATGCGTAGAGGAGCTAGAAGCCAAGACCACCTTCGACTCAGAATATATTGTCCAGGATCCTTTAAGTTTCTGGACTGGCTGTTTCAGAAGCTATAGACAACAGTTTTATTCCATCCAGTGAGACTGAGGGTGGCTGTTGGCATCACTGGCCACCCTTGCAGGGCTGAAAATGGCTCATGAGAACACACCCAACACTGCATGAAATTGGCTACCTGAGAAATGTTCCCAACCAATTGATGGGAATCATTTTCTTCCCACCCACCCCCTTGCACAGTTAGAGTGCTTTTTGTGAGCAGAAGGAGATTGTGGTGCACACTACTGCCACCTTTCTACTTTTTCACTTTAATTCTAGCTGGCAGTCCTGTGGGAACTTGTTCTCCCCAGCCTTGCCACCTAATTAAGTGTAAGGGACACTGTCTTTTGTATGATGTCCCACCTCCAAAACTGCAAAAATATTAGTAGCGTGGTTTGTGATTAAAATGTAGGCCAAGTGATGTTGGAACAAGAAGAAAAGTTTATTTTTATAACAGCATGTAATAAATGTAACTTGCATCAGAACTTGCTATTATAGTCTTTCTTGGTTACAAAATTATAACGTTTGTTTCTAATTCACTCACAGTACCTCAGCCACACTGACTAGCAATATCTATCTGGAGAGAACACCACAGCAACTCTCTTTTTTAGAGTTCTGTAAATGTCCAGAGTATTTCCTTTCTAGACTCTAACTCCCCAAAATACATTTCCCTCAGGAACACCCTAAAGCACTGTCAGGGATGATGGGAGTTGTAGCTCTTCACCTCTGGCTCTAACTCACCACCTTGTTATGCAGCAGAGCTGACCAGCTTTGATCAGTGGTTGATGCTTCTTTCCCAAGCAGCAGAGTTTCAGAGAATAGGCTGAAGACCCTGACAAACTCTCCAAGCCTTCTCACTCTTCTTCCTGAGATGTCTCCAAACTTCTCCAGGATTCCTCTGGCTCTTGTATCTTCCCTCAAGACACCAGACAACTCAGTAGTCTTATATAAAAGATCTACTTTATTCTACTATATACATAAATACTATATGCCCTACAAATCACAATCTCTACTCCACACTACTCCACAATATGCATTGGCAAACATTGCACTTATAGCCATTGTTAGTCAGTTTCCACCCAGTGGGCGTGTACATTCATTTTGATTGGTTTACATAGATCATCCCATACTTAAGACCAACCCAAGTATTTCATCATTTTACCTTGACTACTTAATGAATCTCAGGTGTTTGCAATCTATAACAGGTGTTTTCAATATACACTCTAACTTTGTCCTTGGCTCTCAAGGCTTCCAAATTACATTATCCTTTTCACCTGTGTAGCTTCATGATTGTTCCTGCTTAGTCACTGTGACTATCACATACATATTTTATTTCTATTACTGTATGTCCCATGTTGCATTTTCCTTAACAGCCCTGTCTCTGGCTTAACTTTCTCAACTGTCTGCTCATCTCAACACTACCTCTAACTGTCCACCAACTGTCAGCCTGGGCTTTTTAAATGGTCCCAGCTGGAATCCCATTGGGTGGCTCTCAGCTGCCTCCTGATTGACCAGCTGGACATTCTATTCACCACAGAGATAGAGTAAGATTTTCATGGTTATAGTGGTTGTCCATTGAGCTAAGCAGTCTGTGGGTCAGGGCTTGTGCCTGCACTGATCCAGAGACTTAGGAGCTCTGCAGATGGTGCAAAGCGCCCTCTTGGAGCCAGGGAAGGGGAGGGGCAGCCAGACGTCAGACGCTCCAACCCCTTCCCGAGGATGTCATCAGTGTACCCACCATTGCACATTGTGAACACTCTGATGACGTCCTTCTGGCGCAGCGTCCGGACACGCATCTCTTCGGGTGCCCCTTCTGCCTGCTCTGGAAGGAGCACTATTTTAGCACTCTTTC
Organism: Phrynosoma blainvillii; assembly: GCA_026167975.1. Classification (NCBI taxonomy): domain Eukaryota; kingdom Metazoa; phylum Chordata; class Lepidosauria; order Squamata; family Phrynosomatidae; genus Phrynosoma; species Phrynosoma blainvillii. The sequence goes on from JANUYF010000001.1 coordinate 276,178,512, forward strand.
CAGGGTTGTCAGAAGGGTGGATTGGGGCTGCTGCATGTGTTAGCAGTGGCCCCAATCCTCCGCTTCTTGGGGCAGCCCACGGCCGTCCATCTGCAAAGCCCCATAGACAGGTCTATACCAGTCTCTAGAATTTGGTTGTATTATGATTAGAACAAGCTGGTAGGTAGCAGGTGAACTGGGTGACTCAAGGGTTAAAACCAAGAAGAAGGGTTGGATAAGCTTTACAGGTTAATATGGGTATGAGTTTTTCTTCCAAATAATATGTGCTGGAAATGATATCCTAGATACCAAACAGCAATTAAGGTGAGGATGTCCCCCCAAAATACTCAGAGTCACAGTTAAAAATATGAAATAGATTTCCTTTCACCCAGCTGGCCTTCAGAGTGACTTGGGGCTTATACCTTTTCTGGTTCTTGTATCCTCTCCTTGTCAGCTTCCAGAGTGATACAGGAGTTACCTGGTGTCTGATGCTTGAAAAGGAGATGAAGAGACCTTTTGGTGTCATCTGTAATCATTTGAACAATCCAGTCTGTTGGTGGTGGTACCTTTTTCACTCAGGTGTGATGGATCCATGTCTTGAAGCCCTCTATCCTTAGATCAGTATCTGCAGTCAGCAAAACCTGAGCAGATGTGATTCAGGCAGGTTCCAAGGGCTTCTTGTCCTACACATGGACTACAACCCAATCTCCTGGTTGGATAGAGTGGACTGGGCTATCAAGGCTGAAGGGACACTCCTGGAGGGCTGCAGGACAGAGATAAGACAGGCAGCACAACAGAGACATTACATATTGTTTTAACACATTGTTTTTTTTTTTAATTTATTTAAAAATTTAAACAAACAAAATTGAGATAAAAACCAAATACCACTAGAGAGGGATCCATAAGGGTCTACTACAAACAGCCTTATAAGTATAAACCATCCTTATGATTAGGCTTCCATAAAGGTCCTATTCCAGAAATTCAAGTACTGATCTGCCAGCTTTAGCTGATTTGAGTAATTGTTAATATACTCCAAAAGAGGACACCATCTCTCCTCAAAAGAAGCATGGTAGAGGTTATCCATCCTGTCCGACAACTTTTCCATTAGTAAACTGTCCCATAGTCTATGCCACCAGTTGTCCATTGTTAAACTGCCCATTTTCCAGTTCTTAGCAATTTCAGTTCTTGTGATGGCAAGGAGAAAACAAATCAATGGTTTATTTTCCAAGTCTTTGTTCTCTCCCAAAAATAATGAAAGTAGTAAAAGACCTGGGCAGGGAACTATCTCTTGAAGAGTGATCTCAGAAATAACAGATAAAACATTTGACCAGAACTGTATAGCTCTTTCACAATATAACCACATATGGACATAACGTTCCTTTGCATTTACATCCTCTCCAATATTCTGCTGTTGTTTGCTTAGAAAATCTAGCCAGTTGCACAGGAGTGAGGTACCATTTATACAGTAATTTTAAGGAACATTCTCTAAGCTGGGTAGATCGTGATTTAAATGGGGGAAGGCTCCAAATTTTATTCCAAGCAGCCTCTGTAACTGATATATTTAGATCTATTTCCCATCTCCTTTTATATGCCAGCCCATCACCATATGTTTCCCCTATAAGACAACTATAGAGTTTTCCCGCAATACTTTTAGGGAGCTGGGCGGAGATCTTACAATAACTTTCAAACATTGTAAGGGGGAATAAAGTCTCTCCTTCTCTAACCAAATTTGTTGTAAGGGAGATAATTTGCTGTAGCTGGAGCCATGTGGGCTGAATGGGTGCTAAGGTCTTAAATAGCTCATTTGCTGATTTGGGCTTACCCTTTGGGAAAAAAAAATCTTGTATTGTATAAAGCCCTTTATTTTTCCACACACCAAACTGGGACATGTTGTCAGGACTTTTAAATTTAGGATGCAAAATCAAAGGCCTAATTGGAGAGGGATTGGGAGCTATAAAATAATTTCATTTTCTCTATATCACAAGAGAAGAATGGAAAAAAGGGTTTGTGATTTCTTTAACTGATTGTGTGGTGGAACCAAAAAATAATAAGTCTAATTCTGGAGAAAAATTATTTCCAATTTCCAGTTGAGTCCATTTATTAGAACCATCCCATTCTATCAATTGAATAAGCTGACATAACTGGAAGGCAGCAAAATAAAATTCAGCATGAGGAATAGCCAACCCTCCCTTCTTGGAATCAATAAATCTGAAATCTTTTGGAAATCGAGAATTCTGATTATTAAAAACAAACGTATTAATGGATATTTGCCAGTATTTAAAATAAGCGGAAGGGGGAGTTAATGGTATTGTCTGAAAAAGGAAAAGCAGTTTAGGGAGTAAGCACATTTTGATAAGAAGAATGCATCCTAAAAGGGATAGCTGCAGGCTTTTCCATGTTTCCATTTTCTCTTTCATCTATGTATTAATAGGCCCGTAATTATTAGAGATCAGTTGGGAGACATCCTTGTAATAACTATTCCAAGATACTTAATGCTGAAAGCTGTACTTGAAAACCAGAGAGTCTTTGCCATTTTTCTTGGGAGTGAACAGAGGTATTAAGGCATAGCATACTAGATTTCTGGAAATTAATTCGTATTCCAGTAAATCTATCAAAAACGTCTAAAGTTCTTATTAGGGGTAAGAGTGAAGAATCTGGATCTGACAAAAAAACAAAACAAAATATCATCAGCATAAAGACTAATTTTTTGCTCAGCTTTGTTAATCATAATGCCCTTTAATCATCAAGTTATTTCTAATACTACAAGCTAATGGCTCAATTGCAATAGCAAACAAAAGGGGGGAGAGAGAGCATCCCTGTTTTGTGCCTCTTTGTAACTTGATTAATAGGGAATCTCTCCTATTAATATGTATCATTGCCTGAGAATTTGTGTAGAGATTCCTAACCAGGGAGATAAATTTATTTCCAAAATTCATGCTGTCAAGAAGACTAAAAAGATACTTCCACTCCAACCTGTCAAAAGCCTTTAGGGCATCCAAAGATAGTAAAGTGACAGGGGTCTTTGACAGGTTGGAGTAATGAACTATATTCAGCACTCTTCTAACAGCATCTGTTAATTTTTGTCGAGGCATGAAACCGACTTGATCGCATTCAATATATTCTGTAATGAATGAATTAATTCTATTAGCTAGTATTGAAGTCAATATTTTGGAATCCTGATTAATAAGTGCAATAGGATGAAAGTCCTTCACTGTGGGACTGACAGATGACGTTTTAGGTAGTGGGACAATCTTAGAATTTTTCGAGCTGTTGGGAGGTGATGAGCCTTGCAATGCATCATTATATAGCTCTAACATATAAGGCATCAGGTCATCTTGCAAAGCTTTATAAAAATCATTTGAAAACCCATTCGTAAGATGGGAAATTGCCTCCACGGGAGGAGTTAAGATTTTGGATGGAGTATAAAGATGGAAATGGCTCCGGGGGTGGGGTGCACGGAGGGGATATTTAGGGGGTTTTGTTTAAAAAAACAACAACAACGGCTAAGATGTAAAAGTATATAAAAATGTATGGAAAGTTGATTAATATAAATAAAATTTAAAAAAAAAGAAAAAAAAAGAAAACCCATTCGGGTCTGGAGACTTGCCAGTCTTCAGGTTCCTAATCACTTGTTTAATTTCATCTGATGATATAGGGCCATTTAAAAAAGAGTTATGTGTTTCACTGATTTTCTTAAGATGAAGTGTATCAACAAAATCTGTAAGCCTAGATCTTTTGACAATTCTGAGGTGTAAAGTGTGGCATAGAAATTTTAAAACTCATTTAAGATGTCTTCTGGTTTAGATTTTACTTCTCCTTGTGAGTTGGAGATACAAGGGATCAAATGTTTAGCTGCTCTCTTTTTAATTGCTTTAGCTAATAATCCCGGATTTTTATTATTATTCTCATAATAGTATGTCTTTGTAAACATTAATGAAGTTTGTATTTTATGTAAATCTAGTGCTTCCAGTTCTGCTTTTTTGTTGTTCAGTGCAAACAGGATATCTGAATCTTGGGAACCTTTATGAGAGTGAGTAAGTTTTGTAATATCCATCAAAAGTGATGCATGCTTAGCCTCTCTTAATTTTTTCTGCCTGGTACCTTCTTGTATAAAGAAACCTCTAAGTACTGCCTTGAGGGTATCCCAGAGTATCGCATCTGGAGTCTCTGGGGTCCTATTTTCCTTATAAAAATTATGAATGGCTTCCTGAATTATTTTTTAAAGGAATTATCTGCCAGTAGTTGAGGACTGAAACACCATATTCTAGTTGGAGGTAGGTTCCCTACAGGTGACCAAATTAAAGCCAAAGGGCAGTGATCTGAATACTGCATTGGTTCTATAGATATTTAACTAATTTGGGGCAGGTAGATTTACTGACAAAAAAATAATCAATACGAGAATATGACTGATGGGGAGCTGAAAAAAAAGTATAATCTCTTTCATTGGGGTGAAGGGTTCGCCATGGATCAATTAAACCCGCCTCTTTCACCACTTTTAATAAAGGGGAGGGGAAGGGAAAGGTTTTTATTAGGATGCTTCCAGGATCTATCTAAAGAACTGTCCAGGACCTCGTTAGCATCTCCCCCAACAATAATTTCCCCTACAGCCATTCCATTTAAGGAATGGAAGAAAGATTGCATAAAATTAATTTGTTCCTTATTTGGGGCATAGAAAGTACCCAGTGTAATTGGACTGGTACAAATTTTCCCATTCAATATTAGAAATCTTCCACCAGGATCATGTATTAATTTATCTAACTGAAAAGGACATAATTTATCAAACAAAATAGCTACCCCCTTTGCCTTACCAGTCCCTCCCACTACATATTGATCACCCAAGAACTGAGCTTTCAAAACTGGGTCTATACCCTTGTTATGTATTTCTTGTAAAAGCAACACATTTGGATTGAGGCTCTTAATCTGCTTGAGAATTTTTTTCCTCTTGAGAGTCGATCCTAAGCCATTCACATTCAGTGAAACCACACATAGTTCCATCTTTGGGACAGATTGTGAGCTATGAATAGCAGAACCTTTCAGTTTTCTCCTCCCTCCCAAGGACAGATAGACCTTTTGACTGGAGCTACTACCACTATCTGCAAGATGTGTACAATATGTAGATACGGGTTTACAGATATTTACCTTAGACTGTGTACTACTAAATGATGTTAGATCTTCTTCCTGTATTCCTAAAGGGCTGCAGTTTTGTCTCATCGAGTCTTGTCATTCAGAAAGTTCTGGATGGGAATATTCTTCAGACTCTAAATATATCAAATTATCTTTATCTAAACCAAAAACATTCACATTAGTTTTTATAGGGTTAACAATTTTCACCACTGGTTCTAGAGGGGCTTGGATGGGACTGGAGTGTCCCAATTCCTTATCATCTAAATATCTCATAGCTAACCAGTTGGGGCTATTCAAATCTATCTGCTTCTGTTGATTTTGTTTAAGCTGGTCACTTTCAGTTTCTGCTTGTCTATTGGCCTCATAAATTTGTACTTCTTTCAGATGATTTTGTAGTCTATCTAGCCTTCCCAAAGGATAGAGTGGGCTGGGCTATCAAGGCTGAAGGGACACTCCTGGAGGGCTGCAGAACAGAGATAAGACAGGCAGCACAACAGAGACAGTACATATTGTTACCAATTTCTACCTCCCCCCTCTGGGATCCAGGATAGGCCCCTAGTGGCCAAGGTCGGCCAAACACACACTCAAATGGGGAGAGTGTAAGAAGACCTAGTGGGGTAGTGCGTACAATGGTGAGAGCTAGGGGCAGCCACTTAAGTCCTTTCTCATATATGTGTTTTGTCAGCTATGTTTTTAAATTAGAGTTCATTCTTTCCACCATTGCATTAGCATGAGGCTGATGAGTATTCAGATTCCAGACAATGCCTAATGCTTGTGCCAGCCCTTGAGTGATTTTGGAGGTAAAGTAACTTCCCTGATCACTAGAAATCCCCCACCTTGGAACTATCTGTTCTAGGAGGATTTTAACAACTTCATGGGACTGACAGGTCCTACAAGGGTAAGCTTCTGGCTAACCTGAGAATTTGCAAACCATGACCAATAGGTAGCAATATCCAAAAGCTCTTGAGAACTCAGTGAAGTCTATTTGCCAATACTGTCCAGGATGCACTGTTACATTGTGAAAGTGTTTTTGGACCTCTTTTAGTCTGTTTCCATGGGCTGTATTAACTCTCTGGCAGGTTTCACAAACTTGGACCATCTGAACCAAAAGTCCATGGACTGGAGTTCCATCAAAATATTGATTCCATAGGCATAGTAGAGTTTCCTCTCCAGTGTGGAAAAGCTGGTGCATCCTTTGGATTAGGGGGTCTTTGTAGGGTCGCTGGGATCCATACCTGTTGTGTGTCTGGACGTGTTAGCCACCTGTCTTGGAGGACATATCCGAGAGTCTCTGCTTTTTGCCGATCTACTGTGGTGTACTAAGGTGGAGACTCTGGCAGGGGCATGACAGGATAGCAGGCAGGTTCAGGTGGAAATTCCAGGGTTACATGTCTGGCTGCAGCATCAGCTGCCTGGTTTCTACTTGAGTCCAATTGTTAGTGATTACTACTGCATCTTGGAGGGCATCTAAAAACAGTCCTCTAAAATGCACCAACCTATGTGAGTCAGGGATTTGAGCCTGACCCCCTGTGGTCAAGGTAGAGTTATCATTAACATTCCAGAGGCGATTATCTTTCCTGGGGAATGGTTGGTGAACACCTCCATATTGGGCATTTGCAGCCCTTCTATCTCTAGCTTTCTGTATTATGGAAGTTAATTCAGTTTCAGTAAAAATCATGTGAGCTACCACCTGTATGTATTCAAGTGGGGCGGTGTATTGCAAAAAGGACCTGTAACTGGTGGAACACTTCATTAGGGTCTGTGGGGAATTTCCCTGCCAGTTCTCCCAACGTAGCCAATTCAGTGGGTCCCCAAGGGTGATGTACTTCTGTGCGTACTAAGATATTGATGTTTTATCTTTGAGCCATTGGGGTTGGGACATTAGTGGATAGAGCATTGGTCCTGGGGTGGGTCCGTCCACCTCCATAGGGACCATGGGCAAGACCAGGTAAAGTGGTGGCGGCCCCTGTTCTTTAGCCACATCCAGGGTGTCAGAGGAGTTCACATTCTTACTTTCAACCAAGGCTGCCTTGCCCCGTCCCCCTTCACACACAATCTTTTCCTTCACACAGAGGAGGGGTTCAGGAAAACCATAAGAAGCATTTTTAAAAACTCTCATGTATTCTTCCTCATCAAACTTTCTCACATCCATCCAATTAATCTATCCCTACAACACCAACTTATCAAATGTGCCATTAGCATCCCATTGATTAAGTCCTGGTACTCGGTACTGGGGCCAAATTTCAGTACAGTATCTCTTTATAACATCCTTCTTCCTTCCTCTATCTACTTTAGTGCATTTCATTAACACAAATTTCAAGGGAGTCCAGGGTCCCTTTCCCTGCTGATCAGACTTGCTCAGAAAATTTCCCATTTTACCAGAACGTCTCCTGGGTACAGGATTCACTCACTAAATCACGTTGCTTGAGTCCGGTCTGGCTGGCTGGCTGGCTGGTGGTCCCTCACAGCACCTCAGATTGAATTCTAATTCAGGGTTCCACAGGTGATCTCCAAATGGCCCAGTTCCAAAATCCAAAAAGAAGAGTGTCTGCATCTTCAGTGGGATGCGTGGCATCATAAAGACCTGTCTTTATGAAGGATCCACCTTCAGTCATGTTTTGGGGACCAGCTGTCTCACCCCACTCAACCATCTGGGCAAAGTTCCCCCTGCGCCAAATCCTTTACTTAACCTGATGACGGCCTGCTGTGACACGTTTAACAACTTATTTGCAGATAAAATCTCTCAGATAAGAGCCGACTTAGATGCCACTATTGAAACAGAGCCTATAGGCGAGGTGTCCTGCGACTCTGCCAATGAAGTTATACTGGTTCAGCTCCAATCTGTGAGTACCAAGGACGTGGACAAGCTGCTTGGTAAGGTGAGGAAAACAACCTGCCCTCTCGACCCTTGCCCATCATGGCTGGCCGTCCGGGGGGGGATGCAGTGAGGATACTCCTCATGGATATCATCAATGCATCCTTCAGGGAAGGACATGTTCCACCTTGTCTAAAGGAAGTGGCTGTTAGGCCGCTTCTGAAAAAACCTACCCTGGACCCCCTGGATATGAGTAATTACAGGCCAGTTTCTCTGTCGCCATTTTTGAGCAAGGTGATTGAGAGGGCGGTTGCTCTTCAGCTCCAAGCTGTCTTGGATGAAACCAATTAACCGGTTTCAGGACAGGCTTTGGGGTTGAGACTGCCATGGTTGCCTTGACCGACAATCTGCGTCTAAGCATCGACAGGGGTAGTGTGACCCTGTTGGTGCTCCTAGACCTCTCAGTGGCTTTTGACACGATAGACAACGGCATCCTCTTGGATTGTCTGAGGGAGCTAGGTATCGGAGGCACTGCTTTGCAGTGGTTCTGGTCCTTCCTCGCGGGTAGGTCTCAGAGGGTGCTGCTCGGGGACACTAGCTCCAGTAAGAGGGAGCTCACTTGTGGGGTCCCTCAGGGGGCTATTTTGTCCCCGATGTTATTTAACATCTATATGAAGCTGCTGGGTGAGATTATATGGAGTTATGGTGCTGGGTGTTATCAGTATGCTGATGACACCCAAATCTATTTCTCCATGTCTCATTCATCGGCCTCGAATTCCAATAGCGTCTCCTCTCTCAATGAATGTCTTCAGGCTGCAATGGGCTGGATGAGGAAAAACAGATTGAAACTGAATCCAGACAAGATGGAGGTGCTCACTGTAGCGGCCCCGAAACCAAGAATCGGGTTGCAACCTCCAGTCCTGGATGGGGTCACACTCTCCTCCAGTGACTGTGTTCGCAGTCTGGGGGTGCTCCTTGACTCGTCGCTCCTGATGACAATTCAGGTAAATGTGACGGTTAGGAGCGCTTTTTATCAGCTTCGGCTGATATGCCAGCTGCGCCCTTTTCTGGAAGTAAGGGATTTCGAGACAGTTGTGCATGTGCTGGTAACCTCACGCCTGGACTTCTGTAATGCACTCTACATGGGGCTACCCTTGTGCTTGGTACGGAAACTACAGTTGGTTCAAAACATGGTGGCCAGGCTAGTATCTGGAACATCTAGGAGGGACCACATCACTCTGGTTTTGAGGTCCCTCCACTGGCTGCCTATTGGTTTCCGGGCCCAGTACAAGGTGTTGGTTATTACCTTTAAAGCCCTAAATGGCTTGGGTCCAAGCTATATCAGAGACCGCCTCCTCTCATACAATCCTCCCCGCGCACTCTGGGAAGAACTTGCTGGAGCCCCCAAAATCGAGGCTCTTGGCTACCTCCCAGAGGGCTTTTTCTGTTGTCGCCCCCAGGCTCTGGAACGGCCTGCCAGATGAGATCCGTCAACTAACATCTTTGGACAGCTTTAAAAAGGCTGTCAAGACGGATCTCTTCCGGCAGGCCTTTCCAGACTAAATATCCCGGCCTCGGGCTTAACCCCCCCCCCTCAGTAGTACTTCTAGGACCCCTGTCCTCTTGAAAGAAAGTTACAGGGCTCATTATGACTGTATTGTATCAATTTTAATTTCTTGTTTTAAATTGTCAATTGTTTTTAATTATAATGTAGTTTAATAATGTCTTAAGGAGGGGAGGGAAAATGTCTGTTTTACGCTGTATGTTATTTTATGTTGTAAACCGCCTGGATTGGGTTACCAATGGGCGGTATATCAATAAAATTTAATTATTATTATTATTATTATTATTATTATTATCATTAAGGTGGTCAGGCAGATAGTGTTGAAATGTCTTCGCCTGCCCTTTTTTTCATGCCCACCCAGGGACACCAGAAACTGTCACCTCACACTCTCAAGAAGGGGACAGATTGGGAGCACAGAGACCAACTTCAGAGCCAAGTGTTGCTTTAAAGAGGATTCCGTTTATTTGAAAATATCAGAAGCAGAATACAAATGTGCATGTGCATGGGTGCCTCAGAGAGGGACAAGGCAGATTTGTTTGTGGGCATAGATAGTAGTAGCAGGAGTGACCATCCTGATCTTTTGTGTAGACTCAGCAAGGTTAAACTCTAATCTTTAGGTGAAATCAGTACTTTCTTGGAGTGCTGAGTCAGTAAGGGAGGGGGGATGTCCAGTGAGTATCCCTTGGTCTACTCACCTCCAGAGAATGGAGGACAGGCTTCATTTTGGAAACTTAACTTTGGCTCCCACTCTGAATCTTGAAGACTTGAGCATGGTTGTTGATGATAGGGCGACTTGGAGATTTCTCAATCATAGGGTTGCTATAAGTCAAAACAGACTTCAAGAAAGCTAAAAACAACATGTGGGCTCTAGATACCTTTTCTTTTGTGCAGGGCCAAAAAGAATGGGGCAAATTGCTACAAATTATTTGTGGCCTGGAAGTCTGGAAGGAGGCCCAATTATAATGCATATATTTTGGGTTTGGTTTTTTTTTTTGGTAGTATCATTATTTGTCAATTGTTTTTGACATTCATTGCCAAACTGGTAATTTTCAAACAAGTTAACAGTTGACAAAATTTTTAAAATCTGTTGTAAAGATTTTTGGCTGATCTGCCAGGGGATCAAAACAGCTATGAGGTAGGCCAGGAAAGGAACCTGGACTCCTCAGAAGTTGCTACCACAGTTTTTAAAGCAGAGGTTCCCAATATAGAGTGCCTGTACCCCCAAGGAGGTGCAAGATGGAATTTCAGGGGGTGCCACAAAGAGTGACTTGTGTCCTTGAGTGACAAGTCATGAGTCATCACTCTTTTTTCTGAATTAGAATCTAATTGCTCAGTTTAGATTTGCATTTTATGCACTGTCTGTAACATCACTAATAAGCTTAATATTTTAAGTTCATTTTTTTTTACCTGTAGCATTGTACATGGTTCAATTTGCGGTCCAAAAATTAGAAATTAGGCTTCTTCATTTTCAAATGTGATATTACTTTTGTGGCAGGTGTGAACATTAAATGTTTTTGAATTGTATGGGGGATAGAAAAGGCTGAGAACAAATGTTTTTGAATTGTATGAGGGATAGAAAAGGGTGAGAACCACTGCTTTAAAGCAAAATTACTGTGCTTTGCTTCCTTACTGTGGAAGCAAAGGCAAAAAAGTCCATTTGCTGCCAGCTTAGCCAGGTTCCAGGCTGTGCCTGGTATTAGAGACCTTCCCATTTTCTCTGCCAATCATTTCACTAAATGACCACCTCATTCTCTGCATGCAGAACCCCACTGCCCACCCAGCTTCCTTGCCACTGCAAATACTTTGGGGGCACCCACTAGGATAGCTCCTGCCCATCAGATCTTTGGACTCTCTTCATGGCTTGCAAAGGGCGGGTGACAGGGAGCAAGGAATAGAGGGAATATTTGGATCCCTCTCCTTCAAACACAGACAAGAGTCCATTTCTTGCTTTACCCAAACCACCACCATGGCACAGAGGAGCTTGGCTGGCCAGCTGGTTGGCCCATGAGTACCTATCATCTAGCCTGGAGAGGAAAATAGCAGATGTGAATAAATGGCTCCACAGATGATGCCACCAAGAATGATTTGGATTCTTGGATCATGGGCTACAGTGGACTTCTGGCAAGAGATGGGTTGCATCTCACGCCAGTTGGCAGAAACATTTTTGATAATAATCTCAAACATTTGATCCAGAGGGTTTTAAACTGAGTCATGTGGGGGAGGGAAACAGTATCTTGGAAGGTAGGAGTACATCATGGGCTGGAGATAATAGTCAAAGTGTTATTGAGGGAACAAGGCAAATAGTGCAAGGACCCAGCAGTGGGAGGAAAAAACTATACACAGGCAGCTAAGGGGGAGGACCCATGACCTTAGATGTCTCTACACTAATGCACAGAGCGTGGAGAATAAATAAGACAAACTTGAACTCTTAGCACAACAAAGCAAATACAATATAATAGGCATCACTGAAACCTAGTGGGATGAATCACATGAGTGGAATGTGGGAATAGAAGGGTATAACCTTTTAAAGAGAAATAGGCCAAACAGGAAAGGAGGAGGAATAGCATTATATGTCAGGGATGTTTACACCTGTGAAGAGATCCAGGACTTAAATCCTGGAAATAAGGTGGAGAGTATCTGGATAAAAATTAAAAGGGAAGGAAACAACAGAGATGTTATAATGGGAGTCTACTACAAACCCTCAAGTCAGACTGAGGAATAGGATGGTGCTTTTCTAGAACAGATGATCACACACTCAGAAAAGAGAGATGTAGTAGTGATGGGTGACTTCAGCTATCCTGATATTTGCTGGAAGTCAAACTCAGTCAAAACTTTAATGTCTAGCAAATTCTTCACTTGTCTCAAAGACAATTTCATTGTCCAAAAGGTGGAAGAGGCAACAAGGGGATCAACAATTTTAGATTGGATCCTAACCAACAGGGATTACCTGCTAATTAGGGTGCAAATGGTGGGATCCTTAGGTGGGACAGTGGAAAGGAGAAGCCAGACATAAATGGAGCAAAGGACACAATTAGGGAAATGCAGCACAGAATAAGTTAAGAGGTAGTACAGGAACACCTGGTTAACCTAAATGAATTTAAGTTTCCAGGACTAGATGAACTACATCCAAGGATATTAAAAGAACTGGCAAATGTAATCTCAGAGCCACTGGCAATAATCTTTGAGAACTCCTGGAGAACAGGAGAAGTCCCAGCAGACTGGAGGAGGGCAAACATTGTCCCCATCTTCAAAAAGGGGAAAAAGAGGATCCCAACAACTATTACCAAGTTAGTCTGACATCAATACCAGGAAAGATTCTAGAACAGTTCATTAAACAGAGAGTCTGTGAACATCTAGAAGGCAATGCCATAATCACAAAAAAGTCAACATGGATTTCTCAACAACAAGTCATGCCAGACTAATCTGATTACTTTTTTTTTTTTGATAAAATCAAGTGTGATGTTGGTTATCTACTTATAGTCCAGTTGTCGGCTTAAGGAGCTGCCTTGAGATTTTACCTGAATTAACTTTTGAAGTGAAAGTAACAAATCCATTTTCAGACTTTGATGTGAGACAAGTTAATTGCAGAACTTTCATGAATGCTCACTTCTTCTTTTGCAAACTGCTTTCTTTCTTGACTCATATGTTAGATTGCTCAACACATAGTTTTAAATCCTCCTCCATCCCATTGGCCAAAACAGAAACTCAGCAGGAGCAGTTTTAGTATAATGAAAACTATTCTGTATGATTCTTCCATCTATCCCAACTTGGAACACCATATTCATGTAGCCTCCCTTTTTAAAAAATCTTTGTACCCCTTCATTCATATCTAATTAAAGATGATAGTAACTAATTGTTTTCCCACTAAGTTCCACTTTTTTCATTCAATAAAATGGAACACACATGAAGAACAATCAGTCCAAATGCTAATAGGGCAATCTTACAATTACATCAAGTAATTTTGTGTATCTTCACTGAAGTGTCTCCTACATAAAATGTTTCATGATTTGGCTGAAATCCAGTCTGCTTTCTATGAAATGCTGCAATTTCCCTGATTATGTTGTGGAAGACAATCACAGTTTGTTGGAAGAAATTCAAACTGCACTGATATTAGTTTGTTCTTTGCCAGATATATTGATTTTGTGATTATGTACAGCCTGTGGAGAGGCTTTTTTTTAGAGGGAGATAGCAGTTTTGAGGGGCAAAATGGGTATCTTTCAGGGTATCTGTGAAATTCTTGCCATTAAGGTATATGGCATGGCCAGAGTGCTTCTTTCATCAATAACTCATTGCTAAGCGTGAAATAGGCTGTTTAGGATTTTAAGAGCCAAATGTAAATGTGTTTAATGAGCCACAAGGGAGCTGTGACATGGCTGGGAGAAAAGAGGCTTTTAGACTAGCAGCAGATGTAGACAAAGGTATTAGATTTCAGTCTGCAAAAAAAGTCAAAGACAAAGAGCATGGAGATGGTGGGCCCCATATATATGAGGAGGTGTCAGATTTTGGAAGCCTAAACAACTGTAGCTTATTTAAACAGTAAGAACTGAAGCAACAACCATCAGAGGCCGAGGCAACTGAGGTCTACAACTGTCCCAGAGAGAAAAGATTACCGTATATATTCGTGTATAAGTCGACCTCATGTATAAGTCAAGGGGAAGTTTTGGGACCATAATCATGGCTTTTGATATGACTTATGGATAAGTTGAGGGTAAAACGTGGGGGCATGTAAGGAAGGATGGAAAGGACAAAAGTGAGTTCTGTCTGCCAAGGCAGGGAAGCATCAAAAAGTTCCCACCGCTGCTGCCATTCTTATTTCTTGGTATTATAATAGGCTACTTCCTCAGCATGAAGAGTGGGGTGTCCAGCGGCACATCTTTGACTATTACACCCCCATCACCTCTCTCTCTTTCTATCCCTCCCTCCCTCCTCCCTTCAGCCAAAGCCCTTGCAAAGATTCTGGTCTGGGCATGGAAAATAAAAGGCAAAACCTCTCTCTTTCTCTCCCTCTCTCCTCCTTTTGGCAAAAGCCCTTGCAAAGATCCCCGTCTGGGCATATGAGCAGTATTACTATATTGATCTGTATATAATAAAAATTGACCCAGAATTTTTGAATCTATTTTGGGGCATAAACTTATAGATGAGTATATATGGTATGTGAAATTAAGGGCTGCTCCAGACTAGGCTAAAATTTTTGTAAATGGTGGTTTTTGTTGATGTGCTTATTGCTTCTGTACCTGAGATCTAAACAATGTTTTTCTTCTCCAATTACATTTCTCCATAATACTTATTCATGTTTGCCACTTACTCCATAGCTGAATGTGGTTCTTCTTCTTGTCCCCAGTATATGGAGGCATGGAGCGTGGTGTCTTCAGTACGCTGATGACACCCAGATATACTTCTCCATGACCAGATCATCAGCTCAGACTTCAGATGGTGTCTGTCCTCTTAATGACTGTCTCAGAGCGGTAATGGACTGGATGAGGAAAAACAGATTGAAGCTGAATCCAGACAAAACGGAGGTACTGACAGTCACGGGCCCGAAACCAGGCTTGGGAATACAGTCTCCAGTCCTGGATGGAGTCACACTCTCCTCCAAGGACTGTGTTCGCAGTCTGGGGGTGCTTCTAGATTCGTCGCTTCACATGACTAGTCAGGTGAATGCAGTGGTCAGGAGCACCTGCTGTCAGCTTCGGCTGATATGCCAACTGCGCCCTTGTCTGGACATGAGGGATCTGGAAACTGTGCTGCACACTCTGGTAACCTTGCACCTGGATTACTGTAATGCACTCTACATGGGGCTACCCTTGTGCTTAATCTGGAAACTTCAATTGGTACAAAATATGGCAGCCAGGTTAATTGCCGGAACATCTAGGAGGGAGCACATAACACCGGTGCTCAAATCCCTCCACTGGCTGCCGAATAGTTTCTGGGCACAGTACAAGGTGTTGGTTTTGACCTTTAAAGTCCTACATGGCTTGGGTCCATCTTATCTTCAGGACCGCCTCTCCCTGTATGATCCCCCCGCGCACTTCGGTCCTCTGGGAGGAATCTGCTGCAGCCCATGAAGATTAGACTTTCGCAGACCTCCCAGAGGACTTTTTCCATGACCGCTCCTAGACTTTGGAATGGCCTGCCGGACGAGATTCATCATATCACTACTCTGGCTGCCTTTAAAAAGGCAGTAAAGACGGATCTTTTCCGGCAGGCCTTCCCGGAACATCTCCCTGGCTAATTGGTGGTGATCCTTTGCTCATCCTTTGGCCGCCATGGCATGTCCACCCTATATAGTTTTATTGTTTTATTCATGCTGTTGTTTTTAATTCTAAGTTAGTTTAATTCTGTTTTAACGGGTGGGAGGGTTGGGGAAGGGGATTGGTGTTTTAACTGTCCTTTTTTAATTGTTGTATGCCACCTCGATTGCCGAGCAGAGGGGGGGATATAAATAAAAGTTATTATTATTATTAATATTATTATTATTATTATTATATTTTGATACATTTAGAATTTCATCCACATTGGCACCTATTGTTGTCTTTCATTTCATTCTGTGTTTGTGGAGCACTTTCTGTGCACAATTATATGGATGGAAGGTATTAACGTCTATGTTTTTGCACTCCATTTGATAATTTTCAGATTCCTACCTGCTGAAATCATTTTCTCCCTTTCCTCTTTTCTTTTCATGCATGTACTTTTGTCTAGTGCTAGACAACAATAGTGCCTAATTTTTTTTAAAAAAGATCTCTTTTGCGTTAGAGCACTTGACTTTTATTTTCAAAAACCCTCCAGTTTTCAAACAGGGAGTTCAGAGGTAGAGGATGACTAGAGGAGGTAACAAGAATGAAGGTAAAGAGGAGGGGATCAGAAGGAAGAGATCAGAAAGGGTGGATTCTAGCCTGCTCCCTATCTCAAGCTGTTGTATTCATCAAGAACCCAAATGGATGTGAGAACAACTACAATAACCAGTCAAAACTAGTTACAAGAGTTTGCAAGCTTGTACAACAACAACAACAACAAAGATAAACTGGATGAGCCCTTAGCTCTAAATTTTGTTTGGGTTCTGGCATTATTTTTTGTTTTATTTGTTAATGTGTTTCATTCTTGTTAAAAGAAATTGTAAAAATCAAGACATGAGGCCGCTTTTCTGAGTTTTCTCCATCATTTGCACTGAGCAAAGTGAGCTTGAGTTGAGTAGGAAGGTTCTGACTGTAAGAATCATAGCCATGTGTAAAAACAAAGGTATTACATGGAAATAGTGAGCTCAGATCATAGGATGGGATAGTATTCAAAGAGATAACCATGTCAGTCTGCTTTAGTATAAAGGAACAAAGTAGCACCTTTGAGATCAACTGAGAAGAAGAAATTTCTTGTATAAGTTTTCATAGACTGAATCCACTTCATTAGATGAAAGAATATAGCATTTTATCCATATATTAACATATATTTTGGCCCAATAATTGTGCATCTGATGAAGTAGCTATCCAAGCTGCTATTGGATTCCTTTAGGCCTTTTTATGCATTGGGATATGCAGTTTCATTACCATTCACATTACATGATAGACAGGGAATTTTGATGCAGTTTGGAACAGTTACTTTTGGACAAGCAGCACAGAGCTTGGTAAAATTAATTTTTGGGTTGTAACTGGCTCGGGAATTCTGGGGGCTATAGTTAAAGAGTAACTTTTGCAAGCTGTGGAGGCTGCCATGTTGGATGCTTTACATGTAGTATCACCATAATTTAACTGGAAAGAGGAAAGTTCATGCAGCTTCTCAACAGTTAATGAAATGCTGCTGCTATAATGACAATGGTAATATGTGATTACATGTTCTGAACATTTCTTTCTCCTATTTGATGTCAATCACCACTACAAATGCTTATTACATAAAAAGTCATCCAGCTGCACATTAATTGTACACCAGCAGAGAAGGAGCCTCAGGGAGAACTCTCAAACCATGTGTGGTGTATAAACCCCAACATTTAACAGATGGACTCTGGGACACGTGTTGCTGAGCCATATCAGAGTGTGGTCAGAGGGTGTGCCCGGGCAACAGGATGGCAACTTTGATAATGAGGAAGGACACACAAAGCTGCTACTTTAAGCCAAAAAATACTAATATTTATGTACTGAGTTTAGGGAGGGCAAAACTCTGTCCTCACCTTTCCTCTCTCCCCTCTGTGTTAACAGAGTGTAAACTGCTTTTGCACTTTGAATGCAGTCTACAACAATTGAAGTAAGCCAAGGATGAAGTAGGAAGAAGTGAGAAAGTGGGACATTTTAAAAGCAGATAGGAAAGTGGGATGGTAAGGTATTAAGAGGACTTTATCACACCAGGCTGCTAAGATGCCACAATCATGTTAGTGCATGAAATGTAAATCTGTCTGTTTTGAGGGTGTTATTTTCACAGAGCTTTTCAAAGGTGCCATGGTGCTGCTATAACCTTGGGCTCCATCTTCTGCCTGCCTTCCTGCCCTATGCCCTTCCTGGCATGCCTTTCAGTCTCTATTTTTATTTTTAAATTTTTCAATTGCTCAGTCACAGCAATTGATTAAGTAAAAGAAAAGAAAAAAGAAAGAAAAGAAAAGAGATTGAAAAAAAGAAAAGAAAAACAGCCTGCATGGGAATAGTGAGGGAGAGGGGGAGAGAGGAGCATAATCACACTCACACTCACTATGTGACTGCCTCATATCGGAGCTGCAGCAGGAAGAACTTATCCCATGTGAATCATTTAGTGGAAAAGCAATGCAATTGGGAGTTACTGATGGGTTTTGCCCATCAATGAAAAGGAGTGCTTCAGGAATGGATGGAAGAGGAAACAGCTACAGGATAGACATGGTGTTGTATGATAAGGTACTGCCACAGACACTACTATCTTGCTATAATTCTGCTTTGGCAGCGTCATGTGGTAAAGTCCTGGAACTATACCTGCTGAACTGGGATAGTTGGAGGGTATGGTGTTGCTGGTGGAGTCAGGGTGTCCAGATATCTTAACTGCAAAGGAGGACAAGACACTGCAACCTGTAGGACTTTCAAGAAAAATGTAGAACATTACAAAACAAAAGCTTAAAACACTAATAGAAATATAAATTCATATGTCTTACTCAAGCTCAGAAAGGAGGACATTTTGAAATTCTTCTTAGACAAAAGGTTGTAATGTAGGACATGTCCTGGAAAAGGAGATCACCCTGGGTGGAGTTAAATCTCTAATTGGTCATGCAGTTGACAATTTGCCCTTCAGCAGGTCAGTATAACTTTATTTGAACATTGCCTGAGCAGAATGGGAGCTATGGCTGCAAAGCCACTTTCAACACTGTTCCAGTAACACCTGAGCTGAGGTGTTCATCTGGAAAGTAGAATTGATATGATTACTTCAATGCCAGCAGTTATTATTTCATTATATGCTTATGCTTATGGTTTGGGAGCTCCAGAGCAGTTAGTGAAAATACTTTTGAACACCGATAACATCCTCAACTTAGAATTGCTTTTAAAAATCTTGTTCCAGAAAAATCAATACGCTTTGTGGGCTGGGATGCTAAAACACGTCAATATTTGTAAAAGAAAGTTCATTTCTATATGAAGTGAAATGTTTTTTCATAAAGCTCCCTGTAGGAGTATGTTTGTTGTTAATAAAATCAGCTTTTATAACCAACCCCCCCCGATATTTAATAATCATTAGAGACAATTAATGATTAGAGGTGCCACCCCCAGAAAATGTGCATCTCTCAGTGTTTATGAAAATTGCTTTACCTTTAAAAAACCTATGCAAAAAGCATTTGTTATTTTAATGTTTCCTGTCTAAGCAGGGACAAAATAAGAGGCATTAGAGGACAAGGAACAGAAAATCCCTCTGAATTAATTGTAGTGAAAATAGTGCTAAAAGGAGGAGTTGTAGATGCACTTAAAAAAATCCTCTTAAAAATGAAAGTATAATAAATATATTGTGATATTTGAAAGACATTTTCATAAGTAGTAACTTAGCTGAAATTACAACAAGAAGTTACTTCTACTTGAGGATTTAGAGATGGACAGAGTTTGGACAGTACAGGTTCTGGTAGTACAGTTTATGATAGGTACACATCACACTGAGTATACTCTTCAATATCTTTCTCCAGATCATTCCATGTTTGTTTTGTCATTTTCTTTGGTTATTTACTTATTAATGATTTTGTAAAGTTATATTGGGTCAGATTCATTCCATTGTCTCTGTGTGACCTTTGTTTGGTTAGT
This sequence comes from Phrynosoma blainvillii, assembly GCA_026167975.1. Taxonomy (NCBI): domain Eukaryota; kingdom Metazoa; phylum Chordata; class Lepidosauria; order Squamata; family Phrynosomatidae; genus Phrynosoma; species Phrynosoma blainvillii. Next base: position 276,198,217 of record JANUYF010000001.1, read on the forward strand.
TATTCAGCCAGAGTGATATTCCACAGATTATCTACCAGTTAAATCTTTATATGATTCACATCTTTCCCCCTTTTATGGACTGCATTTGACTTTCATGTCAGCTCACATTGTGAGATCTCACATCTTCTGAAAACCAGTGTTTGCACCTTTATACCACTGGATGGATAAAAATAAAGCTAGCTCCCAAAATACTGTTCATTAAGCATTCCTAAAATAGTTAATCTCTGAGGTATGTAACAGATTTAGCAGCCATGATGGCATATGGTGTGTGATACTTAGGCTTTTACTGGCAGCCATGTGGAATGTCCCACATAACTCATTTGTGGCTTCATCATTGGAGAGGGATATAGTTATTCCAGACTTAATAAAATGACTAAAATAAACATTAACATATTTTAAATATATTTTAAGCTGTAATCAATTGTAATTTTTAAAAAAAGTCATATAAAGGTTTATGAGGATTTCAGCTTGCTGCAGCACTTGATAGCCAAAGTACTAGTGGAGAAAATCCCCTTGAAAGGTAGCTTCTTAACTGGATCGGCTTCACAAAAATATCAGCTTTTGTTGTGCTGAGTCAGCTATCTCAGGCCCACAGATGTTGTCAAGCATGAATAATAGCTTCAAGAAAAAGTATGTACCAGTCAGTCCATTTTCAAATACAGATCACTTTATTTAGCTTAATTCAACATTTCTCTTTCAGCTGATGAGCCTGACTAGGCCTCAAGCACAAGGGCATTCTGCTGAAGTCAGAAAAGTCTGATGTGTTTTTTTCTTCCTGATCACACACGAAGTTAAAAAAAAAGCTAGAGACACTTTCTATTTTCTAAAGCAATTAAATGAAACTAGTTTTGTTCTACAGTCAGAACAACTTTCATCATATAAGTTTGAGTACCAGGTAATTGGTTAGTGCCAAACCAGGCAGCTATTTCAAAGCTCTCCCATTCACAGACTTTAAAAATTGCTAGAAACAACATTAATCAGAAATTGACTCATAATCTGGAAACTATGCTATGGATTCCTTTAATCGAACACCACCACCACTGCTTAGATTTATGCAAGAGGAAAACACAGCCTTCATAAGCAGCAGACCCAACAAAAACTATCTGATTTACAAAGAGAGCCATGACTACTGTATTTGATTTCTGTTGCATGTACAGGCTGGAAGCGTAAATCATTAGCCTATTGCAAAATGTGGGGGACATTTCAGCAGTAAACATTTGAAGTAGACAATTTCTGGGGCTGCTAAAAAGACCCTTTCAAGGAACAAGACACAAGAGCAACTGTAAAGCTGTCTCTATTCATAGTCTTTGAAATATAAAACTGTGAACTCTGACCACCAAGAAATGTCAGGAATGCCAAGTGATGTTTACAGCAACTGAAGCCCACAGGTTATTTCAGCACAACTTTGTGATACTTTACTAAATATCTGTAGAGTGACATTATTACTGTACTTAATTTTCACTGTAGTCTCTGAATCTGTCATTTTTAATTTGATCTTCCACTCTTCATGCAACATAAAAGAATGCTTTTATACACAACAGAATCTGGAACAGTGGGGCTCTTGCAACCAGTCTACGAGAACCAGATGTGTACATAACACTTTCTTAAAATAAACATTCCACTGTATTTTTGGTGATGAGTTATCTACAGTTTTGCCTACCATATGTGTCATCTGTGATTACAAAGGCTGATTGAAGGAAGGCATAGGGAATGGATTAGTTAGTCTTTTGATCCTTTCTAATTCTTTCATGCTGTGATAAGAGGAGCAAAGAATCTAGTTTCATCTTCATGGCATACACACGTTACATATCTATCCATTTTTGGCGCAAGTATCTGAGGCCCATGAAAACAATCTACATCTAAAGTACGACTTCCAATAGTTTATAGCACAACACTTTTAGAATTCAGAGTTTAAAATCTTCCATTATCTTGTTCTACAATCACCGCATTGCCTAGTCAGATCAACCATAGGATCAGACACCTATAGAGAAAATAAAGAAGAATATGTAATAATTCTCCTGTGGAAATGAGAAGCCATGCGGTTGATTGATAGTCCAAAGGTCAAGAGCCAGGGTACCCATCAGAAGCTGGGGAACCAAAACTGACAGGGGTACATGGAGAAGAGTAGTCTGGATTTGAGAACAGGGCAAAGTCTCTGAACTGGCTTGGATGTTTCTCACAGAGTGGGTGATCAATTTTGTTTCCAGCAACGATAGAGGGTTTGCTGCCTGCCTTACCTAGGGAAGGTTTGTTCAGTGCCAATAGCTGGCGCTGCGTCACTGAGCTGCATGTGTGTCAAGTCTCTCCCCAAATACTCTAGTCCTGCTATTATCTCTGAGAGAGACACAACAAGTAATTTGTACAGGGAGATTACACAAGGGGATGGGGACAGTGAGAAAAGAGAATACTGAAAGAGACTTGATGACACCATCAGTCAATTCTGTTTGGTCAGTTGCTGGTTTTCATAAGGTAAGACTTGGCTGATTGATCAGTAAAGAAAGAATGAACTAGGTGTGACCATAAAACTAATTACATATTTGTGTTACAAGAAGAAACATATTCAAGACTTGGATGTGCACATTGCTTCTTCTCCTGTCAAGCATACAGCCATGAGGAATAGATTAGAAGCGTCTACTTCCTGTCTTCAGCTAGCTGCATTTAAGTCCTCTGATTGCCTAGTAAACTGGATAATCTTTAGAAGCTCTTCTCTGAATCCCCTCACCAAATGAGATGAAAGAAGTGGCCATTAAGAAAAGGGTCTTCTTAGTGATGGTGCCCAAGGCACTTCTGGCAGAATGCACTTTCCAGAAAGGCTCACTTTGCACAAAGGTGAAGTCTACCAAGTTGTTCTCTTCTTTGACACTAATAGCTTCCATTGGGCAATGTGGGAGACGATTCTGAGACAAGGTTAAGGTAATGTAAAGCAAAGCAGCTTCATTTATATACTGCTTCATATCACACTATGGGATGTCTAAGCGGTTTACAACTGTAAGCTCATTGCCCCCCAACAGTTGGGTACTCATTTTAGCAACCTCGGAAGGATGCAGGCCTGAGTCTAGCCTGAGCCCTGGCTAGTATTGAACTCACAACCTTGTGGTCTATGAGTGAGTGGCTGCGTGTATTTGCTTTTACTAAAGTTAAGGAAGTCATGAGAGCCAGTGTGGTGTAGTGGCTTGAGCATTGCACTAGAACTCTGAGAGATCAGGATTCTAACCCCTGCTCAGTCATGGAGACCCTCTGGGTGGCCTTTGGCAAGTCACACACAGCCTCAGAGGAAGTCAAGAACAAACCCACTCTGAACAAATTCTGCCAGGAAAACCCCATGATGATTTCATCTTAGGGTCACCATAAATTGGAAATGATGTGAAGACACAGAACAACTTAAGCTAGAACTGATTTAGTAGGATATATTCTATTCTATCAGTTAAGTCCAGATTTTCTATCAGCTGAAACAAATTAAAAATTCCAAGTAGATCAGACATAAACAACTTTTGATCTTCTAGATGTTGTTAGATTGTAATACCCATCATCCCTCACCATTGGCTACAATGGAAGTGGCTCATAGGAGTTTCAGTCCAACAATGTCTTGAGGCCAGCTGTAAAATATAAAATTCTACATTAACCTGAAAGTGTGGCTGAGCATAAAACTTGTCAGTACCTTTTGAAGGCCTTTTGGAGAACAAATGGCATATCTGCCAAATAGTGTTATATCACTTTTCATATCACTTTATCTGTTTCATCTATGTCCCAAGGAATCTTGGATCTTGTGGTTTAGTGAGCCTTTTAGAATTCTTTGCTAGAGAGGTCCAGTGCACTCCCCCTAAACTACAGGTCCCAAGACACTTTGATACAGTCTTTGTTCCCATTTCTCTAGGTACCTTGGCTGCTAGAGTTGTGTCCTGAAGTTAAACTCTTCCATATCCATGGGACAAAAACCCAGACTCAAAGATTGTGTATGTGAACACTATGAGTGTCAGCTGCCCACAGTAAAATGACAACATACTTTGATGGCATTCTTTTTAAAAGCATACTCACCAACCCAAATTTGTTTCTATAGGTCACTCTCTGATGAAGGAAGGTATCCTGTCATCTCCCATCCTTATAACCATGAAAACCAAGTAGATAAACAACCCTGGAGCCTCTAACTAATGGATTCCTAATCAAAGGTGTGAAAAAAAGTTCTCTTGAATGTCCAGCATTAAATACAACAATAGATAGATATTGGCTCTAATTACAGTTACAGTACAAAGAATATTCAGTGTACACAACTACCTTCAGCTGAATTTTTGGGTGAAAACAGAGAGCTCTACAGTGATTATTTTAAGTTAATTCATCTTAGACAACTCAGAAGAGAAAAATAAAGGGGAAAAAGGGAAGATCAAGTCAATGCTTTTAAAAATCTCTTTCAAATGATGTCAACTCCTTGAAATCACTACAAGAAATTGTGGCAAGGAGGCAGCAAATACACTGAGGGAGGTCAAGAAAGACAGAAGTCTGGGAAGACAGGGAGAGAATGAATGTTGGGGAGAATAATTTCACTTATTTTTCTTTTTCTCTGTCAAGGGAAAGAAAAAGATATAGTATGTTGCATTATATCTATAAATTCACGCCATGGAATTACGTCATCAGAGAAAAGCAAATATAAAATGTGTAAATTCACAAATGTGATAAATGCCAAACAGTATCAACAAACCTGACTGATATTAGTGACGAGCATCTGTAAAGTTTATTTTTAATGTAAAAAAAGAACCCTTTTCTTGTCTAGGTTTAGCTAATATTTCTCTCTTTATGTATTTAGAACAATTTTATATCATTCTTCAGCTAATTTTTTTCTCTCTGGGTGGATTTCAAAGAATAAAACTTTCTTTGCTGTCATGCAAGGCTTTTGTGGTCCCTTCCAACACTAGGATTTTATGATTCTAAGTCTGCAGTTCAAAAGTGTCCATGTGTATATGCGCCTTCAAGTCACCTATCTAGTTACAGTGACCCTATGAATTTCATAGGATTTTCTTAAGTACGAAATACTCAGAGGTGATTTTGCCAGTTCCTTCCTCTGAAACATAGCCTACCACATCAAGTATTCATTGGTCTCCCATGCAAGTACTAATCAGAGCTGACCCTACATGGTTTCCAAGATAAGATGGAGTCTGTTGCATTTATGGTATTTTGGCTCTATTGTAATCCAAAAGACAGGACACAAAAGGAAATGGGATTGTGAGAAAGGAGGAGGGGAAAAAAACCCAAACTTGCACATTTGTTCTGGCATTACAAAGTTCAGCAGGTAAGTTGTTTATCATTTTAAAATTAATTAGTTGCCATTAAAGTCATTGGGGTCTGGTGGCTTCCATATCAATGGGACAGTGAATCAATTCTGGGTTTTAGTTTGAACTTAAAGATGCTATTCATAGTGCTGAAGCTATGCTGTGGGTTGGGTTTACTATTTAGGTAGTTTCTGTATAGTTTAAGCTAAAACCCAGAATAGATTACTGACCCAATGATACAGTTTTTTTTTAAAGCAACTCTACTTTTGTGTTTTTTCAAAAGTACAGCATGCCTTCCATATTCATGGATTCTGCATCCATGGATTCCACCATCCATGGCTTGAAAATATTCCACAAAAAGTATTTCCAAAAAGCAAACCTTTAGACCATTTTATATAAGGGACACAATTTTACTACACCATTGTATTTAATGGGACTTGAGAATCCGCAGTTGTTGGTATCCATGGGGGGTCCTGGAACCAAACACCAGCAGATGCCAAGGGCTTACTGTAATTCAAATGGTTACTTTTCCATTATTTAAACAAACAAACCAGAATATTGCAAAGGCCATAGACTGTGGTACAAAGCATAGACTCATAGACTCATAAATTTGGAAAAGACCACAAGAGCCATCCAGTCCAACTCCCTTCTGCCATGCAGGAACACACAATCAAAGTACTCCCAACAGATAGCCATCCAGCCTCTGTTTACAAACCTCCACCACACTCCAAGGTGGCATGTTTCACTGTCTCTTAATGCCAGGAAGTTCTTCCTAATGCTGAGGTGGAATCTCTTTTCCTGTCCCCTTTTTGTGACTACAGAACTCACAAGTAAGCACAATGCATAGCATGAACCAAACTTTGACTCATGTGATAGTCCTCCTTCTTTAGTGAGGCCACATCCCACCACTGTAAAGAAACTAAGAGTTACAGTTACACAAAAAGAAGTTACCTCTCATTAAGTTACAGCTTTAATGTAGCTATGGGGGGGAACAGATGGGCAGGAAAAGGTGGCTTGAAGTGATCTTTTCCAAACCCACAGAGAAGCTGCACCAAATGCACCACCAACCCCAAGGATGCTGTGAAGGTGAAGGGGCCAACAGCATGGGGTGAGAGCAATTATGGCTTTTCTAAAACTGCAGTCATAGTTTCAACTGCACCACTGACCCTGAAGACGGCATAAAGATAGATGTAGCAACTACACAGAGTGGCAGCGAATTCAGCCTCAAGCCAGGGCAATGCTTTAATTTTTTTCAGCTCCATTCAGTGCATATGCATGAGTGCAGGAACAAAGAAGAACCAACTGCAATGATAAAAACTATATTGGCATCACCATGCACCTGTGCAGAATCGCAGCTGCACTGCTCACATCAATAGAACAGTAGCAGCAACATCATGGATGCCATGTCACCCATATTGCCTGCACTGGCACTCACCCTGCAATCCATGGGCAGAGCAGCCAGCAGAATGGTGCTCCCACTGACCACATCAACACCTGCATGCATCAACAATACTGATCAAACAGAGGAATCCAAGACAACTGATAGGACCTTATCATACGGGGTCTAAAGCAGACCTAATCCAAAGGGTATCCGTAGCTAATACATATTATTTCCCCGTGTTTACACACAACGTTGCACCGAAACTCGGCAGAACCTGGAGCTAATCCATAACGAATTGAGATCTTTTGACATTCAGTTTTTCGGGGAAGTACAACCGAGCTTTCGGAATCATTGTGCAATGGCCGCGCAGGAGAAATACATATGATCGCGCAATACATATTGTGAAGCATTTCCCCGCCCTGACCCATGGTTCCCCGCGCTACTTCCCATGGATCTGTGAGGAAGCATCTTATGACGTGTCCTTCCTGTTTGGATTGGGCAACAAATGGGACGGGTAAACATGGTCCTCTCTTTGTAATTTATGGGATTTTCTAACTTGTGTGTGCACGGAGAATACGTTTCCAGGATGCGTGTCCCGGGAAGCGTGATAAATGCGCTATGGCGGTAATTGCGTGTGGTAGGCATTTACATATTGCGGGAGCTCTTTCAGTTCATTTTGGTATAGAACTGAATTTATTCTTATTTCGGTTACTTTTCGCTTCGTGGCCAGCGTGTGATAAGGTCCTTAGAGTGGGTGCTACAGGCATTCTGCAGTGTGTTGCCAGTGCTGCCATCCTGATGCCAGAGGAGAAACACCCACACCACTGGTGGATGTACCCCAGAAGCACTGAGTGGTGGGATGAGTTTGTCACATCCATCTGGTCCAATGAGCAATGGAGAACATGCCCCTTGCCCTCTTCCACAGGCTAGTGGAAATATTCCATCCTTAACTGGAGAGGTCAGACACTCTCATGAGGGAAGCCATCCTGGTGGAGAAGAGGGTTACCATGGCTATCTGGGCACTTGCCCACAAAGGTAGCTACAAGTAGACTGGGCAACAGTTTGGGGTTGGCACTACCACCATGGGTGAAGTATTGGTGATGTTTGTCCTGGCCACGGAGAAGCTACTGCTCTCGTGGACTGTGTACCTGAGGGACACCCATCAGGTAAGTAAAGTCACATGAGCACCTACACCCTGCCTGTCATTATTCTTACATTGTTCTGTCATTATGTATGTACAAAGAGGAATGACTGGGAGAGCCCTTCCTGTGTGCCATATCATTTTAACTAAGATGTTTTAATACTTTCTGGTTTAATACTTTTTTAAGGGGTGGGTGGGTTTTGGGCTTTGGGGGATTTATATTGTATGTAATTTTAATTGTTGTTAGCCACCTCGATTGTTCTCAGAGGGGCGGGGTACAAATTATTATTATTATTATTATTATTATTATTATTATGCCAAAGTTGTCATTAATCCTCCACTTCCCCTCCTTCTTGTCATCAGCAGATCATAGATGGCTTCCCCCAAGTAGTGGGTGCCATAGACTGTAAGATTGTGCCACCCTTGGGGTGGAGGAACAAATTTGTCAACTGAAAGAAACTTACTCCATCATCCTCCAGGGGACATGTGGCCACAAAGGGTGCTTCATGGATGTAAAAATTGGGTGGGTGGGGTCGACCCATGATGCATGGATAATTCAGAACTCTGTCATCTTTGAGATCATGGAGGCTGGCATCTACATGCCAGGGAACCCCACCATCACCCTGAGGGGCCAGCAGATTGGTCCTCCTGAATGCCCTCACCAAGGAAGCAGCTGCAAGAAGGGTGATGAGTAGTACCAATCACCCTAACTGGGGATTCTATCACCAGGCTTCCCATGCCCTACATCACCAGGGCTTTGAGAGGACCCTCAAACAATGCAGAGCAAAGTTCAAAGCCCTGAAGGGGGTCTTCTTTGAAGCCCTGGATGACTATGGGGAACACTCTCCATTTAGGAAGCAGCCATCCTTTTATGACCAGCTGCATGACCTGTGGTTGAGGGCAAGCACCCACGCTGGGAGGATCATCATCCCTCAGGTAAGTGCCCAGCCCCTGTCATGCTCCCCAATGCCCATTCCTACCCCCACTCCTGCCTATCCCTCCCCTTCCAATATGCTTAAACTAATGGTGTCTATTCTGTCCCCAACCACAGGCATGCAATAACAGTGGTGCCATGGAGGACAGAAAGGGCATGGGGATGCAGCCAGTTCCCCCTCCTCCACTGTGGAGCCTGAGGCCACCCCTGCCAGGGAGGGCCAGGTAGATGAAGAGGGAGCCCATGCCATCCAGCGGTAGCCACAGGAATCTCCCATGCCACAAGGTAGGTCACCATGGGGAGGGCTGATGGAAGCATGGTATAGCCTCCATTACATTCCTGTCTCTCCCCTCCCCCACCACTTCCCATAGCAGCTGTGTAACTGGTTTCTCCCCCTTTCACAGCAGGTCCTGCTAAGGGGGAACCTGGGCCAAGCCACCATCCAGCAGCTGAAGAAAAGGATGGGACTCTGGCTGCCACCCTTTGACCCTCATCCTTGAAGCCCAGGAGCAGGACTTGCAATGAGGTGAGAATGGCAGACTAACAGGGGGAGGGAGTGTATTTTTTTGGGGGGGGAAATCCAGGAACCCTGGTTGTGGCATAGGGTGATCAGGTCCACAGCTACTGCCTAACCATCCTTTTCTCTTGTTTTTCCCTTGCAGATTGCCAGATGGAGGAGCGGATTGCTGCCCTGGAGGCGAACATGCAGAAGCTCCAGGAAACCATGGCAGCCATCCTGTAGCCCCTGGGTCCCCTCCACCATTGACTTCCAATCTCCTCTTCCCTGTCTCTGATGTACCTTCCCCTTTGTAAATAGTTTGTCATTTTTGTGAATAAAACATTTTTTAAAAAAAATTGTGAAGGTTTATGCATACATGCCTAGGATCAATAGAGGATCAATGATGCACCTCCCTCTCCCCTTCCCCATTGTAAATAGTTTATTGCTTTTGTGAATAAAACATTTTAATTTTTTTTTTAAATGTGACATTTTATGTACCTGTGCACAGGATCAATGCAGGGAACCAGTGAGGTGGGCATGGTGTGGATAGTAAGGGATGGGTTAGCCTTGGGAAGGGAGATGCTGTTTGAGAAGATGATGGTGCTGACTGCCATGTCACTGGTGATGAGTGCTGGATCTCCCTTACCCTCTAGGTGGCCTCCCCTTTGGGCACCTCAACCTTTCACTTTGCAGGTGGTGATAGGGCTCTGTCACTGCCAGCCATCCGAGGAGGCTGGCAGATTCATCTGTGGGGTGTTGCTCAGGGATCAATTTCATAGCAACCCTCTCTTCCAAGGCCAGGGGCTGGCCCTCTTTTGTCTGCCCTCCTCCACAGCCCTGTCTTCTAGGGCCAGGGGGGCAGCCCTCCCTCCTCTGCTCTGTTCTACAGCCCCCTCCTGCTGGGGTGCGGGGGTGGCCTTCCTTCTTGTGCCCTACTCCACAGCTTTCCCCCTGCCACCAGTGCCACTTTGGGCTGCCCTCATGATTTCCACAAAGTCGGCTAGCAGATCAGTCTGCTCTTCTAAGGTGGCATTGAGGCATTCCTGCTGCTGGAGGGATCTCTCTTGGAACTCCTTCTAGTGCTCTGCCTCCTTCTCCCTGTGCTGATAGGAATGGTCCCCCTGTTCCAGAAGTTGCCTCATGTGGTCTGAGCTTCAATGAGTGAGCTGATGGCACTAGTGGTTGTTGCAGCTACTGAGCAATGCACCCTCTTCTTTTTCATCTCAGGGGTCATTGCAGCTCTGGGGCTAACTGTTTCTCATTCTATGGGACATAGCCTAGGGCACAGTTGGAACACAAAACATGTCTTGCAGGGATCAGGGGGGAGGGGAGAGGTAAGGACAAAGGAGGGTTGTTTAGGAAGACTGGATACATGCAGTTGGTGCTCATGGAAGGAACATGGTCAACACTACACACATATGAACGGTATCCCAGGAGCCCCCACAAACATGCCAGGATGTGAAGGTGGCATGCATTTAGTAAGAATATCTTCACATGTGTACATAAAATGTCACAAAAATCATGCAAACTGCTGTGCCTATTATATCCAAGCACACATGCGAGGCAATGCATTTATTGCCATTATTGGGGAATGAGTGTACTGTATGTGGCCTTGACATCATTCAACAGCTGACCAAATGTTCCACCACCTGTCCCGTCTTTGCCCCCACTGTCATCACTGGCCACCATACTAGCCCGTGGGAGAGGACAGCAGTCATGGTAGCTACTGGCCATGGAAGATATAGAGGTCCTCTCCCCAGCACAGGATGGTGGTCTCATGGCGGAGATGTCCACAGCTCTCTGAATGCAGGTTGTCTCAGGTGGTTCATCCTGGTCATCTGTGTAATGAGGGGTGAGGGTCATGACTGCCCTATGCCCACCCCAGTGCCATGTTTTCCCCCTGTCCCTTGCATCCCTTCCCAGGGCACATGGTGCATCTTACCTTGAGAGGGTACAAAAAGCTCCTGAGAGCATTCTGGCTCTGAGAGTCCTCCTCACCAACTCTGTGTGTTTGGCTGACTGGGACCCTGGCAACTTCACCACTGGTATATAATCATCTGCCATCCTTGAAAATGGGCATGGAGCTCCTTGTAAAAGGGCATGGTGGTGGCACCCCAGCCACTTCAGCCATTGTGATCCCTCACCTTTTGGTCTTTCAGCGACATTCCAGATCAGTGCGTTGGTGGCCCTTAGCCCTCATGCCTTCTGCCACCTCATCAAATGTATCAGCATGCAATTAGGAGTTTCCCAATTTGTCTAGCACATGTGGTTGTGACCACAAAGCTATCAGTCAGCCATCTCTGCAGTGGCCCATGACGTCCCTCTCCCTCTTTTCAGCTGGTTTGTGGATAGTACTGCCTTTATGCCCACCAGAGAAGATGATCACTGACGGAGCACTGCACACCAGTGTGCAGCTGCACAGGACCACCAAGAAAATGGTGCTGGAATGTGCATGGGAGTCCAGCTTGGAAGTGAAAGTGACAATTATCACTTTCTCCTCTCAGAACATCCTGTGGGGAAAACTTTTAGTGTCGCATAGTTGACAGGGGGCATGCGCTGGAGCTGGTGATGGATTCTTATTTACAGGTGCACCTGCAGCTGTGCATTCACACTGGTGAGTATGGGGCACTTTAAGTGAAACCCTAGTTGATATGGAACATGCTCTCACCCTCATTTTCATTCTATTTCTTTTACTGGTGCAACTGCGCCATGGTGTTTACATGGACATTTTAAATTTAGGCACCCCTTTTATGCCTCACTGATGTCACTGCATACAGATGTACCTACAAAGGTGTACACTTTGCTGGAAGAAGTGGGAAAAGTGGCTTGTTTTTGAAGTGCTTTTTCTCCTGATAAAGCAGCATGCGGGCGTTTTCATGCTGGCTTCAAAGTGTGCTTCATCTAAATGCCCTGCCTTCAAGTGGCCTGGAAGCACCTTATTTTGCCCATCTGTTCTGCCCCTTAGTGATGCCTTATTTAATAGGAAAGGAACTAAATAGAGGTAGATATTATAAATAATATTTCACCAGCTGTGGGGCTGAGGGTTTAGAATGTGACATTAGTTGCATGGTAAAATAGTTCTATGACAGTTCTACCATGAACACAAATCCCAAACTTACCATGACCACTTATCATCAGACTTATTTTGTATGGTAAATTATTTTCTGGAAACATTTCTTTTAATTGGGCAATGTGGATTTGGATAAAGAGAGCTCTATGGACCAATTTAGAACCCAGAGTTAATCCATGATCAAAGCAAGGAGGCATGCCTTAGCTTACATGTTCTAAATTGTTTAGAGATTGCTTAGTTCAGTATGAAGAGATATAGAAATGTAGCTGCTATTGCTATTGCCTTACCCCACCATTTCAGGGTGAGGTGCCCCCATCCATGAGGACCATGGGCCACCACTTGGATTTGTAGTATGACTGCAAATCAGTTCTCCCAACATTTGCAAATGCCTTGGAATAGAAGCACTTTTAGCAGAAGCAAGGATGTGCAATTTTCAGTGCCTCAGTCAAGAAGACTGAAAGAAACAAGGAAAGGCAGATTGCTGTAATGCAATATAGATTGTTTGTCCAGGATGGTAACTGATGGAAGAATCATAGAGATGGAAGAGATCACAAGGGCCATCCAGTCCAACTCCCTGCCATATAAAATCCTGGGATTTGCAGTTCAGGGAGGGATATTTAGAATTCTCAGCCAGAGAGCTCTAGTGTCTTTGAACAAACCACAAACCCAGGATTCCATAGGTTGCAGTCATGACAATTAAGGTGAATTCATGGATATATAATTGTGTAGTGTGAAAGGGTCCCCAGTGTAATGAGACATTCTACTTTAAAGACCCCTCCTTTGAAAAGATCAATTTAATCTTCTTTGAAATTATCCATTTAATTTTGGCCAGAAAAATTACTGTTCCTCATGCAGTGAATCCCAATGTTTCTACAAAATGTAGAGTTATGTCAAGCAGATCCAGGAGCACTCACCTCAACTGCAAATCATACTCCTTACTGAAAACATTTAAAAGCACCAGTGATGACCACTGCCAAACTTGGATACAAACTCTCTTTTTAAAAATGTATTATCAGCTGGTTCTCAGCTTAGTTAATGTTTGCACAGCACTTTGAAAATGACAGAGGATATGTAATTGCCAAGGATTATTGTTTTTATTATTGTAGCAGATGGAACCATTCCATCTGAGTGGATAATATCTCTCATCAATGATTCAGGGCTGCGCTTCTAGCTTAAAACTTCTTGCAAATCTGAGAGAATCATTTTGTACTTGGTAATTTGGCCAGTCTTCCAGATTTGATTTACTGTCACTGACCTTCTTTGGAACAGCATCCTTCCTAATCCTTCTCTGTTCATGTCTGTTGAGTTGAGGTTAGAAGTATAGAGGTTCTGTAAGGAGAACTTGAGCAAACTTCACTAATCCAATACAAATCATAACTAATAAGTACTGGTGTGGCATAATGTAAATACATATATTCACATGTGTAGCAATGGAAGGAGGGACAAAATGAAGATATTGTCCCATAAGCATTCTGCCTTCCAATGACACTTTCCTCAGGCCAAAATTTCTAATGTTGCAGAGTGTGAGAAAATTGGTCACACCTTGAATTCTTATATTTGCTGTGTGGCAGGACCTTTATGACTAACTGGTTTTTATTTTTACATGAGCTTTCATGGATGTAAACCCACTTCTTCAAATGCAGTACAGAGTGATAATAAATGCTCAGATATAAATCATATTTACACAATTGTAGGAGTAGGCTTGAATTCCATTACATTCCTTCCTGTGCCTACAACTGTTTAATTTTAATTTGATTTATATCAGAGCATTTATTATCATTCTGTACTGCATCTGGAGCTTTATATCCATGAAAGCTCATACCAGACATAAAGGTGCTGTCACATTTCTATTTCTTCCTTTCCCCCCTCCTCCTCCTTCCCTCCTCCTTTTTATACTGCAAGAGAGTAACACAGCTACTTCTTCAAAAACTAGGCTATTTGCTATGTTTGGTTTCACTTGGGAACTTTGCCTGCTCCTTTTATTTGGATGCAATGGTACATACTTAATGGAAATCAGTATTTTGAAATGCTCAATTGAAATACTAAGTTATTTCAGTGCCAGAAATTTGGGGATGAAGAATTTCATGGGAGGAGTCAGGATTCTTATGATGAGTAATGCTACACACTGATACACAATTCATTCTGTGTCAGTACTGCATGATTCAAATGATAAGAGGGTGTGGCTTATATAAACATTTTGCATTAAAGGACTTATCATCACCTTTGATGCTCATCAGTTGAACAAGGCAATGTCTTAAGGCATGTCACACAGCAACCTTGATGAACTAAGCACAACTGGGGCTGGTTATTTGGAAGGGGAAATTGTCTGTCATGAAAGAAGGATGCAAAGCTAAGAATAATACATAAAGTTCATCTCTGAAAACCAAAAATTATGCCACGTGGCTTCAATTCTTTGTAAGAGCTTCAAAAAGTTAAAATTTTGGATTACAGTATCTATACTTGCTAGGGGGATTTGACGGTTCTAGTTGTAAAACATAACTTCCCATGCAATGTTGAAAAAAATAGGTGAAAGATAGTTCAATTAAAAGAAAGATGTTTTCGAGACAGTTGGAAAAAAACCTTTCCAAAGCTATGCCCTTTCTTCACTGAAATAAGATTTCCTGACACATAAGGAGACAATGTGGAGACATCTCCACATTGTTACATACCAAATTGAAATAGTTCTCTATGAAAGTCTGCTTGGCTCCTTCTTATCTAGAGGCAGGCAAGTACATTAGATACTCAGTTACCACCATGCAAAAAGTTTTATGAGAAAAATAAATTAACAGACTGATTAGGTGTGAGAGCAGATTTCCAGAAACCATAGTTGTTCACATCTCAAAATTCTCTTCACTCACCCACCCATCCAGTAGGGTGGATGGATGAATATCACTACTTAGATCCCACTTTTCTATGTCAAGGCATACATAAAGCAATCCACAAAATTTAAAAATACAGTAATAAAAATACATTAAAATGCATCACTTAAAACAGTGATTCCCAACCTCTGGCCTTCCAGGTGTTTTTGACTTCAGCTCCCAGAATCCCAGACTATTGGCCAAGATGGTTCAGGCTTCTAGGAGCTGACATCCAAAACATCTAGAGTACCAGCGTCTAGGAATAACTTACTTGAAACACAGTGTGTATGTGCCTTCAAGTCATCTGTCAGCTTATGATGACCCCATAACCTCATAGGGTTTTCTTAGGCAAGGAATACTCAGAGGTGATTTTGCCAGTTCCTTCCCCTAAAATATAGCCTCCAGAATCTGGTATTCATTGGTGGTCTCCCATCCAAATACTAACTAGGGGTGACATTGCTTAGCTTCCAAGGTCGTCTCATCTTTCTCCTGGCATAGGAAAAGTAACTCAGAGAGGGGAAATCACACAATGTTTTCCTTTGGAAGTTGTTCCTTAACTTGAGCATTTCAACAGAAAAAACAGTAATTCATTTGTCTCCAAATTCACCTGTGGGAGGACAACAAGGAGAGGCTCAGAGGAACCAGAGGAAGATGTGGAAGAACTGTGCTTGACATTGGCTCCTGTGTTTGGCAGACAGAGAAACTCACTAAATGGGCTGGCTTGTGTCTAAATCCCAGGTACTTGCCCTTGAGAGCCAGTGAGGTGTAGTGATTTGTGTATTGGACTACAACTCTGAAGACCAGGGTTTGATTCCCTGCTTGACCATGAAACCCACTAGGTGACTTTGGGCAAGTCACATGCTCTCAGTTTCAGGGGACGGCAACGGCAAACCTCCTCTGAACAAATCATGCCAAGAAAACTCCATGATAGAGTCATCTTAGGGTCAACATAAGTCAGTAACGACTTGAAGGGTCACAGCAACATTTATCCTTGCTGGATTAACAGCAAGGTCCTGGGTAGGAATCTCCATGTAGGACTGCAGAAGAGACCTGGAAAGCTACATCAGATGAGTATAAGACAACACTGAAGTAGGTAGACTAATGGTATGGGTTATTAAAAAGTAGCTTTCCTGTGCTCACAATCTGGTTCCAGTTTGGCTTGCTGGATTTAATTCATCTCAGGTCTCCTGCTTCACTTCTGACATAAATTACACCCATCATTTTGATTTAGCATGGCTACCCCAACCTCCATCCTAGCTTAGACAAACTGCTTCCCCCAGGTTCATGTATAATGCCAAGGTCAGCCAACAACTATCATTTAAATGCAACCTATCCAGTTGTGAGATGACAATGAACTATGCAGTGTCAATGGAAAGTGATGAATTCAAATTAGTAACTCAACTAGTGCAGACCCTTCCATTTGGTATACACAGAAGTATTGAAGAACAATGGTTGGAAACTGCCATGTGCATGCACCTTAACATTTCATTTCTCACATGCTGTTTGGGGATTCTGGGTTCTGTGATCCAAAAACTTAATTTTCCATCTATGATTTCAGCAGTACAGACAAACTTGACGATGCCAATTTTAAATTCCAGCAAGTTAGAGCAACTTCTGAAAAAGACATAATTTGTTAAGGAAAATCAAACCATGACATTATATAACAGTTAGCTGAATATAATGCAAGTTGATCATAAGGCACTTACAATTCTTAAGAGAGTGGGTGCTCTAGTGGCAGGCATATAATTGTTTCCTTTCACATGGGGGACATTTTGACCTTACGTGTTTTGCAACTGAGTTCAGAGAGGGAAGACACGAGCTACTCCTGTTGAGAAAATGAATCCCAGTAACTGTAGTTAAACTCAGCTTCTTAAGAAATAACAGGTGGCTTTGCTGCTTTTCCATGCAAGCATTAATACAGCAGAATGTGAAGTTGCTTTGACATTGACCCATCTGCTACACACAAAGGGGAGTTGGCAACACTGTGCAGAACACCTTGGGCCAAAAAGTCAATCTTACACCTAGAAAACAATGTGAAAGATTTCCCATAGAGCTCAACAGTGGCAGGACTGAGCCCACATACAAGTAGTTTCTATACAAAACTAAACATTTCAGAGTGTTTGAAAGAAAATCTATTTTTTTAAAAAAGGAAGCTTAAAAGGAAGCAATGCCCTCCATCCCTATATGTATGAATTTGTGCCTGGGTCTGCTGAGACCCAATCTGACAGTAACTGAAAACCAGTGATGAGATCACAACCTTTCAAAATGAAGTTGAAGTATCTTCTGGTGGAGGGGGTGGGAATCATAATACAAATAATTTTTGGCTTTCAGTTCCAGAAAATAATATTCTAGATAAGAATTCTTTGTAGGTGTCATCCACCTACAAAATCCTATGATTCCACTGGCTAAAGCAATAGTAGTTAAGGCGTGTCAGACTAATTAAATTATATTTTGTGGATACTCTTTGAAGAAGAGAGAGTGATAATGTCACATTCCACTTACTCAAAAATGGGCAGACTAGGGGGGGGGGGATGCAGACGGGTGGCCCTGGGCCGCTCCAGGAAGCGGAGGATCAAGGCCACTGCTACCACATGCAGTGGCCCCAATCCTCCCTTTTGTGGCCTGGAAAAGAGTGGCAAAATGCCGCTCCTTTCAGAGCCGGCAAAAGGACACTCTAAGAGCCACCGTGCAGCTCTTTGGTGCCCCTTCCATCACAGCACAGTGCATCAAAAGTTTGTGCCGGAAGGAATGTTGTGCACTGTGCATAATGGCGCGTGGTGTCAGGATGCCTTTGGGGAGGGGTTGAGGCAGCTGGCATGCGGTTGCCTCTCCCCATCTCTGCCTCCAGGACAGCCCAAAGGGCCCATCTGTAGAGGCCCTATACTATGCAAATTTGTATAATATGGAAAGTAAATTTATTCTACACATTTTCATACTATGAAAAACTGGCTCATTAACTATGTTAGAGTTAGCAAACTTTATCTATCTGCATTAATTGCTAGTATGCATGTTTTCTGACTTCCTGTTAGCTTGCTTTTCCATACTCTCTCTCTTCCTGCATCACTTAATCTATAGCCATTTTCTCTTCTGTCTCTCTCTTCCATTACACCATGTATTTTACTATGCAGAACTATTAGTAAATAAAGGTATTTTATAAACGTTTAAAGTTGACTAAGCTTCTTTCTTTCTCTGTTTAGCCCTGTGGGTTGGTGGGTGTATAGGAGACTGGCTGTTGTTCAACTTCTACCTTGCGGTTTCACTATTCTTCTTGTGAGGTTCAATACAACTTCCCACATTCCAAAAAACTTTTGCACTGTTTTTCTAACAAGGCTATGTTTTAGCCTTGTCACTATTTGTATAGTAGGCACAGATCTAAGACTGTGAACATAGTGTAAAGTAGAATGCAAGACTTGGACAAGGGAAAATCAAGTTCATATCCCTACCTGAGCACAAAGCTTAATGGGTGATTCTGGCCTAATTACTACAGTCTACCTTACAAGGTTGTGGTTAGGACAAATGGCAAGAGAACCATATAAAACAGCTGCGTACATTTCTGTCTATACGAGAGACAGTGTAGTATAGTGGTTTGAGTGATGGACTATGACTCTGGAGACAAGGATTCAAATCCTTGCTTGGCCATGGAAACCACTGGGTGACCTTGTGCAAGTCACAAGCTCCCAGGATCAAAGGAAGGCAAAAGTAACCCCCATGAACAAATCTTGCCAAATAAGCCCTGTTATAGGTTTACCTTAGGGTTGCTATAAGTTTAAAATGACTTGAAGACACACAACAACAACAACAACAACAACAACACAGTAATCATAATCATGATGACATTTTATCATACAGTGGTTTCAGGCAATATTGTTTTATTTTAATTTTTGCCATCAGTTTTTCTGCTGATGGCAAAAACTTACATATCTAGGAGAGCATGACAGAAAGTCTTTACGTGGCACACTGCCCTCTAATTCAGAGGGAGGGGGAACAAAGTAAAGGGTGTGCAAAAAGGAACAATGGGGGGACCAAGATTTGATTAGCTTCAGAAATGCTAATTAAATACTTAATTTTAAGTACATAAAATAAAGATGAGCCAATTAAGAGGAAGTTTAATTATCTAGTTTAATTATCTTTGTCATACTCCATTTTTCATCAAAATAAATTTCTCAGCTCATCCATCTCTGCTAGGCTACCACCCTGCTACTGTTTGTTAATGACCACAGTTAAGGAAATGGTCAATGTTTTTATATCTTTTTAATTTTTGGCTACTGCTCCCAGATTATGGAATGGCCTGTCGGATGAAATCCATCATATTACCACCTTAGA
Organism: Phrynosoma blainvillii; assembly: GCA_026167975.1. Taxonomy (NCBI): domain Eukaryota; kingdom Metazoa; phylum Chordata; class Lepidosauria; order Squamata; family Phrynosomatidae; genus Phrynosoma; species Phrynosoma blainvillii. The sequence goes on from JANUYF010000001.1 coordinate 276,217,684, forward strand.
CAACTTTAAAAAGGCTGTTAAGACAGATCTTTTCTGGCAGGCCTTTTCTGAATAGATATCCCAGCCATCAAAAGACCGCCATCCTGCTCATCCCTGATTCGGCTGTAGCTATTGTTATTTGTTTCTTTGTTTTTGTGTTATTATTTTAATTATGTTTTAAATCATCCTTCTTTAATTGTATTTTAAGGGGGGGATTGTGGGATATGGATGTATATTTTAAAGTTGTAAGCTGCCCTGGTTGCGTTATGCAGAGGGGAGGGATAAAACTAAATGCTGTTGTTATTATTATTATTATTATTATTATTATCATCTCAATTCCATTTCACCCTTCAATGGCACACTTTCAAACGTGTATAACAAATCTCCCAACTAAAGCCAGCACTCCCTGCATTTGAAATGGGCTGCATTACACAAATATGGTTGACTCTGTCATAAGGCAGCATGAGATCCCTTCTTCAAGTAGCAGGATTCCAGGACTAACTACCTGAACCACCACCACCACCACCACCACCACCACCACCACCCATGAACCCACAATGCTGCCTCAGCTCAATGTCTCACCCTTCATTACCTACCCCACCATTGCACTCATTGCACAGTATTATTATTGTTTATTTATATAGTGCCATCTATGTACATGGAGCTTTACAAACAGCTGTCAAATAAAACATTTATATACTATTCAATAATATAAAATGCTAAAATACAGTATTAAAATACGATTTTAAAAAACCCACCCACAGACATAATGCAAAATAAAACAAAATAGGTGGTATAGATATGCAGTCGTGACAGCGGCTACTGCTCCGCCTTGCCACTTCACCTGCCTGCTCCCTTCTCCACCTGCTGCTCACTTGCACAACAACTGCGCCTCCTCCTTACTTTTGTACCATTTCCCACCCACTCACCTGCTTGAATGGTAGCTACTCTTCTGTAGGACAATGTACCCTGATAAACCAAAGGCCTCTATACCAAGTACAAAGAAAGTCTGGTACTAATTATAAACTATTCCTGGTAACTTTTCATAAACAATGCAAGTATTTACTGCTCTTCTAAATTGCTTATATTTACTGATCATTATGTTAACTCATTATGTATCAGATGTAAGCTTTTTACAGTTGTATTCAGTTGAACAATAATGGCATTTAAACAATGTATTCTCAGACACAGCCTGTTTAGTTTAGTCTTGTCAGAGCCATGCATTACTCGTGGTCCATCTCTGCTGGGCTCTGCAGAGCTACCAGCACCTACATTTGCACAAGGTGCTAAAGAAATACTCAGAGTCTCCAAGTTTTATTTCCAGATCTTTACTGTTAAAGTAAAGTTTTCCTCTTTGACAAGGTTGCCAAGTTGCATCCAACTGTAGGAGGTAGTGCTCATCTCTGTTACTTAGCTGAGAGAGTCAGCATTGTCAAAGACAACTCCATGCCCATGTGGCTAGCATGACTGAACAGAACACTATTACCTTCCCAGCAAACTAGTACTTGCACTTTTATATGCATTCAAACTGCTAGGTTGGCAGAAGCTGGGACTAATGATGGGAGCTCACTCCATCATGTGGCACTTGGGTCTTGAACTGCCAACCTGCCACCCTTGTGATTATCATAACCACTAAGTCACCATATCCCTACCACTAAGTATATACAGCATTATACACATGACAATGACTCCAAACAACCACCCACTAATCAGCAATAATTTACACTGTCCATAGGTCATGCCAATATTTATATACATTGTCCAGGGCATGATCTCCTCACACAGGTGCCTGCAATTGCCCCTTGCATTAGCCTCTTGCATAATGCCTCTTGAGTCATCCTGTGCATGTCCTCCAAATGGTGTGATGATGACACTTCATGTCTGTCACCATGGTGCAACCTTACCAGATGTTGCATCATCCAGCTTCCTCATCCAGCTACCATATTCTATTCTGTGAAATTCTTAATAATAATGGTGTACATACATACAGACATACATACATATACTGACACTCCACTCCATGCATCTAAGGATGTAGACTCAAATCTACAAAAGTTTATGCTATCTACTTCTTTCTTTCATTTAGGCTTTATCTGACAAGTCATGTAAAGCAGAAGTGGAGCTAGATAGTAGCACATTCTGTTGCGTATCATTGCATGATGCCGTTATTAATCAGTTCCCATCCTGTGGGAGATGGTTGTAAATGCTATTCTTTTTTCGAACTAGAAAAATCCACTTGGAGAGAAAACATCTTGCCTTTGCTTCCGAAAGAATGGGGGCAAATATGGCTCCTTGCATTTCCAGTCCACTTTGGCTAGAACTAGGAGCTCTATCACTTTTCACCTCTTAGCAATTTCAATGTATTTCCTGAAAGCAGTTTATATAATCCAGTTAAACTGTGCCATGAACTGAGAATATGTGTAAAGGTAAGTAAAGGTAAAGGTAGTCCCTTGACATGAATGTCTAGTTGTAACCAACTTTAGGGAGGCAGTGCTCATCTCCTTTACTAAGCTGAAGAGCCAGCATTGTCTGAGGACTGCTCTGGTGGTCATGTAGTCAGCATGACTGCACTGAACACTGTTACCTTCCCACCAAAGTGGTGCCTATTTATCTACTTGCATTTGCATGCTTTCTAACTGCTAGGTTGGCAGAAGCTGGGACTAGTGACAGAAGCTCACCCCATCATGCAGCACTCGGGCCTTGAACTGCCAACCTTCCAATCTTCTGATCATCAGAATTGGCACTGTAACCATAAAGCAACTGCATCCCTAATATGGGTACTGTATATATGTACTGTACATATTACAGGAACTGAATAACTCCTTTGAATTACAAACAAATCAGGAAAATTCCACTATCAAGGTAGCATTTTTAGAAAATCTGACTTTTGGAAAATCCCATCACACCCCCAAATACAGTTATCATTCAAATCTTGGTTGGGCAAAAACACAATCCTTTGAATCTTTCTATGGGAAATATTATTATCATGAAACATATCCATGAAAAGTGTTCTACAGTGTTCTACTGTAAGCAACATTTTGTAGCAAAATGGCAAAGAGAGAAACGTGTGTAACTGCCTTGTATAGTTGTATGTGTTCATGTATATTTTTGCTCCAATTTTCATTTATCAAATGTCCTTTATCGAGTATATCCCTATATTGCCGCAATAAAGTCTTAGAAACCACGGTAATAAGCAAACAGTTGAGAACATTGGTTTGAGCATTGGACTATGACTCTGGAGACCAGGATTCAAATCCCTATTCATCCATGGAAGCCTACTGGGTGACCTTGGGCAAGTCACAGTCTCTCACTCCTAGAAGACAGCAATGGCAAATCCCCTCTGAAGAAACTTGCCAAGAAAACCCCATGATAGGGTTGCCATAAGTTGGAAACCACTTGAAGGCACAGAAGAACAACAAACTTTAGGAGTTGTACATGCTATGGAATGAAAGATCCATATACCTCCATTTCTTTTGTCTCATTAAGGAGTTTGTCTGAACCACTTCATGCACTGAAAGAATGAAAGGAAGTCAGCGGGCCACACAGGCAACTACTTTTCAAGTGAACCTGCACCATACATTCAGAAAGCACCAGAAGTGGCTCTGCTGATATGCAAACAAGGAACTCCTTCATCAAAGAAGAGTTCTTTCCCCAATCAGCCTCCCCTCACTGTGTGGAGAACTAGAATTCATATACATTGGTATAATGTGTAGAACTTTCTGATGCATTCCCAATAGATAGCTGGTGGCAGTAGAATGGCTTGGGAAATGTTTCCTACCACCTTCAACTGTCTCTCACTTAAGACCGTAGATGCAGAAAAAGCTGAAGCAACAGAGGCAAACTTGAAGACTGTTTGTGACTAGTAGCACAGCACCAGGAACTCTGAGCACACTTCTGCACCAAATCAAACACAATCTGAAATTTCTTCCTTGCTGTAAAACTGCTGGTAGAAGGGCAAGGGGAGGAAAAAAATAAGGCACTGAATTTTGAAGACAATCTTGTTACTCTTGACAGATTGGTTGTTTTATGACATTTTGGAACTGCAGGAGTAAGCGAGATTGCATTTATATAACTTTGAAACTACCAGAAGAAGGGGAATGAAATTAGGTTAGTTCCATTTTTCACTAAAAGGTGCAGCCACTTTGTGCCCTGATGTGATGGCAAAGAAATACATTGTCTATGAGTCAGGGACATGGAGATTTAAAATGATTTTCTTTGTGGGTTGCTTAGGATTTTTTTCTATCAAAATGATTTTCCCTCATCTGCATTAATATTATTTGAAACTAATGGGTTTTATACCCTGAAGGAAGATAATGGTGAAACCAATAGCAATAAAACATCCAATGTAAGCACAGCAATATTTCTGCATTACTGTTGCCCCCCCACAAAAAAACCCCTTTCTTTTAAGGGAAGTTAGCCAAATTGCATGTGCAAAAAATTGAGTAAATAAAGAAAGATCTGCCATTTCCCTTTTTTCCAGAGGAGTACATGAATCACAATTATCACATTTGTCATAACTATGACTTCTTTGGGGGAAAACCAACTACATGAAGGAGGGGGTTTCCAATAAAATAAATCATCTTCCTCTTTAGATTCTGTTTTCTTACAATGATAAAAAAATCCTGAAGGTTATTTCTGTCTTAGCAGTTAACAAAGTGCCAGCTAGCAAATCCCAAAACACCACCTCTCTTGTTTGCTGAAATCTAAATCATCATTTCTAAATCTAAATGCTCATGGAACTCTAAATCTACAGAACAGCATTCATCAGGCCTGATTGGCTGCATAAGTGACAAGGAGCTAGAAGAATTACTGATATCTTAAATTTAATTTTTTTAAAAAGATCAGAATGGCTTGCTCTATTCATTTATGCTGTTACTTTCCACTGTTTTGTAATGTCCTATTACAAATGGATACTCATTTGTAATAGGTATAGGTATAGAAAAGTATAACTATAATTCTGCTGCTTCTTACCAATGTGGCATTGGATAGAGCTCTCCGTCCTGGAGCTGTCCATTTTGAAGGCACTGTTTATTGTTTACAAATTCACTATTAAGCTTCTATTTCACTGCCTTAGTAAAAGAAAAAGAAAAAATTGACAGACAAAACTTCTCATGCATCCTAATATCTCTTAGGAGGCATGCTTATCAAATTTGCAGATGACAGCAAATTAGGAGGAATAGCTAATACCCTAGAAGACAGAATGAAAATTCAAAATGACCTTAATAGAATGGAAAGCTGGGCCAAAGCTAACAAAATAAATTTCAACATGGAGAAATATAAGGTACTGCACTTAGGGCAAAAAAAGAAAATGCATAGATATAAGATGGGAAACACCTGGCTTAATGAGACTACATGTGAAAGGGATCTAGGAGTCCTAGTAGACCACAAGTTGAACATGATTCAACAGTGTGATGCGGCAGCAAAAAAGGCCAATGAAATTTTAGGCTGCATCAATAGAAGCATAGTATCAAGGGAAGTAATAGTGCCAGTGTATTCTGCTTTGGTCAGGCCCCACCTGGAATACTGTATCCAGTTCTCACTGTCAGGCACCACAATTCAGAAAGGATGTTGACAAGCTAAAGCCCAGAGGAGGGCAACCAAAATAGTGAAACCATGCCCTGTGAGGAAGGACTTAGGGTACCGGGTATGTTTAGTCTGGAGAAGACACGGTTAAGAGGTGATATGATAGCCCTCTTTAAATATTTGAAAGGATGTCATATTGAGGAGGGAGCTAGCTTGTTTTCTGCTGCTCCAGAGAACAGGACCTGGAACAACAGATGCAAGCTACAGGGAAAGAGATTCCACCTCAACATTAGGAGGAACTTCCTGACAGTGAGAGTTGTTTGAGAGTGGAATCTTCTCCAGGCAGCAGCTGTACCATTTTCTTGCTCTTTTTTTTTTGCTACAGACATAACCCAAAGATCTCTTTTTATTGTTTTTAACCTCTCTAGCAAGCCTGAGCTCATTCTGCACTTTAGCGTTTCTGACTTTCTCCATACATATACGGGTTATTTGCTTGAATTCTTCTTTGGCGATTTCCCCCTTTTCCCATTTCTTGTATGTGTCCCTTTTAATTCTTAGCTCAGTTGAATGTTCTTTAGACATCCATCTTGAGAGATTGTCAGATGCCTTAAATAATACTCCTTACCTCTCCCGAATTTAACTCTAATTCACACTGCAGCCGTACTTTATCACATGGCTTTTGCAGTGGAATCTGACTTCAGAGTAGATCCCCGCTCCAATGCGAATGGGAAACGAGCTCCGATGGCCATTTTTCCAAGTCAGAACCAAGTGATGGTTGCAGAGGTGGGAAACCCACAAAACAGTGCATTTGCTGCATTCAAATCAACATGTTGGGGCTTTAATGTTTATACTGGTCTTTATTTATTGGATGGTTGCCCACAAGTATTCATTTTCTTGACTAAAGAAATGTAATGCACTACTCAAAAGCTTACTCTGCCTACATAGTAATCCTCTCCCCATCCAGCATTATCTGGACATTTTCAAGTCCCTCTTTCCTTGAAAGATCATCAGGTTTCATGCTTTCTTCAGTCTCACCTGTTTTCAATTTGCAGAAGTAGTGGTGGCCTTTGGGTCTATTCTGGGGACCCCAGTCTGACACATGATTTGAAACAGGCAGATTTGGGTTATGCATATGTAATTAAAATCTGTGTATCACAGTGCAATGTTATGCTTATCTATTCAGAAGTTCTATTGCATTCAATGGCCTTTTCTCCCAGGTAGTATTGGATTACCACCTGAATGTTTACTTGTATCTCATTAATTTGGTTATTTGTTTATTTTCTTAGGGGAGCAGTTAAAATGCTTGATATCTGACAACAAAAAAGAAAGAAAAAGAGATCTCTTTCACAAGATCCAGGAATTTAAAGAGAAATTTAACCCAAGTGTGGGGATGCTTTACAATCATGACCAAGATGGAATTTAAAAATGATAGAAACAATATACAGAAGAACTACATAAAAATGTGAAAGGATAAATGATACATGGGAACAAGAAACACATGAAGATGAACCCCAAATTTTGGAAGTGAAGTGAAAGCCACATTCAAAGAATTAGGGAAGAATAAATCACCCGGAATAGATGACATACCAATAGAACTTCTACAATCCATAGAGTAAAGTTCAGTTCTAACTAAAACCTGCCAACAAATCTGGGGGACAAAGCAGTGGTCAACAGACTGGAACTGATCAATTTGCATTCCTATGCACACAAAAAAAGAGACACAAAAGATTGCAATAACTACAGGACCATTGCATTAATTTCCTATGCAAGTAAAGTCATGCTAAAATTTCTGCAGCATAAGGGGGGGAGGGGAAATGTCTGTTTTACGCTGTATGTTATTTTATGCTGTAAACCACCTGGATTGGGTTACCAATGGGCGGTATATAAATAAAATTTATTATTATTATTATTATTATTATTATTATAAATGGAGCAAGCAATCCCTGTGGTGCAACTTGTTTTCAGAAAAAGAAGAGGCACTAGGGCTCACATTGCAAATATATGATGGATAATGGAGCACACCAGGGAATTAAAAAAATCTGCTTGTGCTTTATAAGCAAAGTTTATCTGCTTGTGCTTTATAAGCAAAGCAACTATAGCAAAGTTTTTGACTGCATAGATCATAATAAGCTATGGAATACTCTCAAAGAAATGGGAATACCATTCCATTTCATTGTCCCATTGTGCAACCTGTACTTAGGAAAAGAATCTGCCATCAGAACTAAATATGGAAAACCAGGATGGTTCCAAACTGGCAAAGGGATTAGGCAAGGCTGCATACTATCACTCTATCTATTCAACCTGTATACAGAACATATTGTACAAAATGCAGGCTTAGAGGAAGGAACATTAACAACCTAAGATAGGCAATGACACAATACTGCTAGCAGAAATAAAATAAGAACTTGAGCAATTACTGAAGAAGTTCAAGGAGAAAAGTGCCAGGGTAGGATTAATGATGTGAGGAACGGCTCTGGGAGAAGTTGTATAGAGCTAACTGGCTAGCTCCACCCCCTATTTACTCGCAAATGCGACTCAACAAAGCCCCACCCTCTCAGCAACAGTCACACTCTCCTCAAGTGTTTTTAAAAAGAATTTAAAAACTCACCCACTCAAAATGGCTGCCTGGAAACTGCTTTCTTCCTCTTTCCTAGCAGGAATTGGCCTAGAAAGCTTCCTTCTCTTTCACCTTCTCCTTTCCTGGCAGAAACTGCCTGGAAAGCCTCCTTCTCTTTCTCCTTCCTTTCAGAAACTGGCCTGGAAAGCTGCCTCCTCCTTCTTCTGTCCTGGCCGAAACTCCTGGCAAGGGATGGGCTGCATCTCACGCCAGTTGGAAGAAACGTTTTTGCTAACAGTCTCAAGAATTTGATCAGGAGGGCTTTAAATTGAGTTATGTGGGGAAGGGAGACAGCGTCCTGGAAGACAAAAGGACTGGAAAAAATAGTCAAACTGTCATAGAGGAAACAAGGCAAACAGTACAGGGACCCAACAGTGGGAGGCAAAAAAACGTGTACAGGCAGCAAGTAAGGGGGACATATGGTCTTAGATGTCTCTACACTAATGCACAGACCATGGGAAATCAGCAAGATGAACTTGAACTCCTAGCACAACAAAGCAAATATGATATAATAGGCATCACTGAAACCTAGTGGGATGAGTCTCATGACTGGAATGTAGAAATACAGGGGTATAACCTTTTCAAGAGAAACAGGCCAAACAGAAAAGGAGGAGGAATAGCATTATATGTCAGGGATATTTACACCAGTGAAGAAATCCAGGACATCAATCCTGGAAGCCAGGTGGAGAGCATCTGGATAAAAATTAAAGGGGAGGGAAACAACAGGGATGTTAGTGTGGGAGTCTACTACAGACCCCCGACTCAGGCAGAGGAATTGGATGATGCCTTTCTAGAACAGATGACCACACACTCAGAAAGGAGAAATATAGTAGTGATGGGTGACTTCAACTATCTGGATATTTGCTGGAAGTCAAACTCAGCAAAATCCTCAAGGTCTAGCAAATTCCTCACTTGCCTCGAAGACAATTTCATTGTCCAGAAGGTGGAAGAGGCAACAGGGGAGTCAGCTATTTTGGATCTGATCTTAACTAACAGGGAAGACTTAGTTAATGGGGTGCAAGTGGTTGGATCCTTAGGCGGGAGTGATGATGTTCTCCTGGAGTTTATTATACAGTGGAAAGGAGAAGCCAGGCATAGTCAGACATGCATTCTAGACTTTAGGAAAGCTGATTTTAGTAAACTTAGAGAAATACTGGGGGTGATCCCATGGACAGGAACACTAAAAGAGAAGGGAGTTCAAGATGGATGGGAGTTTCTCAAAAGGGAGATACTGAAGGCACAATTTCAGACTGTTCCAATGAGGAGGAAAAATGGGAGGTGTCTCAAGAAACCAGGATGGATGACCAAGGAACTTGCAACTGAACTATATTTTAAACAGAACATGTATAAGAAATGGAAAAATGGGGAAATCACCAAAGAGGAATTTAAACAAATAGCTAGCACGTGTAGGGGTAAAGTCAGAAAAGCTAAAGCGTAAAATGAACTCAGGCTTGCTAGAGATGTTAAGAACAATAAAAAGGGCTTTTTGGGGTATGTCAGCAGCAAAAGGAAGAAGAAGGAAATGGTAGGGCCACTGTGTGGAGAAGATGGCAAAAAGTTAACAGGGGACAGAGAAAAGGCAGAATTACTCAATACCTTCTTTGCTTCAATCTTCTCAGAAAAGGTAAAGGGTGCTCAACCTGAGGATAATGAAGCAGAGGACAGAATAGGAGAATTTCAGCACAGAATAAGTAAAGAGATAGTACAGGAATACCTGGTTAATCTAAATGAATATAAGTCTCCAGGACCAGATGAATTACATCCAAGGGTATTAAAAGAACTGGCAAACATAATATCGGAACCATTGGCAATAATCTTTGAGAACTCCTGGAAAACAGGAGAAGTCCCAGTGGACTGGAGAAGGGCAAATGTTGTCCCCATCTTCAAAAAGGGGAAAAAAGAGGATCCCAACAATTATCGTCCAGTTAGTCTGACATCAATATCAGGAAAGATTCTGGAGCAGATAATTAAACAGAGAGTCTGTGAACATCTGGAAGGTAATTTCATAATCACAAAAAGTCAACATGGGTTTCAGAGAAACAGGTCATGCCAGACAAATCTGATCTCTTTTTTTGATAAAATTAATAGCTTGGTAGATGAAGGGAATGCTGTGGATATAGTATATCTTGATTTCAGAAAGGCTTTTGACAAGGTTCCCCATGACATTCTTGCAAACAAGCTGGTAAAATGTGGGCTAGACAAAGTAACTGTTACATGGATTTGTAATTGGTAGAGTGGCCGAACCCAAAGGGTGCTCAACAATGGCTCCTTTTCAACCTGGAAAGAAGTGACCAGTGGGGTGCCACAGGGCTTTGTCCTGGGTCCAGTGCTATTCAATATCTTTATTAATGACTTGGATGACGTTATTGGGGGCATAGTTATCAAATTTGCAGACAACACCAAATTAGGAGGAGTAGCTAATACCTCAGAAGACAGGATCAAAATTCAAAATGAGTTGAACAGACTAGAAAGCTGGGCCAAAGCTAACAAAATGAAATTTAACACGGAGAAATGTAAGGTACTGCACTTAGGGCGGAAAAACAAAAAGCACAGATATACGATGGGGAACACCTGCCTGAATGAGACTACGTGTGAAAGGGATCTAGGAATCCAGGTGGACCACAAGTTGAACATGAGTCAACAGTGCGATGCAGCAGCTAAAAAGGCTAATGCAATTTTAGGCTGCATCAGTAGAAGTATAGTGTCTAGATCAAGAGAAGTAATAGTGCCACTCTATTCTCCTTTGGTCGGGCCTCACCTGGAATAGTGTGTCCAGTTCTGGGCACCACAATTCAAAAAGGATGTGGAGAAACTGGAGTGTGTCCAAAGGAGGGCAACTAAAATGGTGAAGGGTCTGGAAACCAAGCCCTATGACGAACGACTTAGGGAGCTGGGGATGTTTAGCCTGGAGAAGAGAAGGTTGAGAGGTGATATGATAGCCATGTTTAAATATTTGGAGGGATGTCATATTGAGGAGGGAACAACCTTGTTTTCTGCTGCTCCAGAGACTAGGACCTGGAACAATTGGTGCAAGCTCCAGGAAAAGAGATTCCACCTCAACATTGGGGGAACTTCCTGACAGTAAGGGCGGTTTGAAAGTGGAACACACTCCCTCGGAGAGTAGTGGAGTCTCCTTCCTTGGAGGTCTTTAAGCAGAGGCTGGATGGCCATCTGTCGGGGATGCTTTGATTGGGAGTTCCTGCATGGCAGGGGGTTGGACTGGATGGCCCTTGTGGTCTCTTCCAACTCTATGATTCTATGATGAACATTAAGAAAACAAAAATAATGACCACAGAATATCTACAAGAATTCATCTTAGATAATGAGAAAATGGAAACAGTCAAAGAGTTTGCATATCTTAAATAAACATTGACCAGAATGGGCAGTGCAGTTAAGAAATTAAAAGAAGACTAGGTTTGGGAAGGGCAGCTATGAAGGAACTGGACAAGACCCAAAAATGTAAAGATACAACTCTGGACATTAAAGTAAGGATCATCCAAGCCATTGTATTCCCCATCGCTATGTATGCATGTAGAAGCTGGACAGTGGAGAAAGCTGACAGAAAGAAAGTAAACTCATTTGAGATGTGATGCTAAGGATACAGTGGATGGCTAAAAATACAAATAAACGGGTCCCAGAACAGATCAAACCTAAACTATCTTTGGAAGCCAGGAAAACTAAATTGAGGCTGTCGTATTTTGTCCACATTATGAGAAGGCATGAATGATTAGAAAAGACAATAATGCAGGGGTAGGCAACCTTTCCCCTTTAAGGGCCGAGGGACTTCAGCTCCTAGAAGCCTCAGCCATGTTGGCCAATAGTCCCATGTTGGCCAATAGCTCCTGGGATTCTGGGAGCTGAAGTCCCTTGGCCCTTAAAGGAGAAAGGTTGCCTACCTCTGCAATAATGCTATGAAAGGTAGAGGGCAATAGAAAGAGAGGAAGACTACACATTAGATCAGGGGTAGGCAACCTTTCCCCTTTAAGGGCCAAGGGACTTCAGCTCCCAGAATCCCAGGAGCTATTGGCCAACATGGGACTATTGGCCAACATGGCTGAGGCTTCTGGGAGCTGAAGTCCCTTGGCCCTTAAAGGGGAAAGGTTGCCTACCCCTGCAAGATAGTTGGAATCAATCAGAGAGGCCACAGGGCTGAGCTTGCAGGATCTGAGCAGAGCAGTGGAGGACAGAGGGTCCTGGAGATGTCTCACCCACAGAGTGGCCATAAATCATAGAATCATAGAGTTGGAGGAGAACACAAGGGCCATCTAGTCCAACCCCCTGCCATGCAGGAATGCAACATCAAAGCATCCCTGACAGATGGTCATCAAGCCTCTGTTTAAAGACCTCCAAAGAAGGAGACTCCACCACTCTCCGAGGGAGTGTGTTCCACTGTCAAACAGCTCTCACTGTCAGGAAGTGCCTCCTAATGTTGTGGTGAACTCTCTTTTCCTGTAGTTTGCATCTGTTGTTCCGAGTCCTATTCTCTGGAGTACCAGAAAACAAGCTAGCGCCCTCCTCAATATGACATCCCTTCAAATTCATGTGGGATGATAAATAAGTGACCAGGCATGAAAGGGTCACTGGCAGCCATAATGAGACAGCACTTTCCACCAGGTGCTGTGTCATAGGAAGTGACATCGTGTGATGGTCATAAGGTGCTGGAAAGCACTGAAATGGCTGCAAAACTGCAAAGTCACCCAAGTTGAGTGACAGGTGTGTAGTGGAAATAAAAGTCTGTGTGCTAACAGCCCACAGCCTGGGTCTCTAGCAGAGCAAAAGCAAGAGAGAGGACCATTGATCAGGTTACAAACACAATGTTATGTGCAGAGTCCCAAAGGAATTTGCATTCAAAGCTTTGGGCCCCTAGTAAAGGGAATGCATTCTGTTTTATACTCCATCAAACAAAGAAATCCAAACCTCACATTCTATTGGATGTTTAAACTTTAAACATATAGAATCCTAAGCAATGAGAGTCCAAGTTCAGAATACATTATAATATGCTTAAGATATCATGTTACCATGCCAATCACATACCAAGAATCTCTTATCAGTACCTGTGTCCCTTTCGGCACAGCACAGTGTCTTCCTTTACTTATCACTTGATTTATTATGGCTGGGTATACATCCAGGCACCTAATGCCTAATGGAGAAGGTCCATCAAAAGGTCAGGCTGTACCATCTCTGCACAGCCCCACACATTCCCAATGCACATTCCTAAAGAGGCCTCATATCCCAGAAACCTCTCTATGTGGCTGCTTGATACTTAGCATCTATTTTCTACATATAATGACATACATTTCTAATATAGACAGTAAGAATATATTGATTATAGAATTTCTTCTACCTCACAGATCACCCCCAGATCATTCCCGGCCACACATAGTTGTCCTTTGTTCAAAAAAACCTTCCCAGTTCCCTTAGATCTCTGCTGCATAACAGGAGCCTCCAACAGTCTGGGAAGGCATTGGGTCAGCAGTTTATGTGGAGACAGTGTCTCAAGGAAAATGTCCAATGTGGGATGGTAAACAAGTGACCAGGCATGAAAGGGTCACTGGCAGTCATAATGACACAGCACTTTCCACCAGGTGCTGTGTCATAGGAAGTGACATCGTCTGATGGTCATAAGGTGCTGGAAAGCACTGAAATGGCTGCAAAACTGCAAAGGCATCCAAGTTGAATGACAGGTGTCCAAAGGAAGAGGAAGGGCCAGAGGGCCACATGGAACCCTGGGTATATAAGGTAGCTGCCTCTGGACATATGTGTTGGGTTGGCATTGGTGGGTTGATAGAATGGGTTGATGTTGGTGGAGAGTTGGGAGTTGTTGCTGTGGATCGTGTATATAGTTTTGTACATAGAGGAACCAAGATTAAAGCCTCGTCTGAGAGACGTCTGTCTGTAGAGTCTCTTTACTCTTTCTGGAAGGGGAGAGGTGCTCCTTCAGCTCACAAGCTACTGATTGCATCTGAGAATGTTGTGACACTGGTGCTGCACGTTCACATGGATCATCAAGTGCTGCGTAACCATGCTAACAGTTTAAACTCACATCCATACTTCTCCCATGTTAGATGGCTGGCAGATAACATTGGGCAAAGAAAAAGAAAAAGAAAAAAAGCCAGGGCTATGAGGCAGGCTCAGCGGTGAGCACTGGTCGCTCAGTCCGCAGAGGCTAACAACAAGCAGGAAGCTGGTGATTCAGAAAGGGTGGCAAGATTGCCATTCAGCCCACCCAAGAGCTGCACCTCCGCCACCTCAGCATCCCAGATGGAATTGGGGAAGGTGGAGCAGCCTCTTGGCTTGGCTTGCCTCGGTAAGGAGATGTTCCAGAGGGAGAAGGCAGGCTACTTAAAACTGCCTCCTCTCACTCAGTCTCACCCAGGAACCTCATCTCCACCACCTCAGCATCCCAGGTGGAGTTAGGGAAGATAGGGCTTGCCATCGCCCTGGACATGTTTTCCTTGCTGGTCTTCCAATCCAGGTGATATTGGAAAAGAGGTGGCTTGGTCCTCTAGGCTGTTTTTCAAACTTGCTGCCTCCCTGGACACGCCTTCCTCCCTGGTCTTCTGGTCCAGATGACATTGGGAGAGGGTGGCTTGGTGCTCCAAGGCTGCTTTTCAAACTTGCTGACTCCCTGAATATGCCTTCCTCACTGGTCTTCCACCCCAGATGGTACTGGGGGAGACTATGGGCCTTTACAGACTGCAGAAAGAATTCAGCTTGAAACCACTTTAACTGCCCTGGCTCAGTGCTAGGAATCCTGGGAACTGTGGTTTATTGTGGCACCAGAGCTCTCTGACAGAGAAGGCTCAATGTTTCTGTCAGAGAGCTCTGGTGCCACAATAAACTACAATTCCCATGATTCCCTAGCATTGAGCCAGGACAGTTAAAGTGCTCTCAAGCTGGATTATTTCTGGCCCATGCAATGAATATATTTAGGCATATCTAGTAACACATATAAATTATATATTGCATATTTCATGATTGCCATGAATACAGAGACATCACATTTTGAAGCCTGGTTTCCTGTGTTGTACTGTGTGTCCTTGACAAGCAAGGTGCTCTGTAAATTACTGTTCTGTAAATCTGTTTATCTGTATATGTCATAGATTATTAGACCTAGGGTTTACAGGAAAATCTACTTTAAACAAATGACATTAATACCATTAAGGTCCTTCCTAAGATGAAGAAGTAGAATACAAATTGCAAGATTAAAGAGGGCAGCATATAATTATCCTGCAAATAATATTTCTGACACAGAATTGCTTGAAATATATATTTTTTTACCCTCAGGATAATTATAACAGTGGGCAAAGCAATGAGAGTCACCCCCCACCCCCAGAATCCATTGCTGTTTTATTATTATTCCTCTCTCTCTCTCTTTCTGTTTCTTTGCGTGCATGGTAAGTAAGTAGAGTAATGTATTCAAAATGGTGGATAAGAACAAAATCTTCTAGAAGTCTTGGATGATGATGTTGTTGGGTGTCTGGCTATAGGGCATAGCCAGATGTTTCTTGACTTCTGCATTCTCCATTGGCTGCAATATAGCTGTGTTTGAAAAGGCAGCAAAAGGCAGGCATGTTCTTAGGGAGGGAGAGGGGTGATGGAGCATAGTTTTGCCTAAGCAGAACTTTACACCCGTCTTTCAATGAGGGTGGCCATAGTTGATAAATCTAATCCTAGATTAGATTCACTGAATCAATGTGAACCTGGTGAGCCAACATTTAAATAAATGTTCCTTTGATTCAATGAGTCTCTTCTAGTTTGGACTATGAATAGGACTTAGCTCCACCTACAAGACAGTTGCAGTCCAAATTAAGAAGCAATATCAACAGTTATACTGACTACATTGTGGATACATGGTAGATTGTTTGTCTTAATCAGCCACAACTTGGATAGAGGAGATATAGCTTGTAGCATCATGACTGACTTTCACCATTAGATCATCCCCTTTCATTTCATTCTCTCCTGCATTAGAGCTGGAGAACTGCTAGTATTTCAACTGAGAGGAATAGATGCCTCCCCTTCTCATGGATTGTTTTTTGAGACATTAGTCTGATGGGAAGAGAGAGACAGACTCTAGGGCAGTGATCAAAGCTGTTTATTTAATTACTGGAACATTAAGTTCTTCCACATAAAGCTATGAGCTAAAAGGTTTTATATGAAAAGGACCAACAATAAAATATCAAGACAGACCTTTACATTTTACAAAACACTCTGTACTACAAAGGGCATTAGAGTAAGCAGTTTGTTTTATGTTGGCATGCTATGAAAAACCATGTTAGCACTGATGGCAGGTCGCTCCCAAGTTGAAGAAGGTGGTGATCTACCCTGGCTTTCAGTCCAAACTTTAAAGGAGCTGTTCAAATTGTTAAACTTATTTTGTGACTTGCATTCAGCTTTTAATTTGTGGCTTTTAATTCAGACCAAAATGCAAAATGTATTCTACTTCACTGGCATGGAAAAAATGCCACTGTAAGTTAGTATGGTAACATCTAATAATATATTTCAGTGTGCCTTTTACAGGGGCCATTTACACCATGATCTTTATTACTATTACTGTTACTCATGTTTCTACTTTAGCTGCCATGGTTGCATCCTGTGGAATTCTTGGGCTCATAGAATCCTAGCTATGAATTCTAAATGTTTCTCCCTAAACTTTAAATGCCAGGATTCTATAGAATGTTGCCATGGTAGTTAAAGTGGAATATAACACTACAGATATGCAGTGTAAAAGGGCCCTTGCTCTATTGTGTTTCTTATGCACATAGTCACAAAACTACTAATCACTCCCCAAAACCATCATAACCATGGTCAAAGCATTTTCTCCTCAAAAAAAAGCACCAATACTACCATCCTGTGCTCCTCAGCTGCTCTGTTCCTTTTTAGCTGATTCTTTCAAGAAGGCAGTAGGCCTCACTTATTTCCAAACTTATACATCTGTAATTCTTGCCTAAGCTGGTTCATACAACATGTCACATTCTTTCTTCTGGTTAATATATCTACCTATCTTCTGGACCATCTCAGCACTAGGTTGAAAGAAAACAATGATTGTGTTATATTGGAAAAGAAGCAGTGTATTCTGCTTCTGTTGTGTATATTACATATTATTTTGTTTGCTGCTGTTAAATCAACTTCAACTTATGGTGATCCCATGAATGAGAGACCTCCAGGTCACCCCATCATCAATAGCCCTGTCCATGCCTTGCTTACTCAGGGCAGTCATAACTTCCTTGCCTGGGACGATTCATCTGTAATGCTGTCTTCCTCTTTTCCTACTCCCTTCTACCTTACCAAGCATTATTGTCTTTTCTACTGAGCCATGTCTTCTTGTGAAGCTAAGATATGACAATATCAGTTGAGTCATCTTGGCTTCTAGGGAGTGTTCAGGCTTGATTTTACCTAGGACCCATTTATTTGGGTTTTTTTTTTTTAGTAGTCTATGGTATCCATTGATCTCTTTTCCAGAACCACATTTCAAATGATTTTCTTCCTATCAGCTTTCTTCACTGTTTACCTTTCACAACTATACATGAAAACAGAAATACAATGATATGGACAATCCTAACTTTAACATTTAATGATATATATTTATACTTCAGGATCTGGTCTAGTTCCTTCATAGCTGCCTTTCCAAGGACGTTATCACACGGGGTCTAAAGCAGCCCCATCCCTTCGCCATCGCTGCATCATTCCGGTTCCTTTGCCTCCGTGATCAGACGACGTCGCGGCAAACCCCGCCCATCCCTGCATCATCCCTGCACCATCGTTGCATCATTCTGGATCCTTTGCCCCGTGATCAGACGACGTCGCGGCAAACCCCGCCCATCCCTGCATCATCCTTGCGCCATCGCTGCATCATTCCAGCTCTTTTGAATTCCTCTTTCAAAGAGGAATTACGGCTGCACGACCAGAATCATTCCGGTATGGCTCTGGATTGATTCCTTGCCGCTTTTCTTGCCGCTGGTGTGATAACGTCCCAAGTCCTAGTCTTCTTCTGATTTCTTGACTGCAGTCTGATTAATGACAGAGCCAAGGTATGTAAAATCTTGAATTACTTCAAGGTCTTCATCATCTTCTTTAAAATTATGTAAATCATCTGTAGTCATTATTTTTGTTTTCTTAATGCTCAACTATAAACCTGCCTTTGCACTTTCTTCCTTGATAATCATTCCATGTCTTTGCAATTTTTTTTTTGCTAGTAGCATGGTATCATCTGCATATCTTAAACTGTTGATGTTCCTTCCTCCAAATTTCAAGCCTCCTTTCCTCTAAGTCTAATCCTGCTTCATGTGTGATATGTTCAGCATGCAAGGTAAACAGATAGGGTGATAAAATGCAACCTTGTCTGACCCTCTGGACCAGGGGCAGGCAACCTTTCCCCTTTAAGGGCCGAGGGACTTCAGCTCCCAGAATCCCAGGAGCTATTGGCCAACATGGGACTATTGGCCAACATGGCTGAGGCTTCTGGGAGCTGAAGTCCCTCGGCCCTTAAAGGGGAAAGGTTGCCTACCCCTGCTCTGGACCATTGGAAACCATTCTATTTCTTCTTATTCTGTCCTCAAAGTAGCCTCTTGTCCTGAGTACAGGCTATGCATGAGGACAATCAAATGTTATGGCACACCCATTTTAAAAAAGCAAACTATAGGTTTTTGCGATCTATACAATGAAAAGCTTTGTTACAATCTATAAATCACAGGCTGATTTTCTTCTTAAATTCTTTGGTGCACTCCATTATCCAATGTATGCTTGCAATATGATCCCTAGTGCCTCTTCCTTTTCTGAACACAGCATGGACATCTGGCATTTCTCACTCCATGAGACAAAAGTCTTGGTTGTAGAATTTTGAGTATCACTTTGCTCGCATGGGATATTAATACAGTGGTCCTGTGGTTATTGCAATCACTGGTGTCCCCTTTCTTGAGGATTGGAATGTATATTGAGCATTTTCAATCTGTAATATTACATATTATATTAAAATGTAATATTACACAGTATTGCTACTGAAAGCTGGAGTTTTGGTACCTCTAACGGTTGTGTAGCAGAAAGAATTTCAGCAGATAATACTTGCCATGTATCCAGGGAACAAGCAATACCTGCTAAAATTCCTTCTTCTACACAACCATTAAAGCAGGGGTAGGCAACCTTTCCCCTTTAAGGGCCGAGGAACTTCAGCTCCCAGAAGCCTCAGCCATGTTGGCCAATAGCTCCTGGGATTCTGGGAGCTGAAGTCCCTTGGCCCTTAAAGGGGAAAGGTTGCCAACCCTGCATTAAAGGTACAGGAGCTGTTTCCAGTTTTCACTCTGGCAACCCAACACTACTAATCTAGCACAAAAGTCTAAGATGATGTGACCTGCATCTTTGCAGTTCTTGGGTTATGTATTACAATCTCATAACCCAAAAACAGAATCAAAATTTGGAAATGTTAGATTTTTTGGACTACAGGTCACAGAATTGCTCAGCTAGTATGGTTATTGGGGGATTCTGGTCATTGTAGTCCAAGAAAGGTAACATATCCAAGTTCTGGGAAGAAGGTCCCAGATCCTGAACCTTATTGTATGACCAAACAAAACTGAAATGGAGTCAGAGAGTGGTGACTTCCTCTTTGCCTTATTGAATGACATCATTGCGCTTAAGTTCTCTTCCTATGGGAGATGGTCATCCAAGCAAGTCTTTTTTTCTAGCTGGAAAAATTTGACAAAAGACTCGTTTTGACAACCTTCTCCTATGGGAAGAGACCTTAAGCAATACAACATCATGCAGTAAGGCATGGAGAAAGCTGCTACTTACTCTCTGGCTTCATTTTGGCTTTGTTTTCTTGTGTGATAAGGCTGTCAGTTCTAGATATCTCCAGACAGGACTGCCAGTACCCCTCTGTATGACTCTGGGGGGCTGCTGCCAGTTAGTATAAACACTATTGAGCTTACATGGGTCAGTGATTTGACTTGGCAAGAGGCAGCTTTGTATAGTTGTCTGTAAACTGCTCAGATGAGATGCAAAATGAGAAAACATTTGTGGGCAGTTACAACACTGCAAAAAAAAAATGCTTATAAACAGAAAGCAAAGAGAGAAGCAAATCTCAAGTTGGACCCTGAAGATGTAGTTCAAATGCACCATTTGCACAGATGCATTTCAGTAAAATGGCTTCTCAGGTCAACAGTTAGAATGTATTGTACTTAAAGAGCAAGCATTCAAACACAGAGGTTACTAGAACTGACCAAATGTGGAGTCCCAAAATTATCCTTCAGAAATTCTCCAAGAGGTTTTTGTTGCTGTTGTTGGAGTTGACTTGAAGGCAGAGAACAACAACAACAAAATTCTGGAATTGTTTATTTAATGAAATTGTGTTAGTTCTCATTACTAGATGGTGAAAGTAGAAAGGCTAAAAGAAAAGGACGAAACTGGGGAAGCCACATTGCTGAATTTTATTACATTCATTTTTTTTCTATTTCAGTATCAAATCTTTGGTTTGCTAAAACAGCTGATTCTTCTTAAATATATCATGTTCACTGCCTTTTTAAAGTCAAGTGCTTTTGTCCACTGACGTGGAAATAGTTCTTCAAAACACAGCTCCTTTCAAAAAACTAAATGCCCCCATATCCCTAAGGCTAAAAATATTCAGCTACATTTCTATATATGGGGTCCTTTGGGGGGGTCTGGCCAGTTTCCATCTCCATAGTATTAAAAATAATAATTAAGTATTCAATGCAAAGGCTGCTTGTGTAGCATACTTAAGTTACCAACTATGTAACTGAGCAGGAAGGAATCCAGAGTTTAGCAGCAGCCCAGCATAATAAATGAGGTTGTTTGTCTTGCAATAATGGAATGATAATTGTGATAATTTCAGAAGTCGCTCTCATTTGGTCCCAGGAGATCTCGTACTTGCTTCCCATTGTTTAAATATGTATGCTTGTCTCCAAGAGAATGACTTCTTGATGAGAAAATGTAAGCACGGAGATACTGGAAAAGAGGATGAGAAGTTTCTTTATCCCCCCCCCTTCTTTTTAAAATGAGAAATCTTTAAATGACAGAGTAAAGTTTCACCTGCATTTGCTATGCCAATTGTATAAGGAAGCCTTGGCAGACAGGAGAAAGAGAAAGAAGACTTAACGAATGATTGCTTTGCTTTGCTTGGCAAGGTATGTAGGTATTTCATGACTTGTAAAATGCCAGTAGCTATCTAGTAAAACTATGGTACAGAAATATAGGACGCCAGCTAACAAGAAAATAATCTGTTATTGATATTAATTTTGTGTTTCTATTTTACCTGGGCAAAAAGTATTTATTAAGATCTCTCCTGCCATGTTTAAAAACACAGCCCCTTGCTCGACTTCCACTGTCTGAGAATCTATAGAATTTAATGGAAGCCTTGCAGAAGGCCAGTTAGTTTGCCATCAGGGCCTCATGTGCCAAATAGAATATCTTATGACTGCCATAAGGCCCATTCTGTCAGTGTGATGGCTTCTTTGACCAAGAGCTGCAATCGCAGTGGCACAGGGGAGGTGCCTACCTGTATTATATACTGCACAGATTTGGAAAGGCTATTCTTGGACTAAAACTAGCAGACCCTCTAGTCACTATTCGAATGGGAGGGGGAAAATCTGGGTGTTGTAGATCCCATTCTCATCCAGACCATGCCACAACAGTTTCATACTATACTAGAGCTTAATGGGGTCGAATGGGATGGGAACATAAGATGCTGTCATACATGGAGTCAAACCATTGGCCCATCCATTTATTTTATTTATTAAAATATTTATATCCTACTCCATTTCAAAGACAGCCGATGTGGTATAATGGTTTGAGAACTGGACTACAAATGTGGAGACCAGGGTTTGATTTCCAGCTCGACCATGAAACCCTCTGGGTGACCTTGGGCAAGTCATACTCTCTTAGCCTCAGAGGAAGGCAATGGCAAATTCCTCTGAACAAAATTTCCAAGACCCCATGATAGGTTCTCCTTAGGGTTGATGTAAGTCAGAAAACTTGAAGGTACACTACACTATGTCATAATATCTCAGGGCTACTTCCATCTAGGGGCGCAATGACTCAAGTGGTTAAGACGTTGACTCTGTTGATTGCAAGATTGACAGGTTGGCAGTTTGAGGCCCGGGTACTGCATGATGGGGTGAGCTCCTGTCACTAGTCCCAGCTTCTGCCAACCTAACAGTTCAAAAGCATGCAAATGCAAGTAGATAAATAGGTACCACTTCTCAGTGGGAAGGTAAACAGCATTTTGTGTAATCATGCTGTCCACATGATCACAGAGTAGTCTCTGACAACGCTGGCTCTTTGGCTTAGTAATGGAGATTAGTACTGCCCTCTATAGTTGGACACAACTTGACAACCTTGTCAATGGGGAATACCGTTACCTTTTACCTACTTCCAACTAACCCTGCACTCAGGGTGTATCTACACCCTGGAAATAATGGAGTTTGACACAACTTTAAGTTTCATGGCTCCTTATTACAGAATCCTGGGATTTGTAGCTTTGCGAGGCACAAAAACTCTTTGGCAGAGAAAGCTAAAGACAGTGTAAAACTACAAATCCCAGGATTCCATAGGACAGAGATACAGCACTTAAAATGGTGTCAAACTCCATTATTTCTACAGTGTAGATGCACCCTGAAACTAATAGACATTCTCCATGTTTTCAGCCATGATTCTCTCCTGGTCCTATGTGTGAGGGGTGGGGTTTGTCCCTGGTATTCAACTAGGCCATTGAGCTTAGCTTATAAGAATGGATGAGTTCAAGTGGTGTGGTGGCAGTAAAGGAGGAAGGAAAGCAGTTGTGGTAGTTTAACATAGGAAAGCTTTCCCTTCCTTCCCTTCCTTCCTTGCCTTGGTACCCTGCAGTTGTTAAAATATAATTGCCCTGCCCATGTCACCACAAGAAAGCATAAACTATGTTTCAACTCAGCACTCAAACATGGTGTACTATCCTCAGTATTAAAATCCCACCCAAGCAGATTGCAATTTAAGAAATAGGTCACATGGGATGTGCAAAGGGAGAACTCTGGTGACAGGAAAAGGGGGAAGGATACTCTGCACACAAAACAAGGGTTCTACACAGAGCCTGAACATAGTGCTAATACTTTTTAAACTAGAATCCGAATAGGTACCTCACCTTTGGACTCCAGACCAACACTCAGTAGCAACCATCTCAACCCTTATCATACCAGGACAAGTAAGTGGGAGCAGTGGGAGAAACCCTGCTGCAAAGGATAACCACTATTATTGCTACCTCTTCCCTTTTGCATTATGTTGGGAAAGAGTACCTTCTCTGGAAGAATTGGATGAACGCCCCTGAACCCTCCATAGAGATGGCCATGGCATCAGTGGGTTCACTGCAGACAGGCAGTGTGCTTCTAGCTAGAGTCTGGATCATTAAGAGGCATCTCACTTCATTTTCCCTTCATAAAGTCAAGAATGGGACAGCCAGTATGATGTATAGTTTAGGTATTCAACTATAACTTGGGAGACCAGGGGTCAAATCCCTACTCAGCCATGGAAACCCACTGGGTAACCTTAGACAAGTTACACTCTTTCAGCCTCAAATGAAGGCAAAGGCAAATCCCCTCTGAACAAATCTTGCCAAAAAAACCTTGCAATAGGTTTGCCTTAGCATTGCCATAAATCAGAAATGACTAGAAGGCACACAACAACAACAAATGAAGAATGGACAAATCAGTATAGGACCACCCCACCCCCCACCCCAGGCGGCACTAATACATCATAAGACATTGAAAGTAATGTAATATCACACTTGCATTTTCAGATAGTTTCTGGCTTCAAAAGTAGCATTTGGGGTGCAGGGGGGGGGTTATCATTGAGCTGCCTTGAGTCCCTGTACCAGGAGGAAGGTGGGATATAACATCATCATCATCATCATCATCATGTGGACAAGGATGGTCAGACTATCATGTGTACACAATTATCATGCATTTTTGGTGGTTTGGAGACCTGTAAATTTCCAGAACTATTCTGTCCTACTGAATAGGATCAAGTGTCCTACAGCAGGCTGAAAACACTGTTGGCCAGCTACATACCAAATAATGAGGAATGAAAGAGTAACTTCCCAGAGGCAAAGCCAGAGAAAGAGTGAAGAATGGCATATTCATCGGTTGATAGGCACAGTATCAGGAAGAGCACTGAACTACTAGAGAAAAAGAAACCATGTATCTCTCACAGGCTTGCTTGGATTTCTGGATTTGCTGGTAGTGAAACTAGATGCCATGATGAACTACAGCATGGTTCCCTGTGAATTGCAGTTCAACTAGCAATGTTTAAGTTCAACCAGGAGGAGACTGCTCTATGCTGACAGGAGTGAAAAACAACAACGACTCTACTTGGAGGCCGCAGTGCTTAAAACATTTATGGCCGAGTGTTTTTACTCACTGTCAATGAGACCAGGCTATAGTTAGTAAGTAGTTTGAAAACTGAGCCCTTTGCAGACATCTCCTTTTACTACATAGTCTCTGCTAATTTTACACTGAACCACTGATAAATGACTTATTTCTGGTACAGTTATCTCTTTTAAAACTCTGCCAGCTCTGTGAATTCAGCAAAGCATTGGCAGGGGTGGCAAAGTGCTTTTACGGTTGTATTATCTTTACTTGGCAATTTCTAGGCAATTATCAAGCTGGACATGTAAATAAGAGGGGTGTGTATCTGTGTCTGTGTTTTGTGATGTATAATTAAAAGTAAAATGGTCTTCCTAGCCTGCAAATAGCTTCATGGTAGCTTACCAAACCATACCATACCATACCATACCATACCATTTCAAATGGATATTAAAATTGAATCACTGAGATAAAGATGATTAAAATGTTACTTTTGAGGGAATGAATAAAAAGAGATTGGATGCAATACACTGAAGAATTATACAAAAGAGATGACAAAATGAAGGACACATGGAACGAAGAGCCATAGGAAGATGAACCCCCAAATTCTAAAAAGCGAAGTGGAAACTGTAATAAGAGAAATAGCAAAAAACAAATCACCAGGAACAGATGATATTCAAATTGAACTGCTGCAATCCACATTGACAGAGTCAACTCTAGTGCTAACCAACATATGTCAACAGATGAGGAAAACAAAACGATGGCCAACAGATTGGAAGTGATCAATATACATCCCCATCCACAAAAAGGGAGACACAAGAGACTGCAGTAACTATAGGACCATAGCACTGATCTTCTACGCAAGCAAAATCATGCTCAAAATTCTGCAACATAGACTCCAACCATATATGGAGAAAGAAATCCCAGAGGTTCAAGCAGAGTTTAGAAAAGGAAGAAGCACTAGGGACCACATTGCAAACATTCGATGGCTAATGGAGCACACCAGGGAATTCCAAAAGAAAATCAGCATGTGCTTTATAATAATAATAAATAATAAATTTTATTTCTACCCGCCCCTCTGCTTCAACAACCGGGGCGGCGTACAACAAATTAAAACTGATACAAAGTAAAACATTCCGACAACCAATCTCTAACCCTCCCTCCCCTTAAAACTAAATTAAACTAGTGCAGAATTAAAATGACACATAGGTCCTATATAAAATCAGCTTAAAGCAACAGGCAATAGCAGCAAGGGGAAGGACGGGTAAGCGATCACCTCCTATGAGCCGTGAGTTCTTCCAGGAAGGCCTGCCGGAAGAGATCCGTCTTGATTGCTTTTTTAAAGCTGTCAAGGGTGATAATAAGATGGATCTCATCTGGCAGGCCATTCCATAGTTTGGGAGCGGTTGCTGAGAAGGCCCTCTGGGAGGTCTGCGACAGCCTAGTTTTCAAAGGCTGAAGCAGATTCCTCCCAGAAGACCAGAGTGTGCGGGGAGGATCATACGGGACGAGATGGTCCCTGAGATAAGATGGACCCAAGCCATGTAGGGCTTTAAAGGTTAAAACCAACACCTTGTACTGTGCCTGGAAACTAATCAGCAGCCAGTGGAGCGATTTAAGCACTGGTGTTATGTGCTCTCTCCTAGCTGTTCCTGTACTTAACCTGACTGCCATATTCTGTACCAGTTGAAGTTTCTGGGTTAGGCACAAGGGTAGCCCCATGTAGAGTGTGTTACAGTAATCCAAACGTGAAGTTACCAAGGCGTGTACCGCGGTTTCCAGATCCATCATATCCAGGTAAGGGCGCAGCTGGCGTATCAGCCGAAGCTGATAACAGGCACTCCTGACCGTTGCATTCACCTGGTTAGTCATGTGAAGCGACGAATCTAGGAGCACCCCCAGACTGCAAACAAAGTCCTTGGAGGAGAGTGTGACTCCATCCAGTACTGGAAGTTGTATTCCCAGATCTGGTTTCGGGCCCATGACTGTCAGTACCTCCGTTTTGTCTGGATTTAGTTTCAATCTGTTTTTCCTCATCCAATCCATTACTGCTCTGAGACAGTCATTGAGAGGAGAGACGCCATCTGAAGTCTGAGCTGATGATCTGGTCATGGAGAAGTATATCTGAGTGTCATCAGCGTACTGATGATACCGCGCTCCATGCCTCCGAATGATCTCACCCAGCGGCTTCATATCAATATTAAATAGCATTATAGCAAAGCCTTTGACTGCTTAGACCATGAAAGGCTCTTAAAGGCATGGGAGTGCCAGCACATCTGATAGTCCTGATGAGGAATCTGTACTAGGAGAAAAGGCTACTGTCAAAACAGAACACAGAGAAACAGAATGATTCCCAATTGGCAAAGAGGTCAGACAAGGCTGCATCCTTTCATCCTATCTGTTCAACTTGTATGCAGAACATACTATAAGAAAAGCAAGCTTGGATGCAGAAGAAAGAGTAGTGAAAATAGGAGGAAAGGATATCAACAATCTAAGATATGCAGATGACAACATAATACTAGCAGAAAACCTCACAGACCTGGAACACCTACTAAGGAAGATCCAAGAAGAAAGTGGTAAGCAGGCTTAATATTGAACACAAAGAAAACAAAAATAATGACCATCGAGGACCTTCACAAGTTCAGCCTAGACAATGAAGAAATAGAAATAGTAAAAGAATTCCCATACCTGGGATCAAACATTGATAGAAATGGGAACTGCAGTCAGGAAATTAGAAGAAGATTAAGAATGGGGAGGGTGGCTATGAACTAGAAAAGACTCCAAAATGCAAAAATATACAACTCAGCACAAAAGTCAGGGAATTCTGTTACCATATATGGATATGAGAGCTGGACAGTAAAGAAAGATGATAGGAAAAAAATCAATTCCTTTGAGATGTGATGCTGGAGAAGAGTGCCGAGGACCCCATGGACAGCCAAACAGACAAACAAATGGGTCCTAG
Organism: Phrynosoma blainvillii; assembly: GCA_026167975.1. Classification (NCBI taxonomy): domain Eukaryota; kingdom Metazoa; phylum Chordata; class Lepidosauria; order Squamata; family Phrynosomatidae; genus Phrynosoma; species Phrynosoma blainvillii. Next base: position 276,245,102 of record JANUYF010000001.1, read on the forward strand.
AGCAGATCAAACTGGAAACCTCCCTGGAAGCCAAGATGACCAAACTGAGGCTGTCATACTTGGGCATATCATAAGAAGGAAGGACTCATTAGAAAAAAAAACAATAATGCTGGGAAAGGTGGAGGGAAGTAGGAAGAGAGGAAGGCCACATGCCAGATGGATGGACTCTATTAAGGAGGTCACGGGTATGGGTCTGCAAGAATTAAGCAGAGCAGCGGAGGACAAAGAGTCTTGTCTCATCAATAGGGTCGCCATGAATCAAGATCAATTCAAGGGCAGTTAAGAACAAATTTCTCTTGAGGGACTTTTAATCTTGGCAAAAGACAACAGGGCAGATGCAGCACTGGTGAGTGCTGAGTAAACTGAGAAACCTACTTTAGGAGGTGGATCCAACATGTCTTCTGCTGAACATGGACAAACCACTAGTCAATCAAATTCAGATCACCAGACCCATTTAATGCACATCTTTTTGACTCTGTTTTCCCCCCGCATATATTTTGAGAAATCAATTCTGCGCAAGTGTGAACCAGATGCGGATTGGAATCGATTTAAATTTGCCCTTTAAATTTGCTGGCTGGCTGAATTGATTCATTTTGAATCGATTCATTAGTTGATGGGAACGACAAGTGGGTTATTTTACAGCTAGAAAATGAAATTGGGGCAAATGATAGTGTGAACCATGCTCCGCTGCCAAACTGATCCGTCAATTCAGATTACAAATTGATTATTTGTAAATGGGAATGAGGCCAAAGAATCCCTACTCTGGCTGAACAAGCATTCCCATAATTACACCTTCCTTTGTCTTCATAATCTCTTCCTGGTTCTAATTCTTGATCAGGTTAAAGTGGGAATGTGTTGGCATATTTCTATTTTGCAGTATTTTCCTTTCTCTTTACAATAAGTTGCCAGTCTGCCCATCACTAACAGGTTGAACAAAAGAGACACAAAAGTGTAAGCTTTTGAGACCTTCAGATATCTTCATCAGATGGAATATTACAAAAGAGAAGCAAAACTGTCAGGGGAAGGGGAAAATGAGGGGACACTTGATTACAAACCTATGCAGTCTGCATTTAGTCTTGCTATGTAGTGAGGGGTCAGCAGAAGATGTGATAGTATTAAGTTTTATGCAGAGTAGCCTCTGTGCTTTTTGGGAGTGTGAAAAGCAATAAAACTTGATTCTACATTTTGAATATATGCCACTCTTCTGTAAACTCAGAATGGCCCGTTGTGGCTGCATCCTTCAGATCAGGGCTGAGGAAGCAAGGGGAACTTGTACTCCTCCAGATGTTGCTGGAGAACACTTCTTAGCAGCCTTAGTCAGTATAGCCAAAAATAAGGAATGCTGAGAGTTGTGATGGGAGCTGAGGGGCACTGGAATTCCCAAGTCCCGCTTTTATGAGACATGATTACCTTGCCTGACATTACCTATTGCCATATGTGGAAGAGAAGATTTCGTACATCCTGGTGAATAGGAAATCCATGTGATGAGCAGTTTGGAAGATTGCATCTAGGGCAGGGTCACAACACTGTTTTTTATAGCGACCAACCTTGAGCCTGTCAAGGATAGCAATAATGGCTTTTGGACACCTTAAATAAGCTGCTTGACACTTCCACACTATGGAGGCTCACTTACAACATGTCAGGCTCCAGCCAGAAACAGAATGGAAAGCAGCCAACCACCTCCAGTGGGGAATTCTTATTCCTGGCTGCAACTTTAACCATGTTTATTCAGAAGTAACTCTCATTCATTTCATTCTAAATCCTAAGTTAGGGGGGAAGCAGACGACTGCTTCTGGGACGCCGCCGGACGGAGCGCCGGCGGAGCGGAGCCTCTACACCGTGGCGCTCCTGCGGCGTCCCTAAAAGGAGCTCCAAATTGGCGCTCCTTTTAGATGTCAGGGAAAGTGCACCCTAAAAGTGGCGGGCGCACTTTCCCTGACTCTTCCACTGCAGCGCGTCCGGTCGCTGAGGCGGGAGGTTGCCCTGGAAGCGCCGGCCGTGCGGAGCGCCGGCAGCTCCCAGGGTGACCTCAGGAAGAGGAAGGAGCGCCGCTCGTGCAGTGGCTCCTCCTCTTCCGGGCCTCCAAGACAGCTCAATAAGCCATCTGCCGAGGCCCTTAGTATGCCAACGATTCCAGCCAGGAATGACATAGCTCACAAGGTTGTTGGGAGAATTCAAAGATATAGCCATGTTAGTCTGTAGAATCAATCAATATGTAGAGAGCTTTTGTAGCATCTTTGAGACTAACTGAAAGAAGTTGGCAGCATGAGCTTTCATAGACTTCAGTCTACTTCCTCAGATGCTTTTGGTGGAGTGGAAGCTGGGTACCAACATATATATGCCATAGGTATGTGAGAATGTCATTTCAAACTCAGGATTTTCAATTTGAAGTGAATCTCATTCCTTTTATTTATATACCTATGGCATATATATGTCTGTCCCTGGCTTCCACTCCAACAAAAGGTTGTTGGGAATCAGGAGACTGAAGCTAGGAGAATCTAGAGTGACTTGGGCTTACTCAGGCCCATTTCTGCTTGTGTCCTACACATTTCTCTGGCACTGCACAACTTGCTTGCTTCAGCTTCTTGCTTGTGATACTTTATAGTTTGCTTGATATGGGATATCCAATTAGGGGTGCTGGATAAAGGAGATTATCGCACAGCTTAAAAAAGTGACTTACCTCTTCTGAGTTGAAGTCTTATTCAGGCTGCAGCTGGGTTCTATTTTGCCGCTGAATCCACCAGCCAAGTGCAGCCAGGCTGTAGTCTAGGCCGCAGGAGCGCTCAGCAAGCCCCTTTAAAAGCAGGTTGCTGAGTGCTCCTGGGGCCTGGGCTGCAGCCTGGCTGCATTCAGCTGGTAGATTTGGCAACAAAATCCATGCGATAGAACCCAGCTGCAGCCCAAATAAGACTTCAACTCGGGAAAGGTAAGTTGCTTTTTAAAGCTGTGTGATAATCTCCAAAGAGGAGACATTTTCTTTAGTGTAATGAATAGGATAAGGCTTGGGTGCTACCCAGTCCTATACTTCATCAATTTCAGTCTACAAGGAAAGGCTGTGTCTCCATCTGTGCAGATGCTTTTAGAAAGAGTTTCATTTGGACAATAACATGGGAATTTCAAGTTTGCTTCACTCCTATTGGACTTGCCATGACTGTACTCTCCAAATTTAGATAGAGAGAAACTGATCATATTATGGAAGCAAGCAAGCTACTAAAGAAAAACTTGTCACCTGTCATACAGCTTAAATACAGTTGTTAGTACAAACAGAGTAAATCCCTCAAATCAATGAGAACTTGATAAGTCAACACTTACATAAGTTCCATTGATTCAGTGGGGCTACTCTGTTGGGACTAGGATTTGGGCTGAGTTCTTCACCCGTCTTGAAAGCCCATGTGTTCACATTTCAGGTATCATAAACCTTTCTATTTTGAGGCTGGCAGTATAAGCAAAATTATTAAGTCTGTGGAATGGGAAATGTTGAAAAGAGGATCAACCTTGATTTGGGGCCTTTGTAGGACCCAAGAACAGATGCAGGACCCATTGCACACTGATGTTTCAGCTTGTTTTTCTTTTACCTCTGCTGCTGCTGACTTTCCTGTCAGATACATTTATTTTATAAACCAGGACCACAGCCAGTCTTAGTCAAATCAAAGCTCTTCCTCTCCTTCCGCGCAGGCTTTGCAAAAGCTGTCTGTTTGCTGATGGTTTTCTGGGCTGATGCCAAATAGTCTGGGAGGCGTCTTCCAGCACTGCTTATGTCTGAAGCATCGTTGCAGCGTTTCCATGAGGCCAAAGACATTTCGTTTGGAGACTAATTCAGATCAGACTGTTACATCTAAAACAACCTATAGACATGAAATGATTCCCTCTTTAGAACTGCATACTCAAACACATAATTGTGTAAATCTGTGTGTGTTGCAAAGAGAAGGAAGGAGGAAGTATTTATATTCTAGAAAGAAAAGGAACTTGAATTGACAGCTTAAATTCAGGTAGCCACTGGAGAAAGTATTGTGTCAAATTGATTTACCAACAGTTTTTAAAAAGTAGAGTTCATTTTACATCTTGCACTGTTCTAACACACATAAAAGGAATGAGATTCACTCAGGTTCCTGTTTCAAAAGAGTCAGAGCTATTGTTTTCATTCTGGAAGACAGCTTTCTCCAGGAGGAGGATGAGCATGCTTATATGTGAAATTTGTTCAGAGCTTAGAATTTTGCTTTTTCAGCTACAACTCCCAGAATCTCCAAATGATCATCCTGGCCATGCTGATTGCTGCTTCTGAGAGTCATTAAGGAAAAATTAACTTTTCCAAGTTTTCTAAGAAGTAGTTGCGTTAGTCTCTTATAGCATAAAAAGGAAGATGGGAGAGGGAGAGAAAAAAAGGAACGTGGCTGCACTTTTAAGGTTAACTTGTTTTTATTTTAGCATGAACTTTTGTGCATATAAACTTTACATGCAGTATAGAATTATATTAAAGCCACAAGTTATAAAGCATATTTAGACAGTTGTGGGAATGAGAATGTAATAGGATATAGAAAGCACTTTTCCAAGCACTTTATTTGTTAGGCTAGGTTGGGCCCTTGCACTGTTTCTAGTCAAGTAGACTAAGGGGCTAAACAGATGGCTTCTAAAGGGTGGCATCCTGCCACCCCCTTCCTTGCTGGATTGGGGCTGCGGCAACCGCAGACTGCGGCCTCAATCTGGCACTTTGCTACTCTAAAAAGAGCTGGCAAATGGCGCTCTTTTTTACAGTGACAAAAAGCTGCAGCGGCGGTAGCTTTTCCATGTGTCTTTAGCACAGTGTGTCTAAATGCTGTGCCAAAGGAGCATCCTTATGCCGCCCACGATGCAGTAGCATCGGGATGGAGTCAGGTCAGCCAGCGTGTGGTCACCACACCCTGACTCCACCCCCAGGCCTGCCTTTTTGGCCGATCTGTACAGGGCCTCACTTTCTGCATACTCAAAGCCTTGTTAAATGAACCACCTGTCATTAATGACTATTTCCTTCCCTTCTATAGAACAGCCAGGGACAACCATTGGATCTTCTCAGGTCTGGCATAAAATATTATGTTGACTGAGACTGAGCAGCAGCAGCACTCCTACCCCAAGTTAAAAGTTAAAGATTATTTGACCTAAGCCAGGTCATGTTCTATGTTGCTGGCCAAGAATTCTATAAATACATCTGTGCTGTTGGTAAAAATATAATAAAATTTATCTTCAATAACTATTTGCTGCTTTTCCATGCCAACAAATCACATGCCTCAGACTTAATTTTTGTTGCACAGGCTTATTGTATTTTCTAGCAATGGTAGTTTTTACTGGGGGTAGGGGAGAGAAAATGTAGTTTTCCTCAGGATATTCAAAGGAACATCTTGACAGTAAGAGCTGGAGCCAATTGCCTAGTGTGGTGATGGGGTCACTTTCTTTTGACATCTTCAGAAAGAGGCTGGACAGCTACCTGCTAGGGATGTTCTAGCTGGATTTCCTGCATTGAGTGGAGGGTTGGACTCCATGACTTATGGTTCCCCCTTGAACTCTATGATTCTATGAAATCAGTCACCCAAGTTAGTTACCATGCTCTGTGTAATGGAAGGGTTGACCATTCGCCTATACTTCTGAGCCTCGTTTTGATGAAACTGCATAGAAAATATGATTTCGTTCCTGCTTTACTCCTTTTGAGACTCCTGGCTTCAGTCGTGAAAGCTACTTCTTTTAGGCTTATAAAACAATACATAGGGCTCATTCACACTGTGATTTAACCTGGTTTGCAAATTGGGTTAAAAAGTACCTTGTTCACATTCAAACTGATTTCACCCCCGAGTATCTGGGTGAATTGGAGCAAACTGGCACAAACTCTCTTGGCCCGCGTCATTTTGATAAGTTTATTTTAGTGTTGCCCCAAATGTGAACAAGTTGCCGATCACATTCATGCACCCGGGAGGGCCATTGAGCAGAGGGCTGGTATTTACCCATCCCAAAGGTCTTCCCAAACTGCACCATTCCCTCCCCCCTTTCCAGCTTGTTCTTCTTGTGCTTTTAAATTTCCTGCACTGTCAAAGTGGTCCCTTTAAATATCCATGCAGCTGTTTTCTACTTCTGCTGGTGATTTTGGTTCCCTTTTTCCCAGTGGGACAGAGGTTGGGGAAGTTGGGGAGGGGGGGGGCCTTGTGGGCCATAGTGTGACGTGTTTTTTTTTTTTTTAAACTTTGGCAGATCCTGTGTTTGTGTGCAGGATCACAGTTCTGTGAATTCACAGGTGAGTGGACTCATGGGTGCAATGTATGGGGGGGGAAACTGCCCTGGCATGCCTAGATCCATGGGTGTAGTTTTTCCTCATGGCATACATGGATCCTATGGATCTAGGCACGCCAGGGCAGTCCCCCCCCATACACTGCACCCATGAGTCCACTCACCCGTGGAACTCACAGAACTGTGATCCTGTGCATGAACGCAAGATCTGCCAAAGGAATTTTTTAAAAAACATGCCCCCAAGGCCCGCCTCCTCAACTTCCCCAACCTCTGTCCCACTTGGAAAAAGGGAACCAAATCACTGGAAAAAGTGGAAAACAGCTGGGCAGAGATTTAAAGTGGCCACTTTGACAGTGTGGGAAATTTAAAAGCACAAGAAGCCCCACGGAACTGGGTGCAAGCTGAGGGGGGGAAAGAGGGGGTTGGCAAGACTTTTGGGGTGGGTAAGTACCAGCCCTCTGCCCACCCTTTGTCCTTTGGCCCTTCCTCCCAGGTGCTGGCTCCCATCACCATTCCAAAATGAACTTTGATGGAAACACAGACAGATTTGATCATACCATATTTTCCGGCATATAAGATGACTTTTTAACCCTGGAAAAAGGTCTCAAAAGTCGGGGGTCATCTTATATGCTGGGTAGAGGAGGAGGAGGATAAGGAGAAAGAGAAGGAGAAGGAAGCCAGGCGAAGGAGGAGGAGGAGGGGAGAAGGAGAAGGAAGCCAGGGAGAGGAAGAGGACAAGGGGAGAAAGAGGGGAGTTGCAGACTGCCACAAATAGCGCAAATTGAGTCCACTTTTAGGGTTAGGGTTAGGGTTAGGGAATCATGGGAACTGTAGTTTATTGTGGCACCAGAGCTCTCTGACATAGAAGGCTCAATGTCTCAGAAAAAAACAATTCCCATGATTCTCTAGCACTAACCCTAACCCTAAAAGTGGACTCAATTTGCACTATTTCTGGCAGTCTGCAACCCCCCAGAGAAGGAAGCCAGGGAGAGGAGGAGGATGAGGTGAGAAGGAGAAGGAAGCCAGGGAGGGGAGAAGGAGAAGGAAACCAGTTCTACAGTATGGATGCAACCTGAATCTGCACTGCAGAAATAATGCAGTTTGACACTGCTTTAACTGCCATGGTTCCATCCTATGGACTCCTAGGATCTGAAGTTTGATTTGTGATACCAGCGCTTTCTAACAGAAAAGGCTAAATATCTCACAAAACTGCAAATCCCAGAATTCCATAGCCTTGAGCCAGGGCAGTTAAAGCGGTGTCAAACTGATTTAATAAATTTCTGCAATGCAGACACAGCCAAAGTTGATGTGTTGCTTGGGCATGGCTTCTTTAACAAATAATTCTGCACAATGAGAGAGAGAGTGTGTGTACCTTTGAAGATTTGTCTAAAGGAGAACCAAGTTCCTTAACTTAGAGGTTATATGTGTATGTTGTGTGCCTTCAAATTGTTCCTGACTTATGGTGATCATGGGGTTTTCTTGGCAAGATTCGCTCAGAGGAGGTTTGACACTGCCTTCCCCTGAGGCTGAGAGTGTGTGACTTGTCCAAGTTCACCCAGTGGGTTTCATGGCAGAGTGGGGAATCAAACCCAGGTCTCCAGAGTGGTAGTGCAACACTCAAACCACTACACCATGCTGGCTCCTATTCCCATGTACTACCTATGAAACAATTGCAGACTTTTTTGTTGTTCTTGTGTGTCTTCAAGTCCTTTCCGACTTATGGTGACCCTAAGGCAACCTTATCATAGGGTTTTCTTGGCATGTTTCTTCAAATGGGGGTTGCCATTACCATCTTCTGAGGCTGAGAGTGTGTGACATGCCCAGGGTCACCTACTTGGCCACAAATTGTACATACCCCAGAATGCATCACCTAGTATATTGGCAGTCATTCCCCCCAACACTTTCTCATTTTCCCCCAATCTTCTCATAGCTGGAAGATGGAAATAATTTTTAAAGCACCATTTAAATCTGGACTATTTTTTAAAATGTAAGGTCCAAAACACACTGCAGAAATAAATGCTAGGGAACATGGGAGCTGTAGTTTGTTGTGTTTATAAGTGACAGTTTTCCTGGTAAGTACCTGCATGTCATAAGCATTTGAATTAAAAATACCATATTGAAATCAAATCTGATTTTTTAAATTATTATTTGGTGTGCGTTGGAAGAGGGGTAGTCTTATACAGCAAGTATATACCAAACGCTATATTTTAACTGGAAACGTTGGGGGTCGTCTTATTTGCCCAGTCATATTATACACCGGGAAATACGGTAGCAAACATAGTGTGAACATTGCTTCAGTTTTGAATTGCTTTATTGATTTGAAATGATCCAGTTAGGAAACCAGTTTATCCCCCAGTGTGAGTGAGCCCATAGAGACATGAAGCACCTATATGCTTTTAATTCATCAGCCTTGACGGCACTCAGTGATCCTATTTTGCCTGATCATTTCTGTGTCATCCCACTATTGCTTAGTCTTTGTTTTTGTTGTTAATTCCCATCAAGTCAACTTTAACTTCTGGAGACCATGTGAATGAGAGATCTCCATCCACAATTTAAGGTATGTACTTAACAACAGATTACTATCTGAAAATTGCAAATGCTTTAAATGACTATTGAGGAAAGTCAAGGAAGAAAGTATGATAGCAGGGCTACAGATGAATATTAAGAATAAAATAAAAAGAATGAACACAGAACAAAAAGAATGAACACGGATGATTTATGTAATTTCAAAGCAGATGATGAAGACACTGGGATAATTAATTTTTTTTTATACCTTGGCTCACTCATTAATCAAAACTGAGACTATGGTCAAGAAATCAGAAGAAGACTAGCTTGGAAGGACAGCTATGAAGGAACTAGGTAAGATCCTAAAGTGTAAAAATATACATCAGATTCCAAGTGACAAATTCCAAGTAGTGCATTCATAAAATCATATGATAGCCACAGTCTGCTGCAGTGAAGTGGAAAGATTTTCCAGCTTTCTTCCTTAGGATGTTGGTTTTCCCTGTTTTGTTTTCCCTTCAAGCCAAAATGTGTCATGAACACTGAAAGCTCTCCTTTCGGCACAACCTGAAATTCTTAAATAAGGAAGCCCAGATAGGCAGCATGATAGAAATTTTGTGATCATTGACTTCCTGTCTTGACAACCCCGGTACATTAGCTCTTATCAAAGTTGGAAGAGCTGCTACAACGTAGCCATTGTAGATATTAGATCAATAGCTGGCAAGCTGCCTGAAGGTCAGATAAAGTACTTAGGCAGGCAGTTTGCCCGGCTAAAGAGATGTCAAGAAAATCAATTAGTCTCTAAAGAAAGAGCAGCAAGCTAACTAAAAATCCAATCGTGAAAGGCTCTCTCTATATTTCAAAGGCAGCTTATTAGCATTAGCTATATCTTTATCTCTTTAATAAAATTACATTTGCCAAGCAATTAAATCAGACTTGGGTCATATGAGGCTAACACAAAAGATTGTGTAAACACCTAAATAGCATCAGATTAGAAACAACAGAAATGGATGGGGATGTAATCAAGTTATTTTCTGGGTACTTTATTCCATGGCCTTTGATTAAATTGTCCCTCCCTCCCACCCCCACTCCTATCATCCCTATTGATTATTCTACCTATACATATTTGGCATACCTAATATACATTCTCAGCTGAGTGGTAATGGAAAGCCATAGACATAGAATTTGTCTCATGGAGCCACATAGGTTGCTTAGTAAATTATAGCTATCTGAAGTCAATACGAGGAAGGGAAACGTAGATGTGATTGTTTTTGTACATTTCCCCCCATTCACCCAAGTGAAACAAATGGGCTTAATCATCATAATCAAAAGGCACACAACACAGGGCTTGTGGGCTGTAAAAATGCTGCCATTCTGTGTAAGCCTTTCCGTGGGAAAACCTTTTATTACAAAAGACTTCATTGTCATAAATTAGCAGATGACTTACGGCTGCCTTGGTACCATTGCTGTTTTTCCCAGATATAGGTCAGGGGTCAGAATTAATGCACAGACAGTCAGGCGTGCTGCCTCATTCCTTTTGTTTTGTTTGTTTAAGTGCCTCCAAAACAGTCAACACAAAACGGTTATGATCTTCCCTGCAAAGGAGCATCTGCGGGAGGGAGAACACTGTCTACCTGACAAAGGGAGGGAGGAAGCTGGGAGTACAAAAGTCATGCCTCCATGAATATCAAAATATCATCTGTATATGATGAGGTTGTGAAATGTAGAAGTGAAGCCTCCCAGTGGTTCTGGGCCAGTGACTTTGGGCCGATGTATGGGTTTTGTTGTTGTTTTGCTTGAATTGGAGAATGCTGGTGTTGTCAACACACACAGAAAAATACTGCAAATTTCATTTTAGCCTACCTAAACAGAAAAGCCTGCATAATTAACAATGTATGAACTTTAAAATCCTGGAATCAGCAAACTTCCAAACTGCATATAAATGCATATTGAACCAGCATACTGTTCTATGGTATGGCTGCCAAACTACATGTAGTCCCTATTACTAAGCAACTGGAAGGGAAAAAAATCATGCCAATATATGTTACAACCAGGAAAAGATTGTAGATCCAGGTTTGCCTTCTTCTCATCCCCTATTAAAAACTGCTTAGAGGTGGTCCTGTGGGATTCAGCATAAGCTGAAGAAGCCACTCTGGGCTGTTGCAGGCTGGCCCAAAGGGCCGGCCTTGGATAGAGTCGGGGTGGGGCAGCAGCACACCGGCCTCCCCAACTCCACCCCAACACTGTCCTGAAGCTGCACGGCCATATGCACGGTGTGCAGCATCATGACACCCTTCTGGTGCAGCGTGCAGACACGCTGCTCCAAAAGGGTGTGAAGGAATCATGGTGCTGGTTCTTAGGGCAGCCTTTTACTCTTTTAGGGTTGGCAAAAGGAAGGATCAGGGCCGCGGTGTGCAGTTGCTGCGGCCCTGATTCGCCGTTCCCCGGGGTGGCTCTCTGATACCCCAAATGGGCCATCTTCATCGGCCTGTCCAGCAACAGCCACTTTCAACTTGCAGTACATTGACAATGAACTGAAATTTCTTTCAGGAGGCCTTTTATTAAGTGTCAGTTTGTAAATATTCACAGTAAATCAGAATGGAGTTAGAAAAAGCAGAAACAAAATGCCATGATGGATGTGTCTCTTGCTGGCTGTTTCTTCCCCTCCAGCTCACAGGGGAGCTTGTTTCTATCAGAGTGCAAATTTATACATGGTGCCAACTTTCAAACTATGACCTGCCTGGTCCAGAGAAAGCCCTTTCTGCAACAAACCAATGCCTCCTCATTAGAGTCAATCCTAAATACGCTGAACCAATACAGGAAGAGTGTTCAAGGGACTCAGTAAAAACTTACAGATTCTGTCAGGTTAGACAAACATTTGAAGACACCATTTTGTCCCGTTGCAATCTCCTGCAATTACACTTGCAATTTCACCTGCAATTTGAAGAATTTGACAAATCTTGTATTTTATCTACAACATGTGCCCCCAAAAATGTATAGTTACACCTGAACATGCCATTAATTGCATACCAGCCCTTGTCTCTGCTCCAGAGAATCTGCATGATTTGTTCTGCTGGAAACCCTGCAAAACTTCCTGGATGCTGGGAGGGAAAAATATGAATGGGTACACCAGGAATTTGACAGAAACCCTGTATTTTATCAACTGTACAATACAGTTGATAACATTTGGAAAAAATGTAGCTAGACAAGAAAAGATATGCTCCCCTCACCTCAAAAGCTGAACTGCTATGGTGGAACAAGGGCAGCTTGTGGTGAGTACTAATCTTCCTTTCCATCCTGCACTTGGAAAAGATCCTGCATTGCATTGGCGGTTTGTAATGTAATGTTATAACCAGGGGTGAGAGCCAGCATGATGTATGTTTTGAGGGTCAAATTATGATTCTGGAGATCAGAGTTTCAATTCCTGCTCAGCCATGGAAACTGACTGGGTGACCTTGGGAAAGTCACACTCTCTCAGCCTCAGAGGAAGATAATGGTAAACCTCCTCTGAACAAAACTTGCCAAGAAAACCCTGTGATCAGTTTGCCCTAGGGTCACCATAAGTTGGAACAAGCTGAAGGTACACAACAACAACAACAACAACAACAACAACTACAAAGGCAGGTAAAATATGTTCCTTCAAATGTTCCCAGACTGAAATGCCTAGTGTAGTTCATGATTGGTAGTGCTGGCCAGGCATGCTTCTGAAGTGATCACACTTTGCCCACTGCTGAGGTACACCATTGAAAAGGATTCCCGTGACCTCAGGCTCCAACTTTCTTAAACTATGCTCTTTCTCTAACCTTATCCTGAATGTGCATTCTAATTTACCCTGAATGCTTTCAGTGCTTTATATTGAGTACACAAGGAGGTCTTTCTTATACCTCTCTCTATGTGTGAGTATAAATATACATTCCAGAAAAGAAAATAATATCACTTTAGGCTGTACAGAAGGAGTGGAAATCATGCACTACTCTAGATGTTGTTGGACTGTAAATGTCAGCAGCTCTAACTATCCTAGCCCATGGTGAAGCATGCTGGGAGTTGCTCTGGTAATAAAAAAACCTGAGCCATCTTATTGCTGCTAGAGCAGACTTAGTAGGGCCTATACAGACTGTCCAAAAGGGCCGGCCTGGGAGTGGAGTTGGGGTGGGGCAACTGCACGCCAGCTGGCCCTACTCAACCCCAACACCGCCATCATGCTGTGCACCCCACTGTATGGTGCATGGTGTCAGGGCGCTCCTTTAGTGCAGGAGCACCAAAGGAGTGCAGAAGAGTCGCAGCGGCGGCAGTAAGGGCAGCTTTTTGCCGCTCCAAAAAGTAGCAGCATTTGCCAGCTCTTTTTGGAGCAGGAAACTGCCAGATTGGGGCCTTGGGGTGTGGCTGCTGCAGCCCCGATCTGGCGCTCCCGTCTGTATGGCGCCTTACTGAGCAATAAAATCACTAACTGGATTCTGCTTTTGCCTCTCATTCGATATATAGAGACAGGCTGAAAGTCCTCACAGCAGTGAGTAGAGCATTATCACTTGCTCATGAAACTGTTGTTAAAGGACAAAAGTAAGACCCTGCAAAAATTTGGTTACCCTACCTTGTGTTTCACATGGTAGCACTGTTTCTCAGCCAGCTGCCACTCTACAGAAATAAAGCATTTTGACGCCACTTTAACTGCCATGACTCTATGCTATGGAATGTGGGGATTTGTAGTTTTGTGAGATATTTAGCCTTCTTTGCCAGAGAGCTCTGGTGCCCCACTAAACTACAAATCCCAGAATTCCATAGCATTGAGCCATGGAAGTTAAAGTGGTGTCAAACTGCTTTATTTCTGCAGTGCAGCAGCAGCCTAACAGTCACTATTATTTTGAAAAAATGGTGATAAATCTTTGAAACAAGGAGGTTGAGATTCCTTTGCTATTGAACATTGAAGTACAGCTTGCAGGGTGGAGGAGCTTCACTGTAAATTTAAATGTTTAATTCAGCTGTCCATAAATTTGCTTTGCTCATGTATCATTTGATATAGTATGTAAACGTCCTGCTAAGTTATTAGGCTGTTCAAGCTCACATTGTTTCCTAGGGAGTAGTGACAAACATGCTAAATTTATTGTCCTGATATCCAAATGAATGCAGCAGCTGGTTTCAATTGTAATTCAAAGTAATGCTTAAGTCTCTTTGCTTAGAAGTTATTGGAGTGAAACTGTTCATGTTGTGGAATTACTTTTTGACAATGATGCATGGGGAAATTATGCTGCAGGAACTGAAGGAGGGGGAATGAAATATGCAGGACGAAATTCAATGAACTAAACAGCTGAAAGAAAGAAAGAAAGAAAGAAAGAAAGAAAGAAAGAAAGAAAGAAAGAAAACTATCAAGATGGACAAGAACCTGTGGAAAGTATGGCCAGGAACCTGTTATCACTTCAATAATGATGTCTACTGTCCTACAAGAGGTTCCTGAGGGACAATCATACTTGGAATAGGAACAGATTACCCTACCATTGACTTATCAAAGGGCTGCCAATTTGAATAAACACAGCTGCTGTTTTCTAAGAAATATGGCAAAGATCATTCGGGGGTTGGTAGAGAAATGGGGACAGGACAATTAATGTTGCTGAGATGACAGAAAAAAATCAAGTTGACATATTTTGCATTTAGGGGAATGTTTGATTATAGTGTTGTGACTCAGTAGAATGGGAGAAACCACCAAATCAATAAGAAATATAACTGTATTGCTGTATAAGAAGGTTCATAATACTGACTGACTACAAGCATCCCTCTCTCTTCTAACATTCTTATGTTTGTTTATTTGGAAGTAAACTGGGGTGGGGTATTATTGCTGAGTGGTGCTGTTTTTAAGGTTTGTATATGGTCTTTTAATGCATTTTAATGTTTTTTAACATTTCAGGTTTTAGCTTTATAAATTATTTAATCACTTTTTTGGTGGTGTGTGCCTTCAGATTGTTTCTGACATATCGTGACCCTAAGGTGAACTTATAATGGGGTTTTCTTGGCAAGATTTGTTCAGAAGCGGTTTAGCTTTGCCCTCCTTTGAAGCAGAGAGAATGTTACTTGTCCAAGGTCACCCAGTGGGCTTCCATACCCAAGCAGGAAGTAGAATCCTAGGAGACTATTGCATCATGATATAAAGCGTTTTAGCTGAGCAGGCTTAAAATTAGAAGTGGGTGGCATCCTAATATTCTCAGACACATTCAGTTGCTGAAATCACCGCCTGGGTGCAGCCCAGCTCCATTGCTGCTCAAAGAGGTGCTCCTTGCACCTCTTTTTGGAGCCAGGAGTTTTCTGGCTTGAAAAAATGGCTTCTGGAGTGTCCCTCTGAGAGGCGATGGAGCCGGGCTCACCTGAGCAGTCATTTCAGCAGCTGAATGCATCTGATAATATCAGGATGCCACTCGCTTCTAATTTTAAGCCGGCTCAGGTAAGACACTTTATATCATGATGCAATAATTTTCCTAACCTCCGGAGTTATAGTGCAAAACTCAAACCATTACAAACTGACTCGCTTTTTAAAGAACTCTTACATTTATACTTTTATTAATGTCTTTGTATAGTTTTAATCTGTGTTATTTTTAAATATGTTGTTAGATGCCTTGAGTCCCATTATTGGGAGAAAGGCAGGCTCATCTACACTTGCCAGAATATTCCAGGCTTTCCCTGGAGTATTTTGGCCCTCAGATTCCCTCTAAATTTGCCACTTATCTTGCTCTCTTCCCCAGAGATGGCAGGCAGTTGCCTTCCCATGAAGTCCAATGTTCATTGGTTTGTGCCACTGTTGAGGCCAGAATGAGGGATCCAGCCACACTGTTGGCACTGGCCATCTCATTTGGACTTCAGAGTGACTCATGCCCAGAGCTGTGGCACTGTGAGATGAACAGGGACTGCAAATGAAAAGACAGCTGCCCATTGCCAGTGAAAACCCACTGAAAATTTGTAACAAAAGGTGAGCTTTTAAAATGTGGGTTGGGGGAGGAAGCCCCAAATTGAGTGCATGTGTCATGAAGATAGTCCAGGCTCAATTCAGGGTTTTGGCTCTGCATTGTGTAAATAGGATGCAGACAGCCCAGGAGAAATTTTGGGGTAAAACACCCATGTAGATGAGACCTGTGAAATATAAATGAAAATAATCATCATCATCAAGAGCAAGTACACTAAATATGTATAGCAACTCACTCCCTGATCTCCTATTGACTTCAGTGACATGTAGCTCTCCTCACCCATTGATTCTGCTGGTTCCAGTGTCTATAGGTCTGTGAGTTTATGGGTCCAGTGTCTATGGGTCTGTGAGGAGAGAGACTCCTGCAGCCCAGCTGAGCCCAGCTGAGTGTCATCTGCTGCCCCTGGCTCGGCGTGGAGGAGGGGGGAGTTGCCGGTGGGAGCGGCAACTACTAAAGCCGGCCTCCGGCTTCCCCAATGCTGCCGCCGCTTGCCGGGAGAGAGAGACTCCTGCAGCCCAGCTGAGCCCAGCTGAGTGTCATCTGCTGCCCCTGGCTCGGCGTGGAGGAGGGGGGAGTTGCCGGTGGGAGCGGCAACTACTAAAGCCGGCCTCCAGCTTCCCCAATGCCGCCGCCGCTTGCCGGGAGAGAGAGACTCCTGCAGCCTCAGCTGTCTGCCATCTCCAGCTGCTCCGGCTCGGCGCGGAGGAGGGGGGGGGCGTTGCAGCTGGGTCCTCTTTTGATGCTGTCTGTTTACCGGGGAATGCTGTGTGCTCTTTGGTTGGTTTTGTTATGGGGTAATGTTGGTTTTTTGGGTCTAGGGGTGGATGGGGATTGGGACGTTTTGCTCGCGGACGTGGTGGATGTTAAAGCGAATGTTATGGGTGCTCCTATTGAGGTTGTGCGGGGCATGGGGAGGTACGGCGGTAGGAGAGTGGATTATCGTTCTGAGGGAAGGCGAGATCGATGCGTAATACCTATCTCTCCTTCCTTCCACTCTCCTAACCAAAGAGATCTGAGGGTCAGCCCAGTCATACCACAAACCCTGTCCCTGCTCCTGTGCAACGCCAGGTCTGTAAAAAATAAAACCCATATTATATATGATCTATTACATGATAAGAACTGTGACCTGGCGTGCATTACTGAGACCTGGCTTGGGCCTGAGAGCGAGGCAGTATGGGTCCAGGCCCTCCCAGCCGGGTTCTCAGTCAAGGACCAGATCAGGTTAGGTGGGCGGGGGGGCGGTGTTGCCTTGGTTCATAAAAACACCCTTTCCTTAACCAGGATCCCAATCCGGAAAACAGTTCACACTGAGTGTATTTACCTGACCCTGAAGGCCAGAGACAGTCTGGGGATTCTGTTGGTGTACAGGCCACCCCGGCGCTAACAGACTCCCTGGCCGAGCTGACACAACTGGTCTCGAAACTACTGTTGGAGTCCCCTAGGCTTCTTGTCCTGGGGGACCTCAACATCCCTTTCGAGGCCAGTGATGTTCCAACAGGTGCAGCCCGGGAGTTCATGACTACCATGGCAGTCATGGGCCTGTCTCAATTAGTCTCAGGGCCTACACATTGTGCTGGTAATACCCTCGATGTGATCTTTAGTACGGATATGGAGGTTCCGTGGGTAGAGATTTTAAACATCTCTTCCCTGTCATGGACGGACCATTTCCTGGTTGAGGCTCGGATCAAGGCTTCTACCTTAAGCCCCCCCGGGGGTGGCGGACCTATTAGGATGGTCCACCCTCGAAGGCTGATGGAACCCAAAAGGTTCCAAGAAGCCCTAGAGGGGCATATGACTGGCACTGATGGCGATTCTGTTGATGCCCTAACTAACATCTGGGATATTAATCTCTCTAGGGCTATACACAGTATCGCTCCCAAGCGTCCTTTCCGGCCTGCTTCCAATAAACATCCCTGGTATACGGAAGACCTCAGGGAACGGAAGCGGGTTGTGCAACGACTAGAGCGCAACTGGCGGAAACATCAGCGCTTAGCCGACAGGACACTCCTACGCTCTCATTTAAGAGCCTACGGGGTGGCAATAGATGTAGCAAAGAACTCTTTCTTTGCTACACGTATTGCGTCCGCAGAATCGCATCCAGCAGAGCTGTTCAGGGTAGTGAAGGAGCTGACACAACTGCCCCCCTCCCTGAGCTCTATTCTAGAACCATCTAAAGCCTGCTGTGACACATTTAACAACTTCTTTGCGGATAAAATCTCTCGGATAAGCGCTGATCTTGATGCCAGTATTTCTACAGTTCCCATAAGAGAGGTGTCCAGAGCATCCGTGGCCCCTGTTTTACTGGATCACTTTGAGTTTGTTAGTACTGAGGAAGTGGACAGGATCCTTCGAAGTGTTAGGAGGACGACTTGCTCCCTTGATCCCTGTCCCTCATGGTTGGCAGCTCAGGGGGGAGATGCGGTGCTAGCTATGCTGCACCGGATCATTAATACATCTCTAAGTGAGGGCCAATTTCCATCTCAATTGAAAGTAGCAGTGGTTAAACCCCTGCTAAAAAAGCCCTCCTTAGACCCCCTGATCCATAATAATTATCGGCCCATCTCGCTGCTACCTTTTTTGGGGGAAGGTGATCGAGAGAGCAGTCGCCTTCCAGCTTCAATCGATCCTGGATGACACCGATTTTCTGGACCCATTTCAAACCGGCTTCCGGGCGGGCTATGGAGTTGAGACTGCCATGGTCGCCTTAGTTGATGATCTCCGTCTGAGCACGGACAGGGGAAGCGTGTCCCTGTTAGTGCTCTTGGACATCTCGGCTGCTTTCGATACCATCGACCATGGTATCCTTCTGGACCGCCTGAGGGAGTTGGGCATCGGAGGCACTGCTCTGCAGTGGTTCCGGTCCTACCTCTCGGACAGGTTCCAGATGGTGGAGCTGGGGGACTGTCGCTCTGATAAGAGGGCCCTTACATCTGGTGTCCCTCAGGGAGCGATTCTGTCCCCTATGCTATTTAATATTTACATGAAACCGCTGGGAGAGATCATCCGGAGATGCGGGGCGCGGTGTTATCAGTACGCTGATGACACCCAAATAATTTTCTCCGTATCTCTGACTGATGTAGTAACTAAGGATGGCATCTCTCCTCTTGATGCCTGCTTGGAGTCGGTAATGGGCTGGATGAGGGAAAACAAACTCAGTGTGAATCCAGGGAAAACGGAAGTACTGGTGGTAGGTTCCCCGGCTCCGGGTAGTGAGATCTGTCATCCGGTCCTGAACGGGGTCACACTCCCCTTGAAGGACTTGGTGCGCAGCTTGGGAGTGCTCCTTGACTCGTCGCTCCAGCTGACTTCTCAGGTGGACGCGACGGTCAGGAGCGCTTGTTATCAGCTTCGGCTGATACGCCAGCTGCGTCCCTATCTGGACCGTAAGGACCTTGAAACTGTTGTACATGCACTGGTAACCTCTCGATTGGACTTCTGCAATGCGCTCTACATGGGGCAACCCTTGTACCAATCCCGGAAGCTACAATTGGTGCAGAATATGGCAGCCAGGGTGGTCGCCGGTAAGTCCAGGTTTGACCACATAACACCTATTTTGAAAGACCTTCATTGGCTGCCCATCCGCTTCCGGGCTCAATACAAGGTGTTGGTTTTGACCTATAAAGCCCTAAATGGCTTGGGCCCAGGGTACTTGGAGGACCGCCTCTCTCCGTACAATCCGCCCCGTACACTCAGAACATCAGGGACTAAATTGTTAGAGGTCCCAAAATCACATCTAGTCAGGACCTCTCAGAGGGCTTTTACCATCGTAGCCCCCACAATTTGGAATAGGCTTCCGGCCGAACTTCGCTCCACCGCGTCATTGGTCTCTTTTAAAAAGAACCTAAAAACATATTTGTTTCAGCAAGCGTTCCCACCCTAGATGTAAAAACTCTTTTCTGTTGCCCCTGTGTATGACCCTGGACTTGATATTGATCTTCCTTGTCCTACCCCTAACTGTCGTGATTTACCTCTGCTCCCCGTTGATTTTTATAACTTGTTTTTTAACTTGTATTGTATTTTTGGACTGTCTTATTCAATGTTGTAAGCCGCTTTGATCAGTTTTCTGAAAAGGAGGGGTATAAATAAAACTTTTATTTTATTTATTATTATTATTTTAGCCTTAAAGGTAAAGGAGCCTATATTCTGACCCCCTCTCTCTCTGTATAAAAGGCTGCATTGTGGTCTATCTTGTACCATACAGTTCATCCAAGAGGGAGCTGTAGTCTCCGGAATTTGAGAAGAGGATCTCTCCCAGGGTGTTCCAGTGCTAATCATTGCTTTTAAAAAGGAGAGGCCAAGGAATTAGACCTTGCATTATGTATATACAGCAGAAGCAACATCCTTGAAGTCTGTCCTCTAGTTTGTAGAAAAAGTGGATCAGTTCACATAATACAGATTTTATCCATGCAAACAACTTGTGTAGAGAAATGTAATTTCTAGTGAACACAGAGGTTTAATCTGCACTGCAAAAATAATGCAGTTTGACACCACTTTAACTGCGATGGCTCAATGTTATGGAATCCTGGGAGCTGTAGTTTATTGTGGCACTAAACAGAGAAAGCTAAATATGTCACAAAACTACAAATCCTAGAATTCCATAGCATTGGGCAATGGCAGTTAAAGCAGTGTCAAACTGGATTATTTCTGCAGTGCCGATGCAGAATGATAGGTGATGCAGATGACAAGTGGGGACCAGGTTTGGGCCAGGTATCTCCATTAAACATTGCCTTCACTCATACATGTATGAGGGGGTATTGTAAAGTTTTAATTATCACCTTTAATTTTTTTTGATCAAAAGTATGTTTTAATTTGCAGTTGTTAACTTATCTCTACATAGTCACCATCTAGATTTACACATTTTTCTCTGTGTTTCTTGACCCTCAGAATACCATTATTGGAGAAGTCTGCTGATTGTGCCTTAAACCACTCTTCCACTTCAGGAATGATGTCATCTGTGTTGCCAAATCAGCGACCTCACAATGAATTTTACATTTTTGAGGAAAAAAAAGTCACTTGGTGATGATGACACTGACAAAATTTCATCAATATGCTATAATAACTTCCGGGTGATAATTATTACTTTACTATATCTCCTCATATTTCTCCATCTTACACTTTAGTAATTTCTGGCACAACCTGTAACAAAAATAAAGGACACAATGAGCTGATTTTCTCTTAGGGACCAATGATACACTTAGGGACCAATGATGACACTGGCAAAATTCCATCAATATACCATAATAACTTCCGGGTGATTATTATTACTTTACAATACCCCTTCATACATTCAATTGGGGGCCCTCCATTTCAAGTTTTTCTGTCATATAGAAAAAGCTTATGTGCACAGAACTCATGTGCATGTATTCTCTATTCAGTTCTTCAGAAGAATGTGTGTAGGTTTCGAATACAACAATGGGAGAGAGGTAATGCCCATTTGTCTTATTTGTGAGCTCTGCATAGGTACCTGACTGGCAAAGAAACCAGTTTTTAATGAAAGAAGCCACCTTCAAACCCTTTTCTTTGTGCACTGGGAGATGCTTCAAGGTTAGTGACAAGTGACTGGACCTTTTCTGTAGTAGACTCCTAATTATCGAGTGCCCTTCCCAGCAAGCTGGTGGTGCTGGAGCAAGGTGCCCATTCAGTGGCTGAATATGTGGCAGAATTCCATGGTCTGGCGGTGCAGATTCCAGACTGGCCAGAGGTGACCAAAGTGCAGAATTTCAAAGAGGGACTACAGCCGGACCTTCTAAAGTGCATTTGAATGAGAGATAATCTTCAGATTGTGAGGGAATGGATCTGGTTAGCTGGGGAGGCCAAGATGGTGATGGAGGAGATCCACCTGATGAGGCAGTGGAGACTAGGAGGGAGCAAGGGGACTAAGTCAATTCCTAGCCCTCCTCGGGGCAAGGAGAGAGGGGCTAAGGCCCAGGACCCAGAGCGAGAGCAACAGGTGAAACCAGGATTTTGCCTGGCATGCAGGAAGAAGGGGCATCAGATTGTCAAGTGTCCCAGCCAAGAGGAGCACCAAGTAGGAGCTCTGCTGAATAAAGAGCCCACTCCAGCCTTGTCGGGGAACTTGTGCCACCCAAGGAAGGGACCGGGAGGCAATCGGGCCCTTAAAGTGGTTAATGGAGATGCAGAAGAACCAGAGACCATGCCAGACACCACAATCAGAGAACCATGTTGAGCTGGTGGGAAATTTATCTGGCCTGCCTCAGACAGCAGCCTGATGGTGAGTGGAGGAATTCCCCTATACAGCTTAAAAGTTAAATTGGAGGACCCAAAGGGGGGGGAAGTATGGACTTGGTGGCAGCTATTGACTCAGGCTGCCTCATAAACCCTGACATACGGCCTCGGCAGACGACTAATTGAGTCGTCTGCGAGAGCCGGAAGAGGAGGAGCAACCGCACGTGCGGCACTACTTCCTCTTCCTGAGGTCGCCCTGGGAGCTGCCGGCCCTCCGCACAGCCGGCGCTTCCGGGGCACTCTCCCGCCGCAGCGACTGGACACGCTGCGGCGGAAAAGGCAGAGAAAGTGCACCCTACGCTTTTAGGGCGCACTTTCCCTGTCTTGTGGCAGGAGCGCTGATTTAGCGCTCCTTCCAGGGATGCCGCAGGAGCGCCGGGGTGCGGAGGCTGCGTTCCCGTGGTGCTCCGTCCGGTGGCATCTCTGGCGCCTCCGTCTGCTTCCCCCCATAGTTGGAGAATTAAATTTGGACACTAAGGAACTTGAGCAACCCATTACCTTCCAACAGATGGACGGCTTCCCCATGAGGGGAAAACCCACCAGTGAGAGGATGGTGACAGTGTGGCTCTTTCCATTGGGAAAGAATCTGGTTTGTGGTGGGGCCCACTTTGAGCTACCTAGTAATGCTGGGAATAGATTGGCTGCAATTCCACAATCCCCAGATGTGGTGGTGTTGCAGAAATACCAGACTATGAGCTATTTATTCACTCACAGCTTCTTGGGTTACTTGCAGAGCAAGTCTAAGAGAGGAGATCTTGATGAATTGTAAACACAGATTTATTATGTTGACAGTCCCAAAGGAATTTGCATTCCAAGCTTTGGGCACCTAGCAAAGGAAAAATGGCTTGTTTTATACACCATTAGACAAAGAAATCTAAATCTCACACCCCATTGGGCATTTCAAACTCTAAACATATAGATTTTCAAGCAATGAGAATACAGATTTCAGAATACATTAAAATCAATTTAAGATACCATGTTACCATGCCAACCACATACCACACTCTTTATCAGTACTATGGGCCCCTTAGCACACAGATTCTTCCCTCTTGGCTATGATTTATTATGGCTGTCATGGCCCACTCTGGCTCCTCATGAAGGTCTTTAATGCATTAGGTCCTTCAAAAGGTCAGGCTGTATGTAAACATCTTGCACATGGCTGCTGCTAAAATCTCCCAACATTACATTCTTTCTTAGAGGCCCATCTCCCAGAATCCTTTCTGCATATGGCCAAATGGACATCTATTTCTACATTTCTAACACAGTTGGCTAAAATATATTGATTATCGAAACTCTTCTGCCTCAGTGGAGGATGGGAGAATTGATCTTCAAGAACCTGGTATGCAGGGAACACATGTGGGGCCCCACTCTGAATTTGAAAGCGAGAGCAGTGATGATGTTAAGCTGTTCTGATCTTCCACAAGAGCAGGTGGGGAAAGCCATCCAAGAGGATCAACTGGGCTAACCTCTTAGTTATCGGGACTTGGTGGAGGTGGCCAGCTCCTGCCCCACCGGGAGACTGACTATGCAATTGAGTTAGTGCCAGGGGCTCAACTCTCCAAATACAAACTATAATCCATGACCCTGCTGGAGATGAGGACACTTAAGGAGTTTGTAGAGAAGAATCTGGCAAGAGGCTTTATCCACCCATCAACATCAATGTTTGCAGCCACATTATTTTTTCAGGAAAAGAATGATGGATCAGTGAGACTGGTCAACATCTATCAAAATCTCAATGGTATATGCAGTACCAACAAATATCCCTTTCCACTTATGTACATGTTAGGGAGACTGGCCACTGGCCTAAGAGATGCCTACTTCTGAATGTGAATTTGGGAGGGAGATGAACACAAAACCACATTTAACCACCCCTTGGGGGCATTTGAGTAGTTGGTGATGCCGTTTGAGTTATCGGATAGTCCAGACATTTTTATTGGCTAGTATATGCAATTATGCATGAGTTACTGTTTGACGGGGTCCTAGTCTACCTAGCCAACGTGTTGGTCTACTTGCAGGACCTGGACTCTTAGTAAAACTAGAAAGGGATGTGCTGAAGCACCTCTTGGACAATCAACTGTATGTTAAACTATGTAAGTGTAAATTCCATACTGCCAAATTGGATTTTCTGGTCTACCCAGGTAATAGAGATGGACCCTACTAAGGTGCAGATGGTGCTTGAATGGGTCTCCTGAGGATCCAAAAACAGATGCAGAGCTTCTTGGGGTTTGCAAACTTTTATAGACAGTTTATCCCTGACTTTGCCCAGATAGCTCTGCCCATGACGGACCTGCTAAAGACTAAGACCCATCTGATGAAGCTTAATGAGAAGCCCAAGCCATCCACCAAGGTGAAGTGGATGCCAGAGTGTCAGGAGGCATTTGAAAGACTAAAACGGTTGTTTAGCACCAAACCAATAAGGAATCATGGGAACTGTAGTTTATTGTGGCACGAGAGCTCTCTGACAGAGGAGGCTCAATGTCCCAGAAAAAAAAAATACAATTCCCATGATTCCCTAGCAATGATCCAGGACAGTTAAAGTGGCCTTAAGCTTCATTTAATTTAATTTAATTTAATTTAATTTAATTTAATTTATTCGGTCCTTGACCAGTACAAAAATGTTAAAACACATAAAATATATAAGATATATAAAATGTCTAAAATATAATATGTGTATATATATATATATATATATATATATATATATAGTATAGACCAACAGAGCAATGGACAAACTAAGAATAAACTATAAATACAATGACCAACCAAATCTTCCTACACAATTGTGAGATGTTCATTTATCAATTTATCAATTTATCAATCGAGGTCGCAATTTACAAACAATGTAGCAAAATTTGGCCACCATATGAGATACTGTAAGGTCATTGTTGTCTAAAAGAAGACGTAAATAAAAAGTGTCAGATTTGCCTGGGAATTTACTCAATAGTGGGCTGATCAATTGATGTCGAGCGTCCCTATAAAATTGACAGTAAAGGAGAACATGCTCATTGGTTTCAACATTGCCCGAACCACACGGACAAAAACGAAAATCAAAGGGTATTTTTTTAAATCTGCCTTCGAGCATGGCCGTGGGCATCACATTAAAGCGAGCCAGCGTTAGGGCCCTCCTAAACTTCGGAAGAGTAACATGGAATAGATAAGGAGCCGGGGAAGGGACCAAAGCTAAAGGACTAAACAATACATATTTTGACAGGGAAACAGAGTCCATGCGTCTTTCTGCTTCTATAATTTTTTGTTTGATCATAGATTTGGCTCTGTCAGTATCAAGTTTTAGAATTTCATTGTTATTGAGGCCTAGTTCATACAGTTTCTTGAGAATAGATCTACCCCAGGAAGATTTGAATGGATCTGAAAATATTAATTTTGTCAGGCCTCCAGGGATCTTATGCAGTTTCTGCCAATAGGTAAGTATGCTAATCCACAGACTAGATTCTATTTTGATGGTCCCAGCCTCCCTTCTGAGGAGAGCATTCGGAACACAGTGAGCAACCTGAAAAATTCTTCTAAGAAACTTTGTTTGCACCCGTTCCATTACATTGATGTTACTGTATGGTCCCAGTTGGGCTCCATATAGAAGTTGAGGGCGAACCTTGGCATTAAACAATTTGATTGCGGCCGGAATGAACTGAGCACCTTTACTGAAAAAAAATCTTAATATAGCCATTACGGTTCTTTGGGCATTGCTGATAACATATTCTAAATGGGCAGATCTCCTACCCGTGTTCTGGAACACAATTCCCAGGTATTTAAAAGTCTTGACCTGGTCTATATGTTGTCTATCAAGAGTCCATTGCATCAATTTGGGGCGATGAGCAAAAGTAAGAATCTTGGTCTTCGAAGAGTTAATTATTAATTTCTCCTCTTTGGAGAACAACGCAAGAGAGTTTAAGGCTCTTTTGAGTCCAATAGGAGATAACGAAAGAATAACAACATCATCCGCATAAAGCAAAGAGTTAATATGCTTATTGGCCAGCTTTGGAGGATGAAAAGAAAGGTTGTTCAAAGCAGAAACAAGGGAATTAATATAAAGATTAAACAAGGTAGGGGCCAGAACACATCCCTGTCTTACCCCCGTCTTAACAGAGATGGTCTTGGTGACATGTCCTTGAGGGCTGCATCTAACCTTGATATTGGAATTCTCATGGATCTTAATAAGAAGCAGGAGAAGCCGCTTATCTATGTTGATGCACAGTAATTTCTCCCATAGTCTAGATCTATTAACTGAGTCAAAAGCGGACTTAAAGTCAATGAATGCCACATATAGCGGTTGACCATAATGGAGATATTTTTCAACAAGGTAGTGCAGTATCATTGCGTGGTCAATAGTGGAGCGTCCGGGCCGAAATCCTGCCTGTTCTGCCATCAAAATATCCTCAGACTCCAGCCAATCTAAGAACTTGTTTAAGAGATGTTTTGTATACAACTTGCTTACCAGACTCAAAAGACTAATTGGTCGAAAATTGGAAGGGTCAGTTCTATTGCCTTTTTTATAGATCGGGATAATGATGGCCAGACCCCAGTCTTTTGGAATGGAAGCGGATCTATCAATGGCCGTAAATAATTTGGAAAGGACGGGGACCCACCAATCAAGATTATTTTTAAGTATTTCGCCAGTTATGAAGTCAGCTCCTGGGGCACGAGCAGGTTTAAGTTGGGTGATAAGACTCTTTATCTCAGAATGCGAGACTGGAGGCCAAGAAGGAAGAACCGAAACCTGTATCATAAGATCATAAACTAATGAACTAGAAGAGCTGTCTACAGAATCATAAAGATTGGAAAAGTGACTTTCCCATATATGGGCTGGTATCTGAGCTGTAAGAATGTTAGCATTCTTAGTGAACGAAGGGGTAACCTCTTTCCAAAATAGGTTGGAATTGCTTGTGCTGGCTGACATAATTAATTTGTTCCAAGAATCTATCATGGCACCCTTTTTCTTTTGTCTTACAAGGAACTTGTATCTTTTCTTCTGTACCAGAAGTTCAGATACAGGAAATTGTATTGGGTCTAATTTATGTTGCTTAAACAGATATTTGAGGTGAACCCAAAGTTCTTTGCATTCTAAATCAAACCAAATCTGGTGACGTGTTGGTTTATATCTAACAAAGTTACCTTTGGAAACAGTTAGCAATGGTTGTAACAAGCTAATTAAAGTGTTATAATTAGACAATGTTTCAGAATCTAATTTGGCATCCGCTATTGCAAGAGAAAGCAACTTAATTGATTCACTAGACAGAAACTTAGTAAGAGTGTTAGACAGCTGGAGGGACCATTTGACACGGGTTAAACCAACATCATTTGCACAAATAGGGGTCTTATCAAGAGGCAAGATAAAACTGTCATGAAATTCTAAGCACAAGAAGACTGGAAAGTGATCACTGTCGGGTCTGCTAATAATAGCAAACTTGGAAATATGAGAAATTAAGTTTGGTGAAACCCCCATATAGTCAAGGATCGATGGTCTGGTACCTGCCCAGTGTGTATATTCGGCTGGATAATCATCCTTAAAGCTGCCATTAAGGATAATTAAATTTAATTCATCAAAAGTACGAGCTAGACATAATCCCTTAAAATCACAGAACATGTCCTTGGATTTACGACACATTGTTGGGGGGATAACTATAGGAGAGGGGGGTTGGCAGTTGTATTTGGCATACAAAGAAACATCATCAGCTCCCATTCTAGCATTAAGATCCCCTGCTACAATGAAATTGGCCGTAGGCGTCTCAAACATTAAACCTTTGATAAAGGAATTAAGCTTGTTCCATGTGCTTGCTATCTTATCCCGACCCTGAAGTGGGGGAATATAGATATTAATCAAGTATAGTAAATTGTTATTAAGCTTCAAAAGAACAGCTAGGGCATACTGCTCCAGTGCAGAAACCTTGACTATTTGAACCTTGAGTTCCAAAGATATCAGCACCCCTAGTCCACCACATAGTCTCCCGTTTCCAGGGGTAGCATTCAGACCCGTAAATTTATAACCCTCTATGAATATTTCTTCACCAAGCCACGTTTCCTGTAGAAGAATAATGTTATGTCTGTTGACAAAAGGTATAAAGGTAGGATCCCTACATCTAGGCTTCCAGCCAGCTACGTTCCATGAGATAATGGACAGAAAGGACAGATCAGCTGAGTGTCAATTGCCTGAAAATACAGACTGTTCCTGGGATAGAGAAACTTGCAGTTCATTGGCAATTACACTTCCATTAAGTATATTTCCCTTCTCCGGTGCTAAGGTGATAGGACTGACAGATAGACCCTGCTTAGATATTTTGACTGCATCAGAATTTGACCTGAGACGTCTACTTTTCTTAACCTCAGGTGATTGTGTAATCATAATAGATTTAGGAGTGTTCAAAGTTATTAATTGCAGAGGCTCACTGTGGTGACCAGTCATATGTTTGGGAGAAGTTTGAGTTAATGGGATAAGCGGATCCGCCAAACAGTCCATTGGGCGTTTAGGAGACATATACATTAGAGGAATCGGGTCATCCTCCTCCTCATCACTGCGCCATTTGAGTCCGTTTTTGGATTGTGACAAGGGATCTAATAAGGAACAGCTGATAGGTAATAAGTCCTTAATTTTCTCGGTTGCCGTAGTTACTGACGTCAGCATAGATTTGACTACATCAAACCTGTTTAGTACTTGCTTTTGGTCCTCGTCAGAAAGAGAGCCAAACATCTCAGCCAATTTTCCATCGTCATCAAAAAGACTCTCAGAAATTGGTGTTATCCTCCTGACGTCTTCATTGGAGTTCGCCTTCTGATGGGACGCTTCGCGTCTTGAATTAGTCCTCAGCAAAGGCTGAATGTTGGAATTGCGAAAGACACGTGCTGGCATGATTGAAAATTCCCTAAATGAGCTCCAATTTTTCAGAATCAGGGAGGGTGTAGTAGCATTATTAAACCGCAAAACAATTCTTTTGGTGTTGTTATATGAAGGGAGCCAGTCAATTCCAAGCAGCTCATTATATTGCAGATGTCGATGCAAAAGAAGAGAAAGTGAGTGTAGTATGGCAGCCTTATTATGCCACCTGGCGTAATTGTGATGGTTATTGGCCACTAATAGAGCTATGCTATTTTGCAAAAGCACTAAGTTATCATTGCTCCTAGCTTTAGCTTTGTTTTGGATTTGTTCAGAGTTTTTTTTATTGGATGTTGCTCCTAATTTTGTTGAATATTTAGGCTTAATCATGAGATCTTTAATTCTATCAAGTTTCTGATCTATGCTTGTTAACTTGTCAAAAATAGCAATTACTGTTCTGGCAGTAAGTAAACAGTTCCTCGCTACGATGTCTAAGTCAGACGTATAATTGGTACCAGCATCTGTGCCTGAATTTGGAGCTTGTCCTTCATGCAAAGAGAGAGAAGATGTTTCAGAAATGGACTTATCATTATCTTTAGACAGGAATATCTCCTCCATTTTTAGTTGTTTCAAAGTGGTGGCTGCCTCCAATAATTCTGGGTTCAGTGAACTCGCTATTGAGTTCTTAGCAGGTTTCTTAGTCCTTTTAACATTTATACAGGCTTCCTTTTTAGTTAACCTCCTTTTACGCTTAACACTCTTCTTGTCAGCCATACTTTCCAAGATTGTTCAAATATCTACCCAAACGAGACTTAAGCTAAAGCACCCCAACTAGAGTATTAAGGAATAGGAAAAACAAAGGTACCAAATAAACTCGCTAGTCAAAAGATGAAAAAACACTAAAAACAACAGCTTCCTAGGAATCCAAGAAAACTGGATTTTCCTTACTGTAACCCCCACCGACTATGAAGGGTTCGTTTGGGCCTTTTGTAGGCCCGGGTCTTCCGGCCCTTTGAAGGCCGCTTACACCACCGCCGCCGCCGAAACGGCGCTTGCTGGGGGAGGAAGAAGGGCGGGGGCCCTGGAGCGCGGCTTCACCCGCCACCGCAATGCACGTTTCCTCTGCTGCTGCTCTTCTCTGGGCCTCCAGGCTCCTCTTATGAGGCCTTTGGTGTTGCTGGGAAGGGCAGTGGGTTTGGAGGACACACCCTCTGCTGCTGCTCTTCTCTGGGCCTCCAGGCTCCTCTTATGAGGCCTTTGGTGTTGCTGGGAAGGGCAGTGGGTTTGGAGGACACACCCTCTGCTGCTGCTCTTCTCTGGGCCTCCAGGCTCCTCTTATGAAGCCTTTGGTGTTGCTGGGAAGGGCAGTGGGTTTGGAGGACACACCCTCTGCTGCTGCTCTTCTCTGGGCCTCCAGGCTCCTCTTATGAAACCTTTGGTGTTGCTGGGAAGGGCAGCGGGTTTGGAGGACACACCCTCTGCTGCTGCTCTTCTCTGGGCCTCCAGGCTCCTCTTATGAAGCCTTTGGTGTTGCTGGGAAGGGCAGTGGGTTTGGAGGACACACCCTCTGCTGCTGCTCTTCTCTGGGCCTCCAGGCTCCTCTTATGAGCCTTTGGTGTTGCTGGGAAGGGCAGTGGGTTTGGAGGACACACCCTCTGCTGCTGCTCTTCTCTGGGCCTCCAGGCTCCTCTTATGAAGCCTTTGGTGTTGCTGGGAAGGGCAGTGGGTTTGGAGGACACACCCTCTGCTGCTGCTCCTTAAGCTTCATTATTTCTGGCAATCTGTAAAGGCCTAAAAATAATTAGCTGATGCATTGTCCAGAGCTATACTCACCCTGGAGTATGTCAGAAGCTTTCACTGCAGCTGGTTTGATGTAGTAGTAGAGGTGAGAAATATTTATATGATGGTGATAACCCTTGTCTCAATTGACTGACTCACTGTCACACAGGAATTATAGTGTGGACATCTCGTAAGGGAACTGTGGCACTAAAACCATTGGCAAGAACAGGGGTACAGCTATGGAGTAGAGTTGAGAATAAGGTCATTGCCCCTAATGAAAATTCTGCCCCCCAACAAAGTTTTCATTTACTCCCCAAATTCCTTGCACACCAGAGGGTGAAACACTGAAAACTAGAATTCCTGTATTTGCTGTGTTCACATTCCCTTGGGAGCTATGCCTACCCTTTTTCTTTGGAGGCTTAAACTATATTTCTAAATGCTCAGTTGGGACTTTAAGCTACTGAAATGCTAGAAATTTGTGGATGGAAGGAAAATTTCATTGGTGGGCAAAATTCTTATTTGGAGGGGGCAATGCCCTCATTGTGCCATCACAGCTATACCCCTGGGAAAGCCTATTGTGTGGGTTAGATTGTTCTAAGATTATGTGGCTACCATTAGCACAACTCTTTGATCTTACAAAAAGGACTAAAACATAGAAAATGGTTTGTAGACAAGTTGCAGTATTGGGTGTTGATAGCATGGCCCTCTAGATGTTGTTGGAAGGCAACTCCTTTGATTCCTAGCCTGCACAGCCAATTCTGAGGGACTGTCTGTACATTTGCTGCATATATACATGACTAAGTCTCTGGAGATCAAGGTTCAATTCCCTGCTTGGCCATGGAAATGCATTCAGTGACCTTGGGTGAGTCGCATAGGACCTTATCACACGGGGGTCTGAAGCAGTGCCATCCCCGTCGCATCCCCGTCCCATTGCGCTTCCTTTTCCTGGGTCATCACACGACGTTGCAGAGAAACCCCGCCCATCCCCATCGCATCCCCGTCCCATTGCGCTTCCTTTTCCTGGGTCATCACACGACGTCGCAGAGAAACCCCGTCCATCCCCATCGCATCCCCGTCCCATTGCGCTACCTTTTCCTGGGTCATCACACGACGTCGCAGAGAAACCCCGCCTGTCCCCGTCGCATCCCCGTCCCAATGCGGCATCATGCTGCATCATCCGGCATCATCCCCGTTCTTTTTAATTCCAGTTGTAAATGGGAATTACATTTCCCGCGACCGGAATGATACCGGAATGATGCTGCTTTCTGTATAAGGAAGCGCAATGGGACGGGGATGGCACTGTTTCAGACCCCGTGTGATAAGGTCCATAGAAAACCTTGTGATAGGTTTGACTTAATGTCTCCATAGCAGAAAACAACTTGAAACAACACAACAACAAATGTGCTTGTGTTTTCTTTCCTACTTTCCTTTTTCTTTTGCTGCTGCTAGTTCATAGCATGTTGAGTTCATAGCATCTTCACTTACACCATAATAAACCACCCATACATTTGCTGTTTTCCCCTTAACCTGTGAACCATTGGAATTTTCCGATAAAAGTATTGGTCTGGTTGGCCATAGGGTACCAATGAATTGGTTACATTGGCTTCTTGCTCTTTTCCCTGCTGAATCTCACATATTATTTTCTTCTGTTCCATGAACTGTTCAATTCTAGGATCAATGCTGTTGGCAACAACACACTTAAGGACATACAACTAATTGAAATTAATGTATTTGATTTAATCTATTAAATTTCAAGGCTTAAAATAAGTCAAGAAAGCTACTCAACTGAGGTTGCTCAAGGAAACTGAACATTAAGATAGTTTAGAGTGTTTTTGTGTGTGAAGCCAACAACCTATTTATTGCAACACATTTTTCATGCAACCAGAAAGAAGACTATACGCATGGACATCACCAGATGATCAACAGAAAGATAAAATAGACTATATAATTGGAAGTAAAAGACGGAGGAACTCTATATTAGTGGTCAAGACCGACTGTGGTACAGGCGCCGACTGTGGTACAGATAATGAATTACTCATATCAAAAATAAGAGTAAGACTCAAGAAGAAAACAAAACCAGTGATTATACCAAAATATAATCTAAATAATATCTCAACAGAATTAATTGCCAACATAAGAAACAGATTCGCACTGCTAAACATAGTAGACCAAGAACCAGAGGAAGTATGGTTTGAAGCCAAGGACATAATAAAAGAAGAATGCAGACAGACATTTTCAATAAAAAAAAAGAAAGAGAAAAAACATGGATGGCAGATAAAACACTACAAGCAATAAATAAAAGAAGAGAAGAAAAAGAAAAGAAAGATAGGAACAAACTAAAACTCATGAATGCAACAGTACAACGGCTTGTGTGGAATAGCCCACCCCTCTGCACGGCAATCAGGGCGGGTTACAGCATTTAAAACAAACAAAGTTAAAATGTTCCTTCCTCCCATAATCCACCCTCCCAACCCCTTAAAACAGAATTAAACCAAAAAAGAGTTAAAACATAACAATGCAATTAAAACAATAAAACAACAACAAGGAATCAGTTATACCAACAAGATAAAAACTCATCTCCCTACAAACAGCTGTTATTCTGGGAAGGCCTGTTGGAAGAGATCCGTCTTTACTGCCTTTCTAAAAGCAGCAAGAGTAGTAGTGAGACGGATCTCGTCCGGCAGGCCATTCCAAAGTCTGGGAGCGGTAGCAGAGAAGTCCCTCTGGGAGGTCTGAGACAGCCTAGTTTTTATTGGCTGTAACAGATTCCTCCCAGAGGACCGCAGGGCGCGGGGGGATCATATGGGGAGAGGCGGTATGGATGTGAGAGCTGGACAGTTAAGAAAGATAATAGGAACAAAATCAATTCATTTGAGATTGGTGCTGGAGAAGACTGTTGAGGATCCCATGGACAGCCAAAAAGACAAACAAATGGATCTTAGAGCAGATCAAGCCAAAAACCTCCCTGGAAGCCAAGATGCCCAAACTGAAGCTCTTTTACTTTGGACACTTCATGAGAAGGGAGGACTCATTGGAAATGACAATAATGCTAGGATAGGTGGAGGGAAGTACGAAGAGAGGAAGGCCACATGCCAGATAGATGCACTCTATTAAGGAGGTCACGGGTATTAAGGGGTTGAAGGAATTAAGCAGAACAGTGGAGGAGAGAGAGTTTTGGAGATGTCTCATCCATAGGGTTGCCATGAATCGAAATCGACTTGAGGGCAGTTAGCAACAAATGAGTGTATATTAAGTAAACAGCAGTTTGTTTAAGGGATGAATAAGTTTGCATCCATTTAGGAATATAACTTTTTGGTGACAGTTTAGCCTTTGGGATGAAAAGGATTTTCTTTCTTGTCAAATGCCCATAATATCAATAGCAGTCACTGCTTTTTCCAGAACATTCTGTTTTTGTCACCCAGTTTAGGTCCACATTGGATAGAATATTATTGTGTAGCTTTTAAAATTTTTAATTAATTGCTAACATGGAATGGGTTTTTTTCTCTCTCAAAAGAATGGGATTTGGATCATGGCATGGAGAAAAGGAAGAGTTAGCTGCTTGCCTCAGTTATGGTCCTGTTTCCAAAAGTATAGACCCTCCGAAACATTTGGGTTGAAATAAATATTGATTGGCCATTTAACACGAGATTCAATGAGTCCCCTTGGGACTAGAAGTATTACTATTCAGTTCAGGCCACTGCTGCCCTTCTGATGCTGCCCGAGAGACGCCCGCTCCTCTGGTGGATGTTCCCCAGAAGCACTGACTGGTGGGATGGGTTTGTCACATACATCTGGTCTGATGAACAATGGCGGATGTTCTTCCGAATGCCCCATGCCCTCTTCCACAGACTATTGGAAATACTGCATCCGCAACTGGAGCAGTCAGACACTATCATGAGGAAAGCCATCCCGGTGGAGAAGAGGGTCACCATAGCCATCTGGGTACTTGCCCACAAAGCCAGCTACAAGCAGACGTCAGAGCAGTTTGGGGTTGGCCCTACAACTGTGGGGGAAGTGTTTGTGGAATTTGCCCTCACCATGGAGAAACTGCTGCTGACACAGACAGTGTACCTGGGGTATGCCACTCAGGTAAGGAAAGTCGCACACACTTGCCCCTTTTCCCTCAGCTTCCCTGCACACCTAGAATCATAGAATCATAGAATCATAGAGTTGGAAGAGGCCACAAGGGCCATCCAGTCCAACCCCCTGCCATGCAGGAATTCCCAATCAAAGCATCCCCAACAGATGGCCATCTTAAAGAGAGAATACTTTATACCTGTGGAGAATACCTGTGGAGAATACGTCATCAGTTGGCATACAGTATGTCATTTTGTGTATATAAACATGTGAAGTTCGATATTCCTGCACACTTGCACAGAATACGTCATCAGTTGGCATAAGTATGTCATTTTGTGTATCGAAACCTATGAAGTTCAGTATCCCTGTGCAGCTGGGCAGAATAGGTCATCAATTGGTAAGTGGCCTGACTTTTTTCATTAATATAATAATAATAATAATAATAATAATAATAATAATAATAATTTTTTATTTATAACCCGCCCCTCTGTTAGGCAATCGAGGCGGCGTACAAAGTTAAAACAGGACAACAGTTAAAACAATTCCATCCCCCCCTCAATCCCTAGCCCACCCACCCCATCTTCCGCTTCTCCCTCTTCTTGTCACCCACAGATCATGCAGGAATTGACTGACCTCGGCTTCCCCCAAGTAGTGGGTGCTGTAGATGGGTGCCACTGCCAGATCATGGCACCCTTGGGGTGGAGGAATGAGTTTCTCAACCGAAAGTACACCTACTCTGCCATCCTCCAGGACACATCAGATTATAAAGGACGTTTTGTGGATGTGGAATTGGGCTGGTCAGGTGCGACTCATGATGAGAGGGTGGCAAGGAACTCCATCATCTTTGAGACCATGGAGGCTGACATCTACATGCCAGAGAACCCCACTATCACTCTGAGGGGCCAGCAGATCTGCCTCCTCTTGCTCACTGACAGTGCCTACTGCATTTGGAAGTGGCTCATCACCACCAATGCCAGACAGAAAGGATTCAACAGGAAGCTGAATTGTGCCAGGAATGTGGTGGAAAGGGCCTTTGGGCAGCTGAAGGCTCGGTGGAGGTGTCTCACTGCCCCACTTCTTGGGGCAGAGGAGAATATCACCCCCATCATTGCCTCAGGTATCATCCTCCATAACATCTGCGAGACAAAGGGCAGGGTGCTGGATGAGAGACTGCACTACAGGTGCCTCTTTGTGCTGCCCACCCTGGGGGCACCCATGGAGGACAATGACGTTGTGAAGCAGAGAGACGGGGAGGCTGTGAGAGAGGCCTTGGCAGACTTCTTTGTTACCAGGAGGATCTGAAGTATCCCCTGTCCTCCATCTGTGATCCTAGGGCACTATTGTACTGTGGCATGAAAAGCAGCTGAATAAACATATCCTATTATCCACACTGTGTATGGCCAGCATTCATGCTCTTATGCAGTTATTCCTAATCATGTGGCTAAGGGACACACACACACACACACACACACACACAGGGCATGGAGGGGTCACCTGGTACCAGTTTCCCTAGCCATAGAAAGATACAGTGCAGGAACAATTGAAATCTCTGACAATGTATCAAGTCCCTTACAGTCAGCCTTCCCTAATGGTCCATTGATTGTAACAATTGGTAGCCCAGAGGGCAACCATTGGGGGCTAAATACAAACTTGTCCTCTGAGGGTCTCCATTGGCTAGGAGCAAGGCCAACTGTCCTCAGTCACAACTGCCTCTAAATGCCCTTGCGATCCTCTGCAGCTCCCTAGGACGATGGTGGTGGCCAGAAGAAGAGTACCCATCTAAATTGCCCATTGGACAGATGAGGAGGTGGGCATTCTCCTTCATGCCCTCACTGGAGAAGCAGCTGAGAGAAAGGTGATGGCAAGTGCCAACCAGCCCAATTGGGGGTACTTCCATCAGGCTGCGCAGGCCCTCCAGCAGCAGGGCTTCAGGAGGACCCTTCAACAGTACCAAACCAAATTCAAGGCACTGAAGGGGGTTTTCTTTGAAGCCCTGGAGGACTGTGGGGAATATCCTTCATTGAGGAAGAGGCCTCCCTTCTATGACTGGCTGTGCGACCTCTGGGTGAGGACAGGCCACCCACAGTGGCAAAATTGTCCTCCAGGTAAGTGCTGGGTTCCTGCCATGGTCCCCAATGCCCATTCCTACCCTCCCATCACCCTTGCCTATCCTTCCCCTCCCTCCTTTCCCACATCCATGGATCCTAATGGTGTACCTTCTGTCCCCAACTACAGGTGTGTGGCAGAGGCGACATCAGGGATGGAGAAGGGACCCTGCCAATTCCCTCTCCTCCTCCTCGAAGGCTGAAGGGTGACTGCCATGGAAGACCAAATGAAACAGGTCCAGGATGCCTTGGCAGCCATCCTGGACAGACTTGGGCCCCTCCAACCCCCAATTCCCCCTCCCTGAAGCACTTTCCCCTCCCCTTCCCCTTTGTACATAGTTTCACAATTGTTGTTATTATCTATATATATTTAAAAAAAATGTATACCGTGATTGGCGCACCTGCGCAGGATCAACACAGGCTGTCTTTTTTATTAATAAATTTTCCATTCTTAAACCTTTCAACATTTTATGCTCAGGCGTGCATGTTCAATGCAGGATAATCACACGGAACCAGTGAGGAGAATCAGTGAAGTGGGCATAATGGGGGGTAGTTGGTGGTGCCTGCCTTGCTACTGGTGATCTCTGCAATGTCCACTTTCCTTTCTACTTGCTCTCCACCTTTGAGGGTGGTGAGAGGGCTGTGGCATTGCCACCTCACTGCTGAAGAGGCTGGCAGACTCTTCTACAGGGCATTGCTCAGGGATCCCCACCTGTGGGGAACTGTGCCACACATGTGCTGATGCATTTACATGGGCGTTTTAAATTCCGGGTGCCCCTTTTTTGTCACCCTGCTGTCGCTTGCATACAGACGCACCTGTGAAGATGTGCTTCTATCTGGAAGAAGCAGAAAAAAGCTGCTACTTTTTGGAGCGGCTTTTTCTGGCATGCGGCGCCTAGACGGTGTTTTCCTGCCGGATTTTAGGTGTATGTCATCTAAACAACATGCCTCCAAGTCAGCCAGAAAGCACCTCTTTTTGTCCATCTGTATAGCCCCTTTCTGACAGTGGATAAAGCCCTTTTTGTTTAAGGAAGCTTTTGATTTTCAATATGTTGCAGCAAATGGAGCTTTTAATGCAGCATGTTTTTTCTATTTTATTATGTATTTTTTAAAACTGCTTTTAATCTTTTTTTTTTTTTTAAAAAAACAGAAGTTTTATTTAACTGTTTGATTGTGTTTGGACTTTTGTATCGAAATCTTTTTAATTGTATTTTTTTAA
The DNA here is from genome assembly GCA_026167975.1 of Phrynosoma blainvillii. Classification (NCBI taxonomy): domain Eukaryota; kingdom Metazoa; phylum Chordata; class Lepidosauria; order Squamata; family Phrynosomatidae; genus Phrynosoma; species Phrynosoma blainvillii. The sequence continues at coordinate 276,283,046 of JANUYF010000001.1, forward strand.
AAAGTTATATGCTGCCTTGGATCCCATGTTGGGAAAAAGGCAGGATATAAATAAAACAAAGCAAAACAAACTAACAAACAAAAGAATGAATTTGTTTAAAAAAACTAGTTACAATAACAATCAAGGGCATTTGTACTGTGACTATAGTCTATAGGAGTATCTATTGTACCGTGTTGCCTCATTTTAGAGCTCTGACAGGGGCTGAAGTTCTTTCCCTTCTGGACTATGATCATGTACCAATTGATCTTTATTGAACAAAAATGTTTCACATGAAACAATGACAGAGTTATGTCTGAGATGAGATCATGGCATACCAATTTTATCTACTCTTAAATTTTGTTAATATTTCAATTAAGGATTCCAGCTACATATTGCTGAAGGAAATTAAACCTGCACACATTCTCGTCTGTAAATGTGGCTGTCTTCTCACTATTTTACTCTCCCTTATTACTCCCCCACTCTCCCTTTTCAAAAAGGATGCCTGCATCATCACAATAATAATAATAATACATTTTATTTTTATACCGCCCATTGGTAGTCCAATCCGGGCGGTTTACAGCATAAAAATTACATATAACATAAAACAACATTTTCCCTCCCACTTAGGCTAGGCCCAATGGAGATGGGCCTGCATCTTCCTCCCAGATGACGTTGGATGGAGTGGAGGGAGGGCTCCTCTTCTTACACTAGGCCCAATGGAGATGGGCCTGCATCTCTCCCTCAGATGACGTCGGATGGAGTGGAGGGAGGGCTCCTCTTCTTATGCTAGGCCCGATGGAGATGGGCCTGCATCTCTCCCTCAGATGACGTCGGATGGAGTGGAGGGAGGGCTCTTCAACTTAGGCTAGGCCCAATGGAGATGGGCCTGCATCTCTCCCTCAGATGATGTCAGATGGAGTGGAGGGAGGGCTCCTCTTCTTATGCTAGGCCCGATGGAGATGGGCCTGCATCTCTCCCTCAGATGACGTCGGATGGAGTGGAGGGAGGGCTCTTCAACTTAGGCTAGGCCCAATGGAGATGGGCCTGCATCTCTCCCTCAGATGATGTCAGATGGAGTGGAGGGAGGGCTCCTCTTCTTATGCTAGGCCCGATGGAGATGGGCCTGCATCTCTCCCTCTATAATAATAAACAAGGCCTATTATTGCAGTGATATGGAACTGTATGGGATATAGTAGAGAATTAGAGTTAAATGAGAAAAAGGCAACAGTTTATTTAGGCAGTGGTGTGGGAATCTCTGATTCAAAATCTACTTTATGAATAAAAAATAATGAATCAGCTTGGGCATTGTGATAGGGCTGTTGTTGCTGTGTGAATTTAGGTTATAACTGGAATAGTGTGTCATAAGTTAATTGGTGGATTTTATTGCTTTAAATCTGAAACCACATTTTTATAGCCCAGCCAGCAGGTGCAGATAGCTTGATGGGGGAGGGATCCCTCCAACCCTGAACAATCTAAGTTTTTTAAATATATAAAAAATAACCCTTATAATAAAACTGAGAGTCAAATATGTTCCACAGCAAATGCCAGCCACAAAAGTTGGATTATTCTAAGCAGAACCGGATATGAGAGCCTCTCCTTTCCCTTAATATTTTCTGTCAATCATCACTATTTTGTAAAGATTGTATTTGTAAACTGTAGTGGCCCATGTCCTGAAGAAATCTGGGTGAAGTGAATGTATAGTGTCCCATGATACAGTAGGAACATGTGTGTGCATGCTTATGGGTGTAAGTGTGTATCAGTGAGATTCTGAAAGGACGCTGCATTTCTTTGCTTAGAGTGGTAAACAGTCAGCATCAGACCACTGCTGCTTCTAAAGGAAGGCAAAAGAGAATAACCATCCATAGTTTTTGAAACCTGCCTCATCTCAGTTTCTGCTGCTCCCTTTCCTTGTTCTTCTTTTACTACTTGAATGGGTTTGGGAGCAATAGGTGGTGTCAGTTTGGTCTGGCTATGTTTTGACAAACACAAACAAGTAGTTCCATGTGTCCAATGCTTTGCTTTGCTGAATGAGCAGTCCTTCCTATTTGCTCTGTCAAGATGTTTTAACATTGACTTAAAAAATACAAACCCACAGTTTGAGACACCCCTGGGAGCTCTGGAAACCCTTAATGTTGTTTGCTTTCAAATTATTTCTGACTTATGGTAACCCTAAGGGGGCTTTCTTGGCATGTTTCTTCAGAGGGGGGTTGCCAGTCCCATCCTCTGAGGATGGGAGTGTATGACTTACCCAAGGTCACCCAATGGGTTTATACAGTTTATACATGTGGTGGCTGAGGTCAAGTGGCACAACGGACTCATGGTGGCCCAGTGCCTGGGCACAGTTCTGCTCTCCACTCCATAAGTCAAGACTGCTATCAATTTGATTATAGAGCTTGTCAGAAACTCCTAACCAGCTTTGAATGCACACTGGATGCCAAAATGGCTTGCTGGGCACCTCCTTTCACCTCTCTAACCCCCTCTGCAGACCAGGGCATCGGGGACGCCCTGGTCCGGAGCGCCGGCGGAGCTCAGCCTCCACACCGCGGCGCTCTTCCGGCGATTCTAAAAGGAGCACCAAATTGGCACTCCTTTTAGATGTCAGGGAAAGTGCACCCTAAAAGCAGCAGGCGCACTTTCCCTGACTCAAACGCCGCGGCGCGTCCGGTCGCCGCGGCGTGAGGTCATCCCCGGAGCACCAGCTGTGCGGAGGGCCGGTGACTCCGAGGGCGACCTCAGGAAGAGGAAGGGGCGCCGCTCGTGCGGCTGCCCCTCCTCTTCCGGGCCCGGAAGATGGCTCAATTAGCCGTCTGCCAAGGCCCTAAGTGTGGACCTCTCATCCTCTCATCCTCCATAACTGAACTGGTTGTGCTCTTTTAATATGAACATTAGCTCTCAGGCCAAGAGTCCAGTAACACTTTAAAAACTAACACATGTTAGTCTGGAATATCAGTATGCAAAGGGATCTCGTAGCACCTTTGAGGCTAACTATGCCAAAGAAGTTGTAGCTTGGAGTGAACTGGTGCCCAGGAAGGATCTTTATAGTATTTTACTATACTTTATAGTATAGTATACTATACTTTATAGTATAGTATACTATACTTTATAGTATAGTATACTATACTTTATAGTATAGTATACTATACTTTATAGTATAGTATACTATACTTTATAGTATAGTATACTATACTTTATAGTATAGTATAGTATTTTACTATACTTTATAGTATAGTATGTAGTCTGTGTGGCATATAGTCTTTAGTGGCTTCTTTTTTTGCTCAGTTATTCTCAAAGGTGTTTAAAATCCCTTTGCATACATGTATTACAATATGAACTTCTGTGAACCATAGTCTACTGGGCTATGCTTCACAAAAGGAACTCATACTCCATATGTTTATTAGTCTTGAAGGTGCCACAGTCCTACCCTTTTGGAAATGGTTAAAGGATCACTCCCATAATATTAACATGCATTAAAGACGGTAAGGGCTGTGTGCAGGCTATATGACTTTTCATGAGTTTTTCCTGAAATCCTGGGCTCCTGTGTTTAACTAAAAAGGCAGCACAGATAACTATGCCTCAGACTACCATCAGCAACAGATACCATTGATATGGGTGTACTTGTTGGAGGGATGAGAGTACTGCCCCACAATAAGAATGTTGCCCTCCCCAATGAAATTTTACTTTGGGGAATGAAGGAAAATTTCATTAGGAGAGAGAAATTCTTATTGGGGGCAATGTCCTCATTTTGCCCCCCTCCCCCCCACTACAACCCTGCTGTTCCATCTCATCATCTCTCTTTCACAGCATTGTGTTTTCAGTATACATGTTAAGCATGTTCTTTGCCTTCCAAAGCAAGTGAGAGAGAATGTTTATGGCTCTGGAACTTGAATGTGTAGCATCTGCCCTTCTGACATTGGATTGCAGGAACAGTGTTCAGTCCCCTCCTCAAAGTACACAATTATCAATTCTGCAGATGTCTCAGAGGCACCTTCAGTTGAAATCTATCATGGATGCCCTTCCTACTGATCAACACAGAGAACACTTTCTTCTTAATTTGGTGCAAATTGTTCAACCTGATGTGATTAAGTACTCAGAACTAATGTACAACTTACTACTTTGAGCAGCATACCACGTACAAAGAGCACAAGGGCTTAGAAGAATGAAGGTCTTTATTATAGCCATTCCTTTGCTTGCAGAACAGCTGGAAACCCAAAGTCTTCAGTATGAGTTTTGACATCATTACTTTAAAGTTCCAGAGAAAGTGTGTGGAGAAGCAAGAATTCAGGGGAACATAACTCCATAGCTCCCCCAGTTACGTCCCTTCCTGGTGTTATCTGGTGTGACAGAGGGCAGATGGCAGGGTGGGGGTGGCCAAAAGGTTGCATTCAGTCCTCTTCTCTGTTGCCACCATGGCAAAACTGGAAGGAATGTGCTCGGGCCTTGCCTTTGCCACGGTGGCAGAGGTTGCCTTGTGGAGAGGCCTCTGCCACTGTGGCAAAGCAGGGAGAGGCATATTTTGCCTTCTTCTTTGCTATGGCAGTGAAGCCGGGAGGGGTGCAGTGGAAGGAGGGCTCGAATGAGTGTCACCCATCTTCTGGGGTCGCACCTTTTGCAAGCCACACTTCTTGCACCCCCCTAGTGATACCACTGAACTCCCCAATAGTAGGTGTAATGATAATATCTGCTAGAGTGTCGAATTAGCTGATAGGCCTTTTTCTTCTGGCAGGTGACTGAGCTGACGTGCTTGTAATTTTTCACTGTTAGTGAAAAATGAGTGTAGAGGAAGTTATGGAATGAAAGACCAGTTAGGATACTTCTCAGCTTTTCTTTGTTGAGGTTCCTATTTCTTGATGGCAATTTAAAACAGTAACACTTTTCTACAAGATACTTTACACTTCTTACTAAAACAGGTGCAATACCTCAATTTGTGGCCTTTGGCCCAATCTCATATGCCCCTCAGCTTAATTTTAGAAGCCCTTTAAAAATAAGTTGAGTTCAGGGTCCTGTAACAGACAGGTATAGAGTGATAGTGAGGGAGAGAGGGATAAAGAGTAAGGAGTGGCAGCAATAGAGAAGGCAGATGAGTATCCCTTACCTTTGGATCCACATTGGCTTCAGACCCACCTACATGGGCATGCAGCTCCTGACAGATGACTCTAGAGTGAATACAGCCCTTGATATAGAAATGGATGTCCACCCTGGCTTAAAAGCTAAAGGCTACATTTCATCTGACGGAAGATCTTTTGTCACTTTTGTCAATGGAATTTTATGAAATGGAACTGAGGTCAGGTCTATACTGGTCAGAATACTCCAGGCTGCTCCCAGAGTTTTGTGGCCTCGAAACTGCCCTGAATTCCTTCAATTACTTACACACTCCAGAGCAATGCCAGGTGGCTGTTTACACAGAGTCCAATGTGCTGCCCCATGTTGCGGCCACTGGCATGGTTCACTCCTTTTGAAGTTAAAAATGAAGCACCCAGCACCAATCACATGGCTGGGTGGCTTGGTGTGACCTCAGAAGGGTGAAGTACCAGTGACAGCAGCATGAGACACTGTGAAGACAGCGCCCAGCACTGGTCCAGAGTGCTCTGGATCTTCCAGGAAGATCTGGAGGAAAAGGTAAGTTATTTTAAACTGGTTTAAGGGTGGGATGGCCTGCTTTTGGTGCAGAACTGGTCTTCTTACATGAAGACAGTCCACACCCAAATTGGGAATTTGGCCCTGTGTTATCTGGCCAAGGTGACATGAAAGGGTGGGGAGACTAGTTCTAATGGTCCATGTAGACATGCTCTGATTTCAGTGGAGCTAGGTCCCAAAGAGGCACACACAAAATTGCAATCATGTCCTATAAATGTAACTGACATTTTATCAATGGTTTGTTTGTTTGTTTGGGGTGTTTGTGTTTGGGATGAATTAACCCAAATGTTAGCTCCTTTGTCTAGGAATAACAGAAAAATATTGGTTATGCATGTTTGTGTAAAACAGTCAACATTTGGGTACAGATATATGCACACACAGACATTTTTGGTGGTATAACTGGATTATCCTGCAGGCTGTCAATATGAGCCTCTGCACTTAAAATTTATGGCACTAATCCAGGGTATTGGATTTGTCCTCTCAAAGAACTCAGCATATGATGGCAGATAGGCCCCATGCTCTCAATAATTATTAAATGCCCTTTTTACAGCCTCTTCACTTTATGAGATGAAGCTAGTGGGGATCAGAGTGTGTATGTGAGAGAGAATAACTTGTGTTGTGGTATAAATCTTTGGCACATGCTCCCTGGTAAAGTTCACCTAGTTCTGACTTAACCTTTTTTGTGCCAGGTAATAACTCTTATATTTCCATATGCTTTCAGTTTGTTTTGGCTTTAGTCTGATGGGTTTAACTGGCTTTTTCAGAAGTTTTCATTGTTGCTTGTTTTTACTCCATGGATATTTGTTGTTCTTTTTTAAAAAAATAAAAATAAAAATCTGTGTTTTGTTTTAATCTTGTCAGAGTGTTATACCTGAAAAGCGACACATAGAAGCTTAAAATACATTTATAATTTATTGTACTTTTATTGCACTCCACTCTTCAACCAAAAGGCCTTACATAAGATTAAATGAGACACTGCCCACTAGTTTACAATCTAAAAGGCACAACACAAAAGCAAGTAGAAAGGAAATGGAAGCAAAACAAACCCAAACCCAGGTATCATTGTACCAAAGTTACAACCCTAAAACCTATGTTCTTGCATACGAGTTCTTATAATGCCCAGGTGGAATTGAACCAAATGGATCTGGTTGCTCAGTGCAGCCAGTGAGGAGTGAGGATGGGATACTGTTTTCCATCTCTCTGTATCTGTGAAATAAACTGATACAAAGATGCCCAAAGCAATGAGAACTCATTCTGTATCATTCACAAGTGAGTTAATATGCTGTGCAGATGTTACCAATAACACAACAAACATATCTAGATTGTGTGGAAGAGAAGCAAAAGAAGAGGATGATCACTGTTTAAGGAGATTTTCACACCAGCCCCCTTTTTGGTGCAGTCACACAGTTAATAATAATAATAATAATAATAATAATAATAATAATAATAATAATAATTTATACCCCGCCCCTCTGTGGAACAATTGGGGCAGCTTACAACAATCAAAATTCCATACTTATCTCAAAATACACTCTAAAATCCCCAAACCCACCCACCCCTTAAAAAAGTATTAAACCAGATATCTATTAAAGCAACATAAGTAAGACATCAAAATTAAAATAGACTGAAACAAATGGTAAGCAAACAAGGGCAGTGACAATAGGAGAGGTAAAATAAATAGGCTCCTGAGGCTGGGAATTCTAGTCAGGAAAGGCCTGCTGAAAGAGATCCGTCTTCACAGCCTTTTTGAAGCTGCTTAAGCTCATAATCTGACGGATCTCATCTGGCAGGCCATTCCATAGTCTGGGAACGGTTACTGAAAAGGCCCTCTGGGAGGCTGCAGACAGCCTAGTTTTCATTGGCTGTAGCAAATTCCTCCCAGAGGACCAGAGTGCATGGGGAGGATTGTATGGGAGGAGGCGGTCCCAAAGATAGGTTGGATCCAAGCCATTTAGGGCTTTAAAGGTCATAACCAACACCTTATACTGGGCCCGGAAGCTAATAGGCAGCCAGTGAAGAGACTTCAATATCGGTGTTACGTGGTCTCTCCTAGATGTCCCCAAGACAACTGTGACTGCCATGTTCTGTACCAACTGAAGTTTCTGGACCAAGCACAAGGGTAGCCCCATGTAGAGCACATTACAGAAGTCCAGATGAGAGGTTACCAGTGCGTGCACCAGAGTCTCAAGGTCCCTTACTTCCAGGAGAGGGCACAGCTGGCGTATCAGCCAAAGCTGATAACAGGCGCTCCTGACTGTCGCATTTACCTGATTAGTTATCAGGAGCGACAAATCCAGGAGCACCCCCAGACTGTGAACACAGTCCTTCACGGAGAGTGTGAACCCGTCCAGGACTGGAGGTTGCAACCCAATTCCTGGTTTCGGGGCCGCTACCGTGAGCACCTCTGTTTTGTCTGGATTCAACTTCAATCTGTTTTTCCTCATCCAGTCCATTACTACCTTAAGACAGTCATTGAGAGGAGAGACACCATCGGGAGCTGAGGCCGATGATCGAGACAAGGAGAAATAGATCTAGGTGTCATCAGTGTACTGATAACACCCAGCTCCATGTCTCCGAATGATCTCTCCCAGTGGCTTCATATATAAATTAAAATGGGAAGATACTGCTTTGCAGGCAGCCATCACTGCACCTCTTCTCATTAGTGTGACTGGGGGTGCTGTCTCCATTGCACTTCCTTCCTGCCCTCTCCCTTAACCCTACACCTCTCCCTTATGCCCTATCCAGAATGCCTTTAGGGTTTTAAAAAAAATTACTCAATTTTTAAAAACAATTCCAAATCTTTGCAGCCATGATTTAAGCTTTTTTTTTTTTTTTTAAACATCAATTGAGGCTGCAGAGCTCTGGAATTACATGAAAAACTGAAAAAAGAAAGAATAGTGAGGGGGAAGCAGTAACGTGGGGGGAGAAGGTGTCACTGATCATGTAACTGGCAACCACCTAACTGCCCTGGGAATAACTTTTTGCACCTGGGGCATTGCTTGATTGCCAGGTCATTCATGGGTTTCCCCTGTGAATGAAAAGGATTGTGGGGGACAGGACAGCTACTGGTAGGAGGTGGCATCATGTGATCAGTATTGCCAAAGCCACTTCCTTCCCAGTGAAATCAGGGTTTAAAAGTAGTGCATGGTAATCTCCTTATTCTTTCTAGTGAAGGTTCTTGGTCACTCTTATGATGCTTTGGCATAAGACAGCATGCTGGATTTGTCAGACGCAAGTTGCCTGTAGGCTAAAGGACTGTGTAGATCAAAACTGTGTAGTTTTGTAGATCTTATGTACAAAAGCTGTGGTAGATCATGCCTGGAAAACAATTGTGGCTGATGCAGACCCTCGGGAACTAACTGGCTTTTAAAAGGATCTCTAGGTTATGAAGGAGGTGGGATGATAATCACAACATCAAAGACCAATGAAATGGATGTAGAACCAGGGAATTCAACATAAGTCTCTCCTCCTGTGATACAACTACCTCATACTAAGGTGCATTATTAGTCTGTCTAGCCCAATGATTTGCAAATTCTGGCCTTCCAGGTGTTTTGGACTTCAGCTCCCATAAGCCTAACCCATCTTGACCAAAGATCTGGGATTTTGGAAGCTGAAGTCCAAAGCACTTGGAAGGCCAGAGTTTGCCCAATGTTTTCTTTGCTGAATGAAGCAATGGCTTTTCAAGATTCCAAGCAGAAGCTTTTTCTAGTCCTCCCTGGAGATACTGAGGATGGAACCTGGGACAGTCTACTAGCTAGGTACCTCCTCTACCAGCAGGTTACAGCTATTTCCTTCAGTGACATAAGAATGGATCCTGGATCATCTCAAGTCTATGAATCTGAATGCCTAAAGGAGGCTCATGTATTGATATCCACCTTTCTTACCTAAATTCTGTTTCATCTGGCTCAGCTGAAGAATGTCCAGGCATCCAATGCCAGGAAAAACATGTTCTATAATGACTGGATCAGGCTACAAATACCTTCCGTAATCCAAGATATGCTTCCTATTATTTGCCCCTCCAGTCTACTCAATCCCCAGTTCTCAGATTAGGTTTAGGCATCATTCTGAAATTGACTGAGGAGTGGCTGGCATTTGATTTACTGCTAGCCTTGTCTGGAAAAGTAGCAATGATGGATATTTGCTTCACCTCCAAAGCATTCTGAAAGAAGGCCCCAATTGCTTGCCAACATACCTTTGCTGTGTTTTCTTCCCTGGTTCAAAATACCTTCTCTGGCCATCCCATTTCAAATCTCTTTTTTCCCCTGTCTGCTAGTGCTTGATGGTTATCCTTTATGAACTTAACTGCATTATAAAGCCAGTCCCAGTTGATATGAATAGGTTGAAAGCTAAACCTCATATAATTAGAAAATACCTGGGGAAAGCCATGAACTTCCCCTTTCTTCTCCTCTTACTCTTCTCCAATGGAGACTCCTCCAGACTGTACCTTTCCTGTTCCTACACCTCCTTTCATCTGTGTCAACCTCTCTCTCATCTAAGGAAGTTTCTTCATTCTTCCATCTCTCTAAGCTATTCCAGCATGTGCCGTCCTTGTTTCCCCTCTTGATTAGAGAATTGTGGCTTAGTATTGGCACATAAACGGTTTTTAGTGATGCTTGATCACTGTAAAATGAGCGGTGGTATTAAAATAGAGGCATCTTAAAGGGGTGGAATTGGAAAGAAGGTTGCAAACACTGCAGAATGTGATACTAGCAGCACATTAGTTTGACTGTTCCCATCTCTCCCATGAACTAGATAATCTTTTTAGATACTACATTTTGTAAACCAGGCATTAACTCCTGCCATTTATAGTCAATTATGACACTGAGTAAAATTTATTTACTTACGTTATCACATCTCTTTCCCAAATTTTCCTCCATCCCACCATTCTCAAAGGTCATACATAAGATAATAGCCAAGGAAATGAATTTATTGTTATTGTTTTTCCTACTAACTTTCAATTGGGTTAGTTGAAATACCACTGATGTTATACAGAGGAGCTGATGGTATATAGAGGAGTTTAGGAGGATGAAGCAAGCAGGACAATGACTAGAGTGCAGATGGAGGAAGACTCAACTCCTATCTGACAGAACTCGCCATAGGAAGCATCTTGACTCCTATCGGGAGGCATTGCTTGTAGCTCAGAGATCCTTCTGTTCTGCACGTATTGCGTCTGCAGAATCCTGTCCAGCACAGCTGTTCAGGGTGGTGGGGGAATTGATGAAGATTCCTCTGACGCCAAACCCCCTACTTAACCCAATGACAGCCTGCTGTGATGCGTTTAACATCCACTTTGCAGATAACATCTCTCGGATAAGAGCCGACTTGGACGCCATTGTTCTGACAATCTGTAGATGAGGTGTCCAGCAACTCCGTTGATGGCGATTTACTGGATCAGTTTCAATCTGTGAGTACCGATGACATGGACAAGCTCCTTGGAAAAATGAGGAAGACGACTTGCCCTCTTGATCCATGTCCCTCTTGGCTGGTAGTCCGGGGGGGGGGGGGGACGCGCTGAGAGTATTCCTACAGGATGCAATCAATGTGTTCTTTAGGAAAGGCACTGTACTATCATGTTTGAAGGAGGTGGCCGTCAGGCCACTCCTGAAAAAAACCTTCCCTGGACCCCCTGGATAGAAACAATTATAGACCAGTCTCCTTGCTACCCTTTTTAAGCAAGGTGATCGAGAGAGCAGTTGCTTCCCACCTCCAAGCAATCTTGGATGAAACCGATTATCTTGATCCATTTCAAACCAGCTTCAGGACAGGATATGGAGTGGAGACTGCCATGGTTGCTCTGACCGATGACTTCCGCTTGGGCATTGACAGGGGTAGTGTGACCCTGCTGGTGCTCTTGGATCTTTCAGCGGCTTTTGACACAATAGATCATTCCATCCTCTTGGATTGTCTGAGAGAGTTAGGAATCGGAGGCACTGCTTTGCAGTGGTTCCGTTCCTTCCTCTCGGGCAGATCCCAGAGGGTGAGGCTCAGGGACAGTTGCTCTTCCAAAATTGAGCTTAATTGTGGCGTTCTTGCAGCTTGGGTTTTAACCTCCTTGCAGCTTGGGTTTTAACCTTTAAAGCCCTACATGGCTTGGGCCCATCTTATCTCAGGGACCGCCTCTCCCCATATGATCTCCCCTGTGCACTTCGGTCCTCTGGGAGGAACCTGCTGCAGCCCATGAAGACCAGGCTCTTGCAGACCTCCCAGAGGGCCTTCTCTGTGACCGCTCCCAGACTGTGGAATGTCCTGCCGGACGAGAACCATCTTATTACCACTCTTGCTGCCTTTAAAAAGGCAGTAAAGACGGATCTCTTCCAGCAGGCCTTCCCGGAATAACTGCCCGGCTAACTGGAGGTGATCTGCTACTTGCCCCTCTTGCCGCCATGACATGTTAGCCAAGAAATTGATTTTATTGTATTTTATTTGTGTTAATTTGATTTTACTTCTATTGCAGTTTAATTCAGTTTTAAGGGGTGGGAGGGTTAGGGTGTGGGATGAAGGAATGTTTTAATTGTTGCCTTTTAACCTTGCTGTATGCTGCCCTGATTGCTGAGCAGAGGGGCGGGTTACAAATTAAAAATTATATTATTATTATTATTATTATTATTATTGTAAAGACAAGGGCTTCACTCTCAAAATGACAAACAGCAACATCTTATCATGTGATAAGAGTAGTGATGTCAAGTTGTACACACAGTCCATTGTCCATCTTCTCCATGCAATATATGTAATTGTTGTTGGTTTTGTTGTGTGCTTTCAAGTCATTTCGAACTTATGGTCACCCTAAGGCAACCCTATCACAGGATTTTATTGGGTAGATTTGTTCAGAGGAGGTTTGCCATTACCCTTCTCTGAGGCTGAGGGCATGTGACTTGCTCAAGGTTACCCAGTGAGTTTCATGGCTGAGCTGGGAATTGAAGCTTGGTTTCCCAAGTCACTGTCTAACATTCAAACCAGTATGCCACTCTGATGTAGGTAATACTAATAACACTAACACTAATATGTAGCATTATTTTTGAAGTGACTCCAGTGCACCCCTTCCCTCTCTCCTTCCCTCCCTGAGCCTCTCTTTCTCCATACCTGGAAGGGAGCCTCCTCCTTGCAGCTTGGGCCCGCCTCTGTGTGGATCACATGGTGGAGTGCTCAGGCCGGGGAGCAGCTGTCACCTTGGCCACTGCCCCTCACTGAGGAGGAGAAGTAACTCAGGAGGGAAGGAGGTGGAGCTGAGGCCGAGCTCAGACATTTATTCCTGCCTTGTTCAGGGCACATTTTGTCAATCTTCAGTCCAACTGAAGATTGACAAAATGTGGCCTGGAACAAGGCAGGAATCTGGGATTGGAAGGTCTAAAATGCCCAGCTGGGACAGGACATTTTTTAGACCCTCCAATCCGGGATTCTGGCAAAAACTGGGAAATGGCAACTCTATGTTGATATGCAAATGGACTTTAAATTTCCTGGACTTTGAAAAACTTTGAAATGGATCAAGATAACCAATTGCCACATGGCCAGAAGGAGGAAGAGCCAGCCTGCAAGATTTACCCTCCTCATACCAACTTCACTAAGGACAGAAACAACAAAATGCAGGCATCTTACTAACATCTTCAATTTTTCTCCTGTTTGGTTTATAACATCTTGTCTGATGAAGAAGCCAGTGGAGCTTCGAAAGCTTGCAACAAGTATATTGTGCATTTTGGTTGGCCAATAAACGCATCACTGTTTGGTGGATTTTTGTTTGAGTATAACCTCCTATAAACTATTTTATTTAAATGGTCCTGTAGGTTCTGAGCACCTCCTTGTGTATCCAATATTTTATAATATTGCTTGTTCATGGAACAAAGGATTACCACCTCACCCAGGAATATTTTAAGCTTCATCTGTGACAAGGTTCCAAGTGTGGATTGTCATAATGATATATGGGCACTAGGTGCCTATGGATAGTAACAGGTTGGCAGGTGGTGGATTTAGAGTTGCAACACAATTAAAAGTAACAGGCATGTGCTCCTGAGCTAGGGTGTGGAGATTTGCAGCCTAGAGCAGGAAACTGAAAGCATAGCAAAGGCTGTAATTTGATCACCAGTGTTGTTGTTGTGTGCCTTCAAGTTGTTTCTGACTTATGGTGACCCTAAATCAAACCTATCACAGTAGTTTCTTGGCAAGATTTGTTCAGAATGGGTTTGCAATTAAATTCCTCTGAGACTGAGAGACTGTGACTTGCCCAAGGTGACCCAGTGGATTTCCATGGTCAAGTGGGGATTCAAACCCTAGTCTCCTGTGTTGTAGTCCAAAACCCAAACCACTACACCATGTTGGCTCTTTTCAGCAGTGTTTTTCTATGTGTATGTGCCCAGAAGTGCCCCATGTGCTCCATTTGAGTTCAAGGTTGGCTTTTTAATTTTGGGTATCCAGTTGCCTTTTTAAAAACTGAATCTTTTCATAATTGCTGTAGAACATTCAGTACAATTAAACATGAGATTAACAGGTTGGTTTATACATGGAAGCTGCTTTTAATCATTTCAGAGCATATCTGTTATACTGTTCATTTCCCATGGACACCCCCCCCCTTGGACTGGTCACCATGTCACCACATAATTATTTCTTCCAGGCTGTTTATATGGAGAACCTTTTAAGCATGGTTAAACCACTTACATGAATGCTCACCACACAGAAACATCAGGTTCATGGAATGATTCAAAACAGTCTTTATAAAATGACTAGTTGGAATCCTGTTGAAGAGCTATGAATGAGCAGGTTGTAGTTACAGTGCTATACAGTGAATCCTGTCAGGTCCCCTCCCCCATCCCCATTTACCAGCCAGCAGTCACTGTAATCAATGGGGGTCTTTGACTCTGTCAATCAGCAAACAGCTAGCTGTTCTTCCTACTCCCTCTCATGAGGTTACACATTTTGGCTATGATCAACTGAAGTGTAATATAATTTGTAACTGCCATAGAGAATTCTGACCACTGCAATTCACTTGGCATTTTTAAATTCCATTTTTGTTTTCTGGAAAAAGACTACAGAGAATCTTTGTTCTGGGTTGAGTAGTTAACGTTGCAGATAAATTTAATGTCATTTAAAAACACAAGAGAAGGCAAGACATATCCTGCTATATTGGCAACATATGCTGGCATAATTTTCTATGCTTTTATGTGCTTTTATCTTCACTGTATAAGGAGATGCACAGTACCTCTTTGTGAAATGAAACTTTTCCAGTGCAACTCACCTATTTACCACTGGAGGGCAGCCACACAGCCAAATAATGTCCAGGGGAGGATAGGACACACCTACATAGAGTCTGGTTGTGTTTCTGTAGCTGTGTATGCACCTTCAAGTCACTTGTTGACTTAAAGCAACCCCATGAATTTCATAGGGGTTTTTTTAGGCAAGGGATATTCAGAAGTAGTTTTGCCAGTTCCTTCCTCTGAAATATAGCCTACAGTATCTGGTTTCCCATCCAAGTACTAACCAGGGCTGACTCTGCTTTGCTTCCAAGATCAGATAGGATCTGGTGCCTTCAGGGTGTTTAGGCCTATCTGTTTCTGGAACTAGGAGAAAAGACATCACCTTCCCAGACTTCCAGTGACTATATGTGGATATGTAAAATTTAACGTGAAATTTACATATGCATACTCACATATCAATTAACATATATTAGTGTTGCCAGGTGAAATAAGGGATAGGGCTCATGTATCTTCATTAGCTGCACAGAAGAAGGAACTTCACAAGGCGCTGCAAGTCACATAAGCTTAAATTGCTGAAATTCCTTCTTCTGTACAACCACTATTAAAGGGATAGGAGCCTTAATCATTATTTCACCTGGCAACCTACATTTACTCTATAATTTAATCAGATTTCTTTCAATCTACCTTCATGAATAAGGACGCTGATAATTAGGTGTGGGTACAACAATGGTTTCACAAATGTATGGCACAGTTCTTGTGACCTGAAATGTGAGTATGTGAGGAATCAATGAGTGAGAAAGATCTAGCATCGAATACAGGGAGAGTCAATGAGAAAAGATGAATGTAGTGTGTTTAGAAGGGAAGGGGGCATGCAAAGGCACTTGGAGCCAGGGGCTGGAGGGCTGTTGCTAAGTGTAGAGGGTAGACCATGACAAGGGAATCCTGCCAGTTGTGCTTGTAGTGTCAATGCATCATTGTAATGTGGAAATGCAAGGGGTCAACCGGGGCTCCAATGCAGGGAAGTTGGTGAATTTGAATTTATCACATTGATGTGAACTAAAAAGGGTTGGCAACCCTTTTGCTCTTTTTAAAATGCCAGTCATTATTTCCATTGAATCTTGGATAATTCCATATGACCATTAACCCCCCCCCCCAAAAAAAACCCTTCAATCATTTGTGGACAGAATTCCCTTCAAGCCACAAAAATCCAGTTGAAACCAGAATGACTGAAGAACAATATGGATTTGCAGTACATAGCAGTACTTGATGTACTTTCCAGCTGTATATGAACAAGCACATGATGATACCATACATGGGTATAAGGGATCTTTGAACTCTGAAAGTCACAACATGTCATCCTCACTAAATGGTGCCAGTCTCTCCCCCTTTGCGCACATTAGGGTTGCGAGGTTGGATATTAGATGGGGCTCCTGTAACTTTAGTCTTTAACAGATTGTAGGGTGCCAACTGCAGGTTGTTTTTTTTTGTTTTTTTTACCAACTCTTCTATGCCCCTCCCCCCTGCTTTTTTCCTCAGGAGGCAATAGCCATGTTGGGAAGGGATGTCTGCACCTAGAGGTGAAGGAGGGCAAGTACCTTGACACAGCTTTACAGTCTCACTTGACACAGCTTTACAATATCTCATACTTTCCCACAATCTGTTAAGGATTAAATTTATGGAAGCCTCATCATGTAGCTATCTGGCAATTCCATCTCTCTCTCTCTCTCTCTCACAGAGAGAGAGAGAGAGAGAGAGAGAGAGAGAGAGAGAGAGAGCTGCTTCTTAGGAGTTTCTTATTGAGCCATAACCAAAATATACAGAATAATTAATTGCATTGTGGGTTAACAAATATTACTGTAGGATTTCTAAGAGAGATTTAATTTGTTCATAAATGACAGAATACAGTGGACATTAAGCAAATAACTAAATCAATAGAATACCTTAATCTGGGGCTTAGGGGTGAAAGGCCAGCAGAGATACATCTTACAGCTGGAAAACCAAAGGTGCCAGCTTTGTCAATTTCAGTTGTATAGTGTTGTATATATTCCAGGAATGCAGCTCACCATACAAAGAGCAACCACAGAGTAATCGTTGTGGAATCCACAGGAATGCACAGGTATTGTGTGCTTTCCTTGCAACCTGAGGTCTGACTCTGATCACCTGCATCTGTAGTGACCCATAAGGATGACCCCACCCCCGCAACAGGGGATAGAGGACACACAACCCCTGTTTCATTCCCAGACTAGATCCTGGCCCATGCCACATTACTGAAGTTGTGGTTGTGAAGAATTATTGAATTGAAAGTTATAAAAAAACCAAAAACAGGAAAAGAGTGGGGGAGGGTGTCAGAACCTAATTGGGTTTGATTCTGTCATAATGGGTTGAGTTGGAGAAATGTATAAATTTAACTCCGTGTTGTTTGTACTGGATAAAGATTTAAGTTTTGATGTGGGAAGAGGAGAATGGGTGTTGTATGTGTTAAATTCACCTGGCGACAGTTCAGGAGAGAAGGGGAGGAGTTTTACTACAGTTACTGAGTAGAAATTAAAATGCTACATTGTGAACAGGGGGGCTAGTTTACTCCAGTCTATATATTGTGACCAGAGGGTGGGAACAGATAGTAATGACCTAAACCCTTGCAGATTACTGTTGCCCCTGTTCTATAATAAAACATCTTTTGTTGTTCCGTCACACCAAGGCTTATTGTCTGAATTCTGGGAGCATAGTTGGCTGGTCCCGACAGAGGGTGAGAAAGCAGTCAAAGCCTAGATGCCAGAGATGTGCTGCTGGTGGAAAGAGTGTATTTACTCCTCTTGGTGGACCAAGGTGAAGCCTAGCATTCAGTCCCATGTCTTTGGAAGAATTACTGCCCTCCTTGGCCACTGTTCAGCTGCCTTCTCAGAGGCCAGTGAAAAGATGTGTGGGTCTCCAGAGAGGAGACCACCCTGTTATACTGGCCCCACAGCCCACAAAGAGGTGGGCTTGAGATGAATATGGAGACCCAAGTTTACTAGAAGTGAGGGAAATGAATTTGAAGAGCACACTTTAAGAGAAGCAGCTGTAATTTCTGAGAAGCTAAGCAACAATGGTGAGTCTTGAGTAGGCTGTAGTGGATTGCATTTCCATTCCAGGATGTTGTAGGGGCTGGAGCTAAAACAATTTTAAAGCTTTGGGGAAGAAAAGAGAAAGAGGCTTAAAGGAAAGACCCAGAGATCAAAGAAAAAAAATGCAACCAACAGTTTGTTGTTGGGTAGAAGGGATACAGGGGCTAATCCTTGCCTCAGGTCACATGGGAAGGGGTAAAGGAAGGACAATTGGGAAGGCTAAAATATACACACAGTAATTCAGGAAAGGCATCTTGGTTGTCCTTCTGAGATTTCATCTGCTTTCTACCCAGAAACTTGTCCTTAGAACTTCAGGCTATGCCTCGGCTGACTTCTAATGAGGAATTTGGCAACAGGCAATTCAAGAGTGGGGTATGGGACTGGAGATGAAGATGAGAGGGATTGAACTCTTAAGAAGGATGTAGGGAGAGGAATTCCTGAAAATTGATCAGAACTTTCTCTGGATCTTATTAGATCTTTTCTGAAAAGGAATGGGATGAATGGGAACTCTGCAGCAAAGAAAGGGAAAGATAAGTCTTTAGTGATACAGAACCATGAATGGCAGAGCTGGAATTTATGAGCACAGGGATTCTGGTAAAGTCCTTATATTCTGACTCAGATTGAGCTTCAGTTTGGCATTGGCCTACTTTAATAAAAGATTTCAGCAACAAGATCAAGAGAATCTCCACAGGGGAAGGAAAGATACAGGGACCCCAAGTATGCAATGAGCACTGAAGATCAAAAAACTGAAACTACTGCAAATACCACACTAGCCCCATTCTCACTGCAATCATTTCAGTTAAAAAATTGGAAACATACTGCAACTGGGGCTGATTCTACAATCACACTCTCTTCCAGACTCCCTCTTAACCCCACCTCCCTGCCCTATGTCCTCCTCAGCATGTCTTTGGGTCTTTTTAATTTTATTTTTATTTTCACTTTTTCGCGTAATTCTGAAGTTCTGATTTAAGTTTTTAATTACAGAAAAGAAATAGATTTTTTTTTTAAAAAAAGGCAATCAGCCTGCTTGGGAATAGTGAGGGGGAAGTGGGTAGGGGAAGAGTAGGAGACACTGTGACTGCCAGTATTGCAACTGTCTTGGCAGTGACATTTTACACTTGAGGAGTAGCAATTGGGAGCTCACTGATGGATTTCCACATCATGAAAAGGGATGCCCTAACCATGCCTCAAAGACATAGCAGCTACAGATTGGAGGCATCATCACCAAAGTATTGAAGGCATCATCACCAAAGGCACTTTTTCTGGCTGTAATCATGGTTTAAAAGCTGTGTATAATAATCTCCATTAATGAGGACACAGTACACTAGAATCAGTTGCTTTTCTAGGTTTTCAAATGGGATTAATTGTGTGTATCCAAGAGACACTTTTCTTGCAAATGCCAAGTATTGAGGGGGACTAACAAAAGTGATGTCAAAATAAGGTTGATGATGGACAATCCAAGCAGGATGGCTTCCTTCACTAAAAGGAGCATCTTTGTGCTGTGAGGTGAGTGGCATTTGCAGGATACCCTGGGGAATGTGGCCCTTGGTTGGCTGCATTCATATCTGTGGCTTGATTAATGATCTGCAAGCAACTTTGGAGGTATTTTACTTGGAGTTTTATACCTACTTGTTCTATTGATCCCTGTTCTGTCTGACCACTTGCTCTGGTTAGTGGACAAAACCATGCTTATCTACATGGGTTTTTCAAGCTTCTGTCTTGCAAAGGGCAGTTCCTGGATCTCACAAGCCTTGCCAGACATTCAGCCATGTTCACACCCAGAGAGACAAAACTGAGATGAGGTATTACGAAAGTCTTTGTGAATGCTGCAGCCTGGCAATAATATTCTGAATTTAATTGTGAAATTCCTGTTCAGTGGCTTCAGTCACTGATGGAAGGATAGATCCTAAGTTTAAAAAGGTCAGGAAACATGAGAATAGATGGAAAAGCTTTTGGGTGTTGTGCAGAAAATGTGATTTCAGCTCGAGGAAAGGAATTCATGACTCAATTATGCGGGGGCTGAAAAACAAGCAGACTCTGATGGCTGAGTAATTAGGAAGCATCACTTTTGATAAAGAAATACCTAGGGTTTTTTTTTTCCCTTCTAAGCATGCCCTACACTATTTAATATACTCCTACACTATTTAGCTCTTTCACAGCAGTCAACATACATTTTATTTATCAAACTGTTTAATTAGAAATGCATTTGCTGATCTGTACTGCACTCATCCTACATATTGCTAACATTTTATGTGAAGTCAGCTAAACATGAATGAATAGTCCAATGAAGTTTTATCTAGAGTGAGTACATATGCATCACCCAAACATAGCGAGCATCCCCCCATCACACACACACACAAAAGAGAGAAAGAGAGAGGATAAAAGAGGACACATGGTAATTTGTGGACATAGTTATTATCATTTAAATGGATATAATGAATACCAGGTGCCATCAGCTATATTTCAGAGGAAGGAACTGGCAAAACTTTGCCTAAGAAAACCCTACTTAATTAATAGAGTTACCATAACTCAACAGGCTACTTGAAGGCACACATATACACACACACACTACTTACCAGAGTAGAGGAAACTGTGACCAGATGACCTGCATGCTTTCTTTTTGTTGTTGTTGTGTACCTTCTAGTCATTTCTGATTTATGGTGATTCTAAAATGAACCCATCATACAGTTTTCTTGGCAAGATATATGCAAAGGGGGTTTGCCATTGCCTTCTTCTATGGCTGAGAGAGAATGCAGCTTGCCCAAGATCACCCAGTGGGCTTCCATGGCTGAATAAGGATTCAAACCTTGGTCTCCCAGATTCATAGTCCAACACTCAAACCTTTACATCACACAGGCTCTCAACCTGCATAGCTGCTCATAAGCAAGTTCAAAAAGTCTTATTTAAGCCAGATTTTTTTTGTATAGTCTTCAAATAAAGGATGCCTTTGACTTGAGGACTCTCTCACCGCCTTTCAAATCCCATTTTGTATGTAAGAGAGAATATATAGTTTATTTTTTTCTTATAGGTTACAATGACGAAGAGCAGCAAAGCACATTGGATCAACTGTTATAAGCATGTTTCCTGTTCACTGGGAATTTTAAGGAAATATGGGGTTTAAAGGAGGAGAGTTTACTAGCTATGTCTCATCTTTTGCCGTGATTTCCAGTCTTGTGCATACCCTAATGTCTCTTCTGGTAATTTGCAAGAGTCACAAGAACTACCCCATGGTTCATCAGACTACTGATTCATCTAGTCCACTATGCTAATCTCCAACACAGATCACAAAGAACAAGATAGAGATACTTATAGAGAGATGTGCATTTGTATTTATTGCATTTGTAAGCCCTTGTTGACCTAAGTTATTGGTTTGATCACACCTTGCTACTTCTTAAATCATGCTATATATCTATCTACATGTTCTACAAAACAGAGTCATAGAGAAGAAACAATACCATGCTAAAGGCCAACAGGCCTTCTGCCCTCTCTCTGGCACCATCCAGTGTATTTTTATTATCACACCAATTTTACATTCTGTTAGAATTTTAGATGAAGAAAGCGAGACAAATTCTGGCCTGCCACAGAGCCTTTACTATCATCTGCCTTATACTGCCACATAAACTCCCTCCAACTCTACAGAGTAGAGAAACAAACATGGAGCTCACATGTTGTACATGACCATTATTTTTGCTTAATGATTGCCCCTGGGAATAAAGGATTATTTGTTTTTACTATCAGTGAAGGAAGCAATTCCTGTATTCTGCTGAAATGGCAACTATCAGGCAGTGTCATTTTACACAACAAAGTCAAAGGAGTGTTTGTAGCACATTGATTCACCACATCAGAATCCAGAGCTCATTTTACATCTGACTTAGAAGATATTATTAAACTTTGGATTGGCTCTAAATTAAATATGAGTCAGCTGGATATGAAAATAGTAACTCCTTTAATTGCTTGCTGGAGAGTTGTGAAAGTGGCAGCAAGCATTACCTGTCTAGTTATGCTCAGTAGAGGAAAGCACCCATCATATTTATGATGTAATCATGTGTAAACAGATCAGCTTATGAAAGACATTAAATAGGTACAAGTTAACATTTATGAAACTTGGCCTTCCTAGAATTACACAGAAAAAGAGTGTCTTATTTTTAAGGGAACAATAAAAATGTGAAACAAAAAAACAAACAAACAAGTTTAGGCTGCAATTACTACCACATGCCCTTCAACACATGTACATGCAGATCTTAGAAAAGTTAATTTTTGCACTAAATTATTTAGAAAATTTTAAGGAATACTGGAATTAAAGTTAAAAAAAAACTTTTCCAAAGTGTATATGTGCACTTTACTGATGCAGAAATACAGAGATCATGGGCAGAGGTGTGATGTACCCAAATCAAATGATATACTATATAATATGTAGAGAAAGTCAGCTAAAGAATACAGGCAAAACTGTATTAACCATAAATATTCCTGTAATTTTACCAAAATAATGGTAAAGAAACATAAATAGCTAGACACCAGGTGTGCACATCTACTTTTGGGGTAATTTTTATTCCCTTATGTTTCTCAATAGCAGTAGCAGTACAAAAGAAGGTGTCGGGGAATTATGGCTTACTACATATATCACACACAGCACTGGAAAAGAACTGGGATAATGGTGTGAAACAGAGAAAAATCAGATTTTAGTGACACAGGGCTTTTCACATGATTAAAATACTCTTCATAGAATTCAAATAGAATGTGATCTGGCCATATGCAATTTGAAGAAATTCAGCCTTTTGTGGGGAGTGGGGGGAGGAACTACATAAACTCTGCTGACGAGTGATTTGTGATTTTTACCAGAGTATCTGCAACTATCCTCCAGGATGTACATGGGTGGCTGAGATAGTAACCCCTTTGCTTTATGATTGTTTAGTGTATAAAACGGTTGTTTTGTGCACAAAATTATTAAAAAATCTTATGTATAAAATTACCTTCATGCTATGTGTATATGGTGTATATGAAACATAATTAAATGCCATGTTTAGACTTTCGTTCCATCTCCAAGATATCTCATGGTTTATATTCAAATATTCCAGAATTTGAAAAAATCCAAAATCCAAAACACTTCTGGTCCCAAACATTTTCAGTAAGGGAGACTCAACTTGTATTTCTTCATTGTTTTTGTCAGCTGTTTTGCCTGTAAGAAGTAGGCATGTCTCAATTATTTTAAATGAGAGAGTGGGTTTTGTTTTAGACTGACATTCTGTACATTTATTAATAGGTTTTAGCCATGCACGTTTGGTCTTGAGATCTTGAAGATGTTTCTTGATAGGCAAAAATGCAAAAAGAGAGTTTAGCTTCTCCACTGGTGCATTTTGGAGGTAAAGACATGGCTTCGAAGGCCACACCTGTGGACCCACCCCCACAGCTTGGTAGCAATGCAGGCGCCATCACACCAGTTACTCCTTCTATTTGCTTGATGTAACAAAAATCCAAAACAAATGTCTCAAATTTAATTCCTCACCTGCCTGGCATAGCCATGAGGTGTAAAGGGGTGGTGGTGGTTGTTGGCCATAGAGGGAAATGAGGCCAGTTGGATCATTATGATGCATTGTACTATGATGGAGTGTGTCAAGAGCTCAGGCTATTTAAGGGCCTGCCACCTCCTCCTCACCTTCCTTGATTCAACCCTCCCTCTCGCTTCTACCACAGTGCAAGCTTTGTTGATTGCTATTGGACCAGGTAGGATCCACCCCCACTCCACGACCTTTTTGTCTGGCCCACACTGTTGGTTGGGGACTTGGACAATTGGATCAAAGTGGTGTTTTAAATAGGCAGTCACTTGACAGATAATGGAAGGAGATTTAGGACTTCAGTGAGCACCTATGGCACCCCTTTGGTGAAGGAGAGTTGTCTGGAACTGCCTCTTTACATCTTGCAACTAGAAGTGTGTGAAAAGAGAATTTACTTAGGGCTGGCCTGAGGGCTAAACCCTTACCTTAAGTCCCATGACTTGAGGGAGGGAATCTCAGTTGTCCTTCCAGTTGTGAGCCAGACAGGGAGCAGCCCACCTTTTGGGTTCTCGAGACTCAGGTGTTTCACCCAGGGGAAGCTACAGTGGAGGTCTAGGAGAAGGCCACTGTCACAGTGGCTTCCACACTAGGTTACTCACCCTTTTGCCTCCCACAAGAAGAAAATCAAGAAAATGGATAGATGTTAATAAAGTGGCCCATTTTACAACCCATCTTTCTATGTCTGGTCTCATTATTTCCTGAGTTGGTCAGCAAACAAACATAGAAAAGGTGAAGAAAAAATGTAATAAAACATATAATTTTACTCTGGTTTCTTTTACATTTTCACCCATTCTTGGTGATGCTGCTCAGAATGTGGACCTCCTTTCCAGAACTTCAAATGGCTTCCTTCTATCATTCTTTAGGTGACTGGTAAAGACCTTTCTGTTCTACCATGCTTTTAGTTGCCTATCTTCTCTTTGTTCATTCTGGTTTGATTTTTTCCAGTTTGATACATTTTGCTACATTCTTGGTATTGTTTTATTGTATGTGTGTGGAGGAGGGGAATTAAGTATGATCCTCAAGCCTCACGGGCTCCCCCAGGCTCTTCCAGATTCCCCTCCTACTGCCTATTGGCAATTAAAAGGCAATTCACCTTTCAAATCATTTTTTTAAAAAATGTGCCCCTCCTCTGTTATTGAAAGCTAATTTATTATTATTGCAATGGAAAACCAAATTGTAACTAAGTAATTTCATAACTAATGATGATGATGACAACAGTAGGTATTTCTCAGGATTTGGGTCTTAAAGTTATTTAGTAAATATTAATACAATCAGGAATGAAAAAAAATTGTTATTGCTACAAAATTGGTACACCTTTAGTGTTCTTTCTATTTTCCTAATTTTGTTCTCCCCTTTTTATCTCTTCTTTTTATCTCATGTCCATTATAAGATCTTCATTTTTATTATGATGCAGAAATGTACACATGTAAAGGAAGGAAAAGTTCACTGCATTGTGCTGCTCTGCTGTATTATGTTTGCTTAATCATAATGATTTCTTTGACTTTCTTTTCATGAAATTCCTTTTCTACTACATATGATTAATTTTCTTCTTAATCATTATGGTGAGAGAAATTTTAATAGATTCTGTTGTTGTTTTTTTTAACTAAAAGTGTCCTGGCAGATAGGATTGGCTTGGATACATGTGGAGTGATCCTACAGGGATTTCATTATTGTTAAATGGAGGATCTGTGGTAGAACTTCATAAGACTTTGTAAGAGCTTAGAGAAGCAGATGTGGGAAGACAGTCTTTTTTGTGTGTGTGTTTCCTAATTTTCCCCAACCAGGGAAGAAGGTGAGGGAAGGCTTGTGGGTGTCCTCTACTTTGCCTTTTCAATTTTGTCTTTCCCCTTCATATCATTAGGAGGGGATAAAAGCAACAAAAAAGGTCATCTTTGGAAATGTGTCAGGAAAACTGGAGGGCTTTGGATTCTGTCAATCCAAGAGTCCTTGTGATTTGGTCTAACATACTCCTTACATGGTCCTAGCCAGTCTATCAACAGTGATGACAAAAATTTCCACAACCACAATGAGAAGTGACAGATCTCCTTTTCAACCCATACAGAGGGGTGTGCAACATCACAAGGCCCCTGGATGTTTCTCCATTGGACTGTAGCCTTATATCATTTTCCAGTTAAACATTTTGTGTCCCATAGCAAAATCACTTATGCATAGTGTTGTGAAAAATCAGATTTTTTTCTTCTCGTCCATTGAGAACTACTGTATTTTCCGGCGTATAAGACAACTGGGCATATAAGATGACTCCCAACCTTTCCAGTTAACACATAGCGTTTGGGATATACTCACCGTATAAGACTACCCTTCTTCCAATGCACACCAAATAAAAATTAAAAAAATCAGATTTGATTTCAATATGGTAATTTTCATTCAAATACTTATGACATGCAGGTACTTAGCAGGAAAACTGTCACTTATAAACACCAAAAACTACAGCTCCCATGTTCCCTAGCATTTATTTCTGCAGTGTGTTTTGGACCTTATTATTTCTGCTGTGTGTTTGGGACCTTACTTTTTAAAAAATAGTCCAGATTTAAATGCTGCTTTAAAAATTATTTCCATCTCCCAGCCATGAGATGGTTGGGGGAAAATGAGAAAGTGTTGAGGGGAAGGGGGAAGGACTGCCAATATATTCGGTGATGCATTCTGGGATATGTACAATTTGCGACCAAACATGCCAAGAAAACCCTATGATAAGGTTGCCTTAGGGTCGCCATAAGTCGGAAAGGACTTGAAGACACACAAGAACAACAAAAAAGTCTGCAATTGTTTCAAAGGTAGTACATGGGAATAGGAGCCAGCATAGTGTAGTGGTTTGACTGTTGGACTACCACTCTGGAGACCTGGGTTTGATTCCCCACTCTGCCATGAAACCCACTGGGTGAACCTGGACAAGTCACACACTCTCAGCTTCAGGGAAAGGCAATGGCAAACCTCCTCTGAGCGAATCTTGCCAAGAAAACCCCATGATCACCATAAATCAGGAACAATTTGAAGGCACACAACATACACATATAACCTCCAAGTTAAGGAACTTGGTTTTTCTTTAGATAAATCTTCAAAGGTACACACACACTCTCTCTTATTGTGCAGAATTATTTGTTAAAGAAGCCATGGCTAAGCAACACATCAACTTTGGCTGCATCTGCATTGCAGAAATTTATTAAAGCAGTTTGACACTGCTTTAACTGTCCTGGCTCAAGGCTATGGAATTCTGGGATTTGCAGTTTTATGAGATATTTAGCCTTTTCTGTCAGAGAGCTCTGGTACCACAAATCAAACTGCAGATCCTAGGAGTCCATAGGATGGAACCATGGCAGTTAAAGCAATGTCAAACTGCATTATTTCTACAGTGCAGATTCAGGCTGCATCCATACTGTAGAACTGGCTTCCTTCTCCTTCTCCCCTTGTTCTCATCCTCCTCCTCCTCTCTCCTGGCTCTCTTCTGTTTCTCCCTTCATTCTCATCCTCCTCCTCTAACAACATGGGGGCACTTTACGTTGGAAAGTAATTGTGTGTTTGAAGAGGGGTAGTCTTATATGGTGAGTATATCCCAAGCCCTATATTTTAACTGGAAAGGTTGGGGGTTGTCTTATATGCCCAGGCATCTTATACACTGGAAAATACGGTAACTGGGTGGTAATTGTTGGTAATTCTCTTTTTCCCCTTTTTGAAGATGGAGACATCTTCAATGTTTGTCCTCCTCCTAATTTTAATTAAAATTGAAACATATTGATAGGGCTAAGCTGATTGCAGAGCCAATCCCAAAATCATATGGACAAACTCAACATCATAAATATTCACAATTGGACCTTAGGAGGGAGGCACAGCAATTACAACAGGGATAAACTATGTTTATTAGTTTGCTGAAATATCATTATCAGTTAATATTTGGCTCAGTTATTAGTTGAGCTTTCACTCCAAGACTTCCTCTGTAGCTCTAGAATCTTTCAAAATACAGCACTGTGCCAATTATTCTTGCAAAAATTGAAAACACTGATGATAACTTGTTATTTGAAGGGTTTTTGCCCAAATTACAAAGCAGTCTTGTAAAATAACACACTTATATGTGCCTTGATGTTGCACCATAGAATGATGTGGTATAAAATTTATTGGTTGCAATGGGGAAATCTCTTTGTAAGTAGAAGGGAGGAAGCCAGGCATAAATTGGGGTGAAACTAGGGGCAAGCTATGCACTTCACTTGGTGAAGTAACAGGAAAGGTGCTGTTTCCCTATTCCAAATACAAATCATATTGGGCTGCTAGCTGATTCTTATTCTAACATAGGTCATGAGTTAACATTCTCCATCACAAGTGAAGGCAGCAGGATAGTTTAGAAAGCTCAAGGAGGTTTATCTTGAGTCCCATGGTGTCTTGGGTAGCTCCAGATGCCACTCTGCTAGGACCATCTGACATAGCAGTCTTACTCTGTCTCAGGGTCAGGGAATTTTTAAGGACTGATTGATTTAATATCCTTCCATCATCTCAGTGCAGCATTCAAGGCTGTGTTGTTGTAGAACTGTGCTTTCAAGTCATTTCTGACCTATGGTGACTCTAAGGCAAACCTATCACAGGGTTTTCTTGTCAAGATTTGTCAGAAAGGGGCTTGCCTTTGCCTCCCTCTAAGGCTAAGAGAGTGTGACTTGCCTAGGATCATGTCAATCAGGGATTTGAACCCTGGCCTCCAGAGTTGTAGTCCAATCCTCAAACTGCTACACCGTGCTGGTAATTATGACACTAATTAATACAGCTGAAAAACCAGTCAGGTTTAGCATCATAAACTGATTTTAAAAGCTGTCCCATACTGTAAAACAAAGCAATGCATTCAAACAATTTAAGCAGTCAAATGCTTGCCTGAACAGAAAAGGCTTTGCCTGCCAGTGAAAGGAGAGCAGAGTTGGCCTATTCCCTGCCCCATGAGAAGGAGTTTTACATCCTAGAAGCAGCCACTGAGAACGACGGCAAATTTCTTGCCCAATGTGCCTGTGTGGGTGGTGGGACAAAGAGAATTATTGAAAGTAAGCGCATGCTGTGGCTAGCTCCTATGATTTAAGGACCATTGACACCCATGATGGTAAGAAATAAACTAAACTTTTATTATAGGAACTCTGTTAGAAATAGGAAAACTTTATATGGGTGCAAGGGTAAGCTAAGCTAGAACAGGAAGAAGACTAAGGACTTCATCACACAAGACTGCTAAATCGGAATTACTGTAGGGTAATAGTGACTTTGGCCACTACTTATCATATCTCTCCTGTTGCTGCTTTGCATTTCAATAGTTGGTAAAGCACACTTTTTCACTGATAGGAAAAATCCTTCAATGGTTCCCAATATCACTGCTTTTCCACTATTCCAACTGGTGTGATAGGTCTCTTCTGCTGCAGTTTTGATATTCCTGCAGGTACATGACATTAGTGGACATGATTTCCTTCCTCTTCCCCTCCATTCCCCTCCCCCTCACTATTCCCCAAGCAGACTGAGGTTACTTTTACCTTGTTTTCCTTTCCTTTTTTTTTTTTTTGTCTTTTGTCTTTGTCCAGCAGAGGTATACCAACTGGGGATTTGAACTCTGGCCTCAAAAGTCCAGTGTTCAAACTACTACACCATTCTGGCTCTCCTCTAAGTAAATAAATGATCTGTCTCTCATCTGGTTTCCCCATGGGGCATCCTGTGATTTTGCAAAAGATCAAGAAGAACCCCAAGCACTTTATTCCTGTCATTTAGCCTGAC
Source organism: Phrynosoma blainvillii (assembly GCA_026167975.1). Lineage (NCBI taxonomy): Eukaryota > Metazoa > Chordata > Lepidosauria > Squamata > Phrynosomatidae > Phrynosoma > Phrynosoma blainvillii. Next base: position 276,312,242 of record JANUYF010000001.1, read on the forward strand.
AAGTATATGAGAGCAAATAGTTTCTCTGTTGAGTGATCCAGCCCCAGATGGAATAAAAGTAGTGGGACATCTGCAGATTGTTGACTCAGGCCAGTTATAGGGAGCATATAACTCCCTCGTTGAAACAGCTTCACTGACTACTAGTTTGCTTCTGGGCACAGTTCAAAGTACTGGTCATGGCCTTATATGATTTCGATCCAGACTATATAAAAGACTGTATCTCCCCATACAAACCTGCCACATTTCTAAGATTGTTGGGAGGCATTTTTCTTGGTCCTACCACCATCACAAGCTTGCTTGGTGAAGACACAAAAATGAGCCTTCTCAGTGGCTGCTCCCACCTTCTGGAAATCCTTTTTATGGGAGGTTAGGCTGGCACCCTGATTTCCTTTTGCTAGCAGGTAAAAACCTTTTTGTTCAGCAGACTTTTAATGTATATTCATTGTCAAAAGGCTTTTATATGAGGTGTGTGTTTTATTTATGCATTTTAACTTTTGTATGTTTTATGTAATTTGATATTGTTTTATTGAAATGATTTTATTTGTTAAGTTACAGTTAAGAACTTTACAATTTTTTATTGTAAAGTTCTTAACTGTTTTTATCTGTCAGCTGCCTTGGATCCCTTTCCAGGAGAAAGGTGGCATATAAATGAAATAATGAAATAAACAAATATGAATGCCCAAAGAAAGATGTCTTGTCTTTCCTAGAGCCTTCCTCCAGTGACTTCAAGTCAGTATATGTCTTCTCTTCTTCCTCTCTTTATCCTTACACCCCCCAAAAGTAGGTTAGGATGAGAGATAATGACTTGCTCAATCTCAACCAGTCAATTTCATGGCTCAGGGGAAACTAGAACAACATACCACACTAGCTGTATTCCTGGTCTAATCCCAGTCTAACAACAGCATCACACACACACACACACACACACACACCCTGTGCAGTTAAACTAGGATTATATGAGACTGAAAGACAGAGAGATTTATTTTCCTTTATTTCATGGAATAATACAATCATAAAATTATAGTTGATCCATTTAGCTCAAGGTCCTGCCCTTCAGGAATGCACAACCAAAGCACTCCCAGCTTCACCCTGTTGTTGAGTGGCACTGTCATTATATGGAACAATTACACCAACTTTACAGAATGCAGTAAGAGGATGTACCTCAAGACTATTCTAAGAGTGGAATATATGTATAACTGCAAAACATTAACAGTAGGTTGGATCCTAATTTAGTCATCTTTTGAACAGATCCAATGAAAACAATTTCAGCTAATATACTCAAAAGTATGACTAAGCCTCAATCCAACCTGGTACATCTAATCAGTAAATGTAAATTTGTTTAGAATTTGCCTTACAAATATTTGTATATATTTGTTTTTGTTTTTAGCATCATGTACTAATGAAGGATGTGTTAAAACTGCTCCCAGGCAACTTCTTTTGTCTTCTTCCTTCTGCTTTCAGAATGACTCCACTAACAGAAGAGAACATGAATACTCAACTGAGCCAAATAGGAAGGAGTTATGCATATTTATACATAGTTACATTCCCTGAGATTTTTGAGCTAAAAAATAGCTGTAGCTAATAAACTCAAAAGTCAGCATTAGTGGCTGGCAATCCATAAAACTAATTAAACAATAGCTGCATCACCACGTTTTGGGGATTGGAGATTCATCCTAAACATACTGGGTTCCATCCAGTCTGGTGTAAACAGATGCCCTTTCATGCAACAGGATGTCACCTTTTCTACTCTTTTAAGTAACTTCCTGTGTCTACTCCAGAACTGCTCTGGAGGGTTCTTCTGCCTTCTAGATCTGATTCATGGGAGCTACATTGGGATAGTATCCCAAAACTGTGGCATGCATTTGTGATATCCACCAGTGGTATCCATTTGGCTGACAGATGAACATAGTTGGATAGAAGCCATTCACTTGAACATAACCGTCTTTGATTTAATGGAACATGTAAGCAACTATGCTTAGGATCACAGGCTAAGTGGCAATGGCAAGTCATGACTGATTATTCAACTGAGGATTAATCTTGCCAATCAGAATAAAGCACTTTTGGATTCTTTCAAAACTCTCTCATGCTTTGTGAGTCAGAAAATGAATACTTGACAAACTAATTTACTGACACTGTCATTCATCTAAAAGTCTGCATGGCCATCTTCTCCTTCAAAGTGACTGAACTCCCTGAAGCATCTAAACCAGAACAAACAGCTTTGCTAGGCGATCTAAAAATATCTTGACAAGTTCAACAATCTGGTTTAAACCTTTGAGCACTTGCCACATTAACACATCCTACTACTGTGAATTTTGCTGCAGTGCACTAAGTTATATATTTGTATATCCCCAAACCAGGCAAGCAGCTAAAGACGCACTGCCCTAAAACTCAAGTCTCAAGTCTTAAGTCAAGAGGTCAACAACATCAAGGACAGATAATGATGATGTTCTACTGGCCATGGTATTGCTCCTGCAGAAGTGTACTGTTTCAATGGGTCAGTAGGGTAAATACTGTGAGATGAGTACAACATTCAGCAATATTTTGACATGTTGGGTTAGATCCAGGATTTGATTTATGCCAGTTGAAAGGGTCACTCCTGGAAGATCCTTCTGCCTGATTTGGAGGAAATCTTCTTGTGCTTTCCCTTCCCTTCCCCAGGCTTTCCTCCCCACACCACAAACCATTTAGTACTGATGTAACATTTTCAGGGAGGAGGAACTGACATGGAAAATAGAAGTCAGAGAAGTCTACATCCACCAGCAGCCTAGCTGATTTTGTTATTATCTGCTGTCAAGTCAAGTCCAACGTATGATGTAGGCTATATTTCAGAGGCAGGAAATGACAAATCACCTGAGTATTTCTTAACAAAGAAAAACCTATGAAATCCATGGTATCATCATGAAATTCATAGTGGCATAGGAAACTTGAAGGCACACACGCACACACATGAATGTGAGTCTTTCAGGAGATCTTGTTATTAACAGCTCTAGTTGCACATTCTTGAATTGAAATTGAAATCATAATCCAAATTTTTGTATTGCTCAGAAAAGCAAATTTTGTTCAATGGGACTCTACAGTTTAAAAAAAGTTTAGTAAGCTTCTTGGAAGAAAAGTCCTTTCATGATCCAATCCTATGTACTCAGGAATAAGATTCAATTAGTTTAGTGCAGCTTACTCTCAAGTAAATGTGTATAGAGGATTGTACTCTTAGTTTTTTCCTTTCTCCTATTCTCTCTCCTAATAAACCTATAAAGACAAAGATTAGATTTGTTCACTATCCCATCTCAATATCTTCATCAAAGTGTGAATAAAACATTGCTCATTTGGCATACTCCATTTTTGTAGTGGGGGAAGTACTAGCTTTTATGTTGCTCAGAAGAGATTTTTCCAAACTATTGTTTCAGATGCTAATGGTTTATTTTCTGAATTTTGCTGAGATTAAAGGGTGACTGAGGGCCTCTACAGATGGGCCCTTTGGGTGGTCCTGGAGGCAGGGATGGAGAGGGGCAGCCGGCCAATTCAACCTCTCCCTGAAGATGTCCTGATGCTACATGCCGTTATGCACAGCGCATGGCATCAGGACGTCCTTCTGGCACAGCCTTTTGACGCGCTACACCGGAAGGGGCGCCAAAGAGCCGCATGGCAGCTCTTAGGGTGCCCTTTTGCTGGCTCTGAAAGGAGCGGCATTTTGCCACTCTTTTCCAGGCCAGCAAAAGGGAGGATTGGGACAGACGCATCTGGCAGCCTCGGCCCTGATCCTGCATTTTCCAGGGCGGCCCAGGGCCGCCTGTCTCCATGCCCCCTGAATCTCTTCAAACATGTCTTCTTGCTTTCTCCTCTGGCAGATTTTGTGTTGTAGGTTACTTTTTTGGGGGTGTGTGTGTGTAAAGCTATGATCTAAGCTCTGTCTAACCAACATTTGATTGACAAACTTTTTGTTGTTGTTAGCTGCCTTTTAATCTACCCTGCCTTATGATGACCATGTGGATGAGACATCTCCAAGATCCCCTGTCTTCCACTGCTCTACTTAGGTTCTGCAAACTCATACTCATGGCCTCCTTAATTGAGTCCAACCATCTAGTGTGTGATCTCCCTCTCTTTCTACCTCCCTTTTACCTTTACTAGCATTATTGTCATTTCTAATGAGTTGTGCCTTCTCATGATAGGGCCAAAGTATGACAACTTCAGCTTAATCAACTTGGTCTCCAGGGAGATTTTGGGCCTGATCTGTTCAAGGACCCATTTGTTTGTCTTTCTAGTAGTTCATGGTATCCTCAGCACTCTTCTCCAGTACCACATCTCAAATGAATTGATTTTCTTCTTATTCACTTTCTTCACTGTTCACCTCTTGCATCCATAAATAGTGAAGGCTTGAACAGGCCTAACTTTGGTACTCAGTTGTATATCTTTACACTTTAGGATCTTTTCTAGTTCTTTCATAGCTGCCCTTCTCATTCCTAGACTTCTTCAGATTTCTTGACTTCACTCTCCTTTTTGATCAATGTTTGATCCAAGGTATGGGATCTCCCTTACTATTTCAATTTCCTCATTGTCTAGATTGAATGTACACCATTATTTTTGTTTATGTTCAAAAGAAAGCCTGTATTTGCACTTTCTTCTTTGACTTTTCTTATTCACTTTTCCAAGTCTGTTATATTCTACCAGGAAGAAGGAAAGCAGTTTCTGGGCAGCCATTTTGAGTGGAGGAGGAGAGTCAGAGACTTGCCTCCAGAATAAGGTAGCATCCAGGAGCTCTCTATAGAGTTATAAACCCAGTTGATTGAGCTTGCTGACAGAGCCTGGTGAAAAGACCAAGCCAACAGGAGCCCATTTTATGGGTCTTTCCCAGGGGACTTTTTGAGGGAGAAGCCCAGAGTCCTGTTTCACTGCTTATTTAAGAAGACTCAATATGGATACTGAGGGAGCTGCTGCAGTCACTTGCAACACTTGTGGGATGTTTGTCTTCTTGCCTAGAGATGTGGGGAACTTCATCTGCACTAAGTGCAAGTTGGTAGCCCTCCTGGAAGAGAAAGTTCAGCAGCTGGAGGCCCAGGTAGCTACACTTCAGCATATTAGGGAACAAGAGGTGTTCCTGGACAGAACGGAATGAATGGTCTTGGACAGGGAGCACACAGAGGATGTTGTTGTGGAGGAGGTCACTTCACACATACACAGGAGGTAGACAGCTGAAGAAACATCATACACAGAAGTAGGGGAACCAGGGATCATTCTGGGAGCTGAAGCTACAGAATCGATTTGAAGCTCTCTCCCTTATCAAGAATGAAGAGGAAGACCAGCAGAGACAGTCCTCAGAGACAGTGCAGGGGACCCTGAGAGTACCACAGCAGAGAACAACCACTGCTAACCCTCAGAGGAGGCATGTGGTGGTGGTGGGGTACTCTTTGTTAAGGGGTACAGAAGCAGTGGTTTGTGGGGCTGCCAAGATGTCCTGGGAGGTATGTTGTCTTCCTGGGGCAAAAATCCATGTTGTGATGGTCAGGCTGACAAGCCTACTGACCATTACCCCTTCCTTTTGGTCCATAAGGGAACAAATTATACTGCAAGGTATAGCTTTCAGAATATCAGAAGGGATTATGAGGCTTTGGGTAGGAAGCTGAAAGCTGGATGCACAGGTTGTTATCTCATCTCTTCTCCCAGTTGAAAGGCATGAAAGGAAAAAAAAATAGAAGATGTGAATAACTGGCTCCGTAGATGGTGCTTCCAAGAAAGATATGGATTCTTGGATCATGAGCTGCGGTTCCATGAAGGTGGACTGCTGGCAAGAGATGGGCTGCATCTCACACCAGTTGGCAGAAACATTTTTGCCAATAGTCTCAAACATTTGATCAGGGGAGCTTTAAACTTAGTCATGTGGGAGAGGGAGGCAGTATCGTGGAAGGTATCTTGGAAGGAAGGAGTACATAATTGGCTGGAGATAATAGTCGAAATGTTATGGAGGGAACAAGGAGAATGAGGCAAGGGCCCAACAATGGGAGGCAAAAAACCTCACACAGGCAGCAGGTGGGGAGGTCCCATGCTATTAGATGTCTCTACACTAATGCACAGTGCATGGGAAATAAACAAGATGAACTTGAACTCCTAGCACAGCAAAGCAAATATGATATAATAGGCATCACTGAAACCTGGTGGGATGAGTCTCATGATTGGAATGTAGGAATAGAGGGGTAAACCTTTTTAAGAGAAATAGGCCAAACAGGAAAGGAGGAGGAATAGCATGATATGTCAGGGATGTTTACACCTGTGAAGAGATCCAGGATTTAAATCCTGGAAATCAGGTGGAGAACATCTAGATAAAAGTTAAAGGGGAAGAAACAACAGGGATGTTGTTGTGGGAGTCTACTACAGACCCCTAAGTCAGAATGAGGAACAGGATGATGCCTTTCTAGAACAGATGACCACACATTCTGAAAGGAGAGATGTAGTAGTGATGCGTGACTTCAACTATCCTGATATTTGCTGGAAGTCAAACTCAGCCAATACTTCAAGGTCTAGCAAATTCCTCACTTGCGTCGAAGACAATTTTATTGTCCAAAAGGTGGAAGAGGCAACACGAGGATCAGCTATTTTAGATCTGATCCTAACCAACAGGGATGACCTGATAAATGGGGCGCAAGTGGTGGGATCCTTAGGTGGGAGTGATCATGTTCTCCTGGAGTTTTTTAAACAGTGGAAAGGAGAAGCTAGGCATAATCAGACACTCATTCTAGACTTTAGGAGAGTTGATTTCAATAAACTTAGGGAAACACTGGGAGTGATTCTGTGGTCAGGAATACTAAAGGAGAAGGAAGTTCAGGATGGATGGGAGTTTCTCAAAAGGGAGATACTGAAGGCACAATCTCAAATGTTCCAATGAGAAGGAAAAATGGGAGGTGTCTGAAGAAACTAGGTTGGATGACAAAAGAACTTTCAACTGAACTAAGTTTTAATCAGGAGATGTATAAGAAATGGAAAAGGGGAAAATCACTAAAGAGAAGTTCTAACAAATAGCTAGCATATGTAGGGGTAAAGTCAGGAAAGCTAAAGCACAGAATGAGCTCAGGCTTGCTCGAGGGGTTAAGAACAACAAAAAGGACTTTTTGGGGTATATCCGTAGCAAAAGAAAGAAGGAAATGGTAGGGCCACTACGCAGAGAAGATGGAGAAATTCTAACAGGATACAGAGAAAAGGCAGAACTACTCAATGCCTTCTTTGCCTCAGTTTTCTCACAAAAGGAAAAGGGTGTTCAACCTGAGGAAAATAGAACAGAGGACACATTAGGGTAAATGCAGCACAGAATAAGTAAAGAGGTAGTACAGGAACACCTGGTTAACCTAAAAGAATTTAAGTCTCCAGGACCACATGAACTACATCCAAGGATATTAAAAGAACTGGCAAATGTAATCTCAGACCCACTGGCAATAATCTTTGAGAACTCCTGGAGGACAGGAGAAGTCCCAGCAGACTGGAGGAGGGCAGTCATTGTCTCCATCTTCAAAAAGAGGAAAAAAGAGGATCCCAACTGGGATCGCCCAGTTAGTCTGACATCAATACCAGGAAAGATTCTAGAACAGTTCATTAAACAGAGAGTCTGTGAACATTTAGAAAGGAATGCCATAATCACAAAAAGTCAGTATGGGTTTCAGAGAAACAAGTCATGCCAGACAAATCTGATCTTTCTCCCCCCCCCCTTTTTTTTTTTTTTTGGATAAAATTACCAGTTTGGTAGATGAAGGGAATATGGTAGACACAGCATATCTTGATTTCAGTAAGGCTTTTGATAAGGTCCCTCATGATATTCTAGCAAACAAGATAATAAAATGTGGGCTAGACAATACAACTGTTATGTGGATTAGTAATTGGTTGACTGACCGAACCCAAAGGGTGCTCAGAAATGGCTCCTCTTCATCCTGGAGAGAAGTGGCCAGTGGGATGCCACAGGGTTCTGTCCTGGGCCCAGTGTTATTCAACATCTTTATCAATGACTTGGATAAAAGAATAGGGGGCATGCTTACCAAATTTGCAGATGACACCAAATTAGGAGGAACAGCTAATACGCCAGAAGACAGGATGAAAATTCAAAATGACCTTGATAGATTATAAACTTGGGCCAAAGCTAACAAAATGAATTTCAGCATGGAGAAATCTAAAGTACTGCACTTAGGGGGAAAAAAAATAAATAAAATTGAAATGCATAGATATAAGATGGGGGACACGTGACTTAAGACCAATGCAATTTTAGGCTGCATTAATAGAGGTATAGCATCTAGATCAAGGGAAGTAATAGTGCCACTATATTCTGCTTTGGTCAGGCCCCACCTGGAATGCTGTGTTCAGTTCTGGGCACCACAATTCAAAAAGGATGTTGAAAAACTGGAGTGTGTCCAGAGGAGGGTGACTAAAATGGTGAAGGGGCTGGAAACCATGTCCTATGAGGAATGACTTAGGGAACTGGGTATGTTTAGCCTGGAGAAGATATGGTTAGGAGGTGATATGATATCCCTGTTTAAATATTTGAAGGGATGTCATATTGAGGAGGGTGCTAGCTTATTTTCTGCTGTTCCAGAGAATAGGACCTGGAACAATGGATGCAAGCTACAGGAAAAGAGATTCCACCTGAACATTAGGAGGAACTTCCTGACAGTGAGAGCTATTTGAAAGTGGAACACACTCCCTGGAGTGTTGTGAAGTCTCCTTCTTTTGTGGTCTTTAAACAGAGGCTGGATGGGCATCTATCAGGGATGCTTTGATTTTGAGTTCCTGCATGGCATGGGGTTGGACTGGATGGCCCTTGTGGTGTCTTCCAACTCTATGATTCTATCATTCCATGATTCTATGATTTTCTGCTAGTAGTATGGTGTCATCCACATGTCATAGATTGCTGTATTTCCCCATATTTTGCCCACGTGTATGCATATAGACAATATATTCAAAGGGTACAAGAGCAATTTCAAAGACAGAAGCTCAAACAACACATATAGAGAAACAAAATCATATTGGAGCTGTTCTGTTGAGTGTTCCTTAACTAATGTTGAAGCCACATTGAGAATGAATTAGTGCCATCAAATATTGAGTGTTCCATAAGAGGCTAGGGAAGCCATCCTGTAGGAGTTCCACTGTTTTTTGGCAATTGGCTGGCTACTGAAGAAGAGCCCCTTGCTGGGCGAGTGCTATCTTTTTTTATTTATACATGTTTAAAGGTTTTAAAATCCAATTCTATTTGAATAATATAACTTTTTGAGACCCAGCATGGCATAGTGGTTTGAGCTGGTGGTGTCACTAGGGTTGCTGTCACCAGGTGCGGTAGCATATGGTATCATCCCCTCCATTGATCTCTTCCCATACAAAACTATATTGAATCCCTAGTCATGTTTTTTGTACTAATGGTACTCATAAATTGCTATTCCTGTACATCACTGAATATAATGGCAAATGTTGTGACATAAACAACTAACAACATCAAAATTATCCCTGTAAATTACAATAACATATGTACATCTTAAATGGATTTACATATATATAGTTTCATGTGATTAAAATGAAATCTTGGTAAAATGTGATATTTTTAAAGAAAATTTTGAAATAATATTTTTTAAAAAATTAATAATTATTTTTTAAATTTAAAAATAATGTATTTATTTTTTAAAAAAACCTGGGGCCTCTCCTTTCTCCTTCCACTTAGCCTCACCCTACTCACCGCATCTCTTCAGTATTTTAATGGGACACAGGTGAATGTCACAGCTCATTTCTGAAAAAAAGCAGATGTTTGCAGAGATGTCATATCCCCCTTAGGGTGTCACCTGGTGCAATCCACACCTCACCAATGATGCTACTGGTTTGAGTGTTGAGCTGTGGTTCAAAACGCACTGCAAAAATAATCCAGTTTGAAACTGCTTTAATTACTCTGGCTCAGTGCTAAGGAATACTGGGAATTGTGGTTTATTGCATTTATCCTTCTGACAGAGAAGGATAAGTGCAAAGCAAAGCAAAGCAGCTTCATTTATACACCGCTTCATATCGCTCTATGGGATGTCTAAGCGGTTTACAACTGTAAGCTCATTGCCCCCAACAGTTGGGTACTCATTTTAGCGACCTCGGAAGGATGCAGGCCTGAGTCTAGCCTGAGCCCTGGCTAGTATTGAACTCACAACCTTGTGGTCTATGAGTGAGTGGCTGCAGTACAGGCATTTAACCACTGTGCCACCAGTACACAAAACTACAGTACCCAAGATTTCCTAGCACTGAGCCAGGGCAGTTAAAGTGGTCTCAAATTGAATTGTGTTTTGGATCTATGACTCTGGAAATCAGGGTTTGATTCCCTGCTTGGCCATGGAAACCCACTAGGTGACCTTGGGTAAGTCATACACTCTCAGCCTCACAAGCTCCTGTGATAGTTTCAGTTTAGGGTCACTGTAAATCATAACTGAGTTGAAGGCACACAAAAACAACAATATAACTTTTTAGAGTTTCATTTATACCTGTTTTATAATGTGATCATTTTGTACCCTAGTTTTGGGAGGATGGTGACATATGAAAAAATGAATGCATTGATATGGAGGCTGCACCAAGGAGGCCATGACATATGTTCCCATCTAGTTCAAAGGCAGTGAGAGCACAGAACAGGGCTCCCCTAAAGTCTTCAGTGGGTAAAAGGATCATATGGAAACAGGAATATCTTTGGGTCTTAAAAGGAAAAAAAATGGAATTTTTCTTGAGGCTTCTCTGTAAGTTGCCTGAAAACATGACCTTGTGGTAGAGGACAGTGATCAGATATATAAAGCTGTGTCTTCAGTACTGCTGACAGTGACCTATATCAGTATGGTGTCTTGAAAAAAGATGCCAGAGAAAGCCATAGAATGCTTCGGGGGAAAGGGCCACAGAAAACATGCTGGTTAGCCTTCCATATCCTTCGCATCATTGTCGAAGTATGTAGAAGAAAATTTCTACCATTGCAGATACCCTGTTGGTGCAGTACTTAAATGTCAGTATTGTAGCCACAACGTTGTCAGTTCGATCCCAGGGCTCCAGTTTGACTCGGCCTTCCATCCTTTCGTAGGTCAGTAAAATGAGTACCCAATTTGTTGCAGGCAACTGGCTTACACATTGTAAATTGCTTACAGAGTGCTTAGTTCACTATGAAGTGGTATAGAAATGCAAAGTGCTATCATTATTGCTTTGACTTGAGATGGGAAAAGGCACCTTTTCAATAGATGCTTCTACATTATGGAATTCATTTCCAAAGGTTAGTATGGCTTCTTCATTGTTGTCCTTCTGTTGGCAAGTAGACTTTTCTGGGTTGGCTGACTGGAATCCTTTGTCATGGTGTACATTACGTAACTTCATGTGTACTTAGTTACATAACAGAGGCTCTAAAAAACCCTACTGGCAAATTCATGAATGCATACATTTAACATTTAGAGTGGCATGATGCACATTGACACTCCCAAGAACTTTTTCAAGGCTGCTTCTGCACTGCAGAAATAATCCAGTTCCACACCACTTCAACTGTTATGGCATGATGCTATGTAATTCTGGGAAATGTAGTTTGTTGTGATGTCAGAGCTCTCTGACAATGGGGCCATGCTGACAGGGCAAAAGAAGTGGCCAGGGGCCACTCCCACCTCAACTGGCACAGGACTTTGGGCCCAGTCCCGATTCAGGCCACTGCCATAGTCCTGAGCAGTACATCAGCAAAGGGCGGACATACTCCGCTCCTTTTCTGGTTGGCTTTTCCTGGCAGGGCGCAGTCTCTGCATGACTTCTGGCCACTCTGGGGCCGTGCTTTGTCTAAACACCACACTTTCAGAGAAGCCGCACTTTCCTGCCTATCTATTTCAGGTCAAAGAAGGCTAAATGCCTCACAAAACTACACTTCACAGATTCCATAGCATTGTGCCATGGCAGTTAAAGTGGTATCAAACTGGATTATTTCTGCAGTGTGGATGCAGCCCAAGCTACAAATCTCAGAATTCTGTAGGAGGGAGCCATGGCAAATAAAATTATGTTAAATTGTTTTAATGGGTGATAGGTTTGCCTTAGGGTCAACATAAGTAGGAAACAACTTAAAGGCAAACAACAGTAAGCTATACTCTTAGTTCTAATTCTCATGTTTACTTAGGAAGAGTGGATCAAGTCAGTTTGTATGGGAATTCACAAAGATCAAATTTCCAAATCATGCATATTCTGGACCTAAGGTGCGGTGGAGCTCAGAAGGTTGAAAAACTTGGGTTTTTTTTTTATTAGCAAGATTGATAGTATCATTTCCCAACCCTCTCAGACATCTCTGAACTTTAGATGGGGAAGCAGGATGGAATTCCCAAGCTACAAGATGTTGTGAGCTAACTTTTTATTAATTCAAAGTATATTGGGGGTAGTTATGTGTATTGAATGGACAATTATAACCCATTAACAGTACAAAAGACTTGTTTCTGGAGGTGAAAAAATGTAGAACTGATTTGTTCATATAGATCAACACAGCTACCTGAATGTTTGGGGTTTTCCTTGGTCATCTGTCAAAATGACTTCAAAATTTACCACTACATCACTGCTCAAGACAGGCTAGACTATCAGCTTGTCATATGAAAAAGCATTTGCTGCATATTTTGTTTTGAAAGTAGGGAGAGACTGGAGTTGTAGGAGTGAACAGAGGTTATCTTGACAGTTCATGGGTAGCATCACCATAGAACACCCTTGAAGCACTTTCAAGTCACTAGTACTTTAAGGCTTAGGTGAGTAACTTCCTATCCAAAGTGACAATTGTTGTTGGACAGGACAGAAAATTAGTTTTCTAAGTTTGGAAATGTTGCTGTTTGTCATGTCAGTTGTCCCACCCTGTCAGATGAAACATGGCTTACTCTGCAGTAAATGTAATATGACTTTTAAAATTTATTTATATAGATGATAGTTTAACTCAGAAGTCTGGCAGAACTATTACTGCTAATGCAAAATATACATTAATGGTTGAGTAGGGTAGGTGAAGTGGAATCTGCAATAAAGGAAATGGGGAAAAATAAATCACCAGGAACAGATGATATCCCAGTTGAACTGCTACAGTGCCTACAAACAGATGCAACTTTAGTGCTAACTGAAATATGCCAATAAATATGGTAAACAAAGCAGTGGCCAACAGACTGGAAATGCTTGATATACAATATACATACCAATACACAAGAAAAGAGATACAAAAGACTGCAGCAACTATAGGACAATAGCACTAATCTCACAAGCTAGCAAAATAATGCTCAACATCCTGCAGCATAGATTTCAACCATACATGGAGAGAGAAACTGCAAAGGTGCAAGCAGGATTCAGAAAGGAAGGAGCACTAGGAACCACGTTTGCACACTGGCTAATGGACCACACCAAAGAATTCCAAAAAAGAATCAGCATGTGTTTTATAGACTACAGCAAAGCATTTGATTGTATAGATCACCAAAAATTATGGAATGCACTCAAAGACATGGGGATGCCACTACATCTGATAGCCCTGATGAGGAATCTGTACCAAGGACAAGAGACCACTGTCAGAACAGAATTTGGGGAAACAGAGTGGTTCCCAACAGGCAAAGGGGTCAGGCAAGGCTCCATCCTATCACCCTACTTATTTAACTTATATGCTGAAAACATCATAAAAACAGCAGAATTAGAATCAGAAAAAGGAGGAGTTAAGATATGCAGACAACACCATAATATTAGCAGAAGACATTCAGGAATTGGAACAGTTAATAAGAAAGGTCAAAGATGAAAGTGCAAAGGCAGGTCTGATGCTGAACACAAAGAAAAAAAAATAATGACCACAGAAGAAATACACAAATTCAATCTAGACAATGAGGAAATTGAAATAGTTAAAGAATTCTTATATCTAGGATCAAACATTGACCAGAATGGAGACTGTAGTCAAGAAATAAGAAGACTAGGAATGGGAAGGGCAGCTATGAAAGAACTGGAAAAGATACTGAAGAGCAAAGACATACAACTGAACACTAAAGTCACAATAGTTCAGGCCACTGTATTCCCATTTACCATGTACAGATGCGAGAGCTGAACAGGAAGGGAGCAGACAGAAAGAAATCAACTCATCTGAAATGTGGTGCTGGAGAAGAGTACTTAGGATATCATGGACAGCCAAGAAGACTAACAAATGGGTTGTTGAACAGATCAGACCAGGGCTGGCCTTGGAAGCAAAGATGATCAAGTTGAGACTATCGTACTTTGGCCACATAATGAGAAGGCACGGATCACTAGAGAAAACAATAATGCTAGGAAAGGTAGAGGGTAGAAGAAAGAGAAGAAAACCATAAACCAGATGGATAGTCTCAATCAGGGAGTTATGGGCAAGGGCTTGCAGGATTTGGGCAAGGCAGTGGAAAATAGGGATTCTTGGAGATGTCTCATCCACAGGGTCTCCGTGAGTCGGAACCGACTCGAGGGCAGCTAACAACAACAAGGGTAAAATAATAGAGGACTGCATGTTTTTCTGTCTTTTCTCCTGAAGAGATCTTTCAAATCCCAAGTTAATATGATTTCTGATGACTTCCCTGTTCCACAGCTCATAACTGCAAGTTGCACCAAACAAAAACAATTTAAAGATAAAGATAAATCCCTTATTTTCTTATGCAAATTTACAACAGGAGAACTACATTTTTCTTGCTCATTAGTACTTGTTCATTGCTGTTAAACTTCCTGTATATTAGAACTTCTTCAACTGCTTCACTTATTATATGTTTTGATTAATATTCAAGTTTTAAAATGTGTTAGCACCACTTCAGATTTGAAAGTTTTTGTATGTCTGTGAGATTATGTAGGAAAAAGCATGCTGTGTTTTTGTTTTGGAAGTGCAGTAAAAGTATTCATTTTTCTTCTGAGAACACTGGTAAAGCAAGTCATTTATCTATGTGAGTATACAGTGGACCCTTGGTATCCACTGGGGTTAGGTTCCAGGATCCCTCATGGATACTAAAATCTGTTGATGCTCGAGTCTCATTAAATGCAATGGCATATTAAAATGATGTCCCTTATATAAACT
Source organism: Phrynosoma blainvillii (assembly GCA_026167975.1). NCBI lineage: Eukaryota > Metazoa > Chordata > Lepidosauria > Squamata > Phrynosomatidae > Phrynosoma > Phrynosoma blainvillii. The sequence continues at coordinate 276,327,264 of JANUYF010000001.1, forward strand.
GGCAAAATCAAGGTTTGCTTTTTTGGAATATATATATATATATATATATATATATATATATATTCAAATGGTGGATGGTTTAATCCATGGATAAAAAATCCATGGATATGGAGGGCCGACTGTACTTACAGATTTTTACAGAGACATAGGACGTTATCACACGTGGGCCAGAAAGCGATAATAAAGTGGAAATGAGGCATTCCGAAAATAAACCGAAAATAAACCTTGATTCCGCAAATGGCTTTCACACGTAATTACCTTAATTGCAAAATTACAGTAAGCGCATTTAATATTCACATACAAGTGAGAAAAGCCCATAAATGTACTAGAAATTATCTTCTTGCACACGCGCAGATAGAGGAATGCTCGCCGTGGAACCATAGGAAAGGCAGGGAAATGCTCCCAAATGCGCATTTGCTTTTCACATTATGGTAAATGCGAAATTAACTTAATTTTGCAATTGTATTTCCTCAAAACTACCGAATTTCAAAAGATCTCAGATAACACCAGTTTCTGTCCAGTTTCTGTGTGACGTCGTGTGAAATCGTGAGGCGCAAATCCAGTTTCTGTTTGGGATTTGTGTGGATTAACCAGCAGATTTCCCCCATGTGATAACGTCCATATCCATGTTAGTCTGGATGCAAAGGGATCTTGTAGCAACTTTGAGACTAAAGAGACCATTGCAGGAGCCTTGGTCCTGCCTCACTCTTGCCGCAATCAAGTTATTAAAAAAACCCTGAAAACATACCAGTTTTGGAACTTTTAAGACTGCACCTCCTGCCAAAGATGGATTAACTGCCTCCTCATGAGTAAGCAGTCATTCTTTATTTGGCAGACTGGGGTGGGGCGGGGCATGGAGAAGCCTGTTTTGAGAAAAGAGCCAATACTTCCTTTTCTTCTTAGTACTGCGGTACAATATATATATATATATATATATATATATATATATATAGAGAGAGAGAGAGAGAGAGAGAGAGAGAGTGTCAACATTTTTGTTGAGAGAGTGCAAATTATTTGTATTTTGTGTATAATTTGTTGTTGCTAACTGCTGTCAATGCAGATTTGTATGTGATATATTCAGCATACAAGTAAAACAAGTATGGTGACAAAATGCAGCCTTGCCTGACCCCTTTGCCAATTGGAAACCATTTTGTTTCTTCACATTCTGCCCTAACAGGGTCCTCTTCTCCTGAGTGCAGGTTACGCGTTAGGATATTAATATTTACACGGGCAGTTTAAATCATCACTATCAGCTAAATGGTAATTTCTGCAGCTGAAACATTTGTTGCAATCCAGGTTTGGCCCTATAGCTTTAAGTGCATCTGAGGTTCCATTAATATTAGAGACATTAATTGAGGTCAACCAAAATGAGGTTGCAAACACCTCCATCTATTAACCCAAAGTTTTTGTTGTTGTTATTGGCTGGCTTCAAGTAGTTATTGACTTACAGCAACCCTAAGGTGACCCTATCATGGGGCCTTGTTAGCTTGAGAAGATGAAATTTGCCCACTTGGTTTCCATGACTGAGCTGGGAATTGAACTCTCATCTCCAGAATCCTAGTCCAATGCTCAAACCATTATACCACACTGGCTCTCAAAGTGCATTGAACAGTGGGCACTTGGTATCTGCTGGGGTTTGGTTCCAGGACCCCCTGTGGATAATAAAATCAGTGGATACTCAAGCCCCATTAAATACACTGGGACAGAATGATGGCTTGCTTTATATAAAATGGCAAAAATCAAGGTTTGCTTTTTGGAATTTGTATTTTTGGGGAATGTTTTCAAGCTGTGGATGGTTTAATCCATGGATAAAGAATCTGTGGATCCAGAGGGCTGACTGTATATTTAAAGAAAGTTCTAGGTAGAAGGCTTCAGGAGTGGCCTTCTTCTGAGCAGTACTAAGTAGCATTAGTTATGGTGCCACTGCTGTTGTCTCTGAGAAATCCTCTGCCAATGTCACTCCCCAATCTTGTTTCTGGCCAGTAGCTGTTTAGTACATTTATTCTGGCTCCTTAGCAAAAGCCTGTCTGACTTAGGAAGCCCTACCAGCAGCAGTGTTACCATTGGCAAAGCCTCTCGCCTCACACAATCCCATCACCATGGAAAGGTAGTGCCATGGTGGGTTGTGTAGAATACCAGGGCCTTAATCTATGTATATGTAAATCTATCTATGTGTACTTTTGTGTTGACTTGCCTTTTTTTGAATGGTGAATCAACATATAGGAAAATATAATTGATTCAATGAGTCAACTTTAGTCAGGATTAACAACAGGATTTAGGCCCTTGTATACTTGTATTCTGTTGTGTAGAATACAAGAGCCTCAATCCTGTCGTAAACTTACTGCATCAATTAGATTAATCTATGTGTTGACTTACCATTAAAAATGATTGCATTCATTTACACTAGTTTGTATAGATGCATGATTTGTGTGTGTGTGTGTATGCACACTTACTTTTTTTTTTTTTTTTGCATAAAGGATTTTTTCACAAAAAAAGTTCCAGGTGTGAAAAACTATTGAAAAATGCACACAAACTGATGTAATCTTGCCAAATGGGAAATGAGAAAACATTTGCAATTATTTGTTATTACATGTAAGGATGAAATAAGTCAAATTACATCCATAGCATAACTGAGGATTGAGAAAATGTGACAATGTTCCAGGGGGGGATGGGGATCCCTCTAAAGCAGGTAGAAGCTAATAGTTCAATATTATGAGAAAAGCACTACTATCCATTGTGGGAACATGAAATGTACAGCAAAGATTTTTGGTATTTATGACCAGATTTATTGTGTTGGCCGGCAGAGTGGCTTTATCAAATGCCTCGGGTGCCTCTTCTTATGCACCTATTACGGCAGTTGCAGCAGATGGGCAAGCAGTGCATTTGCACAAGCTGACAGCTCTCACTGGGATGTTTTGCATTCATTCTCTCAGTTTTGGCTACGCCATCTGCCTCCCTTTCACAATCTATGCATCTTTATTCAAGTTGATGACTTCTAACTGAAACAAGGTACTAGATAAATGAGTGGCAGGTCTGGAATCTGGAAGCAGTTTTGTTTGCCAACCTTTTGTTTGTTTTGCATTCTTCCAGGATTGCAATTTATAAACTTCCCTTACCGTTTTTGTGACGGTGCTTCTATCAATCATCCAAAGATCAATACCTATGCTTTACTTCTGTTCTTATAAATCCATTTTGATTGCTATAGCATTAATATAATCTGCAAAGAGGAATCAAAAGTGATCAGTTTTACTGGTCACAAATATAATTTTTGTTCTTGTTAACTGTCCTTGAGTCGATTTCTACTCATGGTGACCCTATGGATGGGATATCTCCAAGACCCTCTGTCCTCCACTGCTATGCTTAGTTCCTGCAACCCCATACCCATGACCTCCTTAATAGAGTCCGTCCATCTGGCACATGGCCTTCCTCTCTTCCTACTTCCCTCCACCTTTCCCAGCATTATTGCCTTTTCCAATGAGTCCTTCCTTTTCATGATGTGTCCGAAGTATGACAGCCTCAGTTTGGCCATCTTGGGTTCCAGGGAGATTTCCGGCTTGATCTGCTCTTGGACCCATTTGTTTGTCCTTTTGGCTGTCCATGGGATCCTTAGCACTCTTCTCCAGCACTGTATCTCAAAGGAATTGATTTCCTTCCTATCATCCTTCTTAACTGTCCAGCTCTCACATCCATACATGGTAATAGGGAATACAATGGCTTGTATGACTGTAACTTTTGTGTTGAGTTGTATATCTTTGCATTTTAGAATTTTTTTTACTTCTTTCATACCCACCCTCCCCATTCATAATTTTCTTGTAATTTCCTGACTGCAGTCCCTATTTCTATCAATGTTTGATCCCAGATATGAGAACTCTTTTACTATTTCTATTTCCTCATTGTCTAGTTTGAATGTGTGTACGTTCTCTGTGGTCATTATTTTTGTTTTCTTTATGTTCAACAATAAGCCTGCCTTTGCACTTTCTTCTTTGACCTTCCTTAGTAGTTGTTCCAGGTCTGTGAGATTTTCTTCTAATATTGTGGTATCGTCAGCATATCTCAGATTGTTGATATTTCCTTCTCCTATTTTCAGTGTTCCCTCTTCCATGTCCAAGCCTGCTTTCCTTACAATATGTTCTGCATATAAGTTGAATAGGTAGGGTGAAAGGATGCAGCCTTGTCTGATCAACTGGGAACCATTCTGTTTCTCCGTGTTCTGTCCTGACAGTAGCCTCTTGTCCTGAGTACAGTTTCTTCATTAGGACTATCTGATGTGTTGACACTTCCATGTCTTTAAGGGCATTCCATAGCCTTTCATGATCTATTCAGTCAACGACTTTGCTGTATTCTATAAAGCACATGCTGATTTTCTTTTGGAACTCCCTGCTATGCTCCATTTGCCATCGTATATTTGCAATGTGATCCCTGGTGCCTCTTCCTTTCCTGAACCTTGCTTGGACCTCTGAGATTTCCCTCTCCATGTATGGTTGGAGCCTATGTTGCAGAATTTTGAGCATGATTTTGCTTTTATGGGAGATTAGTGCTATGGTTCTATAGTTGCTGCAGTCTCTTGTGTCTCCTTTTTTGTGGATGGGGATGTATATCGATCACTTCCAATATGTTGGCCATCATTTTGTTTTCCATATCTGTTGACATATGTTGGTTAGCACTAGAATTGACTCTGTCAATGTGTACTGCAACAGTTCAATTGGAATATCATCTGTTCCTGATGCTTTGTTTTCCACTATTTCTATTATTGCTGTTTCCACCTTGTTTTTTTTAAAATTTGAGGTTCGTCTTCATATGGCTCTTAATTCCATGTGTCCTTCATGTTGTCATCTCTTTATATAACTCTTCTGTGTATTGCATCCATCATCTTTTTATTCCTTCCTGGTCTTGAATTATGTTATTTTTATTGTCGTAGAGCATCCTAGTCCTTGGTTTGAACTTTCCATTGATTTCTCGTATCTTGTAGAATAGGTCTCTCATTCCACAAACTTCTGAACTACAAACCCCAAAATATAACAGGAGGCAGTCAGAGCAGGCAAAGTGAAATAGCAATGTTTTAAGAGTGTCGTGCAATAATTTCCTAGTGGAACTGGTCCTTAAATAAAAAATACAGCTTTGTCAGCTGCCACTGAATGTTAGAGGAAATGGCCATAATTTAAATGTGAAAAGCAAGCTTGTCCATCCCAGTACTATACCAAAATCCAGTAGTTCAGCAGCTAGAGCTGGATATATCTCCAGTGGATTGGAAGGGGTCTTATCATCTCCTAACTCAGGGAAGTTGCCCAACTATGCTATTCACATCTTGTTGTTGTTGTGTGTCTTCAAGTCCTTTCCAAACCTTAAGGGGACCAGTCACAGGATTTTCTTGACAAGATTTGTTCAAAGCAGATATGCCTTTGCTTTTCTCTGAGGATGAGAGAGTTTAAATCTCATTAAATTCAATGGAACTTACTTCTGAGTAAACATATACATGGTTGCACCATCAGTCAAGCAATTTTGTCTGGAGTAGGACCAACTATGCACAATAAATTCCCATCTATATTAAACCTTCCATGTATATATACCCAAGATGAGAAAATGAGAACTAGAGGTTGCCAAGTGAAATAAGGGACACAACTCCTGTCTCTTTAATAGTTGTGTGGGAGAGAGAATTTCAGCAGGGGTTGTTTACTTGCAAGCAGCACCTACTGAAATTCATCCTTCTACACAAACATTAATTCAAAGACATGGCTATGTTAGTGTGGAAAATCAGTATGCAAAGGGATATTTTTTGGTGGGTTTTTCAGGTTGTGTGGCCATGTTCTAGAAGAGTTGCTTTCTGACATTTTGCCAGCGTCTGTGTGATTTTCCACACTAACAGATGCATTGCTAATTAAATAGACACACATATCCTCCTGCATACCTTACCACCCAGAGGCCTTGCCATTCAACAACAGCAAATAACAATCTAAAAATGAAATTAAAGTCAGAACCTAATTATAACAACATAGGGAACTTAGCACATCCCCCTGCGGGCAAAAAAAAAAAAAAGATTTGAATTGGAATGGATGTGTTTAGATTCTCCCACAGTGGTATAAGTGAAAGTGAGAGCGGAGGATACAAAATGGCGATGTGAGACTAAATCTTTCAAAGTTGATGATGTTGATTTGAAGAAGGGGAAGGAGAAGGAGAAAGGGGGAAGGAAGAAAAAGTAAGATAGGAATAGGAGTTTATTGTAACAATCGGACAGTTAAAAATAAAAATAAAACAAAAACAAAAAACAGAGATCACCAGAAAAAAGTGTGGAGACGGAACAACAAGTGATTTGAGTTAAGAAGGGAAAGAAAGACCATGACGGAAGGAGGACAGGGGACGGGACTACAGGAAAGTGAAAGTGGACTTGGAGCTTAATATAAAAAAGAAAGACCATGATGGACGGAGGACGGGGGATGAGTCAACCAAGATTGAACAAGAAAGAGTCAGGTTTTTGGGTTGTTTTTTTTTTTGTTTTAGAGAAAGAAAGACTACAACGGAAAGAGGACTGGGGATGGGACGACAATTGAGCAAAGACACAGAAGATTGCAAAACTGGGGAGAAGTTAAAAAGGCTGTTTAAATGAGGGTCGACCAGGAGGCTAAAAGAGAAGACTAAACATTAATTACTCTATCCTAAAAAGTACTCCGCACCAAGAAGAATGGCTGGGTAAATTGCTTGAATTAATGCAAATGGATAAACTGACAATAATGTTGAGAGAACAGGACTGGGAAAGAAATGAAAAAAATTGGATGCTGCTGCTTAACTATATCAATAATAGAGAAAAAAGGAAGAAATGAAAAGTAAAAGTAAAATTGGGAGAGATGACTGAGTGATAATAATGTAGGAACACTAATAAGGAGTGGTAATTGAGAAGAAGAGGGATCAACCGAAGATAATTTGAGTTAAATAAGATTATGTTATCTTAATATATAAAGATGTAAATATAAAATAAATAATGTATAGAATCACATATAGAAAGACTAAATCTCAGTTTAAATCTCAGAATAAGAAGGAAGGCTTTTTTATGGTAAGATATGGAAATGACTTGACGAAGGATCCAGGAAGTAAATATTTTGTTAGTTATTATTTTGTCTGTAGTGTTTTTGTAGGTATCAAGGGTGTTGTGATTTTTGTGTGTTTTATGTTGTGCAATGTTATATGTTGTATTTTAATTTAATAAACTTTGAAAAAAAAGTGAAATCAAATCAGAGGATAATATTACATATCTGCTGGGCTATTGGGGAAGAAGAAATTATATGTTAAAAATACTACTGTGTTGATTAAAAGATTAATAAGATTAATTGATAGTACATTACATTTTGGTATTCTGATAACTGAAAATTAAATAGAACTGACTGGACAAATAAGTAATAATGTTAATGGTTTAGTGTAGGGTGATTAAGCACAAGATTAAAAGGGAAGGGGATTTTTAAATCAATTTGGGATAGAATACTAATTTCCCCAGAGGGCTTAGGAGATTATATGAAGGGCTCACTTCAAACAATATCAGAAAAGAGACTAGTGGAAAAGTAGTTAAATATATTCACATAAGGGGTAAACAGAAGAAATTGTGTGTATGATCTTAGACTTACTTTAAGAAATCTGTCCACCTCTCCTTCAGATGCATGTTGATTTAAAAGGATGATAGAGGGTCTGTTTTAAAATTAATTGATGGCAAAATAGAAATATATATGTCGACACACACACACACACACACACACACACATATATTAGAGATCTGAAGCAGTGTGAAAATGTAGGAGACCTGTGAAATTTCCAAAGATAAAAGAAGACTTAGTAAAAAGAAAGGATGTGAAGAGGAAGATATGATATCTAGGAAAACAGCCCAGACACAGGCACAAACACAGCAGCAAATGCCAACCAGAAGGCCATCATTAGAGATGAGTGCTAAACTGATGGACTCCAACATGAAAATTTTGGAAGCCATAGAAAAAATGGAAAAAAAAACTTCAGGCACGAATTAAAAGAATCAAGACAAGAAATCCGAGGAGACTTTAAGAGAGAGATAGAGGGGCTAAAATCATCTATCAAAACACTAACGGAAGATATGAAAGAAATGAACATTAAAATGGGAGCTCTTCAGTCTAGAACAGATGATTTAGAAAGTAAGACAAAAGAAATAGAGAGGAAACAGAAAATGGAAACAGACAATAATTTGATGAGAGAAGTCAAACAGAGAAGAAGATGTTTGAAGATAAGAGGTCTATTAGAGAGACCCAATGAAAATTTATATGACATTATAATACTCTTTCTGGCAGAGGTGATTGAGGGGCCAAATCAAGTTATGGAAGTGGAGACGGACAAAATTTTTAGAATTAATTCAGCCATTGCAAAGAAAAAAGACCTTCCAAGGGATATAGTGGTGTATCTTGTGAGAGAACGTATGAGAGATAAGATAATCCAGGAAAGTTTTGGAAAAGAAATGAAAATACATGGATGTGAAATTAATCTTTTTAAGGACATTCCTTCAGAGGTGCTGAGGAAAAGAAGAAACTATGTCACACTTACCAGACAATTACAACTAAGAGGGATACGATTTAGATGGGAAATGTTGGAAGGAATCTCAATGACATGGAAAGCGAAAACTTACAAAATAAATATGCCAGGGAAGGCCAGAAAAATCTTAGATATGATAGAAGGGATGGAAGAAGGAAAAGGTGAAGATAATGGACTGGACAGAGATGATATTGGACAAAGTGACAGAAATGGAAAGTTGCATAGACGAGAAGGTAATAACCAGCAACAAAGAATGGAGAAGAAAATTAGTAGAAGACAAGAGGGTGAAAATTAAGAGGAAGATGAAGAAGAAGGTGAACTGCTTGGAGAAGCAAGAGGAACAGATTTTATGGAAGAGGAACTAGTAGATATCGAAACTGAAATAGAAACAGTGGAAGTACAGTAACCCGTGAAATATATTTAAAATTAATATAATACAAAAATGAGCAGATTTAAAATCGTATCGTGGAATGTATGGGGCATGAATTCTCCATATAAAAGGAAGCAGATATTTCATTTATTGGAAAAAGAAAAAGCTGAAATAGTTTGTATTCAGGAAACACACATTAGAAAACAAGATACCAATTTTTTACGTAATACAAACCTGGGACAGATATATGTGGCAGCCAGGAAAAAGAAGAGTGGAGTAGCAATATATGTCTCCAATAACCTATCAGCTAAAGAAATTATCAGTGACAAAGAAGGAAGATATGTGATGGTGGAAATTAATGTAAATGGGAACCCGACATTGATGATTGGAATTTATGCACCATTGGAAAATAAAGCAAAATTCTACAAAGGTTTGAACAAAATTATTGTGGAACTGAATTATGAACATATTGTGATGATGGGAGATTGGAATGGGGTAATTAACCCTTTAATGGATAGAGAATCAACAAAAAAGAAAATAAAACAGAGTCAAGGGAAACTGCCCTAGTCTTTCTTTACACTGATAGATTCCCTATCCATGATAGACCTATGGAGAGCTAAGAACAAGACATCAAACGAATTCACATTCTACTCAGAACATCACCAGTCGGCATCAAGGATTGATATGTTCTTTGTGACATCTAATCTATATGTAGAAGTTGCAGAGTCTGAGATTAAATCAATGAAAATATCGTACCACAATATGATAATGATAGAACTTAGACAGAAAAGAAGGGACTTAATATGGAGACTTAATGAAAATCTCTTAAGAAATGAGACAAGAGTTAAACAGGCAAAAGATACATTAAAGTTTCCTAAAGTTTCAGGAAAATCTGAACAAAGAAACTGATTTAAGAATGGTCTGGGGCTCTAGTAAAGCAGTGATGCGGGGTTTCTTCAACCAGAAAAATGCTGAAAGGAGAAGACAAGAAAACAGGAAACACAACAAATCCAAAATAAAGAAAAATAATTAGACCAGAACCTGGGCAAGAAAGAAATTTTTAAAGAGATTAAGAGGTTGCAGGCCCAACTAGCGGTCTTTACAGTGGAGGAAATAGAAAACAAATTAAGATTTGTCAAACAGAAGCAATTTGAGTTTGGAAATAAACCTGGGAAGTTGTTGGCATCCAAAATAAGACATACGAAAGAAAAGAAAATGATATTAGAAATGAATGATGAGGCAAATAAAATAACTGATTTAAAGGGAATTCAGAAGATATTTGAAAGATATTACTCCACCTTATATAAAGAAAGCAGTAAAAACAAGGAATTTAAAGAGAAATGAGAAAATTATATTCAACAACATACGCTCGGTAAATTAGATGAAGATCAAAAAACTCTGTTAAATGCTAATATTTCTATGATGGAGGTAATTGAAGCGATAAAAGGACTGAAATTAGGAAATACCCGGGCCCAAATGGGTTAACTGCTACTTATTATAAAATATTATTGGAAGAATTAAGTTCACTGCTTCACTCATTATTTAATGAGATTAAACAAGTAGGGCATTCCCGACTCTTGGTTAAGGGCTAATATTGCTCTTATACCGAAGGCAGATAAAGACCTGACTCAACCGCGGAATTACAGACCAATCTCCCTGTTAAATCAAGATTACAAAATTTTTGCTACAATTCTGGTGAATAGATTGAAGAAAGTATTACAACAAAAAATACAAGAAGAACAATATGGATTCCTACCCAAGAGACACATGAAGCAAACTATTAGGACAATGATAAATTTGATAGAATATTATGAAATAAATCCTGGGAATCCTGGGACACTTTTTAAAAATGGATTCAAGCAATTTACAGAACACAACAAGCACAAGTGATAGTGAATGGGGAGAGATCTAAACAATGTCAAATCACGAAAGGAACAAGACAGGGATGCCCTTTATCTCCCTTGCTTTTTATTCTGATTTTGGAAATCTTAATCAATCAGATAAAAGAAGATGATCAAATTAAGGGAGCTCAAATTAAAAGTTATCAATATAAATAAGGGCATATGCAGACGACATGGTAATTATTTGGAACCAAATGACAAAATTAGATATTTAATGAAGTTAATACAAAATTTTGGAGATTTGGCAGGTCTCAAAATTAATAAATCCAAATCTAATATCTTAACTTTGAATATGACTAAAGTAGAAGACACTGAATTGCAAGAGAAATCCGGTTTTCAAATTAGTCAAAAGGTCAAATATCTGGGCATTATACTTGCCAAGAGGAACTCCAAGCTTTATGATAATAACTAAGGGCCTAAGCAGACTGCCAGAAATAGTGCACATTAAATTGAGGCACTGCCCTGGCTCAGTGCTAGGGAATCATGGGAACTGTAATTTATTGTGGCACCAGAGCTCTCTGACAGAGAAGGCTCAGTGTCTCAGAAAAAAATACAGTTCCCATGATTCCCTAGCAGTGAGCCAGGGCAGTGCCTCAATTTAATGTGCACTATTTCTGGCAGTCTGCTTAGGCCCTAAGAATCTTTGTGGAAAGGGATCAAAAAAGACTTATTAAAATGGGGAAAAAGATTTAACTTTATTGGGAAGAATATCAGTGGTTAAAATGGCAATTTTGTCTAAGATTATGTTCTTATTTCAAAATTTACCAATTCTGATAAATGACAAACAATTTAAGAAATGTGAGAAGGAGATTTCACAGTTTATCTGGGCTGGAAAAAAAACACCAAGAATAAAGTGGAAATGCCTAAAGGATACAAAAGAAAGAGGAGGATTGGGTGTACCAGGTTTGAAGTTATATTACTGCTCCTGTGCTCTTGATTGGATTCACATTTGTTAAACTTCAAAGACAATAAGATGTTAAATTTAGAAGAAATTAACAAAATATATGGATGGCATGGGTACTAATTGTACAAGAGAGTGGAGCGGAATAATGATTTTAATGACCACATAATTAGGAGGGCTTTATTAAGAGTATGGTTGAAAATCAAAAATAAGATGTATAGAGAGCTACCTACTTGGCTATCACCTCAAGAGGCTTGGATGATAGGTTGTAAAACGCAATTAAAGGAGTGTTTAAAATATCAAGAAATATTACACTGGGAAGGGAGCACTCCAAGGCTGAAATCAAATGAAGAGATAAGAGAAATTTAAAAAGACTGTCACTGGTTTACGTATTATCAGCTGAATGAGAGATTCAAAGGGGATCTTAAATCAGAGGGTATTAACAGAAATAGAAATGAATTAGATAAGATCCTGTTAGAACAATCCAAAAGTACTATAACTAAAATATACAAGTTGCTGTTGAAAATTGAATCAGAAACAGAAGTAGTTAAGGACTGTATGATAAAATGGGCGCTGAATTTTGGGTATCTAATACAACTAAATCAATGAGAGAGAGCCTGGGGCCAAGACTTGAAATATATATCATGTATGGACTTGAAAGAGAATTTCTATAAAATGTTGTACAGGTGGTATCTAACACCTAACAAGCTGGTGAAAATAAAAGGTTACAAGATGGGGAAATGTTGGAAATGTGAGAAAAATGAAGGATCACTTTATCATGTATAGTGGACATGTCCAATGGCAAAGAAATACTGGAAAGAAATCCATAAAGCTTTACAAACAATATTACAGATTTCAGTTAAGCTGGTCCTGGAATACTTTTTACTAAATATAATAGATGGAGAAAATGGCAGGAAACATTTGAAATTCATTTTTTATTTAATTACAGCAGCTAGAATAACATATGCGAAGAAATGGAAAGAGAAAGATATACCAACGACAGATGATTGGTTAGAGAAATGTACAGAAATGCTGAAATTAGATAAACTGACAATGTGCATGAATAACCGGTACAATGCGGGGTGGGAAGAAGACTGGGAAAGACTGACACAATACTGTAAAGAGAGATGGTCTAAAGATAAGGGAAATTAGCTGACATGGATATTGAATAATATGATATGAGAATAAATGTTAAGGAAGTTGGTTGGAGTTAAGTAGATAATTATATTAAATATGGATTTTGAAAGGATAGGTTTGAGACGTTCAGTTTTAGTAGGAATAATTTTGTGAAGTTAAAAATGTATTGAACAATTATAATATTAGGTGAAGAATATATTTAGCACTATGCTCAACTAATAATTCAGAGCTTACTCATGGAAATGTAGAAGACAGCTATAATTATGCTTGAAAGTGTGTTTGGATGTATGTATGTATTTTATATAATAAAAAAATTTAAAAAAATTAATAATGGAAGTGCAGAGTTTGGAAAAAGGCTTGTTAAGAAAACAACAACCCTACAGTTCCCAGAATCCTCCAGCCAGAAAGGTGAGTTGCCATGTTGACTAGGAGATTTGGGAACTTTCTATTTAAAAAAAAAAAAAGTTCCCAGTCATTAAAGCAAAGTGCTGAACTCTTATTCATAGAAAGCCAGATTCTTGCATCCCAGCATATTCCTTTTGGTGCTTTGGTGTAATAGGTGTGTTTTAGTACTTGAGTGGGAGGGAGAATATGCCACTTTTAAATAGTTGATTATAATCTTTCACACCTAGATTATTTTCCTTATGCTACTCTTTTGGATTTTCTTTCACTTCTTCCCACCCTTGCTGTTTTTATTCCCCTAGCCTGTGGCATAGAAAGTTAATGCCAGCATCCCAAAATGAGTTATGTTTTCTTAGGCAACAGGTGCTTATTGTTCTCCCCACCCACCCTATATTACACACACCTGACAAAGCAGCTCATATTTTTAACAGGCTTATAAACCTGAATTTGTCCCTCATCCCACTTACATTTGCTTGAAACATGTGTCTTGCTGCCTCAGGAGAAGCAGCAGCTGTACTTAAAACAGCTTTACTTATAAAGCCTTGACTTTTTCAGACTTAGCAGTATACACACATTTCATTTTACAGCTTTGTGCTGCAAGCCAATTGAAGATAAACATGTTTTCTTTATACTGCCAATTCCAGTATTCTTCTAGGTATCATAAAAGGGTATACTTATTCTTGTTCAGACTTTAAGTGTGTAACTTCTCTGCGGTAATTTCTTAGGGACATTCTTACAGCCAGTTCTGTGTTTGGTAGATGGAAATAATAACTTAAAAAACAGTGCTGTACTAAACTTGCATTTAGCATTGCTTGTAACCAGTCCATAGAAAAAGCTGAGTGTATAATAACAGTCTTCTTAGATGTACCAGTTCAGACTGCAGATTGAAGTTTCTGTGTTGAAATGCTCCCCCATAAATATTTCATTGTTTATAGAAACCTAGATTTCAAGAAGAAGAACTCAAGTCTAGCCTCTCCTTGAAATGCTAATTTTCTGTGTGCAATGAGAGTGCTTAGACAAACTGTGCAGGTGGAGTCATGGTAAGTACTTACATTGCGGAAGTCACTAGCAGATGTTGTAGAGATAGCTACTAACTTGGCTAGTTTTAAAAGGGAACTCAAAAAATTAAAGAAGAGTAGGGCTATCAGTATATGAGATAAGATATATATATATATATATATATATATATATATATATATATATCCTTTATAGAGGCAATTGTTCAGGAATATGAATAGGAAGTTGCTGTTGCCTTCATGCCTGGTGTAGCCAATGCTGAGAAATGCTGGGAGCTGCAGTTCAACAACATCCAGATCATGGAAGCTGTGCTACTTGAAGACACACACACAAACTTCACAGTCTCTGTAGTCTCTGTTGCCAGGTGGGCCATATTTGGCCCAAGGACCAAATGCAGTCTTAAGATTATTTTTGGAGCTGAAGAGGGTTTCATATTTTCATATTTGATATCTAAAATTAGGCATGTTTCTAAGAGAGCAAGGTGACCTTTGGAACACTTGGAAGTTAGATGTGTGAGAAGGACATGTGGGAGACCTAGATATTACTAAAATAAAAGGTAAATGGATTTGCTGCTCACTCAGTCCTCCCCCAGGCTCTTAACACTTTCTCTCACAATGGAGACTAAGCAAGTTCCATCACAAAAGCAGTTAAAGACCATAGATCCACCCCACCCCAGGCTTTCTTTCTATTTACCTTTCCTGTCCAACTATCCAGGGATTGGCTCAAATTCTATCAATGTTTTGTCACTCCCAAGTTAAAGCCATCAGCCAATTTCACCTCTTTTGTCAATTCTGTGAGAAACCCATCAAGTTTTTGTCACACTGATATCATCAAGTACCCTATGAGGCTATGGAATAGGATCTTTCCCAGCTTTAGCAATGTGTGCGCACATTAGGTCCCTCTCGTGCATTGTGTCTTCCTTAGATGCTATCTGAACCAATCTCTGTCTTCTGTGGACCCCTCTTATTATCTCCCCTCTGAATTTCAATCTCTCACTATTCATTCTTTCACACCTTTCTTTTTGTTAGCCTTGTATGGTTCCTAAGATTGCATTGGTTTTGTGTGTTTGCATGCTCCTTTGATGCACCTTTGCACATTTCCAAATAAATTCTGATTCATTGAAACCAGAGTCTCTCTGTAATAGGTACTATTATAGACAGGGAGAAAGATCTCCAAAGTTACCCACCCTTGCAGCCCTCCTTTTGAGCTAATATTCTCCCCAAAGTGACAAAGAGACACTGACACTGTTAGTGAGGACCTCAAATCCACATCAGCCTTTAGGGTAACAATGCCCCGCCACACCCCAGGCACCTGAACTTCCAGAGTGAAACTTTAGATCTCTGTAGTCTTTTGAAGCTCATTAAATGGGCTTCAAAGTGGCTTTGCTCATGAGTTGTGCATATTCACTGAATCCATAAACAGGGCCCTGCTTGCACAGCATTTGCAAGCCAGAGTCCTCTGGCTCAAGAACTCAGGAACACTGGCTTTCCAGGCATATACAAAGCATGTGTTTTTAACTCTTGCTCAGAATTTGCTGTTATACCATTCAAAAAATGGAGGAGCCCATTGGTTCTGAATGCTGTTGCATGCCATGAAATTACTACTCTTTACACCAGCCTCCTCTGATCTGATGCTCTTCTCTCCAAGATATTCTGGTATTCACCAGGCTGGGGATGACTGCTTTATTCTAATCAAAATTTGATGCTGCTGAATTGAAGTAATCGTCCCACTATATTCTGCTTTGATCAGGCCCCACCTGGAATACTGTGTTGAGTTTTGGGTACCACAATTCAAAAAGGATGTTGAAAAACTGGAGCGTGTCCAGAGGAGGGCGGCTAAGGGGGGGGGGTGCAGATGGCGAAATGCTCTGTCTTCAATCCCAGGAAGGGGCAGCCGGACGCTGGGCGCCCCATGCCCTTCCTGAGGATGTCATCGGAGCGACGGGCCGTCCACACGACGGGCGCTCCGATGATGTCCTTCTGGCTCAGCGTCCAGACACGCTGAGCCGGAAGAGACACCAAAGAGGCGTGCCACGTCTCTTGCGGCACCCCTTTCGCGGCTTGAGGAAGGAGCGCTATTTTAGCACTCCTTTTGCAGGCGGCAAAAGAGAGGATTGGGGCTGAGGTGTCCAACAGGCTCAGCCTTGATCCTCCACTTCCGGGGGTGGCCCAGGACCGCCCGTTTGCATCCCCTCTAAAATGGTGAAGGGTCTGGAAACCATGCCTTATGAGGATAGACTTAGGGAACTGGGTACGTTTAGCCTGGAGAAGAGATGGTTAAGAGGGGATATTATAGCCCTCTTTAAATATTTGAAGGGATGTCATATTGAGGAAGGTGCTAACTTGTTTTCTGCTGCTCCAGAGAACAGGACGCAAAACAATGGATGCAACCTACAGGAAAAGAGTTTCCACCACAACATTAGGAGGAACTCCCTCACAGTGAGAGCTTTTTGAAAGTGGAACACACTCCCTCAGAGTGTGGTGGAGTCTCCTTCTTTGGAGGTCTTTAAACAGAGGCTGGATGGCCATCTGTTTGGGATTCTTTGATTTTGAGTTCCTGCATGGCAGGAGGTTGGACTGGATGGCCCTTGTAGTCTCTTCCAATTCCATGATTTTGTAGATTTCCCTGTTGTTCTTTGTTATCAAATGCTGAGCTGTTCTTGACATGATTGCTTGCTGTAGTCAATGGTCTGACACCTCTTTCTATGATTACCAACCTTTATTTATACTCAGTTCTGCATCTTATCTTCTTTATGTTAGGTTGAGTCCTTCTAGAATATTCAGAGATTGACTCAGGTCTCCCTGCTGCTTTGATTACATCTGTCATCCCCTTTCATGACTATCAATAACTCTATTTTTCATTTATTTTGATTTGTAACTACAAAAATGTGAATATGGCCCACTCTTTGGCAGATATCCTATGAAAGTTCTTGGGCAAATGGTTTCATTATTTTCTCGGAATGTTCTGCTCAGCACCAATAGCTAGATGTAGTGCATGCACTGGTAACCTCAAGGATGGGCTTCTGCAATGCACTCTACATTGGGTTATCTTTTTCCCAAGTTCAGAAACTCCAACTGATTCAGAACATGGCGGCTAGATTGATTATGTGTACATCCAGGAGTGATCACATCAGACTGGTCTTAAAATCACTCAACTGGCTGCCAATTAGTTTCCAGGCAAAGTACAAAGTGTTGGTTATTACCTTTAAAGCCCTACATGGTTTGGGTCCAGGTTACTTACAGGATCGCCTTCTCCAGTACAATCCACCTATACACTCAAGCCCTTTGGAAAATGTTTGCTCCAACCAGCCAGGGTTAGACTGGCAACTGTTTCCTAGATGACCTTTTCATCTGCTGCCCCCAGACTGTGGAATGACCTGCTGGAAGAGATTTGACAGCTGAATATGCTGATAGCATTTAAAACAGCATTGGAGATGCATATCTTCCAGCAGGCCTACCTGCTCAATTTTACATCCTGATTTTTTAATTGGTATATTTTTAAAGTCTGTATTATATGAGTAAATTTTAATGATTTTATAGTATTGTATTGTATTTTAACTGTGGGTTTTATGTGTTTTCTTTTTAAATTGTGTTTTGTATTTTAACATATACCTCACCTTGAACCTTGACAAGAGGTGGGGAAGAAATAAAAATTACTATATTATTATTATTATTATTATTATTATTATTATTATTATTATTACATAAATATTTTACAAAGCTATATACCAAAGCCACAATATTAACATTTGCCCAGATTATAAATCAATATTAACAATACATCTCTTTTTCTGACTGATTATACAATTCATTGTGATTGACATATCCCGTCTATAAGTTGTTAATTAGTTTTATCATTCAACACTTCTTATTTTACAAAATTCTCTTGTCATCTCTAATTTCAATTTTTCTTTTAGAGTATCTTTCCCATACAATATTTCTGATAATACAGATCCTTTTTAGTTTTTAAGATGTTATATTCCCCATCTTTTTATACAATAAATGAATAATGAATTCCACATATTATTAATCTCATTTTTTGTTTTCCCTTCCTGTAACTGTTCTTTTCTATCCAACTCTGCGATGTCTATTAATCTAAACAACCAGTTATCCATGACTGGTATTTCTTCTGTTTTCCATTTGCTAGCTATTAGTATCCTAGCCGTAGTTATCATATATAATACTAGTTTCCAATTTCTCTTCCTTTCTAAACCTTGTATCAATTGTACCATATTTAACAAAAATATTTCAGAAATGAAATCAAATGTTGTATTGGTAATTTCCATAATTATCTTATGTACCATTTGCCAAAATTTAGCTATAACTGGACAAGACCACCACATATGAATCCAGGTACCCTGATTTTTTTTACATTTCCAACAAATGTCATTGTTATTTTTGTACATTTTTGCCAATCTCGTGGGGGTAAGATGCTATCTAGTTTCTAACTTTAAAAAATTTTCTCGTAATATTTGATTACTTGTAAATTTATATGTCGCTTTTCTGGCTTTATTCCAATTTTCCAAGGAAATTTCGTTACCAACATCCCTTGCCCAACGTAACATATGTTCCTTAACAACTTCATTTTCTAGTTTTATTTGCAGTAATATCTTGTATAAGTTAGCTATTAGCTTTGGTTTATCTGATATTAGAATATTATCTAATTCATTCTTTACCAGATATATCCCTTGTGCTTTAAGATCAGTCATCATCATACTTTGTAATTGATGGTATTGAAACCATGTTAGGTCCGGGTCTCTGTTTCTAATTATCTCCAATTCTTTTAATTTGATTGTTCCATCCTGTATGATAATTTCATCGTATTTTAACCAATTCTTTACTGTTTTAAATCTACCTAGCATGGCCTCTTGAGGTGACATCCATCCTGGAATACCCCTATAAAATTTAGATTTTATCTTTGTCCATGAATTTATAAGCACTCTTCTTATTATGTAGTGTGAAAATTTTTGGTGCACCTTTTCCTTATCGTACCATAGGTACGCGTGCCAACCATATCTCAAATCGTGGCCCTCTAAATCTAACAATCTTTTATTTTTACTCTTAATCCATTCCTGTATCCATATTAATACACAAGCCTGAAAATATAATTCCAAGACTTGGAATTATTATTATTATTATTATTATAAAATAAATGCTAAGAATCCTAGCTCTTCTGCCTAAAAGTCTATTCATTAAGAGTGACCAGGTGGCTGAGCATTTGTATGCCTGAGCTATATATGAAGATCTCGTTTACATTCTCATTGCCTAGAAATGGTAAAAGAAACTTAAGCCAAGATTGGCAGCTCTGAGATAACAATCCCTGGCACAAAATCACTGTTATCTACATTGTTTACAGTTTACAGTGCCAAATCCTAGAAGACTAGATACTGTGTTTTATGTTTCTACTTAACTGATGTTCTTACTTAATCATGGTGTGTGTGTGTGTGTGATCAGTTCATTCAGAATTATGGCCTTTATCCCAAGCATTAGCTATTGAAAGTGCTGCCTTTTTTGGTTATAATTTCCCCAGTTCAAGCATGTAGAATCATAACCAGGTTACAAAGATCACTTTTCCTTTTCTGAGCTTTCAGACAAATGAGCCTGCCTAAAAACTTTGTTCTGCACTGGACTAAAAATAACAAAAAATACTATGTTGGTGTCATGAAAATACAAAAGGGTCTTTGAACAATATGTTTATCACCTCCTCGCAGGATAGCTTCTCGATACCTGTCACCACCTTGTCCTCCCCCTGGGTACATTACAAAGGTGATGCTTATGGTCCCTCAGGAGAACCTATGGAGTGGCTATGGAAATCTCTTTATCTCATTTTGTTATAGTCTTATTACATCCAGGAAAAGAAGTATTTGATATACAGAATTTTATTGGGAGAAAAGGTGTTCTGATCCAGTAGTGTCCCTGGGGGGTGCAGGGGTGCGGACTGCACCAGGTGACACCCCAGCAGGGAGGGTGACATCCCAGAAGAGGGGGTGACACCCAGTCAGTCCTCTGCCCCCGAGGGTGCGATGCCCACGCAGGGGCTCCTCAGCACTGCCATGGGAGCTGCTGGGCCTGCATGGCTGCTCCTTGATGCTGAGCAGCTGCTTCTCTGGGTGGCTGCTCCCTAGGCCTTCCTGGGGGTCATGTGGCTGCTTCCTGGGCCTGCACAGCTGCTCTCTGGGCCTTCCTGGGCCCATGTAGGTACCTCTCTGCCTGCGCCCCCCCCCCCCGCATGTGCACTCTCATGTGGCCCAAACCCTGGAAGTCCCGCTCCAGAAGCCCCGCCCCCTAAAGCCTGCCCCACTGGGTGTCACCTGGTGTGGGAATGCCACTATTCTGATCCAAGATTTCTTTCTTTCTTTTAAATACAGCCAGTAACATAACTAACACCTCTGGTTCAGATATACTCTTAGTAAAATATCTTTGTATGTGTTTTATCCAGTTAGAGACAATCTTAAGTGGCAAAGATACTAAGGGCCAGACAGGCACAAACTAGGAAACCTAAAGCTGTGTGGAACCTAACATCGGCCGTAAGGATGTTGGAAATTAACTCTGAACCTAGCTTTGTGGCAGTGCTGTTGGTATGTCACTGGTCTGGAGAATAGTTGGATCTAGTATAATTTGGCTCCTTCCTCACCTCCAGTCTGCTGTTGGCTTTACTACCAGTAGATCTTAGCCAGGACAATATTTCTGTCAGCAGATTAGCCACCAGAGGAGGGTATTTCATCCCCTAAAGAAGATTAGACCTAGTCCTACCCTTCAATGCTCCACATTTTTCCTATGGTTTTGCACTGCCGCCCATAAGTATAACTGCAAAAAATTGCATGTGAATAAAAACAGTACTACAGAAGATATAGTAATGTACTTTGTTTTCAGTTGATACTACCTGTTGTAGTTAACACCAGAACAGTCTTTCTCTCCTGGAGGTGGGAAGGAGAAATGAGTAATGCTTTTCATAAGATTCTCCCCACCACTCACTGTTCATTCACATCCTTGTATTAAAAAGAACTTTCTTTAAAAACCAGTCTGCTACCTGATTAATTGGTGGCACATTTTCAGTCAATCAAAAGGTTTTCAGTTGGTTGATCATTACGCACTGAAACACTGCAGTCCTTAGAAAGACAATAGTGTGCTCTGACAGGCTAGAGTGGAACCTTGAATATTTCAGAGGCCAATAGTCAGAAAAGGAAGCATAGATTTAAAAACACATCATATTCCATTATTAATCCCCAGAGCCAGCCAGTCTCCTAGTTAGGATGATTTATATTTTTTGTGGCTTCCGTAGTGAGCAGACCAACCTATCATTATTCTCTCTGCTTAATTACTTCCAGTCTTATTTAATACAAAGATAAGCATTGCTTTTAGAATTCAGGGAAAAGCTTCTTTCTAAATTATCTTTCTATAAAGGGACATGGTAAAAAGTCCTCCAACAACTATTCATTAAAAAATCTTCAGCTATATCATGTAAATATGGTAAACTTGTGTTTGGTCTGTAGGCTCCTTAGGGCAGAGCATCATCTACTTTTCACTTCCAAAGGTTTGTTAGAGAATATTAATAATGCCTGCAAAAAGGATCACCATAATTCTTAAAGAGGGAAACACTAACATTATGTTTTTGATCAGTGGAATGGGATAGGGCAGTCTGGAAAACTTACTGATTTGGACCATAATACCAAGATTTCCCCAGCTATTAGGGACAGTGTTACCAGATCTCAGGGCCTGGCCCTGAGTCTCCAGTTTTTATGGGTCATCTCCAGTCTCTGAGGGTGCAAATTCTCCAGTTTTGATGGGTTCCATTCTAGGCAAGAGAAAAGGGCTGTGTGCAAATTTCCAGCTCATCTAGTAGAACAGAAGTTTGTTATACAGTAGACCCTCCATATCAGCAGACTTCCCATATGTGGATCCCAGCATCCACGGATGGCAAGCCCGGGGGGGGGGGGCATCAGAGGAGGAGGAGGAGGAAGGAAGAGGCAAGAGTGGTGGCGGCAGTGGGGAAGAGGAGGAGGAGGAGCAGGCCACCCAGGGGACATCTGAGCTGGAGAAGGGGCTGAAGCCTACCTAGCCATCCTCTCCTCCTCCTCCTCTTCCTCCAAATCCTCCTCCTCCTTCTGTGGCCCAGCAGGCATGGTGAGGCTTGGAGGGGCAGGAAATGGAGTGGTGGAGCCTCAGCAAGGCCAGAGCCAAAAGGTACTGTGAAGTCATCCAGCCAAGCCCCAGAACGTTCCCCCCCCCGGAACTCCACACTGCCCCCTCCAATCTTCCTTGCTCACAGGTCTTCAGCCCCAAGGGATACCCAAGGCTTGCAGTTCCTGCCACCTTTGTCAGGCCTGGATGAGCCCCTCTGATTGCTCTATTGGTCCCGTGTCACAGTGCAGGACAGATGGACAGATGGTGTGTGACCAACAGGGTGGTCAAAGGGGCTCATCCAGGCCTGGTGGGGGCGGTGGGAATGACGAGCCTTGGATGTCCCTTGGGACTGAAGACCTGGGAGCAAGGAAGATTGGAGGATAGCGATACAGAGTGCCACTATCCAGGGGAGGTTCTGGGGCCACCCAGAGGACCTTATGGTCCCTTTCAGCTCTGGCCCCACTGAGGCTCTGCCACTTTGTTTCCTGCCCTTCAGGCTTCACCATGCCCGCTAGGCCCAGAAGAAGGATGAGGAAATGAAGGAGGAGGAAGAGAGGAAGGCTAGGTAGGCTTTAGGCCGGGGGAGGCAAAGTGTCATTGTCCCCAGTGGTGGCATGGCCATCTAGCCATACCACTATTGAGATCAATAGGACTTGAGCATCCATGGATTTTGGCATCTGTGGGGGGATCCGGAACAGATACTGAGGGCCAACTGTAACCTGTAAAACCTAATTGAGTTGTTGCTGCAACTTGCAAAGACTATCTAGAGAGGCGCTATATGTTTACTTAGGAGTTTATTGCATTGGCTTTGCTCTCATGGGATGTAACTTTAAGAAGGCAGATCTTATCACATTTCCCTGTCACTGGGGAGTACTAGCCTGTTTGCAACCTGGGCTTTTCTGGGCTCCTTCCATATCTTTGCAAGAATGGGATTTTCCTGTTCTTTAAAAGATGCAGCAGAAGCCTGGTTGCATATGGGCTGAGTACTCCTCGTTGACGGGGAAATGCAATAAGATCCACCTTCTTAAAGTTATATCCTGTTAGTCCTATTGGAACCCCTCATCTTTTGATATCAGAGTTGCAATAAAATACATGTTGAATGGTCCTTCTATGACCCTGATGTGGATGCCATTACTATAATCCTTCCATCACATGTAGGCTAGTGCTAGGAGTCACTTGGGCTCTGTCATTCCAGACATTCTAGAGGAGGTGAGAAATGCTAACAATGGGTTGATGTCAAAGAGTCAACAACTCAGGTGGTCCTGCATGCTAATCCCTCTTACCTCAGAAATGTGCACCCATCACTCACATTCACACCACAATGTTACTACTTTGGAAGACTGACATCAAAGTGATCCAAACCCATTTCAAAGAAAGCACCACCATTTGTCCCATTCAATACCATGAATTTTGTCCCAGGGTGGAAATTCACTATAAATATTAGTGCCCTTCCTCTCTTTCTCTGTCTTAGTCTAGTAATAGGTAGACATGCTGCCTATTACTCATTTTACTCGGCTAGCTCCTCTTTCACTCACTAATCTCCATTTGCCTTGGGAACAATTGAGTTCCCCTTTCATCTCCAGACCTGTAACAAGAGGAGCAGCTATCCATTCAGGTGTAGTATCTCCGTTAGTCTGGCCTACCCTGTTCCAATGTAACACCTTTGAATTTCTTAGTCCTTGTGAGCATGTGTGGGTGTGTGATTTCATATGATTGTTGGTTTCCCCCTTTAAAAATAAAACTCATTACTAGTGTAAAATCCTGCCTCTGGAATTCTTCGGGCCTCTGGTCTTGGTATACACAGGGATGTGGTCCCAAGGCTATGCAACCTGGCCAATAGAAATCACTAACTTGAGCTAATTTTAATTCCCAAAATCTTGAGGGTTACAATCTTGCATCTATTGTGGGAGAAAGCCAATGCGATAAACTCCATTGTTTCCTCCTATCCTCCCAGTTGTTGTGGCACCAGGACTCAGCTTCTGCTCTGCTTTGTACCAATTTTCTGGCTTTCATAACTCAATCCTGGTATAATCTGCACTGCAAGATTAATGCAGTTTGACACTACTTTAACTCCCATGGCTCAATACTTTGGAATTCTGGGATTTGTAGTTTTGTGAGGTATTTAGCTTTCTCTATCAGAGAGCTCTGGTTCCACAACAAAGTTCAAATCCCAGGATTCCATAGTATTGAGCCACGATAGTTAAAGCAGCATCAAACTGCATTATTTCTGCAGTGTAGATGAGACTCTTGATTTATGTGACTTTCTTGGCAAGGTTTGTTTAGATGGGGTTTGCCTTTGCTTTCCTTGGAGGAATGTGACCTGTCCACGGTCACCAAGTGGGTTTCCATGGCTGTGGAGATTCAAACCTTGGTTTCCACAGTTGTAGTTCAATGCTCAGATTACTATATCATGCTGGCCCTTTTAAAAGCAAGTAGGCTAGATTAAGGGGAAGAGCAGACGGGTGGCTGCGGGTGGCTGTGGGCCGCCCTGAGAAGCGGAGTATTGGGGTCACTGCTAACACAATACACCCTTCTGCCGGCCCTAGTTAAGTTAATTTCAAGTTAATTTCTGCTATTACATAGTGACCATTTTTGTCTACGAATATATCTTTAGAATCAAGTCTTCGATTAATGTTCAACATGACCCCCTTTTTTATTTTTAGCAACCAACATATATTATTTTCCTAGTTTTTTAAATACTTTACATCTTTGGATCTAATATGTGTTTCCCACAGGTAGGTGACATCTGTTTGTAATTTTTGAAGATAATGATAAATCTTTTTCTTTTTTTGTGCAGTGTTCAAGCCCTTTATGTTCCAAGATAGGGTCTTTATGTTATCCATCATCCATCACCCGCCTGACACAGACCAATCCTAAATTCTATCTATATATCTCACTTCCAAAACTACTTCTTCTCTGCTGTATTGATTATCATCAATATCGTCTAGAACTTCCTCGTCTGACGCTATTGATTCTTTTCTATGTCTCCTATTCTCAGCTCCTTCTTCTTCCTGCTTTTCACTTTCCCTAAAATTTCCTTCTGCTTCTTCTTGGTCTCTTTCTCCTCCTTTATTTCTTTGTCTTATTCCATCTCTATCACCTCTTTGACTCAAATGTTCCTCATCTTTGTTGCTTTCTCTATCTCTAGTTTTTCTACATCTTTCTTCCTTATCCCAAAATCTCCTTGCCTCTTTAACACCACTCTTTTCTTTTTAAACCAAAAGGTCAGCCCTTTGGGCTGTCCCCATCTATATGGTAAGATCTCTTGCCTGAGGAAGGTGGTCAGGAATGTATAATCCTTTCTTTTTTTCAACAATCTTACTGGAATGTCTTTCAGAATTTGTATTTGCTTTCCCTCTATCTCCAGGGGTATTTCACTGTATGTCCTCAAAAGCAAATCCCATGTCTGTTTCCAAACAAAGTAAACCACAATATCCCTCAGCATGTTCTTTTGCTTGGCCACCATCGAATTAAGTCTAAAGGCCCTATCAATTTCAATTTGAAATTGTTGGCTATCCTTATTTTTTTATTTTTTATTATAACATAAATATTTTACAAAGCTATAATCAAAGCGACAATATTAACATTTACCCGGTTTATAAATCAATATTAACAATACATCTCTGTTTCTGACTAATTATACAATTCATTTCCATTGACATATCCCGTCTATAAGATGTTAATTAGTTTTATCATTCAACACTTCTTATTTTACAAGATTCTCTTCTCATCTCTAATTTCAACTTTCCTTTTAAAGTATCTTTCCCATATAATATTTCCGATAACACAGAAAATTTTTTAAGTTAGAAACAAGATGGCATCTTACCCCCATGAGATTGGCAAAAATGTACAAAAATAACAATGACATTTGTTGGAAATGTAAAAAAAATCAGGGTACCTGGATTCATATGTGGTGGTCTTGTCCAGTTGTAGCTAAATTTTGGCAAATGGTACATAAAATAATTATGGAAATTACCAATACAACATTTGATTTCATTCCTGAAATATTTTTGCTAAATATGGTACAATTGATACAAGGTTTAGAAAAGAAGAGAAATTGGAAACTAATATTATATATGACAACTACGGCTAGGATACTAGTAGCTAGTAAATGGAAAACAGAAGAAATACCAGTCATGGATGACTGGCTGTTTAGATTAATAGACATCGCAGAGTTGGATAGAAAAGAACAGTTACAGGAAGGGAAAACAAAAAATGAGATTAATAATATGTGGAATTTATTATTTATATATTGTAAAAAAAGATGGGGAATATAACATCTTAATAATTCAAAAGGATCTGTGTTATCGGCTATCCTTATTAAGAAATTCTGCCAATTTCAGTATTACATCTTCCAACAAATTTTCATTCCTACTTTCAGGGACCCCTCTTATCTTAACAAATTTTTCTCTTAGTTTCTGATCCCATAGCACCTTCTCATCTTCCTCTTGTTCCCTCCCTTTTCTAATATCTTCTAGTTCTTCCCCTAGTCTGTCACTTCTATATTCCAAATTATCTATCCTATGATTATTAGTGGTCAATTCACCTGTAATTTTCTCTATTGTTTGATTTATCCCCTGTAGTTCCGTCCTTATTTCTTGCCTTACTTCAGTCTTAAAATCTTTCATTTCTTGTCTAATCTCCAATCTTAATTTTCTTATCTCATCCAAAATATTTACATTAGGGTGTACCACTTTGGGTTGTTCAATAGATGGTCTCTTTGGGAGTTGCATCTGGCTTTGGGTCTTGGCTAATTTGTTTCTTAACATCATATTCTATTGTCTCTGATTTTCACCAGAGGAACAACAATTTAGACATACCAATCTCAACTCTATCTAATTTGCAGATGGTTCTTATCCTCAACTTTTTTATCCAATATCACCCCCTAGCCCTCTCTTATATTTTGTAGGATATAATACAGTCTTAGTTAATCCCTTATTTCACCCCTTTACTTTCCCTTTACTTAATCTTCTTGTATTGTCCTCCCCTTCTTGACTTACACAGTCCTTTAGATAAAAAGTCTGGTTTATATCTTATTGGCGGTGGTATTCTCTCTTCTCTCTGTGATTTTAACTCCCTTCACCTCTTCCTTCAACAGCACGTTCCTCAGTCCTCAAGCCCCAATAATCAAATTAATGCTCTACTTTCAGTCATTACATTTGCCTCTATCACTGTTTAGAGTCCTCCTCTTTCTTTCTGTTCACTACTTGTTATATTTTTTGTCCAGAAAGAGACTTCCAATCCTCTAGTCTCTATTATTCCCTGCTTTTACTTCCTTCCGGTTGTTTACTCCACTCTATTTCTGGATTTTGAATTTGGGGCCACTCTATCCTCCTTCTCTATAGTGTCCTGCTGTCAATCAATCAATAGGAAGACACCTCTTCCTTCTCACATAATCTCACATCAGACTTCAAACTCCTCCTTCTTCCTGCCTTCACCTCCAAGGAGTTAACTTGCTCAGGGAGGATGGGAGAGGTAAGGTGAGTCAGAGGCGGCAGCACGACCTTGTAGAAATACACTTTAATTGCCATGGCTCCATCCTACAGAATCCCAGAGTTTGTAGTTTGATGAGACACCAGCAATCTTTGGCAGAGAAGCCTAAAGACGAGGGGTAGGCAACCTTTCCCCTTTAAGGGCCGAAGGACTTCAGCTCCCAGAATCCCAGAAGATATTGGCCAACATGGGACTATTGGCCAACATGGCTGAGGCTTCTGGGAGCTGAAGTCTCTCGGCCCTTAAAGGGGAAAGGTTGCCTACCCCTGCTAAAGACCTTGTAAAACTACAAATCCCAGGGTTCCATAGGATGGAGCTACAGTACGTAAAGTGGTGCAAAACTGCATTATTTCTACTGTGCATGTACACCCTATAACTCCTTAAAGTTTTTTTTTTTTTTTAAAAAAGGTTTGGTGGAAATTGGTGAAAATCAATATTTGAAATATTGTATGAAACTGGATGTGACTTGCAAACAGGGAGGGAAACCCAGCATATTCCAAGAAAGAGACTGGACTCAACTTGTGAATAAACAGGAACAATCAAAACAAGAAAGAGTGGGAAAGTCTTGATGCTTCCAGAAACTATCTTCTTCTTCTTCTGGGGGTGCCCAGAAAAAGCTGAAGGTATATGTGGATGTTTTCTCTATATCAGGACAGTTAGACATCATGCTTGCCAGATACCAATTAATATTCTCTGTACAAGCAGAGAATAACTCCAGCATCTGCATAAAGGTAATGTCAAAATTGGCTTCATTACTTGCTTTTACTTTGATTTAAATTCCTTTCAAATGGTGCATCCTACAGTATCATTGCATTATATTTTACTTGGGAGTTAAACCACGGGCCTTTATAGACTGCCAGAAATAATGCAGTTTGAGGCCATTTTAACTGTCCTGGCTTAGTGCTAGGGAATCATGGGAATTGTATTCTTTTCTGGGACATTGAGCCTACTCTGTCAGAGAGGTCTGTTGCCACAATAAACTACAGTCCCCATGATTCCTTAGCACTGAGCCAGGACAGTTAAACTGGCCTCAAGCTGCATTATTTCTGGCAGTCTGTAAAGTCCCTACAATTCTATTGATGAATTACTCTGGAAAAATAAGGTCTCCATGGTGAAAGGGGCAGTAGGCAGAGGCTGAATATTTGGCTTCACAAAAAGTACAGTTCTTCATAACCCCCTTCCCTCCCCAACAATCACCATGTTCTCTATAATGTCTAAAGTAGTGGAGAGGCTTCTGAACTCCCTTTAGACTGCTGCATGATGATAAAACCCAACATTCAGTATTTTACAAAGACTGTGGAAAGTTACTTTTACAAATACTACATTCCCATTACTAATTAATAGTGGCTGAATGTACACTGCAGAATTTATGCAGTCTGACACTGCCTTAAGTGCTATGGCTCAATGCCTTGGAATTCTGGGATGTGTAGTTTTGTGAGATATTTAGCCTTCTCTGCCACAGAGTTCTGGTGCCACAACAAACTCCAAGTTCCAGGATTCCACAGGAAGGAGGCATGACAGTTAAAGCATTGTCAAACTGCATTAATTCTGCAGTGTGGCAGAATTCTATTGCCTTTACTTTAAAAAAGGCATTCATTTACTCATTGCAGCAACCACAGAATGGCCATGGGGAAGGCTGTAGCAACTCAGTAGTAAGTGAGTGTGTTGCTTTGGTCATTGTGGAGAGTGGAAGGGAAGACCATTTTATGCAAAGAAATACCCAGGCATAAAGTGGACTTAAACCTGAAAATATCATCAACAGGTTGCAAACCACTGTGATATTTTTCAAATGTGGCTTCATTACACAATTACACATTACCTCCCCACTCCTGTTTGTTAGCATACCCAACATATTGTTGTTATTAGCTGCTTTTGAGTCAATCTTGACTCAAGGTGACCCTGTGAATGAGATGTCTCCAAGCTACCCTATCCTCTACCTCCCTGCACAGGCCCAAGATCTCCCTGATTGAGTCTATCCATTTGAAATGTGGTCTTTCTCTCTTTCTTCTTCCCTCCACCTTCTCCAGCATCATTGGAGATTATCACAGAGGAAAACAGGCATGGGTTAGATGTGGTTTGTATCCGTCTCTGATGGGTCTTATCACACTATCCTATGCCCAGGCAGTAGGCAGCCCATACACAAGCTGGGCTTCTCAAGCAGCTTTTCAAGAACAGGAAAATCCCGTATATAATATGTAGTAGTATGGTGTCATCTACATATCCTAGGTTGTTGATATTCCTTTCTCCTACCTTCGCTCCTTCTTCTGTGTCCAAGCCTGCTCTTTATATGATATTTTCTGCATGCAAGTTGAACAGACAGGATGAAAGGATGCAGTGTTGCATACCCCATTTTATATTTGGGGTTTTCATATTTTCATATCTGGAATTAATTCTTAAGAAGTCACAATGACCTTTGGATCACCAGAAGAATTTCTTATAGTAAGGACATGTAGCTCTGAAGACATGTAAAGGACCCAGGTGATACCAAGATAAAAGCTGAATGGGTTTGCTGATCACTCCATCCTTCCTCAGGCTTTCTGCCTACTAAAGACAAAGGCAAAAACAAGTAAACAACACTTTCTACCCACTCCTTGCCATGTTCCCAGCAACTTCCGTATCCTGGGGTTGCCTTAAATTCAATCTTTTGTTTTGTTTTATTTTGTTACTCTGAAGTTAAAGCCATCAGTCATTCTGGAATCCATTGCTAATTCCCTGGGAAAACCATCAGGTCTAAGATAGCAAGTAGCACAGCTCAAGGCTAGGATCTCAGGTATAAATATCCATCCCAAACCTAGCCCCCACATGCACACAGTGTATCTTCCACTCACTGTGTTTCCCCTCAGACACCGTCTGAGCCATATTGCACTTTCCACGGTTTCCTCTTCAGGACCTCTTTGCAATTCCATTATCCAATTTCCATACCTCTATTTTGGTTAGCTTTGAAAGGTGTGTCTGTTTGAACTACTATCATGTGTTTGGTTGTACTCTTACATATTTCTAAATAAAAATCTTCTTTATTCACCAAACATGCAGTCCTCCTCAGTTATTACTGGTATAAATAGGTGGAAATGATCCTCAGTGTTATCTAGCCTCTTTGAGATAAGCAATTCCCCAACATTAAAAGAGAAAATGACACAGTTGGTGGGGACTCCCTAATCTCCCCCATGATTTTTGTGTAATACGTTGCTTATAACCAGTTGCCTGGGTCTCCATTTTGTGAGGAGCTTCCATGAGTGCAGGAAATTGTCTAGTGCAGATGTCATGCTGAGCATGGTGGTACGAAACAGAAGGATCACTGAAATGTCTGTCATATGCAGAGCATTCCCCTTTTTGCCACAGCTACTCTGTTCATGCCAAAAGTGTTTAGGAAGTGTTTCTTTTTGGAGCTAGCAATGTCTGCAGATTCATCCCTTTCTGAATAACAGACTGGATAATGAACTTGATTCTTCTGGAATATAATTTCACTGAGTCTGCTTTTTTGTTTCAGTAAGAAAGAAAATCTTTATTAAGAGAAATATGCTGAGATATAAATGTAAGAGAAATTCTAGTTTGAATCCTGATCTTGAAACAACACCAAGATGTCTTCACTTCCCAGAGAAGACTAAAGAAGAGAAATTTGAGAAGCAGAAAAAGTAATGTCAGCAACCATCATACTACATTGTTATAGCACTATTCTTCCACTTTAACTGCTTTGACTGCCTCCCGTGGAATTCTGGTATTTGTAGTTTAGGGAAAGGCAATTAGAATTCTCAGCCAGAGAGCTCTTAGGCCTCATTAAACTACAAATCCCAGAATTCCACAAGAGGCAGTCATAGCAGTTAAAGTGGAATAAAAGTGCTGTAGTATGATATTGACTTAGGTCACAAGGAAGGTCATTTGAGCAGACAAAGGACAATCTACCAACCTGAGGTGGTCTGTCTCTCTGTTCTTAACCATCCAAGTGCATGTATCTTGAATGTAAGATGAACTGCATCTCTATCAGCTCCAATAAGAAGTATACAATAAGAAGCTAATATTTTCAATGACACTTGTTTTCAGTTATATTTGTTTCAATGATATATGAACTCTAAAAGGTCCCAATGATGCCTTCTTATAATTGTTGTTAGGTTCCTACAAGTCATTTTATACTTATGGCAACCCTCTCATGGGTTTTCTTGGCAAGTTTCATTGGGGGGTGAGTGGGTTGTCATTGCCTTCTTCTGAGGCTGAGAGTGGGTGACTTGCCAAAGGTCACCAGGTGAGGATACCCTATGAATGAGAGATCTACAAAAGATCCTTTCATTAACACTGTTTTTGCAAATTCAGGGTTGTGGCTTTCTTGATTGACTCCATCCATCCATGATGCGGTTTTCCTCTTTTCCTTCTGTCTTCAACTTTTCCCACTATTATTGCTAGCATAAACTTAAAAGAAGGCTTATAATTGTTTAATTATATTGCTGTTCATAGAAGGCCTAAGAAAATCATTTTAAACCATTAGTCTCACCAAGACCGGATACCATGTGTACTTTGCACAACATTTCGTCTGAGTAAACCTGTATAAAACTGGGATGCTTTGCTAACAAAACCCGAGTTATTCTAATTGGAGGGCCTTACATACAATAAAGAAACATAAAAGAGAAAATGTAATAAAAATAATATTTGTTTCTAGATACTACTGAGACCCCTCCTTTTGAGTAGGTGACTATGGTCAGAATCCTGTTAGTGACATGCTTGTGTGTACGAGCCAGTGTGGTATAGTGGTTTGAGTGTTGGACTACAACTTTGGAGGGAATGGTTCAAATCCCTACTTGGCTATGGAAACCTACTGGTTGACCTTGGGCAAGTCACACTGTCTCTGTCTCAGAGGGAGGCACACCCTCTCTGAACAAATCTCCCCAAGATAGGTTCACCTTAGGGTTGCCATAAGGCAGAAATGACCTGAGGGCACACAAGAACAACAATGTGTGACTTATGTATGCACATGTCTCTTTTGGGGCAGAACACAAGGTATTTTTTTTGCCTTTTGTGGAACATCTAAAATCTCTCCTCCCCACAGCTATCAAGTCCTGGGAGGGGCTGCTGTTGTTCCTGGAAGAGAGGAGGCAGTTCAGACAGCATGGCTCCAAGGGGATGGAAAATAAAAGGAGGGTTCATTCCCTCTATGAGCTCATTCCCATTTCCTTCCTCCTGTAAGCTAAGAGGAGCTGGTTATATCTCACCTCCCTGCTCCTTCCCCCTTCCACCTGTGAACAACAACAGCTCCTCTTGGGGCTTGACAGCTGCCATGTGTGTGAAGCTTGGACGGAGAGCAACAATCGTTCCTTGTTTCTCACCCAAAAAAAGGGACATAAGTGTGGGGAAGGTGGATATAGAGTGTTATGTTCATGTCCTTGATGAAGAATCTCAGTCATTGTGTCCTACTCTACAGAGGAGAGTCCCTTTTTTGAAGCGCTGTTAGAGGGTGACCCTCTTCTGTTCAAAAACATCGTCTCTTTGAAAGGCTATCCTGTCCCAATCTAATTTTGGAGTTTATCACATTGGCTTTGCTCCCATGACAGACACGGGATGTAACTTCAAGAAAGCAGATATTATTGCATTTCCCCATTGTTGGGGAATATGCAGCCCGTTTGCAACCCAGAGTTCTGCCACACTTTTTCAAGAATGGGAAAATCCTGTTCTTGAAAAGATGTGGGAGGAGCCCGGAGAAGCTGGGCTGCGTATTCCCCAGTGATGGGAAAATGCAATAAGTTCTGATTTCTTAAAGTTACATCCCATGTTTATCATGGGAGCAAAGCCAATGTGATGAACTCCTTTAAAAGGTAGAGCTATAAGAAGTTTGAGCAGGGACCTTGAATTCACTCCTTGGCACTTGGCCCCTGGACAGGAGACCAAACAATCACACAGGTCACTCAAGGGTTAGTCAGATGGTGAAAATAACCCATTTTCTGGATTGAATCCCCATTGTTCACATGCATTCTGAATGTACCTGATTAAGTTTTATTGGGGTGGGGGAGCTGCCAAAACCCCCAGTTAAATCAGGATAATCGATATTGGATTTTTTCCCCTGAGTTTTAAAAAATATTTGCATCATCAGCAGTGTGAACAGCTGATGCAAATAGATTGAAATAGACCCAGGATAAAACTCTACATGAATTGAACATGTTCTGAATGCATTCACATTGTCAGCTCCATCTATATTTGAGTGCTGGCCTGTGTGAGGAACCAAACTGGCAAAGATGCACATTGATGCAGTCCCATAGTGTGAATAAGCAATCCAGAATGCATGAGTGAGAATATTCACATTATTGCCCCCACAAAAAAACCAACCCAAAACAATGTCTGAATGACTCCCCTAGTTGTAGTAAGTGTGTAGTATATGGTGAGGTGGTCTCTATTTTTTTAATAGCCAAATAAAGAAAAACTTTGAAACTCCCAGGTTTTTTTCCTATACAAAATGGTTTTATTTTGGAAATCCACATGATGTTTCTTCACCACAAAGTATTTCCTGGGAACTACTGGCATTATCAAAAAAACAAAAACAACTGGGAAGTCATACTTCATCGTATGAGCTCTGAATGCTAATAATTGTTTTTAAATTTACATCTATATTTTTGTAAATTTGCAAATGTTATGCAAATCTGTGTTCTGTTTTGTCCTCTTTTCTGGTGATGCAGATATGAACAAAGGGACAAACAGAGGTATATTGTCACTATCATGGCCGTTTTGTGAACTTTTAGAGCAGGGATGGAAAATCTTTGCTGCTCCAAAAGTTATTAGACTACAAGTCCCAGCAATCCTAGCTAGCATAGCCAATAGTGAGTAATTCTGAGAATTTCAGTCCAGTAACATTTGAAAACTTGCTTAATTACCACCACTTTCTAGAGGCATCCATTGGACACTTAATACTGGACTGTTAGATGTTAGACCTCTGTTTGATCCAGTCCAGAAATTCAGTCACTGAAAGACTGTGTCTTTTTTCTCCTTGCCTGCATATGTGTAGTTAATTGTAATGATCTGTTAAGTATTCAATATTGGAATTGTCTGTTTTTCACATACGCTTATGGCTATGACTCAAAAGGAAAAAGTCAATGATTTCTCATGTCTCACACACTAGCAAACACATTCACACACCCCTACTTGCAAAAGTGCTAGCCATGTGATAATTTGAATCTTCATGTGGCCTAGAGCACTTCACCAACTTTGGCCCCAAAACTGAAGTTCCGAAAGATTTATTCTTAATATACCCAACTGCTGCACTCATTCAGCAGCTATATGGGCAATACAGACTCCTAGAGTAGTCAATATCTCACCCTTTGTGAGATGCAAAAGAGTCTGAAGTCTCAGGTAGCAGCTGTTCACCTGTTCAGATTTCTTAAGAAGAAATGGGATTTTCTCCATCTGGTTGAACTGCATTAATGGTGTCAAATTTTCAATTATCTGAGAAGAAAATTTCCTGGGCATTCAAGGTGCCAAACTTGAAAGAGGGTGATAATATTTCTAAATTATAAAATTGTCACTGACATTCCCATTGAGATTACAAATTGATAATGGCTTACTTTCCTCTAGAGCCCACTGAAGTCAGATTTTTGTTCCTGATGGAAAGTGACAGATAACAGAGAAGAACAAGGAGATTCTCTGAGCTACTCTCATTCTTATGCAAAACAAAAGTGAAGTACTGAAAGTATTGCATACTTAATATAATCCAAACACAGCTATATTCCTAACTTTACCTCCCAAGGCTCAATTGATCATTAAGCTTTCAGCATAGCCCTAAAGATATTCTAACAGGAGTATGCAGTGGATTAAATATTTGGATTGTATATCATTTATAGTTGGTTTTAACATGCATGTTCTTGCTTGTTTTGTTTTGTTTTGTTGTATACCTCTTTAGTGGTTTCTACAGAAAGGTTGCATAAAATACCTAAAATACAAACAACAACAATATAAATAGTGCATTATAGTCCGGCTTGTCTTGAGGATGCAACACAAGATCATGAGCTTTTGGGCTGATAAATATATCCAAAGTTTTGGGAAGTGTTGTGGACACTCTCACAACATGGCAGCCATGGGGGACAGGGTGAATTTCCCAGGTCTTATTTCACAGAAGGCAAACTGCATAACCTACCCAAGACAATTGTTCAAGAAATTGAGCATAAGGCAGAGATGAGATCCAAACTTAAATGCCAGGCAACTTGATTTGCCCTCACAGAACACCAAAAAATACTCTTTTCACAGAAGGCAAACTGGTATGTTGAGAGAAATACAGGTGCCAAGGCACTGACTTATACACTACTTCTCCACATGCGAAAGACAAGAGACACAAAAAATCCAGAAAAGATAAACCACACCTACAGTCACACACACCTTGCACACATAACCCAAATCCAGCCAAACATATAACTGAAACCAATATCTGTGATCATCATACCCCAAACAACAAACATGCATACTCATAACATTTTCCTTCTTGAGGCAAAACACACACAGATTACCAAAAAGCATCCTTTTGCTCCTTATTGCTTTTTATAGCTCTAAAGGCCCTGATGGCAAATCTCTGACACGCATGCCAGAGATGGCACCCAAAGCCATTTTCCCTGGCATATGGCAGGCAGGAAGGAGCAGGAAGAGGTGTGCGCCTGTTCCTCCTCCTTCCCAACCCTCCCTGGCCTTCAGCTGCCTCTCTGGAGGCAGATGAAGGCCTGGGAGGGTGGGGAGAAGAAGTCTCACCCCAGAATTCCTGCCCCCAGGGGGTAGAAGTCCCACCTCTGGCACTGGATACCACCCAGTGCCAGAAGGCCTTTTAGTTTGGGCACTCGGCCCCTAAAAAATTAGCCACCACTGCTCTAAATGTGTTCCCAATTACACACTTTTGGCCAGGGAAAGGAACTGTTCAGCCCTCCAGATATTGCAAAACCCAGCTGCCCTAGCTGGCATAGGCAAGGGTGTAGAATGCTGGAAGTTGCAATTGAACATCTGGTGAGGCATAGAGGTCCCTACTGTAGGCCCATAGACCCACTTGTACTACCATCAAAACCATCTTTCTTTCCTCCCTCCCTCTCTTCTTCTGAGTGGTTGGGCATGATTCACATTGAGTTGGAGCTACCTGCCCATTTCATGTTCTTACCCAATTACCTTGCAATTAAGGAAAAAAACTTAAAAATAAAGGAGCATCAGAACGTCTTGCTGACCAAGGGGTATGAATTGTCTAGAAGCACACTGGTGCCTGTGGACATGATATTAAGAACCCAGGTATGTAGGATTCCCAGGCAGTCTCCCATCCAAGCTACTGATCAAAGCCCAGTCGTACTTAGCATCAGGCTAACTACTGCATCATGTGTTTTCAGACCATACAGCATATAAATAGATGAGTACTGCATACCCTCTAATGGTCCTGATTTGGTAATCACAGTCCTGATTAATCCTCTCTCATCCCATTTTTTCATCTGCTTTTAAAATGCTCCAATTTCCTCCTCCCCCTTTCTCTCTTTTTGTTATCTGCTTGTTTCAGTTGGCTACAGGTTGAGTTCAAAGTAGTTTGCACTCAGCTAGGTCATCAGGAGGGAGAGGTGACAAGGGACACAACCTTTCTCTTCCCAGTAGATTCAAGCAAAAGCAAACTGCTGCAACCTCTCTTAGCTTGTCTGTTCTTCCTCATTTACAACTTTTGCCATCTTAACCACACTCCTGATGTTTATTCTCCACAAGCATCCCAGTTTTCACGTGGGAAATACTGGAGGAGGTGGCATTGATGTGTGGAAGTTTATTGTTCTTTGAAGGGAAGAGATCTGCTTTGAGCGTGTTTCATTTCACACTCATATTTCAGTGGAAACCTTTATAAAAAACGGTGGACAACTTTGACAGATCAGTTTTGCCTTCCCCCCAATCTTCCACTCTGGTTCACCTTCATGAGAAATATATTGCAGGTAAACCTCAGTTAATGAAGTAGATGTGTTTCTAGATTTTACTCCAGGAACAGAAAATGTACCAGAAATAACATGGAAAGAATAAGGATAGGATTCTACACCACAAAATTTTACGAATGCTAAACTCTTCAAGGGAAGGCTTTCTTTTGGTCCCACCACCATCACATGCTCACTTGGTGAGGACATGAGAGATAGCCTTACTGGTGGCTGCTTCCACCCTCTGGAATACTCTTCTGCAGGACATTAGGCTGTCCTCCCTACCTTCCTTCTACTGGCAGGCAAAGACATTTTTGTTTAAGTATGCTTTTAATGGTTAAGCAGGAAAGATTTTTTTTATTTTTTTTATTTGTGTGTTTTATTTGTTTGTAAATTTTGTATGGTTTTTAAATGATTTTATGGTGTTTAATGTGGTGAATTTAAATTGTCTTAACATTTTTATTGTAAATATTTTATTTTACTGTTTTTGGAAGCCACTTTGGATCCCATATTGAGAGAAAAGTGGATTTAGGACAGGATTTGGGGTGGAGACTGCCATGGTTGCCTTGACCGACGATCTGCGTCTGAGCATCGACAGGGGTAGTGTGACCCTGTTGGTGCTCTTAGACCTCTCAGCGGCTTTTGACACAATAGATCATGGCATCCTCTTAGACCGCCTGAGGGAGTTGGGTATCGGAGGCACTGCCTTGCAGTGGTTCCGGTCCTTCCTCTCGGGCAGGTCTCAGAGGGTGCTGCTCGGGGACTGCAGCTCTAGTAAGATTGAACTCACTTGTGGGGTCCCTCAGGGAGCTATTTTGTCCCCGACATTATTTAACATCTATATGAAGCCGCTGGGTGAGATTATACGGAGTTATGGTGCTGGGTGTTATCAGTACGCTGATGACACCCAAATCTATTTCTCCGTGACTCGTTCGTCGGCCTTGAATTCCAGTGGCATCTCCTCTCTCAATGAATGTCTTCAGGCGGTAATGGGCTGGATGAGGAAAAACAAATTGAAGCTGAATCCAGACAAGACGGAGGTGCTCACGGTAGCAGCCCCGAAACCAAGAATTTGGTTGCAACCTCCAGTCCTGGATGGAGTCACACTCTCCTCCAGTGACTGTGTTCGCAGTCTGGGGGTGCTCCTTGACTCGTCGCTCCTGATGACAAATCAGGTTAATGCGAAGGTCAGGAGCACCTGTTATCAGCTCCGGCTGATACGCCAGCTGCGCCCTTTTCTGGAAGTAAGGGATCTCGAGACTGTGGTGCACGTGCTGGTAACCTCATGCCTTGACTTCTGTAATGTGCTCTACATGGGGCTACCCTCGTGCCAGGTCCGGAAGCTACAATTAGTTCAAAATATGGCGGCCAGGCTTATTTCTGGAACATCCAGGAGGGACCATATCACTCCGGTTTTAAGGTCCCTCCACTGGCTGCCTATTCGCTTCCGGGCCCAGTACAAGGTGTTGGTTATCACCTTTAAAGCCCTAAATGGCTTGGGCCCAAGTTATATCAGAGACCGCCTCCTCCCATATAATCCTCCCCGCACACTCCGCTCTTCTGGGAGGAAACTTCTAAAGCCAAAAAGAGCCAGATTATCAGCAACTTCTCAGAGAGCTTTCTCAGTTTTGGCCCCCAGACTCTGGAACGACCTGCTGGACGAGATCTGTCAGCTAACATCTTTAGATAGCTTTAAAAAGACTGTCAAGATGGATCTCTTCCGGCAGGCCTTTCCAGATTAGATGGCCGGCCTCAGATTGTCTGTGTTCCATCTATGACATCAGAAAACATTGGCTCCCTCATTATATATGTAATTGGAACATCTCACGGGGTTATTGGAATTTCATGTATTGATTTTAATTAATAGAGTCTTTTTAAATCAATAATGGTTTAATACTGTTTTAAGGGTGGGGGGGAATATTTTGTATCTTGTATTTTGTATTGTATTTTATGTTGTTAACCGCCCGGATTGGGAAACCAGAGGGCAGTATATAAATAAATTTTATTATTATTATTATTATTATTATTATTATTATAAAAGTGGGATCTAAATAAATATTTAAAGTAAGTTTCAGCCAAGCCCCCTTCCCCCCTCGACAGATGAACAGTATGTACATATGAAATGAAATGATCAGGTCAGGTATAGCTAGCCTAAGGGCCTCTGCAGACCAGCCCAAAGGGCCAGCCTGGAGGCAGAGTTGGGATGGGGCAGCTGCACGCTGGCCACTCCAACCCCATGCCAACCCCATCCTGACACCACGCACTTTTAATGCACAGTGCACGGTGTCAGGACGCCCTTCCGGCACAGCGTTCAAACACGCTGCACTGAAAAGGGCACCGAAGAGCTACGTGCCAGCTCTTAGGGTGGCCTTTTGCTGCTCCTGAAAGGAGTGGCATTTTGCCACTCTTTTCAGGGCAGCAAAAAGGAGGATAGGGGCTGCAGCATGGGGTTGCCGCAGATCCGATCCGGTGCTTCCCAGGGCAGCTCAGAGCCACCCATCTACAGTCCCCCTATGTAAACAAACAAACAAAAAAATGTTTGAAGCTTCTATAGACCACTTGCAAACTTCTTCCAAAATGAATCTAGAGTTTTCTTTTGTTTCTATCACCAGTCCCTGCTTTTCTTATGATTTCCATTTTGATGGCCAAACTTATAGCTAATTCACTTTTTCACTTTTCTCTGTTTTGTCATTCACACATGCTCAGTAAGGGATATAGAGCCTGTTGTTGTTGCTGCTGCTGTGTGTTTTCAAGTCATTTCCAACTTATGGTGACTCTAGTGCGACCCTGTCATGGGGTTATTTGTTCAAAGGAATATTAATTTACATGTTGTAATAGAGTGCACACAACTACAGTAGAGTTAGTTGAAGAGTACCTCATTTTTCCCAGTTCAAGCTTTACTGCACTGTTTACTGAAGACATGCTGCTGCAACTGAGCAACTGAAAGTCTGTGTTTCTCCCATCTCCCATTTCTAGTACTATTAAAATAACTTTCAGCTTGACAAGAGGATGAGAAGAAGAGAAGAGGCTGGATGGGCAGAAAAAGACTTTGTAAACAGGAGCTTCTTTGCTAGAGGTCTTGTTAACTGAGGTATGCCTGTGTTTTCCCAGTTTTTCAAAACTGGAAGTGAAGAGAAGCAATCTTCTGGTTGGGAAAAAAAGTCCCAACTCCCAATTCAAGCCCCCATAATTTGCTTTAAAGAAGAACTGCTATTCCTGGGGGCTTCTTAAGTAAACGAATAGGTAAAGATATTCCCCATTGACAAGGTTGTCAAGTCGTGTCTGACCATAGGGGGTGGTGCTCATCTCTGTTACTAAGCCAAGAGCCAGCATTGTCAGAGACTACTCTGTGATCATGTGACCAGCATGCTTGCACAAAACACTGTTATAAAAAGCCTTTTCAGGCAGACCAGCCATAACTGGACCCGTAACACTTGTCAGTGTGTGGATGATGGGTGTTGCAGTGATGTTCTTTGGCACCCAGCAGAATCTGCAGGACAAGCTGGCTGCTGTGATTCACAGCCACTTTGTAACTCTTGCCATCAACTGGCTCAGCTTCCCTTCTTCAGGATCCTGTCTTCCTCAGTCAAGAAGACACATTGTAAAATCCAAAAGCATAGTTTATTAATGCATATAAAAGTAAAAATAAGATAGCTAAGTAAAATTCATTGTGATGAACTAATCCAGTTCAGCCATGAAAGATTACATCTTTAACAATCCCAGAAGCTTAGGATCCCACTTGTTGCAGCTAAAACCACTGCTGGACAGACACGTGCACTCACGCACTCCCATCTTGAACAATAACATTCTAGACAAAGGCTTCTCTAGGCCCTTCCCATACTCCACCTTCTAGGTGTTAACCTTATGTTAATTGGATAATGCCTGTATGATGTATGTTAACCCAGCCTCTTGCTGTCCATCATCCACCACCTGACTATTTTCTGAAGCCTAACAATTTTTACCTTTTTGATATCACTTGCTACCCATAACAAAGTCTGTGTCCATGAGTTCTACCTTTGGGAAAGTATATGTTTATGTCTGTGTAGCCATCTGGTGATAGATTCACTTTGTTTTTCTAGATGTTGTTCTCATGAGGAAATTTCCACACACACATCTCTACATTTCACCTTTGACTGTATAACCCATCCATATCCTAACATTTTTATCTATAGATTTTATAAAATCTATGTCTTCTTTAGTCTTCTTCTTCCACTTATTTGGTAAGGGGCTGGTGCATAAGTTGCCACCCTAGATGTAAGCCTGTACCTTCTCAGGAATAGTGGGAGATGCCTTGGCAGTAATGCTGGTGGCTGTCACCTGAGAAGGGTGGAAAAGAGTCCTTAAGTGGGTGTGAAGATGTCTTTTAGAGCAATCTCATATTCTATAGCTGGATGTGTTGGGAAGCCTATGCTTCTGCTGATACAGCATATTTTCCTCATTCATGGTTTGCTCCACCTCCTACATTTTGGGCCTGCTTCAGAAAATAACTTGTCTTGGCCACTGTCTAGCCTACAAAGCCCCAACCAGTTCATGCTGGCACTCTGAGTTTTAAAGTAATTTCACCATGAGTGTGAGAGAGTTGTATAATGAGTCTATTTATTTACATTATATATGAGTCTGGAAAGTTGCCATTGGAAAAGTCCCACACATTTCATGTTGCATTAGAGAAATACCAGGGTGTGTGTGCATCAGATAAAAGAGGTGGAGGTTTCATGGAAAGGACTATAACTTGCTCAAACAAGTAAATTACACCTACTGTGTCCCACTTTCCCAAAAGAGAGAAATTTGTAATTATAAGAGGAAGGCTCTTGTCTTTTCTTTTTTGGGGGGGATGCAATTTAGAGTTGGCCTTCGGCAGCTCCACTTCATTCCCTCACTCTGGGATCTCAACACTATTTTGCACATTTCAGCTTCTCATAGGAAATGTTTTTTATTATCCATATGATGTGGCACTTGAGATAATGAATAGAGCATACTGGTAATTTGTTTACACCCACCTGCTTTAATTTAAGGTTCCCTGCTTTTATGTAAATAGTTTTGGCAACAGTAGCATTTTTTTCTTTTAACATGATGATTACAAAATAATACAAAGGCTGTATAATGTTAAGGGCTATTGCCAGTTGTTTCAGTTGACATTATGTCTGTTACAAATATTTAGATTTAGATTGTGCACAGTACACAAAAAACCCTGTACAATAATTTTAATTCTTAATGCATACTGCCAGTAATAAAACTCAAGTGTTTGGATGAACATTAAAGTCTGTATTCAGATTAATCTGAGAAAATCAGAATGATAATGATAAAACAGAGCAAATTTTCATGTAATTACTATAGCATAAAAGGGGAGTAGTAATCTCTCTCTCACTGTATATTGATCATTTACAATTGGATAGTGAATAGAAGTTGTAATTTAGCAAAGCACTTAATATTAAACAGCTTTCTATACTTCCAGCTAAATGTTTAAGAATAAAAATTGTGTATCACTCTCCCCCTTTCTTATTCTCTCTCCCCCTCTCCCCCTCAATTCCTTTTTCCTTTCTTTTTCTACCTCCTCACCTGTCCCTCAAACACTTTTTTTTTTAAAAAAAAATAAGTTCCCCCCAAATTTATTTTCTTTTCACTTAATAGAAAAAAACACCCTCTGTGGCACCGCTACTCTTGGTAAGGAAGAAGGACTCCCTCTTTTTCCTGGGCCTTTATAGCTCCACCTGCATCCCTTTATTGATCCAAGGCCCTATGTGTTGAATTTTAAAGTGTTGGCAGACCTGGGACATCATGAGTTCCTAGCTTCTGATATGAAAATGTCCATGTTCTTCCTCACTGCACCCCATTCTAAGAATGGCTATACATAATGGACACCTGATAATCTTATCTTAAATTAGATTCTCTACCTTTTGCTTCACCAACAGAAGCACTGATTCTGTTTGAAATCACTTTCTTGGAAGTAAAGCATCAAATTTGACTAATGGGGACTTGACTTGATGGAAAGATATTGTTTCAGGACTGCAGCCAAATTTTTATTTATTTATTTATTTCATTTGTATGTCATCTTTGTAAATTTTGTATGTCATCTTTGAGGTTGTGGTTGTTTAGTAGTTAAGATGCCAGTTCTCATGATTGGAAGTTTGAGGCCCAAGTGCTGCATGATGGGGTGAGTTCCTTTCACTAGTCCCAGCTTCTGCCATCCTAGCAGTTTGAAAGCATGCAAATGCAAGTTGATAAATAGGTACCACTTTGGTGGGATAGTAACAGCATTTGGTGCAGTCTTGTTGGCCACATGACCACTGGAGTCATCTTCAGACAATGCTGGCTCTTTGGCTTAGTAACAGAGATGAGCACTACCCCCTACAGTTGGTTATGACTAAACATTCCTGTCAAGGGACTACCTTTACCTTTACCTTTATGTCACCTTTGGCCCAAAGTAGAGAACCAAGGTAGTTCCCAAAGAGAATCAATTAAAAGAACTTAATGATAAATCTTTTAAAACAATTGAAAATGAATGCTTCCACAGTATA
This sequence comes from Phrynosoma blainvillii, assembly GCA_026167975.1. Lineage (NCBI taxonomy): Eukaryota > Metazoa > Chordata > Lepidosauria > Squamata > Phrynosomatidae > Phrynosoma > Phrynosoma blainvillii. The sequence goes on from JANUYF010000001.1 coordinate 276,371,536, forward strand.
AAAATAACTCAGGGCCTAAGCAGACGGCACAAAGCGCCGTCTTCAGGGCAAGGAAGGGGAGGGGCAGCCATATGCTGGGCGCCCCAACCCCTTCCCAAAGACGTTGTCGGAGCACCGGACCCGCTGCAGCGGAAAAGGGCCGAAGGTGCGCCGGCAGCCTTCTGCGGTGCACCTTCAGTGATTTGTGGAAGGAGCGCTATTTTAGCGCTCCTTCCTGGGGCTTCGAAGCTGCGCCACGGGGCCGAGGAATGCAGATGCCTCGGCCTCGATCCGCAGCTTCCTGGGGTGGCCCCGTGCCGCCTGTCTGCTTCCCCATTTACTCACTGAAAAGATATACAAAGATTAAAATAATACTACTAAAATAATAAATGTTAAAAATAAATAAATAAAACACAACACCCCAATAGGAAGTCACCCTGCTTACATGTTAAAAGCCTGCTTAGAAAAAAAATATTGCTAAAAGAAACTTTTCATTAAAATGAGGCAAGCCACTGAGCATTGTGTAATATGTGTGGGACATGTGATGATCAGGGAAAGCTGATAGTTTTTTTTCTCTGGGGGTGTTACCAACAGTTCCTGGCAACACTTGGGACGTTTTCACACAGGGCTTTACATGGAGGCAAACCTACCTCCGTCCGGCCCCACTCCGGCTCCAGAACCTAAAAGTTCAGACGACGTCGCAGCAAGCCCCTCCTCATCCTGCGCCATCCCTGTGCCATCCCTGCGCCCTCCTGGCTTTAGCCCCATATTTCTAATTCCTTTTCTAAAAAGGAATTAGAGGGGCTGCTGCCGGAGGCAATCAGGAGCCCTTCCGGCGGCTGCTGTTTTCGCTGCCGGAACGGCTCTTGATTGCTTCCAGGGGGCTTCCAGGCAGCTTTAGAGCCACCTGTGTGAAAACGCCCTTGGTCTGTATCATCACCCAACTATCCAAACACAGAGCAGAGGTTGGTTTCCACTTCTTACTGTGATGTCCTACTCTTCTCAAGCTACACTGCTCATCTGATTCTTTTTCCTCTTCAATGTGTCCTGACTTCTCCCCATTCTGATTGACATCACTTGATGTCCCCCTTGGTAGGAAGCTTCCTGCTTGTGGTAGAGTTGAACAATCCCTTGGGAAAAAGTAGCAGGGAAGAAAGATGAAGTTATAATCCAAGAAGTAGACAAACTTACATCAAAGATAGACAGCACTGTATTCTAGCATCAGGAACAGTCTTAGCTGCTGTAATCAGGAACAGTCTTAGCTGCTCATCTACATTTGCCAGAACACTCTTAGTTGTTTCCAGAGTATTCTGGCCCCAAATGTCCCTGAATCCCCCCTTACCTGCTGCAGGGTTTTGCTGCAGGGCTGTCCTCCTATGTGGTCCCTACAAGCCAGGTAGCACCACAGCTGTAGGCATGAGTCTCTCTAAGGTCAGAATGAGGTGCCCAGCCTTCTTCATAGCAACTTATGCCTGCAGAGCACCTTGACAGAGATCCTTTCAGAGATCGCAGGGCAAGGGAGCTGGCCTTTGTCATTGAGTTTTGCTCTGGGTTTTCCAGAAAACCCAAAACAAAAGGGAAGTATTTTTAATGCAGGACAAGGGGTGGAAACTCCAAATCAGGTCTGGGTGTTGTGAAAACAGCCTGGATCCAATTTGGTGTTTTGGGCCTATGTAATGTAAACAGCATACAGCAAACCCAGCTGAAGCTGAAGGCAGAGAATCTTGACCAGGTCATTCTCCCCCAAGTGTATGACTAAAACTCGGGGGTGCAGATGGGTCCTCGACAGCTCGATAATCATGGGAAGTAAAGAGCCCCATGGCATACCCCTGTGACCAAACCATTGCAGGTTGCCAATGTACTCCAGTCCCAAGGAGGGGTCCCGTAGCTGTTCAACTAGATGGCGTTCTGCCCAGAACACAAGACTGTGGCCCACTATCCAGATCTTTCCACAAGAAAATCCAGCTATAAATGACAAATAAGAGCAATTAGATTCATCACCAATAGTATACATCCGTCAGGTACGGACATACGATTTGAATGCCTTTGATCGCCAGTGGCCAATTCGGCGAATCTCAGCTTCACCTAAACCATGAACAGCCGCGGCTGTTGCCACTCCTATGCAGAAAGAATGAGAAGAAAATTGAGCAGAAGGTAAATTAGCTTGCCTCAAGGTCTCCTTTAAGACCTCCCTAAAATGAAATTGAGTAAGTGGCATACCTGAAGTATGGACAAACAAATATTCTGAAACATTTGGTCTAACCTTTAAATCAGGGGTAGGCAACTTTTCCCCTTTAAGGGCCGAGGGACTTCAGCTCCCAGAAGCCTCAGCCACGTTGGCCAATAGCTCCTGGGATTCTGGAAGCTGAAGTCCCTCGGCCCTTAAAGGGGAAAGGTTAGCTACCCCTGCTTTAGATAATCTGCCAGTGCCAAGACAGGGCAGATCTGACCCTCAGGTGCCTTGGCCAAGGAAATGGACTGACCTTTTGCTAACTGGTTGGTCTTTGAACACCTGACTAAAATCTTAATCCCCTGCTCCGATAATATAACATCTGAGAGCAGGAGTGTCCTACCTGATTTATCATTGCAGGAGCCTGGGACAATCTCACTGATCCTCAAAGCCGCAAAGAAGGCTATAGCAAATACGGCTTTAAACAACGCTAATTCCTCCATTGAATAACAAATATTGACTAAGTGTTGCCACAATTTCACTAAGACTGGGCCAGTTATTGGCAAACGGGTGTCCTTAACCACTGGGGATTCTCTGGTCCAACCTTCTAAAGCTCTCCTAACTCTGAAATCTGCCTTGGAGAAAAAGGCCAGTGCAGCCAGCCTGTCCCTGATGGTAACAGGTGACAAACCCATTTGCCTAAGGCTTACTATAAATTGAAGAATGAGGTCCACCCTAATGGGCCAGACCTCAATCTCCCCTGTTTCTGACAAAAATTGTCTAAATACAATCAAAGCTGTCTGATAGGACTTGCATGTAGATGGGGCGATAGAGCGTAGGATCGCCCTGTTGATTTCTAGTCTCCAAGGTTCCACAGAAGTTCTGGTACCTCCAGTGGGTATGTTGAAGCCTCGGGCACCAGCTGCTGGAATCTGGAGAACTGAAAACGAGAGAGGGTGTACACCAAAGGGTTAAGCAAACCAGGGACATGGTGAGCTTGGAACAAAACATTAAATTTCAAACACTGCGCCACCATAGCCTTAACCAAACTCATCACCCTTGAGGACTTAGAGGACTGGAAATTTACTACCTGAACCACTGCCTGGTTGTCACACCAAAACCAGATGGTCTTATTAGCAAATTGATTTGCCCATAGGTGTACAGCCGCCACTATGGGAAACAGCTCCAAAAATGTCAGGTCTCTGGTAAGACCACATTCTGACCAGGCAGGAGGCCAAGCCTCAGCAGCCCACTGACCATTCCAATAAACTCCAAATCTGTGGGAACCAGCAGCATCGGAGTGTACCTGAAAATCTGCCCTCAGCAGCATTTCAGACCTCCAAAATGAAATTGCATTGAATTGTTCCAAAAAGGACTCCCAGACCTTCAAGTCCTTAAGAATTCTCTTAGTGATTCTTATATGATGATGTGAAACAGAAACCCCTTTAGTGGCTCTATACAATCTGGCACAAAATGCTTGTCCTGGAACTATTACCTTACAAGCAAAGTTTAACAAGCCTGTAAGGGGCTGAAAGTCATGGAGTGTAGCTTTATGTTTTCCCTCATAGCCACTAGCTAGTCATCTGGTAAACGAGATATCCCAGCCGTGGTGTCTATCTCAGTCCCCAAAAAGGTAAGTTTTGTGTCAGGGCCCTCAGTCTTTTCCTCAGCTAGAGGAACTCTCAACTCTGCCATTAAACCCTGAAAGGCGACTAAAGTATCACTACATCTTGTAGAATCGAGGGCTCCAGCTATTAAGAAATCATCCAAATAATGGGTGATTGCATTATTGCCTGACCTTCTGACTGCACACCAATGGAGGAATGTGCTAAATGTTTCAAAAGCTGAACAGGAAATAGAACACCCCATTTGCATAGTTTTGTCGAAATAATACTTTCCCTCAAATTGAAAACCCAAGAGATCAAAGTCATCTGGGTGAACAGGGAGCAACCTGAAGGCTGATTTTATATTACATTTAGCTAAAAGTGCTCCCTTGCCTAAGGCCCCGACCATCTTAACTGCAGAATCAAAGGAAGCGTACTTAACTGAAGTAAGCCTTGGGTCTATGGCATCATTAACAGAATCACCTTGGGATAAGAAAGATTGTGAATTAACCTAAATTCCCCTGGGGCTTTTTTGGGTACTATACCCAGAGGAGATAAGTGAAGGGTGGAAATTGGTAGGTGATCATGAGGGCCTGAAATCCTGCCTGCTGCTGCCTCTTTTGCCAGCTTGTCCCTTTCTATATCTGGCAAATCCTTCACAGAACGCGCATTGAGGGCATAACGATGTTCCCTGGTCCCTGAGTAAGGGATACGAAAAACCCAGGGAAAAACCATTGAATATATAAGAAGCTGCATCCTTATAAGGGTATATATGGAGCCATGGCACCATTGCCTCCAAATTTATTGCTGATGGTGCCTTTTTCTCCCGATGAGAATGGCTGGGTTGATTCCACAACTCCTGATCTCTTGCCTCTAACACAGGAAGTGCGGGGTGATTCCCCTCGCAGGTGTTGCATTTGTGCTCAAACCTGCAGGGTTGCCTCGAACACTTACCCGCATTGTAGTTCCAGCAAATACCAAATTACTTTCTTTCAGCCGTGCCAGGCCTTGCATTTTGCCCTCTCGACTGCATAACCATGGGCACAAACCCATTGTCACAACGGCTTGAAGGGGAGGCCCCCACCATCACATCTGCCCACAATTCAGATTGCACATGTCTCCATGACAGTGAGTGATCTTGGGCAGCCCTCATTCTGAACTGCTCATCATATTGCAGCCAAGCTGCGCCACGTGAATTGTGATGGCAGTTTGTATAAGCTTTAATCATAATTTCCTGATATTTGGAAAATTCAGGTGACCTAAGTGGTTCTTTTTCCTCCACAACTCCCCTGTAAATAGTGAAGCCCATTATCCAGTTGACAAAATTACATTCCAACTTAGGGCATTTAAACGCCTGAAACTCCTTAGGCAGGCTAAATACTATTCCATCCTTAACCATAATCCTTGGTTCAGGATCTCTAAAAGTAAGAAAAAATAGGTCTATGTATTCCCCTTTCTAAATCCTTTCTTTAGTAGCAATGGGAAGATGAGAACCCAGGGGAGTAGACATCCCAGCATATGGGGTACATTCCCCTACTCTGTCCACTGTTGAACCGACTAAGCTAATAGAAGGCGCTCTTGAAGTATCACCAGCCATATTAACCACTGGCTGTGCCACCTGCACCCTCAAGTTAGCTGCCTGGGAAAACTCAGGTGTCGTCGAGGGTGCTCCCAATGATGCAGAGTTGGGGCGTTCAACCCCCACACTCTGCCCAACCTGACCACCTGGAGCCCATACCGAGGTGGGCCATGACACCTGTGCAGGGGAAGAAGGAGACACACCTGGTGCAGAAACATGCTGGGAAGCATCACCAGCTGACTGTTTAGATCCCCCGAAGTGTGGCCCCACAACAGCTCGAGTGTCATGTTGAGATGCAGTGGCACCAGCCTGATCTGCTCTCCCTGCATCGGTGGTCTGCTCCATCACGCCTCCACCTGCAAAAACCGCTCTGCGCAGGAGATTGTATAAGTCCATCAAAGTAGGCTGAACAGACACAGGAGTAGCGGCACCCTGCTGCCCCACACCTGGAACCGTTTGCAGGAGTTCCCACGCATCGGCTATGGTAGGTTGCCCAACCTCCATAGCTGTATCCACCACAGGACCATGTGCTGTGTCCACCACCTGACCTTCAGGTGAGGGTTGAGGGGGCAGCACTTCTGTGTGTTGAGGAGCAGAAGTGCTGGCAGAGGGGTTGTCGGCTGTAGCCTGTAGCCCCTTCTGTGCAAGTTGGTTACAAACTGCCACACAAGCTTGCACGGTCTTGCTCAGCTGTGTAAGCTGGGCGACTATTTCATCATCCCTGCTTGCCACATGAGAGGGCCTCTTTGGGGCCGAGTGTACAGCGCCTGACACAGCAGGAACTGCTCGCCTTTTGGATTGGGCCTTACTATGGGGCATTATGGAGTATAAATACAAACCCAGTAAACAAATGCACGGGTCCACCAAACACGCCACCCACTTAGGATGACTACACTGGGCCAAAGGCCTCACACCGGGCTATGAAGCCAGCCTTCCCAAGTCTCAATTGAAATGCCACTAGCCAGGAAGCTTCACTGGCAAACATGGGGAAGGTGTCCCACGGGTCGACAAAGGCATCCTGTCTAACCAACAGACTTATCAGGGGAATACACCAGGCCCGTGAAGGTGGGTCATGTCCAACCCCCTCCCTGGACAAGTGTAGTCTACCTTACCAGTCCAGGAGTTACCAGGGGTGCCTCTAGGCCTACAAACAGCCAACACGGACCACTAGCCTGGTGGACAACCACCTACTGCGGCACCCGCTCGGCTTGGTGACCACCTGAGCCAGGTATATCAAGATGCTGCAGGCCTCTCGGACAGGCCCGGGGTAAGTGGCTCGAAGGCCCCCACCTGGCCTTGCCGACAGATACCAGCCACCAAAGATTTCTTCCTTGCGGTGCTCCAATAAGTTATCTGGAAAGAATCAGTAGAAAAGTTGGGGTCTGGGGTTTGCAAGGCCCAAAGCCTCTCAAAGACCAGAGAAGAAAGCAGCAGAGCAATGTTACTCAGTTAGCTGCTTCTCTAAAATGGCTGCCACCACATGGCAGCACAGGGCTATATAGCCCCAAGATACTTCCTGCGTGCCCAGCCAACCGGTGGTCACTTGCCTAAAATGGCCATCGCAACAGGTAACCCCTCCTGATGAGTTGGGGGGTCTTTTCCTGATTGTTCATTGCTTTGCCTGCCCCTTCCTGTTTCTATGTATTCTCTGCTATCTTGCATTGTCCATAAACAGCATGGCCAGGTGGCAGCGGGAGGTGAGAGCATGGATGGAAGCCCCCTTGCTTCTTTTCTTTCTCCTAACCTAGGATTGTGTCATGGAGCACATTAAAATATTGGGCTCTCACCATTATTTCCTCATGAGCACATCACTAAAACAGCTGAAGGAGGGAGAGATTAATGAACTTTTCAAAACTGAAAGAACAATTTGTTCTCCTGGCACTGCTATGCTGGATTTAGTTTAATTTGGAGGGGATAATAGGGATATTCTGCACTTCCATGATTTTCCTGTGTACCCCATTTCAACATTCTCTGGCTGCCTAATTGCTACTGAATGACTTGTTTGGGAAGTTGCATGCTTCTTCATCCCATATCTGTTCTGTAGCCATGGATCTCTATAGGGGAATTTTAATTAGCTCGTTTAATGGGCTTAGCTACAAGAAGCCCTTTGGAATCATGGCTCAATATGTATACCAAGGGGTAGAAGAGAAATGATTGCAAAGGCAGGATTCTTCAATGAATTATATTTTATTTAAAGGATACACGCAACAAAGCAAGCATACACACATACATGCACATGCATACACTAAAGCTATGGGATAAAGGGATGAAGTTTGAAATAGGCAAGGTTTCAATAAGAGGATAGAGAGACATGGGGGCTGCCTGCACTCCAAAACTAGCCCAGAGAACAAAGAAATTTGAGGTCCATATATAGGGCAAACTAGCCTGAGGCAAAGATACATCAAAGGGCCAAATCTGCATGGGATAGATCACTCAAGACAGGGTTTCAAAGATGGGGAGTAGAGTTGTAAATTAGCCCTCTTCGGCTTGAATGGAAACATCCTGCTGTAAATCATCTAGCTTTTCTGCCTTTAGAGGTGGGAATGTACCTTTTCAGCAGCTTCTAAACTGTTTTTCTCTTCCCTTGTATGTGGTCTGTCACTCTTAGGCTCATGGCTGCCTTGGCTAGGTGACCTGGTAGGATAAGCCAGAGTCCATTCAGGGCCTTGGAGAGAACACACACACACCAAAATTGGAAAGTTTCCAGTGCTCATAACATATTTCCCCACAAAAACCTCTGAGATGAGTGATTGAGACTTAAGATGATTTTTGAATTCATCTTTGCCAAAGTAAATTTTGGGGTGTGAATTTGGGGATTCTAGCCCAGGGTGCTGGGAATTTATCCTCATGAGTGAAACCCATTTGTTGAACATGGACTGTTATTGGGCACATCACACATAAGTAAGGGACCTTGAGACTGTGGTGCACTTGCTGGTAACCTCCTGCCTGGATTTCTGTAATGCGCTCTACATGGGGCTACCCTCGTGCTTGGTCTGGAAACTTCAACTAGTACAAAATATGGCAGCCAGAGTGGTCTCGGGAACATCTAGGAGAGACCACATAACTCTGGTATTAAAATCTCTCCACTGGCTATCTATTAGTTTTCAGGCCCAATATAATGTGTTGGTATCACCTTTAAAGCCCTAAATGGCTTGGGTCTGATCTATCTTCGGGACTGCCTCCTCCCATATAACCCCCCCCCCCCCACTCACTCTGGTCCTCTGGGAGGAATTTGCTCCAGCCAGTAAAATCTAGACTGTCTGCAGCCTCTCAGAGGGCATTCTCGGTAATTGCCCCCAGATTATGGAATGGCCTGCCGGACGAGATCCATCAGATTACAATGATAAACAGCTTTAAAAAGGCTGTGAAGACGGATCTCTTCCAGCAGGCCTTTCCTGACTAAATTCCTGGCTTCAGGAGTTGCGCCTCCCTACCGCTTTTAGTTTTCTGGCTTGCTCACGGCTTTGTTTGTTTGAAATTGTTTTAATTAACTTAATTCTTCTTGAAATTCATGTCTGTTTTTAAGATATGCAGTTTAATATTTTTTTAAAGGGGGAGGGTGGGGTTTGGAGGCTTTTAGTCTCTAATTTTTGATGTAATTTTTAACTGTGGTAAGCTGCCCTGATTATTATTAACAGAGGGGCGGGGTATAAATAAATTTTATTTATTTATTTATTTATTATTAAATCAGCAAACAGGAGAAAAACCTATAATGGGGCCATCATGCATGCACATTCACGCCATAACAATATAACAGTAAAATTGTGAACCTAACAATGAGCAAATGTGAATGTGTATCAATTAGTTTTGTTTCCTCCCAATGAGGACCTTGGAAAATGTTATCAGATGATTACATAATCAACAACCATTAGGTATACAAAAGACCTGTCAATGTAGGACATATGGCAATATACAAATTGTGCAAGTGGACAGCTATAATTTTACAACAGGCTGGAAATGTATGACACAAGAGAACTGACATTCAAAGCAACATACCGTGAAAAATGAATCAAATGAAATGTGATATGCAGGCATTAATAAAAAACTCAATAAACATGCTATGGTCAACAGTCAAAGCAAGAAAGCAATCAATAAGTGTAAATCAAAAGTGAGTCCTTGAAATGTATTTGTGAACCAGATTGAGCCCATAGAGTTTAGTTGTGGTTGGCCTCAATACAGCAGTACAAAATTTGGTGAACCAAGTCCAAAAAAACAAAACAATGTCCAACTCTGATATGAGACAGTGTCCAGGAACAATGTGTAGCTTGCTTGTTGGTCGGCAAAGTTCATATTAAGCACAAATGGTGAAAGTTATGGAAAAAGATTGGACTAGTTGCCAGAATGGACAGAACTAAAATTGTGAAACTGGCAACTTGGAATACAGGGGTAGGTATGACAAGGCAGATGCAAGTGGGCAGCTGTATAACAAATAAGCATGAACTATAAGATGCAGGCATTAATAATCTAACAGAAAACATTGGCACATGTACAATGATACAAGCAATGTGATGATTTGGGCAAAAACAATGTCTATGGCTTTTTGTGTTTTTTTTGGGCTGTGTGGCCATGTTCTAGAAGAGTTTCTTACTGGTGTTTCGCCAGCATCTGTTGCTGGCATCTTCAGAGAATGCTGGAATGCAAGAGAGTCGGAACTCCAAAACTCTCTCCCCCGTGTAAATCACGGGAGCTCTTAACATTGTTTTAACATCTGAATTAAAGCCTTTCAATGTGAAGGAACAGAAGGCCAAAAACAAATTGAAATCAACAAACTGGATCTATGGAGCTTTTCCACAACACTCACAAACCTCTGTTAAAAAGCAAATGGGGGACAAGACAAAATAGATTTATAAAGAGAGGAAGCAAAACCTAAGAATTTTAACAATAACCAGAGTGTTCAATCCAATAAACCAGGGGTAGGCAACCTTTCCCCATTAAGGGCCGAGGGACTTCAGCTCCCAGAATCCCAGGAGCTATTGGCCAACATGGCTGAGGCTTCTGGGAGCTGAAGTCCTTCGGCCCTTAAAGGGGAAAGGTTGCCTACCCCTGCAATAAACAAACAAACCAAGAAACAAGGACAGTTTGCCTAACTAGCCAAATTTAGGGGGGAAGCAGACAGCGCAAAGGGCCATTTTGGGGGCAAGGAAGGGGAGGGGCAGCCACACAGTGCGTGCCCCAACCCCTTCCCGAAGGCATCATCGGCGCGCCGGCCCGTCCGCATGGCCGGCGCTCCGACGATGCCTTCCTGCTGCAGCGTCCGCATACTGCACCCACTCCTTGGGGGAAGCTGAAGTCAGCGAATCCTTGTATGGTATGTGGGTGTATGGCAGGTCCTGCGTATGTGCGCAGGAATGCCAAACTTCAGTCACCTTTGTACAGAAGTGACATGGGGTTCCAGGAGCTGGGTAGGAGTTGTTTGGCCCTCCCCATCCCTTCATTTAGACCAAGAGGCAGCATACCAGCTGGAGAGGAGGCTACTTAAGTTCATCTGCCTCCCCAACAGCACCAGCAGCAGCGTGGGGCTCCAGAAGCTGGGTAGAAGTTGTTTGGCTTGCCCCTCCCCTTCACTAAGACCGAGAGGCAGCGTACTGGCTGGAGAGGAGGCCTGCCCAATTCCACCTTCTCTGGCAGTGTGGTGGCAGCAGCGGTGGAGGGGTCGAGAGAGACTCGAATGGAGGCTATCTAGCCCGCCCATTGCCTTACCTCAACAGGGGTTTCAGTAGTGAGCCCAAGAGTTGGGTTTTGGGTGGGAGTTTTCATCCAACCTGCCCAGTCCCTCTACTACCAACAGCAGCTGTGGCACAGATGTCAGGAGCTGGGCTGAGAATTAGGACTGGACAGAGATGTCTTGGTCCCCTCTATCCTCCTGCCTTAACAATATACAGTCTCTCCACCCCCCCCCCCCGAGCTGGCCATCGAGGGTCTTCCTCTTTCAGAATTGGCTGAACGAATGCGGGGAGGGAAGTTAATTGGCTCCTTTAACATCTCCATCTTTTATAGTGGCCGGGAATGATCTGGGAGCAGGAATTGAGGTTGTGCATGGGAAGGGAAGGTATGGCAGCAACAGAGTGAAGAGTTGTTCCAAAAGTGTTCAAACACTGATCCCACTTTCAGTTCCATCTGTTTCCTAGAATGGTTTGGAGAGTGCACCAATCATTTTCTCCCAGGTCAAATAGAAACAACGTTAACAAGTCAAAGCCAAGAGCTGACCTGCAAAAGCTAGAAAGCCAGGGGTGGAAGCAAAAGCAATTTTATGAAAGCAGCTTTTAACCCTAAACAGAAATCTTCCAGTCATGTTGATATTGGTTTGATTCATGACAATTATTTCAAATTGCTGGAGATAAATATAAAAACCAAGTTTTCATTTGATTCTGGAGCAAGTGCACATTACTTCAACAGCAAAGAATGGTTTGTTGTGATGCAAATATAACTTTTCCTGTTTATCTTGCTAATGGTCAAGAAGTTTTTGCACAGGGAAAAGAGATTGTTATTTTGCAAAGAAAACTTGGTCCTGACAGAATAAGAACCTTACAAATCCCTGATGCTTACTATGTACCAGATTGGCAAGCCTCTCTTTACAGTGTGTAAACCACAACATCAAGAAGCAACCATGTCAGTTTCAGAAAGCAAACCTGCTTTGGTTTTCATGGCAAACATTTGATTTTTAGAGCAGACTTAGGATCTCATGGCTGTTAACAGATGCAGATTTTGCATTCATTTGCAAACAGTGTGACCCAATGCAATCACAAAGACTGTTCAACTTTATGGCATTGCAGATTTGCTCATCAAAATGTGGAAAATATTAAGACTGGCCAATCAAGAGATTGCAGGAGACTTTAAATTCAAAGCATGCTCCAATAATGAAAAATGTGTAGAATGCTTGAAAGCAAAAGCCACAAGAGCTCCACACTCTCCAGTTACTGAGAGACAATCCAGCAAAGCATAGGATCTTTTACATGCTGATCTTTCTGGACCAATGAATCAAAAGTCAGCAGGTGGCAACTCTTACTTTATGACTATTATTGATTATTTCAGCAGATATACATACACTTATCTCCCCATAGAGAAGAGTCAAGCATTTCAAAAATTCAGAGTACTTTAATCAAGTCTCTAACAAATTTGGCTACAAACCAGAGCCTGTGCACAGACAATGGCACCAAATTTTTCAATGCTGAATTTGATTAATTTTTAAAAGAACATGACACTGAGCATCATTCCACACAGGTTTATTCTCCAGAACAGAATGGTGTGGCAGAGAGAATGAACAGAACTCTCAAGGAGATGGCAGTCAATATACTTTTGGAAGTTAATATGCCTAAATGCTATTGGTCTGAAGCCATCATGACTGCTACATACCTGTAGAACCAACTAAATCCAAAGACATAACCCCATTCCAGTTACGGCATGGAGTTAAGTCTAAATTAAACCATCGAAAGGTTTTTGGAAGCAAAGCATTTACCTATATTCCCAAACAGAAAAGAGGCAAACTTGACTGCAGAAGTGAAGAGGGATTTTTTTGTTGGTTATGCTAGAGATGGTTACAGAATTCTAAATCCAGATGGACACACATTAAAATTAACAAGTGCTGTTTATGTTGATGAAAGACCACAGCCCAAATCTAATCCAAACCAAGATGTCAATCCAGATTAATTTCCAGTGGAAAAAGACTCCCACCAGCAGCCAGTTCTTTCATCCTCCAGAGGTCTTACATCCAGAAGGGACAACACCTGCAGTGGATCAGCCTAATGATGAGGAAATGGACAGCAAGCAAGAAGCAGAGCCAGATATCCAAATCCAGGCGAGAAGGTCAGAACAATAAAATAAAGATGTGCCACCTGACTGATTCTCTTATCAAGGCACAGAGGAAAGAATTCCAAAATCCTCTGATTTGAAAAAGATCAAGGGAATTCCAAAGACAGATTCTGAGAAGTGGATGCAAGCTGCTAGTGAGGAGATGCAATCTTTATATAAAAACAAGACATGGACTTTGTCAGAATTGCCAGAAGGAAAAAGGGCAATGGGCTGTAGATGGGTCTTTACTACAAAGCTAGATGCAGAAGGGGAGATTCAAAGATACAAAGTAAGAATTGTTGCTAAATGTTATACTCAAAAGTATGGTGAGGATTATAATGAAACTTTTGCTGGAGTAGTCAAACACACAACTATCAGAAGTCTCCTAGCTGTTGCCGCTTGCAAGAAAATGAATGTTCAACATCTGGACATTTGCACAGCTTTTCTTTATGGCAATCTCACTGAACAACTTTATATGGAACAACCTCCAGGATTCCAAATATCTGCTAAGGAACATCTTGTATACAAATTACAAAAGAACATTTATGGTTTAAAACAGGCCACCAGAGCATGGAGTGAAAAACTGAACCAACTTCTTATCAAAGAGGGGTTCACTCCAGGCACTGTTGACAAATGTGTATATAAGAGATTCAGAAATAATAAATGGACTTACATCATAAGTTATGTGGATGAATTGATCCTGTGCAGTGAGGACAAGGCAGAAGGCAAAGAGATAATCCAGAATCTCAAGAAACAGATTTATATCAAGAATTTGGGAAACATCTCACACTACTTTGGAGTGCAAATACAAAAAAGCAGTGATGGAAGTTTCTTCCTGAATCAAAAGCAGAAGATATCAGATCTTTTGTACTGCCTTGGTCTGAAAGATGCAAATGTTATGCCAACTCCAATGGAAGTAGGATTCTTAAAGGACATTAAAAAATCTGAACCTTTGCAAAATGGAGACAAGTATAGGACTGTAGTTGGAAAACTCCTATACATAGCCAATTTCATCAGATCTGACATTGCAAATGCTGTTGGTATCTTATGCAGAATGGTCAGCTCTCCTACTGAAAGAGATTTCATTGCTGCCAGCCTGTAACCAACCACATCACATTGCCTACACAGATGTAGACTGAGCTGGAGATCTGGCAGATAAAAAATCAACTAGTGGAAACCTAATCTTCTGTGGTGGAGGAACTGTAAGTTGGACAAGTAAGAAGCAAACCACAATTACAGATTCTTCTACTGGTGCTGTGAGTGTGTTTTAGGAAAGGCAGCAGGTGATGAAATCAAATAGCTGTACAACTTATTGGTGGACTTTGGGATAACAGAGCCCAAACCAAACATTTTGATGCAAGATAATCAAAGCTGCATCAAGATTTCTGAGAGTGAAAAGCCACTCAAGAAGAATATTGACATTGCCTTCCACAAAGTGCACTGGACGTGTCCAAATGGACGTGTCCAGTTGAAACACTGTATTGCAACACTGAAGTGATTATTGCAGACATCCTTACCAAGCCTCTACCAAGACATCAGTTCCAGAGACTGTGAAGGGATGAAGATCCTTGACATTGGTCCAAAAGAATGAGAAGGGGATTGTTGGAACATCTTTGCATTCTTCCTCCCTCCCCCCTCTTCTACATAGTCAGGGATTCCTACTTGCACAATTCTCCCTCTCTCTCTCATTCAAACTAACCATGTGTCTTAGGTCATTCCCTCTTGGTACTAACTGATTTTTCTCTCTCAAGGTTCTCAACTGAGCTGTTTCCATTTTCCTGCTCTCTAAAAATGGTGAGATCTTTTCTCTTTACCAAAACATCACTAGTTAGATTAGGATAGAGCCTTTTTATGTAAATGTAGAATAAAGCCATTGTTTGGAACTACAAGCTACTTGTTTGTTGTTTTTGAGTCAGTCTAAGTTCTTAGGGAAGCATAGTTAGGCAAAGTCACTCTTCTGCTACTCTGCTAATTTAAGGCCAAACTCTAAAAGGCTTGGCTTTTGATATTTAAATATTTTTGTTTCCTTTAAAAAGGATGAAGCCCTAGGAAACTTAAATTACCCCCCACTCCATCATATGAGTAGTTCATGGCTTCCATTGTATTTCTGACATCACATCTGCACAGGTGGTAAAGGTGTGATGTTGCAGCAGGTTTCTGACCATAAAATTTCCAGGAAATTTCTACAATTATATTTCAAGCTATTGAAAACTGTGCAGGTGTGATCCACAACCTAATCCTCCACTCTTGCTAATTTGTGTGGAGGGCATAGGGGGATAGTCTGAAATGTGCAGATCACTATGGAGATGGCATAGAAGTGGATGAGTTTCTACCTGATCCTAAGCAGTTACAAGGGCACCTAGTTCTTTTGGAATCAATCTGAACTACATAAATAATGTAGTTTAACACTGCTTTAACTGCCATGGCTGAATTCTATGGAATTATGGGATTTGTAGTTTGTTGTGGTACCAGAGCTCTCTGATATAGAAGGCTAAATAGCTCACAAACTACAAACCCAGAATTCTATAGCATTTGGCCATGATAGTTAAAGCAGTGTCAAACAGCATTAATTTTGCAGTGCAGATGCAGCCCTAGAGAAAGTAACCCATTGTACATCTTCTTTTGAGCCTTGCTCAAGCCTGGCTTTGGTGTACAAAACTGTCTCAAAAGTTTTGAATTGTTTCAAAAAGGGGGATGATAGCTTTCTTAATCTTTCATCTTTTTTTTTGGTATTCATGTTATCTTTGCTTCATCAATAACATCAATGAAAAGCATCACCAAACTTGTTTGAGGCATGTTTCCATATGCATGTCTGAAACTTGCTTGGCTGTGCCCAAGAAATAAATCTTTCTGGAACAAAAATGCTTAGTAAATTTATCTTTCATTTTAGATGGAACTCTTTTCTTCTGTTGGAAGGTGAGCAGCTTTCACTCTAGCTCTGAACATTTACTGGAGTATAAAGTATAAAGAAATCAGCACATTTTGTTGAAATACACAGGAGCACACTGTATGCAATGTTAGGAAATTACTTGGGAGAAATAGGAAGGGAACTTTATCAGCTTCCTACACTTGATTTATTTGCCTGAGGTATTCTGGATGTCCAAAAAGTAACCTTGTCAGGCTCTGCGCAGTGGGAGTTGGCGTGAAGATCCATACCTATTGTTGTGGGCCTTCAAGTAATTTCTGATTTATGATGACTGTATTACAGGGTTTTCCTGGTAATATTTGTTCAGAAGAAATTTTGATTGCCTTCCTTTTGAGCTTAAAGAGCATGACTTGCCCAGAGTCACTCAGTGGGTTTCTATGGGTACATAAAAGCTGGGAACACTTAAGAGCAAGAGAGACTGAGAGTATATCTTCTTTTTACCACTTTCATACCACTTTAACTCCCATGGATTCATTCTATGTAATACTGTGGAATTTGTAATTTGATGAGGTATCGATAATTCTCTGCCAGAGAGCTCTCCCCTGAACTATGGAGCTCTCTTGCAGGGAAGTCAGAACACTCACCAAACTGCAAATCCCAGAATTCTGTACTATTGAGCCATGGTATTTGTGGTGTAGTGTGAATACATTCTGATTATATTCTAGTAAGGCTGCTATCCTGAAAACATAATTCTGCCTATGATATCTTGAAGGTGTTTGAGCCAAACTGGAAGTCTGGGGACTTGAAATGCAACCAGCCTATGTTTTGCTTGGGACCAGGAAAGTATTTGATAATAAGACAGAAAGAATGTCAAAGGTTTTCCTTTTTTTTCTGGAGAATAAAAGGTTAGTCACATAATTGTTGATTTTCCTATCAAACATACATTAGTAGCTTCCCATGCAAAGTAATCACAAATGATCAAAAGCCATTCCACTGGAAAACATGTAGAATTTTATTAAACTATAGATATTACTTTCAGGACAAAATAATTGATCTTCAGAATCTAAGGTAGAATGGAGATATCATTTTTATTGGTCTGAAAAAAGCATGCTTTAAAAACAAAACCAAAGAGGCTAATTTTTCAGAAAATACTGGCAGGAATATGATTCACCTATTCAGTTCTCAGATGGAGTGGTCAGTGATCAAATGTATCAGCAATAATTCACTTCTGCCAAGAAATGGAAGATTAAATTTACAGTAGTTTTGCCAGGCATAGGCACACATCTATCTTTTATTATGATTTAGGTAGGTTTTTATCTGTGTATGAGTAATGAGAAAAGAAAAAAGATTGTCAACTTGTTCAGCTCTTCAGCATTTTCAAAATCTATCATGATTGAAGGTCGATAAAGTACATACTAAATATGTTTATTTCGCATGCTATAGCTATAATCTGCATATAATTGTAATGCATGAATGGGCATTAAACCTGGAGGAGGCTTCAGGAAGAGAAATAGCATTTTTATTGGCCACAAGTATTTTTTGAATAGGGAAAGCTTCCTGGTGGTGGTGGAATCCAGAAGGGTCTGAGAGCCACATGAAGGCTATCAGTTCAGAATTGCCATCCTTGGATCAATTGACAGTAACTATTCCTATGGAACTGTGGATGCATGCAAATGTCTATGGGCGTTATCACACGGGGAGCTCCGAACAGAAGCCGGCTTTAAAGTGAAAGTGCTACCGCAAAAGCGGAAGCAATTAATTAGCCAGCTTTCCCCGTGTGAAAACCTCCTGCCCATTTAAAAGGAGGTTACTCCGAATAGAAAGTAGGCAGAAACTGCTTCTTTTTATTTTCGGAAGATCCCCGAAAATAAAAAGAAGCAGTTTCTGACTTACTTTCTGTTCAGATTAACCTGCTTTTAAATGTGAAGTAGTCTGAAAATATACCCACTTTTGCAGGTTATTTTCAGTTTAAACCCCCGTTTCCTCACAGGATTTCCCCTGTGTGATAATGTCCTAAATGAGTACCAAGTCACTGTCCAGCAAGCTAAACCCTTAATGTCCCTGAAAATTGACCAATCCAATGACTTGGTGAGAAATATGCTCCATTCATAGCATTCACACCAGCAAGATAGATCAGCTTATTTGAATACCTGGGGTGCATTTACAGTCTAGAAAGAATGCAGTTTGACACCACTAACTGTCATGGCTCTGTCCTACAGAGTCCTGGGATGTACAATTTTGTGAGGCACCAGCACTCTTTGGCATTGTGTAGATGCAACTTTCGTTCCTCCTCACGATAGCCTTTGTTATTTCTACTACCATCCCAAAGACCTTTCAAAGCACGGCTTTTCAGTGTTCAAGTTACCTTTGATTCAGTTGTTTCAGTCAAGTGGCCAGGAATCTTCCTGGCATTGTCTTTGTTCTCCTTAGTCCAACTACTCATTTCTTCATTCTATCCATCTTGAGTAGAATCTCAAGTCCACTGACTTCTTTGTTATTTTTGTTCCAAAATCTTTTATTATAATAGATGTGGTTGATGAAACAAGAGACTTCTCAGTGACTGCCCCAGGCTACACAACTCCATCCTATGGGAGACTAGTTGTCCCCCTCTCTGGTCTCTTTCCATCCCCAGGCAAAAATCTTTTTATTCACCCAGATTTTGACTCTAAAACTGACCATCACAACCGTTCTTTTAATTGATTTAATTTAATTGTGCTGCATTCTTACCATCATTATTTTGTTTTATCTGCCTTTTCAACTGTTTTAAATGAATGTTTTTAATATGGCTGTTTGTTTAATTACTTTAAAACATTTTATTGTGTTTTAAAATTGTTTTAAATAGTGTTTTAAAAACAGAATAATGTTTGTTTTTAATGTTTAGATTAATGGGTTTTAGATGTACCTCATTTTAAATAGTTGTAAGCTATCTTGAATCCTTGCTCTGGTTTAGGACCAGGACAGCCTCCTTGGATTGGGATGGAATCACTGGGACTCAGAACCTCTACAGGGGTGGGGGACTGATTAGGATGGTCCACTCCAGGAGGCTGATGGGTCTGGATTGATTCCTGAGGGCTCTTGGGGAGTTTCCTCACCTTTGGAATGGGGAAAGGTCCAGGCTGTGGACACAATTGCCCCTGAGCATTCCCTCTTACAGAGTGGGGCCAAACCAGCCCCCTGGTTCTCTAGGGAGCTGATGGTGATGAAGCGAGTGAGATGGACACTAGAGTGATGTTGGCAGAAGACTCAAAGTGAATCTGAGCAAACATAGGCTGGAACCTATTTGAACACCTACTCCGTGGCAGTGTGGGCATCAAAGAAATTATTTTTTGCTGCTAACATTGCAGCTGCATGGAGCCATCCAGCAGAGCTGTTCTGAGTGGTCAGGGATCTCTTGCACACTCACCCTCAAGTAGATCATGCAGACCACTCAGAGGCCTGCTGTGAAGAATTTGCATAGCATTTGCAGATAAAGTCGCTCAGATCTGCTCCAACTCGAATGCTACAGTTGATGCAGTGCCAGAAAATGTAACCTTGACACCTGTCTGTCCAGTGTTAATGGATACTTTTCAACTTGTTCAGTCTGATGATGTGGACAGGATTCTTGGAGAGGTAAAAGCTACCACATGTGTCTTGGATCCTTGCTCTTCTTGGCTGATTAAAAAGGCCAGAGGGAGTGGCTGAGTGGGTAAAGGAGGTAATCAATGCCTCCCTACAACAAGGTAGAGTTCCATCTTGCCTAAAGGAGGCAGTTGTGAGGCCTTTATTAAAATCCCACAATAATGAATAATTATCGGCCAATGTCCAACCTACCATTTTGGGGCAAGGTTTTAGAACGTGTAGTGCCTCTCTGGGATGGGACTTGGAGGTACAGTTTTACCTTGGCTCCATTCCTTCCTGGAGCAGCAAACCCAGAAGTTGGTGCTAGGGGATTCCTGCTTGACCCCCTCACCATTGGCCTGTGGAGTCCGTCAGGGTTCTGTATTGTCCCCTATGCTATTTAACATATACATGAAGCCACTGAGAGAGGTTGTCCAGAGTTTTAGGGTGCAGTGTCATCAATATGCTGATGACACTCAACTCTACTACTCCTTTCTATCTCAATCCAAGGAGGCTGTCCTGGTCCTAAACCAGTGACAGTTATCAGTAATGGACTGGATGAGGGCAAACAAGTTGAAGCTTAATCCAGATAAGACAGAGGTCTCCTGGTCAGTCAGAAGGCAGATCAGGAAATAAGGATCCAGCCTGTGTTAGATGGTATCATACTCCCGCTGAAGATGCAGGTTCACAGTTTGGGGGTACTCCTGGACTCAGCTTTGAACCTGGAGGCCCAGTCTCTTTGCACATTTAAAACTTGTATGCCAACTGTGCCTGTTCCTTGAAATGCCAGATCTGGCCTCAGTTGTACATGTCTTGGTTACACCCCGTTTGGACTACTGTAATGCACTCTACTTGGGACTGCCTTTGAAGAGTGTTTGGAAACTTCAGGTAGTCCAAAGATCTGCAGCCAGGTTGTTAACTGGGGCAGGTTACAGTCATCATACAATGTCCCTGTTGAAACACCTCCACTGGCTGCTAGTGATAACCTTTGAAGCCCTATATGACTTAGGTCCAGGCTATTTGGCAGACAGTATATCACTCTACAAGTTGGCTGAGGCTCTGAGATCCTCAGGGGAGGCCCTTCTTTCCATTCCATCAGCATCACAAGCAGGTTAGTGAGGACACGAGAGAGGGCCTTTTCCATGGTTGCCCCTAGACTCTGGAGCTCCCTGCCTGGGGAGACCAGAATGGCCCCTTCTTTGATGGCCTTCCACCAACAGATGAAAACCTTTCTTTTCAGACAGGTATTCAAAACAGAAAACTTTCAATGAATGTCCTGGGATACTATATTATTTTAAATGAATTTTAAACATTTTTATATTCTTTTTATATTTTATTGTAGTAGTTTAATTCTGTTTTTATGTATTTTTGTATGTTTTTAATTGTATTGGTGTTTTTTTTTTTTAATGTTGTAAGCTGCCCTGAGTCCCAGTCCTGGGAGAAGGGCAGGTTATAAATACATGCATACAACTGCTTTTCTTGACTTTTCTCACCTGTGGTTCACCATATGATAGAGGTTTTGGGGATGATGGATGGTAATTTAGAAAGCAGCATTTTAGTATCTCTGCTTTATTGAATGCTGTGTCAAGTGGTTATGGGGTTTGATTCTCAACATGAATGTTGCCATGTCAAGGAACAGGCTAAGCTTCTGCCAAAAGACAAGACAACCATTGTGAGGAATGGTTGTTTTTAACTGAGCAGCTTGTTTCATTTGACAAGTACTTTGCTATGAGAAGGAGAAGTAGAGATCACAGCATGTGCATGTGCTGATGTCCGTGGCAGTGCAAGCAGAATCCTCCCACCACCTTAGAAGTGATCTTGGCAGAAGGGGTAAGACTGATCATAATGAAGATCACTGCCATCTTACCAGTTTAAAATAAAAGTCCTGCTGGGTCAAACCTAGGGCCTATCTTACCCAACATTGTTCTAGTCTTGGAGGGGCCAACTGGGTGTCTCTGCAAAGCCTTCCAACTGCATATTTATTTATTTATATTGCCACCTGTCTCCCTGGAGGGATCCAAGGCAGCTCACAGATAAAACATTTAAAATCTCAGTAAAACTCAAAACAACTAAAACATCTATATCCAATATAAAATCACATAAAATATACAAAAGTTAAAAACAAACTAAAAACCACACCTGCTCCATGAAAACTGCCCTGCTATGTATTATATACAAAATGCCTGCCCACATAAGAATGTTTTCACTTGCCAGCAAAAGGCCAGCAGGGAGGGGGCCAGCCTAGTCTCCCAAGGAAGGGCATGCGTTCAATACTGCTCCAAATACTGACTCTGGTTGGTCATGGATGGTGGCTTTCATGGCTGTGTGTAAATCTGATTCATGTTTTACTCTGAACTTTAAAGGAAAGATCTAGAATTCTTAAATTTATCCCTCCAATAGGTAAAGCACACTGGATAGCTCCTTTAAAGTTTGGACTAAACCCAGAGTGGATTTACCAGCCTACTGACATGAAAATCACCAGCTGCCACTCTCTCAGATACTGGCAATGGTATATATCCATCATAAGATTGATGAATTTGTCTAATCCTTTTTTAAATATGTTCAAGTTGAACACCAATATATGGTACATCTTATAGTAGTCTAAACTTGAAAAAGTTACCTTTTTGACTACAGAACCCCCCAGAAAGCATGGCTGCTGAAGATCTGGGAGACAATAGTAAAAAAAATATAATTTCTCATAGCTCAGGTGCTAGCAGATGCCACACTTGGCTATACATTGTGTGAAGAAGTGCTTTCTTTTGCCTTTGGGATAAAATTCAGAGACATAGGAGCTTATCACATGAGTGGGGTTCTGAGAACAAATGGCATTTAAACTGAAAAAAATCTGCAAAATGGATTTTTTTCAGATGACGTCTGAGATTAATCCACACAGAAAGTGGAAAAAAACTCCAAAAGTGGGTTTATTTTCAGGTGACATTGGGGATAATGAGCAATAATGCAACATTAACCTGGGCAGAAAGGCAACAAAACACACTTCTTTTTACTTTCAGGATTTTCCAAAAGTAAAAAGAAGTGCATTTTGTTGCTTTTCTGTCTGGGTTAATGTTGCGTTATTGCTCATTGTCTGAAAATCAACCTGCTTTTGTGGGTTTTTTCTGGGATTTTAAATCCCGTTTCTGCATGAGATTTGGAGACTTTGGGCCTTTGCAGACTGCTAGAAATAGTGCAAATTGAGTCCACTTTAACTGCCCTGGCTCAGTGCTAGGGAATCATGGGAATTGTATTTTTTTCTGAGACATTGAGTCTTCTCTGTCAGAGAGCTCTGGTGCCACAATAAACTACAGTTCCCATGATTCCCTAGCACTGAGTCAGGGCAGTTAAAGTGGACTCAATTTGCACTATTTCTAGCAGTCTGCAAAGGCCCAAATTTGCCTCCATGTGATAAATTCCATAGCCATGCTAGTATGGAATCTCAGTATGCAAAGGGATCTTGTAGCACCTTTGAGACTATTCTGCTTTCATAGGCTTGGTTTACTTCCTCAGATGCATGGAGGGAAGTTTGCTCCAGAAGGACCTTTATAATCAGGCTATATGAGTAGCCATAGAAAAGTAAAACATGTGGGTATGGTGATGGGGTGACCAGTTTTAACTGTGGTTGTTGAGGGACAAAGGTAGGTGGAAAGATGTTGCCCAAGGCCAGGGTGGGTGGATGACCATATGGAGAGAGTTTTGGGTGGGAACAGTGAGTTTCAAAGGTGCCATGAGATCTATTTGCATGTGTTCTTTTGCCTATTCTGAATCAGTCACCACAGAAGGACTCTGTCTTGCATAAAAAGCTTGCAAAAAAAAAAAAAGGGAGATGCATGATGCTGCTAGCTCACCTGGAAAGCAGCTATAAGCATTAGATAACCTAAACCCCTTCATACACTGAAAAAGAAGAAGAATCAGATAGTATGTGATCATACTGAATAGTCTTGGCCCCTTCTGCACATCCCCACCATGAATCTGACCCCTGCTGAACATCCCATAATTAGATGTGGATATATGCATGCTTTGAACTCCTCCACAGGAAAGGGGAAGGGTACTGATAAGCCTAGAATCATCTGTAGTGTGGAGGATTTAGATGTAATTCTATCTGTATGTATAGCGGACACTGACTTCATGACTAGAGGCATGTCAGTGGTGTGGTGGTGGTGGTGTGTGTATGTGCATACCCACCAACATTTCACAAATGAAAACCAGGACACATGTGACCAAGCATTCAAAATGGCAAACATTACTGAGAAAGAACAAACATAGTAGAAAATGCTGCAATCATTTGCTTTTACTTAAGCTTACCTTGGAAGAGCAAGAATCAGCCTCTTCTTCTCCTCTCTTCTCCTCTCCCTGTTCCCCCCTGCTTAGTTAACTGAATGCAAACTACTTTTCCATTTTGAACTCATTTTGCAGCCATTGAAGTAAGCCAAGGCCAAAGGGGGAATGTTGGAAGAGGACAGAAACTGGGACATTTTAAAACCAGTTGAAAAAGTGGTATGATGGAGGATTAATTGGAACTGTCCTTACCATATGGGGACAATGGGAGGGTATGGTGTGTGTGTGCATGTGGGAAGGTTGACTCCATGAATCCTTTAAATATTATTTCAATATGTGAGAGGCTTTGAGTAAACTATCATTTTTTGCTCCTGTTTTGCCTATCTCTAAACCACAGCAAGGCCATGTTATTTGTAGAAGTTCAAAAAAATTGCATAGTGAGAATATCCACCAGTTTAAGATAGATATTTCAGACAGTAGCTTCCCTAAAAATTAATTCATGGAGATCATGCTCATTATTTGTATGTTGTAATGGACCATCTTTAAGTTTACAAACAGCAGGAGAAATCTAATGGGATAACATATTTTAACTTGAGCTTACTTTGCTCTTCATGTAAGGTGAATCATATACAGGCAATCTGTGGCCCATGGGGCATGTGCAGATCACAGAGGATCTCTGTGTGGTCTGCTGTAAATATTGAAACAGCTTCTTCACTCCTGTTGAACATGTTACTACTGATGCCACACTATTGCTGTGGAAAGCATTATACAGAGAGGCTCATCCCAGCAGTGTCTTTATCAGCACCACCAATCCTCTCTGTCATGTCAAGCATATGTTTGGTGCCTGATAGGGTGTGACTGAAATGGTGTAGAAGAAGCATGGTAAAAAAAAAAAATCTTCCACACATGGAGTCTTTCCTCTTTAGTCTGCACATCTTTCCCTCCTACCTGTTTGGTAATGGTTGGGAGCAGGAAGCATGGGATGATCTCATCAAGGAAGAGAAGTTTAAGTTTTGTGTACTAAGATAGGAGGATGTGTGTGTATTTATGTGTGTGTAGGAAAAGTGGAGGTAAGTAGAAAGAAAGAAAGACCACATGCTAGATGGATGGACTTTATCAAAGAGACCACAAATATGAGTTTGCAGGAGCTGTAGAGGACAGGGGGGCCTGGAGATGTCTCATCCACAGGGTTGCCATGGGTCGAGATTGATGCAAAGGCAGTTAACAACAGAAAAAATGATAAGAGGTTGTGGGGTGTTCACATAATCATCTGTGCATGTGCCTATGCCCATGGGTGGTTGGAGTCTATGCCATTTTTCCCCAGAGATAGGCCATTTGTGGCCTATCCCTGGGAAAAATGCATACTGAGAATCCAATCCCTTTTCAAGTTGTGTGCATCTAGTCATATTTACCTAGTTTCTGATAAGACATCCATTCTGTTTTCCATAAAAGAGGGACATTCAGCCCACCCATTTGATGGGGCTTGTTGAGTGTCAGGATAATCTTTGCACTTGCATTGACTGCACATGGAAGAGATGGTTCCAACATGTTACAGTTCCATTCAGCACCAAGGCAGAATCTGAGCAATGTTGTACCTAAATTAAGCTATCAGTGATGTATATCAGTGATGCTTTCCTTTTACTTCCAGTACAGGACTGAGGCATAACTCCCACATTATCACATGGACTAGAACTGTATTGAAGATTCTGAGAGTCTGGAAGAAGACCTGCAACCTTGATTCATTCTCCCTTATTTCCTTTGTCAAGTTCCCTTGTCTACACTCACCTGGTCCTCCTTCTCTTTGCCATGTAAGTTACTCATGCTCCAAAGAGACATGAGTAATGCATATGGAACAGAATGAGAAGGCCAGTGGCATATAAAGTCCTTGCACACAGTGGCCTTTTGTGCTGCTAGGGTAGAAACATGAAGGCAGGAAGAAAGGCAGCTGGGGTGGGTGGGAGGGAGGGAGGGAGGGAGGAGAAGTTTCTGTATTGAGTCTGGCAAGAATCTTCTGCACAAATTTGAACTGTATTGGGCCCTGTTTTAAAAACTCATCTATCGCTAATCTTAAAGTCAAACATTTCAACACAGTTGGCTTATAAATGGTGTGCATTGCAAATGTGTTAACTTTTATGGAGAAGCACATGGAGTCTAAGCTCCAAAATCAATATAGTAAATTCTTTGTAACATTCCAGGCTCTATTATTGCTTTTGACACATCTTCAGGTGAGACAAGCACCTGTTTCTTTTCATGCTTCGCAAATCCCCTTAATCACATCAAGGTACATAATATTTCTAATAAATTGAATTTATAGTTCTCTTTGTTTAATGAACAGCTTGTGGGGTGGTTTTGGAACAGAATCTTAGGTTTCACTCTCTATTTATCTGGAGTCTGATTGTATAAGGAACTTGGGGTTTGTGCATACCAAGTGGCTAGACTAGCAGTAAAGCCACTGTAGCTGTAATGATCACTTTCTTGGAAAATTCTTATTAGTTCCTTCTCAGTTTTATTCATAACGTATGCCCACACATAAGAGGTGTGGTGTACTCTAGTGACAGAGGACAATTCGATATGAATCCCACATTATTCTACATAAGAAGCAGATGGTGAGCACTGTTAAGATCATCATTTTTTTAATGGCTGTATAATGATGTCACACAGCAGACACATATAGAGCCTCCTCTGGTGAAAGGAGGTCGTGAATGAGTGAGTCTGAGCCTCCTCCATCACATTTGTGACATATGTGGTAGTGGAGATGGGTGGTACTCTAGTAAGATCTGGGGCTACAGTTTCAGATCAATCAGGGCCAATACTACACCACACTGTTATATTGCTATTATTATTAGCAGCTAATATTAACTGCTATGGTTGCCTCCTGTGGCATTCTGGGATTTGCAGTTTAGTGAGGCCTAAGAGGTTTCTGGATGAGAGTTCTAAATGCCATTCTCTAAACTGCAAATACCAGCATTCCACTGGAGGCAGCCATTGCAGTTAAGGTACAACAATAGAACTATAACAGTGTCATGCATTATTGTCCAAAACTGATGAGTCCATGAATGTTCTTGCTGCTACAGTGAACTAAAGCACTGGAACACAAGACAGTGGTTCCCAAGTCATGGGCCTAAATCCAATTCCACCTAGAATAAACCCATTGAATCACTGGTTGCCCATACATCTTGTATTGAGGAGGTATAATGGCTTGTCACTGTTCTCCTCCATGTTTGCAGAATGTGGCTTTTTTCACTTCTTTGTGCAAAACCTTGCTTCTATCCTGTTAAAACATGTATCTTGTATATTTGACAACCTAAATGTTTCTGAAAGATAGCACGTAGTTGGGAAGGCACAGGGAGGAATCTAAACATGTAGAAGAGATAGCAGCTCACCTAGACAGAGGCCTAATGTGCAGCCAGAACAGCGTCAGGAGGACTCTAAAGATAGCAGCTTAAACAATTACCTTGAAGTGCTGTTGGGCTCATGATTAACACCCATAAAAATAACCACCTGATTGATGGTCTTAGAGTGGTATGGTCTAGGGGTGGCACAATCTTGGAAAAATCTATAAAACACCAAAGAAATTAGCATGAGATTGGAGCTTCAGCATGGACCTTCAGGCTTGAGGTGTCATGTTCCTGGATGGCTACTGAAGGGGTCCACTCTGCTGCTATTTGTCTGGGGCTCCCAGCAGCTGAATGGAGGTGTTTGTTTGGTATGATTTATCCATATTTTTGCATCACAAGGCTTTTGCAGTCACAATGGGTGTTTCGTGAGAGACTGCAGACTTCCTGCTGATTATGGCACCCTGAAGGGACCGTCGTGGGAGTTCTCTGTGGTCGGGCTCGTCTTCTGGGAGACTTGGTGTTCAGGAAATTATTTTGAACACTGGAATTTACCCCCTAGGGGGTCAGAGGGGGCTCGACGGAGGTCCAAGATCCGACTATTGCAGAGGCTGAGTTGGC
The DNA here is from genome assembly GCA_026167975.1 of Phrynosoma blainvillii. Taxonomy (NCBI): domain Eukaryota; kingdom Metazoa; phylum Chordata; class Lepidosauria; order Squamata; family Phrynosomatidae; genus Phrynosoma; species Phrynosoma blainvillii. Next base: position 276,399,347 of record JANUYF010000001.1, read on the forward strand.
AATCGCAACTCGGAGGAGCCAAGGCATAGTTGGTGGGAACCGAAGAGCAATCCACAGCCCTGGAACCGACAGTGAAGATTCACCCAGGGGTGCCACCAGTTTTTTTTTTTTAATTTACAGAATTATGATTTGTAGTGCTTGAAGGTAAGCTGCTGCTGCGAGACATACTTTATAACTGAAGACTAACATCTTGGAAAAGAAGTTAAGATCTGATATTGATATTACCAAAGGATTATTATTATTTTTTGCTTTGCCTCTGCTTGTTTAATACTTAGTGACTGAGACCGCTATAACAACAATAACCGGTGCTTACGCTCTTTTTGGGGAATCTAACTAATTTAAATCGAATTTTTCTTTCCTTAAAAAACTGATATCATGCTATCTAAAAACTCTTGCCATGGAGGAGAATTATTACTTTAATTTAATCTGTTTCCTAAACATTTATTTTTCCTTTTTTTTTCTTCCTTTTTTTGTAAGTCTTGTTCGCTTCATTTTACTAGCTAAAGGACAATCTAATTTAACTTTGGGAGATGCTGCGTTGCTTCAAATTGAGATTATACACCAATCTACTCAAGCTTATTAAAGTTACTAATCTATATAGTCAGCCCTGTTTCTAGACAGTTATGAATGATGTTTACCTTTTGAATCCACATCTGTGACCTTGGATCGTCTGGAGTTGGCAGTGACCTTGGAGGAACTCTGGGATTGTATCTTTGGATGTGGAAAGAAGGAGAGGTTTGAGATAATGCTGAGACAAAGTGGTAAGCCTCGCGAGATACAATTTAGGACTCAGGAGCAGACAAGAGGTGGAAGAAGGTGGCTAGAGTTGGCCTGGGAAAAGACAGTCTACAGATAGAAGATAATAGATAACAACGGAAAAGGGGAGAGAGCGGTCACCAGAAGTACATAGAAAATTATAGAGCAACGAAAGACAAGACTGGTAGACTGGCCCATAGACAATTATAGAGCAATGAAAATTATAGAGCAATGAAAGTCAAGACTGGAAGGACCTGAGGAGAATATTTGTGATGGAAATAATATGAAAGAATATGAATTAAGATGGAGAGTGAGTAAATTGATAATCTAATCAGTGGAAGGCTCTGCTATATTTGTTAGGAGTGTTTACACTCTTCAATTTGGATATTAAGGTTGTAGACAGGTGAGAATTATTATTGTGCTTGTGAAGGGGGGTTCTCTCTTGTTTAATTTTTTAATTTCCCCCCCCCTTCTTCTTGATCTTGGCAGTTCCCAGACTGATATTGTTGTTCTTAGATTGGTATAAAAACAAAATGCAACAAGAAAAGGGAGATAGAATGACCTCCAGATCTCATGCCAAGAAAACAAGTTCTCAGTCTCAATCTCAATCCCAATCTCAAAGAAGGCCTTCAATGGAAAAAATTAAAGTTCCGGATATAACTCAAATTATTTTGGAAAAAATAGATTCGCTAGCTTTGAACTTTACCAAACAATTAAATGATTTTAAGAAAGAAATAAAGCAGGAGATCCAGGATGATTTGAGACAAATTAATCAATCAGTAGACAAATTATTGGTGGAAATGCAAGCTACAAAAAAAAAAAAAAAGGTAGAAATACTGGAATTCAGAAATGATAAAATTGAGTCTGATTTGGCAAAAATAGAATTAAAAAGAGAAGCCGACCAGGATGAAAAGGCCATTTGGGAACTGAGAATGAGAGAGAGGGCAATTAAGATACGTGGATTGGCCGAGGAAAAAAATGAAAATTTGATAGAACAAATTATTCCAAAGATTGCGGCCTTCCTAGAAAAATAAAGTGTAAATTTTGACTATGAAATCGATAAATTGTATCGAATTAACTCTGTTGTGGCAAAACAAAAAGGCCTCCCAAGGGATGTTGCAGTTCATTTTGTGAGAAAGCAAATCCGGGATTCATTTTTGCGTAAGCATAGCAAAACGCCCTTTTCCCTTGAGGGAGTAGAGCTAAAAGTTTTGAAAGATGTACTGGCTAGATTGCTCCATAGGAGGAGGGAGTATGCTTCTTTGACTGCACATCTGAGAAGGGAAAAAATTCAGTATAGATGGGAGGTGCCAGAGGGTATATCCTTCTGGTGGAACAAGAAGAAAGTTAGATTGACATCCCCTGAACAAGCCAATAAATTTGTTAGACAATGATTCGGGAGGAGGGCCTCCAAAGATCAGAATAAAGATGACTTGAAAAGTGACGTCCCAAATGAACAGAAGCAAAAGATAATTGATGTTGGTCAAGGTGCAACGGCCCCACTTACCTTAATGGTAAGATTAAGTGGTGAGGAGCAAGAAGAAGATGAATTGGATACTGAAAGTGGGGGAGGAGAAGGCTTGTCTATTGAGGATGAGGAAATTAAAAGTAATTGTGATATTGAAAAGGAGACCTTAAGACATGCCAGTTATGAAGGAATTTACACTCTGGGCTTAACATCACCCTTAGTTCTTGGTACTGAAGAATTCTTTGATAATTAAAAAGAGTTTTGATATTTAATGGTTAAGCAATGTTTGAAAGAAATAAGATGGGTCTGACTAAAGTTCTAAAAATTTGTTCTTTAAATGTTCAGGGTATGAATACACCCCCAAAAAGGAAGAAGATATTCCATTTTCTACAAAAATTAAACGTAGATGTGTGTTGTCTCCAAGAGACTAGAATAAGAAAAAAAGAAGAAAAACACCTGAGATGTGTAAAATTAGGTAATATTTTTGTGGCAGCTGCCAAGTCAAAAAAGAAAGGGGTTGCAATTTATGTTAATTCAAAATACGATGCAAAATTGATAAATGAAGACCCAGAAGGAAACTTTGTAATGATTGAAATGAATGTAGAGAATAAGAAATTTTTAATTATGTCAATATATGGCCCATTAGAGAATAAAGGGCGATTTTATAAAAAATTGTGTGAAAGTGTGACGAGTTTAAATTATGAGGATATGATCATGGTTGGTGATTTCAATGGAGTCGTAAATCCCGAATGGGATTGGAAATCTGGAAAATTAATAAAGAAGAACCAAGGTAAACTCCCCAGGGAATTTTTTGACTTGACAGATCTTGCTAGATTATGTGATGCATGGAGATTCATAAATGAGAAAGACAAGGATTATACATTTTACTCAAATCGCCATCACTCATGGTCAAGGATTGACATGATTTGGGTATCAAGACATTTGATTACTAATATTGTGAAAATTACTTCCCTTCCAAGATTATGGTCAGATCATAATCCGATGTTAATCCATTTACAATTAGGACCTAGACAGTACAATTGGAGGTTTAACCCAAAAATACTAGAGGACGAAAAAATTATGAATGAAATGAAAACACATATAACTAATTATTTCAAAGAAAATTTAAATAAAGATATTCCTATTCATTTAGTATGGGATGCCTCCAAGGCTGTGATAAGGGGTTACTTAATTCAAAAGGCGGTGGAATGGAAAAAAAAGAAGCTGGGAAAAGAGGAGCAATTAAAACAACAACAAAAAAAAGTTGAAGATTTATTAAAATTAAACCCAGGTGATTTACAATGCATAAATGATTGTAATTTTTTTAAAAATCAGCTATCTAACTTGCATATGGAAGAAATAGAAAGGAAAATTAAATGGGTTAAACATAAATATTTTGTAGACGCAAATAAACCCGGGAAACTATTAGCGTATGTGTTGCGTAAGGAAAGGGCAAAAAGATCTATAACAAAAATTAGAGAGGGATCTATAATTACTACCGAGGGCAAACGGATACAAAATTTTTTTGTAAGATACTTTGCCAAGTTATATAAAGAGTCTAGATTAGACTTAAAATGGATTTATCAATATTTGGATAATGCGGCCCTTTTTAAAATAACTAGAGACCAGAGAGAGATGTTAAATGCACTAATAAAAAAGGAAGAACTAATTAAGGCAATAAGGAAAGCTGAATTACAAAAAGCTCCAGGCCCTGATGGGTTTACTAATGAATATTATAAACTATTTGAAGAACAGCTTCTAACTCCTCTATTAGAAACAATGAATAGTATAAAGGAGGGTCAGCTACCCCAAACATGGAAGTCAGCAAATATTACGTTAATATTAAAAGAAGATAAGGATGAATTAGATCCTAAAAGTTATAGACCAATTTCATTACTTAATACTGATTACAAACTATTTGCTACAATTTTGGCTGCAAGATTAAAAGAAGTATTAGATAATTGGATACACGCAGACCAAAATGGCTTTCTCACGGGTAGAAAAACAAAGCAAAATTTTAGGGTGTTATTAAATATAATTGAATTTCATGAAAAAATTTTGTTTAAAAAATTAGCTTTGTTTTTTCTAGACGCTGAGAAAGCCTTTGACAATATAAATTGGACTTTCATGTTTGGGGTTTTAGAAAAGATTGATATTGGTAACACTTTTTAAAAATGGGTCCTAAAAATATATGATAAACAAGAAGCGTGTATTTTAGTTAATGGTGAAACATCCACATCATTTAAAATAACTAAAGGGGTCTGTCAAGGTTGCCCCTTAGCCCCATTACTATTTATTCTAACACTAGAATTACTTTTAAATAAAATTAGAGGAAACAAACGGATTCAGGATGTCAAAGTCAAGAATGATACTTATAAGTTGTGTGCTTAAGCTGATGATCTGGCCTTGATTATTTCTAACCCTACTGAAGCTATGAAGGACATGATGGAAACTTTAAATGAATATGGAAAAGTGTTGGGATATAAAATTAATCGACAAAAAACTGTTATGATGTTGGCAAATATACCAAAAAAAGAGAGGAAGAAATTATATTAAAGGTAACTGGTTTTCAAAAAACAAATAAAGTTAAATATTTGGGCATATATTTAACACTAAAAATGTTGAATTATTTAAAAATAATTATGAAAAAGCCTGGAAAGAGGTGAAGGAGAAGTTTAAAAAATGGAATAAATTGACTTTATCATGGTTGGGAAGGATAGCAGCCATAAAAATGGCTGTCCTTCCCAAAATGATATTTTATTTCCAAAATATCCCTATTATATTAAATGAAAAACTGTTTCAAAATTGGCAAAAAGACATAAGCAAATTTATATGGAAAGATAAGAAACCAAGGGTTAAGATGAAAATCATGCATGACTCAATAAATAGAGGTGGATTGGCAGTTCCAAATTTAAAATGGTATTTTGAGGCATGCGCCTTGGAATGGATCTATGATTGGATTATATTAAAAAAATTTAGGATGTTAAACCTGGAAGGAATAGATTTTCAGTATGGGTTTCACGCTTATCTTTTCTATGGTAAAGAGGAGGTTGATAGTAATTTCAGGAATCATTATTTATGTAAAGCCCTAATAAGAGTTTGGAAACAATATAAGAAGAATTGGTGCACCAGAATTCCATTCTGGGCTTCTCCTGCGGAAGCCTTTCTGAAAAAAGAAATTTATAATTATGATAGCTGGCTCCGTTATATAGATCTAGTTGAATTTGATGAAGGGCCTCCATCTGCATCAGCTGTTTGAGCTGCAGTAGCAGCGTCTGTGGCACTTCTGGGCAGCCAGGAGAGTGGGAGAGAGCTGGGAGAGAGAGAGACAGCGGTGGAGCCTTTAAAAGATCATTTGCTCACTGCATCCTCCCTCCATCTGCATCAGCTGTTTGAGCTGCAGTAGCAGTGTCTGTGGCACTTCTGGGCAGCCAGGAGAGTGGGAGAGAGCTGGGAGAGAGAGAGAGAGCAGCGGAGCCTTTTAAAGTCCTTTCATTGGCAGTGGGTACCTAAACAGCAGGAGCAGCAACTGTAGCATTTTTTCTGCCTCTGTTCATCTAACATAGTCTGGTTTGCTTCTGAGGAAATCACCGCCTGTGGCACCTGGAACAGAAGAGAGGAATACAGTTGCCGGATCTCAGGGACCCTGAGTCTCTAGTTTTTGTGCATCACTTCCAGGAGGGAGACGAGGGTGCAAATTCTCCATTTGATGAGCTCAGCTCCGGCCTTTTGCTGCCTCCGCAAGAAATCCTCGGCCAGGGAGGACGAGCAGCGCAACAGCAGCAGCAGCAACAGCTCAGCCAGGCCCAGTCGGAGACCTGCAGGGAGGCGGTGCCTGTAGAGAGGCGGCATAAAATGCCGCCGAGGAGTCCTCTGGACGGAGGACGAGCAGCGCAACAGCAGCAGCAGCAACAGCTCAGCCAGGCCCAGTCGGGGACCTGCAGGGAAGCGGTGCCTGTAGCGAGGCGGCAGAGGACGAACAGTGCAACAGCAGCAGCATTAATTGCATAACCAGGACTTCTTGGATGAAATAAGTGGGGGTGAGAAGAAACTGACCTGTCTCCCTACATATCCTAAATATACAATTGTGCTGGGAGATATTTTGTGACTTTAAATTTTCCCCGAAGCTGTAGTGTAGCCAGTGTAGGAAGCAATAAATAATATTGGGCCGTGGGGTTGGTTGCTTATATATCTCCTTAGTTTATAAAGCGGGTGGAGTAGAGGGACTAGAATCTCTACAGGGGCTTGGTGCACCCTTCCCTAGTCTAAAACGGAAGATAAAGCTTCAGTGATAGACAGGGGGGGGGGGGACAAAGCCTCAGTAATAGATAAAGAAGGGAGTAACATAAAGTGGAAGGAAAATGGAGGAGCAAATAAATTTACAAGAAACCCAAGATAGGACAAAAAACAGCACAGTGTTAGAAAGTCCAACAAAAGAATTAAAAAAAGACCTGATAGGTGAATTTCAAAAACTAAGAGAGGATATTAGAGCGGAAATAAGAGCGGAAATAAGATCAGAAATTAAAGAATGGAAAGAAGAGATGATAGCAGATTTTCAGAAGGAAATAGCAGAATTTAAGGATTATTTCCAACTAATCACAACAGAAATAAAAGGATTACAGGCTAAAATAACCAAAACTGAAGACAGAACTGTGAAGATTGAAAAAAAAAATCAAATGCAATGGAAAAATCACAAATTCAAGACAGGAAATATATAACATCTGTGGATTTAAGACTTAAAGATAAGGCATTAAAAATACGGGGTCTTAGAGAACAGTTTAATGAAAATATAGCTGAAAGAGTGATACCAGGTTTAGCACAACTTATTGATTGGTCTGTGGAGCAGCTGGATTTGGAAGTAGACAAGATACATAGGCTTAACTCCTGGGTGGCAACAGAAAAAAGATTACCTAGAGATATTATAATATACTTTGTAAGAGGCAAGTTAGAGATCTGATCTTAGCAACAAATTTGGAAAAAAAGTGTTACATAGATAACCAAGAGGTACAAATCTTTAAGGATATCCCTCCACAAATCCTTCAAAAAAGAAAAGAATATCAAGACCTTGTAAGGTTCTTAAAACGGGAAAGCATAACTTACAGGTGGGGTAGAATAGAAGGTGTAATATTCTCATTAGGGAAAAGGAAATATGTGATAGATTCTATTAAGAAAGCAGAAGAGTTTTTGGCTAAACATTCAACAGCTCCTAAGTACCCTCAAAAGGGAGAGGAAGACTCACTAATAAAACAGCCAATTCAAGAAAATAGACAAAAGGATATATTAAAAGAACAGAATAATGAAAAGAAACAAGGAATAACAGAAATGAGAAGAAAGAGCTTTAAAGATAAGAGGAAATCCGCCCATTCAGACATAGACAAAACAGACACTTAGGATGAAGACAACCCCATCGGAGACTTAGATAGTTTAACAAATGATGGTGCAATAGGAGGTACAGAAGTATTGGGCGAGTTATGGAAAAAAGAACAGGGGAAAAGGACAATAACGAAAGCTTGGATGATGATGTTCCCTTAGAGGAAAAAAAAGAAAGAAAGGGAAGTTAAAAAGGAATAACAGACAGGTCATTATTAATACTAGAGTAAGAAGAGGAAAAAGACTCACTCACAGATAAGGTCAAAGTAAGCTTACCAAAAAATAAACAATGACAATTAAATTCATGACGTGGAATGTTAATGGGTTAAACGCTAAATACAAAAGGGAGAAAATATTCCAATATTTGCAAAAACAAAAATTGGATATTATATGTCTCCAAGAAACACATATAATAAACAGAGAGGTACAGACGCTTGTAAATAAAAAGTTAGGTAAGTGTTTCACAGCTCTAAGTCCTAATCATAGACAGAAAGGTGTGGTAACTTATGTGAAGGATATGATAAAAGCAAAAGAAATATTTAAAGATAAAAGAGGTAGGTATATAGCGTTGGAAATAGAAATAGAAAATGAGAAAATATTATTAATTAACATATATGTCCCACAAGAAAATAAGTCTCTTTTTTTCAAAAAACTTAAAAAGAAGGTTAGAGGATATAATTATGACAAATTTATCTTAGCAGGGGACTGGAACGGTGTTGTAAACCCATTAGAAGACAGATCTGAATATAAGGGGGAACAACAGGGGAAACATCCAAATTGAGCATTTAAACTAATCAAGGAATGTGATCTAGTAGATTTATGAAGGGTTTTCCACAAAGGACTTAAACATTACACTTATTATTCAAGGAAATACAAGACGTGGTCCAGAATTGATCTAATAGTTGCGTCAAAAATAATTAATACTAAAATTACAGATATTAAAATACTTCCAAGAATCTTCTTGGACCATTGCCCTTTAACAATTTCCTTTGTCTCAAAAAAAAAAAAAAAAAAAAAGAATTCTCTTGGAGATTAAAAGACTCAATATTAGCGGATGAGATGATTGTGAAAAAGATTAAGAAAGAAATTGGGTATTTTTTTCAAGATAACTTAAACAAAGGTACACCTAACCATATAGTATGGGATGCCTGTAAAGCAGTGGTAAGGGGGCTACTGATACAACAAGAAAAAAGGAAATTATATGTGAAACTAAAAGAAGAAAAAGAAATAACATCACAATTAGAGATATTAGAAAAACAACATAAATTAAAACCAAATAATACAAAATTAAACTTACAAATTCAGGATATTAAGAATCAAATTAATCAACTTGCTATGACAGAAATCAAAAATAAAATAAAATTTGTGAAACATTATCATTTTGAGAATGCCAATAAAGTAGGGAGATGGCTTTCCTATAAACTGAAAAAACAAAAGGAAAAAAAATATAATTTTAAGTCTCAGAAAGGAGGGCAGAGAATACACACTACAAGAAGATATAAAAAAAGTTGCTCATGAATTCTATGAAAACCTATTCATGACAAATAAAGTTCTGCCAGAAGAAAAAAAAGGAAACATAGATTACTTAAAAAATGTGCAAATACCACAATTAACAGACCAAGATATAAAGAATCTAAATAGAAATATAACTATGGCAGAGATTGACCAAGCAATACTTAATCTTAAAGACAATAAGGCACCGGGTCCTGATGGACTAACAGCAAAATTTTATAAAACATTTAGAGAAGAAATAACAGGGATGTTATATACTGTGATGCAGGAGATAGATCAAGGGAACTATCCAGATTCATGGAGACAATCAAACACAATACTAATTCACAAAGAAGATAGAGATCCTTCTGACATTGCTAATTACCGGCCAATTGCATTATTAAACATAGATTATAAAATATATGCCTCTATCCTAGCTAACAGATTGAAAAAAGTTTTATCGTCTAACATACATGAAGACTAAGCTGGTTTCTTACCAAAAAGATACATTAAGGATAATGTCAGGATTGTAATAAACATTTTGCAATACTATGATATCTATAAATCAAAAAAACTAGGAATGCTTTTTCTATATTTGGAAAAAGCATTCTATAATGTGGATTGGGATTTTATGTTGGATGTGTTACGAAAAATTGGTATCTCCGGTAATTTTCTGGATAGGATTTCTCAAATTTATAAAATGCAGAGAACACAATTAATTATCAATGGGGAAAAAAAACAGAAAACTGCCAAATTAGAAAAGGAACCAGACAGGGATGCCCTTTATCTCCTTTACTTTTTATTATTATAATGGAAGTTTTGAATATTAAAATAAGGAAAGATAGCAAAATTATTTCCCCTGAAATTAAAAAATTCAAATACAGCCTACAAGCGTACGCAGATGATGTAGTGATATTTTTAGAAAATCCATCAAAAAGTATAAAATATTTGGAAGGAGTTTTGGAAGATTTTGGGAGGATGGCAGGTCTGAAAATTAATAAAAATAAAAGCGGATTATTATTAATAAACTGTGATAGTAAAGAAGAGGAAAAGATTAAAAGAGAAACCAATTTCCAAATAAATAAAATGAAATATTTAGGAATTACAATAACAAAAAACATTGCAGATTTATACAAAACAACTATGAATTAACGTGGAATAAGATAAAAGAAGAACTTAAATCATGGGATAAATCTCAACTGTCACTGCTTGGCAGAATAGCAACAATAAAAATGATAGTTCTCCCTAAAATGATATATTTATTTCAAGCTTTATCTATCTTATTAAAAGATAAGAAACTCTTTTATAGATGGAAAAAAGACATCTCTGAGTTCATTTGGCATGGAAGAAAGGCTAGAATTAAACTTTCCACCTTAGAAGATAAGAAAGAGAGATGGGGAGCTGCTCTTCCTAATTTAGAACTATATTACAATGCATGTGTACTTTTATGGGCTATGGATTGGATTGTTCTTCAAAATTCCAAATTATTAGCTCTAGAAGGAATAAATATGCAGAAGGGTTGGCATTACTATCTCTGTTATGGAGATGCTAAAACTGATAAAAACTTTGACTCCCATAGAATAAGGAAAACTATATTGAAAATTTGGGGAAAGTATAAAAAAATCTGGGGTACCAAATTACCAAGTTGGACATCCCCCCAAAATGCCTATCAGAATAAGGAAGCTTCGATCATGGAAAACAGATTGTCGTATGAAAAACTCTTAGTTAAAGACAAAGAACGGTATAGATTAAAATCAAGAGAACAGCTATTGCAGGAGGGTATAGAGGTTAATTGGTTAAAATATATACAAATTAAACAAGATTATAAGAAAGATAAAGAAACTTATGGTATTGATATGGGAATTTCAGGATTTGGGAAAATTGCAAGAGAGAAAGATCAACATGGGATAAAAAACTATACAATCTGTTATTAGATTTGGAATTGGAAAAAGATCTGGTTAAAAATAGTATGATTAAGTGGATGCAAGACACTGGTACTCAAATTCCACTACAAGCATGGGAAAGGCCTGGAAGGATTCTAGTAAATTTTCAAGATGTAATACATTGAAGGAGAATTTCTTTAAAATTCTACATAGATGGTATTTTACCCCCTCAAGATTAGCAAAAATGAATATCATTAGAAATAATAAATGTTGGAAATGCAAAAAAGAAGTGGGGACTTCATACCACATGTGGTGGTCATGTGAAAAAGCATCTGGTTTTTGGGAAATAATTCAAAAGGAGATGGGAAAGATACTGCAGATAAATATACCTTTAAAACCTGAACTATTTTTGTTAAATATTCTGGATATGATTGATATCAATTTAAGTCAGGATTGTAAAAGCGTTATTCTATACATGATTACAGCTGCTAGGCTGATTTATGCAAAGCACTGGAAATTAGAAACTACACCGACTTTAAATATGTGGAAAATGAAAATGAAAGAATTAGCTATAATGGATTGTTTATCGATGTACATATCAGGAAAATCAGATCAAGATTATAAAAAGAAATGGGAAGGGATATTAAAAAAAAGGGAGACGAGAATTGTTCTAAAGTAAAGAAATACTATTATAATTGTAGCTGATATACATACTAAGATTTCTCTTTCTGAAACTCAGTATATAAATAATTATAATTTGGGATACCTATACATATATAAAAAGATATCTTTACAACCTTTCTTTATCTTGGTTATATTAGGAAAATGGGATTCTGAACTTAGTAATATTTGGCATAAAAGGTGGAGTGAATAATAGGATATGTAATGAATGTTGCTCTCTTCATGAATAATATGTATATTATGATTGAATATGCTGGGGATGCTAAAAATGATAATATCCATTTTTATTTAAGCATGTATGAAAAATATTAAACTCAATAAAAATAATTTAATAAAAGAATTTGATGAAGGGAAAAATATAAAGGGAATAAAGTCGCAAGCAGCTCTAATAGAATCTGGAGTGAGTATAAATTGGTTTATGTACAGACAATTAAATGAAAGATTTAAAATGGAGAAGAAAAATGTTGGAATTAGTTTGTCATATTTAGAATTTGAGAAAATAATTAAATCGGATCCTAAAAAATTAATTGCCAAATTCTATAATTTGATTAAAAATTGGGAGCTGGAAGATGAGATAATTAAAGAATATATGATTAAATGGGCAATCGATCTGAACCAAAATATACAACTTGAGCAATAGGAGAAATTATGGAAAACAATTATTAACTTTACTCCCAATATAGATATAAGAGAAAATTGTTATAAATCTATTTTTAGATGGTATTGGACCCCGCTTAGATTATCAAAAATATTTGAAGATGTAAATCCCAGATGTTGGAAATGTGAATCGGCCCAAGGTAGTTATATGCATATTTGGTGGAATTGCCCAAAGGCAATCAAATATTGGAAAATGATACATCATGAAATTAAAAAGATTTTTGGTTTGCAAGGTCGCCCGGACCCAAAATTGTATCTTTTAAACATTGCTGACAATAAAGAGGTGAATGTTAGGGAAAGGAAAATTTTATTTTTGTTAATTGTTGCAGCAAGAATAATATATGCCAGATATTGGAATCAGAAAGAAATCCCCTCTCTTTGGGAATGGAGATCAAAGGTGATGGACATTCAAGAAATGGATAAATTATCTTTTATGATTAATGACAAGAGTATAAAGAACTTTAATGTAAGTTGGGAATCATGGTATCAGTATATAAGAAGGAAGGACTAGATCATATTAAAATGTAGTCATTTGGACATAAGGTCTAGGAGCTGTAGCTCTTAAGGTTATTTTCCCCTTTTCCCCCCTTTTCTGTTTTATATTTGGTATGAAGTAATCAACTAGATGATAAAGAGAATTTTGAAATATATATGAGGGGATTTTAAATCTCCTTTGGTAAGATTATCTGGTGAATATTGAAAGTTTCGGATGTAGAATATATAAATAAGAAAGAGATAAGATAAAATAGTTATATCATTGTAATATAGGTTTCTGTGAAAGTTCTCTAGAAGCAGTAGCAAGTATATTTTATGGTTGCTTGTATTGTATTGTTTGTATTGTCATGTACTGTATTGTCAGGTGTTTTGTTATGTCTTGTTATGTATGTTTCTTTTTATAATTTAATAAAAAATTAAAAAACAACAACAATAGGTGTTTCGTATTGCTTCTGAATGATGGAAAAGAATCTCCTTGCCTTTGCCAAAACAATCAGTGGGATTTACATAAGTGTTAACTTTTTGTTGTTGTTGTTAACTGCCCTCGAGTCAATCTCGACTCATGGCAACCCTATGGATGAGACATCTCCAAGACCCTCCATCCTTCACTGCTCTGCTTAATTCCTGCAACTCCTTAATACCCATGACCACCTTAATAGAGTCCATCCATCTAACATGTGGCCTTCCTCTCTTCCTACTTCCCTCCACCTTTCCCCAGCATTATTGTTTTTTTCAAAGACTCCTCTCTTCTCATTTTGTGTCCAAAGTACGACAGCTTCAGTTTGGTCATCTTGTCTTCTAGGGAGGTTTCTGGCTTAATCTGCTCTAGGATCCATTTGTTTGTTCTTTTGGCTGTCCCTGGGAACCTTAGCACTCTTCTCCAGTGCCACATCTCAAATGCATTTATTTTCTTCCTATCATGTTTCTTAATTGTCCAGTTCTCACATCCATACATGGTAATAGGGAATACAATAGTTTGTATGATTCTAACTTTTGTTCTGAGTTGTATATCTGTGCATTTTATCAACTGATTCAGTGGGTTTACTCAAGGTGAGACTAGTTATCAGATTTAGGCCATAGTTCCCAGATCACTATGCCAAGGTGAGGAACTTTATGCAATGAAAGCTGGAGGGGCCTATATTGTGCTCAGCTAGTGCAGCAAGGGGAGGCACTGGCATCAAAATGAAGTCTTCATGCATGATTTGTGAAGACATCTTGCATGATTTGGCATGGTTACTGTGCCAGGTCACATGACAAAGTACCATGTGATTTGGAGTCTCACAAATCTTCAAATGGCATTTTGCCAGGCCATATAGAGGCCTGACCACAAGGTTGCTGATTAGTGGGTCTATTCAAAGTGAGACTAGCAACTAGATTTAGGCCATGGTTCCCACACCACTTTGCCATGGTGATGTACCTTACCCAGTGAACACACAATGGGAGTCTTCTCCCACATGCTATGTTCAGCTGCTGTGTGAGATTGCAGTGCACAATCATAATATGAAATGCAGAATGTTGCATTACTAAAAAGATGCCATTCAATAGAACAATATATACGTTTAAATATAGGATTTATATTGTCCACAGAGTATTGTAGGTAGGAATAGATATGGAAAGCATGTTTTTCAATAATTAAACATTGTTGGGGTAGTTTGACAATTCACAGAGTAGTTGCCACCACATTCAGTGCTTGCTTTGACAAGCTGCTGGGGGCTGCTCCCATCATTCCTCACCATTGGTCAAGTTGGCTGAGTCGATTAGAACTGGAGGCCAACCACATGTGGAGGGCCATAGTTTCTCCCAGCCTTATTAGAAAGAATGTTGAATCTTCCCTCTTGTCTGCATCTGTTATCTGGGGGCAAAGAGATCTTTGTCTTTGTTGGCAAGGTGGGGTTTCCATGCCACAGCCTAGTTATGATGTGTGTAAAGTTGTGCACATATATCTAGCTGATGGATTGGGAGATGGTAGTGTAGGTGCCTATTTTGTGTCTTATACTGACAAGCCTAACTGTTGTAAAGAGGATAGATTCAGAGATATAGCCATATTTGTTTGGAATATCAGTATATGAAGGGATCTTGTAGCACCTTTGAGACTAAAAGAAGTTGTAGCAAAAGCTTTGTAATGATGTAAGCTGCCCTGATTGGGTATCCATTGGGCAGGGTATAAATAAAATTTTATTATTATATTATTATTTCAGAGATGTGGGACATTACTTCATGTGGATTTTAAACCATGATTACACCAGTTTACTCCATGCATCAGAGGAAGCAGACTATGGGAGGATGCAGACGGGCGGCCATGGGCTGCCCTGGGAAGCAGCGGATTGGGGCCGAAGCTGCCCCATGCCTCAGCCCCAATCCTCCCTTTCGCCACCTGGGAAAGCCGCGAAAGGGGCTTCTGCAAGCCGCGAAAGGGGCGCCGCAAGAGGCGTCGTGTGCCTCTTCGGCGTCTCTTCCGGATCAGTGTGCCCGGACACTGAGCCGGAAGGACGTCATAGGAGCATCCATGGTGTGGAAGGGCCGGCGCTCCGATGATGTTCTCAGGAAGGGGATGCCCAGTGTCCGGCTGTCCCTCCCCTTCCTTGGCTTGAAGATGGCGCAAAGTGCTGTCTGCAAAGTCCCTATGTCTATGAAAGTTAATGCTGCAAATTCTTTGCTCAGAATAGGCCTTTGCAGACTGTTAGAAATAAGGCAAACTGAGTCCACTTTGGGCCTCTGCACACGGGCCTTTTGTGGCGTGTTGGAGGCAGGGAAGGGGAGGGGCAGCCACATGCCAGCCGCCCCAACCCCTCCCTGAAGACATCCTGACGTAATGTGCCCTTACGCACAGTGCGTGGCATCAGGATGTCCTCCGTGCATAGTGTCCTCACGCGCTATGCCGGAATGGCCAGAGAAGAGCCGCGCAGCGACTCTTGGGACTGCCTTTTACTGCCGCTAATAGGAGCGGCATTTTGCCACTCTTTTAAGAGAATCGGGGCCACTGTGTGTGCTAGCAGTGGCCCCGATCCTCTGCTTCCCAGGTGCTAGCAGATGCCACACTTGGCTATACATTGTGTGAAGAAGTACTTTCTTTTGCCTTTGGGATAAAATTCAGAGACATAGGAGCTTATCACATGAGTGGGGTTCTGAGAAAAAATGGCATTTAAACTGAAAAAAAAATCTGCAAAACAGATTTTTTTTCAGATGACGTCTGAGATTAATCCACACAGAAAGTGGGAAAAAAACTGCAAAAGTGGGTTTATTTTCAGATGACATTGGGGCTAATGAGCAATAATGCGACATTAACCTGGGCAGAAAGGCAACAAAACACTTCTTTTTACTTTCAGGATTTTCCAAAAGTAAAAAGAAGTGCGTTTTGTTGCCTTTCTGTCTGGGTTAATGTTGCGTTATTGATCATTGTCTGAAAATCAACCTGCTTTTGTGGGTTTTTTCTGGGATTTTAAATCCCATTTCTGCATGGAATTTGGAGACTTTAGTTTCAAAGGTGCTGCAAGATCCCTTTGTATGATCCAAAGAATGCAGTGTGGTGGATAACATCGTGCCATAGCACTGTAGATTACAATGCCTGAAAGGAAAATAAAACTGGCTCTCCTAGCTCTTTTAATCAACCAGATAAAAACTAGGTAATCTGCCTAAATACCCTAAAGACACCAGATTTCATCTGATCTCAGAACTAAAAAGGGAAGCTGTCAAGGAATGCCAGATGCTGTAGGCTATATTCAAAGGAATGCAATGGCATAGCATCCCTGAATATTCCTTATCTGAGAAAACCCTAAGAAGTTCATGGGGTCATCATAAGTCAAGAGGACCTGAAAGCATACACATACAAATTAATCAGCTTTTAAGAAAATCCAAATGACTGATAGCTTTTTAAAATTACACTTTTATGTTTTTCATTTATTAATGATATAGCAATTAGACCTTGGACAAATCACATTCTCTCAGCTTCAGAGGAAGGCAACCCCCCTCTGGATTAATCCTTACCAAGAAAACAATGTGGTAGGTTCTCTTTTTTTGAATTAAATTTTATTCAATATAAAATCATATATACTCATTAATACATTCATTCACACCTCATAAATCCACACATTCCTATTATACCAATCCCACCACCCCACCACCCTGCTTACTTACTTATTAATATATATCACACATTAATTATATCCCCTCCACCCACACAATAAAATAAACTTCAACTTTCTTTCATTCTTTCTTTCATTTCATCACTTTCATTTTCTTACATATTCTGCCTTGTAATCTTTAGTCTTCCTTTATCATTTTATTTTGCTGTGGATTTTCATTTTTGTGCCCAAATTTCTTTATTATGCTTTACCTTTTGTGGTATTCCTCCTCCTTCCCCCGCTCTTGATGATTCCGTAGTGTTTACAAAAGATTTTTCCTGCTTTATATGTTTTTTCTTTAATTTTCCATCTCTACCTTATATCATTTTTTTTGTTTTACTACATTCCTTTCCATTCTTCTCTTTTATTAACCTTATTCCCTTTATCTTCTCCATCAGTATATTTCTTTCTCCAGTATTTTACAATTAGATACCAGTCTTCTTCTGCCATTATATTATTCTCTTCATTAATCTTTTTTGAGAGTCTATCTAGCTCTCTCATATCCATTAGTTTCATTGAATCTTTTATCATTGGTATTTGACAAGATTTCCATTTTTGGCCATATAGCAACCTGGCTGCAGTTACTATATATATTATCATTTCCCAGTACTTTCTTTCCATTTCCTTATCTAATACATGCATCATATTTAAAAGATACAATTCCGGATTCATAAAAAAGAATTTCCCCAAAATCTCCATCATTGCCATATGTATATTTTTCCAATAATTTCTAGCTCTCTTACAATTCTACCATATGTGGTAGTATAAACCTTCTTTCTCTTTTCATTTCCAACATCTTGAGTTTAGATCTTTGTAAATCTTGGCTAATTTCTGAGGTGTCAAATGCCACATATATAACATTTGATAATAGTTTTCTTTCAAATTTTGGCATATGGTAAATTTATTTGTTTTATACCAAGATTTTTTCCAGTTCTCTAATTCCAAACAATAATGAAAATTCTGACTCCATTTATCATTGTATATTTTATGGTTTCTTGCTCTTGTTCTCTTTTTAGAAAAAAACTTATGAAATTTTGCTATCTTTTTGCTTGATTTTTTTTAAAAAAATTGTGTCTAATTCTTTTTCTTTAGTTCTATTCCCTCCAACTTTACATCCATTTTAAATCTTTCTGATATCTGTCTATACAAAAACCACTGTACCTGTTTCCCTTCTTTCTCTTCTTCCTTTGATTTTATTTTATATCCACCTTCTTCTTCTTTCTTAATGAGCTGTTCATACGTTAACCAGCTTTCCTCTGTTCCCTTCTGTCTACCAAACAAAGCTTCATGTGGAGATAGCCAGGGGGAGCAATTTGTAATAAATGATTTTTTTACATTTTTGCCAGATATTCAACAAAGCTCTCCTAACACAGTGGCTTTTAGATTCCCTATTTCCCCTCATCTTACCATACCACATATAAGCATGTTCTCCAAATCTTAAATTATGATTTTCTAATTGCAATATACTGTCATTTTTAATGTGACCCATTCCATCAACCATGTTAATCCACATGCATAGTAATACAGTGTAAAGTCTGGCAATCCAAACCCCCTCTTTCCTTCGTATCTGTTAGATTTTTCCATTTTATTCTAGACCTTCTACTTGTCCAAATGAATTTTGTCAGTTCTTTTTCTCCACTTCCCAAAACATTTTTCATTTATAACAATTGGCAAACATTGGAACAAAAACATAAATCTATACAGCACATTCATTTTTATATCGCCATTCTTCCTTATATCGATAATTGTAATTTTGTCCATTTTCTTAAATTCTTATTTATTTCCTTCCATAATTGATTGTAATTATTTTCAAAGAGTTCACTATTTCTTTTTGTAATCTATACCCCAGATATTTACTTTATTTTTTATTTTAAACCCTGAGATTTTGGTCAGCTCTAGCTCTTCTTTTTTGCGAGTGTCATCTTTTCTATATTAACTTTAAATCCCACCACATCTCCAAATTCTTGTATGGATTAAGTAATTCTTTAATATTCCTTAAAGCAGGGGTTGGCAAATTATGGCCCGTGGGTGGGGTCCGCTCCCCCCAAGGCATTTGGACCGGCCCCCGCTGCCCCCACTGCCCCCCCGCTGCACATGCTGCTGCCGTGCGCATCGTGATTGCCATTTTGTTTTCCAAAATGGCAGCCACGACTCATTTGCGCATGTGCAGTACTCCTGCACATGTGCGAGCGAGTCACGGCTGCCATTTTGGAAAAAAAATGGTGGCTGCGACTCATTTGCACATACCCTGAGTACTGCACATGCGCAAACGAGTCATGGCTGCCATTTTGTTTTCCAAAATGGCAGCCGTGACTAGCTCGCACATGTGCAGTACTCTGGAAGCACTGCGCATGCACGAGCAAGCATGCACATCACCATTTCCCCCCCACCACCATTGGCCTGCAGAAGACCAAGGGATCCCCGGCCTGGCCCCAGGTAAGGGGAACTTGCTGACCCTGGCCTTAAAGGGTCTTCTAGAAATATGATCAAGTCATCAGCATATGTTTTTAACTTATAAGATTGATCCCCAAATATTATGACATTATCTATCTCTTGTCCTAAACCCTTTTCTTGTAACCGTTTAACAAATATAGTTTTTTGTAGTTTTTTTGGGCTGTGTAGCCATGTTCTAGAAGAGTTTCTTTCTGATGTTTAGCCCACACAGATGCTGGCAAAACGTCAGAAAGAAACTCTTCTAGAAGATGGCCATACAGCCCCAAAAAACCACAAAAAACTATGGATGCAGGCCATGAAAGCCTTCAACTTCATGTTTAACAAATGTTTCTTTCTTTTCCTATGGGGCATAAATTCTGATAACTAATATATTTAAATTTTCAATTTTAACCTCCAATCCTACATTAAATCCTTCTTCATTTATAAATACCTCTTTGCTATGATAGTTTTTATTTACATAAATTGAGACCCCCTCCCTTTTCACTTACCTATAGACGAAGTGTATAAGGTTCCTAATTTTAAGTTCCTCAGGTATTTCACATCTTTTTTATTTATATGTGTTTCTTACATACATATTATATGTGCCTTTTTTCTATACAATGAAACACATGCTTTCTTTTTACTGAATTTAATCCTTTCAAATTCCAATATAGAATTTTGATGACCATATTTCTTTACAATGCTCTTTTATTCAATCCAATTATCACAAACCACAACACACTCTACTACTGATGAAATCAATACTAGACTTTCTAATGATTCTAAGTCATCTTGTTGTATTTCCTCTTCTTAATCATCTTCATTATCTTCTTCCTCCTCCCCCTCTACTTCTTGTTCTTTTTCTGATGCTGTCTCTCCCTCCTCTGTCACTCTTACACCCTCTACTATCTTTTCTCCTCTGTATCTTAATCACTGATCTGTTTTTACTTCTATGTCTCTGTTTGCCCTTTTTCTTTATCTTAATTTCCTTCTCTAGTTCTCCCTTGTCTGCTTCTCTCTCTTATTCTTTGCTAAATTTCTCATATATCTCTTTTGCTTTTACTACTGTCATTATGCTATATCTTCTTTGTAATTAAATGATATGCCCTCTATCCTTTCCCACTTATATTCTATTCACTTTTTGTCAACAATTGTGTTAGAAATTTATAGTCTTGTTTTTGTTTCAAAATTTATCCTGGTATATCTTTATATATGCTAATATCTTTTTCTTTTTCTTCTATGATTAGTTTGCTGTTATAACTTTCTTGAATTATCTGATCTTTAATTTTCATCCTTACCAAATATACCACCACATCCCATGGTAATTTTCCATGGTATCCCCTTCAATTTAATACACTTCTCTCTATATTTCAGAGCCAATAATTTGTTGTTCTTCTAACTTTTCTCTCTCTCTTGTAATAGTTGATAGTTTTTCCAGATCTTGTGCTTTTTCCTTTAATTCCTTCACATTTTAACCTGTTTTACCTCTATTGATATGCTCTCTATTTTTACTCCTATCTGTCTCTCTTTTTACATCTGTTTTTATCTTTTCTCGAGTATCTTTCAACTCTTGACTCATTTCTAAATTAAATTTTTTGAATTCTAAAAGTTGTCCTATCTGGTTTTCACTTTCAATTGGTCTCTCTGATAATTCTAATGATGGTCTTCTTTGCATCGTTTTTTGTGTTTGTATAATTCCTTCCCCCTGTTTACTCATTTTTTAAAAAATATATTTTTCTGGTTTTTTTCTGTGATTGTCTATTTCCTCTGGTTTTATCTCTTTCTCATTTTTTCCACTTCTACTCTTTTGCTCTCTTGTTAATAACTAATATCTAGACATACAACAAATTTAGACTTATTTCAGTAATATTTATTTTTCTATCACCAACTTACATCAGATCTTTCATTTATACAAAGTAAAAAAGAACCAAAATGTTTCCAAAATTATTTCTATATGGAGGTCAAGAATACTTTTCAATCTTCAATTTTCTAATATAAAAAATTGTTAGAACTTGTGTGAGGATCCCTATCCCTGTGTCTCTTGGTCTCAGACATCCTGGATGTCGTTGGTCAGATCAGTCAACACAAACCCGACCAACGACATCCAGGATGTCTGAGACCAATAAAATTCAACAAAAATTCTAAATATAAACATAAACTTTATCACCTAAATGTTTTCTAACACTCAGATTTCTTTTCCCCCTATTCATACACCCATACACACACCTCTCTATATATCTGTTTACATACACAGATATTTCTATTGCACTTGTTTTATGCTTCTGTACAATTTTCTTTTCTTCCTTATTATAATTTTATCTGTTCATTCCCTTCATGGTCTATATTGCTTTCAACTCCTCACAATTTCCTCTATTGTCCTCTGCATTTTTCTCCGCTTCTCCTTTTTCACTCCTCCACTATCCTCCAGCTCCACCAACTCCTTTGCTATCATCTGCATTTTTCTCCACACCTGTACTCTCTGCTCCCCCACTCTCCACTAACTCTTTTACTGTCCTCCATGTTCTTCTCTGTTCCTCCATTGTCCGCTCTTCTGCTCTCCACCAACTTCTTTATTTTCCTCTGTGTTTTTCCCCTCTTCTCTGGTCTCTGCTCCCCTCTCTCATCCACTCTCTGTCAACTGCTTTATTGTACTTCATGTGTTTCCCCCCTGCTTTTCTGTTCTCTATTCCACTTTTCCACTCTCCACTGAGTCTTTTACTTGCCTTCATGTTCTCCTCCACTCTCCACTCTCCATGGATACCTTTTCTTTCCTCAGCATTTCTCCACTTTCTTCCTGTTCTCCCTGACTGTCTCACTCTTCTGTGTTTTTGTTTGCTCCCCACTCTACGCTTTCTTCTCCACTACTTCTGTCTACCAGCTCCGCCCTTCCTTCTCTTGCTCTTCGCTCTTCTTTCCACACTCTCTTATAGCAACTGGGTCTTTACTCTTTCATAACCTTTAGTATTTTTCCTTTCTCCATTCTCTTCCTCACTCTTCCTTCTCCATGTTTATACTGCACCTTCCATCTCTATCCTTTCTACACTCCTCCCTCTTCTTAAAGTGAGCACTCCATCCACTTCCCAAGCCTTCTTTCCAGGTAGTGATAATTTTTTTACCTATTTTTGTTGTTGTTGTTCTTTAGCCACAACAGTTTTAATTCTTTTAAGTTGAAGTTTAGAATTTAAAAAGGTTGCTGGCTGCCGCTAGGGTCACCCATGCTATAAGTTCTGGTTGGCTAACTGAGCTGGAAATGGTGGCTCTTCAGCTCCTTCAACCCGTCCTGCTTGACAAAATAAAATATTTCCTCTGTCTCAGTGAAGAGTGTTGGAATGAGCCTCCAACAAGCCCCTTTCAGTGCCCTTCTTACCAGAAGAGCTCTTTGTCACAGTTTAGTTGTTTTTCCCCTGAGTTCTCCAGTTCAGACTGTGGTTTGGTTGCTGGTGAAGCAAACCAAGTTGCTAGAATGGTTCTGACACAGCCAAATAATAATTATTTATATTTCCCGCCTCTCCCTACGGATCGAAGCGGGATAACAAGTAATATAAAAATACAAAGCATAATATATATAAAAACCACAACAACAATATCCCCCCCACACAATAAAACCCCATAATCCCTAGGACAAAGTCCTAAAAACCATGTGGTAGGTTCTCTTTAAAGTCACCATAAGTCAGAAACAACTTGAAGGCATGCAACAAGAAAAATATACATCAGCACATGCATTTGTTGTGTAAATCTCTGTTTTCTTTTGTATTCTATTATGGAAACATGTAAGTACCATCTTGTTAATAAGGTCCATTTCAATAATGCTCTCTTAAATGACTTCCTGTGATTCTTGATGTGTTACTGATTATTCTTGAATTATTTTTGCATACATTTTTTTCCCATGTTTTCAGCTAACAAAGGGCCATAACATTTTCTTTGATTCTCCCAGTTTGGGTCCCCTTTTTTGAAAGGGAAAAAAGAGGATTCTACTACTACTTTTAGTCATTATTTTCATGGACTGTGACATTTGGACAATTTATCCAAGTTATGTACTACATCTTCTGTCATCTTTTTTGGCAAGATATTTTTTGGGTTCTGTGAGATGAAGTTTCAAGATGATGATTGTGCTGTTAGCAGAGTTAGTCTGCAACCTCAGGGCCTCAGATAGCAGGTCCTGGCAAGAACACTTTCTAACCTGGCAATCAGTCTCACTTAGACTCTTCACTTGAAATCAAGAGAAGTCATATTTATTATGGAAAATTAATATTTATTATAGGAAGGATATTGTAATATAAAAGATTATAAGTATCTGAGTTTTCTCTAAGATGGACATGCAGGGAGCCATCTTTGCCTCCAATCTTAATGTCTGCTTTATGACCTCACAATTCACTTTTTCATTGCGTAGGTTGGAATTCTGTTGTGATGATGCAGTGACCAAAAACCACCTCTAAACCCACCTAGTAAGCTGTGCAGCATTCTCAAAAGTCAGTTTCTGGGTTGCCAGAGACAGGAGATCAGTGTTGATGCATCCAGCTAATTTCCTTTAATTGGATGTACTTCAAGGGTGTCATCTGCAAGTACACCCCAAGGATGCCCAGAGGTCCCTCCTAGTGCCTGTCATTTTTCATTCCACCACAGGAAAATAGCTGCCACATCTTCGCTGGTCCTCCTGCTCTCTGACAACATAGGAATGGCTGAGGGAGGTGGCATCGGTTACAAGGTGGGTTTGGGGGGCAATATTGGGCAACAAAGGAATATGTAGCAAAACAACAACAACAACAACAACAATGTCTCCTTATGCAGGAACTCAGCCATATAGTTCTGGGTGGCATTGTTCTTAATTAATAGGTTTTTCCCCTTGAAACAATTCAGGATGTGCATGCAGCATAGCATTAATCTGAATGCATTCTTCCAAAGTGCATGGAAACATTCGTTTTCCACAGTAGAATGTAGAATAAGGCTATGACACTAGACATTCTAAATTAGCTCCTATTTATGTGTCATCAAATGAAATTGTTCAAGGGAGTTTTCATTGGAGGGTTGGAACTGCTGGCAAAGCAGGACAATAGAGCAAACAAATAGAATATCCAAGCAGAAGAATTCTTGCCCTATGTACCATAAGCCAAAAAAGGTGCACATTTTGATGGCAGCAGCACCTGCTCACATTTTCTCCTAGGAGTCATTACAATACTAACATCTCAGGCGTAGTGTAAACTTGGTTTCCAGAACCAAAAGGGCTTCAGCCTGATCTGAATTCAGCTTACTCTAGAATCATTATTTGCAGCAAAGCTCCCCCCCCCCACCCCAGAATTTTGATCACATTTTCAATGCAATGTATTTGCATGGAAGCATTTCAAATTGCAGTTGAAGAGTCAATGAAGAGTGGTGGACAACAACAGGAACTTTTGTAAAACAAGAGCAATGACATCTATACTGGCAGAGATTAAGTGGATGGAAGGCAAAATAGCTCACATTGTGCTATGCATCTAATTTGTGCAAACTGTAAGCCCAGGTGACCCTTCAGAATGAGAGGATGAAGACATTTTTGGAGTTGATAGAATCCAACTGTAAGCCTTGTGGCTTCAAAGTCTCAACGAAAGAAGGGCATGAACAGACTGCCAGAAATAATCCAGTTTAAGTCTACTTTAACTGCCCTGGCTCAGTACTAGGGAATCATGGGAACTATAGTTTATTGTGGCATCAGAGCTCTCTGACAGAAAAGGCTCAATGTCACAGAAAAACTACAATTCTCATAATTCCCTAGCATTGAGCCTGGACAGTTAAAGTGGTTTCAAGATGGATTATTTTTGTCAGTCTTTCAGGCCCAAAGTCACTTGACAAGAGTCTGGCTGATCTATTCTGTATACTTTAAAAAGACTCTAATGCAGGTTCTTTAGGCACCAAGAGGATACTTCAAGTAAACATCCAGTGCTGCGGCATGGAGAGAATAAAAAGAATTGATTTACATTAGGTAACACCAATATTGAATTTTGACCATTAATTAAGGTAAATGATATTACCATAACCATCTTGAAATGGCTTTTCTGGCTCAGAATACTCACAAAGCAGATTCCTGTGTTCTGTTTTTTCCCCCAAGAAGAAAAGTAATACAGTAGGGATTTGACTACAAAAAGCATGAATAAAGTGTGTCCTGTGCATTGCATGTATTTCCCAGACCATTTTTGCATCTCTTTGCTCATCCTGGGTCCCATCAATAATGTTCCCTTGTTGAATGTTTCTGTCTCTCTCTCTTAAAAAAAGGTTATTTTTTACTCCTGGAGGCCTAAAGAAAGACACACCCCCTATGAGTCGGGAGGGGTTTCTTGTTGTGCTGGCCAAATAAGGACAGGAGACGCCTGGTTGGTCAGGGCACGCGGGAGAATAAATGCACCTGTGTGCCTTGCCCAATAAGTTTGGATTATAACCAAGTCTCGCAAAGTTTGGGTTCTGCGAGAATTGGGGGCTAAGTTTGTTATTTATAGCTTCGCTGCCACGTGCAGTCAGCCATTTTAAGAGTTGAGACGGAGAGAGTAACATCCCTCCGCTCTATACTTTTGGTGACCCATCCCACCCACCCTTTATAATAGTTTGTTAATATTGCTCTCAGGCTTCGGCTGGTCGCCTTTGGGGGCTGGGAAGGAATTTTTTCCCAGGGTTTCCCCTGGGTTTTTTGCCCTCCCTGAGATTTATGTTTAGTCACCTTTGGGAATGAGTCATAAGTGTTAATTGTTATATCTAATAATTTGTCACAACTGGGGGTCAGGGTCTATGGTTGGAAATTTATAAGTTTTACTGTGGGGCGGGTTATGCCCCCCCCGAATAATTTAATTTGGCTAATCAAAATTGGGAAAGAAAATTGGCAGAAAACAAATCGACAGGAAATGACATAGGCACTTAATGTTTGATGTCATAAAACTACATGACATCATATGATGTAATATGATGTCATTTATGGGGGAGGGGTTTGTTATTTGTTAATTTACTGCCAATTGTTTATTTGCTTTGTCATGTGCGGTGAAGGACCACCCACTGGGTGGATACACCTTCACTTACACACGTGACAAATTGTTATTATTTATTTTTAATTCTAGACCCTAATTCTAGACCCTGTACAGTTAATAAATGTTGTGGCCTGATTTAACCCAAAAGAGGCGTCTTGTGTCCTTTGTGCCAGTGCAATGTTGATTTTGCAATAAAGCTCTCCAAAAGCCCATTTCCTAGAAATCAGAAAGGGACATCCAGCCACTTCATGCTTCAATTTTTAAAGCCACGTGTATATGGTGGGCTGATGGGCTGCAGGGAATGGTCTATTAGCTCTCTGAAGCTTTAGCTGAATTCTAACTTTTCCTTTTTTTGTTTTTGTTTTTTTGTTAACTCCCCTTGAGTCTATCTCGACTCATGGCGACCCTATGGATGAGATGTCTCCAAGACCCTCTGTCCTCCACTGCTCTGCTTAATTCCTGCAACCCCTTAATACCTGTGACCTCCTTAACAGAGTCCATCCATCTAGCATGTGGCCCTCCTCTCTTCTTACTTCCCTCCACCATTCCCAGTATATGAAACATAAATGAATTTTGTGTGTAGACTCAGGTCCCATCTCCAAGATATATCTTTATGTATGTATAGACAAATACAGGTATTTCAAAATCCAAACAATCCAAAATCCAAAAAATAAAATAAAATTCAAAATTTAAAACACTTCTGGTCTTAAGCATTTCAGATAAGGGAGACTAAACCTGTATTGATTTTGTTCTAACGTGGAAGGTTTCTATCTATTCTGCTGTTGTAGAACAGGCTACTGAGTGAAATCTCAGCACCATAGTCCATAGGTTGCTTACTGCCAAAGCCCCCTTCAAATATTTCTGAAATATCATGTTATTACTAGGAAAGACTCAAGGCACGTTATTATATATGATGGGGATTCCAAGATTGTACTCTGCTTCTTGAACCTTGAAAACTGATATATGAAACATGTTATTTGGTGTTTTATCTAAGGTCTTGTCTGCACTGCCCAGGATACTCTAGGGGAAGCCCAGAGTATCCTGGCCACACAGTTGTCCCAACCTGCCATCATTACCTTGGGCTCCATTTCTGCAATGCCATGGATATCTGCATGGGCATCCTGCTGGGCCATCCAGTTCATCTGACACCATGGAGAATCACTCATTTCTTTGGTCAGAACAAGGCACTCACATGCTGGGTACCTCATTTTCATCTCAAAATGACTGACCTGCAGTGGAAGCCGATACACCAGACAACCCAGTGGGATGACCATGAAGACTGCTGTTGTGGTATGAGTGGGGGGCTTTGGATCTTCCTGGATGATCTGGAACAACAATATATTTTTTATTTATTAAGGATGTTAAGTCCCAGTTCTGGTGTGGGATATGCCAGACATCATTCAGACTGCCCACACCAGAACTAGAGTATAAGCCATGCATAAGCTAAACAGGATGATTCCAGAATGTGCAGACAAAATCTTTGTGATTATTTTTTGTGATTGTGATTGATTGAATAAAGCACAATAAAAGTTTTAAAAATACTTCTGAAATATTACACTGATAGTTTGTACTTATGTGGATACAGTGTCCATACTGAGAAAAAGGTGACTTTAGTAGGAAAAAAGAAACTGGGTATGATTGAATCCTATTGTGAGTCATTACATTCTCATGAATGGAAGGATTGCATCTCTTTTTCTATTTATAAGCCATCCAAATGTTTAATAAACTGTAAAGAATTTTGATTTCCCATCTCATTCCTGATTTAATTTTTTCTTTAAGAGCTTTCTAGCTCTGCTTGAAACAAGGCTGAATTTTGTACTGCAGGCTTTTCCCATCTATGGCAATAAAAATACCGAGACACATTCACATATTTTTTATACAAGTTTGTTTGTATTACATTGTGGGGAAGGGGCAATAAAACCTTCATCAATAAAATTCTTATAAGCTTTCACTATAATGTGAACAGAGGTTGCACCTGCAGGCTGGATTGTACATGTTTGGCTTGTTTCTGGCACACATTTCATTTTTGCTATAGCAAGTTTAACTTTAACGAAAGGCATAGGAAAGAATGTTCTTATGTACCAAAAGGAAGTAAAAAAGAATGCAAAGGACCTACATACTTTTCACTTGCTTGATCTACAATCAGTTTAAGTTCTTACTGAGTCTCAAGTCATTCACAATATCTAATACTGCCCCCACTCCTGTGTTCTGAATCTTGTTTTGATCAGGGTCTAACTAACTAGTATTTGGTAAGTGAGAAGATTTATACAGTTTTCTATGAAGCTGGGTAAATGAAGGCAGGGACTGCCTTGGGAACATGATCTGCAGCCTGCAAACAGAAATACTTGTCTGATTCATTATAGGCTTTGGCAATCATAAGTCCTATTCAGAAAAATCTTGTCCATTAGTAGGTCTAATGTGGTCTAATATCCACCCTGCTGTGTTGAGTTTGGATGTCCAGTGTGCTTACACTGCTCCCAAACATATGTCCTGTGTAAATGCATAGAAGCAGGCACCATTTGGAGGAAAACCATGTTGGGACAGAGCTGGGGTGTGGTGTGGGGTGAGACATCCATATTAATCTCTGAAACTAGTAAATATATACACTTATTTCCATAATGTAACTGGAACTACAAATTCTGGCTGCATCTGCAGTGCAGACATAAAGTAGTTCAACACTACTTTAACTGCCATGGCTCGATTTATGTCAATTTATGTCCATCTATGGGATCCTAGGACTTGTGATTTGTTGGGATATCAGAGCTCTCTGACAGAGAAGGTTAAATATCTCACAAAACTACAAATTCTAAAATTCTACAGGATAAAGCCATGACAGTTAAAGCGGTGTCAAACTGCATTATTTCTACAGTGCAGTGTAGACTGCAAGCCCCTAATATATCCAGTAAGCAGATGTATATAAAACTTTGATGGGCCATTCTCTTGCAATGCATGTTCCAGAGCTAAAGCTTTAGAAATATGAGGCCTGCCACATAGTTAAATACAGTGGTACCTTCTTTAAATGATGATTAGTGAATGAGATTTTTTGTGTGGCTACTCTTGCTAAATTGGAACAGTTAGAATGGTTTATAGAGTTTAGGACATTTTGTGTTTATTCTGGCATAGCCACAATCACATTGTTTTATGTTCCAAGCTTGAGAGAGGTAATTCTGCATCCTAAACTCTCAGCTGCTTATAAAGGGAGCCTCCAACCCTTTATATGCAATCTGTAGAGCCCAGTTGTGTAGATGTGTCTGTCATCACACCACTCTGGTTGCAACCTCAAATGCTCTTAAAATAGAACAGATGTGAATGCCAGCATACTAATAAATAGTGTAGACAGGGATGATGCATAAGGACAATGTTTAGTATGTTGAAAGGATTCTATTTTTTTTAAAAAAAACAAAATCTTTATACTGAGTATTTTAGTTCAAGAGATTTTTGAAAAAGGAATTATTTCCTTTTTTTTTTTTTAACCTTTCACAGGGAAGGTACTAGTGATACAAATATAACAAGGAACCATAAGAACATAGAACACAATATAAATCCTTTTACTGCAATGGGTATTTAAATATGCATAACTGTACATAGGATTGTGCCCAGCAGGACAAGTACAGATTGATATTTCTTGAACAATTCTTGAATTATTATCTAAATGATGCAATTAACAAGAGTTCCTGTTTCCAGCTACATGAGAATATCTCTGTTCTATCCTGCTGTGTAATTTATTCCAGGTTTGTTGCTCCCTACTTTCTATCAGCCATATTCTATGGGGGGGGGGTGCAGACTGCCAGAAATAGTGCAAATTGAGTCCACTTTTAGGGTTAGGGTTAGTGCTAGGGAATCATGGGAATCATTTTTTTCCTGAGACATTGAGCCTTCTCTGTCAGAGAGCTCTCATGCCACAATAAAATACAGTTCCCATGATTCCCTATCCCTAACCCTAACCCTAACCCTAACCCTAACCCTAACAGAGGACTCAATTTGCTCTATTTCTGGCAGTCTACAACCCCCATATCTCTTTCTTTGAGAATAACAGTATGCAAAGGGATTTTGTAGCACCTTTGAGACTAACTGAATGAAAGACATTATAACATAAGCTTTTGTAGTCTACTTCCTCAGATGCATGGAGTAATATGGTGTCAGGAAGGACCCTTATAATGAGGCTATATGGAAAGGCACAGAAATAAAAAACATGGGGATGTGGCAGTGAGGTGACAAGCTCAGTTTTACCTATGGTTGTTGAGGGACAAAGGCAGGAGGAAAGATGTTGCCTAAGGTTAGGGTGGATGGATGGCTGTATGAATAGTGAAGGGAGCTTTGGAATGTGGCATGTGCAGTCTGGGAAACAGAAATGAGATGTGATGAACTGGCCAAGAGCATCCTTATGACGTTGGGGGGTTGACCAGTGTTATTATATGTGTGGTGTACAAGGAAGCCATTGTGTCTGTTTTTCCACTATTGATGGGTTGGAGTTTGTAGATATATTGTAACTCATCTGTTTGTCTTTCCAATCTGTAGTGTTTTTTTTGTTTTGTTTTGTTTTTTTGTTCAAGGACTGTTGTCCTGAGGTCAGAGATGGAATACTCAGAAATACTGCAGTGTTCTGTAACAGGCTTTTGTGTATTCCCATTCTGAATATCTGATTTATTTATGTCAGTTTATCCTCTGATGCAGAGACAGTCCTGTTTGCCCAATGTAGAAAGCTGAAGGGCACTGTTGACAGAGGATGGCATATATCAGATTAGAGAGTGAGCAAGTGAAAGCACCTCTAATGTTGTGGGTTCTGTAAAGATCCCCTTCTTTGAAGAATATCTGCCAGCAAAAAGGGAATGAGGTCCTGTAATTCTATATATGGTCATTTGGAATCTATCTCCAGTTTATATATTAATAGAGTTCCAAGTTTTATAGTGCAGTTCTTTATGTTGGAACATAGCAACTTGGCTGAATTAAGCGTGCCTGGGTCAGGTCTGTGCTTTGAAAGGAATTAATGTTGAGCAGGGTTGAATAATTGTGGCTCTCCAAATGTGCTTGACTACAACTCCAATAAATCTTCAGCATTGGCTAGGGAATATAATATAATATAATATAATATAATATAATATAATATAATATCTATCTATTATAATATAATATAATATAATATAATAATATTATATTATATACAGATGGGGCAAAAGGAGTGGCCAGAGCTCCAATCACATCAGGACTGCAGCAGCTGCATGGACCCGCTTCTGAAGAAGGGTGTCACTGTAGTCCTGAGCCTAGCCATGGGCAGGAACAGCTTTTTGTTGCTTCTTTTTGTGTCAGTTCTTCTGGGTTGGCATGCTCTCTGCACAGCTTCCAGACATGTTCAGGTGTGCATCATATAAACGCTATGCCCCCAATGTGGCCTGAAGCCAGCACTTTTGGCCCATCTGTTCCAAGCCTAAATCTATGGAGTCCAATCCTATGCGTGTTTATATAGCATTAATGTTTGCTAATTTTAATGGTGCTTACGCCCAAGGCACAGTCCATAGAATTTACTTTTATTTGATGTTTGTGTGTCAGGAAATTTTTATTAGAGGAATAGAAAATGCAGTCGTCTCTTGTCAAAGCCAATTTGGCACTTCTGTGTTATGATATGAGGCTATTTAAAAAACCACTTCTTTCTTGGAAAACTCTTCAGTAGTTCCTTCATTACCTTTAAAAAGTTCCTATAGACTTAGTAATATGTACATTCATTTCAATTTAATGAGGTTTTTAATTTTGAAAAAATGAAAATCAATAACAATAATAACAGTATCAAAAACTCAAAACAACCCAATCTCTGCGTTGTGTGGAATGTGCAATTATTCAATGATTCCTAGATTCTTAAACAGAATCCAATTCATTGATGCTCCAAAACTACAGTCGATAAGCCACCTTGGATCTTTTAGAAGAAATCATAGAAACATAGAGTTGGAAGAGACCATAAGGCCATCCAAGAGAAAGACATGATATAAAACAAACAGCAGACCATGAAACTAATAATTATAATGGTACTTATTATCCATGGATAGACTATTTAATTGTCTAGTTGGATTTTTCTGATTTAAATTATTTTTAATGAACATATTTTGCAGCTACATCTGTTTTTTCTTTCACTTAGCTGTCCATATCACACAAAATTGTGTAGTACTGAAAATAAGAAAGAGAGAAAGGGGCAGTGAGACCTACACTATCGACTAAGAAAAGCAAAGCGAATAAATGTCTGAATATCCTTCTGAAATCACTTGTGACTGTCTTTATTTTAGGCCCCAGGCAAGTTGAAATTGAGACAATAAATGAGAGTGTCTCATTGCAAAAGAATGAGAGAGTTGGCAGCTTTGCAGAAAACTTGTATGGTTGTGTGTGTGTGTACTGGGAGTTGGAATTGGAGGAAAGACACAAATGCCAAAGAGCTCATGCTTCCTCTCCAGAAAGAACAGATGACAGTATGTATACTTCAAATGAGCTTGTGTTTGCTTTTATCATGTGTTTGCCTTTGTTTTAGAAAACCTCAGCTTTGTTCCATATATATCCACTGACTTTGTGCTGAGATAAAATAATTCCAGTTCATGGCAAGGACTATTTGACATTCTTTGGTGTGATATACATTTGGAGAAATAATTACATTGGATCTAAAAGGCCCAACAAGCTCAGATGTTCAGGATTCTTCCCACCATTTCTGTTAAGTCAGAAATACTGACTCGTAATTTGATTCCTTGTTTTGATAGATTGTTTTCCTTTAAATAGATTTTAAGTCTCAAGTTGGCCTATTCTATACACACAGAGCTACACACACACACACATACACACACACAGAGTCAAATCTGATCTAACTACTAATCGATCTAAAATCACAGCTGACATGTTCCACTCTAACAGAAAAATGATACAATACTTAGCTATCACTTTTGTTCCTTTGTGATATTTGTAAATGGAGCACCAGTAACCAAATGAGTTTTTTTTTAAAAAAAGAGCAATTACAGTGAACAATATCTAAAACAGAACAGATGGAAGCATTCAGAGACTAGCATCATTTTTGCCTTATATATGATCTCTATGTTATTGTTGTTTGATATTCTGCTAGTACCATTAGTGGAATTTGTTTGGTATGAACTGGAAATCTAAATAGCTGTACATATACATGACAGATGGCAAAATCCCAGATGGAACTTATGGCCAGCAAACTGGCTGCTATTTGTTTTCACTCCAGGATAGACAGAGGCATACTGTGTCTCTAAAACAGCTGGGACGGATATTTAATTCCAGAACTTTTTAAGACAGAGGAGGGAGATAGGTGGCTAGAAGCCTAGTAAGAAAGCATTTTACTTGGGCCCATTCACACTACAAAATTATAGTGCTGTGATTCCACCTTAAGTGCCATGGTTCCATCCTATGGAAACCTGGAATTGGAAGTTTAAGGAGAGGCATTTAGAATGGGTCCAGGCTATCTTAAGGACCGCCTCCTCCCGTATAATCCCCCCCGCGCCCTCCGGTCCTCTGGGAGGAATTTGTTACAGCCTCAAAAAACGAGGCTGGTGACGACCTCCCAGAGGGCATTTTCTGTAGTTGCCCCCAAACTGTGGAATGCCCTGCCGGAGGAGATCCGCCAATTGTCATCACTTGATAGCTTCAAGAAAGCTGTCAAGACGGATCTCTTCCAGCAGGCCTTCCCGGATTAATCCACCAGCTGGCTCCAGAATTTTTCCCTCCAAGATGCTCCCCTCTTCTGTGACCGGGTTTCTTTTATAAGCCAGCACTTATATAACCGCCTGCACTTTGCCTTTTAAGTACTGTTTGGCATTTTTTTGGAGGAATTTACCTCCTTATATTGTATTTTAAATTGTAATAGGTTTAATAACTTTTTAAGGGGGGGAGGGGGTGGAAATTGTTCTTAACTATTGTTTGATGATTTTATGCTGTAAGCCGCCCCGATTGTGCACAGAGGGGCGGGGTATTAAATAAAAATTATTATTATTATTATTATTATTATTATTATCAGCCAGAGAGCTTTGCTAGAGCCTCATCAAACTACAAACCCCAGGATCCCACTGAATGTTGCCATGACAGTTAAAGTGAAACATAATTATGTAGGATGAACAACCCTTGGATGCCATTGCTGCCATATGAATGGAACCATACATAACCTTTCTGAAGATCCCGAGGATGTGTGAACAAAAAAATAAATGTTTGTGCTTGGTGTGAATTGCAGCACATTTTGCAAACAGTAATCCAGGGTTGGTATTTTGAAAGAAAGATTGTTAAGTGATTGACATGATTCAGGGCATATGACTTTTAAAAAACATATTCTCTTTGAACAATAGCAACCACATAAGCTTTTCTTGAGGCATCTTGTCTTTTAGAAGAAGATTGCTGGAAAATAAAATGCTCTTGTGTTGAGTCAAGGCCAGATAAAACATAACCAGGGAAAAATTTCAAAGCACATTCTTTAGAAAGTGAAAATGATCATATTACTAACACCTCAACCTATAGGCACTTAGACTCTGTCTTAAAGAAAACTGACCACATAGAACTCATCAGGTCTTATTTCTGGAAGAATACTGTCCTAGAATCAACTAACAGACTATAAGATCAACAGAATATCCTTAAATACAGTGTATGTTGCAGTAATATACATATTGAAACCTATGTGACATACTATGACTAATTCAAGTCATACTGATTTCAACAGAACCTAAACTTCTTTGATTTTTAAAATTATTTTGTTTTATTTTGGTTTAACATGTATTTTGAACACAAATGGATCCTTGATCTTGAGTATTATAAATAGCCTTTGGTTTCTAGATTATATTCACACACTTTTTTTTGTTTTTGGTACAGATAGAATTATGAGATTTTATATCATCAACAACTATAGTAAGATTTGGACTAAGCACAAGAAATGAAGCAGGAGAGCAACTGATTCTGTTAGGCCAACAATCTATTCATTGTAAATACCTTCTTCACACAACCAGAGAGGAGACTATAGAGATGGATATCATCAAATGGCCAATACAAAAATCAGATAGACCACATAATTTCAACCAGAAGATGAGAAACTCTATTCTTGAAGCCAAAACTAGACTGAGTGTTGGCTGCAGTACAAATCATGAGCTACTTATATCAAAGATTAGAGTAAAGCTGAAGAAGAACACAAAATCAGTCATCATATTGAAATATGATATGAAGAACATCTCAACAGAATTTACTGACAATCTGAAAATCATATTTGCTTTATTAAGCATAATTGACCAAAAACCAGAAGAGCTATGGACAGAAGCCAGAAACATAAGTAAGGGGGAATGCAGAAGGACACTATTTGTGGTTAAACAGAAAGGAAAGAAACAATGAGTAACAGGAGAAATATTTCAGGCTGTAAAGGAAAGATGAGAGGCAAAAGAAAAGGGTTGATAAGAACAGAACCAGAACCATGAATGCAGCTGTCCAAAGACTAGTGCACAAGAATAAAGAGAAGTACTATAATAATCAATGCAGAGAAACAGAAGACAAAAAAAGGAAGAGTGACAGACATTTCCCACAAGATCCAGGAACTCAAAAGGAATTTAAAACCAAAGGTAGGGATGTTCTATGATCAGAAGAGGAACATGCTACATGATCAAGATGGAAAAAAAAGTGATGGAAGCAATACACAAAAGAGCTATATAAAAGAAAGGAAAAAATGAATGACACATGGAATGAAGAACCATACAAAGATGAAGCACAAACTTTAGAATGCAACATGGAAGCTGCACTCAGAGACACTGGAAAGAATAAAATACCAGGAATAGATAATATCCCAATTGAGCTGCTACAATCCATACAAACAGAATCAACTCCAGTGTTAACTAAAATATGTCAACAAATATGGAAAACAAAATAGTGGCCAACAGATGACAAATGATAAATATACATCCACAACCACAAAAAGTCAGATGCAAAAGACTGGGGCAACTATAGGACCATAGCATTAATTTCTCATGCAAGCAAAATTAAGCCCAAAATTCTGCAGCATAAACTTCAATCATATATGGAGAGAGAAATCATTTCATGCAGAGTTCAGAAAAGGAAGAGGCACTAGGGAACATTTTAATGACCACTTTACTTTTTCTAACTATTTTTCTTTTATAGCAGCACCATGGGCCTTTAAATCCCACCTGCCACTTATGTGTGAAACTGATTCACTATTTTACCTTTCTTAAGGGACTTAACCTCAAATGATCTCTTTTATTTTTCATTTTTTATTATTTTATTAAATTTTAAAAAACAAATACACTGTACAAACATACATCTCTACTAATTAACATACTAATGTACTAACAAACAGAGTAACAATAATATTACAGCCCTATAAACATAACTTAGGCAATCAACCAATTATACATCAGCTTACATTCTTCTCTGAAAGATCACTTCCTTGAAACTAAACTAAGGGGGGTTGCAGACTGCCAGAAATAGTGTGAATTCAGTCCACTTTTAGGGTTAGGGTTAGTGCTAGGGAATCATGGGAACTGTTATTTTTCTGAGACATTGAGCCTTCTCTGTCAGACAACTCTGATGCCACAATAAAATACAGTTCCCATGGTTCCCTAACCCTAACCCTAACCCTAAAAGTGGACTGAATTCACACTATTTCTGGCAGTCTGCAACCCCCCTAAGGTAGCATGACTATCTCTTTGTCTCTCTAGTATCCTCCATATATTACAAATCATCATCTATACTTACCCTTTGTTGCTTTCCTAATATACATATTATACAAATCAGATTACCATCACATCAGTTGTTTATGCATACGACATGTTGTTCTAAAAAAAGTTTCTATATTTAAGATTATCTTTAAGAAATTCTCAATCTTGAGAATGATCAATTGTCAAGAGGACCACTATCTTGAATTATTACATTATTATACTTGTATCTTACATTGAATCTTATCTATTATTCCATTTCATTCATCATTATACTTATTGGTGGATTGATTTTTAAGCATATGAGCCAGTCTATCCATCTCAATGTATTCCAAAAGTCTTCCATACCACTCTATCATTTCTGGTACTTTCCTTTGTTTCCAGCTATATGGATAGGTTATTCTAGCAACCGTGATTATGTAAAAAATCTTTTTCCAAAATTTCTTTTCTAACTCCTCATCCGTGATACCCAGTAAATATAATTTTGGATCTTTATCAGTTTTTATTTGGAGCAGATCTTGTATTTCTTTATGTATGTTCCCCCAATAGCTTTTTGCTAAAGGGTAATGCCACCACATGTGGAAGAATGTTCCTTCATATTTTTGACATTTCCAGCATTTAGCTTTCTGATCTTTTTAAAACCTCGCTAATCTCACTGGCGTGAAATGCCACCTGAATTGTAATTCATAAAAATTATCTTTCAAATTATAATTTAGAGTGTGTTTTAGTTTTGTTTTCCATAGTTTTCATTCTTCCATCTGTATTGGCTTTCCTAGATCTTGTGCCTAACGGACCATACAGTTCTTTATTTGTTCCTCTTCTGTTTCCCATTGTAGGAGAGTCTTGTATATCTTAGATATTACACAATTCGTCTCTGTCAGTAGTATTTTTTCCCAATGGACTATCTGCTCTTGTAATTCCGCATGTCTTTTGATCTAATATAAATCTTTGTTTTAGTTGTAAATGAAGAAACCAGTTAGACTTCATTCCTTCTTTTTCAAGCTCTTCTCTTGTTTTCAGGGTCCATTTTCTATTTTCTTTTTAAATAAGTCCTCATATGTTAGCCACTTGTTATCTGACATCTCATCGTTTCTGTGTAAAGCTTCATTGGGCGATGTATATATAGGGATTCCCCTATTAATTCTCAATTTATATTTTACCCAAATCCTCCATAAAGCGTTTCTTACATAGTGATTTTTGAATTCTTTATCAGCTTTGACTTTATCATAATATAAATATGCATGAAATCCATATACATTGTTCACCCCTTCTAAATACAAAATGATCTCTTTTAAATGTTGTTTTGGTGTTTCCTTATTTTATTGAAATGCCAGACAAAGCCTTTATTCAAATAAGGGTAAAGGTTTATTTGAAGGTTATCTTGAACAATGTATCTTTATTATGAGATGGTAAATATGTCTTAGGGAGGATGCAGATGGCGCAAAGCACCATCTTGGAGGCAGGGAAGGGGCTGCCCCAACCCCTTCCTGAGGACGTCATCAGTCATCAGCCATTACACACGATGAGCGCCCTGATGACGTCCTCCCAGCACAGCCTCTGCACGTGCTGTGATGGAAGAGATGCAGAAGAGCTGTGCGACAGCTCTTCCTGCGCCCTGTTTGCTGCTTGAGGAAGGAGCGCTATTTTGGTGCTCCTTTCCCAGGTGCCAAAAGGGTGGGTTCGGGCTGAGGCGTGGGGGAGCCTCGGCCCCAATCTTCCAC
This sequence comes from Phrynosoma blainvillii, assembly GCA_026167975.1. Lineage (NCBI taxonomy): Eukaryota > Metazoa > Chordata > Lepidosauria > Squamata > Phrynosomatidae > Phrynosoma > Phrynosoma blainvillii. The sequence goes on from JANUYF010000001.1 coordinate 276,438,094, forward strand.
TTCCCAGGGCGGCCCATAGCCACCTGTCTGCAAAGCCTCTTAGTTTTGCTTTACTTGTTACACTTGGTTAAAGTTGCATTAACTCCACATCCAACTTCACACTTTAAAATCATTAGACTTCTTCACTACGCCAGGACCTTCTCTGTCCTTCTCTGGGTACACTTTACTACCTATTTCTACACCAGCCACTAAGGCTATTTATATCTCTCTCTATACTTTATAACAGTAATCCTCTTTCACAAGTTCTGTTATTCCCTGAGCCCCTCACTGTCAGACCCTGACTCTAACTTCAACTTCACTCTCAACTTCAAATGCCACTAACTGATTCTAATTGTCATTTTATCTCCTCTCTAATTTAAATCTGATTGACTGGAGCCTGCACCATCTCTATTGGATGTTGCCAGGGCTAGCTAAACTCTGCCTTCTCTTCAGAACCATATTGCAAACATATGATGAATAATGGAGTGTATCAAGCAATTCCAGAAGAAAATTAGCATGTGCTTTACAGATTATAGCAAAGACTTTGACTGCATAGGCCATGAAAAACTATAGGATGCTCTCAAAGGAATGGGAGTGCCACTACATTTGATAGTCCTGATGAGGAATCTGTATTTAGGACAAGAGGCTACTGTTAAAACAGAATACGGAGAATGTTTCCCAACTGGCGTAGGGGTCAGGCAAGGATACATTCTATCACCCTATTTGTTCAACATGTATGCAGAAAATATCATATGAAGAGCAGGTTTAGAATTGGTAGAAGGAGGAGTGAAGATAGGAGGAATGAACATCAGCAATCTAAGATATGCAGATGATACCATACTACTAGCAGAAAATATCATAGACTTGGAACAATTAATAAAGAAAGTTAAATAAGAAAGTGCAAAGGCAGGCTTACTGCTGAACATAGAGAAAACATGGAGGATTTACATAAATTCAACCTAGATAACAAGAAAATCAAAATAGTTAAAGATTCCCCATACCTTGGATCAAATATTGATCAGACCAGAGATTGCAGTCAAGAAATCAACAGAAGTTTAGGAATGGGAAGGGCAGCTATGAAGAACTAGACAAGATCCTAGAGAATAAAGATATACAACTGAATACTAAAGTCAGAATCTTCCAAGCCTTATATTCCCTATCACCCTGTATGGATGTGGGAGCTGTACAGTGAAGAAAGTAAACAGAAAGAAGATCGACTCATTGGAGATGTGGTTTTGGAGAAGAGTGCTGAGGACACCGTGGACTACTAAAAAGACAAACAAATGTGTCCTTGTACAGATCAAGCGTGCACTCTCTCTGGAAGTCAAGATGATGAAACAGACTGTCGTACTTCAGTCACATCATGGGAAGGTATGATTCATTAGATAAGACAATAATGCTAAGAAAGGTAGAAGGTAGTAGAAAGAAAGGAAGAACACATGCCAGATGGGTAGACTCAATCAGGGAGGTCATGGGCACAAACCTTCAGAATAGGGGGTCATGGAGATGTCTTTTTCACAGGGTTGCCATGAGTTAACTTGAAGGCAGCTAGCAACAAACAAAAACAATCTGATTGTGTTCTACATAGTTATACAGAACATTTATTTCACTTGCATTATTCCTATTTACCTAGATGTAAGCCCCATTGATGTTGGCTTCAACCCTCAAGGATTTCTGGCCCCAAATGCTCAAGCTTGCCCTGAGTCCAATGGCCTGTCTCTTCTCCCCAGGTCTCTTGACAAGGGAAAAGACTGCAGGAAAGAAAGCTGTCTAGAAGAGGATTTTTTTTTAAAAAAAAAATGTGTTGCTTGCTGTTGCTGCATGTTGATTTGACATGGCTGTGGTAGACTGCCCAGTGGGTTCAACTGAACACCTCCTGACCCCTCCAATTTTCTCAAATTATTGTTTGTACCAGGTTCAATGCAATTTCCTTTTAAAGGTCTAATCTGCAGGACAGAAATAATGCACTTTGACACCACTTTAATTGCCATGGCTTAATGCTATGGAATTCTGGGATTTGTTGTTTAGTGAGATATTTAGCCTTCTTCTTCATGGTCTCTGCAAATCACACAAAGGAGTTATATCTGTGCCTGTGCAGCTAGCTCAGAAACTTCTAGTAGCACTAGGCAAAACTTCAATTGCAACTTTTTGGCGGTATCTCCACCCACCCCTATAAAGCCTCTGGTATTCCTGCTCTTTCTCCATTTCCTTTTGTCCACCACATTAGCAACTAGCAAGGAACTTTGCTCAGTTAGAGTCACTTGTTACACATTCAAATTTGACCTAATGGCTGATTTTTGACCAATTTTCTGGATTTTGACTACTCTTTTGGATCTTGGACTTGAGATTGTCACTGATCCCTTGACCTTGGACTGTTTGACTTCTATTTTGCCTGCTGATTTTGCAATTTGTTTCATCTCCAAAATGGCTTCCTTCAAATGTTGCGGCAAGTGAGGCACCAAAATCCCCACCACTGATTGCCATGATCAGTGTGTTTTGTGTCTGGGCGAGGCCCACAATGTGAAGGCCTGCCCACATTGTAAAGTGATGACCACTCAGGCCCTCAAGAACCAGAACCTCAAACTGAAGGTGACTGTGTGGGAACAGGCTCTGAGACTGGCCTCTGCCCCTGCAGCACAAAATACCTCAGCTGTGGTTCCCTCTACCTCCGGTAAGGAGAAGGAGAAGGAGAGGAAAAGAGGGAGGTCCCAAAAGAGGTCTTCTAAGGACAAAAAGACCTTTAGGTCTGAAAAAGACTGTGGAGATGGAGGGGAAAGAAGACCTCCAAGCGGAAACATTTGGAGGCTAAGGGAGACGGATCTGTTGATCGCTCAGCTTTAAAAAGGGCCCGTTCGGCTTCCCCGCTGAAGAAATTGGGCCACAAACAGCCCATGGTGTTGGCTAGAACCCCTCCTGCAACTCTCAGGTCCGATCCAGCCTGAGCAGCATCTCTGCTCTGGCCTGAAACTACTCAACTCCATGTCGATACCAAATTGGAGGGAGAAATCAGAGAGTTAGAACCACCATCCCTGACTCCATACCAAATTGGCTGGGCAGACATCTAAAGCCCTCGGTCTGGAATCCATAGGAAGCCTTGGGTTCAAGCACAGTGTCAGGATCAAGCCTTCCTCAGGATTGAGGAAGATGAAGAGGCCAGGCTGGAGGAAGGGCCCTTCCCACAGGATGCCCTCCTGCAAGAATAACTGGACTTGGTGTATGATCCCCGCACTGGTCGGTACCTCCTACCCATCGACCCGGAGCAACTCTGATGCCATTGGCAGTGTCCTGCTGCTCCACTGCTACTGGTCCAGCTGGCAGTTAAAGCTACCGTGCCTTCCATCCCAAGGATGCCTGGAGACTCTCCTGGTTTGGGCTGCTCCTTCAGGGAGTTATGCTCCCCGACCTCTGAATCTTGGGTGGGCAGGTTGTCGAGCCCGAAGCATCTGTTCAACCTGGACTTTTCCACCCTGACAGTTGATGTCAGGTCATTTGTGGATCAGAATGTTCGCATGGCCAACACCCTTGAGATTGAGGTCAGCCGTACTGATAAGGAGGCGATTGATTCGATCGAGAGGAGGTTCCATGGGAAGGTCCCAACACCACCTGCTATTGCATACCCATCACTGGAAAAGATCACTAAGCACTCCTTTTTTTCCCCATTTTTTTTAAATTTTATTTATATTAATCAACTTTCCATACATTTTTATATACTTTTACATCTTAGCCGTTGTTGGTTTTTTTCTTTTAAACAAAACCCCCTAAATATCCCCTCCGTGCACCCCACCCCCGGAGCCATTTCCATCTTTATACTCCATCCAAAATCTTAACTCCTCCCGTGGAGGCAATTTCCCGTCTTCCATTCTTAATACATTTTCAATAAATTTTTTCCATATTTCATCAAAATCATTTCTTTTCAATAATCCTTTTTTCACTTTCAATCTACATGTTAATTTATCATTAATTGCTATCTTCCAAACTTCCTTATACCAATCCTCCAATTTCACACTTATTTTTGTTTTCCAACTTCTTGCTATAATTAATCTCGCAGCAGTAAACAAATTTGTTACAAGGTTTTTTTCCTCCTTCCATTCTACATCATTATATATTGATAACAATGCTATATTCGGTTTTCTATCTATCTTTATATTCATAACCTTTTCTATCTCTAATATTACTATTTCCCAAAATTTTTGTACATATTTACATTGCCACCACATATGTAGATATGACCCTACTTCCTGACAACCTCTCCAACAATATTTTGAATTTTCTTTATTTATATTATGTAATCTCAGTGGTGTCAAATACCACTTCCAAATCAATTTATAATAATTTTCCTTAATTCGCGCCGATAAATTTTTCAAATGTCTTTGTTCCCAAATCTTATTCCATTCATTGTCAGAGATTTTGCATTTCAATTCATCTTCCCATATTTCTTTTAAAATAATTTGATCTAGTTTTTCCCTTTTATTATCCATTAATATTTTATAAATTTTGCTAGTTAAGCCTTTCATATTTTCATTTTCCTCCATTCCTTTTCTTTTCTGAACTATTTGTTCAAACTGTGTATATTTCCCTTTTTCTATATTTTTTTCTTCAAATTCTTAAACCATTGTTCTATTTGCATAAAATGTAACCAAGACATGTTTATCCCCCTAAGTTTTTCTTTTATATTTTCTTTTCCTATCTTTAATTCTATCCAATTTTCTATTTTATCTATTTTCCTTTCCTTTAATTCTTTATCTAATAAATCTTTTAAATTTTTGGGGAAAGATTTTTCCATTATTATTGGTGTTATTATTGAATTTTCATTCATTAATCCTTTTTTATATTTATTCCAAATTTCTAATATATTTTCCATAAATGGATTTCCAATTTCTTTAATTTCTTTCCTACTAATTTCTTTAAAAATTTTTTTCTCTATTTTCATATCTATCTCTTTTTTCCCCATTTCTAACCAATCTAAATCTGGTACGTCCAGCATTCCTTCTATTACATATCTTAAGTGGTTAGCTTCATAATATCCTTTTATATTAGGGAGGCCTAGCCCTCCTTTTTTCTGACACTCATACCAAAATTGTTTATTTAATCTACATCTTTTCCCTCCATTACAATATACGTTTAGTAACTGTTGCCATTTACTTAATTCTACTTCTGATATTTTTAGTGGTATCATTCTAAATAGGAAATTTAATTTTGGTAAAACTTTCATTTTAACTAACGCTATTCTTCCAAACCATGATAATCGAATGTTCTTATATTCTACTATTTTTTTTTCAACTTCTCTCCGTAATACTAAGAATTTTTTCTCTTCCATTTCTTTTAAATCTTTTGTTATATTAATTCCTAAATATTTTATATTACTTTTTATTCTTATCCCTAATTCTTTTTGCTTCATAAGCTCTGATACTTCCTTTTTTGTATAATTAAATAACATCATTTCTGTTTTATTCCAATTAATTTGAAGTCTTGTTATCTCACCAAATAAATTCAAATGTTCCTTAATTCCTCCTATTTTATCCTTTAAGTCTTTAATAGTTAATAATGTATCATCAGCAAATAAACTAATTTTATGTTTTTTTTCCCAATCCTATTCCTTCCAAACTACTATCCTTCCTAATAACATTTGCTAACATTTCTATAACCATTGCAAATAATATTGGTGACAACGGGCATCCTTGCCTTGTACCTCTCGTTACTTTTATTTCCTTTGTAATTCCATCATTAACTATTACTTTTATTGAGTTATCACAATATAGTTGATCTATTAGTCCCCTCATTTTTTCTCCCATTCCAAACTTTTTCATAATTATTTTTAATGTTGGCCATTCCACACAGTCGAAAGCTTTAAATATATCTAATGCTAAAATTCCTGCTTTTAATTTTTCTCTCCCAATTACATGTATTTTACTCAAAACTCTTCCTACTAAATTAGACATTTGTCTTCCCTTCACAAAACCACATTGATCTTTTCCTATATATTTATACACACATTTATTCATTCTATTTGCTATTATTGCTGTTAATATCTTTGCATCCTGATTTATTAATGATATAGGTCTATATGACCCTGGATCAGTTGGATCTTTATCTACTTTTGGTATTAATATTACTAATGATTGAGACCATGATAAAGGTATTTTCTCTCCTTGTAATATTCCATTATATAATTCTAACAACTTTGGAATTAATATATTTTCAAACACTTTATAATATTCAGGTCCCAAACCATCCATTCCTGGACTTTTGCCATTTTTTAATTTTCTAATTACCTCTATTATCTCTTCCTTTTCAATGGGTTTTTCCAATAGTTCTTTATCTTCCTCCATTATTGTTTGTCCCCAATTTTCTTCTACATAATTTTCTATTTTATCTATTGGATTTTTTCCTGCTTGATATAATTCTTTATAAAATTCTTCAAAATTTTTTATTTTTTCTTTCATCATTTTACACATCATCCCAGATCTATCCTTCACTATATTTATCATACTTTCCATTTTCTTTTTCTGTGTAGCTCTGGCCAACATTTTTGAATTTTTATTACTATATTCGAAATATTCCCTTCTTAAATAAATCAAATTTTCCTGTACTTCATCTATCTCTATCTTTTGCAGTTCCTCCCTTTTTGCCCTCAATTCTACGTAAATCTGTTTATTTCTATTAGCTATATATTTATACTCTAATTGTTCTATATCTGTTTCTAATTTTTTTCCTTTCTTCCTGTCTTTTTCGAAGGTTATATGCTTCTTTCATATATATTCCTCTTGTTACTGCCTTCATTGTGTCCCATAACAATCCTTTTGTCACTTCCTTATTGTTTATATCCCATGTTTCTTGCCATTCCTTTTCAATTTTGTTTACTATATCTTTATAATTCAATATCTTAGTATTTAACCTCCACCTCTTTATTTGTTCATAATCTTTCTTAATAATAAATTCTGCACTCACCAAGGCATGGTCACTTACTTTTATACTTGATATTTCACTATCTAAAACTTTAGTTATCATATTTTTTGAAACAAAAATGTAATCTATTCTAGTATATGTTTTATGTACAGCAGAATAATATGTATATTTCTTTTCATCTCCTTTTACTAGTCTCCAGACATCTTTAAATTCCCTTTTATTCATTATTTTATTTAAGTTTGTTATATTTCTATGTTTATCCTTTACTGAGGTGTTAGATTTATCTTTAATCTTATCCATTTGCATGTTAAAATCTCCTGCTATAATTACATATTGCTTCTGTATTCTTTCCACTTTCTTTAACACTCTTTCATAAAACTCTTCTTGTTTTTCATTTGGTGCATATACATTCACAAGTGTATAATTATCTTCCCCTAGTTCTCCCTGTATTATTATATATGTTCCTTCATCATCTTTTATTACTTTATTTATTACAAAATTACATTTTTTTGCAATTATTATTGCTACCCCTTTTGATTTTGAATTTCCAAATGCTTTCTCATAGTTCTTTGTCCAATTCAGTTTCAGTTCATTTCCCCCCTCTTTCCGTTGGTGCGTTTCTTGAATAAAAATAATATCTGCTGAATCTCTTCGTAATAAAGCTTCAATCCTTTTTCTTTTAATCACTGATTCAAGACCTTTGGTATTTAAAGTTGAAATTTTCAGTTTATCTACCATAATACCATTTATTTATTTCTCTAATGGCTCCATTTTGTGTAAACCCTATCCCTTCCCTCCTCCCTCTATTTCCCCTCCCTTCCCTCCCCAAGTCCCATTTACCTCTCCACTTCTTCTTGCTAGAGCGCATTGCTCTAGCCCCGGTCGCTGAAGCTACCCCTGTGGAGAGAGGTGACGAAGGCATCCCAAGGCCCAAAGAAACCGCCCACCCCCCGAGTGCTCATAAAAACAATAAATTTAACTTTGTGCTTAATTGCAGTAATTTCTCTTTTTGTCTATGGGAGTCCGCTTCCTCCACATGCTCCCAATAATTCTTCTCCTCCCAACACTCCAACCTGGACGACAGCTCCATTCCCTTTAGATTTTTTAGACTCTCCAGTTGTTCCTTCTTCTTCTTTATATATCCCAAGATCTTTCAACAATTGTATTCCTTGTTCCTCTGAATCAATCCTATATCTCTTTCCTGCTTTTTGAAATTTCAGGAATATAGGATGTCCCCAAGTGTAGTAAATTCCCGCTCCTCTCAACATAGTAGTACACGGTTTCATCTCTCTTCTCCACATTTTCGTTTGAAAACAATAGTCGTTATAAATTTCTACATCGACATCTTGAAATTTTAATTTTTCCGGATTCTTCCTCACCATATTCATCAGTCCTTCCTTTTTATTATAGTTAATTACTCTTACTATTACATCTCGTGGTGCCATCTTGTTCGTCTCTGGTCCAATGAGGTGAATTCTTTCAAAGTCTGATTCAGTCCAGTTTAAGGATGGGGAGATTTCTTGTAACCATTTCAAAATTTTTGATTGCAAATCATATTTTCTATCTCTTTTCTCCAACTCTGGTATATTCTTAATAACAAAATTGGTTCTTCTTTGATAATCCTGCAGATATATGTTTTTTGTCCAGTTCAGACAATTTAGCTCTATTGGTTTCAATTTCTCTTTGTTGTCTCCCTTGTATAATCTTGCTTTCCTTGTTATCTGATTTTAATGTTTGCACATCCTCTTGTATTTGTTTTATATTTCTTTGTATTTCCATAAACTTTTCATCTGAACTTTTCCTTTCAAGTTGCATTTGTAGTTGAAATTGCTTTGTCATAGCCTCTCTTTCATTTCGTATTATTGTTAAAAAGGTTTGCTTGTCTGCATCTCTTGCTTCTAATATTTCATTTTTCTGTCTTTCCAGAAAATCATTCATCTCTTTACGTCTCATCTCATTCTCCTGCTTCATAATTTCTGTAATCATAGTCCTCATTTGTTCACAATCCGTCATTCCTGCTTTTGCTCCTGTTCCTGCATCTGTTTTATCTTTCCCCTTTCCTTCTCCCTGCTTCTCTGGGAGTGAACTTGTAGAAGTAGCCATTTTTTTTTTAGGGGGGCTTCTTAACATTTCTTTTTGTTCAGTTTGTTCCAATCTAACAAGTCTTCCGAAGGCTCTATCTGAAGGTTTATCTTTCTCAGTTTGTCTTAAACCTCTCTTCCAAAGCTTTCCCCCTAATATTTTTGGCCTTTTTGACATATACACTTATTTAATATTCACTCCATTTTATTCACCTCCCAGTTCCTCCCTTTTAAGCAATCAGCAGTGGATAGAACTTTTATCGTCTTTTATCTCCTCTCGTTCAAGCTTCTAGCCACTTATGATTTGTGGGTTAATTCCATTCACTTTAAGGCAGTTACAAAGCTTAATTCCTTATCTCAAAGTCCAATTTTAACAGCCTCTAGCTGCCTCGTTAGTCTTTTTAATGGCGGACAAGCTTCCTCCGTGATTCTCCGTCCCCCACAAAACGAAAGTAAGCTATTTTAAGTCTACTCTTGAGATAGTAATATTTTTTTTTTTACCTTTTATGTTCCTTGTATCTTCTTGTTATAAATTCATCTCAAAGAGTCAACATTTCTCTCTTTGGGAGGTTTTTTTTTACTGCAATTATCTATTTCCGAGCACTCCGAAAGCTCAGGCAGTCCTTACCTGGCCATTGCTCAGGCCCCGCCCCATCACTAAGCACTCCTGGTTCACCCCAGCCATGGTTCCGTCCATGCTGAGGAAGATTGAAGACCTCTACTGGATCTTCCCCTCAGCTCAGACATGGCTGTTTGAATACCCAAAGCCCAATTTGGCCATTGTAGAGGGCTCCCAATTGGCCTTCACACCAAAGACTTCCTCTCCCACTGGCAGGGAGAGTAAGAAACTTAATGGCTGGGCTAAGAGGTTTTATGTATCGGCAGTGCTGGATCTAAAGGTAGCCAACTATGAGGCCTGCATGGGAGCCTACATCCAGTACCTGATGGGAGCCCATGCTGGATTCCATCCCCGATGACAACAAGGCCTTGGTTGTGGAGATCCAGGTTGAGACACATGCCTTGTGAGGCCAGAAGATTATCTCTGCGTGCCACTCCACTGACTTCACTGAAAAGATCTTCTCTGGCTCAGTGGCTCTCTGCAGACATGTCTGGCTCTGTTCCTTGGATCTGACACTGCAGGCCAGAACGGCCATTGAAGACATGCCATTTGATGATTCTGTTCTCTTCAACAGGGAGACAGATGAGAAGTTGAACTTTCGGTACCACATGAAGGCAGCTGCCAAGAAGTATGACATGTCTTCATCCTCCTTTCAATCGCTCAGGCATCACTATGGAGGTCATTGCCTGTGGTACCCTGCTTACCAACAGAGGCCCTACCAACCCTAAGAGTGACAGTTCCAGTTGCAGGATCAACCAAGGCAATGACAACCATCTCAATCACCTTCCTTATCCTTGGGCCATCATCAACCAGCCCAGCATCAGTACTGACAGGAATACCAAAAGAAGGTCACCGAAACCGGCAAGAGGAGATTGTGAGATGGGGCAACGCACTTCGAATCCATCCCATTTGTGTCAGAGTATTGATGGGCTATACAGTCAATGGTGAAATGTAAAGATGTGTGTGTCTGTAATTTTCCATGAGAACATGCTTCTAGGCCGAACACAACAACTCAGTCCAGGTGTCCAAAAGATAAAACAAGAGGAGACCACTAGATGGGAAAATGTTCTTGTTTACACAAAGGAAACAATAATATAAGTTGTTATGAGAAAGTAAATCACATGATGGAAGATGAACAACAAGAGATTGGGTTAACATACGTCACATACAGAACATCCAATTAACCTGAAGGTTAACACCCAAGAGGTGGAGAAAGGCTGGGCTGAGAAATTGTGTATCAGGCATTGAAGTCAGTCTGCTTTTGAACTTTCATTAGAATGGATTAAGTTTTCTTTATTTTGCAATGGAGCTATAGCATGTCTTACTGCTTCACAATGTAGCCTTAAGGATTTATAGTTTTGTTCCTGTTTAGCCACATCTGCAAGATGTGATGCTTTAATAGACTTTATAGTTTTACTCTGCATATTTTTCTATAATAAAGCTTACTGCTAGAAGCTTGGATGCTCTGCGTGTTTTCACTCTGCTGGATTTACAAAAACCCACTCCTCCAACACCGAACAATTTGTTCCCTACCTTAACACCTGTACCTCAATCACTTCTGACCCATGGGTAATAGATATTGTTTGCAGGGGCTATGCCCTCGAGTTCAAAGAGTTCCCGGTTACCAGAGCTGTTCTCTCCACCAGCCCCTCAGACACTTTACTTGAAGAAGTGTGCACTTTATTGCAGAAAGTCGTGATTGAGCCCATGGCCCTGCTTGGGCCCATCACTGCTTCTTCTCCTGTTATTTTACTATCCCTAAAAAGGCCTCAGGCCTCAGACTCATTCTGGACCTATGGCAATTATACATCTTCATTGCTTACTACTGCTTCCACATGGTAACCCTTGCTTCTATTTTACCATTTTTACAGAAAGGACACTGGTTTGCGACCCTCTATCTCAAAGACTCCTATTTCCATATCAGAATTCAGCAGGATCACAGGCGGTTCCTCGCCTTTGTCATCAGGACCGAGGTCTTCCAGTACAGGCTCTTCCCCTTCGGACTCTCCATGGCACTGAGAGTCTTCACCAAATGCTTGGTTCCAGTTTCAGCCTACCTCCGCCAACAAAGGATCACAGTCTTCCCATACCTGGATGATTGGCTCTTTGTTGCCCCATCCAGGGAGGGACTTCAGAAGGACATACATTTTGCTCTCTCTCTCTTGGATTCTTTCGGATTGTTGATCAACAGGGAAAAGTCGAATTTAACTCCATCAAAGCAAGTCAAGTTTATTGATCTGATTCTCAACACCAACAAGGCCATGGTGTTTATACCACAGGATAGGTTCCAAGCTCTCCACAGGTCCATCCACAACTGTCACTCTCACAGGGGGATCAAGGTCCACACCGCACAAGTGGCGCTGGGGCACATGGCCTCAACAACCTTTGTGACTCCATGGGCAAGACTCAATCTCAGACCATTTCAATCCCGGTTCCTGCCTCTCTTTGATCCCATAAACGATCCTCCTTCCAAGTAGCTTACGATACTGGAGTTGTAGCCAAATTGGTGGCTGGAACCCAACAACATATGCATCGGGATACCCTTCCTGCCTCCTCAGCCACAAATCATCTTAACTACGGACACATCCCTAGAGGGATGAAGGACACACACAATGGACCTTGCAGTCAGAGACAAGTGGTCCACCCAAGAAAAACAGCTCCATATCAACACTCTTGAGATGCTGGCAGTGGAGAAAGCTCTTCACACATTTGAATACCTGCTGGCAAACAAGGTGATACTTCTCCTGACAGAGAACACCACTATCATGTACTATCTCAACAAACAAGGAGGGACAGGATCCCAGATGCTGCTCCAAATCACTCTCTGCATCTGGGACTGGTACATCAGAAACAAGATCCTCCTTCAGTCTGTTCATCTTCCAGGGAAAGACAACGAGCTGGCAGACCAACTCAGCAGGCCCTCCAACCTGTGCCACGAATGGTGCCTCCATCCCGAGATGGTCTCCAATCTCTTCCACATCTGAGGCAAGCTGCTGATTGATCTGTTTGCCACTCACCTGAACACTCATTCTACAGAATTCTGTTCCCGAATTCAAGCTCCGAGTTCTCGAGGAGATGCCTTCCAGTTTGAGTGGTCCAGAAGGATGCTCTACACATTTCCCCCATTTCATGCTCATCATCATGAAGGTCATAGCAAAGATGAGCATGGACAAGTCAGACGCCATCCTCATCACCCCATGGTGGCCAAGGCAGCCATGGTTTGCTCCTCTCCTACACCTCGTCCGGGAGGAGTATCGCCGCCTCAAGTTCTGTCCCAATCTTCTGTCCCTACACAGAGGTCAAGTCCAACATCACCTCTGCCTGCTGGATGGGTGAGCTGTGTGCCCTACAGATGGGCCAGCCATACATCCATTTCCACATGGACAAGCTGGTCCTCTGTACCGACATCACTTTTCTTCCTAAGGTGGGGTCGGCTTTTCACATCAATCAGGACATTGTGCTGCCCACCCTGGCCCTGAACCCAATGATTGATGTCGAACGCTTCATGCACACCCATGATGTTCGGAGAGCGTTGACCTTCTGCCTTGGGTTCGAGACGCTCCGAGAGACTATTTGTCTGCTACTCGGAGGCCAAGAAGGGACTACCTGTGACTGCACAGAGGTACTCTAAGTGAGTGGCTGCTACCATCCACTTGTGTTATGAACTGTCAGGTAAAACCCTTCTGGCCTGGGTGTGAGCACATTCAACTAGGGCGGTAGTGACATCCTCCACTTTTTTTGAATGAAGTGCCTTTGGAGGATGTCTGCAGGGCTGCTGTCTGGTCTCAACTATTGAATCATAGAATCATAGAATCATAGAATCATAGAGTTGGAAGAGACCACAAGGGCCATCCAATCCAACCCCCTGCCATGCAGGAACTCCCAATCAAAGCATCCCTGACAGATGGCCATCCAGCCTCTGCTTAAAGACCTCCAAGGAAGGAGACTCCACTACTTTCCGAGGGAGTGTGTTCCACTGTCGAACCGCCCTTACTGTCAGGACGTTCTTCCTGATGTTGAGGTGGAATCTCTTTTCTTGAAGCTTGCATCCATTGTTTCGGGTCCTAGTCTCTAGAGCAGCAGAAAACAAGCTTGTTCCCTCCTCGATATGACATCCCTTCAAATATTTAAACACGGCTATCATATCACCTCTCAGCCTTCTCTTCTCCAGGTAAACATCCCCAGCTCCCTAAGTCGTTCCTCATAGGGCTTGGTTTCCAGACCCTTCACCATTTTAGTTGCCCTCCTTTGGACACACTCCAGTTTCTCCACATCCTTTTTGAATCGTGGTGCCCAGAACTGGACACAGTATTCCAGGTGAGGCCTGACCAAAGCAGAATAGAGTGGCACTATTACTTCTCTTGATCTAGACACTATACTTCTACTGATTGCATTGGCCTTTTTAGCTGCTGCATCGCACTGTTGACTCATGTTCAACTTGTGGTCCACTTGGATTCCTAGATCCCTTTCACACGTAGTCTCATTCAGCCAGATGTCCCCCATCGTATATCTGTACTTTTCGTTTTTCCGCCCTGAGTGCAGTACCTTACATTTCTCCGTGTTGAATTTCATTTTGTTAGCTTTGGCCCAACTTTCTAGTCTGTTCAAGTCATTTTGAATTTTGATCCTGTCCTCTGGGGTATTAGCTACTCCTCCTAATTTGGTGTCATCTGCAAATTTGATAACTATGCCACCAATATCGTCGTCCAAGTCATTAATAAAGATATTGAATAGCACTGGGCCCAGGACAGAGCCCTGTGGCACCCCACTGGTCACTTCTTTCCAAGTTGAAAAGGAGCCATTGTTGAGCACCCTTTGGGTTCGACCCATCAACCAATTACAAATCCATGTAACAGTTACTTTGTCTAGCCCACATTTTACCAACTTGCTTGCAAGAATGTCATGGGGAACCTTGTCAATGGCCTTACTGAAATCAAGATATACTATATCCACAGCATTCCCTTCATCTACCAAGCTGGTAATTTTATCAAAAAAAAAGAGATCAGATTTGTCTGGCATGACCTGTTTCTCTGAAACCCATGTTGACTTTTTGTGATTATGAAATTACCTTCCAGATGTTCACAGACTCTCTGTTTTATGATATGCTCCAGAATCTTTCCTGGTATTGATTGACTTTCATCAAACACTATAGGCTGGACACAAGGGCCATATGGGATGCAAGCTTTGGGAGGGCAGTGTTGCTTTCTGGTTTACATTGAATTTCGTATGCATTACATGTGTTATATGCTTCTGAAACCAAACAAATGACACTAACAAATGCACTTTTAAAGTTTTAAAGCTTTATTGTTGTGAATAAATTACAACTTATTTGAACTTCCAAACTGGTGTCAGGACACTTCCTCCTCCACTGACCGAAGCTTGTCAGTCTAACCCATTTGTGTGATTCACAGAGACCACAAAGGAGGAGGACAGGTTGCTTACCTGTAATCATGTTTCTTCAAGTGGTCATCTGCGAATTCACACAAATCCTGCCCATCCTCCCCTCAGTCATGTCCTGCTCATTGCTAAGATTCTTCTGTTGCTGCTATGCAGTGTACATTTGGGAACTGGAGAAAGAACAGGAATGCCAGGGGCTTTATAGGAGTGGGTGGAGCTACCGCCAAAAAGTTGCAATTGAACTTTTGCCTGGTGATACTAGAAGTTTCCGAGCTAGCTGTGCAGGTGCAGATATAACCCATTTGTGTGTATTTGCAGATGACCACTCAAAGAAACATGGTTACAGGTAAGCAACCTGTCCTTCTCTGTCAGTGAGCTCTGGTACCACAACAAATTACAGATTCTAGGATTCAATAGCAGTAAGCCATGGCAGTTAAAGTATTAGATTTTCATTATGTATGCAGTGCAGATTATACCTTAATCTGAGATACATGTTGGTTGCACCTTTGTCAATATAAAGTCTGCTATCCCTATCTTTTTTCTTTTTAGCCCCTCAATTCCTTTCTCTTTTAATTCTTTTCATATTTGTCTTTTTTCACTCTGTCTTTCTCATTCTCTCTCTGCCCTGAAAACTCCATCTTAAACATCTCTTCTTCTTTAACTATATTTCATAAATTCTCTCCTCTTCTTCCACTACATTTCTTGACTATTTTTACCTTTCCCATATTTCCTAGTCCTTTCTCTCTATTTCTTTCTTTCTCCTACTCCCACAACTCCTCAGGTTTTTTCTCTCTTTTTATTTCTCCTTTTGTTCTCCTCGTCCCATTCCTGGCTAAACATCTTTACCATTTGTCCTCTTCTCAGCTCCAACGCTCTTGGAAACACTAATTCCTTCCCTTGTTCCCCTGTCCTTCACTTTCCTTCTTTCCTTTCCACTTTTTCTTTCTCTCTCCCACATACAACTATTGGATAAATATCTTTCTCTCTCTCACTTTTTCTCCTTGCCCAAAGCATTTTCTCACTTTGTTTCTCTTATATGCTTCCTCCTTCTTTTGCCCTACCACATTCTCCTGGCTACGTCTGTCTTTTTTTTACTCTCTTTCTTTCTCCCTTTTAAACTTTTTCTTCTTCTTTTCCTATTTCTCTTGGCTATGCTAATCTTCCTCCTCCTCTGTCTATCCTCCCTCTTTCCCTTTTACCCCATTCCCCACTAAAGAAAACTTTGACACTGTGACCAGGACATGCTGGATTTCTGGGATTTTAAAAATTCTACTTCAGATTAAAGTGAATAGGGCTTATGTCTCAGAAGACATATATAGATAGGATTGCCATATTGGTCTGTATTGTTTTGTCAGTTTATCATCATCATCATCATCATCATCATCATCATCATCATCATTTCTTCCTCCCTCCCCAATAGCAGTTAATTACTACCAGCTTTATTGTGGTTATGATGGTATTTTGGGGATCAAGTAAGATTATGTAAGCCTGTAAACCAAATCAAATCAAAGACCACCACGTGGTTAGTGATAGGCACTGGAGTGAATAATTAAAAGCTTAAATTGGTCAATTTTCTTTTTGTCTGGAAATGTTCCAGTGGTTGGTGTACAACCCCTATGCAGTGTTTGAAAAAGCATTAAAAACAAAACTGAGAAAAGCCTGGCTTTTTCTCTTCATGTCAGTGCTTGGAAATCTTTCTATGACCAGTCTAAAAACTCCCATGGCTATTGTCAGAAGGAGTGATTACAAAGGTGTCACAAACAAAAATTTGATTTCTTACTGTTCAAAGCAGAGCTTGGAAATCACTTTTCTTTCTGTCACTTTCTTTCTGTCACTACAGTTTTAATGCAGTTGCTATATTACAATTGTATTTATTGTTCCTTTTCTTCCTCATTTTATTGAATTCAATTTAAAAAAAAACACTTTGAAAGCAATGCAGTATTTTTAAAGTGAGGCATAAATGTATGAAAACGTTATTTACTATCAAAGATTTTGAGGCCATCTGAAAGCTTTCTTTACATTTCTTCCTCCTTTATGCCCAGCAATGACTGTAGTCTCAGAATTTGTAGTCTCAGAATTTCAGACTACATTCCCAGCTGGAAAAGAACTTGATTCATTGCTTGATTGAAAGAAAATAGCCAATAATTATTGAGCTGGACACATATGCATGTTAAACTAAATAATTGTGAACTTTGGTGACAGCCTACATGGCATCAAATAAATCTGTCTAGCATAGTTGTTTTTGAGACTTTTTTCCTTAGGTCAAACTAGCTAGTAAGTTCTCTTTCCCTCCCTCCATGGGTGTATGTAGCCATGAATACATTGGAGCAATAATTTCTTCAGGCAGATGTGGACAGTTGGAACTGTAAATTTATTGATAGAACCAAACAGATAAGCCAACCCAACCAATGCATTATCTTAGTACTGAGCTACACCATGATTGTCATGTTTTATATCAAAATAAACTCCTCTGTTAAAGAAACTCCAGACAGATTTATACTTCTGATTTAATTTATAATGTGTTGCTTTTCAGATGAATAAATATTATGAAAATGAGTGCTTTGTCATAAAAATCATTTTTTTCTTTCAAAATATAATAATTTGCGCAAATGTGCATAGTGCCATATTTTAAGATTTGTCATGGCAAAGGTAAAGAACAGGAACAGATAATCATAAATGATAACAGTGTTAATAATAGAATATAAGATGACTGAAAAGAAAATAGTTCCAGTCTCTTCTGTTATCACTGATAAACTATTCATTATGGTGTCATTATGGGGTCTGTGGAGTTCAGGATGCACCAGGTGACATCCTAAGGGGTGTGACACCACTGCTCCTCAAATATCTGCTTTTTGGCAGAAATAGGCTGTGGAGTTTGCTTGCATCCCTTTAAAATGCTGAAGCTCAACAGAAGAGATGGTGTGAGTGGGGTGAGGCTCAGTGAAAGGAGAGGCCTCAGTTTTGTTTTTAAAAAATACATTTTAAAATTTATTTTTTTAAAAAAAATATTATTTTAAAATCATATTTGAAAACATCACATCTTATCGAATTTTCACTTTAACCATATGAAATTATGTACATGTAAATACATTTAGGCTGTGCATATAATATTGTAATTTAAAGATATCATTTTAATTTTGCTAGTTATTCATGTCACAACTATTGCCATTACTTTCAGTGATATACAATTGCGATTTACAAGTAACAGTACAAAAAATGTTATTAAGGAATCTGTATGGTGTGGTATGGTAGCAGGTCAATGGAGGCATGACATCCTGAGTTACCACACTGAGTGACTCCAACCCTAGTGACATCATTGAAACCATTTAACCTGAATATACATCTTGGAGAAATAAGACTATGCCATAACAATGGGTGAGTGACACATAGTTCTTTGAGCAATAAAATACCATCCTTATCTAGAAATCAATTGTTGATGTAATGGGAGATAGGCCATCAACTACATTTGTGGTTGGACAGAGGCTTCTTAACTACATCATGTTCTTTATGCTTGCTTCCATTGCTCTTACTCTGCTAATTGCAAGTGCAAGCTGGGATCCTACATTGGGGGTGCATAGCCATGTGCAAAGTTACACTGAGTGCTAAACAACCTGTATCTTGACTGGCAACATTATGCAAAAGAATGTAGCTCTAAATGCACAACCTAAAGTAAAGCCAAATGTGCAATTGAATGCATAATTGGATGCATATCTTGCACATCCATGTACATTTCCATGTGCAATGGCATCTTATGCCCAACTATCTTTCTGCAATCTTGAACTAAATGCAAAGGCAAAAAGATCCAGACACCTTCAATACACATAAGTAAGACAACAGCACATTTCCAGCCATTGTGTGACTTTGTGGGTGACTTGTTGTGTGCTTTCAAGTCATTTTTGAATTGTATTGACCCTAAGGCTATAAATGGGGTTTTCTGGGGCTGAGAATGTATGACTTGACGAAGGTCACCTAGACAGCTTTAATAGCCAAGCAGGGAATCACACCCAGGTCTCCATAGTCCAATGTTCAAACTACTACACCATGCTGGTTCTTTTAGTGACTCTATAAATTGACTAAATTGACTGCATTTGGCCAATGGCCCATTGGCCATTGTGTCTGGAACCAATGGGAGTTATAAACTGGTAAGATGGTGGTGATGGTGGTGGTATGAGGAGAGGATTCACAGGTACCCCATCCTTATTCTAAGGAAGCACAGTCTGACCTTTCAATGACAATACTAATTGGGTGATTGGAAAGTAGAATCTAGGATGATTGTCACATTGTTTCTTCCATCTCTGTGATTCTGTGAGCATATCAAGTAAGTCCCCGTGCTTGCAAAAGAGAACCAATTCTCAAATTACACCTGCTATGTGGAAGTGACTGGAAGCACTGCTGTTGTGAAATGTCCACAGATAGGTGGTGATCGTTGAACATTTTGCTTGCCTACACAGAGAAGTGTTTCCAGCAGAATCCATATGGTGCTGCAGTATAAGATTTACTCCTTTTAAAATAGAGACACTGTGGTCTGTGACTACATATAGCTAAAAAGGATATGGAATGCAGCATACTCAGACTTATAAAAGTTTTTGAATTTTTATCTATTTATTTATTTGTCTTAGCCAGAATGACTGTTGTTATGGCATTGCTATGCAGATTTATATAACTGGCTGTTTAGGTTGCCATGGTATCTAGCATTTTAAAAAACATATTTTTAATGTTCATCAAGATTTCTTTTTCTTAATCATTATCCTGCTGTTTTTTTCCTTCATGGGATCTGTTTTTCAGCTAGTGTTCCCATATTTTCTGGCAGCTACAATGTTCAGTCCAGAAATGGTGATAGAAATCATTATTAATAATAATTCTATCACTTTTTCTAAATGTTGCATAACAGGCAGCTCTCAAACACTTTGTGGATCTCATTTCTCAAAAGAGAAAAGTGAAAATTTGACAAAGAAATGGGATGGAAGAGATAGAGTACAATGTGCTCCACAGAGAACTGGAACACCTGTCCAGTTAAAAGTGATGCATCTATCAAAACGTAAGTAGTACGGTACATGTGTGGGAAAGATTTTACTATGCACTAAAGAAAAATTAGATTAGATGATCTGCCTGAAAGACCTCACTAATAAGACATTCTTCCACCTCCTCTTTTGCCTCAGCAGCCCACTAACTAGAACTCTGAGGAAGAAGATAGCAATTCATTATTTGGAATCCTATATATACTGCAATCCTAATGGTCCATTCTGTTTAGTGAGGCTCATTCTCTAGTGACTGTCTTAAACAGTTAACCTTAGTGAAGCAAATACAACAGGGCAGGTGGGCTTGTGATCTTTGGTTTGAAAAGGAGTAGACAGACATTAATAAATAATAATCACAATAATGATTTTTTCCTTGTTAACTGCTGTCAAATTGGCTTTAACTTATGATGAGCCTATGAGACCTTCACAACAGCCTGTTATCAACAGTCCTATCAAGGGCTTGCTAACCCAGGGCCATGGCTTTCTTAATCAAGCTATCCACCTGACAGACCTATCTTCCTCAGTGGCTAATTCTTTTGAAGACTTTTATTTTGAGGAATCTTTTAATTCTTTCCACCAGTCAGAGCCAAAACATTGGCCTAAAATTCCTCATGCAGTAGGAAGAAGAATTCCTCTCTCTTTCATCAGCCATACCACTTGGAACATGCCACATTATCTGATTATGCTTAACTGATTCTTAGATTCTTTTATACAGTCCAAAATAATTGATGGTCCAGTCTGTAATATCTGGTAGACTGTAAAGCAGAGATAGTAGTAACAGTAGTAGTGAAAATACTAATAACACCAATAGGATCAGGAAGCAGAAGCACACGCATACTGAAACAAACAGCAAACTGTCAATTTAAGACCAGCTGCCACTCCATAAAGCCAGGACATTTCAAGTTAAGGTTGTTGTTTTAACTGACATTTCCTATGATAAGGAATGACGTGGTGCCTTGTCACAAATTGTGCTTGCCTACAACATACCTTCCACATGCCCACATTCTGCTTTGACATATCCTCCAGTATTTCACAGTGAAAACTGGGACACATGTGGCAAAGCAAAATCAGAGTGTGGTTAAAAGGGCAAATGTTATTAATGAGGAAGACTGCATAAGCTAGAAGAGGCTGCAGCAGTTTGCTTTTGCCTGAGCTTACTGGGAATTGCAAGATTCTGATTCCTCCACTCCTCTCTGTCCACTGAATTGAGTGTAATCTACTTTTACATTTTATTTATATTTATTCATTTATTTTCATTTATATCTGACCTTTCTTCCAAAATGGAATCCAAGGTGACTAACAACATATTTAAAAATAATGCAGATATAAAAACTATACAAAAACTTGGATAAAAGTATAAAAATCTAAGTTTATGTGGTTAAAAGGGCAAATGTTATTAATGTTACATAAAAAAACATTTAAACAATTTATAAAGTTAAAACATTAAACATTAAAAAAATTACTATTCATTGAAAGACAATACAAACCATAACACAGCATAACTCATCACTGAAAGGCCATCCTGTTTAGTTTTTAAGAGCCAGGTGGCACAATCTTCAATTGCTGATGAAAGGAGATTAAGGAAGGACCCATCCTGGTTTCCCTAGGGGAAATTCCAAAAACTGGGAGCAGCCACTGAGAAGGACCTCTCCTTTGTTCTGACTTAACAAGCTTGACGGAATGGCAGGCAAGGAAAAGGGCCTTTCTAGAAGATTTTAGTGCTCTAAAAGCTTATAAAAGGAGGTATCAAGTAGCCTGGACTCAGGCTGCCATCACAAGCACTTTGAATTGTGCCAGAAACAGACCAGCAGCCAATGGAGCTGTTGCAGCAAGGGAGTTGTGTGATCCCTGTAGCCATTTGGCTTCTGCTCTTTGGACCAACTGAACTTTCTGAGCATTTTTGAAAGACAGCCCCATGTAGATCACAGTACAGTAATCCAAATAGGATGTAACCAAGGCATGGATTACCATGGGTACATCCAACTTCACCAGGAACAGATGCATTGCACACATTAACTGTGCAAATTCACTTCTGGTCACTGTTCAAACCTGGGCCTCCACACTCAGGGCTGAATCCAGGAATGCCCCCAAACTGTGAACCTGCATTTGAACCTGCACTTTGAACTCAGTTTTCAGCAATGGAAGTGAACTGAGGACAAAGGGGGAAAGTGGGAGGAGGAGAGAGAAACTGGAATATTTTAAAAGCAGCTAGAAACATGGGAAACAGATAATAAATCAGGATTGTCCCTAAATCAGGACAGTTGGAGTGGCTTGATCTTTCCATCCCAAATATATATGGGGGTGGGAATGGATAATTAACAGTGCTCCATGTCATTCTAGTCTCTTGATATGTTATGAAGCAGCTAAACCTGTTGCTACATCCTCCTGTGAGTTGTCCTATGCCTATTGTGGCAGCAGGCTAATCAAAGAAGGCTTGGGAGAAACTAATGGAAAGGAAGCACTATGTAGAAAGCATGTGGCTGGTGCTTTGGTTTTTTACTTAGAAGATTGCCAAGAAGATGGGAAACCACTATGTGTCTGAGGCTAGGCATCTCCTCACCTCAGGCTGTATGATATTACTGAGGGAGACCAAAGCCAATGCTATCTCCTCAGGTTAGGAAGGCAAGGGGGAGAGAACAAAACATTCCCTTTGCAGAGACTTCTGGGGGGGACACACTTTCCTTTACCTACCAGAATAGTTTTATAATCTTTTGATTTCCTCCACACCAGGACAGAAAGGTGACTTATGTCAGAATGCCTCCACCCACCCACCCTCCCCTCTCTCTTTCTTTCCT
This sequence comes from Phrynosoma blainvillii, assembly GCA_026167975.1. Lineage (NCBI taxonomy): Eukaryota > Metazoa > Chordata > Lepidosauria > Squamata > Phrynosomatidae > Phrynosoma > Phrynosoma blainvillii. Next base: position 276,460,889 of record JANUYF010000001.1, read on the forward strand.
TCCCAGACTCATTGCACATTCCCTTTAACTATACTTAAACTCTCAGTTTAAAACACCAAAATACAATTTTAAACATGCATTAAACCCCCCCAACACCCTAATAACCCCCCCAACACCCCCTCAGCACCCTAATAAAAACTGTATAGTTGGCTCTCCATATTAGTGGGGGTTCAATTCTGGACCCTCCTCATGGATACTGAAAATTGGGGGACCTCAAGTGTCATTAATGTTAATGGATGCCAAGTTGCATTTGGCCATTGGTGCTAATGGGGCAGGGCCATCCACGGATGCTCTGATCCACAGATGGCTAGCTCACTGATACAGCCAGATGACTGTGTTATGAACAGTCAGTCCGCAAAAGCTTGTCAAAAGTCTTTGCATCTTGATGAAAGGTCATTGAGGAGGTGACCAGTCTAGCCACTCTTGGAAGGGAAATCCAGAGCCTAGGAGCAGCCATAGAGAAGAGTCTCTCATGCATCTCCACAAGAGTGATGGGACTGAGAAGAGGACTTCTAATAAAGATCTCAGGGTCTGGGCAGGACAGGCTTATTTGGGACAATATGGTTCACTACATACGTTGGACCTAAGTCATATATGGCTTTATAGGTCAAACCAGTCCCTTGAATTACACCCAGCACTGAAATAAAAATGTCTTAGGTGGATTAACATGTCATCTCAGCTTTCCAGTATTAAAAAGGGATGGTTTCTTTATAGTTGCACAGTTGATAATTGTTTGACAGCATAAGATTGAGAAAATGGAGTCAGACTTTAAATCAGACAGTGGAATATGTTAAGTCAGCTGTGCTTTGGTGCTCAGTTCACTCAGTGGGTTGTAATTTCAGAATAAATCATTATACTTATCAAACTGTGACAAACCACTGTGTTTGTGTCGACAGAGAAGGCAGTACAGCACAGTTCGTACATTTGGAATCTTATCTCAAAAAGACATTGGAATAATTCTGTAATAGTTTCAGCTGCCAAAAGAGTATTCCAATCAGGAAAAGCACAGCAGTTTAGACCTATTGAAACTTTTTACCAGTTTCAGAAATCTCACAAAACATTGCAATGAAATCAAACTAAATTGTTGTCCAGAAAGGAGTAAAACATTGTTAATAAGTGTATATGCTGTTAATGTACCACAGGCTTTTAAAGTAATAGAGTGGGTGCATATAGCAAATTACATTTTGCATATTACCCCCTCCAACATAAATAATTTTGCTATCATTAACTCTCTATATATATTTAAATCACTTTAGTGAGCAAGTGTCCATGAAGATTTTACATAGAATGATCAAGTTGTACTGGATCTTGTGGATAATTTAGTCCAAACTCTTCCTTGATGCAGGACATCCAAAGCTAGAGCATCACCTAAAGTTGGCTGCCTAGCCTCTACATGAAGATCTCCAGTGAAGGCGTTCTAGACATTGAAGCTTATCGCACTGCTAAAAACCCCAGCTTACCTCTCCCGAGTTGAATTTTAATTTGGTAGGCAACTGGGTCCTATTGCATGCATTTTGCTGTCTAATCCACCAGCGGAGTCCAACCTGGTTGCAGCCTGGGTCCCAGGAGCACTTCTCCAGCTGCTTTTCAAAGTCAGGAGTTTTCTGTCAAAGTCTGAATTTGACTCCTGCCTTGTGATGTTTTCCCAGTTTTGTGTCATCTGGAACTCCAATATAGATAATTCCCACCTTTCTTTTAAGTCATTGATATAAAGGTTTGAAGTGTCTTCATCCTAGCACAGAGTCCTGTGGTACATGCTCTGGTAACCTCCTGTCTAGATTTCTGTAATGCGCTCTACATGGGGCTACCCTTGTGCTTGGTCCGGAAACTTCAATTAGTCCAGAATATGGCAGCCAGGTTGTTCTCTGGTACATCTAGGAGACACCATATCACACTGGTCTTGAAAAGACTTCAGTGGCTGCCGATCAGTTTCCAGGCCCAGTAGAAGGTGTTGGTTATCACCTTTAAAGCCCTACATGGTTTGGGTCCCTCCTATCTTTGGGACCGTCTCTTTCCATATAATCCCACCCACACACTCCAGTCCTCTGGGAGGAATTTGCTTCAACCAGCTATGTCTAGACTATCAACAACCTCCCAGAAGGCTTTTTCAGAAACCGCTCCCAGATTATGGAACGGCTTGCTGAACGAGATCCGTCAAATTACCAACCTAGACAGCTTTAAAAAGGCTGTCAAGACGGATCTCTTCCAGCAGGCTTTTCCTGATTAAATTCCCAGCCAAGGAGTAAGTAAATTTTCTTCCCACCTGCTGCCACATCTTGCCACACTATCCAGTGCTAGTGGGCTGCCTATTAGACCGGTTTTAACAGTTAATGCCATAAATTACTATAATTGTATTATCGTTATAAATTGTTTTAATTTTTGATGTTTAATACTGTTTTAAGGGGAGGGTGTGTTTGGGTTTGGGAGGATTCATTGTGAGATTTTATTGTTGTAAGCTGCCCTGATTGCTTTGGTAGAGGAGCAAGATAGAAATAAATTTTATTATTATTTTATTATTTATTATTATTATTTGGCAACTACACATCCTCAGACCACATATCAGCAGGCATATAGTTACATCTCTACCAGCTACCTCCACCAGGTTCTAGGTTATTGGACTAAAACTTCAATAACCCTCACCCACATGGCTCAGCACACATGCACCCACACATTATAGTACTGGCTATTTTATTCTGAAAATTTTACTAATATTTCTAAACCATGACTTTTAATTTTTTTTGGCAATTATTCACCATATGCTTTGCTGGACAGTGCTCTTTTTCATGATTAGAGGAAAGAAGAGACAGAATGTCACAATCAGATGAATAATGTCTACATGCATTTATTGGAACATATGAGTACTCCTTAACTCCACGAATGCATAAAGCAGTGGTCTACATACAGTGTATGGATGTTGACCCTTACAGATAAACAATTCTGTGTGTGTACAGATATTAGTACAGATGCACATGCAGGATGATCAGAAATCCTCCTTTTCCAGGACATGTCCTCCATTTCAAACTTCAGTCCAGGAGGAATTCCAAAATGTCCTCCATTTTGAGCATGGCTAAGATGCACGAAATTATATTGATATGAGTCTTTGTAGCTTTTATTTTGCAATGCCCTACATTTTTCTTGAATGTCGTACATTTTGTGTGGTGCCTTGTCCTCATTTGTGGTTGTGACATCTGGTCACCCTGTGTACACAAAGCATTCATGTGTTTAAAATGATGTCTGGGATTCTGTTGCTGACATATGCAACAATAAGTCCAAATTAAGCCTGCATGTGTCTTGTTGCAAAATGTTGGAATTCTCTTCTTCCCTTGTACATTCCCTGCAACATGGCCATTTACAGAGGACAGAGGAAGGGTCAGCAGGAGAGAAATGCCCAGATATGTACCAGTAGCTGGGTACACTGTGATGATGCATCCTCTGGGATCTCCTCAGATCCTAGAGCAGGGGTCGGCAAACTATGGCCCAGGGGCTGAACCCAGCCCCTCGAGGCCTTTCAACCGGTCCATGGCTGGTCCTGCCGCCGCTCCCACCACCACACGCGTGTGATGCAGGGCACCATTTTGTGTTCAAAAATGGTGGCCACACTCACGCACGCATGTGCACTACTCCCAGTGTTATGCGCGGGCATGTGCAGGTGCCATTATGGAACACAAAATGGCACCCCGCATTTATGCACACATACGCACGACAGCGGGAGTAGTGTGCATGTATGCACGCGCGTAAGCACGCGCGCACCTCTGGCACCATTTTTTCCCCCTTCAGCCCACCGATGATCTGGGGACAGCGGAACTAGCCCCCCCCCCCCAAAAAAAAGGTATGCCGACCCGTCCTAGAGGATCACACTGTTTGTCTGCATCTAGCTCCAGGCACACAGGTGGATGCTTCTCTGCTCACTCCTGATCTCAACTAACCACTAAATAGTCATGTTGGGGGCCGGTGCAGCATGTAAAAAGAAGGCTTTTGTAGGAATGGGAGATGAGGTAGGCTATGGTTACACCTGCAAACTTTTATGTCCTCTCTTATGAGGCAAGATCATGGCCAATGTGTGGTCGAGCCACCCTGAGTCCCATAAAGGACAGGATGAATAATAATAATAATAATAATAATAATAATAATAATAATTTGTTTATCCATTGTTTCTTGTTGTTGTGTGCCTTCAAGTAATTTCTGACTTATGGCAACCATAAGGCGAATCTATCATGGGGTTTTCTTGGCAAGATTGGTTCATGGGAGGTTTGCCATTGCCTTCCCCAAGGCTGAGAGTGTGTGACTTGCCTAAGGTCACCCAGTGGATTACATGGCCAAGTAGGGAATCAAACCCTGATCTCCAGAGTCATAGTACAACACCCAAACTGCTCATTGCTAGTTAATGACAACAACAGCGTTTATTTATAATTTCCTTTTCATCAAAGGATGGAACATCAGACATATATAATCAAGAACAAAACAATAAAACAATACTTTAATGCACTAAAATACTAAAATAATATACCAGGTACCTTCACTACAGATGCAAATTTAGGATTTTTTTTTTTTAAAACCACAGTGTTCATTACTTACATACACTGGATTGGATTCAGATTTCATGTTCTGAAAACACAAATTCTCCATCTTTTCACAGAAGGCATTATATCCAGTGGAGGGACTTGGTGAAGGAAGGGGAGAGATGACTTTTGTCAGTCCATTCCCACTCCCTACAGCCCCATGCATCCTCAAGAAATCTGCTCCAGAGAATCTGTAAGACTTTGAAGCAGAGTTTCAGAGATTGCAAAAACTACAGTTTTTTATACAATTAGTAGAAATTGCCTTGCTTTTCTGCTGGCAGTAGCATCTTCTGAGTGGAAGCCCACTGAGGGGAGTCATTCAGTGGTCGACTTACTATCTGGATTTAGCCTACTGAAATTAATTTATCTTTTAGGATCAATTCATCCTGTTTGGAGAAATCATTGTAGAATTCTTCATGAGCTAGTATGATCCTCCTCTCAGCAACAAATCCAATTGGGTTCTTTTCATAAGTGATGCTATAATGGCTTGCCTGAAAGGGTTATATTTTAATCTTAATTACAGGTTGTGTAATGTAATCTAAATTAAGTTGAGCAATTAGTTTACATTTGAGGTAACAAAGAACTTCAAATAAGAATTTTCCCCAATAATGTATTAATTTGTAATTTGTCTGTAGTCTCTAAAACTTCAAATTTGGCATACCTTGTCAGATGCTATCTCTGGTGCTAACACTTTTCAGATCACTGCTTTATGCAAAGACTTAATTTAGACTTGTATTCCTGTCACATCTTTGTCTGATGGTCCTACTACTTCTAGGTTGATTCCTTGCTCCTGAGATATTAAAAGAAAAAGAAAAAAAACCAGAATCTTAGGAGTTTACTCTTCAAATTCCATCTCCCCCTATTGCCACACTGCATTTGTATGGCATAGATTCATTGTTATCTGCCCTCAAGTCAACCTTGACTCATGGTGACCCTGTGGATGAGACACCTTCTGGACCCCTATCTTTGTAAATGTCTACAAGGAAAAGAAGAAGGTTGATGTGAATGATGATTTCATTTGTTATTGTCATTTGCTGTCAAATTGACTTTGACTTATGGGTATAAAAGCACTAGATCCTATCTGATCTTGGAAACTAACCAGGTCAGCCATGGTTAGTAGCTGGATGGGAGACTGCTAACAAAAACCAGGTGCTATAGGCTGCATTTCAGAGGAAGGATCTGGCAAAGCCACCTCTGAGTCTTCCTTGCCTAAGAAAACTCTGTGAAATCCATGGGGTCTCCGTAAGTCAACAGGTGACTTGAAAACAGACAGACAGACACATGAATGGGGGCCTCCATGACAGCCTGTCATTAACAGACCATTTATCCATTTGGCAGTCAATGGTATCCAGAGAAATCTTTTCTGGTACCATTATTCAAATGAATTGATTTTCTTCCTATCAGTTTTTTTTTTCACAGTCCAGCTTTCACAACTGTGCATAGAAATCAGAAATACTGTCGAAGAATCATAGAATCATAGAATCATAGAGTTGGAATTGACCACAAGGACCATCCAGTCCAACCCCCCTGCCATGCAGGAATACACAATCAAAACACCCCCAAAATATAGCCATCCAGCCTCTGTTTAAAAACCTCCAAAGAAGGAGCCTACCAACAAAATACAGCAAAGTGTGTGATCTACTGAATCAGGGGGAGGGACAGCAGAAGAGGAGTTCACAAGCCAGGAAAGTGGGAAAAGGTTTTTTTTTTGTGTGAGGAAAACTGTCCACTTAATTATCCAAAGACATAGGGCCTCGGCAGACGGCTAATAGAGCCGTCTCCGAGGCAGGGAAGAGGAGAGGCAGCCCCATGCTCGGCGCCCCTTCCTCCTCCCGAGGTGGCCCTCAGAGCTGCCGGCCCTCCGCACAGCCGGCGCTCTGAGGGCAACCTCCCGCCGCAGCATCTGCACACGCTGCGGTGGATAAGTCAGTGAAAGTGCACCCTATGCTTTTGGGGCGCACTTTCACTGACATCTGAAAGGAGCGCTGATTTAGCGCTCCTTTCAGGGACGCTGACAGTGCGCCACGGTGCGGATGCCTCGCTCCGGCGGCGCACCGTCCCGCGGTGTCCCGAACGCCCTCGTCTGCTTCCCCCCATAGCTATGTTAGTCTGGAAAATCAGTATGCAAAGGGATCTTGTAGCACCTTTGAGACCATCTGAAAGACAGAAGGTGGTTGGCAATGTGAAAGCAGTAATAAATACACTGTAGGATACAAATATGCTCCCAAATAATAACATGCTAATATACAATAATTTAAATTATATGATAATGAACAATAGAAACTAGAATAAAATCAACAGAAGAGGAGAAATGAAAATGCACCTCATTACTGCCAGTTGATGTAATGTGTGCACCTACCTTGTAGAAATAATGCAGTTTGAAACCACTTTAACTGCCATGGCTCCCTCCTACAGAATACTAGAATTTGTAGTTTTGTGATGCACCAGTATTCTTTGGCAGAGAAGATGAAAGACCTTGTAACACTACAAATCCTAGGATTCCATAGGATGGAACTACAACACTTAAAAGTGGAGTCACTTTACAATAACTTCCATGCATGCCAATTGGAGGTGGGAACAATAGTCATTCAGGCCTAAAAGCCCTGATATTCTGAAAGGACACTGGTTGCTAAGTTATCATTCCTCTATTCCTCATTTCCTTCTCTTTCCCTGCAGGCAAGAATGCACCCCCCCCCCCTTCTTGTCCATTCTATTGCTTCAACAGCTTCCTGGCTGTTTTTCTTTTCCTGGGTGCTAAAAGTTTCTGTATCTCTCCCTCCTTCCAGAGAAAGCTATGATACATTGAGTAGATTGGCCCATCCAGGAACTGAGCCATGTGTTTTCTCCAATCCTCCTCTTAATCCTGAATCTCTTCTGTTCAACCTGAATCTAGCAGAGAATGAAAGCCACCCATCTGAATGAATTAATTAGCTTTTTAAAGCATAGAAAATTTGCTTCAGCATTAATCAGAAAATCTCATGAGTCAAGCCATGTCAAAGAGGGAAACTAATTAATTAATAATATAATTATTAGTTTCACCAGTTATTTCCAAACTTCGGTTAATGTCCATGTCCCCTCCCAGTATTTATCTCTCTCATGAGCAGGCTAAGAGGATGGTCAGCCCCCCCCCCCCTCCCATGAAAGAAATTATGCTTATACAGTCATTCCTCTGGATTCGCTGACTTCCTGTTTGCAGTTTTGAATTTCTGCAGACAGGAGGGCAGAAGGGACAAAATGATGTGCACACCCAGGGCCACACCACCATTAAAAACAATGGGGCTCTAATATTTGTGGTTTTTCTGATTCAAGGGATGGGTGGGTCTGGAATAGATCCCCCATGAATCAGAAGGGATGACTGTAGTTACGATTTATGGAGAAGTTTTAAGGGACCCTTTGGAAACATAGTACTCATTTTTAACATGAGCCAAAAACTTGGTTTTCAATTCTGTTGGTGTTACTTAGCTTGATGTAGAATTCCTCAGGGATTTTCTTTCAAATGCTGTTGAAGAGATGGAGACAGATCACTTGTCAAATGTATGGATTGGCACAGTGACAGTATACAAGAGGTTGGTCCCAAAGGATCACATTTGATTTAGTGAAATCATAGTCTTATTTTTACAGGGAAGAGCAAAACTTCTGAGTAATATAACAACAACAAGAAGAATAACTTATTAATAATAATGATGACAATTTTCAAAGGTAAAAAATTGTGGTTGAGTCACATGTGCTGTACTGTAACCTAGGGGACTCAGTTGTGACAGTTATGGACCCCAAAAAGGGCCAACGTAGTACCCAAATACTGTGACAGCTGTACACTATTGGGTTAAGCAGATGCAGAATGGGAAGAAAGATAAGGATTCCTTAAGGCAGTCCAATATTATAAAGTATGATACCCTTCTTTATAGTTAAGCATTGTTACACAATTCTTTCATAAGCTTGGCCCATTGAATCACTGCTGAATTACATGTTGACTGACTAATACTCTCCAACTGTCTCAGTTTAGCTCTAGTTAATCTGCAGCAATTCCACTTTCTCAGCAAATTGTAAAATGTTATGGTTTCTCTCTTGTCCCTATGCTTCCCCCCCCCCATTTGTCCTTAGCTTACTTTAATTGCTGAAAACTGAGTTCAAAGTACAAAAGTAGTTGGTACCCAACTCAGCAAGAGAGATAGGAGAGGAAGAAGTGGAGCCTTGCTTTTCCCAGTAGGCTCAATCCAAAGCAAACTGTTGCAGCTTTTCCTAGCTTTGGAACAAAAAAATCATGTACTGTGTGACTCCAGATTGCTTCTTGAGGTAGGTAAATGGAATCAATATATACAATCATATGAAGGGGAGACCCTACCAATTAAGAGGGTCTTTTGTTGAGAAGATATTCATTTGTGAAATGTCAGAGGATATGCTTGTTGATTCATTGTGTCCATTCTAGTTGTGATTGATCAAATAATGCTGTATTTCTTGTGCCTTTCCCACCCTGACTGTTTCTTCCATCATTTGGTGTTATGTGTTCTCCCATCCCTTTTTCTTCTAAGTTTAGTGGAGACCAAATGGATTATTATCAAATGTTACCAGTCCCTATGGAAATAGATTGATGCATTATTGAAAGCTTATTTCTTTAAAAAAAAAAAAATTAAAAATCTCTGAGACCCTCCATTAGCATTTCACTTTGCAAAGACAAACAAAACAACACTCCCCCCCCAACACCTAGTGGTTTTTCTATTGCTTGTTTTGGCTAACTGAGGCATTTATTCAGCCCTGGGAGACTGGTGTCTCTCAAGAAGCCAAGTCTGCTTCAGCACTGACCTTATCAGTAGAACAATTCCATTATTGTTTTCAGCACCTTTTCCACATGTTAAGTGGAACATTCTAAAAACTCACTCTGTGACAATATTTTAAAAAATAACAACAGATAACAAGCATTTTATTCTGACAGCCAAAATGGTAAACAGTAAGATAAACGGCACAGTGCTGGCTGGCCTCATGTAATGTATGCAGATTCATTGGAACTGTTGGCAGAGCTGTCCATCATAATGCATCCTGTTTACAATGTCTACAACAAGTACGAATTGTCTTTCATTTGATACTGGAAACAACATTCTTGTTTACTGGTTATTGAGGCTATAGCAGTTTGATCTAGAGATTACCTAAATGTTTCTAACATCTTAACCTTGTCTGCAGTAAGATGTGATCATTTTTGGGGCAAGCTAAACTGTATGTAGAATATATCAGTTGAAATCAAAGAGACTAAGAGACATGCGGGAGAGAGAGGGACTTACCATCTGCCCTGCAAAGGGTCCTCCAAACTCTCCCACCCGGCACCGGAGGCGCGGCACGGTGCAGAGAGGCGGGACCAGCTGGGCCTATAAAAACAGGCCCCTTGAGCCCCCTCATCAGCAGCGCAACGTGGGAGAGAGAGGGACTTACCATCTGCCCTGCAAAGGGTCCTCCAAACTCTCCCACCCGGCACTGGAGGCGCGGCGCGGTGCAGAGAGGCGGGACCAGCTGGGCCTATAAAAACAGGCCCCTTGAGCCTCCTCATCAACGGCGCAACATGGGAGAGAGAGAGACTTACCATCTGCCCTGCAAAGGGTCCTCCAAACTCTCCCACCCGGCACCGGAGGCACGGCGCGGTGCAGAGAGGTGGGACCAGCTGGGCCTATAAAAACAGGCCCCTTGAGCCCCCTCATCAGCGGCGCAATGCAGGAGAGAGAGGGACTTACCATCTGCCCTGCAAAGGGTCCTCCAAACTCTCCCACCTGGCACCGGAGGCGCGGTGCGGTGCGGTGCGGTGCGGTGCAGAGAGGCGGGACCAGCTGGGCCTATACAAACAGGCCCCTTGAGCCTCCTCATCAGCGGCACAATGCGGGAGAGAGAGGGACTTACCATCTGCCCTGCAAAGGGTCCTCCAAACTCTCCCACCCGGCACCGGAGGCGCGGTGCAGAGAGGCGGGACCAGCTGGGCCTATAAAAACAGGCCCCTTGAGCCCCCTCATCAGCGGCGCAACATGCTGGCACTTTGTAATATAGAAATTAACACAGAGTGTCTGTTAGTTTTGTTGCTATGTATTGTATTTTGAAATTGTTATTGAATAATCTTTTCTTATTGTAGTTGTTTTAAATTGTATTTGATTTAATATATTTTTAAGGGGGGGAGGGAACAATATTGTTAACTTGTTTGTATTTTTTTTATTGCTGTACACCACCTAGATTGGCTAGCCACAGGGGCGGTATATAAATAAATCATATTATTATTAATCATATTAAGGATGTTACCACATGGGGGAAATCTGTTGGTCAATCCACACAATCCCAAACAAAAACTGAATTTGCGCCTCACGATTTCACACAACGTCGCACAGAAACTGGTCAGAAACTGGTCAGAAACTGGTATTATCCAAGATCTTTTTAATTTTGGGAGTTTAGAGGAAATGCATTTGTGAAATTACAGTAATTTCGCATTTACTATAATGTGAAAAGCAAATGCGCACGGACAATTCTCTTTTAAAACCTGGAGGAGGGCCAAGAGGAGGAGGAGGAGGAGGGGCTTCCAGGGAGGGAGAGTCCCGGGCTCCTGCCATGCAGGGCAGGGCAGGGCAGGCAAGGCAAGGCAAGGAGAGGGAAGTTTGGGACGGAGGAGAAGTTTGGCATTTGGGATGAAGGGAAAACGAGGGGAAAGAAGGCTTCCCTCGCAGCAGCTGTCTGTGGATATGGGTGCAAGTGTGGGGTGTGCTTGTGGAGCAACTTGGAGCTCCATCTCACCATGAAGTTCTGCCCTGCAGGTCCTACAAAGGGGAAAGGCTTATGGGGGGTAGACATGGGAGCTACCTCCGGTTTCCCCTCTCCTGGGCATCATCCAAGGTTCTGGCTCTCCCCAGAGAACAAACAGCCCTTCCTTCCTTCCTTCCTTCCTTCCTTCCTTCCTTCCTTCCTTCCTTCCTTCCCTTTCCTCCTCCTCCTCCTCCTTCCCTGCCAGCTCTGCCTGTGATCCTACCCTCCTTGCTCATCTCCCCAGCAGCTGACAGCCTCCAATGCCAGGAAAAGAGAGAGAGAAAAGGGAGGCTGAGCCATCTAAATCCCTACCTTGCATCGCCTTGCCTTGCCTTGCCTTGCCTTTCCAGCCTCCTCCTCCTCCTCTGCTCTTTTGAGAGGTCCTAACCCCAACAGAAGGAGGTTAGGACCTGTGCAGGAGGACATGACCCCAAATGTAGGACAGTCTGACATTTCCTCCTGGGAAATGCAGGACCCGACCTGGAAAAAGGAGGAGTCTGGTCACGAAACACACCCATTTCCAGTAGATGTACGGGTTCTTTTCACTTGTGTATGAAAGTTAAAAACATCTTTTTTTGCTTTTAATTTAATTCCTTTATTACTATAATTACGTGTGAAAAGCTTTTGCGCAATTAAGCTCTTTTTTCGCTTTCTTTTCGGGATGCTTCATTTCCACTTTATTATCTCTTTAACAACGAAACTGGCCCACGTGTGATAACGTCCTAAGGTTAGTTATTACTAACTCAATTCTCATTTATTTTAATGGGCTTACTTATGAACCAAATATGGAAAAAGTTATTTTGACTAGGACTGTATACTGATTCAGTCAAATCTTGAATAATGAAGCAAATCAGGTAATTTGGATTAATTTGCATGAGATCTGGATCAGAACAAATTGACCCAATTCAATGTCAGGGATGATGGGAGTTGTAGCTCTTCACCTCTGGCTCTAACTCACCACCTTGTTATTCAGCAGAGCTGACCAGCTTTGATCAGTGGTTGATGCTTCTTTCCCAAGCAGCAGAGTTTCAGAGAATAGGCTGAAGACCCTGACAAACTCTCCAAGCCTTCTCACTCTCTTCTTCCTGAGATGTCTTCAATTTCTCCAGGATTCTTCTGGCTCTTGTATCTTCCCTCAAGACACCAGACAACTCAGTAGTCTTATATAAAAGATCTACTTTATTCTACTATATATAAATACTATATGCCCTACAAATCACAATCTCTAATACTCCACAATATCTCCAAAACTACACCAAACTACTCCACAATATACATTAGCAAACATTGCAATTTATAGCCATTGTTAGACACCACCCACCAGTCAGTTTCCACCCAGTGGGTGTGTACATACATCTTGATTGGTCCACATAGATCATCCCATACCTAAGACCAACCCAAGTGTTTCATCACTTTACCTTGACCACTTAATGAGTCTCAGGTGTTTGCAATCTATCACAGGTGTTCTCAATATATCTTCTATAACTTTGTCCTTGGCTCTCAAGGCTTCTTAATTATATTATCTTTTTCACCTGTGTATCTTCCTGATTGCTCCGGCTTAGTCACTTTGACATTCACATACATATTTTTATTTCTATTACTGTATATCCCATGTTGCTTTTTCCTTAACAATCCCCTCCAAAATAAAATATTGTATGTGCCTTACAATGTCATTCCAACCATTTGTGTCAGTCTTTCATGTTTTTCTGCCGTCAATGCTTTTGTGAACAAATCTGCTATGTTGTGTTGTGTTTCTATATATCTCAAGTCTATTTTACCCTTCTGAACCATGTCTCGCACATTTTGATATCTTACTCCAACATATTTTGTTCTGTTCTTCAAACTTTCAGTTTCAGCCATTGCTATGCATGACTGTGAATCTTCCAGAATTTCTACTGGTATCTTGTAACTTTCATTTAAATCATTCAATAACTGCTCAACCCACTGTACCTCATTTACTATCTCATTTAAAGCTGCGAATTCTGCTTCCGTCGTACTTATCGCTACATTTGTTTGTTTCCTACTTCTCCAGACTATTGGACTTTCACTGTACTTGATTATTATTCCTGTAACGGACTTCTTGTCTCCTAATTCTGATGCAAAAGAACTATCCACATAGCAATCTAAATCTGAATTACTGTTTCTAATTACCAATTTCTTATCTAAAGTTCCTTTCAAATATCTCAATAAGTGTTTTACTGCTGTCCAGTCTTCAATTTTTGGATCATTAACTCTTCTGGACAATACATTTACAGCATATGAAATGTCTGGTCTGGTGTGGCAAGATATGAATTGTAAAAATCCTATTATACTCCTGAATAAAGTCTTGTCTTCAAAATCTCTAGTTGTTTTTTCAGATACAAAACCAATTGTCATTGGAGTTCTTACTATTTTAGCATTTTGTAATCCACACTTTTCAATCAAATTTTCAGTTTTCTTTCTCTGGCTTAACAAACAATGTCCTTCTTCTGTCCATTCAACACCAATACCTAAATAAGACTTCAATAAACCTAGATCTTTTAAAACAAACTTTTCAGACAATTCTCTTTTTACTGATTCAATTTCCTGTTTTGACTTTGCTGCCACGCATAAATCGTCTACATAAATCACTAACACTATGCCTCCTTTTGTATAGACACAAGCATCTGCAATGCTCCTTTTGTATCCTAGCTTAACTAACTCGTCATTAATGCACAAATTCCATGCTCTGGCACTTTGTTTTAACCCATACAATGCTTTCTTTAATTTATAAACTTTCTGACTACCAATTTCTTCAAAACCTTGTGGCTGCTCCATAAATATCTCTTCATCTAAACTAGCATTTAAGTAGGCTGTTTCAAAATCAAAATGCTCTACAACTAAACTTCTTTTTGCTGCTACAGCCAGAACCATTCGCAGACTTTCTGGCTTTGCAGTTGGAGAATATGTCTTGTCATAGTTCTCATACTGCTGTTGTGCAAAACCCTTAGCTACTAACCTAGCTTTATACTTAATACTTCCATCTGGCATTTCTTTCTTTTTGTACACCCACTTACAACCAATTACTTTCTTGTCTTTGGGTCTATCAACGACTTCAAAAACATCTTTATTTACCAGACAACCAAACTCATCATCCATTGCATCAATCCATCTTTCCTGTTCTTCTCTAGACAAACTTTCCAACTCTTCAAAACTTTCAGGCTCTTCTACTGCTAAACAAGCTCTTGCGTTTGTCACAACAAACCTATCTGGAGGCTTTCTAACTCTGTGACTACGTCTGGGAATAAACTCTGCTGATCTGCCTCTTTCATCCTCACTTTCTGTACTGGGAGTTGTAGTTCTATGACTAAATCTCTTGTCTTCAGTCATTCTAGTAGTAATAGGTCTAGATTGTGTCTCATTATCAGAAGAACTATCACTGCTGCTAGTGGATGCTTCTGGCTTAACTGAAACCCCTCCGTTTCCTGAAGTTGGTTCAGTTTGTGTTTCTGGCTCATTTGAATTTCCTAACCTCAAGAAAACTTCTTTATTGGCATGCGGTTTGTCCCAACCGGCATGTCTCTCGAAATTTGCAGACCTAGAATACTGCACTTCTCTTCCACCTAAATGAAACTTATAGCTATTTCCTGAATACCCCAAAAACCTAAGTCTTTTACTTTTGGGTTCTCCTTTCTTCCTGAAACAAGCTGGAATGTAAACATAAGCAAACTGTCCAAAGACTCTCAAATACTTGTAATTTGGCACTCTCCCATACAATACCCTGTAGGGAATGTCTTCAATTTCTGAATGATACAGTCTGTTACTAATATGTACTGCTGTCAAAGTTGCTTCTGCCCAGAAACTATCTTTTACCTCTGCATCTGCCATCAAACAAGCAGTTATCCTTTTTATATCTTGTATTTTTTTCTCCGCTAAACCATCTTTGTTAGGACAAGCTGGATTAGTAGTTTCATGTCTTATTCCCACCTTTTGAAACCAATTAAACAATTGATTACTTAGAAACTCTCCTCCCCGGTCAGTAACAATGGTGCCTACTCTAATATCAAATTGTCTTTCCACCATTCTCACCCATGCTTTTAAACTTTGCCCAGCATCAGATTTGTTTCTCAATATTCTTACAAATGCAAACCTTGTAAACCTATCAACAATTACTAGGAAATATTTGCTTCCCCCTAAAGATAAACAATTTGCTTGGGCCACATCTGCATGTACAAACTGAAATGGTCTTTGGGCAATTCTTTTGGTTTTCTTGGCTACTGGAAAAGCTCTGACCTTTACCTGATTACATACAGTACAATCTAAGTGATTTTTGCATTCAGCAACTTTTAAATCTGGACACATACTGATTAACTTCTTTAAACATTTGAAACTAGCATGGCCAAATTTCCTGTGTAGTTCATGTATGCAGTCTTTATGAATTGGACTATTGTCTATGTTATTAGCATTTTCAACCCTGTAGCAATCAATATTGTCCTCCAAATAATAAAGCTTATCTTTTTTCAAGCCTATGCCTCGCAATTCCCCATTCAATTTTATCTTACACATGTCCTTTTCAAATATAACTGTGTAATCTCTGTCTGTTAACCTGCTCACTGATAACAAATTATTTTCTAACTCCTTTACATGTAACACATCATTAAAGTTTTCCTTTAGCCCAGGAATGAAAACTGTACCCATTTGATTTACAGTACTGAGCTCTTTCCCATCAGCTAAAACTACAGTATTTACATTAGCTGATTTTCTATTACTTATCAAATTAATATTGTTACACATTGAAGATGATGCTCCTGAGTCAATTAACCATTTACAATTAGCATTTTGTTTTTCCTTAATCATGGTTGCAAACCCCTTTTTATTACCACTGTCCTTCAAAAATGGAGGTTTGGACTGTTTTTGATACTGCCGCGGCTGCCATCTGCTCTCTCCTTGCTTGCTTCTCTCAGCAGCAAATTGTTTACAATGTCTCTGTAGATGACCAGTCTTTTTACAATAAAAACACCTCCGTTGCTCCCTTGTAAAAGCTGCTTCTTCCTGCTTTCGTAGATCAGGTGTCGTTTGTTGTTTTGGCACAGTCCTCAAACTTGCTGAGTCATTCTGCTCAGACTTTCTTCTCAAATTTTCCTCCAATATTTTTGCAACAATTAAGTCTCTGTTCAGCTCAGCTTCTGGCAAATTTTGCAAGCTATTTGTTATGTTGTCCCAAGAAGAATCTAGCGATTCCAGCAAAATATAACACTGCTGCTCTTTGCTAATTTCCACTCCTCTCAGTTCAGCTTGCACAAATAAATCTTGCATTGTTTTAAAATGTTCTATCACACACTGTCCTTTAGTCATCTTTTGTCTGTAAATTCTTTTAGACCAAAGCATTTTTGCAAATGCAGTTGAAGGAGTGTGTAATCTCTGCAGGGTATCCCACACATCCTTGGCGGACACTTTATCTCTTACGTCGTTAATCAAGTCTTCTTCTAGCATGAGATAAAGACATGCTTTTGCTTTAGCGTCTCTTTCTCGAGTGGCTGCATCAGCATCAGCTGCCAGCCCTGATTCAACTGGCGACCACAGAGACTCCTTTATGAGTAGAGAACGGGCATATATCTTCCAGGTAGAGTAATTTCTATTTAATTTACTAAACTTTAGGATCTCCATCTTAATTTGTGCAGTGACTCAATTTGACACAGTCCTTCTGAGTATGCACAGCAGACAAAACACAAAATGATTTACTCACAATGCTCCACAAAACTTTCTTCCACTCTCTGGACCTTTCAGCTTCTGTGGATGCTGGTTGCTCTAGTATCTGGGCCCATAACCCTTGTCAGGGATGATGGGAGTTGTAGCTCTTCACCTCTGGCTCTAACTCACCACCTTGTTATGCAGCAGAGCTGACCAGCTTTGATCAGTGGTTGATGCTTCTTTCCCAAGCAGCAGAGTTTCAGAGAATAGGCTGAAGACCCTGACAAACTCTCCAAGCCTTCTCACTCTCTTCTTCCTGAGATGTCTTCAATTTCTCCAGGATTCTTCTGGCTCTTGTATCTTCCCTCAAGACACCAGACAACTCAGTAGTCTTATATAAAAGATCTACTTTATTCTACTATATATAAATACTATATGCCCTACAAATCACAATCTCTAATACTCCACAATATCTCCAAAACTACACCAAACTACTCCACAATATACATTAGCAAACATTGCAATTTATAGCCATTGTTAGACACCACCCACCAGTCAGTTTCCACCCAGTGGGTGTGTACATACATCTTGATTGGTCCACATAGATCATCCCATACCTAAGACCAACCCAAGTGTTTCATCACTTTACCTTGACCACTTAATGAGTCTCAGGTGTTTGCAATCTATCACAGGTGTTCTCAATATATCTTCTATAACTTTGTCCTTGGCTCTCAAGGCTTCTTAATTATATTATCTTTTTCACCTGTGTATCTTCCTGATTGCTCCGGCTTAGTCACTTTGACATTCACATACATATTTTTATTTCTATTACTGTATATCCCATGTTGCTTTTTCCTTAACATTCAATTGCAAAGTTGAATGCTATGGTCCAAAGTACTTTGCAAACTGGACATCAAAAATGACCTGGAAAAAAACCCAGACAGCATGTCTCCACCATAACCATGCAAGAAAAATGTCAAGGTGGTATGATATGGGAGATTATCACAGCACTCATTAAACCAGTTTAACTCAGCTGTCTTAAAATTTAAAATGGGTGGCATCCTGATTTTATCACAAGGATTTTGCTGCCCAGGTGCAGCTTGGGTCCATCTCCACTCCCAGGGCTGCTCAGTGCAGCTTTTTTCGAAGCCAGAAGTTTTCCGGCATGAGGAAATGGTCCTCAGAGTGGCCCTGGGAGCAACAATGGATCCAGGCTGCACCCAGGCAGTGACCTCAGTGGCTAAATCCTTGTGATAAAATCAGGATGCTGCCTGTTTTAAATTTTAAGCCAGCTCAGCTTAAGCCGGTTTAATTAGCACTGCAATAATCTCCATAGAGAGGAAAGGAGTTAGCCTGTGCAATCTGGGTCAAAAGTCTCACAAGCACTTTCCAAGCCCAGTGTTTATGGGGAAGGCTTATATACCAAGTTGCAGACGTCATATAAATGATTTCTTCTTTTGTCTCTTCATTGTATGTTAGGTCTTTGATGATGGTGGAAACAATTGTTGGTTGACCTCTGAAAAGGCAGATCATTCTCTGGGATCACTTTGAGGTGGATATGGACTCCAGGATTGCTGTTTGCCTTCACTGTAATCAGCAAGTGAGCAGGGATAGATTGCCAGGGCATTACAGCAGGAGTAGCAGCAGCTGTCCTCCTGAAGCACCTTAACAAACAACACAAACCACTCTTTCTAAATATAAAGGCAGAAAAGTCTCAGGAGCTAGGCAGCAAGGGGAAGGCTTGGAAAGCAGAAGAAAAAGAGCAGAAGTTGTTCTCACTCACTCCTCCCCTCCCCTCCCCTCGCTTCTCCATTCCCCTAGCTTAGGCAGGCTACTCTGGAAGAAATGGGATGGATCATGAATGGGAAGTTCTCAACTCCTGCCTAGATCACCAAACACTTTGAAGGAGAGCAGAAGTCATCAGGGGAATTTCCACAGCTGGACTGCTGGTAAGCATCCAGTGATCGTCTTATTTCTTTATGCTATGTCACTGAATTTCCCACTTGGGCTATTGGTATAAATGATCAGAATGCACTATCTCCTCAAATAAGTTGGCATTTCATTATTATTATGGTGCTGGGTGTTATCAGTACGCTGATGACACCCAAATCTATTTCTCCGTGTCTTGTTTGTCGGCCTCAAATTCCAATGGCATCTCCTCTCTCAATGAATGTCTTCGAGCGGTAATGGGCTGGATGAGGAAAAACAGATTGAAACTGAATCCAGACAAGATGGAGGTGCTCATGGTAGCGGCCCTGAAACCAAGAATTGGGTTGCAACCTGCAGTCCTGGATGGGGTCACACTCTCCTCCAGTGACTGTGTTCGCAGTCTGGGGGTGCTCCTTGACTCGTCGCTCCTGATGACAAATCAGGTAAATGCGATGGTCAGGAGCGCCTGTTATCAGCTCCGGCTGATATGCCAGCTGCGCCCTTTTCTGGAAGTAAAGGATCTCAAGACCATTGTGCACCCACTGGTAACCTCACGCCTTGACTTCTGTAATGCTCTCTACATGGGGCTACCCCTGTACTTGGTTCGGAAGCTTCAGTTAGTCCAAAACATGGCAGCCAGACTTATCTCTGGAACATCTAGGAGGGACCACATTACTCCTGTTTTGAGGTCCCTCCACTGGCTGCCTATCAGCTTCCACGCCCAGTACAAGGTGTTGATTATTACCTTTAAAGCCCTAAATGGCTTGGGTCCAAACTATCTCAGGGAATGCCTCCTTCCATATAATCCTCCCCACACTCTCCGGTCCTCTGGGAGGAATTTGCTGCAGCCTCAAAAATCTAGGCTGGTGGCGACCTCCCAGAGGGCCTTTTCTATCGTCGCCCCCAAGCTCTGGAATGACCTGCCAGATGAGATCCATCAGCTGACATCTTTAGACAGCTTCAAGAAAGCTGTCAAGACAGATCTCTTCCGGCAGGCCTTTCCAGATTAATTCTCCTGGCCTTGGGCTCTTTGATCCCTGCACTCCCCCCGTGGACCACATCAACTGCTGATGGATGGGGAGCGCAGTTGAGTCTAATCAGGGCATTTTTATATTTTTATATTTTCTTGTTTGTTTTATTTGTGTTGAAATGTTTATATTCCTGTTTTAATTATCTTGTCATTTAATACTGTTTTAAGGGGGGTGGGTTGCGGTATGAATTTTGTTGTATGGGTTTTTAACTGATGTAAGCCACTTAGATTGTCTTCATTTAAGCAGGGTATAAATAATAATAATAATAATAATAATAATAATAATAATAATTCATTATATTACATATATATATATTAGATAAATGTTAACATACTTAGTTTATTGATACTGCAAGGAAACAGCCTCACAACAAAAGCAACATAAATTGCTAAGTGGTCAACCACTTAAAATTGATTTTTAGACAAACAACAAAGTTTACACATGCTTAGCACTAAAACCCTGGCATCAACTGTCTGAAATTTGGCTATCATGTTTCCAAATTTTATGTGGCTGTCCGAAAAAACATTAAAAGTGGTCATATTATTTGAGCTTTTGGTTTATCAGTACAAGTTGAGAAGGACTGACAACTCAAATTCAAGGACTGGACTGGAATGGTTTCATTTCAGACTAACCAGAATCAAATGAGACCCGTATCCACATTGTGAATCAGGCTCTGAACTGAATCAAGGCCACCCTGCATAGCCCTAATTTTGACAGTAGCTCCCAGCAATCCTCAGCAACCCTCAGCCTAATTGAATAATTAGTCACTACATGCTGACTAATTCTGTCAGTTATAAAAGTAACTTTCCTAAACTTTGGTTATACTGCAGTCTGGACTAGGAGTTTTATTCTGTTATCACAAAACAATGGTTTTCAGATTTTACCCTGGAGTTTCTCAGAATCTTTTCTTGGCTTCCTTAAGGTGAAAATTAAGAACAATGGGCAAGCTTTCTGAAATACAATTTTTCAGATCATTATTTTTCTGTTCTGAAATGTACAGGGAGCTACAATGGATGACTGGGTTTTCAGGAAGTACCTGTTTAACTATCTGATGTCAGGGACTGGTAGGGTTTTTCTCAATGAGCTAGAGACCAGCATCATATTTGTGCCCATTGACTACTACTTCTTTCCTGGAAACTCATTGTGGACTGGCAGCCAATATTCCCAGAGTCCATGTAATACCACTTTGATTAACCCTGTTCTAAAGGACCCTCTCAGATGAAAAAGCCAATGGCAAGAAAACCTCCAAACTATTGTCATTGTCATTGTTATATATATATATATATCCTGCCTTTTCTCCATTTTGGGACCTGAAGTGGCTTACAACCAATTAAAAAACACATCATTAAAAATTCACAAGACGTAAAAGTTAAAACAAGATTAAATTCACAAGACAGAAAAGTTAAAATGAGATTACACAACCAAAAAATTAAAGCCAGATTAAAACATACATTATTAAACATCATTAAACACACACATGCCAGCACAAAAAATAACAAGATCCATGTGTTGTTTAGGCCTTATACAGTT
This sequence comes from Phrynosoma blainvillii, assembly GCA_026167975.1. NCBI lineage: Eukaryota > Metazoa > Chordata > Lepidosauria > Squamata > Phrynosomatidae > Phrynosoma > Phrynosoma blainvillii. The sequence continues at coordinate 276,482,352 of JANUYF010000001.1, forward strand.
GTTCATCAAATGCCGATTGGAACAGAAAATACTTGCTTGTGAAAATAAAGTAGGGAGAGTGCCAGTCTAACCTCTCTAGAAAGGGATTTCCAGAGCCTGGGGACAGCCATTGAGAAAATCATCTCCTGTGCCCCACCAGATGTAGCTATAAGGATGGTGGGACAAAGAGAAGGGCCTCCTTAGCACTTCTCAAAGCATGGGTTTGTTTGTAAGGAAGAATATAGTCCATCAGATAACCTAGACTTGAGCAAGACTTGTGTTTTCATGACCACATATCAGAATGTTTTTTGGAAGGGTTAAAGAAACTTGAGAAAAAATGTGCCAAGTGCATCAAACTTTTGGGTGAATATGTAGAATCGGATGCAAGTTTCATGGCTCTAGGTCATTCACTTCTTGGTCCAGCTGAGAACTTTTCAGCACCTCCTTGTAGTTGGTTTCAAAAAATTTTGATTGGATTTTTTTAGTAGTTTTACTCTATATTTTGTTTTATATCATTATGTTGTTGTTGTTGTTTAAAAAAAACCCTTTAAAGGCAGCCCCATGTACAGTAATCCAACTGGAATGTGTCACTGTGGCCAGATCTGATATTTAAAGGGATGGGTGGAGCTGGCACACAAACCTGAACTGTGCAAATGCACTCCTAGCCACTGCTAAAACATAAGCTTCTAGGCTCAGAGCTGAATCCAGGAGCACACCTAGGCTACAAACCTGCATCTTCAGGAAGAGTGTAATCCCATCCAGCACAGACAGAATCCCTTTCCTCCTGACCTGGCTTTCAACTGACCAGGAAACTGCAAAATAATTGAAAGCTTGTTTCATTGAAGCATGACTAATATTGAATAGTGTTGTTCAACATCTTTATAACTGAGAAGAAAAGAAAGGATGCTTATCAAATCTGCATATTACACCAAAGTGGAAGGGGTAGCTAATATCTTAGAAGACAGAATCAGGATTATCTTAATATGTGAACTAGGCCCAAAACAAACATGGGGGGGGGGATGCAGATGAGTGGCCATGGGCCGTCCTGGGAAGTGGAGGATTGGGGCCGAGGCTGCCCCACGCCTCAGCCTCAATCCTCCCTTTTGGTGCCTGGGAAAGGAGCACCAAAATAGCGCTCCTTTCCCAGGCAACGAAAAGGGTGCCCGAAGAGCTGCCATGCGGCTCTTTTGTGCCTCTTCCAGTGCAGCGTGTCTGGATGCTGTGCTGGGAGGATGTCATCAGAGCGTTCACCATGTGCAATGGTGCATGTTCTGATGACGTCCTCAGGAAGAGGGTAGGGCACCTGGCGTGTAGCTATCCCTCCCTTTCCCTGGCTCCAAGACAGCGCTTTGCACCATCTGCAGAGCCCCATAATGAATTTTAGCAAAGATAAAACATTTCATTTCATTAGGGAAAAATCAGATGCATAAATACAGGATGGGTGAGACCTGGCTTGGCAACAATACATGTGAAAAAGATCTAGGGGTCTTACCACACCACAAGCTAAACATGTCAGAAATGTGAAATGGTGGCAAAATAATAGTAATAAAATAAAATAAATATTCTGATTGAACATTTGAAAGAATCTCCTGTCAGTGAGGACTGTTTTCAGGATAGTCCAGAGCCTGATTGATTCTTCTGTGTTGGAAGATTTTAAGTTGAAATTGAAGGCCAAATTCTCAAACTCTCAAGGATTCTTTACTGTGCATTCTTATATGATCATGAGTGCATTGGAGGGATCCTTGAGGTATCTTCTAGCTTTATTATTGTATCATTTTTTGACCTAACACACCTCAAGACTCTTCTGGAATACAATAAACTTTCAACGTAGGTGTCCAGCAGTTCTTCAGCTGGTGATTCAGCTGAGAAAGTATTCCTCCAGTCTACAAACCTTTCCTCAGATGCTAGAATCTTGCTTTTGATTAGAAATCTTAAGAGGTATTCTGAAAATTTTTGAAAAGTAGAAATGAAAGAAAATGTTTTCCCATTCACTTTAATTATTACAGCCAGGTTCTTTAAAAACAAAACAAAACAGATTACATGTCAGGAGTTCAGTGCTGGCACAGGAGCAGCTATACCAATCCTTTTATCTTTGATTGTGGTGTTAAGATGATTCAAGCCTAAAAATAAATGTCTTTTTGCAGCTTGAAAATTCTCTACACTTTTTATCCTAATTGCGGAAAGTGGCAGTTTTCCAGCATGTGTGGTGGATGAAGTCTCATTTGAACAACCAGAGCAGCTCTTAGCAATGCAACTCATGTAGTTTTCATGGTGGACAACTTTACTTGAGATAGAAAAGTCAACACAGCTGAATGTTATTCAATTGTAATACAGGACAGCTTGGGAAGATTGCTTCACCCACATTTCTCATGACTATGGTATCTCACTTGCTGGGCAAGTATTTCATCCATTCTTGAGTTTCTATTTGTCTAGCATGTTCTAAAAGTACACCATGAGTCCCAATAAAGACCCTGGTGGGCATCCTGCTCAGTGTTTATGCTGTCTAAACCAGACTTGCAACAGCACAATTACTGGAATTTATGTTTACTTTTGTTGCATCATAGCAACAACCAAAAGTGGCTTCTAAAACCTACCTTTGAAGCCAAATAGATTTCCCTGAATGATTCCTGAGATGTTGGAGAATGAGTCACAAAATGATGAGATACCCACCCCTTTTCCAGCAACAAGTCATAATGCAACAAGCATCAGCAGGGTCACAGCTATTTGTTGCATCATTCCTCACTGCTGGGAGAGGGCTGGATGCATCATCACTCAGAGCCCTGTTCTCCAGTGCTTTGGAAAACCCTCTGTGCATGGGGGGAGGCAGATGCCTGGCTTCAAATGTAGGTTTTGGGGTGCAGCATCAGGAGGCATAGCTGCAATCCTGATGCAGGATCTCACCCAGTGTCCCAAATCCAGTGTGGCATAAGCCTGTTTATAAAGAAGCATCAGGCAAAGGCAAATACTTTTTGAACAAATCTTGACAAGAAAATCCAGTAATAAGTTGTCATAAGTCAGAAATGACTTGAAGGCACACAGCAACACAACAACAACACCTGTTTATACATCCTTCAATTCAATACCTCTAGAACAGTGATTCCCAAAGAGGGATTCCCACCCTCTGGGGTGGTGGTGGAAGAAACATCCTGGCAGGTGGTGAAGAAGAAGGAAGCAGAAAAGGCACCTTTAGTCAAAGCATTGGTGTGCAAGAAAGACAAGGGGAACCACAGGCCCTTAGGGCCATGGTTGAGATGAAGAGTCAGAGCACATGGCAGCAGGGGAGAAGTGACAGCAAAAATGTTCACAATTGGAACCCTGCCTAAACTTTGTGAGCTTTGCCAGGATGTGGCTCGCAGATTGGAGCTGTGCTGCTGCTCCTGCTTTCTTTTGTTGGACAGTCTGAGAGAAGAGGTTACAGATGAAACAATGTTGTGGTGGATAGGGATGACCTGAAGCTGTGTGTGGAAGGCATGTTTCTTGGGAAGGAGGGGGAGGAGTATCCAGGGTCAATTCTTCACCTCTTTCACATTGAGAGTCCTTCAGTCATCAGTCCTTCGATTGGGGAGAAAAGTGAAAAGCCAGCTGTGCCTCTATCTCACCTTAAGGTTGTCATAAATCAGAAATGATTTGAAGGCACACAACAACACAACAACAATGCTTGTTTATATATTCTTCAATTCAGTACCTCTAGAGCAGTGATTCCCAAAGAGGAATCCACTGAAGAAGTATCAAAACAGAAGCTTCTCCCTTTGCACCCAGTTATCTTGGGAGCAGCAACTGGGCAGCTGGTTGCAAGACCAGCATGAGTGACAGGCTTCTCAATCGATGCTCATCAAGCTGCTTGGTTGCTGCACCCAGGGTGACCAGTTGCAAAGGAAGCAGTGAATGAGCCACCAGTCAAGCATTGACTGAGCAGCCAGTTGAACAGCAACTGAGCAGCTAGCCAAGCCTTCTTTTTGCTGTAAGGCCAGGGCAGGCAAAACAGAGGATCAGACCTGGACCACTGCTGCTGCTGTGTGAGAGTTTGAGGTAGAAGAGGAGGCAGTGGCCAGCTGGAAACAGCTGAGGTTGATGCTGCTGGTCAGGTGGCTGCTCATAAACAGTAGACCTAATATCAAGAAATATTAGGTGTGGATTGGGCATTAGAGTTGTCACCCAAGAGAAAAGAAGGATGAAGCCTGAGAAAGTTTGGGGACTACTGTTCTAGAGTGATGTATAATAACTCATAAACTACAAGAGAGATTATTGCACACTTAAATTCTGCTGGGAGAGATGCAGGATTTAAAAGACAAAAATGGTTATTATCATACTTGCCCATGCCCGGGCTGTAGGCAACCCGTATCCTCCTGGGCAGCCCATCTGCAACCCAGACTTTTGCCGTGGCTTTTTTAAGAACTGGAAAATATCATTCTTGAAAAAGCCGTGGCAGATATTCAGATTGCAGGCGGGCTGCCTGGGAGAATATGGGCTTCCTACAGTCAAGGCATGGGTAAGTATGATAATAACCGTTTTTATCTTTTAAATCTCTCCCAGTGGGATTTAAGGGTGCGATAATCTCCAAGAAAGTAGTTGAAGGCAGTGACTGTGAATGTTAAAGTGAATGAAAGCAGTTAAACAATCACAATCAACTTTTCAAAATAAATAAATAAATAAACAATATACTGTGCTTGAAACACTATGTTACTTACTCCTCAAAGATACCAGTGTAGGCCATCAATGGGTGACCTTCAGGGGCTGAGAGCCACATTGCCATTCTGCAAGATCATGGAGGGCCATTCACTTTTAAAAAAAAAAAAAGATGGAACTCAGACTGCACTAATGCTCTCAAGGGAGAGTGGGAAATATTTTGTCATTGATGCTTTTACCTGGGCTGTTTTAAGCTCATGAAGTCTTAAAAAACAAAACAAAACAAAACAAAAACCCCAGGAACTAAAAATCTCCCCTGAACCTTAAAAAACTGAGGGTGAGGACATGGTAAAATTCCACATTAAATAATTTTTTAAATTCCCCCCCTTCAGACAATTTTTCAAGTTGCAATATGAAGCTGGTATATTTCTAAATTATATCCACTTGCATAGTTACTTTATGTTAAATTACATTTTTCAACTTGTGTAAACAAAAAGTATATACTTACTACATGACTACAAAATCATACGTTCTTGACCTTATTGTTGCAATACTATTTGACACTTGTATTATTAATTCTTGATTATTTCCCCTAAACTATGACTTCCATTAGTTCCCTTGATGAGTATGGCAGTTATATTCAGCTTATTTACTTCCTGTTATTGTATTTAATGTTTCTGTAACTTCATTTATGAGATGCAGTGGCTCAAGTGGTTAAGACGCTGACTCTGTTGATTGCAAGATTGGCAGGCTGGCAATTTGAGGCCTGGATGCTGCATGATGGGATGAGGTCCTGTCACTAGTCCCAGCTTCTGCCAGTCTAGCAGTTTGAAAGCATGCAAGTGCAAGTAGATAAAGTACCACTTTGGTGGGAAGGTGTAATCATGCTTGCCACATGACCGCAGAGTAGCCTCTGACAACACTGGATCTTTGGCTTAGTAATGGAGATGAGCACCTCACCCTATGGTCAGACACGACTTGACAACCTTGTCAATAGGAAATAACTTTACCTTTTTAGCTTTTAACATCAGTTTGCCATTCATTAATATTTAGACTTCTTTCCTTTCTTGTATTTCTGAAATTTTCTTTATTGTTATTTTCATTTTAGTAAATTGTAAATTAATCTTTAAGATCACCTCTTCTTGCAGAAGATTGTGATTAATTCCTGGTCCATTCTTGTTGATTCTGGAGATTTTCTTTCTAACACTTTCATTAACCAATCATTTGTTGATGGTATATCTTTAGATTTCCAGTTTTGTGCTAAGAGCATTCTGGGAACAGTAATCATACACAGTATTATTTTCCAGTATCTTCTTGCAGATTGGTTTGAGATTTTGTTGGTCATGTTTAATAGATTTAATAGGTAGATTTCAGATTTAATATCAAATTTTATGTTTAGAATATTATTAATGGTGGAATGAATATTTATTTTATTTTGCCACAAGCCCACCATACGTGATACCAGCTACCGATAGCTTCTTGGCATTTGTTTTGAGTATTTTTGTATATTTCAGCTTTTTTTTTTTTTTTTTTTTTTTTGGCATCAAGTGCCATCAAAGGGCTATTTTCAGGTAGGTCTCTCTAATATTTTGGTGTTTTGTAAACGGGAACATCTTTACCCTTATCTCTTCAAATAGTGCAGATTCTCAGAGGAATAGGGTTTAGTCTAATTTCCTTCCCCCACTGCCTAATGAAAACAGAAGGCTGGTAGCAAGGAGATACTCCCCCCTCCAGGCCTACCTGTTATTTTGCATGATGATGTAGTGCATTATAGAAAGTGACAGAGACAGCATCACGAAGACACTGACTGAAGGTACATTGGCACTGTCCTGAGGTGTGATGGCACTGTGGACTCAACCAGAATTGACAAAAGGTGTGTAATTATAAAGTTCATTACAAGATCTGGGGAGGATAGGCAGGATGTTCTAGGTGTCAGTAAACCCTACAGCTATGGTGTGAAAGGAATGCTGGATGTTGCAGGTGGCAATGCCTATAGAAACACAGCAAGATATATTTTGCAGCCAGATATATTTTCATCTATTTGAAGAAGTAACCTGGTTCCTCATCTAGCAGCCAGATATATTTTCATCTATTGATCACAGATAGAACAATTAGGTAACTTATCTCAATAACATACTATTAATATAAGGTCATGAAGACTGAATGGTTAAAAACCCTTGTTCTATTTTTCTATTTCTGTTCATCTATTTGAAGAAGTAACCTGGTTCCTCATCTGAACAAAAAACCTATTTCCTACTGCACATTTTATTTTCTTACTATACAAAATGTGTCCTGTTACATTGCAAGCATTGATCAGAATTAGATAAGATACTGAGATGCAAAGATGTAAAACTGAACAACTGATCATCCAAGCCATTCTATTTCCTATTGCCATGTGTGGATGTGAGAGCTACACAGTGAAGAAAGCTGACAGAAAGAAAATAAACTCATTTGAGATGTGGTGGTGGAGAAGAGTGCTGAGGATACCATGGACAGCCCAAAAGACAAACAAATGAGTCCTTGATCACATCAAGCCTGAAGTCTCCTGGAAACCAAGATGATGATACTGAGGCTGCCAGACTCTGGCCACATTATGAGAAGGTAAGACTCACCAGAAAATATCCTAATTCTGGAAAAGGTGGAGGCAGTAGAAAAAGAAGTAGACCACATACCAGATGGATAGACTCAATCAAGGAAACCATGGCCATAAGCCTGCAGAATCTAAGTAGGGAAGCTGAGGACAGAGGGTCTTGGGGGTGTCTGATTCATGAGGTAACTATGAGTCAAAGTCTACTTGAAATCAGGTAACAACAACAACAACAACACATTAGAACAGGGGTCGGCAACCTACGGCCCGCTGGCCGTTTCCGGCCCAGGTCGGCGGACTTACGGGCCCAGGCGGACCCCTGCCGCCGCCGCCGCCACCGCCGCCCGGTTCGGCCATCCACCGGCCGCGCGCAATGCGACCGCCATTTTGGTCCCCAAAATGGCGGCCATAATGTGTTTGCGCATGCGCAGGATTACTGCGCATGCGCAAATGTGTTGCGACCGCCATTTTGGAGACCGGGAGTGCGCACGTCGCCCTGAGGAGGCCCGTCCCTGCCAAGGGAATCCTCCCAAGGGGGGACCCTTGGTGGCGACGGGCTTCCAGGAAGCCCGTAGCCACTGAGGATCCTCCTTGGGAGGCCTCCCTCGGTGGCGACGGGCCTCCTGGAAGCCCGTCGCCACCGAGGGTCCCCCTTGGGAGGCCTCCCTCAGTGGCGACGGGCTTCCAGGAGGCCCGTAGCCACCGAGGGAAGCGTCCTCGGGGCGACCCTCGGTGGCGACAGGCTTCCAGGAGGCCCGTAGCCACTGAGGATCCCCCTTGGGAGGCCTCCCTCCATGGCTACTGGCCTCCTGGAAGCCCGTCGCCACCGAGGACCCCCCTTGGGAGGCCTCCCTCAGTGGCGACGGGCTTCCAGGAGGCCCGTAGCCACCGAGGGAAGCCTCCTCGGGGCGACCCTCGGTGGCGACGGGCTTCCAGGAGGCCCGTAGCCACTGAGGATCCCCCTTGGGAGGCCTCCCTCAGTGGCTACGGGCCTCCTGGAAGCCCGTCGCCACCGAGGACCCCCCTTGGGAGGCCTCCCTCGGTGGCTACGGGCCTCCTGGAAGCCCGTCGCCACTGAGGACCCCCCTTGGGAGGCCTCCCTCAGTGGCGACGGGCTTCCAGGAGGCCCGTAGCCACTGAGGATCCCCCTTGGGAGGCCTCCCTCGGTGCCGACGGGCTTCCAGGAGGCCCGTAGCCACCGAGGAAATCCGGCCCCCGCACCATTCCCTGCCCCCTCCCCCGGCCCCCCAGTAACAAAGGCCGCGGGGTGCGCAGGGGGGTCGTGCACGGAGGTGGAGGGTGTGTGCGCGCGCGCGCCGCCATCCCCCCCCCACCTTGGCCCAGCTGAGACCTGGGCTACGGGAGACCGGCCCAGGTCTCAAAAAGGTTGCCTGCCCCTGCATTAGAATAATATGTGCTGAGGAAAAAGGTCAAGTTGAGGGAAATGTAGACATACTCACCAATTTCTAGGTTCAATGCCATAAAAATCTTAAAGGATGCACACCAGGACACTTCTGCTGTCTTTGTAAACAGGGCAGAAGTCACTGGCACCCCTTCAACACTGGCAAAATGTGGTTTCAATGTCTAGATCCAGTTAGTAGTTTTGCCAAGGTCCTTGCCTTTAGAGAGAGTGAGACAGCCACTTCAGACAGCACATGTCATTTCTGCCTTATATCTCAAGGGCAATATGTCAATAAAATCAATAAAATCCCACATGCTGAGGGATAGGGAGTGGGTAGATGTAATGTGGGCCACAGAGTCTGCCCTGTGCTCCTTAATCTAGCCATCTGCTCTCAGAAGATGGTCAGAAAAGGATTTTCTATCATCTCAATGGAAAGGATGCTGTTCCATCACCATGACCAAACAAAGAATTAATTGTAGGTCAAACCAATTTATATAGAATGGAAGAGGCACCATCTTGTCCTTTGCCTCAGGTAACAAGGTATCCTGTATATAATTATCATTATGGTGGAAAGATAGCTATCATTATGATACAATCATGATTTGGACTGATCATACCATAATCCATCTCCTAGACATCTAAACTCTGTATGAAGGTACTTGCAGGCATTATGTAGTAGTAGTATATGTAGTATATGCTTCTGGTGAAGGATTGGTGGTAGACAGGAAACTTGTCCTAAAGTACTGTTGCCCTAAGACAGGGGTAGGCAACCTTTCCCCTTTAAGGGCCGAGGGACTTCAGCTCCCAGAATCCCAGGAGCTATTGGCTAACATGGGACTATTGGCCAACATGGCTGAGGCTTCTGGGAGCTGAGGTCCCTCGGCCCTTAAAGGGGAAAGGTTGCCTACCCCTGCCCTAAGACAATGTAAAGGGAAAGAGGGCTTTTCTTAGCAGGATATTCATGCCTTTTCTAATTGAAACAGTTGTGGAAAACAGCCAGGATGTAATAATAATGGGTGGAAGGGGGGGGGGGGGGCTTTCCTGGAAATCAAGCCAGAGCCAGCTGGGTTTGTTCCAGTTGCTAGACAGAAGATTGTGCTTGCACAGCTGCTGCTAAAGCTAATCTATAACATCAGTCTGTTAGTAATGTAACTCCTTGCTTTGCCCTTACATGATTATGGAAGACCTTTGGACACAATTTACCATGTCAAAATATTTTCTTTTGTCCTAAGAATTCAGTGACTGGTTTTACCCACCACATTCCCCATCTTGAAACCATTGGCTTGGAAATGAGGAACATACAATGAGCAGGCACCAACTTCCTCTACCTCTTCCCATACCTCCTATTCTGTGTGCATGGATTTCACATTCCCTTCTATGATGACCTGCATCTACAGTGTAGCATTGTGGTGGTAGGAGGTGCCTTGTACTCACCAGTCAATTGGTCTGTCTAACCTGTATGGTCAATGCTGACTATCAGCAGTGACTTTCTAGAGCGTCAGACAGGATACATTCCTAGCCCTGCCTGAAATGGCTGGAATTCTTTAGTATCACTCAACTAAGCACTAACCCAGGTTTAACCCTGATGATCTTCTGAAATAAGACAAAATTAGGTCTGGGACTAAAATTATACCTGCTGTGGGCAATTCCAGTTATACTTCCTGAAAGCTTTGTATGCAAACTTTTTGCAAACCATAAGGAGTTTCAGTCATCCTGATTAGCTCTTGTCCTGATGCCATGCTTTTCTTGTTACTGAGGAATATTAATAGGCATGGGACAATTTTATATATAGGGAAGGAGGGAGGAAGAGAAAGAAGTTACTTCATTACACTTTCTTGATTCAGAAATAGCAATGTGATGTCCGAACTGAACTTACCAATCAAAACAATAGTTAAAAATTTGACACAGGACGTGAACGTATTTAGTTCACAATTCTAGAATTCTACATATTTAGGTTAGTAGCTATCTTGGTTTTACAAGTTTTGACAAGCATTTTGTTGTTGTAAACCTTCCAGTCATTTCTGACTTATAGCAACCCTATCATGTGGTTTTCTTGGGAAGATTTATTCAGAGGTTTGCCATTCCTTTTCCCTGAGGCTGAGAGCAGGTGACTTGCCCACAGTCAACCAGTAGGTTTCATGGCTGACGTGGAAAGTGGTACTCTGGTCTTTAGAGCCCTAAATTGACACTCAAACCACTACACCCACTGGCTTGTCAAGCATTTTACTTACATTTTAATCAACCTATATATTTTTACTCACTTTTGCAAATATTACTTTACCTTTGTAATTGCTTTTATGAGATTATACCTGTGTCTCCTCATATGAGAGTACCTCCCAGTTCTTCCTCTTTTAAAACATTACTGAAAAGAAATGCAGCTTATTGATGATCTTTTCAACCTGGGTCTAAAATTTCATTTTTTTAAAAACGCACTTTTGATGTACAGTTACATGAAAAGTAATTTTGTTGCCCAGACACTTTTGAAGGTCAGCAAATCTCTAGCTTCTAATTACCATTATTTTCTCATTTCCAACCCATATGTGCTGTTGGAGATTCTGCTGATGCTTTAAAGAAAATGAAATCTCCATTTTTGTTCTTCCTCTTTTACATCCTTAGAGTTTTCATTTAACTTACCTTACATAGGGCCTAAGCAGATGGCTCAAAGCGCAGTCTTCCGGGCAAGGAAGGGGAGGGGCAGCCACACGCTGGGCACCCCAACCCCTTCCTGAAGATGTCGTCGGAGTGCCGGACCCTCCGCATGTCCAGCGCTCCGAGGATGCCTATCCGCCACAGCGTCCACACACGCTGTGGTGGAAAAGGCACCGAAGGTGCTCTGGCAGCCTTTTGTGGCACACCTTCAGTGATTTGTGGAAGGAGCGCTATTTTAGTGCTCCTTCCTGGGGTGGCGAAGCTGCGCCGCGGGGCCGAGGAATGCGGATGCCTTGGCCCTGATCCGCAGCTTCCTGGGGTGGCCCCATGCCGCCCGTCTGCTTCCCCCATTAGATAGCAGAAGAACTAGAGCAGGGGTAGGCAACCTTTCCCCTTTAAGGGCCGAGGGACTTCAGCTCCCAGAATCCCAGGAGCTATTGGCCAACATGGGACTATTGGCCAACATGGCTGAGGCTTCTGGGAGTTGAAGTCCCTCGGCCCTTAAAGGGGAAAGGTTGCCTACCCCTGAACTAGAGTCTTAAATATCATTGGGTCTGGCAGCTTGAAGTTAGAAATCTTATTTAGCTTATCTTAAAATAAAACTGTACTATACAGGAGTAAACAAATGTGTGTGTCTACGGGCTAAAACAAATGCACATAAAATGCAAAAGTTTTAAAAGTTTGATGATGCAGAAGCATATGAACAGAAGACATTCCTGTTTTTGGAGGTGTCTTTTGTGTTAAATTGCATAACAACAGCAACAACAACAAAAAAATCTCACTCAACAAGCCATAGCTCAGATGGATTTTTTTTAAAAAAGAAGATACTGTAAGAAACAGAGAAGTCATTCATAACAAAGGAACTTTAATTAGATAGACTTTTCACACTGTAACCTGGAAAAAATCCATTTCAGAATGTAAACTGATATTTTAGTCATATGACTGAGCAAGTGAGGCCACAAACTCAGCAGGAATGGGTTGTAAAGCTGCCTTTTCTTAAACCCTTTGAGTAAAGTAAAAATGTTGCTGATGGAGAGAAATACCACCTTGCCCACACCATTTGTTGTGTGGGAGACGCCATTCTGAGGCTGTGCTCCAAAGAACAAAACAAATTATAATTCAGAAAAACTTTGGCTGCTTTAAACTATTTTTTTTCTGTCCTAGGACAAAAGATACACAATGTGATGCCTGTCAAAGAGGAGTTAAGGTACAACCTCATGTAAAGGTCATATCCTTTGAGAATCTTTTCTGGTACTAATGGGAAGTTCACACTGTGAGTGTGGAGAAACAAGTTAATGTGATGGTGACATCTATTGAGATTTGATAAGCAAACAGGATTTGGGGAAGAGGATGCTGTGAAGATGACATAGGACTTCTTTGTATGCTACACTTCCCCTCCCTTTTCTAGCCCTTTAAAAAATAATATTTACATCAGGCCTTTGTTTTTCTTTAAATACTACAGTCTGAATGCCTAAGCAGACTGCCAGAAATAGTGCACATTAAATTGAGGCACTGCCCTGGCTCAGTGCTAGGGAATCATGGGAACTGTAATTTATTGTGGCTCCAGAGCTCTCTGACAGAGAAGGCTCAATGTCCCAGAAAAAAAATACAATTCCCATGACTCCCTAGCACTGAGCCAGGGCAGTGCCTCAATTTAATGTGCACTATTTCTAGCAGTCTGCTTAGGCCTTATGAGCAACCAAATGAAGATAACACAACTATCCTGAATGCTTAGTTTAGAAACCATGGCATAGGAAAATGACACCCCATTGGCATAATAATAATAATAATAATAATAATAATAATAACCCTCTATATGTATTTTCTTGGGTCAATATATTTGCTATGCTGTCCAAGCTGTTGACTACAGCAAGGTTAAGGAACCAATAACTAGATGAACTACTGACTACCTCCATCAGACATATTTCCAGACATGTTTTTGTAAAGTTCTGATTTAGAATACAGGATCCATGAATTCACAAAACTTTGTTGACAGGTATATGGTTTTCTCCTACTTCTGATGTATTGCAAAATATCAAAGACCTGTTGGGTGAAAACTCTGGCAAAATACATGCCACAGAGCAAGACGCTTCAATGGTCCCTGGAAACACTCATTCTTTTCCAGAGAAAAATGACTGACATTATCTGAACAGGAAATCTGGGTTATCATGTCCTACTGTTGGGTGAAAGATATGGCATATATATATATATATATATATATATATATGAAACTTTACTTTGAGAAAGGGATGGGGGAAAGAAAAAAAAAGAGAGATTAAACTTGTCTTTAACAGCAGCAATCAGTTTAGTCACATATCTAGTGACTAGCATACATAATAAGTGATTTATCCTGCTCTTCATTTATTATGATAGGGATGAAATGGTATACAAGGACAGGATATAATCCATTCACACTCTGAAGGCGATGGCACAGAGTGATGCTGGCAGCCCTGCATTAGGCTTCATTAACCCTGGAACATGTTGCATATTCAGGCTTGGCACTCTTATCTGGGTTGCAGGCAGGAACCCATGAGTAATCGTATTACCTACAACCAACTGTATCCACATGGAATCGTGGACACACAATTATAGCCTTTTGAGATTCAATTATGAAGCTGTGGGCATTCTCATATTTGAGACTCTGATGCAATCTGATGCATCAGCAATTCCTTTAAAAATGACTGTTACAACAGAAGATGTAGTAACTAACAAATGTAATGAACAGCTCTTCTTCCTTCCCTTCTCACCATTTTACATCAAAATGTGTCCTAAGAGAACTTTCCAACATTTTTGTGCTTGTTATATAATATGAGCAGGAATCCAGGAAGTGCCTTCTGCTGGATAAAGTGCTTTTCTCAGAGAAAGTGCCTCCACCCAGTTTATAGGAATCCTTCCTCCCCACTGCTCCCCACCTTATTTGTGGAGAGAAAGGGGAGGGAAAGGATAGTTCATTGAATTTCATCATGTGGAGGACTTTTTCAGAGGCAGAACTCACCATGAACTTAGTAGTTGTAGGACAGCTTGCTTTCTTCATCCCCTCAATGTTTTTTGTTTCTCTATTTGATTTTTTGAACTACCACCACAACAGGTACCAACAGCAAAAATAACATTTCTGGCAGTCTGGCCACTATTTTCCATGATCCACAGTGCTTTTACCTGTGTCATTCTGGAGTATTGTGGTAATTGTTGGGAGGTAGCCACATTGTTTATCTCAAAACTGTTTACCAGAAAATATCTTCCAAGAGATTTTGGTTCAGTGGCAGTTGTGAGTTTTCAAGGATCTACATCTTTCATGGGGTCTTCTCAATTTTACCTTTTGGAAGCACCTAAGTGGATACATTTTGCCTCTACTACAGATACTGTAAAAATGTTTATAAGACAGATCCCTTCCCTGTAGTGATTATGAGGAATGGTGTTGTTGTTGTCCTGCTCCGAGAAAGAGATGGAAGTAATGCTGTGTTAGTACCTGTCCTTCAATTGGCCAGAAGTTTTATTTCCCCATGATGGAGGCTGCCATGTTTAGAATTTCTTTTGTTGATATTTTTGCACTTGCAGTAACACTGCAAGATGCTCAGGAGTGCTGCATTTCTCCCCCTGTTTTTCTATGACACATCTCTTCATCCCTCTGTAGCTTCCCTTGTTTCCCATATCCTCTGCTCTGGAAATGCCCTGTGAGAGGAGATTCATCATGATATCTTCCCTGAGGCTTTGAATTAGTGTGGGAAGCTGAAGAGGCTGCCAGCTGCCCACAGAGATATCTGTATATTGAAAGATAGGACATTCATATACAGTTCTCAACCACCTTACAAATCTAAGGCAAGCATAAGAATACTTAGCCCTGACTGGGAAAATTCATCCAAAAATTCCCTTCATTTTGTTCTTTTTGAGAGTATTTTTAACCCTACCAAATTAAATTAATAAAGATTTCAGAAATGTAGAGGAACCTTGACACAATGCTTGCCATACTGCACATAGGCTTTGAGGGGTTTTATCAGAGTAGTACAGTGGGCCATTGGTATCCACTGAAGTTTGGTTCTGGGACTCCTTGTGGATACCTAAATTCATGGATGTTTAAGTCCCATTATATACTGTGGCACAGTAAAATAGTATCCCTTATACAAAATGGCAAAATCAAAGTTTGCTTTTGGGAATTTGGGGGGGGGGGATATTTTCAAGCTATTGGGTAGGTGAATTGGTGGATGCAGTATCTGTGGATACAGAGGACTGACTCTATATGCAGGCATATAAAAGCACACAAATACAGATTTCTAATTTCACTGGGTAGTGTGACCAATGTATGGCTCTTTCAGTATGTCCCAGTAGCTGTGCAAGATTGTCATGTGTGGACATACTAGCCATTATAAAATGTCATGGGATGATGGCTTGTCACTGTGGGAGAAATATAAATTGGACACAGGCTGTTTTATCATATCTGGATGTGGACAGAAGCTAAAAATGCATGCAAAGAAACAGAAACAAAGTACTGTTGGCTATTTTCAAGACTTCAGGTCAGATGAAGAACCTTGGGGTTTGGAACTTTCAGCATTCTTATTAAGTCACTGATTTTGATGGTAGAGATTGAATCTCACTTATCCAGAATTCTGAAATCCAAAATATTCCAAAATCCAAAACTGTCCACATGGGTGACAACTTTGTTTTCTGATGGGTCGCTGTACACAAACTTTGTTTCATGCACAAAACTATTAAAATATTATGTATAAAATTACCTTCAGGCTATAATGAAACATAAATGAATTTCATGTTTAGACTTGGATCCTATCTCCAAGATCTCCTATCCAAGATATTGCATATCTACATGCAAATATCCCAAAATCTGAAAAAAAAAATGAAATTCAAAACATTTCTGTTCCCAAGCAATTCAGATAAGGGAGATTCAACTTGTACTTCTTATAACCAGTGGTGTCTGAAGGCTATAAGAATTGAAAGAATGGCTACAGTTCTAAAAATACATTTTTACATTTTTTTTTCTTTCACATAAAGCATGTTTCTAGCACAAAACAACTTTTCTATACAGAAAACATTTTTTTCATAGAAAATACTCTTATCTGCATGAAAACACACAAATGCATATGTATGGATTTTTTGCAGAATAAATCTTGAAATACAAATAGTCCTCAAAACCTGCACTTTTTTCAATGACTTTCCTGCAGCATGGAGAAAAGTGTTTAAACTAGTTTTGAGAATTAAATGTACATCTCATGTCAGTCAGGTAGTCAATCTGCTCTAGATTTTATTTGAACATCAAAGGAATGATTGAGGCTACTGAAACTATTTCTGGGAAATGGTTTCACACTATGGAGGAAGTTCAGACTAAAACATTAAGCAAATTCACCACTCCACTGACATGGGAACCATCAGCAACTACTGTTCACAATTGTATCCATATTGTATGCACCTCTGTTCCAAAGTTCCCTCTTTGGTGACTGTGGACTGGAAATGCTGGCAGTCAGTGAAGCTTCATAGGGCATTAAAATATGCAATAGAAACAAAAATAAAAACAGCACTTTTAACTTCCTTGCTATGTCACAGTAAACAGAACTCTGTCTTGCAGTTGTTGTTGCTTGGTTAGACCCATGTTTTTGCCCTCAGTTTATTATTTTTAGAGAATGCTCCCTACCCTCATGAAGGCAGTGTACCACCCAGGGGCAGTGCCAGAAATGACATAACTGCACAGTGGCATCACTGGGTGTGTGTGCGGGGTGGGTGGGGGGGTGGACCACACCAGGTGACACCCTAATGGGGTGTGTGTGACACCACTGCTTGTCAAATAAATGTGTTTTGGCAAAAACAGACTGTGGCATTGACCTGTTTCCATTTAAAATGCTGTAAGAGATGGTGTGAGTGAGGTGAGCTCAATGAATAGAGAAGGAGGGGAGTTAGATTTTTGTTAACTAATAAAATTTCAAAATTTCAATTTTTAAAATGTTTATTTTTTTAAAATGAATTTTAATTATTTTTAAATTTTCTTTAAAAATATCATATTTTAGCAAATTGTGCTAGTTATTTATGCCACAACTATTACCATCAGATTGAGTGATATATGGGAATTTTGATTCATGAATAACCTTAGTACAAAAATATTACTAAGGATTCTGTATAGTGTGGTGTTGGGAGGAGATCAGTGTGTGTGTGTGTGAGAGAGAGAGAGAGAGAGAGACATCATGAGTTACCACACTGGGTGACACCAACCCTAGTGATCCCACTGTAGCTGAGTATGAGAAGTAGCCCACTGCAGCTTTCTGGAGCCTCCTGCTCTTCTTTTCACTGTTGCGCCTGTTTACCAGACCCCTGTGAGTGGTCAACCAGAGAGAAGAGGAAGGAGAAAGACTGCTATAAAAGCCTTGCTGTATCTGCAGGCTTAGAATCCATGGATTCAACCAATTGTGGATTCAAATTACAGTACTGTATACAACTCAATGCACAACACTTTACAGAACACAAGTAGCGTAGTATGTACAGTACTGTATTTGCAAGGCTAGAGAGGTTACAGAGAGGCACGAGGCAGAAGCGGGTGGCTGGCATGCTCCCCAGAGGTGGAGGAGCCCAAGAATGCATTCCTGGTGGCTGGGGCTTTCTACAGCCTCTGTTGACACCCTATGTCATATAATTAATAGGGACTCAATCATCCATTTATTTATTTATTTGCTATCCACAAGGTGTCCTAAAACCAAACTGCCATGGATGCTGATGCCCATTATGTCTTCTTAGTGGTAAACCTGCTCTCTCTTGTAGGTGATAAGATAATGTTAAAGAACTACAAAGCTCATGGTTAATTCGGGGCTGGATTGGATAATTGGATAGGGTCTCATTTTCTATGTTTAAAAATGTACATTTGCAAGGCTTTTGAGTTTTGCTTCATTGAAATGGAATGTTGTGTTTTGTTTTCTTTGGTCATGAAGGCTAGACAGTCAGCTTCACAGCCAAAGTTGATAAGGATGGTAGGAGTGGGCAGTAGGGAGGAAAGCTAAATTTGTTCGTGCATGGCAAATAGAAGTGTAATGTAATCAGGAAAGGAGGGTTTTAGAGTTGTGTCCTATAACCAGTGAAAATGTTGAATTATGCATGTGTTAATATAATTATAAGTTAGCTGTGTAAGATGGTATATAACAGGGGTAGGCAACCTTTCCCCTTTAAGGGCCGAGGGACTTCAGCTCCCAGAAGCCTCAGCCATGTTGGCCAATAGTCCCATGTTGGCCAATAGCTCCTGGGATTCTGGGAGCTGAAGTCCCTCGGCCCTTAAAGGGGAAAGGTTGCCTACCCCTAGTATATAAGGATGTTGATTAGTAAGACAGGGGGGTGCTCTCTGTCAGAGGCCCATCGACGTTAAAGGAATAACCTCTACTTTCCTGATTCAAGGGTTTCTGTTCCTGTTTATCCACAACATTTCTGGTGCATTGGCTGGGAACAGAGGTGACATTAGCTTGCCCTTTTCTAGCACCCCAGAAAGAAACTGCAACACCTGCATCCAGCAAGTTCTCAGGCACCGCTGACCATTTTTGTCAGGAGAACTGATATAGCCTGTTGCAATTTCGGAACAGGAGTGGGTGAAAAGAGAACCCTGTGATCGTATCAGAAAACTGAGTTTCCCCCTCCTTCTGGAACTTGCAAGTATAAAAGGATATTGGATAGGCCTACTCTGTAAGAGTGGAAGGGGGGGGGGGGGGCTGATCAACCCCTGAGCCAGCCCTAGTAACCAGAGCCAGGGGGACACTGGGAAAACTACTGTACTCTAGGAAACTGGAAAAGGCGGGGGGCAGGGCAGTGTGTGTGTGAATTGAATGAAAACTGTCTGAGTGGCCACTTGATTTCTGTTTCATGCCATTGGAATTTTCTGGGAGAGCATGGATGATTGATGTTTTAACCTTTTGTATCGGCCAGTGGGACCCCTTACTCACTGGCCATTCCCTTTCCCTTTATGTCTCTGTCTCATTTAGAGGGTGGAAAATGGGTGGCAGTGGAAGTAAATGTACTCCATTGGATTGTATGTTAAAGAAATTTAACAAGGGTTTTAATGGAGATTATAGAGAAAAAATAATGACCCCAGGAAAATTATGCATACATGCTGTACAACATGGAATGACCCTCATTTGGGGTGGCATGGCCATGTGAGGGAACTTTAATCTAAGAAATAATTAGATAGGTATATTTAGGGGTGTGGGAAACCCCAAGCTGTGAATGCTCAGATTTGGAAAAAGGAACACCTTCCAGATCAGAATCCCAATTAGGAACATAATCAGTGGGATGGATACTGACAACTGCAGCAGTATCAAGAGTCATTGTTAAAGGAGGGAATTTCAAGCCAATATTACTAAACCTGCAGATGTCCCGTAAGGACCCAATGAACCTCCAGGTTATTTTTTTTGGAGAGACTGTTAGATGCCTACTGTCAATACCCCTGTAGACCCTGAAGATCCAGAAAATAGAGAGTGGATTTTGGGGCAAGCAAGGCATTTTAGTAAAGCTGATAAACCTGCAGGGATTAGAGAGAAAGGATTGGATGGGAGAACATTTCCCTGAAGTGGGATCCAAAGTGGGATCCAGAAGGGATCAATACAGAATAGCTGAGGCATCTACAAGTTTATCAGACCCTAATAAAGAAAGCCATGTGAGCTGGGATGTCTAAGGCAATGTTATGTTCAAACCAGTTGAGGTAATCCAAGAACCAAATGAATCCTCAGCTGCATCTTTTGGGAAGACTTCTAAGAGCTTACAGACAATTTACCCTGTGGATCCAAAGGATGAGAAGAATCAAAAACTGATAAATGTGGCATTCATGGCACAGAGCAATCCTGAAAAAGATCCAAAAGTTGGATGGGTTTTTGGGATCAAATTCATCTCAATTGGTAGAGATTGCTCAGAAAGTCTATGTAAACTGAGAGCAGGAAGAAGAGAGGAAGAAGGACCGACAAATGAAGCAAAACGCCAAGTTGGTGGCTGTTGCCTTGACTGAGTCCAGTGTAGCCTGGCAGAGAGGTCAAGGATGGGGATACAGAGGCACAGGAGGAAGTGTCCAAGGTGCCAGAAGTGGAAGAGAAGGCTTATTCAGTTGGCTAACAGATTGGTTTCTGAATCTACAGGGCTTAAAAGAATTGTTTATAGTTATTGTTATATGCTTATGTGTGGGATTATTACTTTGCATGTGTATGCTGTGTTTAACAAAAGTTATAATGCATTATTACAAGATATGATAGAAAATAGAGCTCCAACTTATGCTATGTTAGTTCATCATCATTCTGATATAATGTCATGTAAATCCTGAAAAGAAAAGAAAAAGTTTGGGATAAAGCTATGATTGCTAAATTAAAGGGGGCAAATGTAGGAGATAAGATAATGTTAAAAAATTACAAAGCTCATGGCTAATTCGGGGCTGGATGGGATGACCCTTGGGGGGGTGTGTGTCGTATTTTGTGTTTAAAACTGGACATTTGCAAGGCTTTTGAGTTTTGCTTCATTGAAATGGAATGTTGTTGTTTTTGTTTTCTTTGGCCTTGAAGGCTAGACAGTCAGCTTCACAGCCAAAGTTGATAAGAATGATATGAGCGGGCAGTAGGGAGGAAAGCTAAATTTGTTCGCGCATGGCAAATAGAAGTGTAATGTAATCAGGAAAGGAGGGGTTTAGAGTTCTGTCCTATAACCAATGAAAATGTTGAATTATGCATGTGTTAATATAATTATAAGTTAGCTGTGTAAGATGGTATATAAGGATGTTGATTAGCAAGGGGGTGTGTGCTCTCTGTCAGAGGCCCATCGACATTAAAGAAATAAACTCTACTTTCCTGATTCAAAGGTTTCTGTTCCTGTTTATCCACAACACACTCTCTCTCAAATTCTCTCTGAGATGGTGCTGAATGAGCAAGAGTAGGGCTGGGGCACTTCCCCCCCCCCCAGATGTTTTGGACTGCAACCCCTTAGTATTACACATGGGGCTTGTAGGAATTGGAGCCCAAAAAACCCAGAAGGTCAAATAATCCCCCACCACTATGCCTGGAAGGGAGTGGAGGGTAAATAGTAGGAGGAAACACTTGTAAGGAGGAGTCTCTACTCAGGGCCCCACTCCCCTCCCAAAAAACCCTGGAATTAAAACTCATGTTACTATTATATTGCCCTCTCTTCCCCTCATAAAAATCTAGAGATTTGCAAAACTACTTCATGGAATTCCAACTGCCTAAATACTCTCAGCCAGGACCATTCTGGGACTTCAAGTCCCCTAAAGTTTCCAAGTGCTATAAAAATCATGTCTCAGAGGAGAAGTATGTGACTAGAGGAAAGTGTGTGTAAATCTAGAGCTGGCTGTATAAATATTAAGGGCAGAATCTGCATTAAATCCCATGTTAGTTCTCCAGGCTCTGCAAGATAAAACTGTTGCACAACTGAATATGAAAAAAGACTGGTTCCCATTGAAAGGCATGACAGAGGAGAAAGCATTTCACACTGTTGACCCTGCTGATGAATTTGTAAATGTCAAGTTGTGGCTGGTCAAGATTCTGTATGGAGAGCTGCAGGTCTATTACTCCTTCTGTAACTAGTTGGGAGAGTACGATGTTGGTCCTACTATAGTGACTGTGTCAGTTGCAGTAATCATGCACCTGATAATTTAATAAAACTTGCATTCCTATTGGGTTTCTTCCCCCCTCCCTCAACTGGGCAATTTATCTCTCTTTTTTTTAAAAAAATCATTAATTTTAATTAATTATCGCATGCCAAGGGAACTGGTCAAACTTGACAGTTGTTATTAGTCACTAAGGTTTTTAGGAAATTGGCAGCAGGTTTTTTGCAAGAGCTCTGCTCTTCTAATTGACTGCAGATGTGGCCCTTAATTAAGAAAAATCAAAAAGTAGTCATGCAATCTGTAGTCAGAACAGCTTCAGTGAAATGACGGCAAAAGGCATTGAAAAAGAAATTCCAGGACTTTGGGCTGTGCAAAGGGATCTTTTCCTGTGGGCTGTCGAACAAGTAGGGAAAGCCATAAATGATGTCTCCAGCTATTACATGACCTTTAATCATATATGCCAGACCAAAAAAAACTGCACACTGTTAAGCCCATAATTAAGGTTCATGAAAACCTCAGCCAGGGGCATATTATGACTTCTGAAACTTTTATTTGAAGCACTAATGTAGGGCTGAGAGCCTTGAAAAGTGGGCTGGCTGAGTGATTCTGGGAACTATAACCCAAAAAAGCAATATTTCCAAGCTCTGCTATGGTTTAAGATGAAGAGTGCAATGCTAAAACAAAAAGGCATTGAGTGTCAATATTGTTGGAGACTATCTGCCAGCAGAAGAGCTGGAAAAAGGTGTGGGAGGGGCAAAGCAAGGGAGGAACCAAGCTATACTTGATCTAAACTACATCCAGCCCAAGGACAAATGCTGGCAAAATGTTAGCCCAGGATAAGGTTAGTCCAACATGGTTAAACTGAGAAAGTGTAATCCTCCTTTGGAGACAGAAATATTCTTCTGCAATCAGAACCTTCTTCTTCCAGTTGATCTCAGAAATCTGCTGACAGAATGGAGATGCTTTCATGTCTAAGCTCTGGAACCTTTGGATTTGGAAGAAGATCCAAAAAAGAAGTGGAGGAGTTGAATTATGTCAGATCGTCACCCCAGGAGCACAGCTACAATGTGCCAGATCGTCATCCCAGGAGCACAGCTACAATGCCAGCAGAAAGTTAAGCCAGACCAAGGGTAGTACTAAATAATTTCCAACATCCTTAAACCAGGAGTGGTGGTGGTGGTGGTGGGGGTAATCTCAGCACAGTTTCATCTGGCCTAGTCTCTAAGCAGGTGGCCTTTGTCCAATTCATCCAGATGTGATTGCAAACAAAGTTAATGGGGAAGTCAGTGTGATTGAAATCATTGGCATTTATTTGGAAATAAATGGAACAAGCATCAAGCTTCAAACAATATACAAGGAAGTAGCCAGCCCTGTCAAGCAATTGAGTGTGCAGACAAAATCTTTGGAAGCTTTCTTCACTTTGCAGAGAAAAACACCCTGCGACCTTGGAGCTGTCTGGCTGTTTTGGAATGCATTCCTCCCTGCTTTTGATGAAACAGACTGTAGCCAGTTTACCTCCAAAGAGGCACTTTTATTCTTTAGTTGCATTATATACAAAACAATATAAACACTCACCACTGACCAATGACAACAACTGTGGTCTCTGTTTTTTATAGACCCTTGCCATGCAGCCTCTAAGTCCAGCCTCTTCCTGTGACTTCTTCCTGTGTCACTTGAATTTTTGTCCCCCAAACATGATGACATAATGTGTTTATACTTAGTCTACATGCTCTCTGGCACATCCTGGCCTTGGACATTGCTAAGATGTTTTGAGTTCCAGCTGCAAAAAACTTTCCCAGCTAGCAAACTGTAAAGTGACCTGTAGTACCCTTTGTCACTTTCTCACTTTGGACATTTAAACTCAAGTTACAAATCCCAACATTCCCCTCCAAAAATGTACAGAAGTGTGTGTTGTGTTGTTTGTTTGTGTTATGCATCCCCTGATTTTTACACTTTGGCTCACCAGCTAGAATTGTGTATTTATGGTGCCATTTCTATCAGACGTGATAGCTGTTCATGTCTCTCTACTGGCAACGCTTTTGTGAGAACATCAGCTATGTTGTCTCTGGTGTCTATGCATTCCAGACTCAAAACTTTGCTCTGGATCATTTCTCTGACATTTTGATACCTTACACCTATGTATTTTGTTCTGCATTTCAAATTCTCAGTTTCTGAAATTGCAATGCATGATTGTGAATCCTCATGTACTACAGTAGATTCAGTGCATTTTTTACCTAAGTCCTCAAGCAATTGTCTTATCCACTGTATTTCTCCAACCAACTCTGACAATGCTGCAAATTCTGCTTCAGTCATGCTAAGAGCTACACAGTTTTGCTTCCTGCTGTGCCAAATTATCGGACTTTCTGCAAACTTTATCAACAAACCCGAAACTGACTTTCTGTCATGTGACTCTGACACGAATGAACTATCAACAAAGCACTCAAGCTGAACCATGCTGCCCTGTATCACCAATTTTCTGTCTTTGCTGTCTTTTAGATACCTTAACACATGTGCAGTCCAGTCCTCAACTTTTGGATTGCTCATCTTCCTGCTAAGTACTCCAACTGTAAAAGAAATGTCTGGCTTTGTATTGTTTATAATGAACATCAAGCTACCTATTATACTTCTAAATAATTCTGGATTTTCAAACTCCTTTGTTGATTCACCACTGGTGTAACCAGGAGTCATTGGACTTCTTACAACTTTAGCATTTTGCAATCCACATTTTTAATCAGCCTTTCTATCTTTTTGTGTTGACTCAACAAACATCTACCATCCTCAGTCCACTGTATCTCAATCCCTATGTAAGAGATTTCCCAAATCTTTAAGCACAAATTTCTTTGCAAATTCTTTCTGTACTGTCTGGATCTCATGCTCTGACTTCACTGTGACACACAAGTCATCAACGTAAATCACCAACGTTACTTCTCCCTTGGTGTAAATGCATGCATCCACAATGCTGCGTTTGTATCCCAGTTTCACCAATTCTTCATGAATGCAATGAGTCTAACTATGTGCACTTTTTTTCAATCCATATAATGCCTTTTTCAACTTGTACACTTTTCTATCACTGTCCTGTTCAAATTCTAAAGGTTGTTCTATGAACACTTCATCAATACTAGCATTCAAGTAGGCAGTTTCAAAATCAAAATGCCTTATCACTTGGCCTTTCCTTGCTGCTAATGCCAAAACCAACTTAAGGCTTTCTGGCTTAGCTGTAGGCAAAAATGTTTTGTCAAAGTTCTCAAACTTTTGCTGTGTAAAACCTTTTGCCACCAATCTGGCCTTGTATCTATGGGTACCATGCGGCATTTTCTCTCTTTTGAAAACCCATGTACAACCTATCACCTTGGGCCTCTGAACAACTTCAAAAACTTCTTCTTCTTCTTTTTTTTTTTAGCAATGACAAGTACTCTTGATCCATAGCAGAAAACCACTTTTTCTTCTCCTCAGGATAATTTTGCAGATCCTTAAAACTCTTGGGCTCATCGGCCACCACGGTACAGGCCTTGCACTCTGCACTACAAAATGTTCTGGAGGTCTTCTCACTCTCTGAGTCCTCCTGGGTATGATCACCTTTGTTCTACCTCTTTCATCCTCACTCTCAGAACTAGTTTGAACCTCTGTATCTCTCATTTGCACTGGCTCAAATTTGCTAGCTGTGATTGGTGAATGAAGTGTTGGTTGTGTCTGTGTACAGTGTGTTGAAGTACTAGGTTCACTCTCTGGTGATGCTTCTTGTATTATCACCCCTCCATTTCCAGCACTGATTTCCTTCTGTCCCAATCTGAGAAAAACCTTTTTGCTGGAATGCAGCCTTTCCCAACTTGAGTGTTTTTCAAAGTTGGCACTTCTGGATAGCAAAATCTCCCCATGACCAAGATGAAATCTGTAGATATTCCAAGAATACCCTACAAACATTAACTTGCACCATTTAGGATCACCCTTTTTTCTGAAACTAGCAGGTACATACACATTTGCATACTGCCCAAACACTCTCAGGTACTTCAAGTTAGGTGGTCTACCATAAAGCATATGAAATGGGGTCTTCTTTACAGCAGAATTCCACACATGATTAGCAATGTGATTTGCTGTCAAAATGGCTTCTCCCCAAAGCTGCTTAGGTGCTTCTGCATCTAACATCATGTAGTCTTTCATCTGCTTAAGTACACCTATATGTCTTTCTGCCAACCCATCCTCCTGCAGAACTGCAGGGTTTGTGGTGTTGTGATGTATTCCTTCCTTCCACAACCAATTTTTCAAATTTTTTGACAAGAATTCTCCACCCTTGTCTGTGACCAAAGCTCCCACCTTGTATTCAAACTCCCTCTCAACCATGTTGACCCAGTCCTTGAAATGTTGTGCTGCTTCACTCTTTTCTTTCAGGAGCATTACATATGAGTACCTGGTAAAACGATCCACAATTACCATAAAATATTGATTATTTACCATGCTTTTTTCCAAAGGACCAGTCAAATCCATGTGAATAATCTGAAAAAGGTCTTTGTGTGGTGCATTTGCTGCTTTTGGCCCCAGGAAAAGCCTTCAATTTTATCCTGCTGCAAACTGAGCAATCTAGGTGATTTGAGCAAGGAGACATCCTAAATTCTGGACATACCTCCCCCAGCTTCCCAAGATTTGTGAAGCTTGAATGACCCAACACCCAATGGTAGTAATGTGCACAGTCCAAATGCAAAGGCATATTGTTGACTGCCCTAACCACCATGTAATACACACTCTGCCCTAACCACCATGTAATACATTTTATTACTTTTCAATGCTTTTGCACAAACCTGATCATTCATGGTAATTACACACTTATCCAGTGTCCAATGTGGGTTTATACACAAGTGACCAGGAATGAAAGGGTCACTGGCAGCCATAATGACAGCACTTTCCACCAGGTGCTGTGCCATAGGAAGTGACATTGGCTAATGGTCACAAGGTGCTGGAAAACACAGAAAAGGCTAAAAAAAACTGCCAAGTCACCATGGTTGAGTGACAGGTGTCCAGAGGAAGAGGCAGGGCCAGAAGACCACATGGAGCCCTGGGTATATAAAGGAGTTGCCTCAGGACACATGTGTGGGCTGATTTGGGTTGATGTGGGTTGTTCTTGGATGGTTGGATGGTTGGAGTTGTTGCTGTATATAGCCTTGTACATAGTGGAACCAAGATTAAAGCCTCATCTGAGAGACATCTGTCTGTAGAGTCTCTTTACTTTTTCTGGAAGGGGAGAGGTGCTCCTTCAGCTCACAAGCTACTGCCTGAGAAGGTGGTGACACTGGTGCTGCACGTTGATGTGGATCATCATGCGCTGTGTAATCACTCTAACAGGAAACCCACTTGGTGACTTGAATGAGCCTCATGCTCTCAGCCTCAGAAAACCCCATGGTAGCTTCACCTTAGGGATGCCATGAGTTGGAAATGACTTAAACGCACACAACAACAACAATAACAACAAATTCTTCCAGTATGCTACGTTGGGCCCTAGGTATTTACTGGGTTGGTTCCAGGAACCCCACCCCCCATGGATACCAAAGTCTGTGGATGCTCATGTTCCACAAAATATAGTGACATAAGAGACTATCACATGAGGGAAAAACGGGAAAAGCTGGGACTTAAGCTGGTATTAAAAAGGCATTTTCTTGCCAAAGTCCCAAGATTGTGGCAAAGATATTCTCCCACATTGCAATTAGAGCAGACTTATCCCAGGAAGAAACAGGAATGCTCCAGCAACAAACCATTCATGGGGAAATCCCATGAATGGTTTGTTGCTGGAGCATTCCTGTTGCTTCCCAGGATAAGTCCTCTCTAATCATGACATTATGTGAAAATCTTCACTGCAGTCTCAGGACTTTGTCAGGAAAATACCTTTTTAATACCGGCTTTCCCCCAATGTGATAAAGTCCATTGTAAAATGGTGTCTCTTATACAAAATGGCAAAACCAAGGTTTCCTTTTTGGAATTCATATTTATTTATAGAAGACAGAGAAATGTGATCAGACCATCCCCACATTAGATGAGCATTTAGAAACACATCCTATTTACCCTGGATCCAATTCTAGGAGGAGAAGCAAAGCTGTGACTCTGGGCCAAAGAGCAGGGGCAGCTAGTGGCTCCTATGCGTACGGGACATTGAATCCACCCTGGAACTTAATGTGAACATCAAAGACACTATCCAAAATGCTGAATTTGAAAATGGAGTTCCGCTCATAGAATCATAGAATCATAGAGTTGGAAGAGACCACAAGGGCCATTCAGTCCAACCCCCTGCCATGCAGGAACTGCAAATCAAAGCATCCCCGACAGATGGCCATCCAGCCTCTGCTTAAAGAGGTCCAAGGAAGGAGACTCCACTACTCTCCGAGGGAGTGTGTTCCACTGTTGAACCGCCCTTACTGTCAGGAAGTTCCCCCTAATGTTGAGGTGGAATCTCTTTTCCTGGAGCTTACATCCATTGTCTCGGGTCCTAGTCTCTGGAGCAGCAGAAAACAAGTTTGTTCCCTCCTCAATATGACATCCCTTCAAATATTTAAACACAGCTATCATATCACCTCTCAGCCTTCTCTTCTCCTTGGAAACTTCCTTAAAACTCAGAGTAAAACCCTGAATGAAACCGATGCCCACAGGGACATGGAAACCACCAAGTGCCGCTGCCTAACAAGTTCAAGTCCTCCCAGGCCAATTCTCCTTCTTGGGTCCTTTAAGCTGTGAGGAGGGCAGCTCCTTTTGAATGTGACCATCCTAAGATATTTTGGGGGTCAAAGTCACTCCCTTCATGTATACTCTCTTCAGTCTTGTCTCAGCTTTAGTGATGGGACAGTATTGCTCTGAAGGCTAGCTTATGGAGCAAAGAACAGGTTATGTGGTCTTCACAAGCATTGTTTATTACTCCAACATCTGCTTCCTGAGGTGGCCATTGCCTAGTGGTGGGACTGACATAGCTCTCACCTAGTCCACTGTCTCTATGGGCATCGCAGCCACCAACTGCCACTGTTTCAGGCTCAGTATGGTTTGTGATTTTCTCTCCTTCCTAGTCTATTACATGCCTATCAAATAACCACTTTTAAAATAATCTTTTGGGTCATGAAGACTTGAAGGTTTCTTCAATAAAGGATAAAGCTTGTCCACTGCATAGAATCAAAATATAGAGAGGCCAAAAAATAAATTTTTGTTCATGAATATAGAGAAAATCAGTAGAATCATAGATCCACATATTTGGAAGGGGCCTCATAGGTCATCAAGTCTACCTCCCTGCTCAGTCTACTAAGTGAAAATGAAATGTGTCTGGTGTGTTTGTGCCTTTAGAAAAGAAAGCTTGTGCCACATATTGGATGTATTTTTTCCTGTTATGCTTGCTTTGGCTAATGTTTGATATATTTTTTTGGAGGCCAGTGTTATTATTTCTTGGCAATACAGAATTTTCATTATTATTATTATTTACTAGTGATTTGAACTTCAGCAAACAAACATCACTAAGACTGTTCGGGAAAGCCCATTATCTAACTGGTATTTCTGTGTTATGCTTGGAATAAAACAAAGTCAAAGCCATGCCTGCAGCTTTGTTATGGTATGTTGGAGTTTGGAGATTTCTTCATATTATGTTGTAAATTCAAAGCATCAATAGAACTGAAATTTGCCTTGGGGAAAAGAAGCTGAGGAAAACTCTGTCAAAGTTAAGAAACAAACTTTCCTTTGCCTTTCTTGGAGAGCTATGGTTTAAATAAAGGGGGCTTGCAGACTGCCAGAAATAGTGCAAATCGAGTCCACTTTTAGTGTTAGGGTTAGGGTTAGGGAATCATGGGAACTGTATTTTATTGTGGCACCAGAGCTCTCTGACAGAGAAGGCTATAATCCACCATCAGGAGGGAGAGAAGGCAAGCCAGCTCCATTGGGCCTAGCCTGAAAAGAAGAAGGCCTTCCCTCCATCCACTATCATCAGGAGGGAGAGAAGGCTGGCCAACTCCATCGGGCCTAGCCTGAAAAATATTGTATTTAGTCTTTTTTTGGGGGGGGGGGGAGTATTGTATTACTCTTATTGTTGTAATGTATGTTTTTAATTTGTATCTTATATTTGTAAACCGCCTTGATTGCTCAGGCAAAAGGCGGGATATAAGAAATTTATTATTATTATTATTATTATTATTATTATTATTATTAGTCTTAGGAAAAAAAACAATTCCCACGATTCCCTAGCACTAACCCTAACCCTAAAAGTGGACTCAATTTGCACTATTTCTGGCAGTCTGCAACCCCCCAAAGAATTCCCAAGGCTCTTCTTGCACACTTGTCAAATATAATTCCCACAGGGTTTTGTTTTGTTTTGTTTTTTTGTTTTTTGTATTTCAAACTGTATCAGCCTACCAAAGGTTTGACAAATTTTCTGGTTTTGCTGTATGCTGGGATGTACTTGGAAGGTCACAATGGTTCAGTTCAGAAATCTTGCCAGTGAATTGCTTGAATTAACCATGGCTTAGACATGAAATTATTTCCCAGACCTCTAGATATACAGGGCTAACATTATTCTGTGCTGCTTTTCTACTTTGTTTCCTTAGGGCCTATGCAGACTGCCAGAAATAGTGCACATTAAATTGAGGCACTGCCCTGGCTCAGTGCTAGGGAATCATGGGAATTGTATTTTTTTCTGGGACATTGAGCCTTATCTGTCAGAGAGCTCTGGTGCCACAATAAATTACAGTTCCCATGATTCCCTAGCACTGAGCCAGGGCAGTGCCTCAATTTAATGTGCACTATTTCTGGCAGTCTGCATAGGCCCTTAGTCTTGCACTCCGCACTCTTTCTCTGGTACGTGGGCTTCTGGGATTTGGAATAATAACTATACCCTGTCAGTACATACATCATGTTAAGCCATAGTTAGCAGAAAACAAGTTTAGCACAGACCATGGTTTGCAAATCTACTTTCATTCATGCTTATTCAGAGTTGTCAAATGACACCATTGCCAAACTATAGTCAAAGATTTTGATTTATTACATTCAGACATCAGCAAAGATCTGAAAGATCTCTATCACTTTTCACAGTCTTTTGAAAATTTAGGGCATCCTCACTCTCAGCGGCACTCTGGTGGCCATTTTCTCAAGTCAGAAAACTCCTGACTTTGAAAAGAGGCACACTGAGCACCCCTGGGAGCAGGGATGGACCCGGGATGGACCAGGGTGGCAAATTCGGTGGCAGAATCCTTGTAATAACATGCCACCAAGTTTAAAATTTAAACTGGGAGAGGTAAGTCGATTTATTAACCAGTGCAATAAGCTCTACAGAATAATGCAAGTGAGTGCATATGGTCTGGAAGGGTCATAGAGCACTGCAGCCCTCCCAAAGTCCTTCAGGGTCCAGCACAGCTGCAGCAGTATCAGACCCTGAAGACAGTGTTCCCCTCCACAAAGGCCTTCAGAGTCACACCAGACTACAAAGACCCCCCCCCCAAAAAAAGCTACCACTACTAAGGGGGCCTCCAGAGGGTCAGGAGGGTCCATTTAGAGTCCTGTGCGGCTGCTGAGTGAGCAGGAAAGCACCCTTTCTCACTCGGCCAGTAGCTGTGCCAGTCCTACAGTGAGTACTACCATAGTGTGACCCACACTCCCTGCACCATTAACCCTTATATACCCATAAATAATCCCCCAAAATTCTTTGTGACTTATTAAGAGCTTGAAAAAGTTACTTTTTTAGATGGCAACTCCTAGCATACACAAAGCAGTGCTGCCACTAGTTACTGGTCATAGTGACTGATGGTTTCCTGGGTAGTGGTTTGAGTGTTTGACTATAACTCTGGGAACCAGGGTTTGAATCCCTACTTGGCCATGTAAACCTACTGGGTGACCTTGGGCAAATCATGCTCTCTTAACCCCAGAGGATGGCAATCGCAACCCCCCATGAAGAAATTTCCCAAGAAAATCCCATTATAGGTTTGCCTAAGGTTTGCCATAAGTCAGAAATGACTTGAAGGCACACAACAGCAACAATAAAGGTAACTTTTTCAGGCTCTGGACTCAGTCCCAGGAAAGTGAGTAAAGAACTGTGACTAAGGGAAATGTAGGCAACATCTAGCTCACTGCCTACACAAAATGTAGGATTACTGAATCCATTAGTAGATACTGAATGTTAGGTGCACGCTTCTCAGAAAGATAGATAGATAGATAGATAGATAGATATTGATAGATATTTAGTTAGACAGCTAGATAGATCAATCTCAAGTTTTATAAAACTATGTACACTCAGCCATCCACATTTGCGGCTTTGACTTTTGCAGATGTAATTATTCACAGATTTTATTAATATGTTCTCTCTAGAAATAACTAGGTCCTCCAGTGCAACTCTATGGTCAACTTAGCCAAAAGTCACACTGAAGGACCCAGAGATTCCTACAGAGAACACTCCATTAGGCATTTGTAGCTCCTTCAGTGCAATTCTATGGACAATGTCTGCCAGATATTGACCACAGAATTGCACTGGAGGATCTAGAGGTTTCTAGAGAGGTGTTCTCTCAGGTAAAAACAGAATGTTTTTGTTATTTGTGGTTTTTCCACATTCATGGGGGTCCTGTCCCCCTAACCCCACTGAATGTGGAGGGATGAGCGTATTATAAATTAATAATGTTGTGCTTTTCTGAGTTCTGTAATTCAACCTACCGGGGGGGGGGGCATAGTCACATTTTTAAAAACTGTCCTATTTCTCTTTTAATGTTAACATCTGATTTATTTTTTCTGAACTGGGTAACTTTCTAAATAGCTATATTAAAACACTGACAACAATTCAAAATTGTTTGACCTTTGGGTGACTTCTGGGTGGTAATGGTGTCCTGCTAAAATGGTCTCTAGGACTATCCCCAGAGACAATCTTGGGTCTTGTGGTGTCTTGGCTCAAGGACAGTGGAAATACTTCCTGAAAGACCAGAAATTTCCTCCTAGGTATAGGGGGATCAGAAGGAGCTTGGCGGAGGTCCAAGATCTGCATTTTAGAAGGTTGGCAGCTCTGGACTGGATGAAGTGAAGGTCCTGAGCTGTGGCGGTGGACACAGTGGGACCAAAGAGCAATCCATGACTGCAAGATACTGAAGTGAAGTTTACTTCACACAAGGGTGCCATCAATTTTTTAACTAAGAAAAATTTATTCGTATAATGAGAGTGAGCTGTTGCAGAGTGAAGCTACGTTAATAACTAGAAGGACAATATATAAGAAGGGGAAATTATACTGGACTGGCAGATGTGATATAAGAATTGGACATAGTTTGGAGTGGGTAGTAATTTGGACTTTTAACTCAACTTGATATTGGAATCTCTTGCAGCATAATTAAAATCAAAATTGGTACCAAGTTTTGAATGCCCAGTGAGAGAAAAATACAGGGCGAATGGACAGAATGTGACTCTGTTTCTTGATTCTAAGGCATTCCATCATCTTTCTGTGGGCCATCAGCTGCATGGAGTCACCCTGGACTTAGGGAGTTAATGGATTTTATTTAATTTCTCAGATTTGTGCTTTTGTTCTTGTCCTTGGGGGTGCCCGGAGAGCTCTGATGGTATCTTTTTGACTGTGAGTGCCTGTGGGGGAGTTGTGTTTGTTGGCCCAGATGTGGGAGTTCAGGGAGGCAGGACGAGATGTTGAGGAAGAGAGGTGGAGGACTGCAGACGAGCTGGGAGAGACGTGACTACAGAGAGGAGGAGGACACGGCTGGCCTGAGTGGTGGAGGAGAGAGGAAGAAGGAAGTGATGTTGAAGAGAGGAAGATAGAGTCTGTAATTAATGCCTAGAGGTACTACAGAGGACTAACCAGAGAGAGGAGAATCATAGAGTCTGATTGACTGACATTGAAGGCTGAAGTTTAGAACGGGCAAGGAACTGCCCCGCAGGAAGATGGGGGTTGTAGTTTAATCTTGTAAAACACAGTAAAAAGACAAGAACATACCGGATTTGGAACTAATATATATCTGAAAGGATGTCTGGAGTTGGTTTTGGGAATGGACATTTAATAGGTCTGAGTTTGACTATATTTGTTGAGTTTAATATCCAGTGTGACTGGGTTGGGGGGGAGCATTGTAAGGGGGGTTAGAGTTATATGGATTGTAAATTCTTGGATCACTTGAGGAGCAGCAGCAGAGGGTGAGTCCTCCAAACCCACTGCCCTTCCCAGCAACACCAAAGGCTTCATAAGAGGAGCCTGGAGGCCCAGAGAAGAGCAGCAGCAGAGGTCCCAGCAACACCAAAGGCTTCATAAGAGGAGCCTGGAGGCCCAGAGAAGAGCAGCAGCAGAGGGTGTGTCCTCCAAACCCACTGCCCTTCCCAGCAACACCAAAGGCTTCATAAGAGGAGCCTGGAGGCCCAGAGAAGAGCAGCAGCAGAGGGTGTGTCCTCCAAACCCACTGCCCTTCCCAGCAACACCAAAGGCTTCATAAGAGGAGCCTGGAGGCCCAGAGAAGAGCAGCAGCAGAGGGTGTGTCCTTCAAACCCACTGCCCTTCCCAGCAACACCAAAGGCTTCATAAGAGGAGCCTGGAGGCCCAGAGAAGAGCAGCAGCAGAGGGTGAGTCCTCCAAACCCACTGCCCTTCCCAGCAACACCAAAGGCTTCATAAGAGGAGCCTGGAGGCCCAGAGAAGAGCAGCAGCAGAGGGTGTGCCCTCCAAACCCACTGCCCTTCCCAGCAACACCAAAGGCCTCATAAGAGGAGCCTGGAGGCCCAGAGAAGAGCAGCAGCAGAGGATACGTGCATTGCGGCGGCGGGTGAAGCCACGCTCCAGGGCCCCCGCCCTTCTTCGTCCCCCGGCAAGCGCCGTTTCGGCGGCGGCGGTGGTGTAAGCGGCCTTCAAAGGGCCGGAAGATCCGGGCCTACAAAAGGCCCCAACGAACCCTTCATAGTCGGTGGGGGTTACAGTAAGGCAGCGGTTCTCAAATAGTGGGGCGGGCCCCCCAGGGGGGGCGCGAGGCTCCATAAAGGGGGCCCCGTTACGGCTGGAGAGAGGGAGATTGTCCCAGCACAGCCCCAGTAGCTCTATCCTGATTGGCCAAGCCCGCCCATGTGATCGCGCAGGGGGGCGCGAAATGTTTTCTTCTTTCCTAGGGGGGGCGTGACAGAAAATAATGGAGAAACACTGCAGTAAGGAAAACCCAGTTTTCTTGGATTCCTAGGAAGTTGTTGTTTTTAGTGTTTTTTCATCTTTTGACTAGCGAGTTTATTTGGTACCTTTGTTTTTCCTATTCCTTAATACTTTAGTTGGGGTGCTTCAGCTTAAGTCTTGTTTGGGTAGATATTTGAACAATCTTGGAAAGTATGGCTGACAAGAAGAGTGTTAAGCGTAAAAGGAGGTTAACTAAAAAGGAAGCCTGTATAAATGTTAAAATGACTAAGAAACCTGCTAAGAACTCAATAGCGAGTTCACTGAACCCAGAATTATTGGAGGCAGCCACCACTTTGAAACAACTAAAAATGGAGGAGATATTCCCGTCTAAAGATAATGATAAGTCCATTTCTGAAACATCTTCTCTCTCCTTGCATGAAGGACAAGCTCCAAATTCAGGCACAGATGCTGGTACCAATCATACGTCTGACTTAGACATCGTAGCAAGGAACTGTTTACTTACTGCCAGAACAGTAATTGCTATTTTTGACAAGTTAACAAGCATAGATCAGAAACTTGATAGAATTAAAGATCTCATGATTAAGCCTAAATATTCAACAAAATTAGGAGCAACATCCAATAAAAAAGACTCTGAACAAATCCAAAACAAAGCTAAAGCTAGGAGCAATGATAACTTAGTGCTTTTGCAAAATAGCGTAGCTCTGTTAGTGGCCAATAACCATCAAAATTACGCCAGGTGGCATAATAAGGCTGCCATACTACACTCACTTTCTCGTCTTTTGCATCGACATCTGCAATATAATGAGCTGCTTGGAATTGACTGGCTCCCTTCATATAACAACACCAAAAGAATTGTTTTGCGGTTTAATAATGCTACAACACCCTCCCTGATTCTGAAAAATTGGAGCTCATTTAGGGAATTTTCAATCATGCCAGCACGTGTCTTTCGCAATTCCAACATTCAGCCTTTGCTGAGAACTAATTCAAGACGCGAAGCGTCCCATCAGAAGGCGAACTCCAATGAAGACGTCAGGAGGATAACACCAATTTCTGAGAGTCTTTTTGATGACGATGGAAAATTGGCTGAGATGTTTGGCTCTCTTTCTGACGAGGACCAAAAGCAAGTACTAAACAGGTTTGATGTAATCAAATCTATGCTGATGTCAGTAACTACGGCAACCGAGAAAATTAAGGACTTATTACCTATCAGCTGTTCCTTATTAGATCCCTTGTCACAATCCAAAAACGGACTCAAATGGCGTAGTGATGAGGAGGAGGATGACCCGATTCCTCTAATGTATATGTCTCCTAAACGCCCAATGGACTGTTTGGCAGATCCGCTTATCCCATTAACTCAAACTTCTCCCAAACATATGACTGGTCACCACAGTGAGCCTCTGCAATTAATAACTTTGGACACTCCTAAATCTATTATGATTACACAATCACCTGAGGTTAAGAAAAGTAGACGTCCCAGGTCAAATTCTGATGCAGTCAAAATATCTAAGCAGGGTCTATCTGTCAGTCCAATCACCTTAGCACCGGAGAAGGGAAATATACTTAATGGAAGTGTAATTGCCAATGAACTGCAAGTTTCTCTATCCCAGGAACAGTCTGTATTTTCAGGCAATTGACATTCAGCTGATCTGTCCTTTCTGTCCATTATCTCATGGAACGTAGCTGGCTGGAAGCCTAGATGTAGGGATCCTACCTTTATACCTTTTGTCAACAGACATAACATTATTCTTCTACAGGAAACATGGCTTGGTGAAGAAATATTCATAGAGGGTTATAAATTTACGGGTCTGAATGCTACCCCTGGAAAAGGTAACGGGAGACTATGTGGTGGGCTAGGGGTGCTGATATCTTTGGAACTCAGTATGCCCTAGCTGTTCTTTTGAAGCTTAATAACAATTTACTATACTTGATTAATATCTATATTCCCCCACTTCAGGGTCGGGATAAGATAGCAAGCACATGGAACAAGCTTAATTCCTTTATCAAAGGTTTAATGTTTGAGACGCCTACAGCCAATTTCATTGTAGCAGGGGATCTTAATGCTAGAATGGGAGCTGATGATGTTTCTTTGTATGCCAAATACAACTGCCAACCCCCCTCTCCTATAGTTATCCCCCCAACAATGTGTCGTAAATCCAAGGACACGTTCTGTGATTTCAAGGGATTATGTCTAGCTTGTACTTTTGATGAATTACATTTAATTATCCTTAATGGCAGCTTTAAGGATGATTATCCAGCCGAATATACACACTGGGCAGGTACCAGACCATCGATCCTTGACTATATGGGGGTTTCACCAAACTTAATTTCTCATATTTCCAAGTTTGCTATTATTAGCAGACCCGACAGTGATCACTTTCCAGTCTTCTTGTGCTTAGAATTTCATGACAGTTTTATCTTGCCTCTTGATAAGACCCCTATTTGTGCAAATGATGTTGGTTTAACCCGTGTCAAATGGTCCCTCCAGCTGTCTAACACTCTTACTAAGTTTCTGTCTAGTGAATCAATTAAGTTGCTTTCTCTTGCAATAGCGGACGCCAAATTAGATTCTGAAACATTGTCTAATTATAACACTTTAATTAGCTTGTTACAACCATTGCTAACTGTTTCCAAAGGTAACTTTGTTAGATATAAACGAACACGTCACCAGATTTGGTTTGATTCAGAATGCAAAGAACTTTGGGCTCACCTCAAATATCTGTTTAAGCAACATAAATTAGACCCAATACAATTTCCTGTATCTGAACTTCTGGTACAGAAGAAAAGATACAAGTTCCTTGTAAGACAAAAGAAAAAGGGTACCATGATAGATTCTTGGAACAAATTAATTATGTCAGCCAGCACAAGCAATTCCAACTTATTTTGGAAAGAGGTTACCCCTTCGTTCACTAAGAATGCTAACATTCTTACAGCTCAGATACCAGCCCATATATGGGAAAGTCACTTTTCCAATCTTTATGATTCTGTAGACAGCTCTTCTAGTTCATTAGTTTATGATCTTATGATACAGGTTTCAGTTCTTCCTTCTTGGCCTCCAGTCTCGCATTCTGAGATAAAGAGTCTTATCACCCAACTTAAACCTGCTCATGCCCCAGGAGCTGACTTCATAACTGGCGAAATACTTAAAAATAATCTTGATTGGTGGGTCCCCGTCCTTTCCAAATTATTTACGGCCATTGATAGATCCGTTTCCATTCCAAAAGACTGGGGTCTGGCCATCATTATCCCGATCTATAATAAAGGCAATAGAACTGACCCTTCCAATTTTCGACCAATTAGTCTTTTGAGTCTGGTAAGCAAGTTGTATACAAAACATCTCTTAAACAAGTTCTTAGATTGGCTGGAGTCTGAGGATATTTTGATGGCAGAACAGGCAGGATTTCGGCCCGGACGCTCCACTATTGACCACGCAATGATACTGCACTACCTTGTTGAAAAATATCTCCATTATGGTCAACCGCTATATGTGGCATTCATTGACTTTAAGTCCGCTTTTGACTCAGTTAATAGATCTAGACTATGGGAGAAATTACTGTGCACCAACATAGATAAGCGGCTTCTCCTGCTTCTTATTAAGATCCACGAGAATTCCAATATCAAGGTTAGATGCAGCCCTCAAGGACATGTCACCAAGACTATCTCTGTTAAGACGGGGGTAAGACAGGGATGTGTTCTGGCCCCTACCTTGTTTAATTTTTATATTAATTCCCTTGTT
The DNA here is from genome assembly GCA_026167975.1 of Phrynosoma blainvillii. Lineage (NCBI taxonomy): Eukaryota > Metazoa > Chordata > Lepidosauria > Squamata > Phrynosomatidae > Phrynosoma > Phrynosoma blainvillii. The sequence continues at coordinate 276,520,987 of JANUYF010000001.1, forward strand.
TCTGCTTTGAACAACCTTTCTTTTCATCCTCCAAAGCTGGCCAATAAGCATATTAACTCTTTGCTTTATGCGGATGATGTTGTTATTCTTTCGTTATCTCCTATTGGACTCAAAAGAGCCTTAAACTCTCTTGTGTTGTTCTCCAAAGAGGAGAAATTAATAATTAACTCTTCGAAGACCAAGATTCTTACTTTTGCTCATCGCCCCAAACTGATGCAATGGACTCTTGATAGACAACATATAGACCAGGTCAAGACTTTTAAATACCTGGGAATTGTGTTCCAGAACACGGGTAGGAGATCTGCCCATTTAGAATATGTTATCAGCAATGCCCAAAGAACCGTAATGGCTATATTAAGATTTTTTTTCAGTAAAGGTGCTCAGTTCATTCCGGTCGCAATCAAATTGTTTAATGCCAAGGTTCGCCCTCAACTTCTATATGGAGTCCAACTGGGACCATACAGTAACATCAATGTAATGGAACGGGTGCAAACAAAGTTTCTTAGAAGAATTTTTCAGGTTGCTCACTGTGTTCCGAATGCTCTCCTCAGAAGGGAGGCTGGGACCATCAAAATAGAATCTAGTCTGTGGATTAGCATACTTACCTATTGGCAGAAACTGCATAAGATCCCTGGAGGCCTGACAAAATTAATATTTTCAGATCCATTCAAATCTTCCTGGGGTAGTTCTATTCTCAAGAAACTGTATGAACTAGGCCTCAATAACAATGAAATTTTAAAACTTGATACTGACAGAGCCAAATCTATGATCAAACAAAAAATTATAGAAGCAGAAAGACGCATGGACTCTGTTTGCCTGTCAAAATATGTATTGTTTAGTCCTTTAGCTTTGGTCCCTTCCCCGGCTCCTTATCTATTCCATGTTACTCTTCCGAAGTTTAGGAGGGCCCTAACGCTGGCTCGCTTTAATGTGATGCCCACGGCCATGCTCGAAGGCAGATTTAAAAAAATACCCTTTGATTTTCGTTTCTGTCCGTGTGGTTCGGGCAATGTTGAAACCAATGAGCATGTTCTCCTTTACTGTCATTTTTATAGGGACGCTTGACATCAATTGATCAGCCCACTATTGAGTAAATTCCCAGGCAAATCTGACACTTTTTATTTACGTCTTCTTTTAGACAACAATGACCTTACAGTATCTCATATGGTGGCCAAATTTTGCTACATTGTTTGTAAATTGCGACCTCGATTGATAAATTGATAAATTGATAAATGAACATCTCAGAATTGTGTAGGAAGATTTGGTTGGTCATTGTATATATAGTTTATTCTTAGTTTGTCCATTGCTCTGTTGGTCTATACTATATATATATATATATATATATATATATATATATATATATATACACATATTATATTTTAGACATTATATATATATATACACATATTATATTTTAGACATTTTATATATTTTATATATTTTTATGTATTTTAACATTTTTGTACTGGTCAAGGACCGAATAAATTAAATTGAATTGGATCACTTGAAGAATTGGAGTTAAATGGTATGTCACCTGTGAACAGTTTTTACTGTTGGGAATGGTATGTGATCTGATGTAAAAGGAGTTAAAGTGGGTTGGAAATATCATAAGATACCATATTTTCCAGCGTATAAGATGACTGGGTGTATAAGACGACCCCCAACTTTTCCAGTTAAAATATAGAGTTTGGGATATACTTGCCATATAATACGACCCCTCTTCCAATGCACACCAAATAAAAATTAAAAAAACAACAACAACATTTTCAATATGATAATTTTAATTCAAATGCTTATGACATGGAGATACTTAGCAGAAAAACTGTCACTTATAAACACAACAAACTACAGCTCCCATGCTCCCTAGTATTTATTTCTGAAGTGTGTTTTGCACCTTATTATTTCTAAAGTGTGTTTTGGACCTTACTTTTTAAAAAATAGTCCAGATTTAATGCTGCTTTAAAAATTATTTCCATCTCCCAGCTATGAGATGGTTGGGGGGAAATGAGAAAGTGTTGGCGGGAAGGAATGCCAATATATGCATTCTGGGGTATGTACAATTTGTGGCCAAGTAAGTGACCCTGGGCATGTCAAACACTCAGCCTCAGAGGATGGTAATGGCAACCCCCATTTGAAGAAACATGCCAAGAAAACCCCATGATCACCATAAGTCAGGAACAATAACAATAACAACAACATTCTTGGAAGTCACACTCTTTCAGCCTCAGGGGAAAGCAATGGCAAACCCTTTCTGAACAAACCTTGCCAAGGAAACCCCAGTATTGGTTCGTCTTTGAGTTGCCAGAAGTCAGAAACCACTTGAAGGCACACAATAACAACAACAACAACAACAACATTTGAGTTGCCAAAAGTCAACCCTGTCTTCTTCTTCTTCTTCTTCTTCTTCTTCTTCTTCTTCTTCTTCATCCTCCCCCTCCTCCCCCTCTCTAAAGGCTCCAGGAGGGAAGGAGGGAGCCCAGCCCAGCCCCCCCAATAGATGTTTCCTCCACTGCCGGGAAGAAGAGGAGGAAGGCTGGCAAGTACTGGGGCCCCAGAGACGGGGGGGACTCCCTGGGAGAGGAGGAGGAGGAGGAGGAAGAAGAGGGCATCCCTGCCCTGCAAGGGGGCTTCCCTGACCCTTTCTCATCCTCCTCCTCTTCCTTGTCCTCCTCCTCCCATGGGGGGAATTTCCTGAGGAGAAGGAAGGGAGGGAGGGAGGAAGGGAGGAAAGAAAGAAAGAAAGAAAGAAAGAAAGAAAGAAAGAAAGAAGAAAGGGAGGGAGATAAAGAAGGGAAGGAAGAAAGGAAAGGGGGAAAGAAGGGAGGGAAGGAAGCTGAGGCCTTCCCCTGAGGATGAGAGAGTGTGACTTGCCCAAGGCCACCTAGTGGGTTTTTACAGGGCCTTCCCTGTAGAAAGGCAGGATGAGCAGGGCAGAGAAGGGCAGACCAGCCCAAGGCAGCGAGGGAGGAAAGGAGGCCCTCCCAGAAATACTGTGTCTTGGCCCGCTTCCTCCTCCTCTTCCACCAGGCCAAGCCACCACTGCTTCCTCCTCCTCCCTGATCTTCCTGAGGGTCTTGCCCAGTGCAGTGAGTGCATTGAGGGGGAGGAGGAGGGAGACAAAATGGCAGCTGGGCTGAGGGGGGTCTCTCACCTGGCCTTCCTCTCTTCCTGGCATATAAGACGACCTCCGACTTTTGAGAAGATTTTCTGGGGTTAAAAAGTAATCTTATATGCCAGAAAATCCGGTAATAAAAGGAAGGGAGGAAATTGTGGAAAGTTGAGGAGTGTAATTGACTGAACATATTGAATATACTGTTACAGAGTAGAATATATTTTTTTAACATCTCCCCTCTTCTTAAAGGTGTTTGAATTGGTTAAATTGACCCTATTGATACAATTCAAACTGATAGAATGACATCTCATGGTCAAACTCAAAGTTGAATGCGCAATCTCAATCCCAAAGAAGGCCCTCACTTGAAAAATCTAAAAACATAGATGTTAACCAAGTCATATTGGATAAAATAGAAGTGCTTTCAATGAACTTCACACAACATGTGAATGATTTTAAGAGGGAAATAAAGCAGGAGATCCATGCAGACTTGAAGGAAATTAGAAAATAGAGTTGGAGGAGACCAAAAGGGCCATCCAGTCCAACTCCCTGCCATGCAGGAATGCCCAATTAAAGCATCTCTGACAGATGGCCATCCAGCCTCTGCTTAAAGACCTTCAAGTAAGGAGACTCCACCACACTCTGAGGGAGTGTGTTTCAATGCCGAACAGCTCTTACTGTCAGGAAGTTCTTCCTAATGTTAAGGTGGAATCTCTTTTCCTGGAGCTTGCACCCATTGTTCTGGGTCGTAGTCTCTGGAGCAGCAGAAAACAAGCTTGTTGCCTCCCCAATATGACAGCCCTTCAAATATTTAAACAAGGCTATCATATCACCTCTTAACCTTCTCTTCTCCAGGCTAAACATTCCCAGCTCCCTAAATCGTTCCTCATAGGGCTTGGTTTCTGGACCCTTCACCATTTTAGTTGCCCTCCTTTGGACACACTCCAGTTTCTCCACATCCTTTTTGAATTGTGGTGCCCAGAACTGGACACAGTATTCCAGGTGAGGCCTGACCAAAGACCAAATTAATAAAACATTTGATAGATTGATGGTAGATAGATGTTATATAATATTATATTATATATTATATCTATCTATCTATTATATAGATAGATATATCTATATATAGATATATCTATATATTATATAGATAGATATATAGATTATAGATTGATGGTAGATAGATAGTTGATAAATTGATGGTAGATATGCAAGCCACAAAATGAAGAGTGGAGATTTTGGAATGTAAAAATGATAAACTTGAAATGAAGGCGGCTAAATGGGAAAATTAGAAGGAAGAAGAACTTGATGAGAGAGCAATCTGGGAACAAAGAATGAGAGAGAAAGTAGTGAAAATAAGAGGACTGGATGAAAAGAAAAATGAAAATTTGATGGAGAAACTATTACCTAGAATTGCCCAATTTTTAGATAAAAAGCTTCAAAACTTTGAATCTGAAATAGATAAATTATATCTTGTGAACTCCCAGGTAGCTAAACAAAAAGGCTTACCAAGAGATGTGGTTGTGTACTTTTTGAGAAAACAAATGTGCAACCTTTTCTTAAATAAGCAAAATGAATTGCCATTTCAATATGATGACCAGGAATTGAAGGTGCTAAAAGATATTCCCGTAAGACTACTGCAGAAGAGAAGGGAATACACAAATTTAACTTATCTTCTTAGAAGAGAAAAAACTCAATATCATTGGGAAGTACCAGAGGGTTTGACCTTCTGGTGGAAAAAGAAAAGGGTTATGATTACTTCCCCTGAGCAAGCAAGACATTTTATAAAGCAATTGTTTGAGAGGAAGAAATTGACTGACAGAAGTGCAAAAATGCTGACGTAGATTGTCAAGAAGAGGAGGAAGCAGAGCAAGGAGCAGCAGCATCAAAATTTATAATAATAAGAGGAAGTGATGAAGAATAGGAACCATTAGATGAAGATGGAGAAGAAGAGCCGAATATGAACCCTGCATCCTGTGAAGAATTACTGTGAGATTTGGATTGTCAAGAGGAAAATCAAACTAAAGAATTACTAACCTCCAAGAATCTAGGTGTGGAGGAGTATTTTGATAATTGATTAAGTCTTTAACTTATTGATTAATAGTTTGACATATTCAGTTGATCTAAAATGGGCTCAGGTGACCTTTTGAATATTGGGATGTGGAATGTCCAGGGTGTGAACACTCCACACAAAAGGAAAAAGATTTTCCATTGCTTGCAAAAATTAAAATTAGATGTTTATTGTTTACAAGAAACAAGAATTAGAAAAAAGGATTTTAAACATCTGTGGTGTGTTAGACTTCGGCAGGAATTTGTAGCAGCCTCTACATTTAAAAAAATGGGGGGTCGTAATATATGTTAAGGCTAAATATGATGTTAAGATAATATTTGATGATTCTGATGGACATTTTCTTATTTTAGAATTGGATTATAACACAAAAAAGAGCCTATTGTTTGGTGTTTATGGCCCATTGGAAAATAAAGGCAGAGTTTATTAAAAAATTAAGATGCAAATTGATTACGTTAGAGCATGACACTATAATTATGCTGGGAGATCGGAATGGGGTTATGGACCTGAAATTAGATAGAATTTTTGATAAAATAGTTAAGAAAGATCAAGGGAAGTTACTGAAAGATTTTTTTTGATATGATTGATCTTTTGGCCTCGCAGGATGCTTGGAGATTTAAATACGATAACACTAAGGATTTTACTTTTTACTCCAACAGACATCGATCATGGTCTGGACTTGATATGATTTGGATTTCCATGCACATAACATCAAAAATTCATAAAATGAAAATTCTTCCAAAGATATGGTTGGACCATAACCCAGTAGTCATAGAGTTGCAATTTGGGAAAAAACAATATAATTAGAGATTGAATTTAACTATCCTTAAGGATGAAAAAAAATACTTTTAGAGATAAAAAATAGAGATAGCTAATTACTTTAAGGAAAATATAAATAAAGGTTCCCCAATGCATGTTGTTTGGGACGCTTCAAAGGTAGTTATAAGGGGCTATTTAATGCAAAAGACTTTCAAATGGAAAAAGAAAAAGAAAGAGAAGGAGAATAGAATAAATGAAGAATTTGATAAGTGGGAGAAATCTTTGAAAAAAGATCCTAAAAATTTAGAAGCATTGAATGAAATCAAATACATCCAGAAACAGTTATCTATATTAATGATTGAAGAAATGGGGGGAAATAATGAAATTTGTGAAACAAATATTTTGAAGGGGCTAATAAACTGGGAAAATTATTGGCATATGATTTGAAAAAAGAGAAATCCCAAAGATCAGTTGTTAAAATAAAGGATGGGAATAAAATTGTGATGAATAAGAACAAATTCAAAAAATCTTTGTAAGGCATTTTACTGAGGTTTATAAAGAGATGGCTGGAACGAAGATAGGAATTAAGGATTATTTGGAAAAACAAAAAAATAATGAAATTAACGATGGAGCAGAAACTAGTGTTAAACAAACCAATTACACGTGAAGAACTGAGGCCATAAAAAAATTTAAAACTGGGAAATCTCCTGGTCCAGATGGTTTTTTGAGTGAATATTATAAAATTTTTGAATCTCAGTTAGGTAACCCATTGGTTGAGACAATGAATGAAATTCTTAAGGCTCCTATTCCCCAAACATGGAGTCAAGCGAACATATCACTGATCCCTAAAGAAAATAAGGATCGATTCAACCCAAATAATTATAGACCAATTTCACTTTTAAATTCTGATTATAAACTATTTGCAGCAATATTGGCAGAAAGGTTGAAGAAATTTTTAGGTAATTGGATACATTCTGACCAGAACAACTTTCTCCCAAATAGGAAAATAAAAGATAATGTTAGAAATTTGTTAAATTCATGAGAAAAAATTAAATAAAATATTGGCGATGATCTTTTTAGATGCAGAGAAAGCATTTGATAACATAAGATGGGATTTCATGTTCAGGGTCTTGGAAAAAAATGATATGGGGGAGAATTCCTTAAACTGGATTACTGAAATATACTCGAAGCAAGAAGCCTCTATCCTAATTAATAGGGAGAAAAAATTACCATTTCATATATTTAAGGGTGTTCAGCAAGGCTGTCCATTGGCCCCTCTCTTATTTATTTTAACTCTAGAGATTCTCCTGAATGATATCAGAAATGAGAATTTGATTGAAGGGATTAAAATAAAAAAAGAAATATATAAAATAAGGGCGTATACAGACGATGTGGTTTTGACAATATCCAATCCCATTGAATGTAGTGAACAGTTAAAACAAATCTTGAAACAATATGAGGATGTAGCGGGGTATCAAATAAATAGAACTAAGATATCGTTGTTATTGTTAATTTTCCCTGAAAAAGAGGCAGAAATAATTGTAAAGAAAACAAGATTTCAAAGAGTGAAAACGGTGAAATACTTAGGTATCACTTTAACATCAAGAAATACTGATTTGTTTCAAAACAATTATAGTAAAATATGGAATGAAATTAGAGACAACTTAAGAAGATGGAAAAATTTAAATTTGTCATGGTTAGGTCAAATTGCAGTGATAAAAAATGGCAGTATTACCAAAAATGATGTTTTATTTTCAAAATATCCCAATTATTATGTACAGTGACCCATTTCAGAAATGGAAGAAATATATACTTGAATTTATATGGCAAAAAAAGAAACCAAGATTAAAAGTAAATTAAAAATACTTCAGGACTCCAGTGATAGATGGGGGACTGGCGCTTCCTAATTTAAAATGGTACTTTGAAGCCTGTGCCTTGGAGTGGCTACAGGACTGGTTTAAATTAGACAATACGAGAGTCTTAGTGCTTGAAGGATTTGATTTGTCTTTTGGATTCCATGCATATTATTTTATGATAAAACTAAGGCTGATAAAAAATTTAATAATAATTTTCTTCATAAATCACTTTTGAGAGTATGGGCAAAATATAGATTTAAATGGTGCCCAAAAATTCCTCTTTGGGCTTCCCCAGCCGAAGCTCTTTTAAAAAGGGAAGTCTATACTTCTGACAGGTGGATTCGTTATGAGGATATCATTAAAATTCACTTGGTATTAGTATTCTAAAAACACAAGATGAAGTAATAAGGAATGGGATCAATTGTAATTGGTTCTCATACAGACAATTATTTGAACAATTTAAAATGGATAGTAAAACATCTGGAATTGGTCTGGGGGATGTGGAAATTGTGAGGGGTGAGCCAAAAAAAACAAATATCAAAATTTTACAAATTGATAATGAAATGGGAGTGTGAGGAAGAGACAGTTAAAGAATTCATGGTAAAATAGGCAATTTATTTGAAGCAGAATATTGAGATGGAACAATGGGAAAAAATCTGGAAGGTAAGGATTAAGTACACAATAAATGTTGAATTAAGGGAGAATATATATAAATCAATGTATAGGTGGTATTTGACTCCTTGTAGACTTTCTAAAATCTTTAAAGTATGTAATGCTATCTGTTGGATATGTGGATTGCAAGTTGGTACTTATCTACAAATATGGTGGAAATGTGAAAAGGCCGCAAGATTTTGGAAAATAATACACTGGGAAATGAAAAAAAAAATAATTTGAAGGGTCGCCCGGAGCCCAGACTATATCTCCTGAATATCTTAGACAATTATAAGTTAGAAAAGGTGGAAGGGAAAATAATCTTCTTGGCAATAATTGCTGCTAGAATATTATATGCTAAATGAATTGAGACTCCAACTGTGGAAGAATGGAAACTAAAACTTTATGATTTTTATGAAATGGACAAGTTGTCATGTTTATTAAATAAATAAGGCTCTATCAGGCTTCTATAAAGAGTGGAGGTCGTGGATTACATATGTACAAACAGAAGGTAATGGAAACAGATATACAGTGTTATTGGATTAACAGTATGTCTTATAGCTGTTAAGTAAGTTGGGAAAAGGAAGTACATTACTTGCTTATGTCTGTAAGTCTGTAAGTACATTACTTGCTTATGCCCTGGTACACTGAGGAGCTTAGGAGGATGAAGCGAGCAGGACAATGACCGTCGTGTTTGAAGGAGGCAGCCATCAGGCCACTCCTGAAAAAACATTCCTTGGACCCCCTGGATAGAAACAATTATAGATCAGGCTCCTTGCTACCCTTTTTAAGCAAGGTGATTGAGAGGGCAGTTGATCCCAACTCCAGGCAGTCTTAGATGAAACCGATTATCTCGATCCATTTCAAACCAGCTTCAGGATAGGATATGGAGTGGAGACTGACATGGTTGCTCTGACCGATGACCTCCACCTGGGCATCGACAGGGGTAGTGTGACCCTGCTGGTGCTCTTGGATCTCTCAGCGGCTTTTGATACAATAGATCATTCCATCCTCTTGGATCGTCTGAGAGAGTTAGGAATTGGAGGGGCTACTTTGCAGTGGTTCCGCTCCTTCCTCTTGGGTAGATCCCAGAGGGTGAGGCTCAGGGACAGTTGCTCTTCCAAAATCTAGCTTAATTGTGGCATCCCTCAGGGCGCCATCCTGTCTCCGATGCTATTTAACATCTAAATGAAGCTGCTGGGTGAGATAATTCAGACGCATGGAGCGCGGTTTCATCAGTACGCTGATGACACCCAGATATACTTCTCCATGACCAGATCATTGGCTCAGATGTCAGATGGCATCTCTCCTCTTAATGACTGTCTCAGAGCGGTAATGGATTGGATGAGGAAAAACAGATTGAAACTAAATCCAGACAAAACGGAGGTATTGACAGTTACGGGCCCGAAACCAGATTTGGGGATACAGTCTCCAGTCCTGGATGGAGTTACACTCTCCTTGAAGGACTGTGTTCGCAGTTTGGGGGTACTCCTAGATTCGTCGCTTCACATGACTAGTCAGGTATATGCGGCGGTCAGGAGTGCCTGTTATCAGCTTCTGCTGATACACCAACTGCGCCCTTATCTAGACATGAGGGATCTGGAAACTGTGGTACATGCCCTGGTAACCTCATGTCTGGATTACTGTAATGCACTCTACATGGGGCTACCCTTGTGCCTAACCCGGAAACTTCAATTGGTACAAAATATGGCAGCCAGGTTAATTACTGGAACATCTAGGAGGAAGCATATAACACCTGTGCTCAATCCCTCCACTGGTTGCCGATTAGTTTTCGGGCACAGTACAAGGTGTTGGTTTTAACCTTTAAAGCCCAACATGGCTTGGGTCCATCTTATCTCCGGGATCGCCTCTCTCCGTACGATCCCCCCCACACACTTCGGTCCTCTGGGAGGAATCATGAAGACCAGGTTTTCGCAGACCTCCCAGAAGGCCTTCTCTGTGACCGCTCCCAGACTGTGGAGTGGCCTGCTGGACGAGATCTGTCTTATTACCACTCTTGCTGCCTTTAAAAAGGCAGCAAAGATGGATCTCATCTGGCAGGCCTTCCCGGAATAACTGCCCGGCTAACTGGAGGCGATCTGCTACTTACCCCTTTTGTCGCTGCGGCGTGTCAGCCAAAAAATTGATTTTATTGTATTTTAATTGTGTTAACCTGATTTTAATTCCAATGTAGTTTAATTTAGTTTTAAGGGGTGGGAGGGCTAGGGTGTGGGATAATGGATGTTTTAACTGTTGTCTTTTTAGCCTTGTTGTACGCCGCCCTGATTGCTGAGCAGAGGGGCGGGTTACAAATAAAAAATTATTATTATTATTATTATTATTATTATTTTAATATATTATTGAAGGGCAATAATTTTTTTTGTGTGTGATGAAAGCTGCAAGAGTTTAGTATTGTATGCTATAAGATTCAAATATTTGATGATGTCTGGTTATATATACTTCCAGATTTATGATGGTGTAAGAAGTTCAATGCTTAACTTGACAGAAAGTAGATGAGTAGGTCAAGATATCTAAGATTCTATAGATCAAGATTTAATGAGTATAAATATGAGAAAGTTTAAGAGTTATCCACTATTTATAATGCCAATATTGATCTTCCTATACATAGTATAGGAAGGCTAATAGGAGTGTTTTTTCTTTTTTGTTGTTTGTTCGTGAGATGTTCTTTTGTTTGTTTGTCTGTTTTAATGTTATTAATAATAAAGAATTTTAAAATTTTAAAAAAGAACTGTTTGACCTTTAATTTTATTACTGCCAGAATTCAAGAGATGTGCCCCCCCCATCTCCACTGGCCTCTCTGTTTTGCCAATGCTGAATCCATAGTATGAGAATGTGTGAAGAACTTCAGTGGGGATGCAAGGAGCCCTCACTTCCCTCTTACCTTTTAGAGTGGGACTATAAAGGGTTTCCAGTACTCATTTCTTAATTTAAGTAAGAAGTGGAAGGAAAAATGTCCAAAACATATGTCTTGGGGGCATCCATAGCAATATGCTATGGCATAAACATATATACTGCTCATAGACAATACATGTCCAACAATAGAAGGGTACATATCTGGACCCTTTAATGTGGCCCAGATGCTGAAATGCATGTTTCTGATTAGATGAGAGCTTGAAAAGTAAGGACAATTTCAGACATGTCTGCCTAAGAACTTATATGAGAACAAGAATGATCAAGACCTTTTTGGTTGGTGCCTCGAGTCTGTAGAAAAAACTCCTTGCAGAAGTGCATAAATATTCATTATTACCTTGCTTCAAAGAGCTTTTCAGGTCCTTTAGTATGTTTTTGCTTATTTTGCCTATTGCTTATTTTGCCTATATATATATATATATATATATATATATATATATATGGTGATGGGTGGTTTAGGAAGATGTGTATTACTGTAAATTCACTGGAGTGAAGAGGGAATAAAAAAGTGGAGATACTCTTCTCCTTCTCCTCACAGAACAGGTAAGAGAAATTATTGGGAAAAACTTATGCATTCTCTTTCCCCTCATTATATAGATAGGGATTCCTATTTAGGTCTCTCTCTCCCATTTCAATTTCTTGATTCTCATTGCTCATCATTTTGGATTTTCAAATAATTTGGATCATCCTAAGTATCTTTACTTCTAGGGATAGGGGAATGGGGGTGGTAATAGACAAAATCATGGTTTGAAGATGTTAGTAAAACTATATTTCTCAGCTCTGAATTCTTACCTGTATAAATGCTTTAGGGAGATCTGCTCATTTTACCATGGTTTTCCACATCAGCTTGATGAACAGGAATATAGTGTGTCTTAATTAGCAATGCTATGTCTTATTACTTCAGCCCAGCAGCTCAGAGGTGTTCCTCATGTTCAGACTTTGGGGAATTTGGCCACTGTTGCTCAGCCAGACAAGTGATGAAAGAAGCGTGTTCATCCAAGCTGGAGTGTGACAGGAGGGGGTGGGCAGGAGCCGAAGCCTTCTGTACTGACAGACATATGAGATTACTGGGTGACAGGAGTGTCATGCATGATCAGATCCTTCAAATAAAGCATAGAGGCCGTGGGGTGCTGGTGGTGATGGTTTTCCCCTCCCACTTCTCCCTCCTTCCTGACTCCAAATCTTTTGGGAAGGTGAGTTCAGCAGCTCAAGAAAAGAGATGTTACATTTTCTGACAAGATAATTAAGCCTTCACTTGTGTTATATGTATAGCAAAAAGTCATTGTCTTTGCACAGTTCAAACACCTCCCCCTTAAATGCCTGCATGTTTCCTGAAATTTGTCACTGATGATCAATGTGAGCATGATATTTAAGGATTGATTCTCCACACACAGCCCCCCCCCCCTCTCTCACACACAATAAATCAGGATGGGAAACCAGTGTCTCTCCAGATGTTGCTGCACTAATATTCCCATCACTCCTCATTTCTGGCAAGGCTATGAGGAGCTAATGGAAATTAGAATCCAGAAAATTTTGGGATGCAGTTCTCTATCAAATTTCATGTATCACTGATCAAACTGTAAATTTAGTTCCAATTTTGCTTTTGCTCTCTATATTTGTTAAATGTAATTCTAACTTGAAACATAGGAAGCTGATTTTTTTTTATTATTACTGCCAGATTAGAAGTAGCCAAATGTTGGAAGTCAAGTGATCTCTCAATTGAGAACCGGTGGTCTAGAATTTGGGATATGTGGTTGATAGAGAAACTGTCTTCTACAATGAGGTTTTGCATTGGCCACAAAAGGACGGGCATATTTTAAGAAGACTGGATGATCTTTATTGATTATGTTAATCATCACTCCCAACCTCCAACTTCACAGATAGATCTTTGGACAGACACTCTACATCTTGACAAGCCAGACTCTCTGGCTCTTGCTGAGAACTTTTTTTTTTTTATTCTGCTGCAGAATTACTACTCATCAGATACATACCTTGGCCTGTGCAGTTAATTGTTGTTGTTCTACAGAAATTATATGTTTTACTGTAAAAACTAAATAAAAATTTAATTAGAAAAAAGAAAAATGTCTGGTGGGTAATATGTTGTCCATCCATGCACATCAGCAAGCTCCACTGAAAGTTGGATAGGCCAGTCTGTTTGATGTTGTGTTCCTGAAGTGGTCCACCAGTTGACTATTAGAAGACCACCAACAGAGTGTGAATGCCAGTGTTGAATTAGATAAATTCATTTTATATTTTTAACTTTTGTTGGATCATACCTATTGATTTGGAGGTATCTGATATTCACTGTACTATGTCTCTGCTTAAAGTAAAAGAGGATTTTGTTTTAGAAAAATAAAATATAAATCACTTTTCTCTATTGTTGTATAGCTCTGAATATTTTATCTGGTATGTAAGATGCATTAAAAGGATTCAGCCAGCAAGGACACTGTTTAGCTTCCGTCAAGGGATTTTAAAGCTATTAAATGTGTTTGAAACAGTGTTGGTCTTTGGGTGAATGTTTTCAAATTTCAGGTTTCCTGTTCCTGCTTTCTCTGATGTATGATATCTGGCAACCATTATTTTCAGTTCTTCAACATGCTGTGGCCAAGTTCTGTGGTCCTCTTGAAGCAATTACTGTTTTTCTTTTTCTAAGATAGATACATAAACCACCTTTTGTATGATTGTATGTCAGATAGGATAATTCCTCACTTCCTGCTTCAATTCTCTCTCTCTCTCTCTTTCCACATTTTATCAAGAAACTACTGGGATTTGCCTTTACACTGTATAAGCAAACAAATATAAGCTCAAGCTTATGTGTTCTTATTCTTTCTTTTTGCAAATCTTTTCTCTCATGTGATTTGCTTGCTCAGTTTTGCAGAGAAATTAATCAGAACCATGTTACCACTCCTGGCCTTGACCTAATCTGTAGTTTTCTATTTTAGATCCTATTTTGTTGATGTTATGTGTACTTTAGTTGACTCTGATTTATGGCTATCCTATCTTAGGGTTTCTTGCCAGGTTTTCTTCAGAGGAAGTTTGCTGTTGTTTTCCTATAGGGCTCTGAGAGTGTGACTTGTTGAAGGTCACCAGCAGGTTTCCATGGCTGAAAAAAGGATTCAAAGCTTGGTTTCCTGGAGTCCTAGCCCATCACTCAAAACCCTACACCATGCTAGTTCTCTTTTGATCCAATACATTTTCAATTTAATGGATGTTGGATTTTGAAGACTTGTTGAAATAAGCTGGGGTATAAGCACCCAGGATTTATGGGATAGAAGGTCTTCAGTCTGAAGTTGCCTGGCCTTCAATAGAATTTTTTCTCTAGACCCTGAAACCCCACATTTCCACAATGTGTTGTTGACCTCCATCATTTTCAGATTCACAATAAAACAGGTAAATGGAATGAGTTTATATAATGTGGGTAACAAAAGAGTGCTTAGGGAACCTTGAACTTCGTCTTCCTGACATTCTTTGAATTTGCTCTAGAGTGTTGCAGGATTCTGGAATTACATAGGAGATGCAGAAAGATAGAAGAATTAAGGGGAGGAACTCTCTTATCTTTCCTTTACGTGAAAAACAGCATCTGTTGGATCATTTATAATTTTTAAAAAACCTGGGGCCTCTCCTTTCTCCTCCCACTGAGCCACACTCCACCCACACTATCTCTTCAACATTTTAAAAGGGTGCAAGCAAATGCCACAGCTCATTTCTGCCAAAAGGTAGGTATTTGGGTAGCAGTGCTGTCATTCCCCACACCCCCTACACTCCCTAGTGATGCTCCTGCATGAGGTCATTTGAATGATTTTGAGCAAATCATTTTTTTCTTTCAAACACTTCTTATTTATGAATATTTTATGGCATTAATGAGATCTTTGATACTTTCACTTTTTATCATTCACCAAAATCAGCTCAAGTCAGTTCTATATTTGAAAGTCCAGGTTCAAAGTGCATTCACTATTACATAATGCCCTATGCCAAATTAAAAAAAACCCCAAAACCTCTCATAGAATGGGATCCCATAAGGAAAGGAAGAAAATATATATATAAAGATTCAATTTCTTCTGGTTCCATTTTAAATTCAAACATTTAAGCCCTATTTGCAGTCGTTCCTCCATATTCGTGGCTTTGGCACAGTTTTGATTATTTGTGAAGTCAAGGCACCACTTGCACACGCACTCCCTCTCCTCTCCATCCTCTCTCTGCTGCTCTGTAACTGGCAGAGCTGAGCCGGCTACAGGGCAACAGGGAGAAGAAAGAGAGGCAAGCACACACACTCCTCTCCATCCCCTCCCTGAGCTCTGTAACTGGCCCACTGAGCCGGCTACAGGGCAACAGGGAGAAGAAAGAGAGGCAAGTGCACACACTCCTTTCCATCCCTCCCTGCCACTCTGTAACTGGTCCAGCTGAACCAGCTACAGGGCAGCAAGAGGAGGAAAGAGAGGCAAGCATGCACACTCCTCTCCACCCTCTCCCTGCTGCTCTGTAACTGAGGGAGGGGTTATTCATACATTTTTTGCATTCGTGAAGGTCCTTCATCCCAACTCCCACGAATACAGAGGGATGACTGTACTTCAGGACCAATTGACTGGATTTACTGTTTCCAGGCATGCAGATGTGCAAATGAAGCACATCATGACAATCTTTATATGTGCAGCCGTAAAGGTCTTAGACCTTATTTATTGGATATCGCTCATACATGCAACAATATGTCTATTGGCCCCAGTCTTCCCTGGCTGAAAATTTCCACAGAGCAGATGACTAAACATTAAAAGAGAGAGAGGGAGGGAGAGATCTGGGAGATTACAACACACAACTTCCCATTCTCGTCACAATCATGTTAATGAAAAGAAACACATGCAGCCCCTATTGCACTTGTCTGCACTCACTGTAGAAGCCATTGCTGGTCTAAAACTCTCTTTCCCAGCATGCTTCTTGATGCTGCCTCATTTTGCAATTGCTTTACCAGCATGCCTTTGTTTTTAATTCTCTCATTTTAAAACAATTTAGGCATTATGGCAATGTGATTTAGGTGATGGGAGAGGGGAAAAAGAAAATAATGCAAAAAAGAAAGAAAAAAATGGGCTGCTTGGAAATAGCGGGGGAGGGGGGAGTAAGGGAGAGGAGGAAATTGACTGGACAATGCCAGGAGTGCAGCCCAGATATTATGGACTTTACTGCACAAGGAAAAAAAAAAGACAAAACCAATCAGGAGCATAGTGGCTTTCTCTGTGCTGTTCCATATGATACTGTAGAACTTTCATTCTCTTCCTGAGGGGAGACAGGCATCATAGCATGCCTTTAGATGAACGGGAACAATCAGTTCAGAAAAACTTTGATAACCTGCTCCTTTTGGGAAGAGAATAGAAGTGCTATCAGGGCATGCAGAGTGACACACGCTCCTGTTTGGTTTCATAAAGTACCATCACACACAAATCTAATACTACAGAAGCAATTGACAGGAAAGTAGTGCAACAGTCATGGATGGAGGACAGACTAGATACATCAGATAATGTTCAGCCATAGACATGTCTATTTTGCTTTAATTCCATTTTTTAGCCCTGTTTGATAATATAGTAACAGGAGATTTCTGCTACCTTCGTATTTGTTGGAAGCCAAACTCTGCCAAGAATGTAAGGTCCATAAAATTCCTCACCTGCATTGCTGCAAATTTAATTCTTGAAAAAGTGAAAGAGGCATCAAGGAGACTGACTATTTTGAATTTGATCCTAAAATAACAAGGATAAACACACCAGAGTGGAAGTAGTGGGAATCTTTGACAGGAATGACCATGTTCTCTAAATATTTGTTATAAAGAGGAAAGATGCAGCCAAGCATAGTTGAATACACACTTTGGACTCTATTGATTTCATTAACCTTAGATTGAGAGCCCATGGTGAGAAATGCTCAAAAATCATAATGGATGGGCATTTTTAAAAAGTAAATTATTGAAGATATCATTGCATACAATTCCAGTGAGGGAGATGACTAAAAGAACTAGGGTGGATATACAAAAGAACTTTCAGATGAATGGAGGTTTAGCTTAGACATGTACAAGAAATGGAAGTACAAACAAATAGCAATACTTGTAGGGAGACGGAAAAACTAAAACTCAGGCCTTTGTGGTCCTTTCTATGATTCTATAGTTCCAATATTTAAATATGGTATATCACACATAGCAGATTTTGTTTAAAGATTCTGTGCTTAAATGTCAGATGTAAGATCCATGGAAAGGAAAGGTTTTGGATTTCTATGCCGTTCCCTTTTTAATAATCGTCTATATTCTAGTTGCCTATTATACAAACTATGGATGCTTTTTCATGCTAATTGCTTTTCATACTTCAATGAAATGTATAGTGATTCAGTGTGTGTGGTGGTTTGAATGTTACACTAGGACTTTGGGAGACCAGGGCAAGTTACACTCTCTCAGCCTCAGAGGAAGGCAATGGTAAATGCCCTCTAAACAAATCTTGAAAAGAAAACCCCAGGATAGGTTCGCATTAGAGTCACCATAACTCAGAAATGACTTGAAGGTACACAACAAGAAGAATGTAATGCATATTCCCCATTTGGTTTTTGAGGCAGAAACAATGAATGAAGTGATAACCCCTCCCTAAGATTTAAATATAATAAAAAATAAGGGGGGGGGGAGAAAGAGGGATAGACCATCACATCCTCTGTCATATCAGTGCTGGGTATTTGTATGACATTTTCAGCCCCTGCCAGCGGCAGTTTTACCAGTAGGTGAGGAGGTGCCTCAAGCATGCAATTTTGGATTTTAGGAAAGGGCATCAAACTGTTATTTACTTTGCAATCATTGCATTTTAATGCCAGGAATGGGGAGAAGCACTTATGGAATTTTCTGACACAAGTTTCAGAATTGTTTGCTTTGAGTACTATGTCCCATGATTTGGGGGAGGGTGAAGCATCCTTTCTTTCTCAGTCTCAGGCAGCAAAATGTTTTGGGCTAACTAACCTCACCCAAAGTCTTCAAAGGTTGCTGGACTCAGATCCAGAGATGGTTCCTGTGAATTCTTGATAGGTCTCTAAAGAAGACATTTTCAGAAGCTATAGAATTTTTTAAATTCCTTGTTTGCAACTATTTTTATTGAGCATTTTGCTGCCTGTCCAGCAACTCAGGTATCAAAATTAAACGGAGTGTCAGAATGAACACATATATGATTTCTTGTTATCTTCTGTTTCAAGCACCATCTGATGGTTGCTGAAGAAATTGCAAGTCATTCGTTTGTTGCTGAACAGCTGTGTGACATTCAGGACTTGAGCTCAACTTCTACAAGGAGAAAGTTATGGGAATGGAAAGATTATGCTTCCCCATCCCCCCAAATCATCACACTAAGGAGTCATTTTTCACTTTTAGAGTATAATGCCACCCCAAATGCTTTATGATTTGTCCACACAAATGTGCTGTACTACAAAGCAAGCATTCATCACAGAGCACATCACATATGGCTAAGATAATCTGCCAAACAGAAACCAGGCAGAGTTTCATTTTATTAAGTTACAATATTTAAAAGGAAATCTTAGAATCCAATGTTTTGCCAAGCCCCTTTCCCTGCATTCATGACATACCTTTCAGTGATATTAACTGCATTTTGTATCAGGAATGTATATCTGTGCTTCCCATGACAGAGCAAAGAATTTGTAAATGACCTCTTCCCAAACTCCATGCTTTGTTCTCTTTTTCTATGTAGAAAAATTACAAAATGCAATTTTAGGCTGCATCAGTAGAAGTATAGTGTCTAGATCAAGAGAAGTAATAGTGCCACTCTATTCTGCTTTGGTCAGGCCTCACCTGGAATACTGTGTCCAGTTCTGGGCACCACAATTCAAAAAGGATGTGGAGAAACTGGAGTGTGTCCAAAGAAGGGCAACTAAAATGGTGAAGGGTCTGGAAACCAAGCCCTATGAGGAATGATTTAGGGAGCTGGGGATGTTTAGCCTGGAGAAGAGAAGGCTGAGAGGTAATATGATAGCCGTGTTTAAATATTTGAAGGGATGTCATATCGAGGAGGGAACAAGCTTGTTTTCTGCTGCTCCAGAGACTAGGACCTGAAACAATGGATGCAAGCTGCAAGAAAAGAGAATCCACCTCAACATTAGGAGGAACTTCCTGACAGTGAGGGCAGTTCGACAGTGGAACACACTCCCTCGGAGAGTAGTGGAGTCTCCTTCCTTGGAGGTCTTTAAGCAGAGGCTGGATGGCCATCTGTCAGGGATGCTTTGATTGGGAGTCCCTGCATGGCAGAATGGGGTTGGACTGGATGGCCCTTGTGGTCTCTTCCAACTCTATGATTCTATGATTCTATGATTCTATGTTCCATTGCCTTTAATGGACCTGGGCCATGACAGTTTAAGTGATTCTGGGTGTGTGGGGTGAAAGGAAGAGCCATCCTGTGTATCACCATGGAAAGAACCAGTTTTAACTTCAGTGCCACACAGTATCATAACCGGATATAAACAAGATCTGTATAACTTGATGATTCTGCAGAAGATGACGTGACAGACGATCCATTTCTATTAGGGAAGGCAGAGATGGTAAAAGGGGCTTTTTTGTCTACTTTCCAGACTAATTAAGCTATCATGACCACTGAGAGTAACCCCCCCCCCCAATAAAACAAAACAAAACCCTAAGAAAAGAAGTCTTGAGAGAAAGGTAATGACATTTACTCCCTTGTGAACCTGCACAGTGTCTGGTAGTTGTTCCTTTTGAAAAGACACACATTTCATTATTTCTGCATGAGCAAGCAGCTGAAACATTTTCTTTCCCTTTAACATTTTCCAAATTAAAACTAGGATGTGTATGGTCACTGGAGTGTGGTTGATGGCAAAAGTCATTAATGAGGAAAAACACACAAGCTAGGAGGGGCTTCAGAGCCTGCTTTTGGCTGACCCTACTGGTAAGAGCAAGATTCTGTTCCTCTTCTAACTGAGTACAAACTACTTTTGCATTTTGTACTCATTTCACGACAACTGAAGTATGCTGAGGACAAATGGCGAAAGTGGAGAGAGGGAGAGAAACAGGATCATTTTAAAAGCAGCTGAAAAAGTGGGGCACCAAAGCTAGGGCTATCCCTGCCTCTCTTTTCATTCACTTTTACAATGTATTGTGTTTGTAGGGGTGGACTTTTCCTGTCTGTGTGGCACCTCCAAGAGCCAGTATGGCATAGTGGTTTGAGTGTTGGAGATCAGGGTTCAATTCTCCATGAAGCCCACTGGGTGACCTGTGGCAAATCACTCTCCCTTGCCTTAGAAGAGGACAATGGCGAATGGCAAATCAAGCAAATAGCTAGCACATGTAAGAGGAAAGTCAGAAAAGCAAAAGCACAGAATGAGCTCAAGCTTGCTAGAGAGGCTAAGAACAATAAAAAGGGCTTTTTTGGGTATGTCAGTAGCAAAAGGAAGAAAAAGGAAATGGTATGGTCACTATGTGGAGAAGATGGCAAAATGCTAACGGGACAGAGACAAGGCAGAACTACTCAACATCTTCTTTGCCTCAGTGTTCTCAGAAAAGAAAAAGGGTGCTCAATCTGGGGAAAATGGAACAGAGGACACAATAGGAGAAATGCAGCACAGAATAAGTAAAGAGGAAATATAGGACCAGGATATTAACTACATCCAAGGATATTAAATGAACTGGCAAATGTAATCTCTGAGCCATTGGCAATAATTATTGAGAAGTCCTGGAGAACAGGAGTAGTCCCAGCAGACTGGAGGAGGGCAAATGTGGTTCCCATCTTCAAAAAGGGAAAAAAAGAGGATCCTAACAATTATCATCCAGTTAGTCTGACATCGACACCAGGAAAGATTCTAGAGCAGATCATTAAACAGAGAGAGTGTGAACATTTAGAAACCAATGCCATAATCACAAAAAGTCAACATGGGTTTCTGAGAAACAAGCCATACCAGACTAATCCGATCTCCTTTTTTTGATAAAATTACCAGCTTGGTAGACAAAGAGAATGCTGTAGATATAGCATATCTCAATTTCAGTAAGGCCTTTGACAAGGTTCACCATGACATTCTTGCAAACAAGCTTGTAAAATGTGGGCTAGCCAAGGCAACTGTTACATGGATTTGTAATTGGTTGACCGGTTGAACCCAAAGAGTGTTCAGCAATGGCTCCTCTTATTCTGGAAAAAAAGTGATCAATGGGGTGCCACAGGGTTCTGTCCTGGGCCCAGTGCTCTTCAATATTTTTACCAATGACTTGGATGAAAGAATAGGGGGCATGCTTCTCAAATTTGCAGATGACACCAAATTAGGAGGAATAGCTAATACCCCAGAAGACAGGATGAAAATTCAAAATGACCTTAATAGATTAGAAAGCTGGGCCAAAGCTAACAAAATGAATTTCAACACAGAGCAATGTAAGGTACTGCACTTAGGGCAGAAAAATGAAATGCATAGATATAGAATGGGGGACACCTGACTTAAGAAGACTACATGTGAAAAGGATCTTGGAATCCTAGTAGACCATAAGTTGAACATGAGTCAACAGTGTGATGCGGCAGCCCAAAAGGCCAATGCGATTTTAAGCTGCATCAATAGAAGTATAGTGTCTAGATCAAGGGAAGTAATAGTGCCAGTCTATTTTGCTTTGGTCAGGCCTCACCTGGAATACTGTGTCTAGTTCTGGGCACCACAAATCAAAAAGGATGTGGAAAAACTGGACTGTGTCCAGAGCAGGACGATTGAAATGGGGAAGGGTCTGGAAACCATGCCTTATGCCTTAGGGCAGGGGTAGGCAACCTTTCCCCTTTAAGGGCCGAGGGACTACAGCTCCCAGAAGCCTCAGCCATGTTGGCCAATAGTCCCATGTTGGCCAATAGCTCCTGGGATTCTGGGAGCTGAGGTCCCTTGGTCCTTAAAGGGGAAAGGTTGCCTACCCCTGCTTAGGGAGCTGGGTATATTTAGCCTGGAAAAGAGATGGTTAAGGGGTGATTTGATAGCCCTGTTTAAATATTTGAAGGGGTGTCACATTGAGGAGGGAGCAAGTTTGTTTTCTGCTGCTCCAGAGACTAGGACCCAGAACACTGGGTGCAAGCTCCAGGAAAAGAGATTCCACCTCAACATTAGAAGGCACTTCCTGACAGTAAGAGCTGTTTGACGTGGAACACACTCCCTCAGAGAGTGGTGAAGTCTCCGTCCTTGGAGGTCTTTAAACAGGGGCTGGATGGCCTTCTGTCAGGGATGCTTTGATTGTGAGTTCCTGCATGGCAGGGGATTGGACTGGATGGCCCTTGTGCTCTCTTCTAACTCTATGATTCTATGATTCTGTGATCTCCTCTGAACAAATCTTGCCAAGAAAACACCATGATAGTGATGCCAGAAGTCAGTGCTAGGGAATCATGGTAACTGTATTTTTTTTCTG
The DNA here is from genome assembly GCA_026167975.1 of Phrynosoma blainvillii. NCBI lineage: Eukaryota > Metazoa > Chordata > Lepidosauria > Squamata > Phrynosomatidae > Phrynosoma > Phrynosoma blainvillii. The sequence goes on from JANUYF010000001.1 coordinate 276,543,747, forward strand.
AGACATTGAGCCTTCTTTGTCAGAGAGCTCTGGTGCCACAATAAACTACAGTTCCCATGATTCCTTAGCACTGAGCCAGGGCAGTTAAAGTGGACTCAATTTGCACTATTTCTGGCAGTCTGCAAAGGCCCTAACTGAAAGAAATTGGCTGCATGAACTTTCTGAGTGACTTGAAGACACATAAAAACAACAACAATGAGGTGCCACCTCTTGGTTGAATCCAGTGACAACATTTTGTTAAAGCATTTTTTGCTCCTATTCCCAGCTTTGCTAATGGAAGGGAAGCTGGCTAATTCTCTTTTTCCTCAGCCCCCTGCACCCCTAGAAATCTAGCCTAGAAATCTTGAGAATCTGCTCAACAGCGTAGACCCTGTATGGGAACTGTGTGACTCATAAATGTTGCTGGACTGCAACGCCCAACATTTCTCACCATTGGGTATGCTGGGAGTGGCAGTCCAAGAACATCTGGAGGGTCGCATGATTCCCATGCCAATATAGAACGTGGTAAGCAAATTGCAGGTAGAAAATTAACTTGCCTAAAACCATTATTCCCTCCTATTTCAGAAGAGTTTTGTGAGTCAAAATGGCTGAAATGGTTGAAGTGGCACCATTTAGGGGGGTTGCAGACTGCCAGAAATAGTGTGAATTCAGTCCACTTTTAGGGTTAGGGTTAGAGTTAGGGAACCATGGGAACTGTATTTTATTGTGGCATCAGAGTTGTCTGACAGAGAAGGCTCAATGTCTCAGAAAAATAACAGTTCCCATGACTCCCTAGCACTAACCCTAACCCTAAAAGTGGACTGAATTCACACTATTTCTGGCAGTCTGCAACCCCCCTTAGTTTCAAATTGGTCATTCATAATTATTGCACCTCACCACAGAGGAGATCTGAAGACACAATCCTTGTTCCTAAAACTTCTCATTGTTTGCAACTCTTTTTCTTTTTGTAAATTAAAGTAAGTATGTGTGTGTGTGTGTGAGAGTATAACAATAGTTTGTTCACATCATAGGTGTGCTTAGCTGTTTCCTAGCCCGTTCTTTTCATCTTTAAATAGTTGTTTTAGATTTTTGTTTGCAATTGAACCTCAATCTGAATTAGCTTTCAACTGATTTTAGTCTGGCTAAGACACATTAAGATAAGGAAAAAAACAGGCATAAAACTGGGGAACTGAAGTTAGTATGACTGATTTTCAGCTTGCTTGAGTGAAAATCATTGCAGAGAGCATTAGCAGCATTTTGAGCTTAAAAGTGAGAAAATGTCAGTATTAAATTCTGATTACAAAGAAGTCCTAATTGAATTCAGTAATACTTGCCTTTTCCCTCTCTCTAGCAGAATTTAAAAGTTCATAGACTTCACACTAAAAAGCAAGCTGTTATGTTCTGGGAAAGTTTAGAAATTATAGCAAGGATACTTTCTTGCCAACGTTTTTGTTTTTAGTTGAACATTAAACTCAATAATCAAGGCTTATCGAACATTGCTTTTAATATACTATGCACCTTCTGGATTATTAAATACATCACACACTTCCCATTTCAGAATGAAATGCAGATGAGAAGATTACATTTTTGAATGTTTCCCATTTAAAAAATTCTGTTTTGTATAGTAAGGTAGGGCAGTGTAATTGATTATGAATGAATAAAATAACTATCACCTACACGAAATAAATCAAAGGAATGGGTATGCTTTTTTGTTACTCCCACTTGTAACCCTTCATTCTTGAATAATACTACTATTTGAGTATTGCTTTGTTGGCTCTAGATTTTGATCACAGTTACCACTGTGTTCATTTCAAATGCTCCAGAACATGTGTTAATTTGTGATAGTCTAGAAAACAAAACAACAGCCATAGATTTTGGCAAATTTATGACATCTCCTGCTGAATGTCCCCAAATTGTGTAACATCTCTGGAAATTATCAAGACAAAAATATTTGCCACCTAGTTCTGGAGATAAAATCCAGCCCACAATTGCAGCTAGAGTACGAAATGGCAAGAAAAGAAAAATGACAAGGAGGGGAACAAGGGTGGTGATGGGAATGAATACAATACCAACATATGACTTTCACAGTGAATATGCATTTTTTAAAATGACCCATTTTAAAAGAAGGGTTTAATAATGAAAACAAATGCAGTAAGTAACCATAACAACAACAACAGTGGCAGCAATAGTAATGTTGAGCCACTCCAAAGGGGATAAATGTATCAGGTGGTTGCAGTATTTGTTGCTGTAGCTCTTATATCTTTTTTTTTTTTTTAAATATCCTAATCACATTTCAGCTGACTATTTTCTGGCAACTCCATGCACCAGCTGCAACATTTTATTGTCATCCCTGAATATGTTTCTTTTAAGTTTAGACATATCAGAGCAAAAATGTCTTTTTTCTTCTTTTAAAATATAAAACTTTTAAAAAGAGTTACAGTGTATCACTGCAATGGCTCTTTTGTAAACTATAACTCTAAAAAAATCAGAGAGGAATAAAATTGCTTTTCAGACTATAGGACCACTATTATGAAGGCTTGATCTTGAGGAATTTTAATTAGCTTTATTAAGTAGCAGGATACATCCCAATTTTTATGGGGGGTGGGGGAATAGAGAATCAGCAGGTGCAAAATTCTTCCAATGAATAGTACTTTTATTTATTTCAAACACACACACTCATGCACACACTCACAGGGGTTTAAGGAATTAATAGGAAAGGCTTCACAAATGAAAATAGTTACCAAGCATGGATGCTCCATCTCAAAAGATTAAGATTTTACTCAGCTGCTCCGAGAGCGGTGTTGTTGGGGGGGGGGGCAGCATGAGGGAAACTAGCAAAGAATTTAGGGAGATATAAGATTCCCCCCTTTGCACTCTCTGTCAGCTTGGAGAACAAAGAAATTTGAGGTCCTTAAATAGGCTGAAAAATAGCCTCCAGGCAAAGGTTTGTTTACTATACTTCAAAAGATGGCCAATCTACATAGCAAAGATCCCTTGATATAGATAGCTTCAGAGGTGAGAATAGCTTCTCCTAGCCCTGCCAAAATACCCTGAGCTATAAATTACCTAATCTTCCTGTTTTCAAGTGTGAATGTCTTCTTGATTGCAGCTCCTCAAAACTTGCTGCTTTTATCTGAAAATTAGAGCCTGGTGGAGATGGTCTGTCCACTTGGATCCATGGCAGCTTTTGCAGTTCCATTTTTAGGGCCATGGCAAAAAGCATGCACACCCAAAATTATGGAAGATATTCAGTTCTTATAACATCATTTCTGACAATTATGCCCTGTTTTTTTAAAAAAACAAAACACTTTTCTAGGAGTGCTTCTGTAGCTCTAAGAAGTTGCTACAAATATCCTCTAAAAGAAGGAAATGCATGCATATAGAGGCAACAAAGGGCCTCGGCAGACGGCTTATTGAGCCATCTTGGAGGCCCGGAAGAGGAGGAGCCACCGCACGAGCGGCGCTCCTTCCTCTTCCTGAGGTTGCCCTGGGAGCTGCCGGCCCTCTGCACGGCCGGCACTTCCAGGGCAACCTCCCGCCGCAGTGACCGGACGCGCTGTGGCGGAAGAGTCAGGGAAAGTGCGCCCGTCACTTTTAGGGCGCACTTTCCCTGACATCTAAAAGGAGCACCAATTTGGAGCTCCTTTTAGGGACGCCGCAGGAGCGCTGGGGTGCAGAGGCTCCGCTCCACCGGCGCTCCGTCCGGTGGCGTCCCGGAAGCAGTCGTCTGCTTCCCCCAAAAGACCTCAAAACTTGATAAGCCAAAGTAGCTATATTGTAAGAAGCCAGGCTTCTTTACCAAACTAGAAAAGCATGATGATTTTCAATCCTATGGTAAATTAGTACATCAGTGCTAATAGATAACTGCATTAGAAAGAGAGTTACAGTACAACTATATCAGAGAGAGGGCTACATTTTAAAAAGTCTAGTTTATGCTATGTACAGGAAGGTTTATGCTATGTACAGCAAAGTTTTGCAGTGGTGTAATATTAAAAATGTGCCCAACAATTAGAACTCCACCATGTTGACCTACCAGTTCCTTAAGCCTCCTTCCTTCTTCCACCTGTGTAATGTATAAATTAATTATCAGTAAGAGAAAGGGAGAGGAACAAAAGCAGAACCATGAATGCAACTGTCCAATGACTAGTTTTCAAGGATAAAGAAAACTACTTTAATAACCAATGAAGAGAAATGGAAGATAACAACAAAAAAGGAAGAACAAGAGACCTCTTCCACAAGATTCAGGACCTCATAAAGTTCAATCCAAGAGCAGGGATTCTTTACAATCAAAAGAGGAAGATACTACAAGATCAAGAAGAAATAAAAAGACAATGGGAGCAATACACTGAAGAGCTATATAAAAAAGAAGGAAAAATAGTGTTGGAATGAAGAACCATAAGATGAACCCCAAATCCTAGAGAGTGAAGTGGAAGCTGAAATAAGGGATATCGGGAAGAATAAATCACCAGGAACAGATGATATTTCAATAGAATTGCTGCAATCTACACAGACAGAATAAACTTTAGTGACAACTAAAATATGCCAACAAATATGGAAAACAATATGGTGGCCAACAGACCAGAAACAATCTGTATACATCCCAATCTACAAAAAAGGAGACACAAAAGACTGCAGCAACTATTGGACTATAGCATTAATTTCCCACATGAGCAAAATTACACTCAAAATTCTGCAGCACAGACTCCAGTGATTCATGGAGAAAGAAATCCTAGAGGTGCAAGTGGGATTCAGAAAAAGAAGAGACTCTAGGGATCACATTGCAAATTTACAATGGTTAATGGAGCACACCAAAGAATTCCAGAACAAAATCAGCATGTGCTTTATAGATTATAGCAAAATCTTTGACTACATAGATCACAAAAATCTATGGAGTGCTCTTAAAGACATGGGAATGCCACTACATTTGATAGTCCTGATGAGAAATCTGTACTTAGGACAAGAGGCTACTGTTGGAACAGAATATGGAGAAACTGAATGGTTCCCCATTGGCGAAGGGGTCAGGCAAGGCTGCATTCTATCACCCCACCTGTTCAATTTATACTCAGAAAATATCATACAAAGAGCAGATTCAGACTCAGAAGAGTAAGAGGTGAAGATAGGAGGAAGCGACATCAACAATCTAAGATGTGGATGACACCATACTACTAGAACATATTATAAGAAAAGCAGGCTTGGATATAGAAGAAGGAGGAGTGAAAATAGGAGGAAGTGATATCAAGAATCTAAGATATACAGATGATACCATAGTACTAACAGTAAACCTCACAGACCTGGCATACCTACTAAGGAAGGTCAAAGAAGAAAGTGTAAAGGCAGGCTTACTGCTGAACATAAAGAAAACAAAATAAATATGGAGGCACTATATAAATTCAATCTAGATAATGATGAAATAAAAATAGTACCTTGGATCAAACATTGATAAAAATGAGACTGAAGTCAAGAAATCAGAAGAAGACTAGAAATGGGAAAGGCAGTGATGAAAGATCTAGATAAGATCCTAAAGAGTACGGTATATAGAACAGAGCATGAAAGTTAGAATTGTCCAAGTAAACATATTCCCCATCGCTACAAATGTGAGAGCTGGACAGTGAAAAAAGCAGATAAAAAGGAAATCAATTCATATGAGATGTGTTTCTGGTGAAGAGTGCTGAGGATCCCATGAACAGCCAAAAAGTCAAACAAATGGATCCTATAACAGATCAAGCGTGAATTCTCCCTGGAAGCCAAGATGATGAAACTGAGGCATACGTCATATGTTGGCCTCATCATGAGAAGGCATGACTCACTGGAAAAGACAATAATGCTAGAGAAGATAGAAGGCAGTAGAAAGAGAGGAAGACCACATGCCAGATGGTTAGACTCAATTGGGGAGGTAATGGGCCTTGTCTCCATATCAGAAAAATAATCTAAGAATTACACTCATGACTATATAAGAGGAAGTCATGCTTTGTATCCACAAGTGCACTCTATGCCTCTCTAGTTTATCTCATGGATTACCCAGAAATTTTCATGGCATGAATATAGATCCTAGGTACTTTGAAACAGTCAGGTATGCCAAAGATCTTTGATCTGGAATCTTTGATCTGGTGCCCTGCAGTTGTTGAGATGGTGTCAGTATGGTCAGCCTTAAATGACATAATTTTTTATTATCAATACCACAGACAATTTTTTCCACCTTACATGTAAAGTCATTCTTAGTCCATAATCTCCATGGACTCTAAAATAATAAATTGTGGTTCACATTAACTCTAATTAATTATATAAACTCCTGTGACTTCAGGTAGCTATTGGAAAAGGAGAACACAGAAAAACAGCAATGAAAACAACACTGTTATCTTATGAACTGGGAAAGGTTCAACCATTTCCATTACAAACCTATACAGCATACATGGAGAGAACTTACATTATTCCTAGACTTAAATGCTTGACCTTGTTAGAAAATGTATAAACACAGCAAGAAGAAAGGTTTAATAAATTCTAAATTTAAGAAAACTGAGAAGGGTAATTATTTTTAGTGTGGTACATGCTGTAGTAGCATCAGGATGGAAAAATAACCAATGTTGTGATAGAAAAAAAACACCTGGGTGCATTATATAGCAGAATATCTCTTGTTTGATTTCCTAAGGGAACAAAAAGGAAAAAAGGAAAACAACTAAAAGAAAAGACCTGGTATGAAAAGTGGTGATATTAGGTTGAGAAAGGTAAAGTGAACAGGGGTACAAAGAAGTGAGAGAAACTATTGATAAGATTTTTCCAGGTAATGGATATTAAAACACCTTGCATATTCATCAATGGGGATTGTGGGAAGGTGGGATGAGAACTTAGTTACAATATAAAGTTATTTTATAATGATTTCTTGTAAATGAATATGGTAATACTGAGTATACAGTTGCCCCTCAATTTTTGCAGACTTCAAGTCCATATCCCTCATCCATTCGCTCGTGGGAAATGGAGGGGGATAAAATGGGGCGCACCCATGGTGCATGCCCGTGGGTGCCTATGGGTGCCCACCCCCATTCAAGCCTATGAAGCTTGAATATTTGCAGTTTTCGGCTCCCGCTCCCACATTATGGAATGGCCTGCCGGACGAGATCGGTCAGATTACCAATTTAAACAGCTTTAAAACAGCTGTGAAGATGGATCTTTTCCGGCAGGACTTTCCTGATTAGATTTCCCGGTCTCCAGAGTCCTTTTATCCTGCTGTTCAGTCCTTTACCGCCAACTAGGCTTTTATAATTTAAACTGTTTTTAGTAGTATGTTTTAATTCCATCATTGTTTAATTCTGTTTTAAGGGGTGGGAGGGTTTACGGGTTTGGGATTGTATTTTACTTTGTATTGAGTTTTAATGATGTAAGCTGCCTTGATTGTCTGACAGAGGGGCAGGATATAAATAAAGATGATGATGATGATGATGATGATTATTCCATTTTTGCAGGGGGGTCCAGAATGGATCCCCCATGAAAATGGAGGGGTAACTGTACAATCAATCACTTTAAAAAATCAATCACATCATTTAAAAAAGAAGAAAAGTTCCCAAAACAGAAGGATACTGAACAAAGTTATAACAAGGTGTGAGACAATGTTCCTTATTGTTTTTCTCTGGTTTGATTTCCCTACTCTACTGCATTGATAAAAGACCTCAAATAGCAGGTGCTTTGGTGATTCTCTAAATATGTTTTCTTAATATTAGATTTGTGTAGTGTTTCACTGATGTCCATATGCACTCCTGTACATTGGTAAAAATACTACACAAAAGATTTTAAATATAACTCTTGGCACAATTATTTCAATTATATTTTGAGGTTGTTTTTTGGTAAAATGCACTGGAATGTATGTCATTAAAAAGCACTACACAAATTGAATAATCATGCATACCAACTTTTCAAATTTTTGAGCATTTTCTAAATTCAACATTATATGAAAACCACAAGGAAGCAAAATGAATGGTTGCTGTACTTTTTTTTCCAGAAGAAACCCCAGTACTTTTATTTAGAAATTAAAAACAAATAAACAAACCCAAGAAAAATAAGAAAACAGTAATGCATTGTTTGGTAACATGACTTGATAATTTGCCTTGCTGCCATATCTTGGAATGACAACCATAACTGAGGCTATGGAGCACAGTTTTGTTCATGAATATGAACAAATATGAACAAAGATCTTCAAGAAGATAAACTACTGGCTAACTTAAACCTTATAGGTATCCTCAACATGAGAGAGTAGGACAAACTGCTGCAAACTCTCCAAAAGGAATACAGTGGGCCCTCCATATTGACTGGGGTTAGAGATGCAAGATCCTTGTGAATGTGGAAAAACTGAAAATAAAAACCACTATTTTTTTTTACCCAAGAGAACACCTCTATAGAAATCTCTAGGTCTTCCAGCACAACTCTATGGTCAACATATGCCATCATACAATCATAGAATTGTGCTGGAAGACCTCAAAAGCTAGAGGAGTGTTCTCTCTAGGAACCTCTAGGTCCTCCAATGCAACATCTGGTGAAAGCTGGCTATAGAATTTCACTGAAGGACCTAGAGATTCCCAGAGAGAACATACTAATCAAATCTGCAAATAATCAAATCTGTTCAGGTCAAAGCAGCAAATGTGGAGGGTCAATAGTATATCATTCTGGTTTCTAGCACCAGTTCAGTTATTTTCCTAATCTATGCTTTTTGTCACACTTCCACCTTAAGTCATGCCCAAGTAAGGATGGAAAGACTATTCAAAATATTTTTCAAATGGTCAGAAACATGGTTTCTTTTTGTTTTTGTTTTTAGTGTCAACAAACCTTCACTAGAAGAATCCTGGGCTGATGAGAATTTTTGCAGTTCAGGATCTCATTGCAAAGTGCATGTACAGTTCTCTGTGCAGAAAACAGTATTTTCTGCAAATGAAACAACAAATTATTTTATGTACAGAAAATGTTGTTTCCTGCATGAAACAAATTTTGCACAGTATAATTCCATAATTTCAGATTTTGAATAGGCTTTGAAAATTGTGCCATTTTCCAAGACTTTTGTTTTGTTTGCAGCAAAGAAGAAAATTGTTAAAGTACTTGTTGCTTCCTTTGAGAAGAAAATTAGTAAAGAATTGCAACCCTGTGCCAAGCAGGAGTCAGGTACAAGCTGTTATTTGCATGTGGATCCTCACCATTTTTGTGCCCTATAGGCCCCTCTCCCAATGCCCCTAATACAGTGTCATCAAAGGGGGGAAAAATCCCTCTTCTACAAGCCTCCAGCCATTTGGCAATGGGTTGTTGTTTTTCCCCTCTCACTTTTTCTGTCTTGGTGTGGCATGTGGTAGATCCTAGATAAGTTGGCTTGGAATAGTGGCTAATGTAATACTATACTGAAAAGACAGGATATCTATTTATCTATCCTATCCTATCCTATCCAGCTTACTATTTTGTGAAAGTTGGGTGATGCTCACATTTCGAGCACACTTAGCTGCAAAAGATATATTTTGCACACAAAATCATTGACACTGTTCCTTATACAGCATAATAATCAGCCTTTATTTCAGATAAATTATATAGCTGAAAAATATCATCACCTGGGTGTATTTTCCAAAAGACAGAACATGGAAACAGGTTGAAACAAATCCATCCATCTGTTCCAGCCCAAGGGAAAGTTGGAGGATGCTTTTTTAATTCAACACGTTTCTACATGTCACATGAAGAGGAGCTGTTGTTTCTGCAAATTTCACATTCTGTTGAAAAGCCAGTTGGATCCTTTTGCTTGCTGTCAGACTTTGTTTTCAGGACAGTTCTGTACTGTTTGCCTTTAAATAGTTCTCAATCATCTACCCGTGTCACTTCATTAATTCAGAAAGATGTGACACTCAGTTAAGTCCAACTCTGATACTGTGTGCCTTCATGTCATTTCTGACACATGGTGACCCTACAGTGAAACTAACATGGGGTTTTATGGGCAAAATTTATTCAGAGGGGGCTTGTGTTTGTCTTCCTCTGAGGCTGAAAGAGTGTGACCTGCCCAAGGTTACCCAGTGGGTTCCTATGGCTGAGCGAGGGTTCGAACCCTGGTTTCCCAGTGTCCTAGTCCAACACTCAAACCACTACACTACGCCAGCTCTCTAGTTGTACTTAATTCTCACTGAAATCAATAAGGTTTATTTATATTTGACTTGATAAACTTGCCCTATGTGATTTTAACATGCTCAACACTTTTACTGAGGCCATCATGTTTTATGTGGAAAACTGTTTCTGCTTCATCATTCTCCACCTCCTTAACTACATTCGATTTAGGGGATAACAGATGTGTAAACTATGAAAAACAAATGGATTGTTTGGATTCATTTCAGTCTGATTGAAAGCTTTGATATGACATTGATAAACCTTTGGGATAAAGGAGAGGGGAATACAACCTTGCCCTTTACCTTTAAACATTCACTGGCTTTTGATTGCACTGCTCATGCTTTCATTGTACCTAAGCAATCTAGAACAAGTACTGTTTTGGGTGGTGGCCTGGTTACATTCTTCTTATCAGAAGATAGTGCGGGATGACTATTGCTTGGTGTCATTGCTGTTTATGCTATATAGTTCCACTATATATATATATATATATATATATATATATATTCCAAATAGCAAACCTTGATTTTACCATTTTATCTAAGGGACACCATTTTGCTATGCCAGTGTATTTAATGGGACTTGAGCATCCATGGATTTTGTTATCCATGAGGGTTCTGGAACCAAACCCCAGCAGATAACAAGGACCCACTGCATTTGTTTCTTCCAAGTGCCCACTTTATCCTCAAAACAATACTATGAAGTAGGTCAGGCTGACAGAGAAAGAGTGGTCCAAGGTCACGCAGTAAGTTTCATGGATCTGTAGGAACAGGAACCATAATCTTCAAAATCCTAGTCCAGCACTGTAACTATTATACCACACTGGCTCCACATCCAGATAAAATCATTGGGATCATTTAGAGCTTTAGAGTGAAATATACTGTTCAGGCTTAGAGCTATCATTATGTTTATGCTTTTCATGAGTTTCAGGTGAGGAAACAGAAGTGTTGGATGAGTATACAAGACCTTCTGAAGTTGCATACCCCTTGATTAGATATCTAGAAATGCTAATATATGTGTTATAACAAGAACAAGCATGTATTCAGTCGTGAAGATAATTTATGCCTGTTGCTCCTTAGACTACTTTCTCTGTCAGAAGCCTCCTTGATTTCATTCTCCATTTTCTCCTGAACATTTTGGTATCAGGAATGACAGCCTTTGGGATTGAACTCCAGAACTTTTAGTTGCTAAAGTGTTACTGAGTTAAGTCCCTGGAATAACCAGGAGCTGTTTATTGCTTTACAATTTGTAACCAGGATTTTGAAATAGACTCACAGTGAATTAGCAGGCAGCACAGGTAGTGTAGGAGAAAACAGGTCCTCGCCTCACAGAAACCTGTTGCTCTTAGCTTTCCAACAAAAGTCTAATGGCACTTGTTTCATTCAGTATCGTCAAAATCAAGCATGAACAAGGGCGAAAGGAGGTACTCTATTCATGCATAAATTAATTGCTTTGGGGTTTCATTATGCTGTCAAGCAGTCTCCAAATTAGCACAGTAAGAACATACATACTCATTGCAACTGTCTTCAAGCTCTAGCTTTTCACAGACAGGAGAGTGATATTGCCAAGCTAAGTTTGTTCATGATATATATGTTAATTATTTATTCATGCAATAAATAAATCCTGTTAGTCCGTTCAAAAATTCTACAAGCAGGCTACAAACCATCATTATAATCCCAGTATACGTTTAAATAATAATCAAATAATTGCATGATAAAATGTGGTGATGCTACACACTATCAATAGCACACAGATCTTGTAGCACCTTTGAGACTAAAGAAATTGGCAGCATGAGCTTTCGTAGACTTCCATCTACACGGCTATATCTTTGAATTCTATCAAAGCAAAATTTACTTTTCTGCACAACTCCCAGGATTCCTTAATCAGCATGTCACAAAACTTCTCACCCCCAAGCTCTGAACAGCAGTAAAAAATTCAACAGAATACTCTTGCTAAAAAAGGATCACTTCTTCTTGAGTGAAGGTCATTGCCAATACTAAAAAGGCCCTGCCTCTTTTGCAGTGACAGAAGGAGAAGACTGAAGGACCTGCATCATCACTGACAGATATGGTTGCCAGATCAGCAGCAGCTTGTTCCCCTAAATAAAAACTGAAAAACAGGCAGTACAAACTAACCAAGTGGATTAGGCAGCAGGGTAAGTGGCCCTTATTAGGTCAGTATAGCCTGTTTCTCTTATCAAATTTTGCAGGTATTTGTGGTACTTTCAACAGTACCTAAAAAAAAAAAAAAAATTTAAAACTTGATCCCAGAAACCCAACTACTGTGTGCAATACATGCATTTATTGCTCTCTTTTTGTCTCTCTCTCTCCTAATAGTTGGTGCCTATGATTAGAAAATTGCAACCTACCCTGTCTACACTGCACACCAGGTTGGGATCTGTTCCTGAGGAATTGAACATTATTACTTAAAAAAAAATGAGAGATTGAGATGACTGTGTCCTATGCAACAAAGGTATCTTTCCTGACATGAGTGGTTTTGTTTGCTTCATTCTGTTTGCACCATCATTGTGTTGGTATTGCCATAACAGGAAGGGGAAGTCATTCCCATCAATCCCCAGAAGGAACAGTTAGCGAATTGTCTAAATCAGCCATTCAGCTACTCACTGTGATAATTTTGCAATGATGCTGCAAAGGACAAAAATGTCATACAAACAGAGAGAGTATGAATCATATATTATTATGAAGGTGCGGTGGGGAAAATGAGGACAATACCAATTCCAGACTAGAAAAATAGCATTCTCATCTAAACCCAGTTCTGTTTGGCTATACCACACAAATTCAAATGCAGGGCATGGACTGAAATGTACTGCACTGCAGTGCCAAAACTGTGGTAAATAAACAGCTCACCCTGTGAGAACTGGTGTTACGTACAGCAATATCTCAAATAGAAAGAGCAAGGCAAAACTTGGATGTCAATTTGGCAGACATTGCAAATGTCATCTGTAAAATGATATAATCTGCCAGAAAGCCTGGTGCCAGTGCATACATTTTTCTGAAATTGCGAGTTACAGAAGCACAGCTGTGAGGCTACTGAATTTCATGACTGTACATTTGCAGCTTGTGAATTTGTCAGTTGTCATTCCATCTTGCTGATATTTATTGGGAACAGGAGATGCTGCTTAGCCTTCACCTGGCATCTTCTAGGTTCAGGCTTTTCAAAATGTTAATTAGAAAAACTACAGTGAGCAATGGCACATAATTGTCTACCAGGTCTTGTTATTTGCTCAGTACAGTGTGCCTGCTAGTTGATGTGTTTTCAGGTACCCATTAACCAACCTGGAAACATTTCTAAGAGATAATTGATCTATTTTATGTCTGAAACTGCATGTGATCTTTAATGTTTGTTAAAAGTTGTTTGTTTTTTAAAAAAATACAGAATGCTATAAATTGGATAAAAACGTTGATTTTACCCAAAGCTTATTGGACAATGATAAAAATAAAATGTGTTTTTGCTATACTGGTTGAAAAGTCTAATTTACAGCCGATCTCTTTTGAGATTTAGAAGGGATTCCCCATTTTCTGGGAATAGGAACATTTAGGAATCAATCAACCAGCTGTTTTGACTCAATTGACATTTTCTTTAGCAGATTCTTTTTCTAGCCATTCTATGGTCATCTAGTTTGTTATCCTGGACTTGGACAGCCTCACTGATTGTGAAAAAGAGCATTACTTTGGCACGTGCAGTGGTATTATATTATAGGTACCCGACAGCTGCTAGTGTTTTGTACATGCAACTTTTGCTAAAATGTGTTCACACTGCATGTTGCATATTGCAGTGAACCCACCCCAGTATGTATGATTCCAGGATTTCAAACAGAAATAATGACAGCTCCACAGCAATATTTCCAGAAGCAAATACAAAAGATGGCAGACATCCATGACTATGCAAGAATCTTCAATTACTATTATTCACAAATCTGGCCCAATTAGTGTTCTTAGATAATGCATGTTTGTGTTTGAAGGTGCACATATAGAATCTGTGATATTTGTAATGAGATGGGTGCAGGGCAATTTGTTCCATGTCTGTTCCTGTAAGACAAGTCCCAACAGGCTGAAAGCTAGACGGTGGTTTTATTTCCAGATGTCTAGGCCTTAGGACTGTAGGGGTCTGGAAGCAATGAAGGAGAAACCTGGCTGTTTCATAAGGAATTCCTCCTGGAATTTCTCAGTAGCATATATTGCAGTGGGATGTCTATCAGGATGCTGCTTATGAAATAAAAATGGAAGAGAAAGTTTGGATGATGGAGGGGGTAGGTGGAGAATCTCATTAAGAACATTCCTGTTCTTTTTATGTGTGCTGTGATTTACAAGACCACAGACACACACGTTTTAATGCACACATGCACTAACCATTGCCTATCCAATACTTGTAGCTGTCAGGTGGAACAACATTTTAAAGTGTTGTTTTGAAATATTTTCCTGTCTGAAGCACTGTAAGTAGAATAAACTATAGATTGCCAATAAATATCCAGAGATCTATGTCCTTAATAGCCATGAAAGTAATCTTGACTCTGCCTGTTTTCATCTGGTTTGATTTAACAGAAAGCCATCTGCTGTGAGAAGTTTATTTAAATTTGACGGTATGCTTGCAACTGGTGTTTCACTCCTGTTTGCTAAAGCCTATGATGGCCAATGTCTGAAGAGCCAGGCGTGGTTCATGAGGTGATTTATTCAAACTCTTACTGCTTTATGATTAACCCTTCTTTCTGGCATAAGCTCATACAACAGCTTGATGATATATATATATATATATATATATATATATATATATATAGGCTCCTTTTTGTTCTCTTAAGGACATAGCTGCTTAACTGTTGTGGGAAAAATAGCATACTTCAAACCTGAAGAGAACTGAGTATATTACACCATCTCTTTGTTGGCAGTTAATCAAGACAGAGTTCAGTTTGACATTTTATTATTCCTTGTTGGTTGCATGCCAGTGCCAGAGTTTGGCAATATCTTTTGCACTGAACGGGCACTTTGTCATATTTAGCATACATGTATCAAAAGTGTTACACACTCCACATACTATTGAACAGTATGGGTTATTAATCTCTCCTTTCATTGCAACATTGTTTATTTAAAAATGATCTTTTTTTTTTGGTAGAGCTAAAGATATGGTTCATTAGTTCAAATCAATATGTGAAATTAAAAGCCTACTTCAGCTGGTTTTATGGCTACCAGCCTTCCAGCTTTAGCATCAACTATTTCTAAATGGGCAAAATATATACTATGCACTAAGAAGCACCAGTTAAAATTGCCCCCTTCTGGAGCTGTTATTCATGAAATAAAACACTCTTCACAGGTCACAGGCATTTTACTCTTGCAGTCTCTGTTTCTCATCCTTTGTTGCCATTGCATGCCTCCAACTCATTTGGGACTTATGGAGACCCTAAGGTGACCCTATCATGGGGGTTTTCTGGGCAAGATTTGTTGACAGGCTGAGAGCATGTGACTTGCCCAGTAGGTTTCATGGCCAAGTGGGGAATACTGTCTGTCAAACCTGGGTCCCCACATGATGCTGGACTTCAGATCACAGAAGCCCTAGCTAATATGGACCATAATCAATGATTCTGGGAGTTGTAGTACAATATCTGATAGTCTAAGATTATGAACCTGGCTAATGCAGAAATGGGAAATGTGTAGTCCTCCAAACAACACCTTCTCCCATCTCTCATAAATGGCTTTGTTAACTAAGCCTGATGGAAGCCGATTTCCTTATATCAGGGGTCGGCAACCTATGGCCTGGGGGCCGGATGCCTTTCAGTCCTGCCGCTGCTGCTTGCCCCTACCGCCATGCGTGCCGCATGCCGCGCGTGTCGCGGCCACCATTTTGTTTTCCAAAATGGCAACCGTGACTCATTTGCGCATGCGCAGTACTCAGCACATGCGCAAACGAGTTGTGGCTGCCATTTTGGAAAACAAAATGGCGGCCGTGACTCGCTCACACATGCGCAGTACTCCGGAAGTATTGCGTGTGTGCACGCGAGCATTCATGCGCACGCGCAGTACTTCCAACATACTGTGCATGCGCACGCATGCGCGTGCACGTGGCACCATCCCCCCCTCGGCCCATGGAAGACCTGGAGACCAGCGGACCGGCCCCAGATAAGAAGAAGTTGCCAAGCCCTGCCTTATATCTATATACTTATCTACTTACACTTCTGAGAAGTGGTTTCAATTACAATTACTTCCAAATTAGGTAAACAGAAAGCAGAAGCAGAAAAAGTGTGGCTGAAGTGTGACAGTTTTTCCTGCAATGTGAGGAGGCAATGTGAAGTCGTAGGCTTTCATGGCTGGCATCCATAGTTTTTTGTGGGTTTTCCGGGCCGTGTGGTCATGTTCTAGAACAGTTTCTTTCTGATGTTTCACCAGCATCTATGGCTAGCATCTTCAGAGAAAACTGGAATTGAAGAGAATGGGTCTATATGTACTGTGAGACCCTGGGTAGGGAGGAGTGGTTCCCAGGTGAACTGTGTGTTGTTCTGTGTTGAATAGGTATTGTTCTGTTGTTAATGGCATGGCTCCAGGGTGGGAGGAAATGCACTCAAGGTTATTGTCTGCTAATCCCATGTAAACTGTGTATTGTTCTGTGTTGAATAGGTATTGTTCTGTTGTTAATGGCATGGCTTCCAGGTGAGGATATGCAATCAAGGAGATTGTCTGCTATTGTCTGCTGGGAAAGCCCCTGACCCTGGTTGGTTTCCCATTTGGTTTCCCATCTGTGACTCCTTTGATATATGGTAAAAAACCCATACATACAGACAGATACCTGCACAAGAACTCTAACCATCACCCAGGGCAAAAAAGAAGCACAATAAAAACACTGGTAGACCGGGCAAAACGCATCTGTGAACCCCACTTCTTGGAAGAGGAATTGAAACACCTAGACCGGGCTCTACAGGCAAATGGTTACTCCAACTCAGACATCAGAAGGGCTGCCAGACCCAGAAAAACCCAGAGGACTGAAGACAAACAGCCACCCAAAGGGAAGGTATTTTTACCATATATCAAAGGAGTCACAGACAGAATAGGGAAAGTAGTGAGGAAACACAACCTCCAAATGGTTTACAAACCAACCAAGAAAATCCAACAAATGCTGCGCTCAGCGAAGGACAGGAGAGACCCTCTCACAGCTGCAGGAGTTCACCACATACCATGCAGCTGCGGACAAGTCTACATAGGGACCACCAAACGCAGTGTACAAACACGAGTCAAGGAACATGAGAGACACTGCAGACTGGGCCAGCCAGAAAAATCAGCAGTAGCAGAACACATCATAAACCATCCTGGGCATAAAATGCTGTTTGAAAACACTGAAATTCTGGACCATGCCAACAACTATCAGGTCAGAATGCACAGGGAAGCCATCGAAATCCACAAACACTTGGATAACTTCAACAGGAAAGAAGAAACCCTTAAAGTAAACAATGTTTGGCTACCAGTCTTACAAAATAAGAAAATCTGCACTCAGCAAATGCAAAGGGAAAACCAAACAGGGTCAGGGGCTTTCCCAGCAGACAATAGCAGACAATCTCCTTGATTGCATATCCTCACCTGGAAGCCATGCCATTAACAACAGAACAATACCTATTCAACACAGAACAACACACAGTTCACCTGGGAACCACTCCGCCCTACCCAGGGTCTCACAGTATATATAGACCCATTCTCTTCCATTCCAGTTTTCTCTGAAGATGCTAGCCATAGATGCTGGTGAAACGTCAGAAAGAAACTCTTCTAGAACATGGCCACACAGCCCGAAAAACCCACAAAAAACTGAGGAAGCAATCCTTGTGATAGGTTTGCTCCTCTCATGGACTTCTGAGGAAGGGCTTCTCAAAAGTATCAGTCATTTTTATCCACCCTAAATGAGAGAGTTATCCCCATTCCCACATTCCATCCTCTCTCACATCAATCAGGACATGGCTTTACATAGCTCCAGCTGTGGGGCTTCTTGACTGAGAGGATGTTGAATAGCACTGGGCCCAGGACAGAAATATGTGGCACCCCACCAGTCACTTCTCACCAGGATGAAGGGGAGAAATTGGTGGATACCCTTTGGTTTGGTCAGTGAACCAGTTACAAACCTGTCTAGCCTTACTTGAAATCAGGATATGGTACATCCACAGCATTCCTTTCATCTACAGTGGGCCCTTCCTCTATGCGGGGGACCCCTCCCCCCAACATATGGAGGAAAATATGAATGCTGAAATGTCATTGATTTCTATGGTGGTGTGTTCCTGGGCTTGTCATATGCATAAGCTCAAATCTGTGTATGGCAAGCCTGTGTATGGTGTGGGCATGCTGTACCAAGCTTGTAACTCTATTTAAAAAGACATAAAATTTGTTGACATGACTTGTTTTTGAAAAACCTAAGTTGAATTTTAGTGATCATGCCATTCCTGTCTAAGGGCTTATACTGTCTGTTTCATGATCTGCTATACAATCTTTCCTGGTATTAATGTCAGGTTGACTGGACTGTAATTATTTGGGTCCTCTTTTCCCCCTTTTTGAAGATGGGGACAACATTTGCCTTCCTCCAGTCTTCTGGGATGTCTCCTGTTCTCCAGTAATTTTCAAAGATTATTGACAGTTGTTCTGAGATTACTTCTGCTAGTTCTTTAATACCCTTGAATGAAGTTAATCTAGCCCCGGAGACTTGAATTCATTTAGAGTAGCCAGGTATTCCCGTACTACTTTATCTGTTCTGTGCTGCATTTCCCCATCTGCATTATCTGCTCTTTTTCCTCCAGGCTCAGCACTGTTCTCTTTATGGAAGAAGAATGAAGCAAAAAAGGCATTTAGTAGTTCTACTTTTTCTCTGTCTCATTGGCATTTCACCATCTTCTCCATACAGTGGCCCTACCGTTTCCTTGTTCTTCCTTTTGCTATGGACATAGCCAAAAAAGTCCCTTTCATTGTTTTTAACCTCTCTAGAAACCCTGAGCTCATTCTGTGCTTTAGCTTTTCTGACTTTCTTCCTATTTGTTTCAATTCTTCTTTGGTGACCCCACCCCTTTCCATTTCTTTTACATGTCCCTTTTAAATCTTAGCTCAGATGAAAGTTCTTTACACATCCATCCTGGTTTCTTGAGACTCCTCCCATTTTCCTCATTGTAACTGTTTGAAATTATGCCTTCAATATCTCACTTTTAAGAAACTCCCTTCCATCAGGAACTCCCTTCTTGTTCCATCCATCAAGAAATCTTGACCTTGGGATCACCCCCAGTATTTCCCTAAGTTTACTGAAATCAGCTTTCTTATATTCTGTGTGTGTGTGTGACTATGGGGGGAAGCAGAAGGCACAAAGCGCCGTCTTCAGGGCAAGGAAGGGGAGGGGCAGCCGCACGCTGGATGCCCCAACCCCTTCCTGAAGACATCGTCGGAGCGCGCGGACCCTCTGCACATCCGAAGATGCCTATCCACTGCAGCGTCCACACACGCTGTGGCGGAAAAGGCGCCAAAGGTATGCCGACAGCCTTTTGCGGTGCACCTTTGGCGATTTGCAGAGAAACTGCGCCACGGGGCCGAGGAATGCGAATGCCTCGGCCCCGATCTGCAGCTTCCCGGGGCGGCCCCGTGCTGCCCATCTGCTTAGGCCCTATGCAGACATCCCTCCCCCCTCCCACTGGTGCTTACCAGCGGCACCTGAGCCCAAGGCTGCAGAGGACTCAGGCAGGGCATAAAAACCCTGCCTAGGCACCATCTCCTCAGCAGGAAGGCAGCGGAGGACGTTTGGAGGACAGGAGGGCCTGGCCTGGAGACATCCCTCCCCCCTCCCACTGGTGCTTACCAGCGGCACCTGAGCCCAAGGCTGCAGAGGACTCAGGCAGGGCATAAAAACCCTGCCTAGGCACCATCTCCTCAGCAGGAAGGCAGTGGAGGACGTTTGGAGGACAGGAGGGCCTGGCCTGGAGACATCCCTCCCCCCTCCCACTGGTGCTTACCAGCGGCACCTGAGCCCAAGGCTGCAGAGGACTCAGGCAGGGCATAAAAACCCTGCCTAGGCACCATCTCCTCAGCAGGAAGGCAGTGGAGGACGTTTGGAGGACAGGAGGGCCTGGCCTGGAGACATCCCTCCCCCCTCCCACTGGTGCTTACCAGCGGCACCTGAGCCCAAAGCTGCAGAGGACTCAGGCAGGGCATAAAAACCCTGCCTAGGCACCATCTCCTCAGTGGGGAAGTGGGCGGTGCTCAGCAGGCCCAAGTCTATTTCCCCAACACAGCAGCATCCTTGGCTCTGGATTAGGGTGCACATCCTGTTCTTCCCCCTGTATTTCCCTCAGAGTATAATTTTAAGGGGAAATCGGAGGTCTGATTGTATTATTGTAAGACCTAGGAGGTTGTGGGTTGGATAAATAGGATTATACCATCAGCCATAAAGTTCTTTGTCATCTGAGATGGGGTTAAAGGACTCGGTTTATCCTACGTCCCAATTACCCCATCTTGTCAGTGGCTTTAAATCCTATCACCGCACCTGAGGCCGGGAATGGGACTGGGGCGGCTATTGGAGTTGTGTTGGGGAATGGGAGGTATGGTTGTAACAGAGGGAACAGATGTTACAAAAGAAGACGGGATCGCTGTTTGAAAGCTATCCCGCCTTCAGTTCCCCCTGTTTCCCAGAATGGCTTGGAGAGCAGACCAACCATTCCACAGAACCTCACCTTGCTCCTCTGCAATGCCAGGTCGGTGAAAAATAAGACCCATATCATCCAGGACCTCCTCCTGGATGAGGATGCCGACCTGGCTTGCTTCACAGAGACCTGGCTGGGGGAGGATAGTGCTGCTATATGGGCGCAGGCCCTCCCAGCCGGGTACTCTGTCAGTGAGCAGGTGAGGGGAAGTGGGCGGGGGGGCGGAGTGGCTCTGGTTCATAAGAACACCTTGACCTTGACCAGGATACCTGTCCGGAACACAGTCCACTTCGAGTGTATGTACCTAAGCCTGAGGACCAGGGATAGTTTGGGGATTTTGCTAGTCTACCGACCACCCCGTTGTCTAGCAGACTCCCTGACCGAGCTGACACAGCTGGTCTCTGAGCTGGTGTTGGAGACCCCCAGACTTTTAGTTTTGGGGGACTTCAACATTCCGCTCGAGACCAGTTTAACAGGTGCGGCTCGGGAGTTCATGGAGACCATGACAAACATGGGCCTATCCCAATTGGTCAACGGGCCCACACATTGTGCAGGTCATACACTCGATGCGGTCTTCTGTACCGAACAGGCATATCCGTGGGCGGAGGTGGTAAGCACCTCCGCATTGTCATGGACGGATCATTTCCTGGTCAAGACAGAACTCAGGGCCAATTTCTGCTCCTCCGGGGGTGGTGGACCCATTCGAATGGTCCGCCCTCGAAGGCTGATGGAGCCAATTGGATTCCAGAAAGCCTTAGAGGGTTTAATGGTTGGAAATGCACCGATCTCACCAGGGCTATCGACACGATCGCTCCCAAGCGCCCTTGCCATCCCGCTTCTAATCGGAGGCCTTGGTATACACCAGAGCTGAGGAGGATGAAGCGGTTTGGACAACGGCTAGAGCGCAGGTGGCGGAAGACTCGTCTCTTATCTGATAGAACTCGCCATAGGAACTTTCTTCGTTCCTATCGGGAGGCAATACGTGCAGCGAAGAGAGCTTTCTCCTCTGCACGTATTGCGTCTGCAGAGTCCCGTCCAGCAGAGCTGTTTAGGGTGGTGAGGGAGATGACGCAGGTGTCCCCTGCGCCAAATCCCTTGCTTAACCCGACGACGGCCTGCTGTGACGCATTTAACAACTTCTTTGCAGACAAAATCTCTCAGATAAGAGCCGACTTAGATGCCACCATTGAAACAGAGTCGATAGGCGAGGCGTCCAGTGACTCCGCCGATGTAGTTCTACTGGATCAGTGGCAATCTGTGAGTACCGAGGACGTGGACAAGCTGCTTGGTAAGGTGAGGAAGACGACTTGCCCTCTCGACCCTTGCCCATCATGGCTGGCCGTCCAGGGGGGGGATGCATTGATGA
Source organism: Phrynosoma blainvillii (assembly GCA_026167975.1). Classification (NCBI taxonomy): domain Eukaryota; kingdom Metazoa; phylum Chordata; class Lepidosauria; order Squamata; family Phrynosomatidae; genus Phrynosoma; species Phrynosoma blainvillii. The sequence continues at coordinate 276,565,862 of JANUYF010000001.1, forward strand.
GATTCCTCACGGATATCGTCAATGCATCCTTCAGGGAAGGACATGTTCCATCGTGTTTAAAGGAAGCGGCAGTTAGGCCGCTCCTAAAAAAGCCTTCCCTGGACCCCCTGGATATGAAGAACTATAGGCCTGTGTCATTGCTGCCATTTTTGAGCAAGGTGATCGAGAGGGCGGTTGCTCTTCAGCTCCAGGCAGTCTTGGATGAAGCCGATTATCTAGACCCATTTCAAACCGGCTTTACGACAGGCTTTGGGGTTGAGACTGCCATGGTTGCCTTGACCGACGATCTGCGTCTGAGCATCGACAGGGGTAGTGTGACCCTGTTGGTGCTCCTAGACCTCTCAGCGGCTTTCGATACTATAGATCACGGCATCCTCTTGGACCGCCTGAGGGGGTTAGGTATCGGGGGCACTGCTTTGCAGTGGTTCCGGTCCTTCCTCTCGGGTCGGTCCCAGAGGGTGCTGCTTGGGGACTGTAGCTCCAGTAAGAGGAACCTCACTTGTGGGGTTCCTCAGGGGGCTATTTTGTCCCCGATGTTATTTAACATCTATATGAAGCCGCTGGGTGAGATAATACGGAGTTATGGTGCTGGGTGTTATCAGTACGCTGATGACACCCAAATCTATTTCTCCGTGTCTCGTTCGTCGGCCTCGAATTCCAATGGCATCTCTTCTCTCAATGAATGTCTTCAGGCGGTAATGGGCTGGATGAGGAAAAACAGATTGAAACTGAATCCAGACAAGACGGAGGTGCTCACGGTAGCGGCCCTGAAACCAAGAATTGGGTTGCAACCTCCAGTCCTGGATGGGGTCACACTCTCCTCCAGTGACTGTGTTCGCAGTCTGGGGGTACTCCTTGACTCGTCGCTCCTGATGACAAATCAGGTAAATGCGACGGTCAGGAGTGCCTGTTATCAGCTTCGGCTGATACGCCAGCTGCGCCCTTTTCTGGAAGTAAGGGATCTCGAAACTGTTGTGCACGCACTGGTAACCTCACGCCTGGACTTCTGTAATGCGCTCTACTTGGGGCTACCCTTGTGCTTGGTTCGGAAGCTTCAGTTGGTACAAAATATGGCAGCCAGGCTTGTTTCTGGTACATCTAGGAGGGACCACATTACTCCGGTTCTGAGGTCCCTCCACTGGCTGCCTATCAGCTTCCGGGCCCAGTACAAGGTGTTGGTTATTACCTTTAAAGCCCTAAATGGCTTGGGTCCAAGCTATATCAGGGACCGCCTCCTCCCGTACAATCCTCCCCGCGTTCTCCGGTCCTCTGGGAGGAACTTACTGCAGCCTTTAAAATCTAGGCTTGCAGCGACCTCCCAGAGGGCGTTCTCTGCTGTCGCCCCCAAACTCTGGAACGACCTGCCGGATGAGATCCGTCAGTTGACATCATTAGACAGCTTTAAAAAAGCTGTCAAGACGGATCTCTTCCGGCAGGCCTTTCCAGATTAACCATCCCGGCCCAGGCTTCCTGATCCCCTCATTCCTCCCGTGGCCCCATCTTTAGTGATGGTTGAGGATCTCCAGAGGGACATCAGGGTTTTTAGGTGGTTTTAATTATGGTTTTATGTTCTTATATTGTGCTTTTAATTTGTTATATTGTTTAATACTTTCTTAAGGGGGGGAGGGATTATAATGTTTAATGTTATATTTTAATCTTGTCATATTTTACTGTTGTCAACCGCCCGGATTGGTTCGCCACAGGGCGGTATACAAATAAATATTATTATTATTATTATTATTATTATTATTATTATGCCTGGCTTTCCTTTTCTACTGTATAAGAAACTCATGAAGAACATGATCAGTCACATCTAAGGAATCTGCTACTTCCACCCTATTAACCAGGTCATTACTATTGGCTAGGATCAGATCTAAAATAGCAGATCCCCTTGTTGCCTCTTCCACTTCATGGACAATAAAATTGCAAGGTATGTGAGGATGTTCTTGTAGAGTTTGACTTCCAGCAAATATCAGGATAGTTGAAATCCCATAATACTACTACACTTTACACCTCTGTTCTGAATGTGTGATCATCTGTTCCCAGAAGGCATCTGGGAACTTAGGGTCTGTAGTAGACTCCCACTGTGACATCCCTGTTGTTTCTCTGCTCATTATTTTTTACTTAGATGCTCTCAACCTGGTTTCTAGGATTTGCACCATGGATCTCTTCACAGGTGAAGACATCCTTCACATAAAATGTTAGATATAATGGTACTACTCCTCCCTTCCTATTTGGTCTATTTCTCTGGATAGATTATATCCCAATATTACTACAATCATAATAACAGGTTAAAGGCTGTTAAGATGGATCTTTTCTGGCAGGCCTTTCCTAAATAGTTTTCTGGCAGGCCTTTCCTAAATAGTTTTCCTGGCCCCTTGACTTAAATTAATGCTTCTTCCCCCTTTTTGTGCTGCTATTATTATGATTGTTATGTTATTTGTGATTTATGTTATTAAGTTTGTTTTATATCTTTTTAAGGGGTGGGAGGGTTTTCTTTATTTAATATCTTTTTAAGGGGTGGGAGGGTTTTGGGGGTTTTGTATGTATTTTATCTTGGTTTTAATACTGTAAGCATCCCCGATTGTTTCGCAGAGGGGCGGGATAAAAATAAATTTTATTATTATTATTGTGTATTTGTAATTACTTCAGAATCTAGTCTTTCAGCAAGTTGGTGTATGTGACTATCAGTTTTCTTTGTTATGACCATTTTGACTTGTAAAGAGAAATATCATTCCAATAATATGACAGTCTAAGAAGACAGAAAGATTCTTTATAATGAGAAATTAGTCCATCTACTGCAGTATTATCTGCATACTTCACAATTTCAAGCAAGAGTTTTTTCTAACCCTACCAGGAGATGCCAAGGGTAAAACCTTTTGTGTGTTAAGCATGTGTGTTTATTGCTGAACTATAAGGCCTTCTTCCAAGGAAGCAAGACCAGTTATCTTGTGTAGAAGTGGCTGGCAATTGGAGAAGGCAATGTCCACCCCACTTCATTTCTGTAGCTGGTATCACTCTGCTTTTGCTGGACCAGAAGAGATGTGATGTCATTTTCTTTTTCAGTTTCAGCCAATTTTTACCCATTTGATGGGGGGCTTGTGGTGCGGTATGGAGGATGAGCAAAACCACAGCAGTTTTGCTTTGACTATAGGCATTTGGAGGATTTTTCTACTGTTTTGGCTATTAGGGAGGCATTTGGGTGGTCTGAGGACTTTGAGGGTATCCTGGTGGAACTGGGGCCCCCCAAAAGGGTGAAAGGCTGTAGATGGCCTATGGACTGTGCTTTCTCCATCTCTGTATAGAATTGCAGTTTCTATTATTTTTCCAAGTGATATTGTGCATTCTTACCTTCTTTCTCCATTATGCAAATATACACTTTAGAAAATTGCTTGGGGGATTTTTTCAAGCTCCAATATGTAATTTGTTTGTGTGTAATGTGTTAGAATGTAGTGTTTCTTTCTACTGTGTGACCCCCTCCCCTACTGAGTTAGACTATAATTGGGAAACTATCAGGTTTTATTAATGATTGTTTTAAGTGCTTCAGATTTTCATTATTAATGCAGTTGCTATGACAACCCTTAGAATATTTCAGTACCTTGTGTTGAGGTACAGTGATCAATGCCAAACAGACAACAAACACAGCACTTGATGAAGAAACATGCTGAAATGGAATAATGGTACACATAGTACTGTCTTTTGTTAACATTTATTTATTTATTTGCCTTTGTAGTAAGAATATATTTTAATTTAGGAAAATATATCTGAACTATGTAGAGGACAGGACCTTTTCTGTCAGGGTACCCAGGTTGCAGAATCCTATTCCTTGGTCTCTGGTAGTTCTTTTAGTTCCCATTCCTCATTCTTGATAGCATGAGGCTAGGTCTACAGCATGTGGACAAAAAGATCTAAAAGAAATGTATGTGTGTGTTGCTAGTCCTTTGTGCTAATGCTCAAGCATTTCATTTCATTATGCTGAGATCAGAAAAAAGCCACACTTGCTTATATGTTTTGCATAAAAAAACAATGGAACATAGGGAGACGGTGGAGAATAAAAGTTTAGCAGTGCTGAAATTTGAAAGCATAGTTGTTTGTGCATTGTCCTTCTAGAAACACTGATGTAGCATGTACAGTTTCTAAAGGTCCACATCCTAATACATACTGTTAAAATTCAGATCCTTCCACATTTAACAAGCCTTCAGACTACTAAGATTATCAATACCTATTTTAGACACATTCTAGAGTCAACAGGCAGGAGCTTTTTGAATAAAATCCCTTAAAATTGCCTTTTAAATTATTAACTGTAAGCCACAGTGCCTTGAAAACTGAAAAGAGGAAAAGGGAGAAAATAAAATCCATATAGCCTCTGTCTTGAGCTGCTAGTGATTGGAGTAGTATACAAATCTTTATGAAAGATAAAAGAAGATTATTCTAGTTATAAAATCCCAGAGGGGTAGATTTGGCCAATATAATTAAAAATGTAATTACTTTTCTAGTGAAGAAAATGATTGTGTTGCAGGAATGAAATGGGAATATTTCAATCAATCAATCAATCAGCCAATCAATCATAAATGTGATAGGGAGAAAAAAGAATCAAATTTTTATCCTCATGATTAGAATTGGGGTTACTTAATGACTTTGATTGATTGTGGATGCAGGTGAGTTCATTCACCATGTGTAAGCTATGGTAATGTCCATAAACAGGTAGCTGTAGAATTGCCAAACCTTGGAAGATAATTCCATGAATAAGAGCTTTTAGCCTGCAGGTCCAGGGACAAATGCTTTACATCTTGCTACAGGGATGAAAAGACCAGGGAACAATTATTGTCTTCCTAACTCTGGTTTGTTTGTTAGTTTATGATATTCATATGCCACCTATATTGCAAGCTTCCCCGGACAACTTACAGCCAACTGGGCTAGAAGATTAAGTAGTGGACATGGGCTGTTCCACCAGGGTTCTCCTTACATCCTGGAAGTCATAATGAACAATGACAACCCTGCCTTTCTAGATGGGCTTTGTGTTTCTAAATCAACCAATGCACCTTCTTAACATAAAGAGTTAAGAAGACGTTTGACCAAAAACAATAGAAATAGAAATATAGGTATCATGTACCCATGCTTTGAACCATGCCACAACAATTTTCTTTTGATGTTCCTCCATGTGGCAGGAGTAGATATGTGAATGGTAGATCAGTAGAGGAACCTACTGGATGAGCCTTTCTGATCTGATCTGCATCTTTTGTCTTTGCAAGTTTCTGATCAGATGATAAAGACCCATACGACCAGCCCAACACACATGATTGGGGAATATGTGTGTGTTTCTGTTATCTGTAGCCCTACATTGTGACCCAGTGGTGTAACACTACTTCCACAAAAGCAGAAATGTTCAATATTCAGCTAAGAGATCTCATTTACATATACACATACATTGTTCTGTAAATCACAACTGTTCAAATTTAGCCTTTGAGTTTCTTAGAGATATGCAAGAGATGTAGGGATGTACAGTTCACTCTCCACATTTGTGGCATTGACTTTTGCAGATATGACTATTTCCAGATTTGATTAAAATGTTCCCTCTAGGAATCTCTAGGTCCTCCAGCATGACTCTATGGCCAACATTTGCCAGAGGTTGAGTTGGAGGCCCTAGAGATTCCTAAAGAGTATACTTCTCTAGACATTTGTATGTCTCCAGCACAATTGTACAGCAGATGTTGACCACAGAGTTGCTGTGAAGGACCTAGCAATTCCTAGGATGTTATCACATGAGGGCAAATCTGCTGGTTAATCCACACAAAACCCAAACAGAAACTGGATTAGTGCCCCGTGTTTTCATACGACATTGCACAGAAACTGGACAGAAACTGGACAGAAACTGGTGTTAACCGAGATCTTTTGAAATTTGGTTGTTTGGAGGAAATGCAAATGTGCAATTAAGGTAAATTTGCAATTAAGGTAAATTCACCATAATGTGAAAAGCAAATGCACATTTGGAAGCATTTCCCTGCATTTTCCCATGGTTCCGCGGGGTCCTGGAGGCAGCGTAAGTGTCTCCATCCCCCTCAGCAGACGGCTAATTGAGCCGTCTTGGGGGCAGGGAAGGGGAGGGGCAGCTGCACGATCGGCGCCCCAACGTCTTCCCCAGGTCGTCCTCGGAGCGCCGACCCTCCGCACGGCCGGCACTCCAAGGAGGACCTCTTTGGAGCGCCGACCCTCCGCACAGCCGGCACTCCAAGGAGGACCTCTTTGGAGGGCCGACCCTCCGCACGGCAGGGGCTCCAAGGAGGACCTCTTTGGAGCACCAACCCTCCACACGGCTGGCGCCCCAAGGAGGACCTCTTTGGAGCGCCGACCCTCCGCATGGCTGGTGCTCTGAGGATGACCTGGGGAAGGGGTGACAGCCGCGGCAAGTGACAGCCGCAGCAAACATAGTGCACATGTGCTAGAAGATCATTTCTAGTACATGTACGGAATTTTTTCACTTGTGTGTGAACGTTAAATGCAGTTTCAGCGGGAGCTTCCCTTAATTGTGCAATTAAGGTAATTACGTGTGAAAAACATTTGTGGAATCAAGGTTTATTTTTGGTTTATTTTCGGAATTTGTCATTTCCAGTTTATTATCGCTTTGTGGCCCACATGTGATAACGTCCCTAGAGAGGTTAAAAAATAATGGTTAAAAATCTCAGGTTAAAAAAAAATAGCGGCTTTTTATTTGCAGTTTTTCCACTCATGGGAGTCCTGCATCCCTACCCAGAGTGAATGTGGAGGTCCCACAATACAGCACTGGATTCTTTATCACTTCATTTGAATGAAACACTTGAGGGCTAGCAACTTAACGTGTGAAATGTCAGTCCTCTGAAAAGAATTGTATTGCAGTGAATGATATTTTCATGGCAGAGCCATCCTGTTGCTGGATTCAGATGAATTTTTGCTTTCAACCAGCCCAAATGCAACAGTTATCGTGATACAACTTCATCAGCTGTGAAGTTGTAGCTTTCTGTTGAATGGTTTTCATTCAGCGATGTCATTCCACTAGAACAAAGGGTTCACTGTTTGTTTAAGCCACATTTTCATCCATGCACAAGATCCAATTCCTTACTGCATATGTCTGCAGAAGCCCATTACTTCACCACTGTAGATGTTAGTTTTGCAAATCAATGTGTTAAGGTTTGCTTGTAAATTGAAAACATGGACATTATTAGAACAATGCCCCCTTTTGTTCTTTTTCTGCTGGACATACACTGGATACAACCCAATTATGTATCTCAGAGACATTGAGAAAGGCAAACAGATAGGCTAAGTGTGTCACATATGTGTCTATTAGATTTTCAAAATTTGTGCATACACACACAGTTTGCACCTGCAATGCACCTAAAGTATTCTTTCAAAACTCTAATGCAGGGGTAGGCAACCTTTCCCCTTTAAGGGCTGAGGGACTTCAGCTCCCAGAAGCCTCAGCCATGTTGGCCAATAGTCCCATGTTGGCCAATAGCTCCTGGGATTCTGGCAGCTGAAGTCCCTCGGCCCTTAAAGGGGAAAGTTTGCCTACCCCTGCTCTAATGGTTTATAGAAGGGTGTATTGATTGTACTTCTAAAGTATTCATTTAATTTTCCAACCTGAACATAGGTATGTTTCACATAATTGCAGAGTTGATTAAAGAGGTTGATCCTAGGCTCACTACAGGACATGCATGAACATATTACAACATGTGACATTACTGTACAATGGTTTAAACAAGTAAACAGATTAATGTTGTTTTAATTGCCCCCACCTCATTATAGGGACATGACTTCAGCAACTTTAGATCTTGTTGACTTCTAAATTTAATACCATCAAAATGAAAGCTCAATTTAATTTTTCTTAAAACAAGAACTGCATTGTGTTGGTTCAAAATGAAACATTCTGCTTAGCACTAGGAAGTTAGATTACTGCTTTTTATTCAACAAATATATTTTGGTGAGGATGACAGCTGACTTTCTTGATGACATTAACTCGAGCTCTGAAACTCAGAACTGTCCTGATGTATCTGCTATAACATTGTCCCACTAATTTTCTAGGATCAGCATCCAGCGCTCCTTGCAAATGTTAGCATTTCATTGGAAGTAAAAATGAGATGAATGAGATGAAGCAGTAGTACCTGCCCTGGTAATCTTTCATTTGGATTTCTGTAATGCACTCTACATGGGGCTACCTCTGTACCAATTTCAGAGGCTTCAATTGATTCAAAATGCAGCAGCCAGACTGGTCACTGGAACATCTAGGTCAGACCATATAACACCTGTTTTAAAATCTCTTCACTGGCTGCCGATTAGCTTCCAGGCGCAGTACAAAATGTTGCCTATATGGCTTGGACCCAAGTTATTTGAAGGAATGCCTCTCCCCACATAATCCCCCCGCACTCTCAGAACATCTGGGAAGAACTTATTAGATCATTATAAAACTAGATTGAGTTCTACTTCCCAAAGATCATTCACAGCTGCAGCTCCCAAGTTATGGAACAGCTTACCAGAAGAGATCCGTCTTATCACTACTTTAGATGCCTTTAAGAAGGCACTTAAGATGGACCTCTTCCGGCAGACCTATCCATCTGATCTCCCTAGCAAATCTCTATAGTACTACTTTAAAACTGACTTTTTGGGTACTGATGATGACTGGCTAGTTTATTTTAGTTTATTCTTGTTTATTTTATTTTATTTGTCCTGTTTCATTGATTTTATTTATGCTCTGATTGTACTGATTTTACTGATTGTATTTTGTACACTATTGCATATTTTATTGTGTAATCCTGCCTCGATCTGTAGGGAGAGGTGGGAAATATAAATAAATTATTATTATTAATAATAATAATAATAATAATAATAATATATTTGTACTTTGAACCTAATTCATCAACAGCTTTTCCTCTTGTCTTGTCTTGTCTAACCCTAACCCTAACCCTATTAAAAAAAATGTTTTAATAAAACCCCCAAAGTCCATTGCTGACATTTTGCTTGGACTCACAGACAGAAACTTTACTGCTGAAATTAACTTAAATTGTAACGTAAGGTTTCCATGTTGTTAATTCATAAAGAGCACCTGGGGATTTGTGAAACATCTGAATGTTTTAAAGTTGCTGAAATATCTGATGTGAAAATGAGCTATGGAATATGTTAGTGTTGGTTCTCAAACCATTTGTATTCTTCATCAGACTAGTGAGATGATAACTGACCACCTCAATATGCATATTTAAGATAAAATGTTCAGAAACAGCACCATAAATTCATGCACAGAGCAACCTTATGCATGGCTATTCTGAAGTAAATACTACTGTGTCAGTTGGATTTGCTCCCAGGAAATATAATGCCACATCTAAGTGTTCAATGCAAACAATGAGTTAGATCCAGCAGTGCACAAAGACATTCTGGTAGTGGTTTTGTTCCACATGGAACAAGCTTCTAGGAAAAAGAAGCCGAGTTTTGACAAGACCAAGATAACCTTGATACTCAGGCAAGATATGATACTCAAAGCTTTTTTCAGCTCAGCAAAACACTAGAGTAATAAAGATAAATAAGAATGCTGTCTACATGGGGCAGGGATGGCAAAAGGTTGCTGTAAGAACATCCCCATTTTGACAGACCCCTTGAAAATGCCACAGAGCATTCTGGACTGCCCTCTAAATTCAGACTATTAGTGCTGGTTGTAATTCAAACACAAGTATTGCTCCTAGCACTTGGACATCCATATAAATGGAGCATTTCCATTTAGGAAGGATGTTAGCAGAATGGCAAATTCATTCTGGATTTTAGTCTGAATGTTAAAGAAGATCTCTGAATTGCTGCATTTATTTTAGGGATTGGGTTCAGCACCATAGATACTTGCCTAAAGCCTCCACTGCCTCCATCTTCCTGTATTCTAGTTCACCCCTGGTGTAAACAGATGGCTATTTTAGACACGGTGTGTGATCCTGATTCAGATACTATTTTCAGCATGGTGGGTGCATTTCAAAGACTGATGGTTGCTTCTGTCTTAGAGCTGGCCCTACTTAATTATATGTTGAGATAAATAAGATGCAGTAGATGTAATCCAGAGGATAGGGATGGAACACAGTGATTCATGTAGTGCTTTCCCATAGGGAGATGCTATACATCAGAGCTTGGACAAGGCTTTCTTCTTCTTTTTGACTACCCCTTCCAGAGCAATGTTGCTGGGAGATTTGGGGATGGGGGATAACATTTTCAGGCTCTGCTTTCTAGAATAACTGTCTTTTAGACAGTTAAACTGTCTAAAAATAAATTACTTTTTAGAACTGTTAAAAGGTAACAGTTACTTTTTAGAAGTAACAAATTACTGGTTTTCAAACCACTTTGAACAAAGGTAAAGCAGCACATAAAGATAAAGGTACAAATTCACTAAGGTGAATGCATAATTTCCATAGCTAGCTAGCTATGTAGTCTTCCAACACTTTCCCCGTCTCCACTTACTGGGCAGTAGCCACTGTGGTCAATGGGGACCTGATCCCATATTGTGTGGGAAACAGCTGACTGATGTTCCCAACCCCTTCCCAAGAATGATCTCCAGTGCAACAACCAGAAACAGAGTCCCTGTTACATTTCCCCTTTCACAAAAGATTAGGGATGGGGATGGGAACTTCAGTCAACTGCTTCCTAAATTACAGAGGAACAGATCTCCTTCAATCTCAGTGGCTGCTGTCTGGTAAATGGAGATTAGAGGACTTTCACTGTCCCTCCAAATCCCTTAAAGTAGGGGCCATGTAGGGATAGTGAATATGAAACAGTCACACATGTATAGCTCTAGATTATGCATTTGTAGAATAGCAGATCATAGAATCATAGAGTTGTAAGAGACCACAAGGGTCATCCAGATGAACCCCCTGCCATTCAGGAATATATAATCAAAGCACTCCTGACAAATGTCCATCAGTCTCTGTTTAAAAACCTCCAAAGAAGGAGACCCCATCACACTCCAAGATAGCATATTCTATGTTTAAATAGCTCTTACTGTCCGGAAGTTCTTCCTAATGTTTAGGTGGAATCTCTTTTCCTGTAGTTTGAACCCATCACCCCATGTCCTAGTCTCTGGAGCAGCAGAAAATAAGCTTGCTCCATCTTCAATATGATATCCCTTCAAATATTTCAATATAGCTAGCATGTCCTTTCTTAATCTTCACTTTTCCAGGCTAAACATGCCCAGCTTCCTATGTTGTTCCTCATAGGGCAGGGATGGCAAAACTTTTAGGGACTGAGTGCCCAAATTAAAAGGTGTTAACGGCACTGGGTGTTACCCGGTGCCAGGGGTGGGACTTCCAGAAGGATGGGACTTCTGCCTTCCAGGGGGCAGGACTTCTGGGGTGGGACTTCTTCCTCCCACCCTCCCAGGCTTTCAGCTGCCTCTTTGGAGGCAGCTGAAGGCCCTAGAAGAAGAGGATTGGGCATGCACCTGTTCTTTCTCCTCCTGCACCCTCCCAGTCCTTTAGCTGCCTCTCTGGAGGCAGCTGAAGGTCTGGGACGGCTGGGTAGAAGAGGAACAGCCACGTCTGATCCTCCTCTTTCCTGACCTCGGCATGTGTCATGGCCAGCCAGGCTGAGGACTTGGAGGACTCAGAGGATGAGGAGGTTGAGCCAGGCCCTAGCTTTACTCTACCAGCTCAAGTGGAGTTGGCTGAGCCTGGACCTAACTCTGTTGTACCAACTGCAGCACGGCCCATGTCTCAGCAGCCTAGCCTCCCCCCAGCAAGGATCCAGGCCTGGGAGATATAGAGTAACAGGACGAGGAGGTACCTACCTTTAAACAGAGAAGGACAGAAAGGGCATGCCTCTGGCATTCTTTGAGATTATATGGGAAATGCTCAGCTAAAACCAAACAGCTGTGATTAGGAGCTGGGCCAATATAAACATCTGGGAGACTGAGCTTTTTGTCAGAGTCTATCTTCATTCTCTGGTGAAAGCATCTGACTCTGGGCCTTTGCAGACTGCCAGAAATAGTGCACATTAAATTGAGGCACTGCCCTGGCTCAGTGCTAGGGAATCATGGGAACTGTAGTTTATTGTGGCACCAGAGCTCTCTGACAGAGAAGGCTCAATGTCCCAGAAAAAAATACAATTCCCATGACTCCCTAGCAGTGAGCCAGGGCAGCGCCTCAATTTAATATGCACTATTTCTGGCAGTCTGCAAAGGCCCTCTGACTCCCTGACTGCCTGGCTCCATAGATGTCAGATTGCCTTGAAAAGCCTGACTTTTGGACTGGACTTGATGAGCTGCTTGCTAGAACCCTTGACCCTGGACTGGACTTACTGACTTGCTCTCTGGACTCTTGAACCCTTGGCTTGCCCTTGGTTTTGCTTCTTGGAACATTTAGACTGGTATTGTACTTTTTGAACTGCTTTTGTGCTTCAGACTCGCATTGCTCTTATCAACTATTGTGTTGGCTGCTTTCCCAGACAGTATGCCCTAAAAATGGCTTCACATGCCATCTCTGGCATGCGTGCCATAGGTTCACCACCACAGTCATAGGGCATGGTTTCCAGACCACTTGCCATTTTTGGATGCTCTCCTCTGAATGTGTTCCAGCTTGTCACTATCCCTCTTGAATTGTGCTGCCTGAAACTAGACACAACTAGTGAGGTCTGACCAAAGCAGAATAGGGTGGTACTATTACTTCCCTTGATCTAAGTATTATACTCCTATTGAGGTAGCCTAGAATCATGTTGGCTTTTTTAGCTACCACATCACACTATTGACTCATGTTCAGCTTGTGGTCTCTTAATACTCCTAGATTCCTTTCACATGTACTGTTGTCAAGCCAGATGTCACCCATTCTATATCTGCACATTTCATTTTTTTTCCAGCCTATCTGTAGTACCTTACATTTCCCTATGTTCAAATTCATTTTGTAACTTTTGGCCTTGCTCTCTAACCTGTTAAGGTCATTTTGAATACTGATCCTGTTTTTTTTAGGTGTATTGGCTATCCCTCATAATTTGATGTTATCTGCAAATTTGTTATGCATGCCTTCTATCCCATCATCCAAGTAATTGATAAAGATGTTGAATACCACTGGGCCCAGGACAGAACTCTGCTGCACCCCGCTAGTCACATCTTCAGGATGAAGAGGAGCCATTGATGAGCACCCCTTTGGTTTGGTCATCAATTACAAATCAACCTAACAATCACATTCTCTAGCCCATATTTTATGAGATTTTTTGCAGGAATATACTAGGGGCCCTTATTATAGACCTTATTTTTATTTATTTATTCATTTTTATTTATTTCATTTGTATGCTGTTTTTCTCCAGAACGGACCCAAGGTGTCTTACAGTTTAAAATTAAAAACAACAACATTACAATAAAAATTCAAAGCAGTTTAAATAATCTAAAAACAGTAAAAAAAGGCCATGTAAAATATCCAAAATCTAAAAGGCATAACCAAAACATCCACACACACAAAACACCCATGCATGATTATATTATATTAAATGCCTGTTTAAATAAAAATGTTTTAGCTTGCTGATAAAAGGCAAGCAGGGAGAGGGCCCGCCTAGCATCCCATGGAAGGGTATTCCAGAGCATGGGAACAGCCTCTGAGAAAGCTCTCTCTTCTGCAATGGTGGCAGGAAAGGAAGCCTTCCCCTCAAGATCTCAGTGTTCTGGCAGGTTCATATGCAGAGATACGGTTCTTCAAATAATCTGGACCTAAGATGTATAGGGCTTTATAGGTCATAACCAGCACTTCAAGGTATGCTACACCCACATCATTCCCTTTATCTACCAACCTTGTAATTGTAGCAAAAAAAGATATCAAATTAGTTTGGCATGACTTGCTTTTAGGAAACCCATGTTGCCTTTTAGTGATCATAGCATTCCTTTCTAAGTGCTTGCAGACTGACTGCTTAATGATCTGCTCTAGAATATGCCTTTGTAACTGCCTTTGACATCTGGCCAAAATCTTCAATGTAATCTGTAGATCCCAGTATACATCCTTTTATCCTGGTCAGCATTCTGAACATACATACTGCACCATAAACATAATGCTAGCAATTATAGCCAAAGAACAAAGGTACCTCCAAAGATCCAAGGTACAGCATTACCACATTCTTTCTAGCAAAAGTATAAGAATTTAAGAAGTATTTCAATAAAAAAGAAGCAAAATAATGAATGAAAAGCCACCCTTTCCTGCAAATGTCTTAATCATCCCTGATTTTAGTATTACCTAGGTTTGGCAAACTTTTAAGTCAGAACCTGCTGGAACTAATGAAAACAATCTCAGGAGTTTGTGGCTTTGTTGGATATGCTCTCTCTCCCACATACTTATCAAACCCTTCAATTTCTCCAGTAGTAAAAGCCCTGTATTGTAGAATTCATGTCTAGAAGTGTGTGTGTGTATGGAATCTGACTTTTATTCAGCTCAGACTATATCAGAGCATGCATCATTCAAACAGTGTGTGCTCAAATGTTTCTTCCTCCAACATCTTCCCATGCTTGATTAGGAGTGTGGTGAGGTGGGGGAACATGCTGAGTCTTTAATGTAGCAGTTTCCAGCCTGGAGAATAAATTCTTGCTGTGCCCTGTCAGCTCAGTTAATAATAAGCATTAAATGATTGAAGAAATTGGGATGCATAAACCTCCCACACAGGCTGCTAAGAATTGCATTCAAGGAAGAATGCCAAGAGAAGTTGTTTCAGTTCCAGATGCACAGGCATATAAATTGTTAGGGTTTATCAGGTTTTTGATTAAAAATACTGATTTCTCTGACATCACACCTCCCTAATGTAAAAAGCCAGATCTCTCTTCAAACATTCAAAAGCAACTCCTTTGGGAGTAGTTTCCCACTAGTTCATTTTAAATTGGGATTCAAGAGTTGAAAGGCCTATCTGCATGTATATACGTGCCCATGGCCAGGATGGGATAGAAGGGAAGATCTGGTTTTGTTCAGAACTATACCAAATCAGCATTGGACAAAGATATGCCGACGTAGCAGTGTGTCTGGAATATCTTCCTCATCTTTCTTGATATCTATCCAGGGAAATTCATAAAAATTTCACTTAGGAGATAAAATAGGACAAAAACTATAGAGGGAAATGCTTTGGGGATGAAATGTCATTATGCCCACCAGTAGAACAGGCACTACTGGTGGAAGACACTTGCCCTACTCTCCCAAACTATGCTGTGTTTAGTGGCCTGGGGCTCTTCAAAGTAATAGTGGAGACTCATTAAATGCTGAAAAGGGGCAGGCTTTGTGGTTCTGTGATTGTTACCCTTTCCAAGGCCAACTGTCCAGGCCTGCCCAGACACCTAATCAAAAACCTAAGGTGGACCATCCATAGCATTTTAGCAAATGTGGGGTGGTTCAAGAAATAGTCTGCAACTTGTTGTTGTTCTTAACTGCCCTCGAGTCAATCTCGACTCATGGCAACCCTATAGATGAGACATTTCCAAGACTCTCTGTCCTCCACTTCTCTGCTTAATTCTATATTCATTACCTCATTAATAGACTCCATCCATCTAGCATGTGGCCTTCCTCTCTTCCTACATCCCTCCACATTTCCTAGCATTATTGTCTTTTCCAATGAGTCCTTCCTTTTCATGTGTCAGAAGTACGACAGCCTCAGTTTGGTCATTTTGGCTTCCAGGGAGATTTCTGGCTTGATCTGCTCTAGGACCCATTTGTTTGTACTTTTGGCTGCCCATGTACTCCTCAGCACCCTTCTCCAGCACCGTATCTCAAATGAATGGATTTTCTTCCTATCTGCTTTCGTAACTGTCCAGCTCTCACATCCATACATGATAATAGGAAATACAATGGCTTGTATGATTCCAAGTTTTGTGCTGAGTTGTATATCTTTACATTTTAGAATCTTTTCTAGTTCTTTTATAGCCACCCTCCTCATTCTTAATCTTCTTATTTCCTGATTGCAGTCCCCATTTCTATCCATGTTTGATAGCAGGTATGGGAATTTGTTTACTATTTCTATTTCTTCATTGTCTAGGTTGAATTTGTGAAGGTCCTCAGTGGTCATTATTTTCATTTCAGCATTAAGCCTGCCTTTGCACTTTGTTCTTTGATCTTCCTTCATAGGTGTTCCAGGTCTTTGAGTTTTTGTTTTTGTTTTTTGCTAGTACTATGGTGTCATCTGCATATTCTAGATTGTTGATATTCCTTCCTCCTGTTTTCACTTCTGCATACAAGTTGAACAGATAGGGTGAAATGATACAGCCTTGTCTGACCCCTTTGCCAATTAGGAACCATTTCCATGTTCTCCATGTTTCTCCATGTTCTGTTCTGACAATAGCCTCTTGTCCTGAGTACAGATTCCTCATCAGGACTATCAGATGTGTTGGCACTCCCATGTCTTTAAGGGCATTTCATAGCCTTTCATGATCTATGCAGTCAAAGGCTTTGCTATAGTCTATAGAATCATAGAGTTGGAAGAGACCACAAGGGCCATCCAGTCCAACCCCCTGCCATGCAGGAACTCCCAATCAAAGCATCCCCGACAGGTGGCCATCCAGCCTCTGCTTAAAGACCTCCAAGTAAGGAGACTCCACTACTCTCCGAGGGAGTGTGTTCCACGGTCGAACCGCCCTTACTGTCAGGAAGTTCCTCCTAACGTTGAGGTGGAATCTCTTTTCCTGGAGCTTGCACCCATTGTTCCGGGTCCTAGTTTCTGGGGCAGCAGAAAACAAACTTGTTCCCTCCTCAATATGACATCCCTTCAAATATTTAAACACAGCTATCATATCACCTCTTAACCTTCTCTTCTCCAGGCTAAACATCCCCAACTCCCTAAGTCGTTCCTCATAGGGCTTGGTTTCCAGACCCTTCACCATTTTAGTTGCCCTCCTTTGGACACGCTCCAGTTTCTCCACATCCTTTTTGAATTGTGGTGCCCAGAACTGGACACAGTATTCCAGGTGAGGCCTGACCAAAGCAGAATAGAGTGGCACTGTTACTTCTCTTGATCTAGACACTAAACTTCTATTGATGCAGCCTAAAATTGCATTGGCCTTTTTAGCTGCTGCATCGCACTGTTGACTCATGTTCAACTTGTGTTCTACCTGGACTCCTAGATCCCTTTCACACGTAGTCTCGTTCAGCCAGGTGTCCCCCATTGTATATCTGTGCTTTTCATTTTTCCGCCCTAAGTGCAGTACTTTACATTTCTCCGTGTTGAATTTCATTTTGTTAGCTTTGGCCCAGCTTTCTAGTCTGTTCAAGTCATTTTGAATTTTGATCCTGTCTTCTGGGGTATTAGCTACTCCTCCTAATTTGGTGTCGTCTGCAAATTTGATAACTATTCCCCCAATACTGTCATCCAAGTAATTGATAAAGATGTTGAATAGAACATGCTGATTTTCTTTTGGAAGAGCACATGCTGATTTATAAAGCACATGCTGATTTTCTTTTGGAATTTCCTGGTGCGGTCCATTAGCCATTGTATGTTTGCAATGTGGTCCCTAGTCCCTCTTCCTTTCCTGAACCCTACTTGAACCTCTGGGATTTCTCTCTCCATGTGTGGTTGGAGTCTATGTTGTGGAATTTTGAGCATGGTTTTGCTTGCATGGGAGATCAGTGCTATGGTCCTATAGTTGCTGTAGTCTCTTGTGTCTCTCTGTTTGTGGATGAGGAGGTATATCGATCACTTCCAATCAGTTAGTTGTCATTTTGTTTTCCATATCTGTGGACATATGTTGGTTAGCACTAGACTTGACTCTGTCAATGTGGATTGCAGCAGTTCAATTGCAATATGATCTGTTCCTGGTGATTTGTTTTTCATTATTTCTCTTATTGCAGTTTCCACTTCACTTTTTAGAATTTGGGGTTCATCTTCATATGGCTCTTCATTCCATGTGTCCTTCATTTTGTCATCTCTTGTATAATTCTTCTGTGTATTGCATCCAACATCTTTTTATTCCTTCCTGGTCTTGAATTATGCTGGTCTTGAATATTTATTGTTATAGATCATCCCAGTCCTTGAATAGCCTCCCGGCAAGAGGAGTCCATCTACGTGTTCTGAGCCCCCCCCCCCCCCATGACTGACGTATGCTGCCCACAACTGATTGATTTTAATTATATAATGTATTTTAATTATTCATTGGTTTAATTCATTTTTAAGGGGTGGGAGGGTTAGGGATTGGGATGTAAGATGTTTTAACCTTTGTGTTTTAATTATGTTGTAACCCACCTTGATTGCCGAGCAGAGGGGCGGGCTAGAAATAAAAATAATAATTATTATTATTATTATTATTATTATTATTGGTTTGAATTTTCCTTTGATTTCCTGGAACTTGTGAAAGATATCTCTTGTTCTTCTCTTTTTATTGTGTCTTCTGTTTCTCTGCATTGGTTGTTGTAGTAATTTTCTTTATCTTTATCTTTCCACACAAGCCAGAATTATGTTACATTCCTAATTCTGTTTGCCCCTATTTCCCTTTTGTTTTTCTTCTCTTCTTTTCTTTATTGCTGATAGTGTTTTTTTTCCTGTCATCCATGGTTTTGTCTCTTTTTGTTTATTGAAAGTGTCTGTCTGCATTCTTCTTTCATTATGTCCCTGGCTTCAGACCATAGTTCCTCTGGTTCTCGGTCTATTATGCTTAGTGGTGCTAATCTGTTTCTTATGTTGCCAGTAAATTCTGTTGAGATATTCTTTAGATCATATTTTAGTATAATCACTGGTTTTGTTTTCTTCTTGAGTCTTACTCTTATTTCTGATATGAGTAATTCATGATCTGTGCCACAGTCAGCAGCTGATCTAGCCTTGGCTACCAGTACAGAGTTCTGGCCATCTTTTTCTTCCAATTATATCATCTATTTGATTTTTCTGTTGACCATCTGGTGACGTCCATGTTTATAGCCTTCTTTCTGGTTGTATGAAAAATATGTTTGCAATGAATAGGTTGTTGGCTTCACAAAAATCTATGAGACACTCACCTGCTTCATTTCTTTTGCCTAATCCAAATCTGCCTACTGTTTTTGATTCTTCTTTGCTTCCAACTTCTGTGTTCCAATCTCTAATGATCAGCTTGACATCCTGTGTTGGTGTGCTGTCAATTTCTCCCTGTTCTGCTTCTGTGGTTGGTGCATATACTTGAATTATGGTGATATTCATAGGTTTACCAATTGACCCTTACGGAAACGATTTGGTCTGATTTCACATTGTATCTTCTGACTGCTTTTGCCACATCTTTTCTTAATATGAAAGCCACCCTGTTTCTACTTGTCTTTTCATTCTCTGAGTAGAACACTGTATGGTTTTCTGATTCAAAGTGGCCCATTCCTGTCCATTTTAACTCACTCACCCCCATTACTGCTATGTTCATGCATTCCATTTCCATTTTTACTATGTCCAGCTTCCCCTGGCTCATGCTCGTCACATTCCATGTCTCTATTTTATATGTAATGCTGCTTTGGATGCCATTTGTCTTCCTAAGTGTGTCTGCTATATGTCTTGGTATCTCTCTTATGCCCTTGGCTAATCTTGCAAATGTGATTTCTCTTTACCTTTCCCTCCTTCCCTTTCTGCTAATGCTCTGATCCTGACCATCAGAGGCAGGGAGACTAGGAAAAAAACCCAGCTAAGCCCAGTCTCTGCCCCCCCAGCTGAACAGCAGCACAAAGAAGACCATCGGAGAAGCAGGGAGGCTGGGGCTAAACACCAACTCAGCCAATTTCCACCCCCAAGCTGAGGAGCACAAAGAGGACCATCAGAGAGGCAAGAAGAGTGGGGCTGAACACCAACTCAGACCAGTCTCTGCCCCCAGCTGAGCCGGATAACAGAGCGCTGCCAAAGGACCAGGCAGGCAAGTGGAGGAAGGAAGAAGCCATCTCTGCCCTCCCTCAATCATGGAGAAAGAAGTGACAAAACTAAAGGAGGGAGGGGATGGGGATGGGGATGGACTAAAGGAGGGAGGACATAAGGGAAGAGAAGGAGGGAAGCCCAGAGAGGTATAAGGGGATGGGTAGGAAAGTAAACAAACAACAATGGGAAGAATAATATAGGGAGACAAACAGCTGCTGAGTAGCAGGAGTGGTGGTGGGTGTCACTGACAGGAGTGAATTGTGACACCATAGCTAACATTGGTTGGCACTGTGCACAGGGAGGTGTAGGTGGCCCTCCTTGTGTAATCCCATCACCTAGTAAAGCCTATGATGAATCTGCAACTACTGCCCACAATCTCCCCTGAAGCTTCAGTATCTGCACTTGAAGGCTGTAGAATTCTCATACACAGCTACATAGGGGAGAGGAGAAGGTGGTTTGTGTGATGGTTTCTGGAAGAAGCAGAGGGCTGAAAAATCATACTGTATTAGTGATTTAATTCTTCACTAATTTTCTTGTTCGGTCTGCAATACCTCTGAGACTTGGAAGGGCAGCTATGATGGAATTAGACAAGATCCTGAAGGGTAAAGATATATAATTAAATATTAAAGTTAGGATTGCCCATGCCATCATATTTCCCATTTCTATGTATGGTTGTGAGAACTGGACAGTGAAGAAAGCTCATAGGAAGAAAACTCATTTGAGATGTGGTCCTGGAAAAAGAGTACTGACAATACTGTGGACCAATGGATGGTTCCTAGAGCAGATCAGAACAGATCAGGCCCAAACCCTCCCTGGAAGCAAAGATGACTGGATTTTGGCCATATCATGAGAAGAAATGACTGACTAGAAAAGACTATAACACTCAGTAAAGTGGATGCCAGGCTTGCAATGGCCATTTTTGATGCCACCTGGCAATTTGGCTCTGGTTGTGTGGCTGAGCAAGAGGGACCTTTGATGTCATGGCCTGCTGTTGTTTGGGGAGTGCTGTAGGCCTCCACCACATTTGGTGGTCATTCACCTTGGGGATAGTGACCTAGGTTTGTTAAGGGCAAGATCCTAATTATACAAGTGATCCATGACATGGGGGTTGTACATGGGCAGTCTACTTGGCTCACGGTGTCCATTATATGACTGGCTATTCTGCCAAGGCAGGTATGGCTGAGGGAGGGAGATTCCTGGTGGATTGACACAGCCCAGAGGAGGGTTAACAGGGAAATCTGGAATGACCTAGAGAGTTGGTCATTCCCTTCTACATCCTCAAATTATTTTCCAATGGCCTTAGCTCTGCAGAGCTGATGGAGTCCCCTTGTCCAAAGATGGGAACCAGTTCTTCTTGGAAGATATGCAACAGGGAGTGAGAAACCTTTTGTCCAGCCTGATGGGGTATGGGAGCTAAGCAGACACTTGTTTCTTATCCATGGCAGGTAGTTGGGGGAGAAAGTAGGAGTTTGATGACCATCTGTGCTATCCATTTGGTGAAAGAGAGGTCTCTGGAACTGTTTACTATGAGATCGGGTGGGTGGGGAAGATAGCTGTCCTTGTGGCTGGCCTGAGTGCTTAGCCCTCACTTTGAAGTCATATGACTTGGGCGTTGGATTCTTGGATTGACATTGTTGTAGTGGGGAAAACCCAGTGTCTGGGTTCTCCTTGGGGCTCAGGTGTTTTGCTCAAGGGAAGCTGGGAAGGAGTCCTGGGAGAGACCACCAGTTTCCCTATTTGCATATTTCAGGGGAAGAAACCTAAATAGGTGATAGTTTAAATAAAGTGGCCCATATTCATTGCAAGCCTTCTGAGCATGGGCTTATTATTTTATGATTGGTCATTAAAGAACATTACAGTGCACTTACTCAGAGGCTAAACAGACCAGTGTTTAACGCTGGCCTTGGGGCAGAGTAGAGGCATGGTATCCACATGCCACATGCCCCGACGCCACCCTAATGCTGGCATCACACTGCCCACCTGACCACATGGTGGGTGGCAAAAGGACGTGTCTTTGGCACAGCATTTAGATGCACTGTGCCAAAGAATTTCTGAAAAGCTGCTGCAGCAGCAATAAAGGTACCTTTTCACCGCTTTAAAAAGAAGTGCCATTTTGCCAGCCCTTTTTGGGCCAGCAAAGTGCCAGATTGGGGCCGCGGCATGCAGTTGCCATGGCCCCAATCCAGTGCTCCCAGGGGCAGCATGGAGTCACTCTTTCAGGGCAGTCTGCTTCGCCCCTCAGTGAAGAGAAAACATTATTAAATATCCTGTATAGTGTTTTAAATGACACAGGAAAGAAAAGACAAACAAATGTACTTGTCTGACACCATAATTAAAATTGTGTTATATTTACTCTGCAGTACTGTGACTTGCAGGTCTGTATGTTGGTAATTAACCTAATTTATCACTTGTACTTATTTGACATTGTGTTTATTATGAAGAAGCTTTGGTCTACACAGAACAAAGGAAAGGAGTTCTTTCTACCTTTCATGGTGGAACAAATGGAATTGTTTCCAGAATCTTCTCTTTTCACTGCTATGCCACTTATTTTGTTAGTTAGTTATGGTTTCTTCGATGCCACTCCATCACTGCAATGTAGACAAAAAAGGCTAAAATACAATATAAACAATAAAAACAAAGTGTAAAATAAAATACAAAATAAAGATTAATCAAAAAATTAAGCTCAGAGTGCATTCATAATAAAGTCATTTTCCTTGAATTGGTGCTTTTGTCTTGGTAACCATCAGCCACCACATCCTGCAGAAGAAAGTCATTCCTGTCCATGGCTGCATCCACACTGTAGAAATAATCCAGTTTGACACCACATAACTGCCATGGCTCAGTGCTATGGAATTCTGGGAATGATAGCAAACTACCATCAAAAAATTAAGCACAGAGTGCATTCATAATAATGAATGATAGCAAACTACCATTCCCAGAATTCCATAGCATTGAGCTATGACAGTTAAAGTGGTGTCAAAACACCTTATTTCTGCAGTGTGGATGCAGCCCAGATCTTCGTTTGCAGCTGTCTCTGATAGTCACAGATATTCAAGAAGCATCCTCACTGAGCTGCCTGTATTATTGTCAAGACCAGGGAAGGGCAATCCCCTCATATACCACAACTCTCACAGTAAACCCAAATAATCTGTTTGACAAGAAGTGTCATTTTACCACTTCCTTTTACCATTTGGAGAGGGATTGCCAAGGAAAAGAGGTATTTGTGAGTAATACTAGGTTCTGAGGCAGTTGTGTGGATGGGGTACTTTTGTGTGTTTTCAAGCACTAAAGGAGGCTTCTGAATAATTTTGGGGCAAAATCTGCCTGGAAAGTGACACTTTTGCTTTAAAAAGTGGGAGATCATTGGGGAACATCTGTTAAAAATATAGAGGCACTCATCCAGTAGGCAAATTCATAGAATCAAAGAATCATAGAGTTGGAAGAGACCACAAGGGCCATCCAGTCCAACCCCTGCCATGCAGGAACTTTCAATCAAAGCATCCCCGACAGATGGCCGTCCAGCCTCTGCTTAAAGACCTCCAAGGAAGGAGACTCCAATATTCTCTGAGGGAGTGTGTTCCACTGTCGAACAGCCCTTACTGTCAGGAAGTTCCTCCTAATGTTGAGGTGGAATCTCTTTTCCTGGAGCTTGCACCCATTGTTCCGGGTCCTAGTTTCTGGGGCAGCAGAAAACAAACTTGTTCCCTCCTCAATATGACATCCCTTTAAATATTTAAATAAGGCTATCATATCACCTCTTAACCTTCTCTTCTCCAGGCTAAACATCCCCAGCTCTCTAAGTCGTTCCTCATAGGGCTTGGTTTCCAGACCCTTCACCATTTTAGTTGCCCTCCTTTGGACACGCTCCAGTTTCTCCACATCCTTTTTGAATTGTGTGCCCAGAACTGGACACAGTATTCCAGGTGAGGCCTGACCAAAGCAGAATAGAGTGGCACTGTTACTTCTCTTGATCTAGACACTAAACTTCTATTGATGCAGCCTAAAATTGCATTGGCCTTTTTAGCTGCTGCATCGCACTGTTGACTCATGTTCAACTTGTGTTCTACCTGGACTCCTAGATCCCTTTCACACGTAGTCTCGTTCAGCCAGGTGTCCCCCATTGTATATCTGTGCTTTTCATTTTTCCACCCTAAGTGCAGTACTTTACATATCTCCATGTTGAATTTCATTTTGTTAGCTTTGGCCCAGCTTTCTAGTCTGTTCAAGTCATTTTGAATTTTGATTCTGTCTTCTGGGATATTAGCTACTCCTCCTAATTTGGTGTTGTCTGCAAATTTGATAACTATACCCCCAATACCATCATCCAAGTCATTGATAAAGATGTTGAATAGCACTGGGCCCAGGACAGAGCCCTGTGGCACCCCACTGGTCACTTCTTTCCAGGTTGAAAAGGAGCCATTGTTGAGCACCCTTTGTGTTCAGCCAGTCAACCAATTACAAATTCATGTAACAGTTACTTTGTCTAGCCCACATTTTACCACCTTGTTTGCAAGAATGTCATGGGGAACCTTGTCAAAGGTCTTACTGAAATCAAGATATACTATATCTACAGCATTCCCTTTATCTACCTTAAGATTCTGGTTATAAGAGATACTATGAAAACCATACATTTAAACTTTCATTTAATCCTATTAAATTAAATTTCATTTAGTCCTATTAATGATGAGTCTTTTTTTGTAACATATGTTGAGGGCCACAAAATGTCAGGTCCAGGGGCCAGCATATGGCCTGTGATTTGCACTGTGCCCATCTGTGAGCTATACTCTATTATTTGTTGGGAATCCTCCAAGGTTTTTTTTTTTTTTTTCCTTCAGTCTTCCATCCCTTCAGACCTGTGAGACTTATCTTTCGATAATGGTAAAGATTTTCCCTTGACAAGTTTGTTTAGTCATGACCAACTGTAGGGGATGATCCTCATCTCCATTACTAAGACAAAGAGCCAGCATTGTCAAAGACAACTCTGTGATCATGTGGCCAGCATGGCTGCACAGGATGCTGTTACCTTCCTACTAAAGTGGTACCTATTTTTCTACTTGCATTTGCATGTTTTGAACATCAAGGTTGACAGAAAGCTGGGACCAGTGATGAGAGCTCATTCCGACATGTGGTACTTGGGCCTTGAACTGCCAACCTACCAATCTTACAATCATCAGAGTCAGCATCTGAAGCGCTGAGCCACCGCAACCCCCTAGGGACTCTTTCCATTGCCCTCCCTTAAAACCCTTAAAAAGCAATTCTTCTTTTAAATAGGTTGTACCCTTTAACCCTTAAACATTGTTTATCAAAATCAAAAGCATCCATTTGTCCTCTTCCAGTTTGGGTTTATTTAGCTCCTTTGAAAAGAAAGTTTTTTTGGCTGTGCATGCAGCCCCTGGAAAATTATATAGTGTCAGAAAATCAGTCCCTCAACCCACTCCCATTTCTTATTATGATCATGGAACAATGTAAATACAATATTACATTTAGGCAGATATTTCTGCGATTCTTTGTTTTCATTCCCCCCCTCCAGCATTTTTGATAGCATCTAGCAACTAGGGTGGCCAGGAGAGAATTAGTAAATCCAACAGCCTGTGAGCAAATTTACACAGTGAAACCCCTCCTTTTTCCTTCAGCCTTCCCCACATCTGTCTTGGGAGGTTCTCCATCCTCCAAAACAGATGGTGGTAGATGAGGGGGGGGGGGAGAGCTTGGGAAATGATTTCCCCGTTCCCTACTTAAGTGTTAGCAATCACTTTAAAACAACAACAACAACAACAACAACAACAACAACAACAATGCATTAGCATCAAATGAGTAACACATTATTTTTACATTTCTTTTTAAAAGGCTTAAAAACAGAAAGATGGCCCCAGAGGGCCAACCAGCTCTCAAATACAACTCATTACACACAACTCTTTCTCTTTCCCAACACACTGGTGTTAATATTAAATCATGTTATATCCTCACCTTCCCCCAAAGTATTATTTCCAAGCTCTGGTGGGTGCAGAGAGAGTCCCTCCCTGATCTCTTGGCAGAGGCTGGTGTAGCAGAATGCAATAGACATGTCCCTTTTTTCTGTTGGGAGTAAAGTACTCTCAAGTGTTGCCTTTGAATTGGGTGTGGAGCCCATGGCCTTCTACAATCCTTTAGACATGCCTGGATTACAAACCCTAGCATTCCTCATCCTTGGCTTTTCTAGCTAGGCTGGATGAGTGTTTCAGCCCAACACTCTGTGGGGTGGCACTTTGCCAACTCATCTTTGATAACTGTTTGCATTGTCATTTGGGAAAGTCTCTAGTTCATGCAGAGCAGAACATGAAAGCCAGAGAGTTAAGAGTATCAGAAGTATAAATAAGGTCTAATCTGCACTGCAGAAATAATGCAGTTTGACACTGCTTTAAGTACCATGGCTCAATGCTATGGAATTCTGGGACTTATAGTTTGTTGTGGTACCAGAACTTCAGACAGAGAAGGCTATATATCCCACCAAACTACAAATCTCAAAAATCCATAGCATTGAGCCATGGCAGTTAAAGCTGTGTCCAACTGCATTATTTCTGCAATGCAGATTAGACTTAACACATGGGTTTCTATCAGTGTGAGTTTCTTTTGAGTGTCTCCTGTGCCATGAATACTTACTAAATATTGACTAAAATACAGGACTACTTCCCCACTCTCTTTTCATCACCCCTCTGTTAGCAAATATGATTTTAATAAAATTTTGAGACACATGGAATTTCCTCTATGATCCCGAACTGACCTCTGTGAGATATCAGCCATAAGCCTCTAGATGGCAAGTCAGGTAGGCACAGGAAAAGGGCCTGCCCAAACAACTGGAAAATTCCCTCCCAGACAGGTTTGGGAGCTGCTAAAGGGGAAAGACCATTATCCCAAAAGTCAACATAATAGTTCTTGTTTGTCCCGAGTCTTACTCCTGATGGGGCAGCGATTAGATTTAATTACACCCTTTTCTCTCCAGACTCCCTCCTTGATTGTATCAAGACCCGAGTGCATTGTTTAGGTCATCCTCACACCTTGGCTTAACAAAGCCCAGGGAATCGGTGACTTTGTCCAGGCTTCAGCCAAGCCATCAAGTCTATAGCCAGAAGCTAGATATTTCCTATATGAACCCCTAGATTTTTAGACTCCACGTGCTATCCTTCGAGTGCTTCTGGACTCCACCTCAGTCTGCGCTCTGATCATAGCTCCCTCAGCCATCCCTTCCCCCATTTCGGTGGCCATGCATCATCATCATCACCATCATCCACATACATCTACAGAGGATCCCGGAGAAGCCTTCAGAAGTGAGTATCTCCTGTCTCAGTCTATTCCTGTTTTCACTCCTTTACTTCCAAGTGTGCATTGTGAGTGCGTGTGTCATATTTGTATGTGTGCAGTTTTCCCCTGTTAATAAATATTTAGACCTTAATTGAAGAAGTTCATCTCAGCGTCATCCATTGTGGGATCTCTTAGTCCTTTGGTATACACAACAGTACTCCGGTCTCGCGGGGTGTTGTTATGGTCCCACTCTTGCATATTTTGAGCTAATTATAAATTCCCCTAATTAGATCCTTCCTAACACCTTCCTACTGCCACACACAGATACCTCTAAAGCCATTGCTCTAGTTAATATCTAATGAATGGGTTTGTTATCAACAGAGCACATTTCAAAGAAGCCCCTGCTGGTACTATTTATTAAGCAATAAAACACAACAGGCATTGCATTTCTAGGTGATTATAGCCCCCTCAAGCAGTATTAGAAGACACAAAATTGAGGCTGAAATGCCTTTAAATGTCTGAGAATTGTAGCCATTCATTTGCAATGTACCTCCTCATTTTAGAAAGCTGAGCTATTGATAAAGAGAGTGAGTGTGGTGTAATAATCTGGTTTGATACCACTTTAACTGCTTTTGCTGGAGGCTATGGAATTCTGGGAATGGTAATTTGGTGGGGCACCAGAGCGAAACTCCTATTCAGAGCTTTGGATAAGGACATGGAGGTTAGGGTGGGCTCAGTAGGCATTTTTCCATTCTTTCTAAAGGTATAAGCCTATGTTCATATCAACCCATTGTAGTCTTTGTTTAATTTATCACCTCTGCTATTCTTCCCTGCTTGCATTAATTCAGCTTCATATTCATTGAAGGCAGGAGGAAAATCAAATCTATGACAAAGATTCTCTCATCATTCCCCCCCCTTCTAATCTCCATATTTGATGCATGAAAGAAGACTTAATTCCTGTTTGAATAAACAACATAATAAGGTTATTGAGAAGAGAGACCATTGCTATATAAAATTATATTTAAGTGGCAAATATAATTAACATTGGATTGTAATTACACTAATTACAAGTCACATTAAGATACTCTAGTAATGATAAAGTGAGCACCCTATAATTGAATGGAATAAGTAGAGAAACATGTTGCTCACACTAATTACTTAAATGAGATAATATGTCTTCACAGTGACAGCCATGCTTGGTATTATTACATAGGCACGGCAGTTTTGTAATTTTTTTAAAATATATATATATAATTTCCTTCTTTCCTTTTCTCCATGACCTATTTCAAATCATCAGCATTTTTAAAATGTCTCCTTTGAGCCAAAAATAGAAAGATTTCAGCATTAAGTCCTTTAAATTTTCCTGGTAAAGCAATAAACTTTCCATTATTAGGTGTTGGTTCTAAAGAGGACTTCCTACTGCTTTCAGAAATAATATTGTTTTTATTCTTTATCTTATTTGTAGCATAGAGTAAGATATCAAAGATAGAATTAAATCTGACATCCTTGTTCTTCTTGGATTTCTCATAATATTTAGTGAAATTCAGTATGTGATACAAGATGCCACTAAGCAATATATATATAGAATCATAGAATCATAGAGTTGGAAGAGACCACAAGGTCCATCCAGTCCAACCCCCTGCCATGCAGGAACTCAAATTCAAAGCATCCCCGACAGATGGCCATCCAGCCTCTGTTTAAAGACTCCAAAGAAGGAGACTCCACCACACTCGGAGGGAGCCTATTCCACTGTCGAACAGCTCTCACTGTCAGGAAGTTCCTCCTAATATTGAGGTGGAATCTCTTTTCCTGCAGCTTGCATCCATTGTTCCGGGTCCTGTTCTCTGGGGCAGCAGAAAACAAGCTAGCACCCTCCTCAATATGACATCCCTTCAAATATTTAAACAGAACTATCATATCATCTCTTAACCATCTCTTCTACAGGCTAAGCATATCCAGTTTCCTAAGTCGTTCCTCATAGGGCATGGTTTCCAGACCCTTCACCATTTTAGTCGCCCACCTCTGGACATGCTCCAGTTTTTCAACATCCTTTTTGAATTGTGGTGCCCAGAACTGTACACAGTATTCCAAGTGGGGCCTGACCAAAGCAGAATACAGTGGCACCATTACTTCCCTTGATCTAGATACTATATATATATATATATATATATATATTTGCATCTTCATCAGTGAAAAGCTATGGTTTTGAATATGGTCATGTACCCAACACATTTTACTAGAATGGGGAAATCTAAATATTGAGATGCCATCTTTGATGTTAGCCTTTACGTTTATACCATACCATTTGAGGAAACATATTTTGCCTGTGGTAATTAACCAGCTCCAGCATTTGAAAGATGAAATAGATTACACTGGCCCATTTCAATTTGGTTTCAGGATTGATTTGGGGAAGAAGACTGCTATGGTTGCACAAATGGACTGCATTGGTTATGAGGTAACCCTCACAGCATTCAGTATTATTGTCCGTGCTTTATTTTTAAATTACCGTGTTGGGATGATATTTAGAGTTGTTGTGGTTTGTCTTGGCGAGTCATTTCCAGAAGATGGTGTTTAGTGATTTGTGTTTGATATCTTAACTTTGTCCTATGTCATCTTCTGAAGGTCCATTGTTATCGTCACTGTTAACATACACAAAGCTGCTGGTGCTGGGGAGAGCCAATATGGTGAAGTGGTTTGAACATTATACTATGACTCAGGAGACCAGGGTTTGAATCTCTGTTTAGCCATGGAAATCCACTGGGTGACCTTGGGCAAGTCACATTCTTCAACCTCAGGCAAACTTGCTCTGAACAAATCTTGTCCAGAAAACTCAATGATAGGTTTGCCTTAAGGTTGCCTTAAGTTGGAAACAACTTGAAGGCACTGCTGAGAGCCAGCAAAGTATAGGGGTCTGAGCATTGGACTATGGCTGTGGAGACCAGGGTCTGAATCCTTGCTCAGCCATGGAAACACACTATGTGACTTGGGAAGTTAATCTCTTTTATCCTGAGAGGATTGGCTGGTGCTATGAGACTCTCAGGAGTTTGGAGTCTGTTGCCATCAGTATGTGGATGACACAGAGTCCCATCTCTTTTTTTCCTCACTTCAATGAAGCAGCTGTTACCCTGAATTGTTTCTCATAGGCATTAAATGGCTGAATTGGGTCTAACAAACTGGGGGTAAGATCTCTCTCTCTTTTAAAAATAATTTTTGCATCTACTACCAGAGGTGACTATTCCTCTTTCCCTTATGGTAGGGATGGCCTTGTATCTACCCTCCATTTTGGGTGGGCAACCCATTTTCAGACATACAGATCTGCTACTATGATATATAATTAGGTCTTGACCAGGTTGGCATCTTTAAAAATAGGTGCAAGGACTCCTGCTATGAATGCATGGTTTTCTGTATTTGGGTATGTAAAATCTACTAGAAATATATAATTTACATCTGAGTCTTACTCTGTCTATGTGGAAGTTCTATCCTCACTTCTAAGTGATATGTTTAGCAATGGGGTGTAAACTTATTTTCTGCTCAGAACTCTCACCTTTTAAAAAGTTGGTGAGTGAGTGGAAATATTTCCCACTTACACATTAAAAATGCATACAAAATTGAGATTTAGGTTAGCAGAATTATCAAAGGAATAATTTTAGCAGGTTCTCAGCACAGAGGCTGTGTGTACTTGTACTTGAATGCCTGATAGATGAAAAGAGACAAAATGTTCTACTTTTCAGCACATTTTAATCCACAGATGCTGCACAGACTGGTGTAGAATGTGTTAGCTTTAGCTGTGATTTACCCATTCTCAATATGAAGTTTACTATATTTAGCTTCCTAGAGATGTAGTACTGCCAGGAGTAAATATTCTAATTTTGATAAATAATGGCTGGAAATATTTCTCTCAGACCAACTGGGGGGAAATACACAGCATAATATATGATTAATATGACCTGAATCTTACATTTAGTGTGTTGAAGATTCAGTCACCAAGGTCCAAAGCACACTGCAGAAATAATCCAGTTTGAGACCCCTTCAACTGCGCTGGCTCAGTGCTAGGGAATCCTGGGAATTGTAGTTTATTGTGACACCAGAGCTCTCTGACAGAGAAGGTTAAATGTTTCACAAAACTACAGTTCCCAGAATTCCCTAGCATTGAGCCAGGGCAGTTAAAGCAGTTTCAAACTGGATTATTTCTGCAGTGTGTTTTGGACCCAAGAAATATAAATGGAACAAAAAGTTCTTTTACAACCTTTGGAACAGGAACAGAAGACACTGCTTTATACTAGATCTTGGAAAAGTTATGTTTCTCCCAGCAGGTTGGGGAATTCTGTGACATATAGTAAAAAATAAATAAAAAAGAGTAATTTTCCCAAGTTTTGTTTTATACCAGATGAGATTGTTAGTCCATCTAATCTAGTATTCTGTACTCTGAACAGCTAGCTCTCTGGGAACTCCAGGGCAGAGTTATTTTCCATCACCTTGTTCTTAAGACAAGCAGCTTCACTGTCCCCAATGGATTTTACCAATGAAGCAAATGACATCTAGTCTATGGCTAGGAACATACAATTCTATTTTACTGTCATCTTCATCACTCTGTGACAGTGCAATCCTATGTGTGCTCATGCAGAGGTAAGCCCCATTGAATTTAATGTAACTTACTTCTAGGTAAGTGTATATAGCAACATAGCTGAAACATCATTTAAATACTCATCATATGTTAAAAAGAATACTTGCCATTATAGTTGATAGGATTAAATGAACATTTAAACGAATGGTTTGCACAGTATCTATTATAACCAGAATCTTAATGAATTTGCCTACTGGATGAGTGCCTCAATATTTTGAACTGCTTCTTAACACATGGCATAACAGCACTACAATTGCTATTTTACTAACCATGGCTGGCACTCAGTACAGTCAGCGCTCCATATTCATGGATTTTTTAGTCCATGGATTCAAGCATCCATGGCCTGAAAATATTTAAAAAATGTATACATTACCAAAAGCTGTTGGAAGATCTTTACATTCTTTTCCCCACCCCCCATGCTGTTTAACATTTACATGAAGCCGCTGGGAGAGATCATCTGGGTATATGGGGTGCGGGGTTATCAATATGCTGATGACACCCAACTCTTCATTATGTCTCCGACTACTGCGGTGACTAAGGATGGCGTCACTTCTCTGGAAGCCTGCCTTGGGTCGGTAATGGGCTGGATGAGGGAAAACAAACTCAAGCTGAATCCAGAGAAAACAGAGGTACTTGTGATAGGGACCCCTGGTCTGGAAAGGGAGTTTTGTCATCCAGTCCTGGACGGGGTCACATTTCCCCTAAAGGACAAAGTACTCAGCTTGGGAGTACTCCTGGACTCATTGCTACAGTTGACATCTCAAATAGATGCGATGGCCAGGAGTGCTTGGAATCAGCTTTGGCTGATTCGCCAACTGCGCCCCTATCTGGACCAGGGGGACCTTGAAGCAATAGAACTTGCCCTGATAATCTCTCGTTTGGATTACTGTAATGCGCTCTACATGGGGCTACCTTTGTACCAAGTTCAGAAGCTTCAATTGATTCAAAATGCGGCAGCCAGGTTGGTCGCTGGAACATCTAGAGCAGACCATATTACACCGGTACTAAAAGCTCTTCACTGGCTGCCGATTAGCTTCTGGGCACAATACAAAGTGTTGGTTATTACCTATAAAGCCCTATATGGCTTGGGTGCAAGTTACTTGAAGGAACGCCTCTCCCCACACAATCCACCCCGCACGCTCAGAACATCAGGGAAGAATTTATTGAATTATTATAACACTAAATTGACATCCACTTCCCAAAAATCATTCATGGCTGCGGCCCCTAAATTATGGAACAGCCTGCCGGAAGAGATTTGCATCACCCCCACGCTAGAGGCCTTCAAGAAGGCACTTAAAACGGAACTCTTCCAGCGGGCTTACCCATCTGATCTCCCTAATTGAACACAAGAGTAAGGACCTCCCGGGTGAAGAAAGAACAATTACCACCCGCGGCATAGACTTGTATTTGTAATTTTATTGTAATTGTAATTTTTAATAGTTAATAATAATTTTGCAATTTTATAGCAATTTTAATAATTCAATTGTATTAATTACTGCTGCTGTGTTTTTGTTTTTGTTTTTGTGTTTTTGTCTTTATTATTTTTATTTGTTGGGTTTTATTGCTATGTTTTAGCTTTGTTGTAATTTTTATCTTTGTACTCCCTCCTTGATCTGCAGGGAGAGGCGGGAAATATAAATAAACCATATTATTATTATTAGATAGATAAATAGGGATTCCTGCTTGCAAACTCCTCCATCTTGCTCTGTCATAAAAACTAACCATATGACTTAGGTAACTCCCTCTTCAGGACTAACAGACTTTCTCTCAAGATTTTCAACTGAGTTCCATCTTCCTGCTCTCTCAGATTTATTTGGAAAGATAGTGAGATAAATATTTCTCTCTACTTGAACTATTCACTAGTTAGATTAGGATTTAGCCTTTTATGTAAATATTGATTACAGCCTTGTTTTTTTAAACTACAAACTATGTGTTTGTTGTTTTTTGAGTCAGTATGAGTTCTTTAAGAAAGCATAGTTAGGCAAAGTCACTCTTCTGCTACTCTGCTGTTTTAAAGCCAGACTCTAACAGGTATAGCTTTCATATTTGTATATTTTTGTTTCTTTTAAAAAGTGTTGAAGTCCTGGGAAACTTAAATTACCCCACATTATGGACCTAATCTATTTTGTTTTAAACCACTTCTCCTGAAGGTATTGACTGCAAGAAAGGATTTTAATATGTTATATTTTAAAATAACAAAAATAATTACCACCGAGGACCTTCACAAGTTCAACCTAAATGAAGAAATAGAAATAGTAAAAGAATTCTCATACCTGGGATCAAACATTGGTAGAAATGGGGACTGCAGTCAGGAAATCAGAAGAAGATAAAGAATGGGGGGTGGCGGCTATGAAAGAACTAGAAAAGATTCTAAAATGCAAGCTATACAACTCAGCACAAAATTTAGAATCATGCAAGCCATCATATTCCCTATTGTCATGTATGGATGTGAGAGCTGGACAGTTAAGAAAGATGATAGGAAGAAAATTAATTCATTTCAGATGTGGTGCTGGAGAAGAGTGTTGAAGATCCCATGGAGAGCCAAAAGGCAAACAAACGGGTCCCAGAACAGATGAATCCAGAAACCTCCCTGGAAGCCAAGATGACTAAATGAGGCTGTCGACACATCATGAGAAGGAAGGACTCATTGGAAAAGGCAATAATGCTGGGAAAGGTGGATGGAAATAGGAAGAGAGGAAGGCCACATCCCAGATGGATGAACTCTATTAAGGATGTCACTGGTATGGGTTTGCAGGAATTAAGCAGAGCAGTGGAAGACAGAGGGTCTTGGGGATGTCTCATCCATAGAATCACCATGAGTTGAGATTGACCCGAGGGCAGTTAATAACAAATGCCCAAACGCTATCAGTCTGAAGCCATCATGACTGCTATATACCTGTGTAACTGACTGCCAAGTAGATCCAAAGATGTAACCCCTTTCCAGTTATGGTATGGATTTAAGCCTAAATTAAACCATCTAAAGGTTTTTGGAAGCAAAGCATTTACCTATATTTCTAAACAGAAAAGAGGCAAACCTGACTGCAGAAGTGAAGAGAAATTTTTTGTTGGCTATGCTAGAAATGGTTACAGCATTCTAAGTCCAGATGGACATACAATAAAATTAACAAATCCTGTTTATGTTGATGAAAGACCACAGCCTAAATCAAATCCAAACCAAGATATCTGTCCAGATTTATTTGCAGTAGAAGACTCCCACCAGCAACCAGAGAAGGTGGAATTCTTTTAACCTCCAGAGGTCTTACATCCAGAAGGGGCTACACCTGCAGTGGACCAGCCTAACGATGAGGAACTGGACAGCACATATGAAACAGAGTCAGATATCCAAGTCCAGGTGAGAAAGTCATAATGCATCAATAAAGGTATGCCACCTGACAGATTCTTTTATCAGGCCACACAGGAAAAAAATTCTGAAACCCTCTGATTGAAAAAAGATCAAGGAACTGCCAAAGACAGATTCTGAAAACTGGATACAAGCTGCTAGTGAGGATGTGCAATCTTTATATAAAAACAAGAGATGGACATTGTCAGAATTGCCAGAAGAAAAAGGGGCAATTGGCTGTAGATGGGTCTTTACCACAAAGCTAGATGCAGAAGGGGAAATTCAAAGATACAAAGCAAGAGTTGTGAGTAAAGGCTACACTCAAAATTATGGCAAGGACTACAATGAAACCTTTGCTGGAGTTGTCACATACACAACCATCACAACTCTCCTAGCTATCACAGCCTACAATAAAATGAGTGTTCAACATCTGGATACCTGAACAGCTTTTCTTTATGGTGAACTTTCTGAACAGCTATTTATGGAACAGCCTCTAGGATTCCAGGTTCCAGGAAAAGAACATCTTGTATGCAAATTGCAAAAGAGCATTTTGCAGGCCACTAGAGCATGGAGTGAGAAACCAGCTTCTTATCAAAGAGGGGTTCATTCCAGGCACTGTTGACAAATGTGTGTACAAGAGATTCAGATATAATAAATGG
Organism: Phrynosoma blainvillii; assembly: GCA_026167975.1. Taxonomy (NCBI): domain Eukaryota; kingdom Metazoa; phylum Chordata; class Lepidosauria; order Squamata; family Phrynosomatidae; genus Phrynosoma; species Phrynosoma blainvillii. Next base: position 276,601,554 of record JANUYF010000001.1, read on the forward strand.
ACATATCACAAGTTATGATGATGATCTGATCCTGCACAGTGATGACAAAGCAGGTAGTGAAGAGATAATCCAGAATCTCAACAAAGAGATTGATAATAATAATAATAATAATAAATTTTATTTATAGCCCGCCCCTCTGCTCAGCAATCGGGGCGGGTTACAGCATTTTAAAACATACAGAGTTAAAAACATTCCCTCATCCCAAATCTCCCACCCCTTCCCATTAAAACAAGATTAAACTAAAAGGAAATTAAAATGCCGTAAAAAACAGACCAACAAAACAATACAAACAATAAGGCAACCATAATGCATGGAACGCTAAAAACCATCTTCCCTGGAGCCAGAAGATTATTCTGAAAAGATTATAACCTATGCTTGCGGCTTGCTTGCAAGGTTTTGGAAGGCTGGTGGTTGAGTAGTAGTGACCTGGGGCATTGGAGGCAGTGGCTTGATGGAGGATGAGAGGAGGCTTGAAATTGGGGAGTGTTGGTGTTGGAGCATGCCGGGCGCCTAGTCAGAGAAGCTGGGGTGACAGAGGCAGTTGTGGCCTCTTCCATATTGCCCACTCTCAAAGCTCCCTTCAGTGATGGGGTCCAGCCAGAAACTTTGTTCCCATGAGATTGCTTGGTCCTGATTAGCTTCTGGAAAGGTGAAGACCCTGGTTTCCCCGGAGGCTTGGCAAGCGCCATCCCAGGAAATAACTGCTCCACCAGTATCTCCTCCTGAGTGAGTTTCCTGCCACCAATTTTCTCTTGCTTGACTCAGAGGGACATTTTCTGGTTCACAGTATGGGAAAAGCCTCTCTTCTACCCCAGGGAATAGAAAGGGATGGGATCTTTCTGGTTCCACACTTTCCAGAAGGCATTCTTTCCAACTCTTGGAGGTCTCTCTTCCTTTGTCTGGCTCCAACAATGTCTGAATGGGGGGTTCTCTTGAAGAATTCCATCCATCTCCATAAGGATCAAGTTGACTCAAGTCTGTTCCTAGAAGGGTTTCCAGCTCACTCCAAGATCCTTCCTGAATGACTGAGGCTGTTACTTCCCCATGATATGGCAGATGTCTCCCTTCCGCTTCCCATATGGGTGTCTGAGATGGTCCTGCAGTCTCTGTTCCCGCTTGCTCAAATTTTGTCTGGTCATCGAAGGTCAGCCTCTCCTTCCTAGCTTGCAGATGTTGAGGCTCCTCAGAGCTTCCTGAAAGGAGTGAATAAGCTTCGTCCGGGTTCCTCGAAGGAAAAGTATTCAATGTAGAAGTGACCTCAGGCACAGAAAGGCATGTCTCCTGAGGAAATGGGAGGGCCCACCTGCCTTCATCCTCTTGACCATTTGCTCTCCACTCCTGCATCCGTTCAATATCTAGAGAAGTCTGGCCTTCTGTGGATGAGCTCAGAGCTGGGACCTCACTTGCAACCTGGAATTCTACATTTTTCCAAAAGAAAGTTTCCTTTGCAAAATACACCTCTACCTCTACAAAAGAGGAAAAAAATGAGGATATCAAGAATTTGGGAGACATCTCACACTATCTTGGAGTGTAAACACAAAGAAGCAGTGATAGAAGTTGCTTCCTTAATCAGAAGCAGAAGAACATGGATCTTTTGGACTGTGTTAGCCTGAAAGATGCAGATGCTATGCCAGCTCCAATGGTAGGAAGCTGTTAGGTTTAAATGGGATATAGAGTCAATGTTAAAATGTTGAAATGTAAAAGATGTGTGTCTGTATTTTTTTATGCTGTGAAAAGTTGTTTTTCTGAGAGCTAGATTCACAGTTTATCAGTCCCAGGTGTGATTTAGCCAAAACAGGAGGCTAACAGGACTCCATTCTATGGGAAAGAAAGTTTGTTTATATTATGGTTTATGTAAACACATTTTTGTTATGGGAAATGTAGTCACATGATTTGTTATTGTAATTAAGGGTTGGACTAGTACACGTCACGTAATATCACCCAATCAGCTTGTAAAGGTTACACCCAGAAAGGTGGAGTCTTGTGGGACTGAGGGCTGAGAATCAGAAAGCTACTCACTTGCTTTTTGGCTCTTGAACTATAATGAACTAATAAAACCATTCTTTTGGTAATGCTACTAACACATCTTGAATCATGTAGCAGATAGATTTTATTCCTGCTTAGCCAGCTTTGGCTAAAGTAGAAATGTTATTATTATTATTATTTGTTTTTTGCTTTTGTTCTTTTACAATAAAGAAGCTTTGCTGAAAGTTCCAGGTTTGGATGTTTGGTTTTAAAGGACTGTTTTCAACACTCCTACAACATTATTTTTAACAGTCGGATTCTTAAAGGACACTAAAGAATCTGAACCATTGCAAAATGGAGACAAGTATAGGACTGCAGTTGGAAAACTCCTAAACATAGCCAATTTCACCAAACCTGATATTGCAAATGCTGTTGGTATCTTATGCAGAATGGTCAACTCTCCTACTGAAAGAGATTTCATTGCAGTGAAGAGAATTGCCAGATACTTAAAAGGGACTGCAAATTACAGACTGATGCCGCTAGCCTGTGCCCAACCACATCTGATTGCATATGCAGATGCAGACTGGGCTGGAGATCTGGCAAACAGAAATGGTTGAGGAGCTGTAAATTGGACAAATAAGAAGCAATCCACAATTACAGATTCTTTTACTGGTGCTGAGTGTGTTTTAGCAAAGGCAGCATGTGAAGAAATGAAATGGTTGCACAACATACTTCTGGTCTTTGGGATAACAGAGCCCAAAGCAAACATTTTAATGCAAGATAAATCAAAGTTGCATCAGGATTTCTGAGAATTAAAAGCCACTCAAGAAGAATATTGACATTGCCTTCCACAAAGTGCAAGAGATGTGTCAAAATGGTCTTGTCCAATTAGAGTACTGTAATACCGAAGTGATGACTGCAGACATCCTTACCAAGCCTCTACCAAGAGATCAGTTCCAGAAACTATGCAAAGGGATGAAGATCCTTGACATCAGTCCAAAAGAATGAGAAGGGGATTGTTGGAAGATTTTTGCATTCTTTCCACCCTCCTTCGATAGATAGGGATTCCTGCTTGCAAACTCCTCCATCTTGCTCTATCATTCAAACTAACCATATGACTTAGGTCACTCCCTCTTTGGGATTAACAGACTTTCTCTCAAGATTTTCAACTGAGCTGTTCCATTTTCCTGCTCTCTCAACTTTATTTGGAAAGATGGTGAGATAAATAATGCTCTCTACCTGAACTATTCACTAGTTAGATTAGGATTTAGCCTTTTATGTAAATATAGATTTGAGCCTTGTTTTTTTAAAGTATAAACTACACATTTATTGTTTTTTGAGTCAGTATTAGTTCTTTAGGGAAGCATAGTTAAGACAAAGTCATTCTTCCACTATTCTGCTGTTTTAAAGCCAGAGTTTAACAGGTTTACCTTTCATATTTGTATATTTTTGTTTCTTTTAAAAAGGGCTGAAGCTCTGAGAAGTTTAAATTACCCCAGAAAAGCAGACCTTGATTTTGCCATTTTATATAAGGGACACCATATTACTATGCCATTGTATTTAATGTGACTCGAGCATCCCTGGATTTTGGTATCCATGGGGTGGGGTGGGGTTCTAGAACCAAACCCCTGTGGATACTATGGGCCTATTGTATTGCAGTTATGGATTCATTACCTAGAAATACGGATATGTAACTGCTCTATACAGTAAGATTAATGTAAAACTATGTAAATGCCAACCCAGCCTGCCTTAAGAGCCAGTAGCTGTATTGTGTAAAGGAAGTCTGTTCAACTTTCAATCATGGCACAAAGAGGATGACATTTTTACTCTCTCTTACCAGCAAGGCAGGCTGAGACAAGTAGCTGTGACACAAGTCCTCCTTCTGATTGTCACAGCCTCACTCACTGGTGGAAGCTGATGGTGGAAACATATCATTCTTTGATCATCATTCTAAGAACGATAATCAAGAATGATAATCTTTCCAGCCTTGATTGGAAGCTGAACAGATCTTCACCCAATCCAGCTTCTGGCTCTAAAACTGTGAAGGAGGGGGGAGGGAAGGGGAGTCACACCAAGAGAGCTTACTTAGTTAAACTGAAGTAGCTAAGTAGCTGATGTTGAGTATGAGCACATAGCTGTATTAACTGGAGGCAATCTTTTTTTGTTGTTTCTCATATTTAGCACCTGCCAGGAAAAGATATAGTTCTTAGATCTAATGGAAGATATCAATATTTTATATCATCTTAATGTTCACAGCCAACAATTTTGGTGCAAACATGGGGGTTCGGAAAACAGAAAGTTAATGAGGCCAGACTGCAAACACTCTTTATAGTCACACAGCAAAGTTGACACATTATTTTGTCAAGAAAGCTATGAGAATGTGTTTCCATGGAAACTTGTGGTTCAGTATCTTCCTTAAGTCTTTTGCCTCATTGTGGCAAAAGCAGACCTTCAACCTTGATCTAAGGATGAGGTAATCAAAGTGTCTGTGAAGAAAATAAAGGAGAACACTTCAGTTTTTGAGTGAGAAAAGGGAGAGACAGAAGCAAAGAGCTAGGTTTGAGCCCTTTAATCCAATACTGTTTTGGAGTTCTGCCAGTTTCATTCTGGAGATCGGATGTGGAAACAGTATTGGTTGCCGGTTGTGGACTGTTTTAATTGCATCTCCACTCATGCTTATCCTGCATAAATTTGATAAATAAACTCAAATACTATAAAACACCATGAGCCTCCAGTGACCTCCTTCCAAAAGAAACCAAAGCTAACTGCAGAAATATCACTGGTCAGAGACATGGAATGAGCTGAGAGAACTTGAGCTCTTCTGCCACTTGGGATGTGGAATACTGAAAGTATTGTCCATGCCATTGGAAAACCACCCTTCCTCCCTTTCACTTCCCCTCTCCTCACTTCCTGTGCTTTGTGTAAATTGGTGTTGGTTACACAGAGCATCTGACACTGCTCTCCACAGAGCTGACCAGACCACAAATATACAGTTCTAAACTATTCTTCAGCAATCTAAAGACTATTTCCTTCCCATCATAAAGCAAAGCAGCTTCATTTATATACCGCTTCATACCATGCTATGGGGTGTCTAAGCAGTTTACAACTGTGAGCTGATTGCCCCCCAACAGCTGGGTACTCATTTTAGTGACCTCAGAAGGATGCAGGCCTGAGTCGAGCCTCAGCCCTGGCTGGTATTGAACTCGCAACCTTGTGGTTTATGAGTGAGTGGCTGCAGTACAGGCATTTAACCACTGCACCACCAGGGTTGGCATACCTGAAATTATTCCAGATTAAAACACAAAATGACATATATACTATCTTTTGAATCCATAGACTGCCTACCTCACACCACATGGCTCCTTTTATCTTCTCTATTCTAAATCTTCTGTTCCCTATGCAGACTTTTTGTTCATAAATAACATGTAGACATTTTGCACCAGAATATTATCCCCCTGTTTTTAGTTAATTATTTAATGCCTCATTCTGTCACCTAGAACCACTAGCATCTTCTTTTGCTCCACTTTCAGTATGTGACCTATCTAGCATTTACACTGATAACCAAAAGATAGGAAACCCAGAACTCCTGCAATACCATGGACAGAGCCAGCACTGCAAACAGAGCATAGGCTCCCATGGAACAGAATTTTCATTGAGCAGGTGCTCCTTCTTTCATGATCTTGGGCTGGATGGGGCACATCTTACAATTCCCAGGTAGACTAAATGAAACATAATTAATATGCCCCCACTCCAGGGACCTTGCAACTGTGTTTAAGGTGGAGAGATTATGACTGGCAAATAGGGTGTTATGGATTTTGGCTATTTGCAGGTGCATTTTTACAAAACAAGACTATATTGCATTAAAAGGATGATGATGATGATGATGATGATCATCATCATCTGCCCCATCATCTTCCTACCATGTGGACAATGACCAATAATAGATAAAATATCCCACAATTGACTATTGAATAAAATTAATATATAATAATAATAATAACTTTATTCTTTTATCCTGCCTTTCTGCCATGACAATCAAGGCGGCTTACATAGAGTAAAATAAATTTAAATAAAACATACCCTACAATAAAATAATGATAATCATAATAATAATAATGAACACCCCCCCCTTTAAAAGAATTAAATACAATACTAAAATAAGAACATAGTATTAAATTAGTGATTGTTCTGGGACAATAGTGGATGTATAAAGTGGGGAGAGCACAGTGTCTTTTGGATTGATCTATTTGAGGAAGGCCTGTCAGAAGATATCCATCTTGACAGCTTTTTTAAAGCTGCCTAAACTGGTTATTTGACGGATCTCTTTGGGCAAGGCGTTCCATAATCTGGGAGTGGCAGCGGAAAATGTCCTTCGGGAGGTTACCATTAATATGGTTTTTATAGATTGCAGTAAATTCCTCCCAGAGGACCTGAAAGTGCAGGGTGGATTGTATGGAAGGAGGCAATCCCTTAGATAGGTTGGACCCAGGCCATGTAGGGCTTTAAAGGTAATCACCAACACCTTATACTGTGCTCGGAAACCAATAGGAAGTCAGTGAAGAGATTTCAAAATAGATGTAATATGATCACTCCTAGATTTGCCAGTGATCAACTGGGCTGCAATATTTTGTACTAGTTGTAGTTTCCAAACTAAGTATAAGCCCCATGTAGAGTGCATTGCAGAAATCGAGTCATGAGGTTACCAGTGCATGCACTACGGCAGGAGTAGGGAACTTTTTTGAGCCGGGGGCCGGGTTGCTGTCCCTCAGACAATTGAGGGGCCGAAGTGCCAAAAATAAATAAATAAATAAAAATATTTTTTAAAAAAAAATTTAAAAAAATTAAAAAATATGCATGCACACTCTCTTAGTTACAGAAAAGCCATGGCAAAACCCCTGTGGAGATTTTGCCAAGAAAACCCCAAGAACAGGTAATAACAACAATAATCAATGTCATTATGGCGGGTGGCGGCAGTGGCAGGCGGTGGCGGGGTGGCGGTGGCAGCAGCGGCAGGACCAGCCTGGGGCCGGTCCAAAGGCCTCAGGGGGGCGCATCCGGCCCCCGGCCCTTAGGTTGCCTACCCTTGCACTAAAATTACTAGGTCCCTTGTTTCCAGGAAAGGGTGCAGCTGGCGTATCAGCTGAAGCTGATAACAGGCGCTCATGACAGTCGCATTCACCTGATCTATCATGTGAAGCGATGGGTCTAGGAGCACCCTCAGACTGCGAACACAGTCCTTAGAGGAGAGCGTGACCCCATTCAGGACTGGAGATTGCAACCCAATACTTGGTTTAGAGGCCCCTACTGTGAATACCTCCATTTTGTCTGGATTCAGCTTGAGTCAATTTTTCCTCATCCAGTCCATTATCACCTCAAGACATTGATTGAGGGGAGATTTGCCATCTGCTGTCATGGCTGCTGACTGAGACATGGTGAAATATATTTGGGTATCATCAGCATATTGATAAAACCCTGCCCCACATTTACGGAGAATTTCCCCCAGCGGCTTCATGTAAATATTAAATAGTGTCGGGGACAGGATGGTACCCTGAGGGATGCCACAATTAAGCTCTGTTTTTGAAGAGCATCTGTCTCCGAGTATCACCCTCTGGAATCTGCCTGAGAGGAAGGAACAGAACCACTGCAATGCAGTGCCTTCGATTCCTAGCTCTCCAGGCATTCCAGGAGAATGTTATGATCTATCATATCAAAAGAGAGGTCTAGAAGGACCAAGTGGGTCACACTTCCCCTGTCAATGCCTAGACGAAGGTCATCAGCCAGAGCAACCATGGCAGTCTCCACCCCACATCCCGTCCTGAAGCCAGTTTGAAATGGATTTAGATAATCGGTTTCATCCAAGATCACTTGGAGTTGAAAGGCGATGGCCTGCTCGATCACCTTGTTCAAGAATGGCAGGTCTATAGTTTTTCAGATCTGGGGGTCCAGGGAAGGCTTCTTCAGGACAACTTTCTTTAAACATGCTGGAACAAGGCCTTCCCTAAAGGATGCATTGATGACATCTTTGAGAAATGCCATCAAGGCATCACCCCCCTGGATGGCCAGCCATGATGGGCAGAGATCGAAGAGGCACGTCGTCTTCTTCACTTTTCCAAGGATCTTGTCCACGTCATCGGTACTCACTGGCTCGAACCAATCCAGTTTAATCTCTAAAATGGGTTTACTGGACACCTCATAAATTGATTCTGCTGTAATCCTGGCATCCAAGTCGGCTCTTATTTGAGAGATTTTATCTGCAAAGTAGTTGTTAAAAGCATTACAGCAGGCTGTTGTTGGGTTAAGTAAAGGGTTATGCACAGGTAGAACCTGTGTCAGTTCCCTTACCACCCTAAACAGTTCTGCTGGATGTGACTCTGCAGACGCAATACATGTGGAGGAGAAAGATTTCTGTGCTACACGTATTGCCTCTCTATATACAAAGAAATTTCCTATGATGAGTTCTGTCAAATAAGAGTTGAGTATTCCACCAGATGCACTCTAGTCGTTGTCCAACCTGCTTCATCTTCCTGAGTTCTTCCATATACCATGGATGACGATTAGAAGCAGGCTGGAAAGGATTATGTCGATAGCGTTGTGTCCGAGAAAGCAGGCAACACAGTAGTTGATAAGAGCAATACAAGTCTGAAGTACAAAAGCAGTTCCAAAAGTACAATACCAGTTCAAATGTTCCAAGAAGCAAACCAGGAGAAAGCCAAGGGTTCAAGAGTCCAGAAAGCAAGTCAATGAGTTCAGTCCAGGGTCAAGGGTACCAGCAAGCAGGTCATCCAGTCCAGTCCAAAGGTCAAAAATTCCAAGGCAATCTGAGGGCTATGAAGCCAGGAAGTCAGGGAGTCAGAGTCAGATGCTTTCACTAGAAAATGCAGATAGACTCTGACAAAAAGCTTGGTGTCTCCCAACTGTTTATATTGGCTCAGCTCCTAATCAGAGCTGTTTGGTCTTAGCTGAGCATTTCTCATATAATCTCAGAGAACACCGGAGGCACATCCTTTCTGTCCTTCTCTGTCTAAAGGTAGGTACCTCCTCGTCCTGCTCCTCTATATCCAAGTCCACTTCCCGGAGGTCAAAGGCACACTTCTCCAACTTGGCATAGAGATGGTGCTCCCAAAGTCGCTGAAGGACGGCATGGACATGGGTGTCATGGGCAGCCTGGCTGGGGGAATAAATCAAAAAATCATCCAGGTAAATGATCACGAACCAATCCAAATAGTCCCTGAAGATGTCATTGACGAAATGCTGGAAGATGGCTGGGGTATTACACAAGCCAAAGGGCTTTACCATGTATTTGTAATGCCCATACCTCATCTGGAAGGCCGTCTTCCACTCGTTCCCAACTTGGATCCTCACCAAGTTGTGGGCCTCCCTGAGGTCCAACTTAGTGAAGACATTGGTGTGGTGGAGCTGCTCCAACAACTCCAGAATCAACGGCAATGGATACCGGTTCCTGATGGTGACCAGTTGAGGGCCCAGTAATTATTACAAAGACGCAATTCCCCACACTTCTTCCACACAAAGAGCACGGGGTGCCTGCAGGAGACTTAGAAGGTTGTATAAACCCTTTCTGGAGGTTCTTCTAAAAAAAAAAAAAACCCTCAGAGCCGCCAGCTCTGGCTCTGAGAGGGAGTAGAGGCGTCCTGCTGGAATAGGGGCCCCTGTTACCAAGTCAATCACACAGTCATAAGGTCTATGCGGCAGGAGCTGATCCATCTCCTTCTTATCAAAAACATCGGAGTAGTCCTGGTATTTCTCGGGCAGTGTCACCAAGGACTCCTTGGCATCCGCTGCCACCACGGCCGGGATCCGCTCTGGCCAACAGTGATCCTGACAAAACTTGGAGGTGAACAGAACCTTCGAATGGGCCCATGAGATATGTGGATCATGTTTGGTGAGCCAGGGCATCCCCAGGACCAAGGGGAAATGAGGCACATCAGCCAGCAGGAACTGGACCTCCTCAACATGGCCCTGAATCTCCAAGTGGAGCAAAGGGGTCTGGTGAGTCACTGGACCAGACCTCAGGAGCTGCCCGTCAATGGTCTCCACAGGTCTCGGCTTGGCTAGGGCTTGCATAGGGATCTGGTGGCAGGTGGCAAACCCCAAGTCCATGAAATTGCTGGAGGCTCCCAAATCTATCATGGTTCCCAAAGGAATGAGCTCCAGGATAGGGAGTCTGAGGTTGGCTGCCACCAACAAGGGTCCTTACTGCAGGTCGAACTGAGGGGAGCACGTTCAAGAGATGCTCCCAGGTGGTGAACCTGATTTACTCCTGGGACTGTCCGTTTCCCTGCAGTGGTGCTTGGTGGCCTTTGGCAGGGCAATCTCTGGCAAAATGCCCTGAGAGTCCACAGTACAAACAGAGACCCTCTCTCCTCCTCCATTCCTTCTCGGCCCCGGTGAACTGTGGCTGAGCTCCTCCCAGCTGCATCGGTTCCTCTGCAGGCCTGGGGAAAGCAGCCTGAGGAGAAGCTACAGCAGTCCGTGGAATAGGCAATGGAGGAAGTGGCAGGCTGGACTGTCAGGCCTGCCTGAGTGCTGAGAGGTAGCAGTCAATGCGGGTTGCCAGTGTGATCAAGGCAGCCAAAGTATCTGGAGGCTCTCAGCGGGCCAGTTCATCCAGGATGGGGTCTGCTAAACCCCAACAAAATTGGGCCTGCAAGGCACTCTGTTTCCAAGTCAAGTCCTGTGCTATGAGGTGAAAGGCAGTGGAATATTTTGCCACAGAGCCCTTGCCTTGTTGGAGAGTCTTAATTTGGTGTTCTGCAGTCTCCATCTTGACAGGATCTCCCCAGGTAGCCCTCATCTCTTTCAGGAAGTCCTGCAAGCTGTTGAGGACATGGCTATCCTCATTGAGGTAAGGAGTAGACCATTTGCTTGCAGGCCCAGATAGCAAGCTGATAATAAAGGCTACCTTGTGCGAGTCTGTGGGGAAGTCTGCCTCTCTGATTTTAAAATGCAACTTACAATGTGCTAGAAAACTTTCCAGCCCCTTTCTATCACCAGAATATTTTTCTGGCATAGCTATGATGGACTTCCCACATGGCCTGAGTTGAGCTTGATTCTGTTGCATGGTTAGGCCTTGAGTTAATTGTACCACCTGATCTGATAGCTGCTGATTCTTAGCCAAGAGCTCCCTCATTAAGGCACCCTCCACCATCTCTAATCAGGCTAATTAAGGCAGAGTCTATTCCAGGGGTAGGCAACCTTTCCCCTTTAAGGACCGAGGGACTTCAGCTCCCAGAAGCCTCAGCCATGTTGACCAATGGTCCCATGTTGGCCAATAGCTCCTGGGATTCTGGGAGCTGAAGTCCCTCGGCCCTTAAAGGGGAAAGGTTGCCTACCCCTGGTCTATTCTGTCTGAGAAAGTAAGCAACGGAGTAGCTGATAAGAGCAATGCAAGTCTGAAGCCCAAAAGCAGTTCCAAAAGTACAATACCAGTACAAATGTTCTAAGAAGCAAACCAGGAGAAAGCCAAGGGTTCAAGAGTCCAGAAAGCAAGTCAATGAGTTCAGGGTCAAGGGTACAAGCAAGCAGGTCATCCAATCCAGTCGAAAGGTCAAAAATTCCCAGGCAATCTGAGGTCTATGAAGCCAGGCAGCCAGGGAGTCAGAGTCAGATGCTTTCACCAGAGAATGCAGATAGACTCTGACAAAAAGCTCGGCATCTCCCAACTGTTTATATTGGCCCAGCTCCCAATCACATCTGTTTGGTCTTAGCTGAGCATTTCTCATATAATCTGAGAGAACGCTGGAGGCACACCCTTTCTGTCCTTCTCTGTCTAAAGGTAGATACCTCCTCGTCCTGCTTCTCTATATCTCCCAGGCCTGTAACCTCTGCTGGGGGGAGGCTTTCTACTGTGGGCAGGCTAGGCTGCTGAGGTAGGGGCTGTGCTTCAGTGGGTACAACAGAGCTAGGTCCAGGCTCAGCCAACTCCTCTTGAGCTGGTAGAGTAAAGCTAGAACCTTGGCTCAGCCTCCTCAGCCTCTGAGTCTTCCATGTCCTCAGCCTGGCTGGCCATGACACCTTGATTAGATCGGTTTACCAGGTATTAACCAAAGCTTCAACAGAATCGCCCACATTACCAACCATCAAACCCTCTAAGGCTTTCTGGAATCCAATTGGTTCCATTAGCCTTCGAGGGTGGACCATTCTAATAGGCCTTCCACCCCCGGTGGGGTGGACAGTGGCTCTCAGTCCAACCCTGACCAGGAAATGACCCATCTATGATAGTGCGGTGGTATTTATTACCTCCACCCATGGATACACCTGCTCTGTACTAAAGACCACATTGAGAGTATGACCTGCATAGTGTGTTAGCCTGGAAACCAATTGGGATAGGCCCATGCCTATCATGGAATCCTTGAACTGCTGAGCTGCACCTGTTAAACTGGTCTCAAGTGGGATATTGAAGTCACCCAGAACTAAAAGTCTGGGCGACTCCAACAGCAATTCCGAGACCAGCTGTGTCAGCTCAGGTAGGGAGTCTGTTAAACAACAGGGTGGACAGTATGCTAACAGAATCCTTATACTATCCCTGGTCTTCAAGCTTAGGTACATACATTCGGAGTGGTCTATTTTCCGGATAGGTATTCTAGTCAAGGTGAGGTTGTCTCTATGAACCAGAGCCACTCCCCCCCCCCCCCCCACTTTCTCTTACCTGCTCACTAACAGAGTACCCCGCTGGGAGAGCTTGATTCCAAGTGATGACACTATCGTCCCCCAGCCAGGTCTTTGTGAAACAAGCCAGGTCAGTTTCTTCATCCATGAGAAGATCGTGGATGATGTGGGTTTTGTTTTTTACACACCTGGCATTACAGAGGAGCAAGGTAAGGTTCTGTTGTGTGGTTAGTAAGCTCCCCAGCCTATTTTGAGCAACAGAGTGAATTGAAGGTGGGATCACTTTCAGACATTGAGGTCACCTTCTTTTGTAACAAAATTCCACACTGTTGTCACCATATCTTCCTCTGCCCTGCACAACCTCAATCGCCATTCCCAATGCTTCCTCTACTGACTCTCCCCCATTACCGTCCATTGGATTGGTTGTTTTATTAGTCCTAGAGTTCACAGACAGATTGCTCTAAAAGGCAACATCTAATCTGCAGCACTTGGGAAAGAAAAAAAAGCTTCTTTTCTAGCTCTGAGTTCAAGCAGTGTTGTGAGAGAGCTGCCACTGCTGCTATTGCTGCAACATCTGGATTAATGGTGATGGAAGGGGTGGGCTATTAGCCTCCTCCTCGGCTTCCTCCCGGGCCCCGCCGCAGCTGGAGTGATGGTGGTGGAGGGTGTGGGCTGAGCAGCCTCCTCCTCAGCTTCCTCCCAGGTCCTGCCGCAGCTGGAGTGATGGTGGTGGAGGGGGTAGGCTAAATAGCCTCCTCCTTGGCTTCCTCCCAGGCCTCACTGCAGCTGGAGTGATGATGGTGGAGGAGGTGGGCTGAGCAGCCTCCTTCTTGGCTTCCTCCCAGGCACCACCACAGCTGGAGTGATTGTGGTGGAGGGGGTGGACTGAGCAGCCTCCTCTTCGGCTTCCTCCCTGGCTCCGCCAAAACTGGAATGATGGTGGTGGAGGGGATAGGCTAAATAGCCTCCTCGGCTTCGTCCCAGGCCCCACCACAGCAAAAGGAAAAATACAAGGCCCCATTTAATGAACACAAATATGTCCATAAGATCTCCGAGCACATCTTTACTTCAGGACGCTACTTTAAGGATAGTACCTATGTGATATAATAATAATAATAATAATAATAATAATAATAATAATAATTTATATCCCGCCCCTCTGCAGAGCAATCGGGGCGGCTTACAACATTAAAATTACCATACATATATATTAATACAATTTAAATAGAACATAAAAATCCCAATTCCCACCCGTCCTTTAAGGTTTCTTATTCCAGGCCGGATGGTGCTGGGCCTAGTGTCTCTGCCCCAGATGACATCGGATGGAATGGAGGGAGGGCTCTTCTTCTTATTCCAGGCCCGATGGTGCTGGGCCTAGTCTCTCTCTCCCAGATGACATTGGATGGAATGGAGGGAGGGCTCTTCTTCTTATATGTTAGCAGAAACAGGATTGCAGACATATTCTCCCTCCCTCCCTCCCTCCCCTGCAATGTTTCTACCAGACTCCAAGTGTACAAAATTTCCTGATGCATGACTTGGAATTAGGGTGTTTGCTGATGACACAATAGTTGAGATCCTGCATCAGACTTGTACTTGCAATGTCATGGCTATGATCTGTCCCCCCAACAAGACCCCCAAAACACACCCCAAAATCCAGGCAGTGGACCCAAGGGATGGGGTTCTATGTGGCTGGTGAGCAGAATGCAGATGAATGATGCATTCAGCCCTCTCCTGCCATCATGTGGTTGTGCAGCCAGTAGAAGCAGGGATCTCTGAAGAGTCTATTTGCAACTCCTCATCATACCACAGCTCACTGACAGGAGGGAGCTGGATATGTTACTCTTTACTGGTGAGCACCCCACTCACCAATATGGCAGAACTCCATCTCTTGGTACAGCTGCTTGGATGTTAAGTTGAATTGGGAGGGGAACATTTACAGTCATGAAAATGGTGCCATGATTATAAATGTGAATACCAAACAGTTACACAGTTGTAGGACTAGTTTATGATATCATAACTACCTACATGAATGTCAGCCTAAGTTTTCCAGGGTAATGAGAATAAAAATGGATGGTAAAGAGCATCAAAAAGATCTCTCCATATTCAGGAGATGACAACTACATGTAAACTATTTTAAAGTGATAAATATTGGAGTAAACCCCCCTCCAACTTCACTTATACCAGGGGTAGGCAACCTTTCCCCTTTAAGGGCCGAAGGACTTCAGCTCCCAGAATCCCAGGAGCTATTGGCTAACATGGGACTATTGGCCAACATTGCTGAGGCTTCTGGGAGCTGAAGTCCCTCGGCCTTAAAGGGGAAAGGTCGCCTATGCCTGACTTATACTATGATAGGACTGGAAGTGACAGCAACTGACCAAGAGAAGTATCTTGAGGTTGTAGTAAAAGATTTGATAAAAATGTTGCCCCCCTCTCCTGTGCAGCTTCTGTTTTGTTTTGTTTTCTAAAAAAGCAAACTGCTTTGGCAGTCACAATTAGAAATATCATGAACCCAGCTTCCAGTAACATATTACCCTTACGCAAATGCATGGAGCCAATCATAACTGGAATTATGTGCATACTTCTAGAACTATAGAGCTTGAAAGGGAACAGAAAAGGATTATTATTATAGATCTTGAAAGGGAACAGAAAAGGACAAAATAAATAATGAGGTGACTAGAGTAATTTGCCCATGAAGACAGGTTGTAATATTTGGTCTTGTATATCTTACAGAAAAATCCAAGTAAGAAGAGACATAATATGTGCAAATGTTATATATCTCTCACAATTTTCAAAATGAAGTTCACCCCCTGAAACTGAACAGTGGGAGATTTAGGAGAGAATTGAATAAAAGGATATACTTCTTGACACATCACATAGCTAAACTGTTGAATTCACTGTCTGAAGATGTGGGGTTGGCTGCCAACTGGAGCAACTTTAGAAAGGGATTATATATGTGTGTGGAATTTAGGGTCATCAATGAAGACAGGATTGACTACCTCCTTTTATGATATGGAATCTAAAGCAGACAATCACAACACCTATCATAGTGCCTGAAGTCACAGTGGGGGGCGGGGGGGAGAGCAAATTACTTCTCTCAATCCAGTATTTCTCTTCTACTTCTCCCATTCCAGTATGAGTCTTTCTCTTGTATTTATTATTGCTGACTCCTTGTTGTATTGTTTTATTGTTTTATTGTATTGTTGTTTTTAATTCTTTCTTGGTTTAACCTTGTTTTAAGGGGATGGGAGGGTTAGGGTGTGGGATGAGGGAATGTTTTAATTCTGATTGTTTTAAATGCTGTAACCCACCCCGATTGCCGCGCAGAGGGGTGGGCTATAAATAATTATTATTATTATTATTATTATTATTATTATTATAGTATCATTCAGTATCATTGGCCTTGACTATGAACCCTTAAAAGTACAATGGCAGCATAGATGTCGTTACTTTGTGTTCATTGGTGGTTACTGTCAAGTAGTGTGCATAGACTAAATTGCATGCAGTTAACTCCTAAGAGTTAATAGCTGTCTTTTTTTTCTGTGCTAGATCATTTAGTCCACTTCTCACTGGTAAACCACTATAGGGTAGTGGTCTGAATATTGGACTACAACTCTGGAGACCAGGGTTTGATTCCCAGCTTGGCCATGAAACCTACTGGGTGACCTTGGGCAAATGACATGTTCTCAGCCTCAGGAGAAGGCAATGGTAAACTTCCTCTGAACAAATCTTGGCAAGAAAAACCCATGATAGGGTTGCCTTAGGGTTACCATAAGTCAGAAATGACTTGAAGGCACACAACACACAAACACAGACATAATCACCAAGGAGGATCTCAACTACACAGGAGTCTGTAGGCCATTTTAACCTAAATATTTTACATAGGGTCAGTCCCCTTTAGGGTCAGTCCCCCTCTTGTGCTCTCTTGTCCTACTTCCACAAGTGTGAGGATTTTGATCAGACCAGGTGTCCTGTGGAGAAACAGTGCTGGGAATGTAGGCTCTTCACATAATACTTATTTTAGTTACATAAATAGAAATAGGGTGGCCTTATTTGCCCTTTATTTCCATATTCAGAAATAGGGCAGCTGGTCCCTTGGTCCAATATATATTGGATTACAATTCCTACAATTCTACAGCCAACCAACACTTTGGGAAGACACAAGGTGAGGGAAAGCTCACATAGGGTATGAAGAGAAGAAAACTGAAGGCATTCTTACATAGGATGATAACCAATACTTCATATCAGATTTCCAGAGAGACCCTTTGCACTTTCAAGATCCATCTATTCATCCAATTAATCTCTCTCTCTCTCTCTCTCTCTCTCTCTCTCACACACACACACACACACAATTTATCTTCCTCTTCCAAAGGCATAGTGTTGTTTCTACATGTGAACAAACATTTTAAACAAGAAATAAGCAAATATTAAGCTTCTAGCATATGCTCCCCTTTTCAGGATGCAACCCCAAGATCCAGCAAATAAAACTAAGGGCCTTTACAGACTGCCAGAAATAATCCAGTTTGAGACTACTTTAACTGTTCTGACTTAATGCTAAGGAATCATGGGAACTGTATTTTTTTCTGTGACATTGAACCTTCTCTGTCAGAAAGCTCTAGTGCCACAATAAACTACAGTTCCCATGATTCCCTAGCACTGAGCCAGGGTAGTTAAAGTGGACTCAAGCTGCATTATTTCTAAGTTAAAAATAGTGGTTTACACTATTGTGTATATACTCTTAACTTTTTTTCCACTGAGTTTTAAAATTTTCCATAAATCATATAAAAAGGAACAACAAAAACAAACAGAATACAATAAAAGAAAAACAAACAAATGACTCAGCTGAAAACAAAATGACAACAGTGGAAACACAGATTTTTTTTTAAAAAAACGTACGCATAAACTTTAATAAAAGGTGGCTAAACTTTCTGATAGCTATCCATATAAATGAAATGTTTATATACCCTGTTCAAATGTTGAACATCCCTTTATCCATCAAATAATAGGAGGCAGACAATTGTTTTTCCCCCAATTGTAATTTAAAGTCTTTTAGCAATAAAAAGTACTCTTTAATTTGAGAAAGAAGGTGACTCTGAGGACATGTTCAGACTAGGGATTTGTTTTCAGTAGCAAAATTGAGCTCAAAGTTTCTGGTAGCCTGTGATCTTAGCAGAAGGGGGTGCCCCCTACTTACTCCCCATAAGCCATCAAAGCTCACAGTCATATCACATCCAGAAATATACTCCTGTATTTCCCGCCCCCTTCCCTCTCACTAGCCTAATTCAGGACAGGGGGAAATACATTGTTGTTGTTTTGTTAAATAACTTGGACTCAAAAATCTTTATCTAGTGCTAATCATACAGATGTTGACTTGTAGATCCCCATCTATCTTCTTCCTGCTCCTGCTTTATATCACCTTTGTCTTACCTGGAATGTTGCTAATTTCCTCAAGCTTTGATAAGTATCTTATCTAAATTCAAATAGGATATCTTCTAACTGGTTAATTAACTCTTTTGTGAGACATTCTAGGGCTAGGCTATCCAACCAGCTATCTGCATAACCCACAAATGTCCAAACTGCCAGAGAACAATATTATACAAACATTTGCAGTAGAAGAAAGTTAGAAGATATCCACCATATAAGTTCAGGATTTTACATAGCAACTCCAAAATATTGGTCAGAACCAGCTGCCTGGTGGTGTGAAAAGAAAAGACATCCATATATCACATATTGCAGGACACTTTTCCCCCCTTACATTGTTTGGGCTTTGCCAGAAGGCCAATTTGCTAGTAATTTCAACTTGGAAAATGCTCAATGAACACTGTGGTCTTAACATTATTTTATTATAAATAAAGCCATAGAACTTTAATACTCATGAAATAAAAATGCTTTGGGCTGTCACTATGCTAATCAAAATATGCAAGTTAATTTAGATGCTGTTATTTAGAATAGTAATGCACTCACTCTGGTATAAATGTAGCTTACAGCTGTTCAAGACACATAATCTTCACTAAAACAAAGTAATTTGTTCCAATTTGATTGTGTCAGCACTGGCATCACAAACACCAGTGTAGAATGTAAGGTTCAGGGGTTTACAACTCTTTCTATTTAACCATTTCAACATATTTGAAATGTTAACAGCTAATACACTTTTGGTTGTAAAATTGTACATTGCATATTTTCTTTTACATTTGTGCATCAGTGCATTTTTGCTGTGTTAATGCCTGAAATATATCTTTTGAGCTTAATACATTAACAATTAAAACAGCTTACTTGAGCTGGCTTAAAATTTTAAATGGGTGGCATCCTGATCTTATCAGAAGGATTAAACCACTGAAATCGCTGCCCGGTTCCAGACTGGTTCCAGCCCTGGTACGGTGGCCATTTCCTTAAGCCAGAAAACTCCCGGCTTTGAAAAGAGGCACGCTGAGCACCCCGCGAGTGGGGATGAACTTGGGAGGGACCTGGGAGGCAATTTCAGTGGCTAAATCCTTCTGATAAGATCAGGATGCCTCCTCTTTTAAATTTTAAGCTGGCTCAGGTAAGCTGCTTTAATTATTAATGCAATAAGCTCCTTTAATACTAACACTGTAGTTGTAAAATTCAGAGTCCAGCTTGATTTTATTATTGTAGTAAAAACACAATTTGACTCTAAGTAAAATCTTAGTAGATATGTCACATTCTCACAACCTTCAGACCTAAAGGACAGAACCTGAGACTTCCTACATGCCAAGCCAATGATTTACTACCAAACTATGGTCCCCCCCCCACAAGAATGGAAACAAGGAGCTACCCAATTGCTAGTCCCAAGTATAGCCTACCAATTGAATCAATTTCTGAATGGTGTAGTAGTGTAAGGGTTGGACTAGGACTCTGAGAGACCAGTGTTCAAATCCCTGCTAAGCCATAGAAACTCACTGGGTATTCTTGGGCTAGTCACACTCTCTTAGCCTGAAAAAAAAAAAAAAGCAATGTATGTATGTATGTATGTATGTATGTTTTGTTGTATATTTTATTATAATAACATTTAAATTAAAAAAAGAAAAAAAAAGCAATGCCAAAGCCTCTCTGAACAAATCTTGCCCAGAAAATCCCATGATTTGAAGGCACCCAACAACAACAGGGGCTCTGTCTGCATGAGCCAAACAAAATATCCATCCTTTATCTGCTCAGTGGGGTGCCCAAATGACTCACAGCCCAAACTTGGCTCTGGTGTGAACAGTCCAAATGACATCCAGCTTGTTCAACACCAAACCTGGGGTATTCCCCCCCCAACAGATTTTAAAAGCTTACTGTTTGCTCTGAATTTTTCCAGAACCAGGTGGCTGCATGTGTGGTGCTGTGGTGGCAAGTCACTTGCTCTGAGGTCAGAATGAGTCAGCTATCTGAGCACCACGGCCATCTTGAGTAGCCCATTGGGGCATAATAATAATAATAATAATAATAATAATAATAATAATTTTTATTTATAGCCTGCCCCTCTGCACGGCAATCGAGGCGGGTAACAACATTTAAAACAGACAAAGTTAAAAAACATTCCCTAGACCCACAGTCCAACCCTCTCATCCTCTTAAAACAGAATTAAACTAAGGAAGAGTTAAAATCAGCAGTACAATAAAATGATAAAACAATAAAACAGGAATCAGTGATATGAAACAAGGTAAAAACTCATCTCCCAACAAACAGCTGTTATTCGGGGAAGGCCTGCCAGAAGAGATCCATCTTTACTGCCTTTTTAAAAGCAGCCAGAGTAGTAATAAGACGGATCTTGTCCAGCAGGCCATTCCAAAGTCTGGGAGCAGTAGCAGAGAAGGCCCTCTGGGAGGTCTGAGGCAGCCTGGTTTTTATTGGCTGGAGCATATTCCTCCCAGAGGACCAAAGGGCACGGGGGGATCATACGGGGAGAGGCGGTCCCTAAAATAAGATGGACCCAAGCCATGTAGGGCTTTAAAGATCAAAACCAACACCTTGTACTGTGCCCGGAAACTAATCGGCAGCCACTGGAGGGATTTAAGCACCAATGTTATGTGCTCCCTCCTAGGTGTTCCTGTAATTAACCTGGCTGCCATGGTCTGCACCAGTTGCAGTTTCTGGATTAGGCACAAGGGTAGCCCCATGTAGAGTGTGTTGTAGTAATCCAGGCGTGAAGTTACCAGGGCATGTACTACAGCTTCCAGATCCCTCACATCCAGATAAGGGCGCAGTTGGCGTATCAGCCCTGATAACAGGCGCTCCTGACTGCCGCATTCACCTGACTAGTCATGTGAAGCGACGAGTCAAGGAGTACCCCAAGCTGTGAACACAGTCCTTAGAGGAGAGTGTGACTCCATCTAGGACTGGAGACTGTATTCCCAGATCTGGTTTCGGGCCTGTAACTGTGAGTACCTCCGTTTTGTCTGGATTCAATTTCAATCTGTTTTTCCTCATCCAATCCATCACCGCTCTGAGAGAGTCATTAAGAGGAGAGATGCCATCTGAAGTCTGAGATGATGATCTGATCATGGAGCGATATATCTGGGTGTCATCAGCATACTCCATGCCTCCAAATGATCTCACCCAGTGGCTTCATGTAGATGTTGAATAACATCGGGGACAGGATGGCGCCCTGAGGGATGCCACAATTAAGCTCAATTTTAGATGAGCAACTGTCCCCGAGCCTCACCCTCTGGGATCTGCCCGAGAGGAAGGAACGGAACCACTGCAAAGCAGTGCCTCCAATTCCTAACTCTCTCAGGCGATCCAAGAGGATGGCATGATCTATAGTGTCAAAAGCTGCTGAGAGATCCAAGAGCACCAGCAGGGTCACACTGCCCCTGTCGATGCCCAGGCGGAGGTCATCGGTCAGAGCAACCATGGCAGTCTCCACTCCATATCCTGTCCTAAAGCCAGTTTGAAATGGATCAAGATAATCGGTTTCATCCAACACTGCTTGGAGTTGGGAAGCAACTGCCCTCTCGATCACCTTGCTTAAAAAAGGAAGCAAGGAGATTGGCCTGTAGTTGTTTCTATCCAGGGTGTCCAGGGAGGGGTTTTTCAGAAGTGGCTTAACCTCCGCCTCCTTTAAACAAGATGGTATACAACCCTCCCTGAATGACGCGTTGATTGTGTCCCGAAGGAACACCTTCAACGCGTCCCCTCCCTGGATGACCAGCCATGATGGATAAGGATCGAGGGGGCAAGTCGTCTTGCTCACCTTTTTGAGCGGCTTGTCCATGTCATCGGTACTCACAGATTGTAATTGATCCAGTAAAATGCCATCAACGAATTTCCTGGATGCCTTGTCTACGGATTCTGCCAAAACACTGGCGTCCAAGTTGGCTCTTATCCAAGAGATTTTGTCTGCAAAGTAGGTATTAAATGTCCTGCAGCAGGCTGCCATTGGGTTAAGTAGGGGGTTTGGCGCAGGGGGAACCTTCGTCAGCTCCCCCATCAACCTAAACAGCTTTGCCGGGTGAGGCTCTGCAGATGCAATACTTGCAGAACAGAAAGATTTCTGCACTGCATGTAAAGCCTCCCTATAGGAATCAAGATGCTTCCTAAGGCGAGTTCTGTCAGATAAGAGATGAGTCCTTTGCCATTCGCACTCTGGTCATTGTCCAGCACGCTTCATCCTCCTAAGCTCCTCTGTATACCAGGGCTTACGGTTTGAAGCGGGCCGGAAAGGATGCTTGGGAGCGATTATGCCAATAACCCTGGTGAGATCGGTGTTCCAAGTATCGACCAAGGCTTCGACAGAATCACCGGCGTTACCAACCATTAAACCCTCTAAGGCTTTCTGGAAACCAATTGGTTCCATTAGCCTTCGAGGGCGGACCGTTCTAATGGGTCCGCCACCCCTGGGAGGGTGGACAATAGCCTTTAGTTCCGCCTTGATCAGAAAGTGATCCATCCATGACAATGCGGAGGGTTTTTTTAACCTCTGCCCACGGATGTTCCTGCTCCGTACTAAAGACCTCATCGAGGGTATGACCAGCACAATGTGTGGGCCCGTTGACCAACTGGGATAGGCCCATGTTTGTCATGGCATCCATGAACTCCCGAGCCACGCCAGTTAGATCTTGTAAACTGGTTTTGAGTGGGATGTTGAAGTCGCCCAGAACCAAAAGTCTGGGCGACTCAAACAGCAACTCAGAAACCAGAGCAGTCAGCTCAGTTAGGGAGTCTGTTAAGCAACAGGGTGGCCAGTATACCAACAGAATCCCTAAACTATCCCTGGTCTTCAGGCTAAGGTACATACACTCGATATGGGTTGTTTTCCGGATAGGCTTTCTGATCACGGTTAAGGTGTTCCTATGGACCAAGGCTATGCCGCCCCCCCCCCCCCCACTTTCCCTCACCTGCTCACTAACTGAGTACCCAGCTGGGAGAGCCTGCATCCATATTGTAGAGCTGGCATCCACCAGCGAGGTCTCAGTAAAGCATGCCAGGTCGGCCGCCTCATCCACTAAAACAGGGGTAGGCAACCTTTCCCCTTTAAGGGCCGAGGGACTTCAGCTCCCAGAAGCCTCAGCCATGTTGGCCAATAGTCCCATGTTGGCCAATAGCTCCTGGGATTCTGGGAGCTGAAGTCCCTCGGCCCTTAAAGGGGAAAGGTTGCCTACCCCTGCAATAAAAGATTGTGGATGATATGGGTCTTATTTTTGACTGACCTGGCATTGCAAAGGAGCAGGTTGAGGGTCAGTGGAATGGTTGGCACGCTCTCCAAGTTATCCTGGGAAACAGAGCAAACTGAAGGAGGGATAGGTATTAAACATTGATCCCTCCTTCTTTTGTAACATTTGTTAACTCTGTTACCACTATACCTTCCCTGCCCCCACACAACCTGAATATCCACTCCCAGCGTATAATCATCTCCGTGATGTGGAGAGGGAGATGAGTGGCCAGCTGATTACAATTCCTAATCTAAAGCAGCAACTTCATAAATAGAAAAAGGGCTGCGGGGGAAGATAATCCTCCAAGGTCGCCCCAGGTGATGGTAGTCAAAGCTGCCAAATCCCCCTTGCCCACAGCTGCTCCGCTGCCCAAGAGTGGTAAAGGCAGCTTTTAAAGGGTCCCCCTCACCGCTGAGGCTGCTCCACTGCCCAAGGTGGTAAAGGCAGCTTCAAAGAGTCCCACTCGCCACTGAGGCTGCTCCGCTGCCTAAAGGTGGTAAATGCAGCTTAAAGGGTCCCTCCTCGCCGCCGAGGCTGCTCTGCTGCCCAAGGTGGTAAAGGCAGCTTTCAAAGGGTCCCCCTCGTGCCAAGGCTGCTCCGCTGCCCAAGATGGTAAAGGCAGCTTTAAAGGGTCCCTCCTCGCCGCCGAGGCTGCTCCGCTGCCCAAGGGTGGTAAAGGCAGCTTTAAAGTGTCCCTCCTCGCCACCGAGGCTGCTCCACTGCCCAAGGGTGGTAATGTTTGCGAACAGCCTCCCAGGCCTGAGGTAACTGGGGAAGGTTGAAGCAACTTCAGAGCTAGGATACTCTGGGCTGCTCCCAGAGTATTCTGGTCATGCATACACCACCAGTGTCAACACTTAAGCAAATTCCATTGATTGGGTGGGTTTATCCTATCTGGGACTAACAATTAGATTTAGGCCATAGGATGCTTAAAGTTTGATCTCCCAAGATACCTTCTGTTAAAATTCTTTCTTGCATAAAGTTCTTTCCAATGCTGGCATGAAATGTGAACTCCAATTGCCATTGTAAGGTCAGAGGTATTCTCACCCTGAACAGTAACTGTCAGAAGATGGTGGCAAGGACATTGTGCAAGCATCTGGTTATTGACTAGCAAGCTGTTCTTGTTGACATCATCAACCTGCACCAGCATGACATGTACTAGCCAGTCAGCCAGCACTTGCTGCCATAGTGCTAACACACACACCTCCCACCATTCCAAACCAATTCTGCTAAATGTACCTCTAAACAGATAAAACAAACAGATGGATCAATTAAGATGAGGAGGCCCTGCCTTCATACAGATCATTGGTTAAAAATATCACTCTAGATTAAAAATGTATCGCATGGAAGATATAGACCTTTTTCTGCAACTATGGGGGGTTGCAGACTGCCAGAAATAGTGCAAATTGAGTCCACTTTTAGGGTTAGGATTAGGGAATCATGGGAACTGTATTTTATTGTGGCACCAGAGCTCTCTGACCGAGAAGGCTCAATGTCTCAGGAAAAAATACAGTTCCCATGATTCCCTAGCACTAACCCTAACCCTAAAAGTGGACTCAATTTGCAGTATTTCTGGCAGTCTGCAACCCCCCTATAACTTTCTCGTCTTTCCATCAGAAATCTATTATGCTGATTTTCCATTAGGCATCCTTTCTCATGTCATCGCCCTCTTCTAAACTGATGATCCCCTTAGTATCATTCTTTTGGCTTCAAAAGTCTGTTATAGTCCTAGACTGGTCTGGAACACTTGCTCCTTGAAAACAAAAGTGGGGAAGCTGTGTTCCTCCAGATATTGCTCCCATCATTGATGATAACTGAAGGTGAATGGAGTTTGAATCTGACAACATCTGGAAGGTGTTTCTTACCACTGTCCTAAGGGAAGGACTGTGTTGGGACAATGTGCAAATGCAAAGTATGGCTGACCTTTACTCACCAAACAATCTTGTCCGGTGAGGGAGGAACTGGGAAAGAAAAAGAATGAGAGCAATATGCAACTTCAACTCAGAGTGAGTTAGATAAGTTTTGAGTACTTTTTGATGATGGATGGATTTCTCCAACTACTTGCTGATGGGGGAAGACATAAAATGGAAGCTATTCAGTTAGATTAAACAGGCTGCAATTTATTTTGAAAGAGCATATCATATATTCTGAGACCCTACAGAGAGAGCTGAGTTTGATAAGTTAATAGATCTAGTCATTGGAAAGTTCACACACATAGTCTGCTAGTCCAGACCAAAGAAAATAAATAAACATATATTAAAGTGTACAATATTCTTTATTATACTGAACTTAGAATGGATATTAGTTCCATTTAGTTTAGAAGATGTGGTTAATGTTCCTATTCTATTTTTGTAAAGCAGATGGCTCAGCATAAAAAGTTAACAAATTATAATGTAGGTGCTTTTGTAAGGTGAAATTTGATTGTCAAAGATCTAATGTATGCATTTGAACCAAAGCCAGAATTATTATTAGTATTATGGTTGCCACTATTCTTGTTTATTTTTAATGATGGTATTTTATTCACACTTGGAGGCAAGTATACGATATGGATGTGGAGAGATGCAGGAACTAACATGTTTTCTCTGAGCAAACCACCTTCAGATCGTTCGATCAAAGTTATACACTTTCTTGTCTAATAAAACAGAATAATAAATTATGTCATTTATGGACTGAAACACTTAGAAGCTTCTGCCTGAAATGGCAATGCCATCACCCTTTTCTACAGTGAATATTATAGTTTCTTAATTACAGCCATAGCAGAAATGATCGGTGTTTGGAAATTGGAATGAGATCATATAAGCACTTACATTATCGGGAAATAAAAATAGTTCATTTATTCATAGGACTTTTACAGTGTTTCTAATACAATTTTTAAAAACTCATGGACATTTGTTCTGTATCAATCTACTTGAAGTTTTCTTTTGCCAGGATAGCAGTAGAGATGAAAAGGTCTGGTGGCAAAAACATTATAATTTAATTTCCCATAATGTTTTAAAAATATGGTTTGTTTTGCAAATAAACATTTTATATGTTGTCTTTAATTAAAAGAAAAAATGTTCTAGGAAACACAAAACACACAATACAGATGTGAGTCCTGTGAATTTATGGAGTGTAGCAATATTGGCATGAAACCACTTATCTTGTTTATGAGACACGCCTGCTATTACTTGTACAGATTGGGGAACATTTTATTGTAGAGCTTTATATGGTTTACAATGCAACAAATGTAATGAAACTATCATTATAAACAGAAGCTTTTTCAAAAGTAGAAGCCTTCCCTTCCTGCTTCTCCATTGTTGGCTAGGTCCGCAGAACCACTCATTGCAGGCTGGATGGCTACAAGAAGGATTATTCCCATTTCTTTCTTTGTAATTATATGTTAATCCTGTTTTTCTTCCAACCTCTGCTCCCTATGTTATCCACAAATAATAACAGAACATAGGCACATAGGAAGCTGCATTACATTGAAGACATTACTACATGTGGCTTTTTAACCACAATTCCACCAGGAAAGAAATGGCTTTGGTGATACTCATCACACAACAATACCTGTGACCCATAACTGACTTGTCCCTGATCCACACCTTTTCATTCATGGGGTGCAAAATGTTGCTCCCAGGGTCACAAGACACGTGGTGTCATGGTTCCCTCCTGTCCCCACTCCCCCTTGCTATTCTGAAGCACCCTGATTACTGTTCTTTATCCACCCCAACCCCCCGTTTATTTCCTTTTTTAAAATTAAATCACAACAGCAGGGTTCTGGGAAAAGGAAGAGAGTAGGAAGAGAGCATTATGAGGGCAGCAGCCCTAGACACACCACTGAGAGCAGTATGATGATGGCAGCCTGGAAAGCAGTGTGTTACCATCTTATTATTATGTGACTGCTGCGAGAATGGGGCTTTTGTAGAAGAGAAAGATGAGACAAATGGATCTCCAGGGTTTCAGGCAGGAGTCTTTCCTACCCCTGCCTAGAGATCTCTGATAAATCCTGGAGGTCTCCCACCTGACTCTGCTTAGCTTCAGAAGTCAGATGATCTTGGGTGTGTCCAAAGTGTGGTGGAAATAGCTTTAAAGGCAGTTAATGTGATTTTGATGGACATTTCTACAGATTTTCCCAGTATACTTTCCAAGTGCTACTTTGTCTCAGTTCTTCTTTCAAGTCTATATTTACATTTTGTAGGAGAAATGAGGGGAGTCTGGTGTTTTACAACAAAAGAACAGCATATAAAACATTTCATACTTGAGTATAGATACCTGAGAACAACAGAATGTTCATGCTGGTATTTAATGACCTCCAGCGCTCCATATAAATTCTAAGGGAGTGAGTTTTGAACTTTTAAAAACTCTTGAGAAGAGTGTGTTGTTGCTGAGGGGGGTGGAGCTTCTGTGAGTCACACTTGTGAGTCACTAGGGAATGGAGGTAGCAGTCCAGCTTTACACAACTCCTCTCAGAGCCGCGCAGTGATTGGTGAAAAATTCAGGTCATCAGGAGCCTTTGCCACTGGTGTTTAGTGAGCGATTTTCTTTGAGGAGGAAGGCCATAGTCCTGTTTCAGGGACTAATTAAGATTTCTCAGTATGGACACTGAGGGAACTGTTGCTGTTACCTGCAACACGTGTGGGATGTTTGTCTTCTTGCCTACAGAGGTGGGGAAATTCACATGCCCCAAGTGCAAGTTGGTAGCCCTTTTGGAAGAGAAAGTACAGCAGCTGGAGGCACGGGTAGCTACACTTCAGCAAATTAGGGTGCAGGCGGTTTTCCTGGACAGAACAGAACGAACTGTCTTGGACAGGGACCACACAGAGGAAGTTGCTGGGGAAGATAAGGTTACTTCACATGCACAGGAGGTAGACAAGTGGAGGAATGTCACGTACAGAAGTAGGAAGGCCAGGGATCATTCTGGGAGCTTACAGCTACAGAATTGATTTGAAGCTCTTTCTCTTATCAAGGAAGACGAGGAAGAGCAGCATGGACAGACTTCAGGAACAGAGCAGGGAACCCTGGGAGTTCCACCACAGGGTACAGTCGCTGCTAAACCACGGAGGAGGTGTGTGGTCGTGGTGGGGGACTCCTTGCTGAGGGATACAGAAGCAGTGATTTGTGGGCCTGACAAGATGTCTTGGGAGGTGTGTAGTCTTCCTAGGGCAAAGATCCGAGATGTGACAGAGAGGCTGACAAGACTGGTCAAGCCTACTGACCCAAACTCCTTACTTTTGGTCCATGTGGGAACAAATGACATGGCAAGACACAGTCTTCAGAACATCACAAGGGATTATGAGGCTCTGGGTAAGAAACGGAAAGAAATGGATGCACAGATTGTCATCTCATCTCTTCTGCCAGTTGAAGGGCATGGTCCAGGCTGAGAGAGGAAAATAGCAGATGTCAACAACTGTCTCTGCAGATGGTGTCTCCGAGAATGATTTGGATTCTTAGATCATGGGCTGCGGTTCCATGAGGGCGGACTCCTGGCAAGGGATGAGCTGCATCTCACGCCAGTTGGAAGAAATGTTTTTGCCAGCAGTCTCAAGAATTTGATCAGGAGGGCTTTAAACTGAACTATGTCGGGAAGGGAGACAGCATCCTGGAAGACAAAAGGAATGGAGAAAGTAGTCAAACTGTCATAGAGGAAACAAGGCAAACAGTACAGGGACCCAACAGTGGGAGGCAAAAAAACGTGCACAGGCAGCAAGTAAGGGGGACATATGGTCTTAGATGTCTATACTAATGCACAGAGCATGGGAAATAAGCAAGATGAACTTGAACTCCTACCACAACAAAGCAAATATTATATAATAGGCATCACTGAAACCTGGTGGGATGAGTCTTATGATTGGAATGTAGAAATACAGGGATATAACCTTTTCAAGAGAAACAGGCCAAATAGGAAAGGAGGAGGAATAGCATTATATGTCAGGGATATTTACACCAGTGAAGAAATCCAGGACATCAATCCTGGAAGCCAGGTGGAGAGCATCTGGATAAAAATTAAAGGGGAGGGAAACAACAGAGGTGTTATTGTGGGAGACTAATACAGACCCCCAACTCAGGCAGAGGAATTGGATGATGCCTTTCTAGAACAGATGACCACACACTCAGTAAGGAGAAATATAGTAGTGACTTCAACTATCCTGATATTTGCTAGCTGGAATTCAAACTCCACAAAATCCTCAAGGTCTAACAAATTCCTCACTTACCTTGAAGACAATTTCATTGTCCAAAAGGTGAAAGAGGCAACAAGGGAGGGCCTTTGCAGACTGCCAGAAATAGTGCAAATTGAGTCGTCTATAAAATGAGGCACTGACCTGGCTCAGTGCTAGGGAATCATGAGAATTGTATTTTTTTCTGAGACATTGAGCCTTCTCTGTCAGAGAGCTCTGGTGCCACAGTAAATCACAGTTCCCATGATTCCCTAGCACTGAGCCAGGGCAGTGCCTAAATTTAAAGTGGACTCAATTTGCACTATTTCTGGCAGTCTGCAAAGGCCTGGAGTCAGCTATTTTGGATCTGATCCTAACAGGGATGACCTAGTTAATGGGGTGCAAGTGGTTGGATCCTTAGGTGGGAGTGATCATGTTCTCCTGGAATTTATTATACAGTGGAAAGGAGAAGCCAGGCATAGCCAGACACGCATTCTAGACTTTAGGAAAGCTGATTTTAGCAAAGT
The DNA here is from genome assembly GCA_026167975.1 of Phrynosoma blainvillii. NCBI lineage: Eukaryota > Metazoa > Chordata > Lepidosauria > Squamata > Phrynosomatidae > Phrynosoma > Phrynosoma blainvillii. Next base: position 276,631,458 of record JANUYF010000001.1, read on the forward strand.
TAGATAAATAATGGGGGTGATCCCATGGTCAGGAATACTAAAAGAGAAGGGAGATCAAGATGGATGGGAGTTTCTCAAAAGGGAGATACTGAAGGCACATTTTCAAACAGTTCCAATGAGGAAGAAAAATGGGAGGTGCCTCAAGAAACCAGGATGGATGACTAGGAACTTTCAACTGAACTAAGTTTTAAATGGAGCATGTATAAGAAATGGAAAAATGGGGAAATCACCAAAGAAGAATTCAAACAAATAGCTAGCATGTGTAGGGCTAAAGTCAGAAAAGCTGAAGCGCAGAATGAACTCAAGCTTGCTAGAGAGATTAAGAACAATAAAAAGGGCTTTTTGGGGTATGTCCGCAGCAAAAGGAAGAAAAAGGAAATGGTAGAGCCACTGTGTGGAAAAGATGGCAAAAAGTTAACAGGGGACAGAGAAAAGGCAGAATTACTGAACACCTTCTTTGCTTCAGTCTATACAAAAGGCAAAGGGTGCTCAACTTGAGGATAATGGAGCAGAGGACAGAATAGGAGAATTTCAGCACAGAATAAGTAAAGAGACAGTATAGGAATGCCTGGTTAATCTACATGAATATAAGTCTCCAGGACCAGATGAATTACATCCAAGGGTACTAAAAGAACTGGCAAATGTAATATCGGAACCATTGGCAATAATCTTTGAGAACTCATGGAGAACAGGAGAAGTCCCAGCAGATTGGAGGAGGGCAAACATTGCCCCCATCTTCAAAAAGGGAAAAAAAGAGGCTCCCAACCATTATCATCCAATTAGTCTGACATCAATACCAGGAAAGATTCTGGAGCAGATAATTAAACAGAGAGTCCGTGAATACCTGGAAGGTAATTCCATAATCACAAAAAGTCAACATGGGTTTCAGAGAAACAAGTCATGCCAGACAAATCTGATCTCTCTCTCTCTCTCTCTCTCTCTCTCTCTTTTTTTTTTTGATAAAATTACCAGCCTGGTAAATGAAGGGAATGCTGTGGATATAGTATATATTGATTTCAGTAAGGCCTTTGATAAGGTTCCCCATGACATTCTTGCAAACAAGCTGGTAAAATGTGGGCTAGACAAAGTAACTGTTACATGGATTTGTAATTGGTTGACTGGCTGAACACAAAGGGTGCTCAACAATGGCTCCTTTTCAACCTGGAAAGAAGTGACCAGTGGGGTGGCACCCCACCACAGCGCTCTGTCCTGGGCCCAGTGCTATTCAATATATTTATTAATGGCTTGGATGACAGTACTGGGAGCATAGTTAACAAATTTGCAGATGACACCAAATTAGGAGGAGTAACTAATACCCCAGAAGACAGGATCAAAATTCAAAATGACTTGAACACACTAGAAAGCTGGGCCAAAGCTAACAAAATGAAATTCAGCACGGAGAAATGTAAGGTACTGCACTTAGGGCGGAAAAACGAAAAGCACAGATATATGATGGGAGACACCTGGCTGAATATGAAAAGGATCTAGGAGTCCAAGTAGACCACAAGTTGAACATGAGTCAACAGTGTGATGCAGCAGCTAAAAAGGCCAATGCAATTTTAGACTGCATCAATAGAAGTATGGTGTCTAGATCAAGAGAAGTAATAGTGCCACTTTATTCTGTGTCTAGCCTCACCTGGAATACTGTGTCCAGTTCTGGCACCAAAATTCAAAAAGGATGTGTAGAAACTGGAGCGTGTCCAAAGGAGGGCAACTATAATGGTGAAGGGTCTGGAAACCAAGCCCTATGAGGAATGGCTTAGGGAGCTGGGGATGTTTAGCCTGGAGAAGAGAAGGTTAAGAGGTGATATGATAGCCTTGTTTAAATATTAAAAGGGATGTCATATTGAGGAGGGAACAAGCTTGTTTTCTGCTGCTTCAGAAACTAGGACCTGGAACAATGGGTGCAAGCTCCAGGAAAAGAGATTCCATCTCAACATTAGGAGGAACTTCCTGACAGTAAGGGCTATTCGACAGTGGAACACACTCCCTCGGAGTGTGGTGGAGTCTCCTTCCTTGGAGGTCTTTAAGCAGAGGCTGGATGGCCATCTGCATGGCAGGGGGTTGGACTGGATGGCCCTTGTGGTCTCTTCCAATTCTATAATTCTATGATTCTATGATTCTAAATGTTAAGCAAAATAGATGGGGGACAAAATAGTGCCTTGTGGCACACTCAGAACATAAATTCTCATCTCTCTCATTCCCTTTTCTTGCAAAATGTTTCTCACCATCTGCAAGACAGGTGAGAGGGTTTCTGTTGATCCCGAGAGAGTTTCTGCAAGCATAATGTTTTTGTGCAAAGTGCAACAACTTCACAGATTGTGTAGGCAAAAGATAATAGTTGACACCATATTGCACTGACTTTTAGAAATGATGTGTTGCTGATCAGTCAGGCAATCATTCTGTCCTTGGGGTGTGTGTGTGTGCATGTGCATGTGTGTGCATGTGCATGTGTGTGCATGTGCACATTTTGCTTCACAAAGTGGAAAAAAAACCTTACTACTATCATGCAGAGACATTTCTGTGCAAACTATGGCAGCCACAAGAAAAACCAAAGAGCTTCTTATCTTGTTTTAAAACAACATTAAAGACATCTCTTCTGATAGGCCTACCCTGTCAATTTTAAATCATGACTTTTTAACTGGTATATTTTAAAGAACATATTATATAAATGTGTTTTAATTGTTTCATAGTATTGTATTTTATATCTAAGATTGAATCCCTCTAAATTTAGGAGTTTTTGATTTTTGAGTGTGATCCATTCTGCCATATAAAGTAAGACATTCGCCTGATAGTATAATTGTAGATCTGGCATATTATATCCTTTGTTTAGCTTTGTATCTATTAAAGTTTTCCATCTTACCCTCGTTTTTTTGCCTTCCCAAAGGAATTTTTTAACTCTTTATTCCAATCATCAAAGGGTTTGTTGTTCGTGATAATTGGAAGATTTGCGAATAAGAAATTAAATTTAGGTAGGATGGACATTTTTATAGCAGAAATTCTTCCCAAGAAAGGTAATCCTAAATTTGTCCAGCTGCGTAATTCTTGTTGTATTGTTCTCCATGTTGTTTTATAATTATTATCAAACAGATCTACATTTTTATTTGTTATCCATATTCCTAAATATCTTGCTCTTTTAACTATTTTACATTTTGTCTTTTCTTGAAGAAATTCTTTTTCTGGTATTGTCATATTTTTTGTTATAAACCCTGATTTATCTTTATTTAATTTGAAGCTGGCTATACTCCCAAAGTCCTTAAGTGTTTTCATCAGTTTATCTACACAACCGAGTGAGTCTTCTAAAATTATAGCTAAATAATCTGCATAAGCCCTTAATGAATATTTATTTTGGTTCCAGTTATCTCTGGATCATTTCTTATCTTGTTATTTAATATTTCTAAAACGATAATGAAAAGTAATGGGGATAAGGGACACCCCTGTCTTGTTCCCTTTTGTATGCTAATGGGCTTAGATTTTTCTCCATTTATTATTAAGTGGGCATATTGATCTTTATAAATGCTATGCACCCATCTTAAAAAGTTGTTTCCAACTTTTACTTTTTCTAACACTCCCAAGATACAGTCCCATATCATGTTGTCAAAGGCCTTCTCTGCATCAACCAGAAACAATGCCAGTTTCTTTCCATTATTCTTTTCATAATATTCAAACAGATCCAGTATCACTCTCAAATTTTCTTTAAGTTGTCTAGAAGGAAGAAATCCAACTTGTTCTTCGTGTATTATTTCTTTTAATACCTCTTTTAATCTATTTGCTAATACAGCTGTAAATATTTTGTAATTCTGATTAAGCAAGGATATAGGACGGTAATTGTCCATTTTTGTAGTTTCTTTTCCTTCTTTATGGATTAAGGTGATATTTGCTGATTTCCATGATTCTGGAATTCCTTCTTTAATGATTGAATTAAATGTTTTTTTTAGAGGTATTTTAATTACTTGTTCCATCTTTTTATAAAACAAAGCTTACGCAGCCGCTGTTAATGGAGGTAGGGTGTGGTGGGCGAGCGGGCCTCTCTCTCTCCCGGCTCTCTCGCGCTCTCCTTGGCTGCCAGGAGTGCCGCTGCCACTGCTCCTGCTGCTTACGCAGCCACTGTTAATGGAGATCAGTATTGTATTTTAACTGTTGGTTTCATGTGTTTTCTTTTTTAAATTGTGTTTTGTATTTTAACATGTTGCAACCTGCCTCGAGCCTTGAAGAGAGGCAGGAAAGAAATAAAATTTATTCTTCTTCTTGTTGTTCTCTTTCTGGAGCAGAATACTTGCAAAGGCTAGCAATTTCATAGCAGGCTATCTCAACATGTTGAGATAGCCTTTCTTGTCAAGAATGAGAAATTCTACTAATATTCTTCACATTCCTATGGCACAACACAGCCAAAATGCCACAGGGGAAGCACTGATGGGCATTTCCTCAGTACTACCATCTGAACCTGATCTTGCACATAGGACCAGAGCCAGTGGTCTGGCTCTCAAACCTCCACCCTGTGCAGATGGTTCAGGAAGATAGCATTCAGGGAAGGGAACTTGGCTTTCTTTTCAAAATCTCCTACAGCCTTCTGCACCTTCTCTTCAAAAACAGGTGTAAGGGAATTTAGTAGTTCCCAAACATATCCCGGGGATTGGAGGACACAGGAGGACGACCAACAGTTGACTCCAACCAAAGTAGGTTTATTAACCAGCTGGGATGACAGGTAGCCTCACGGCAAGAAACTGTCACACCCTTAGATGTTTACAGCATACATTTATACTAATTTTTAGCCAATCACAATGCAGAATTATTATGTTTGCCTAACATACTAACACAGCAATTCTAGCAGTTAAGCCCTTTTTCCTGTTATCTGTTTTCTGTTCCCTACTTGCACAGGCATATTTCCTTATCAGCCGTTGCAGAGGCATCCTGCTAATGTTTCACTTCCTTATCTATACTAGGGTCTCCATGCCCTGGCCTTGTACATAACTTACACATATCCTGTTATTCAGCCACATACACTTTCCACCCAGGTTCCTTTTCTGTAATTTTCCACTGCCCTGAGCTAAGTGCTAAGTGGGGTGCTGTTCTACTCCAGGGATCTCTCTGGATCAGTTAGACTGACCCTCTCATTTCCCCCTTTTTCTTGTAAGTTATGATACGAGGCATAGATGTTGTTCACTTTTGGTAAGGCTGGGCATGCTCTATAGGCCAACATTATCTTTCTTTCTATATGAAGCATAGCTTTAACTCTATTTTGCAAAAACTTAAACAAGCAGGGTAGACAAGTACATATAATAATCCCTATAAGCAAGATTAATATTATCATCAGGAATATTTCTTTTATCCCTCCTAGGTTGGGCAACCATGAGGTTAGCCAATCTAGAGATGGTCCATTACTTCTTTTGATATGATCCAAAACCCCTCTTATTTCATCAATGTCTTCTTCTAAACTACTAGCATTTATTCCAGTCATGCACTTGTCTCCAATTATAGCACAGGCTCCCCCTTTTGCAGCTAATATATAATCAAGTGCTACACGATTTTGTTGAGTGAAGAGGCGCATGCTTTCCATTTCTACATTTAACTTGTGTAAGGCATGTATGGTAGCATTTGATAAATAAGCCAAAGCGCATGCCACTCCTGCTTGAAAATGTCCATCTTGCACATGATTATATATGCCAAAAGAAATTATCCCCCAGCCTACCGATTCTCCCATTGTGGGGACCACAATTGACTTATCCTCACAGAACTCTTTAGATACCTGTGGGATTATGTTACGTGCATATCTTCTTTGGTTGGGCTTAGCATATGTTTCAGTACAAGGAACAGATCCCAACCTTATCTGCCCCAAACCTACCTCCTTACATCCCTTATGCACGTTGGAGAACTTGCCATCCTTTTTCAAAAAGAAGAACCCTTTATGTGCCTTACACCCTATCTTACAGGGGCATATATGAGCTTGGCTCCTATATTGTACCCATTCTTGAGGTTGGGTGAGGCCATAAGGGTCTTCCCACGGGTATCCACTCATGTTTATATTTGCATAGCTCCAAGTCTGAGAACTCTTAGTATATTCTAACTCTGGAAATTCATCACAAAGATTTATAACTTCACTCTCATGCTTACACCATATTTCTTTATATCCCCATTCAGGATGATTCTTCCTGTGGACTAGTCTGGTTCCCCACTGTTGACAAAAAGTGGTGTTTGGACAATAGGAGGGCCTCCCTTTGGTTTTCACTATAAATCCCCAACCTGTGTATCGGGGACACCCTTCATACCCAGGCTCATTCCCTATACACGATCCTGGGTATCCAAACCCATACCATCCCGACACTGGCCTCTCCTTGTCCCACTCTGTCTGATTTAGAATTGTATAATTCATCAGTGACGTGGGGACCGCTTGCCACAGACTTCGCACATTTAACTTTGCTCCCCAAGGAAAACACGCCACCTGTTTCCCATCTATGGGCTTTCCGTGGGTCAAATCATATAACTTTAGAAATGAATTCCCTTCACAGTTTGGGGGATATAAGAACAACATTACTATAACTCCCAGCAGGAGCATTATTACCAAATGATGGGGCCTAAGACATGGTAAATTGGCACTTGGGGGGCACATGGGGGCTGGATCATGTGATTCAATTTGTACTTTTGTGTCTGATTTTAACAACTGTCCCTTCTTTTCTTTGACCATGGCTCTCCGGTAGCCAGGCTCCTTAACTTCGAGGCGGTGCTTGGTTCACCTGACCTCAGACAGGGGGCTCACGTTGCGACGCTGCCCTGTCTTCCCTGGACCGCTTGATCCGAAGACACAATGGATTGTTTGGATCACTCTCAGCTCGCCATCCTTTGGTCTGGTCCTTTTTCAACCTGGTATAATGAATCCAGGGTTTCACCCCTCTCAACTTGGCTGCAGTAGGCGTGGTCAACAGCACGTCATAGGGCCCTTTCCATTTTGGCCCCAAGGGATTACTCTTCCAATCCTTCAGCCACACTCGATCACCTGGAGAGAAAGGGTGAAGAGCAGTAACGGGGAAAGGGTATCTGATAGTCTGCACATATTGTTGTAGTTTTGTCACAGTCTTGCCCAATAGTTGTATTTTTTTTATTAACTCCACTTTCCCTATCTGTTCTACATCTCCCTCAATTCTATGTATATTCAGTGGTGGTCTTCCAAAAACAACTTCATAAGGAGAAAGTCCCAAAAATCTTGTTGGTGTACAGCGAACTTTAAAAAGTGCCATAGGTAACACAGTCACCCAATCAAGTCCAGTCTCTTGGCACATTTTAGAAATTGTCCCTTTAAGAGTTCTATTCATTCGTTCCACTCTAGCGGAACTTTGGGGATGGTAAGCACAATGTAATTTCCAGGTTATTCCTAAGGCTTGTGCTAGCTTTTGAACAACCTGGTGCACGAAGCTAGGTCCGTTGTCGCTTCCTAAGTATAAGGGGATACCGCTGCGAGGTATAATGTCTCTTAACAAAGCTTTTACAACCTGTTCAGCTTTTTCATTAGTTGTAGGAAAAGCATCAACCCATCCCGAAAAGGTACATACAAATACAAGCAAATATTGAAACTTCTTACATTTTGGCATTTCGGTAAAGTCCACAACAATTGTTTCCCATGGGGAAAACCCAACCCTCTGAACCCCCGGAGGGTGCAAGGGACCCACCCTAGGGTTAGATTTTGCACATATTTCACACCTCCTGGCTACCTGTCTGATCATAGCTGTTAACCCTTCAAAATATACTTGTCTTTCTAACAATTGTTGCATGGCTGTTCCCCCTTGATGGTACTGCTTGTGCAACTCTTGTACCAAATGCCATGCCAACACCCTCGGGATATACACCTTCCCATTTGGAAACATCAACAATCCCTTCACCCATTCAGCTCCTTCTTCTTGTGCCCACTGTACCTCTTCTCTAGTGTATTGTATTTGTTTAGGGATGTAATCAGTCAACTGTAAAGCCATTTGTAACACCTCATTGTCACATCCTTCCTCTGCGGCTTGCCTAGCCATCTGATCTGCTAGCCTATTTCCTCTTGCTACATTGTCTTCTTCCATTTGGTGTCCTTTGCAATGCATCACAGCTACCTTCTCTGGTTTCCATACACTGTCAAGTAAGTTTTTGATCTCCTCTACATTCCTGAGTAACTTTCCTCCTGCATTTAACAATTCTCTTTCCTTATACATTGCTCCATGGGCTTGAATAGTTAAAAAGGCATATTTAGAATCTGTGTAGATGTTCACTTTCTTTCCTTCTGCTAATCTCAAAGCCCTATCTAGTGCAATGAGTTCGGCTCTTTGGGCGGACGTATTTGATCCTAAGGATTGCTTCTCTAACACCTCTCCTTGTTCTGTGACTACTGCATAGCCTGATTTTCTCTGTCCATCTTTAACAAAACTACTCCCATCTGTATATAAAACCAATTCAGCATCTGATAAGGGTGTATCCTTAAGATCTGGTCTACTGGAATAAATTTCATCCATTGTTTGTATGCAGTCATGCTGCAAAAGGTCTTCCTCTGACACAGGGAGTAAAGTTGCGGGATTCAAAGTAGTACATGTCTGGATTTTAATATTGGGATTGTCTACCAAAATACTTTCATATTTTAACAGCCTTTCATTTGACATCCAGTGTCCCCCTCGATGTTCCATTAAAGTGGTTACTACATGAGGGGTCTTAAGGATCATAGGAGATCCCATTGTCAGTTTACTGGCCTCCTCTACCAGTAGTGCCGTGGCGGCCACAGCTCGCAGGCAAGGCGGCCATCCCTTCACTACTGGTCCCATTTGCTTTGACAAGTATGCTATTGGTCTGGGCCATGATCCAAATTGCTGAGTGAGTACTCCTACAGCTATTCCACATCTTTCTCCAACATACAGAACAAAGTCTTTGGTCATATCAGGGAGTCCTAAGGCTGGCGCAGCCATGAGGGCTTCCTTTATCTGTTGAAATGCTGTCTGCTGTTCTTCTGTCCATATAAAGGGGTCCCTTTTGTTCCCTTTAGTAGCCTCATAGAGGGGTTTGGCCATGATGGCAAAATTTGGAATCCAAATTCGACAAAATCCTGCAGACCCCAGGAATTCCCTCACTTGCTTTCTGCTGGTTGGGGTTTGCAAGGCACATACTGCTTCTTTTCTTTCCTGGCCCAAGCGTCTCTGTCCCATCCTTAACTTAAATCCCAAATACTTCACTTCCTGCAACACCAACTGTGCTTTCTTTCGGGACACTTTGTATCCCTTTTTGTCCAAAAATTGTAGTAATTTCTCTGTAGCCACAAGGCACTCTTCTCTAGTTTTGGTCGCTATTAAGATGTCATCCACATACTGCAACAGATTCCAAGGATTCCCTCCCTGGGTAATGGGGACCAGATCTTGGGCCAGAGCTTGCCCGAAGATGGTGGGAGAGTTGCAAAATCCCTGAGGTAGGCGACACATGGTCATTTGTTTTCTTTGGCCAGTTTCTGGATTTTCCCATTGAAAAGCAAAAATGGGTTGGCTCTTTTCATGAACCCTTATGCAAAAGAAGGCATCCTTTAAGTCCAGGACTGAATACCAATGCAAAAGAGGGGACAACATACTTAACAATGTGTATGGATTGGGAACAGTTGGGTGTAGGGGCACTACTCGCTTGTTTACTGCTCTTAAGTCTTGGACTGGGCGGTAAGACCCATCCGACTTTTCCACTGGTAGCAAGGGCGTATTCCATGGAGACTGGCATTCCGTAATTATTCCCCACTCATATAATTTGGACAAATGTTTATGTACTCCTTCTATGGCTTTTCGAGGTATTGGGTATTGCGGAATAGCTACCGGGTCTGCAAATGGTTTTAGATCTATTATCACAGGAACTATATCCCTTGCCATTCCTGGGGGATTATCTTCTGCCCATACTGTTGGAATATTGAAAGTCTGCCAATCTGTCCTTTCCTTTAGGACGGTAAAGAGTCTCCATTCTTCTTCTATGGGGCATGTCAGCATGATCTTATGAACTTGCCTAGGTCCTCTAAAAGTTGCTTCGATGGACCCATCATCCTCAAACATTAGATTTGCTCTTAATTTGCAAAGAAGATCTCTTCCCATTAAAGGGATAGGGCATTCGGGTACATATAAGAACTTGTGGGTTACAGTATGAGGACCCAAATTACACAGCCTTTCTGAAACAAATTTGTATGTCTCCGGTTTTCCTCTAAGCCCCACCACACGTGATTCATCTTTGGTTAAAGGTCCGATTGGAATATTAGTTACAGAAGTTGTGGCTCCGGAATCCAATAAAGCTGTGGTGTTATGGTGGCCTAATTTTATATTGACCACCGGCTCCTGGCCACCAGGGATAATTACAGTTGTTGGTTCTGCTAACAATGGAGCCGGTCTGTCCTATTCTTGATAACTCGGCGGCCATTCTTCCTGTCCTGCCAATCCAATAAAGTCCTCCGACTCAGACTCGCCTACCATTGCTACTGTGGCAGCTGCTGCACGCGCCTCCCATGAAGCATTTCCTTGCCAATTTCCTCCTCCTCTCCTCCCATTACCTCTGCCTCTTCCTTCTCCGTTTCTCTCTCCTCTTCCTCTTCCCGACACTCCATCTGTTTTCCTGGGGCATTCATTCTTCCAGTGGCCCTCTTGTTTACATATCGCACACTGGTTTCTTCCTAATGCCCCTCTTCCTCTTCCTCTCGCCATCCCTCTGCCTTCGCTTCTCCCTCGACTGGTTTCTCCAACTCCCATAGCCGCTGCAATGAGACTTGCTTTTTTCTTAAATTTCTCTTCCTCTCCTTCTCTCCCCACATACACTTGTGATGCCACTTCTAAAAGTCGGGGTAAATTCATGTGGGCTAATCCGGCCTGCTTTTGCAACTTGCGCCGAATATCGGGGGCACACTGACTTATGAAACTTTGCTTTAAGGCTTGTGTGCCCTGTGATGCGTCACTTTCATCCTCCATATCATATGGGCTATACTGTCTGTAGGCAGCCTTGAGTCTCTCTAAGAATGCACCTGGCGATTCATCCCGCCCTTGTTGGATATCATAAATCTTCTTTAAATTTACAGGTCTAGGCGGCCCTTTCCTGATGGCCTTATAGATATACTGCTGGTATTCCTTCAGAGTTTTTCTAGCCTCATCAATATTAGGGTTCCAGTTGGGATCGTAAGTGGGAACCCGGCATTCTTGCTGCTTCACTAACTCTTCTCCTGATAGCCCAGTGTCTTTTTCTACTTCTCCTCTTGCCATTCTGAGTATTTGGCCCTTCTGTTCTGCTGTAAACAGAGCATTCAGCAGCTGTTGGATGTCCTGCCAGGTGGGATTATGGGTGTTAAATACCCCCTCTACCAATTGGGCCATCTGGGTAGGATCCTCACTCCATCCTTTGGTAGAAACCTTCCAATTCAGGAGGTCACTACTTGTGAAGGGCACATGCTGAAATACAGTCATAGTGCAGAGCCCTCCTCTCACTTCATCAGGCACCAATTGGGGAACCTCCCGTAATGGACATACTTTATCCTCCTTTATCGGTTTTCTTAACTTCTGTCTATATTCCTCTATTCTCCTTTTTCTCTCCTCTTCTTCCATCATTTCTAGGAGAGTCCTCTCCTCTTTGGTCATCTCCTCCTCCTCTCCGTCTAAGGGGGGCACTTTCTCCGGACCATCCACTTCCTCCCCAGTGGACTTGGGCAAAATCGATGGGTATATAGGTCGATAAGGTGGTGGTCTGACTTCATCTTCCTCGGGGGTTCCCGAGGGCGGCAAAGGAATTGGGGCCGTTGGGGCAGGCCTGACAGGCATGCATTTACATTCCTGTAGCCATTTGGGTGGTGGGGACATGCTTATCACCGTCTGCCATGCAGAAATGTAATAAAACTGATCTGGATGATGGTTTGCACAAAAATCCACTACCTTATTCACTATCCTTTTGTTTAAAGTCCCTATAGCTGGCCACTGTGGATCTATTGGAAAAGTTGGCCATTCTAGTTCACAATAAGTTCTCAACTTTCCCGGCTTGCGGGATCCTGAAGAAATGTACTTCTTAAATTCTGACCAATTATTTAACATACAGTCCAAGGGGGTCACCCTCTTGGATCCACTGTTTCCTCCCATTCCTCCTTTTGGCTGGAATCTTGGGCACCTCACCAGCCTCCCGCCTAGGTTCCTAACTCCTTTTGGCTAGATCTTGGGCACCTCACTAGCCTTTCACCTAGGTCCCTTCTTACAACTATTTTGATCTAAACCCCTCCCCACTAAAATCACACATCATTCACTCAGGATAGACAGGGATTCGTGATCACCTTAGGAGCGAGTGATGATCACTTGACACATTGGGTTTGCCGACTCGTATCCCCCAGCTGCACAAATGGTCAAATACGAAAACTGCGGCAAAGCCTACACACTCCGACTCGCTTGCTAAAACAATGGTCAGCAAAAACGAGATGCGGCACATACAAACCTCACACACCTCCCTCTATAACACACACACACCCTTATACTTGCCTCGCACATGCACCCAGGACGTCCTTCAACCCCGTTGGTTGGATCAAACGCCGTTGGCACCAGGAACGACCGTCGCCGGATACAGCAAAGGAAAGCCGATGGCTCTTTTTGGCGGGGCCCCTCTCACCGAACTCGCCGTTGTTGCCTCCGACCATGGTGATCCTCTGGCGTGGTCAATGGCACATCAGGTCCTCCACTTGTCCACCAACAATTCCCGGCCAATGCACCAAGAAATGTAAGGGAATTTAGTAGTTCCCAAACATATCCCGGGGATTGGAGGACACAGAAGGAGGACGACCAACAGTTGACTCCAACCAAAGTAGGTTTATTAACCAGCTGGGATGACAGGTAGCCTCACGGCAAGAAACTGTCACACCCTTAGATGTTTACAGCATACATTTATACTAATTTTTAGCCAATCACAATGCAGAATTATTATGTTTGCCTAACATACTAACACAGCAATTCTAGCAGTTAAGCCCTTTTTCCTGTTATCTGTTTTCTGTTCCCTACTTGCACAGGCATATTTCCTTATCAGCCGTTGCAGAGGCATCCTGCTAATGTTTCACTTCCTTATCTATACTAGGGTCTCCATGCCCTGGCCTTGTACATAACTTACACATATCCTGTTATTCAGCCACATACACTTTCCACCCAGATTCCTTTTCTGTAATTTTCCACTGCCCTGAGCTAAGTGCTAAGTGGGGTGCTGTTCTACTCCAGGGATCTCTCTGGATCAGTTAGACTGACCCTCTCACAGGTTCTAGGACCTGAACAGAGAGTCTGGTTGACTGAAGTGGGAAGGAGTAATCACTGACAGTCAGGTTGAAGTACCCTACATCAGTGGATTTCTGCAGTGAGAAGGTGACTTTGTCCAATTTGATTGATTCTCTCCTCTACAGTAGGTCCCACATGCCATATCCACACTATTCAGTAGTATTCCCCCACCTCTGAGTGAGCTGTGGGGTGGTGGGACTGCAAGGGCCATGCTGTCTAGGGAATTATGGTTACTGAGAGCAATTTTCTGCTCTGGAAACTTCTGGGGTGCCTCAGATGGGCTCACCCCTCTGAGAATGACAATAACAACAACACAACTTTGGTTATTTGATGTTAAACAAGGCAGTGTGCTCCTCTCTGGCGATCTCTGGCAATTCTCCTACAAAAGGTGAATTGCTTACTCCTGGCGCCTCTCTGGAGAATAATTAACCCTGCTTTCTTTGACCAGGGTCCAGACCTGTGAAACTAGATTGGGGGCCATATCTGATGCCAAGGACACAGTTTGCTCACTTCTGCCCTACATTTGAATAGCACAATGGATTAAATTGCTATGGTTCTGAGACATTTTTTGGCTATTGGTACACCACAGAGCCACAGAACTGGAAGGAACTAAATATATTTACTCCAGGGGTTCATTCACAGTACACAAGTGTGGTGCTATGATTCCACTTTAACTGTCCTGGTTGCATCCTGTAGAATCCTGAGGTCTATAATTTCCTCAGAGTCCCTAGAGGAGCTCTCTGGATGAGGAATCTAAACACCCCTCCCTAGACAGCAAAGGCCAGGATTGCATAGTATAGAACTGTCGGCATACATACCTGATATATCCTGTGCTATGTTTGGGGCTTTCATATTTATATATTTCCATATCTAGAGCCAGGCATGCTATGAGAACTCATAATGACCTTTGGAATAAATGGAGTTTTCCCATGGGAAAGAAGTGTAGACCTGAAGACACATGAAGGATCCAGGTAATGTTGAAATAAAAGCTGAACGGGTTTGCTGATCAATCTATCCCCCCCCCCCGGGGTTTCACATATCCTCCCATACTGAAGACAAAGGTGAAAGTGAGTAAGCCAATATCTCCTGCCTACCCCCTGCCATGTCCCCAGTCAACCTCCCTGTCCATCTGTCCTGGGGTTGTCCTAAATTTTATCACAGTTTTTGTAAGGATAAAATTAAAGCCATCAGTCATTTCAGAATCCCATTGTTTCCATCAGGCCTTTCTTACAGTGCAAGAGCATCCCTTGGAGCTAGTATCTCAGACATAAATACCAGTCCCAATCTTAACCTTGGAGAACATGGTGTATACAGAGAGAGTCTTCCACTCACTGTATCTCCCTCAGACATTGTCTGAGCCACATCCTGCTTTTGTGGTTTCCTGTACAGGACAAGTAAATATCATCCCACTATAAACCCCTCAATCTCTGCTATCCAATTTCCATAGCTCTATTTCAGTTAGCTCTGAATGGTGTGTGTGTTTGATCTCTTCCAGGAGGCCTTTCCTTTAGAGTCAGATAACTCTCTCCCCTTGACGCTGCTGCTGACTATGTAGTATTGTTAAGATGTTTGGTTTTAAATGTTGTCTTATCTATATTTTAAATTGTTCTAGTTTAATAATCTTTTAAGGGGCAGGGGTTGTAATTGGATGTATTTATTGATAGTTTTATTGTTGTAAGCCACCCCGATTGCGCTGCAGAGGGGCGGGATAGAAATTATTATTATTATTATTATTATTATTATTGTATATTTGGTTGCATTCTTGTTCATTTCAAAATAAAGGCCTTCTTTATCATTTAAAAATTAGAGTCATCCAATAGTTAGTACTGGTATAAACACATGGAAATAATCCTAAAGTTACCGAGCCTCTTACAAGTGTCCCTTGAACTAAGCAGTTCCCCAGTCTTTCAAAAACACTGACACAGTTTGTAGTGACTGCCCAGTCTCCACAACATTTTGGGTAATAGAAACATGGCAAATAAAGTGGAATCATAGTACTATCAACACTGCATAGTGTGAAAGGGCCCCTGGTCTGCCATGTGGATGATCCACCAAGCCAAACCCATTCCACCAAGTACTGCTGGATTTCCATCAGGGTCTATGCAAATCTCTTGGCTTTACTGTATAGGACAGGGGTCGGCAACCTTTTTACTCCAGGGGCCGGGAGAAGGGGGGAATGGTGCTGGGGCCGGGCGTGCGCGCATGGGGGGCACCATTTTGGAAGGCCCAACAACGCCTGCGCCATGCAAATTCGCACGGCACAGGCACCGTTGGGCCTTCCAAAATGGCACCCGCCACTGTGCTCATGCGCGCGTGAGTGCAGGTGCCATTTTGGCGTCCAAAATGGCACCCGCACTTGCACACGCATGCACAAGATGCCGCCGCTGTTGGGCCTTCCAAAATGGTTCCCGCTGCCATGCGCATGCATGTGCAGGCACGGGCACCATTTTGGACATCAAAATGGTGCCCGCGCTCATGCGCGGAGGCAGCAGTGATGGCAGGGCCGGCCATAGGCCGGTCCCAAGGCCTCCGTGGGCCGCACCCGGACCACAGGGCAGGGATTGCCGACCCCTGGTATAGGAGGCTCAGAGAGGAGCAGAATGGACAAGATATTTTACATCTCTCCCTGTCTATCCTCCCCCCCACCTCACATACAATTTTTTTTTTGCAGGCTGCATTTGATTGGTTATGTAGCACTACAGAAGGAGAAAATATTTGAAAATATATGGAAAATGGTTGAAAAGCAATTGAGTGTTGGGAGACCTGGTGGGAAATCCTGGACTGCAGGTTCAGGACTTATTCAACACAAAGCCTGCAATTCTTTTTATTCTTTTTATTTTTAATCAAAGTTATTTATTTATTCATTTAGTCATAGGAAGCAACATTTTCTGCATGTGTAACAGTATTTTCTGCACATAAATATGTAATGTTGTTACCTATATAGAAAATGCTGTTTTCTGGGCTAAAAAACATAAAACAAATGAGCATTTTGTTTAGAATACCCCAACTACAGCATTTTCTGTGCAAGAAAGAGTGTTTTCTGTGCAAAAAGGTCTTCTGCACATAAATATTTAATGTATAGAAAATAATAATAATAATAATAATAATAATAATAATAATAAATAAAATTTATTTATATACCGCCCAATGGTTGCCCAATCCGGGCGGTTTACAATCATGTATGCATTTTGCACAAAATAATATTTGAGCTGAGTATAGTTTAATAACTGCAGTTTTCAAATATTTTCTTGCAGTGGGAAGAAAATTGTTAAAATTAGTCTTTACTTCCTGTGAGATCAAAATCAGCAGAAGTCTGATCTATCCCTATTTCCTGTCTGGAATTCAGGACTTCTTGCTCATTGCTTGTCCTGCATGTCACAACAAACAGAGCAGGTTCATTGCAAAAAAAGGTGACTACAGAATAAAGCATAGCTTCAGATTGGCTCAGTTAAATGATTTGAGCCATATATAACAGCAGAAGGAAATAAGACATGCTGACTTCCAAACCTATGACATAATACAAATAGTGCTGTATTATCAAACAGAAGTATTTTGAAAAGTCTGCATGTGCTAACCCAGAGTAATGCATGAATGCTATTTATCAGTGTGCCAATACTTTCTAATTAAGCAGTTATTTTCCCCCTGATATTGACTGAATCCCAAGTCCAATTTGAAGTGGAAGACACAACAACAGAAGCACAGGAAGTCCCAAATGGAAGTGGGTCAATTTCAATTTCAGTTCAATTACAATGCACTCTTCCAAAGCTTCATTATCATCTTTTTTACCTCCTGCTCTAACAAACACTGACCAGACACCAGATTCCTATATTTATGTGCAAGTGCAAGAGACAGCATGCAAACCAAGAGAAGAATTACTGAGTGACACCATATTTTCTCCCCCAATGGAACATTATTTTATCAAGTCTAATCCTCCACATGGAGTGAGTGGGCAACTCGACAATGTCTCAGCTTGTTAAAATTCAGCTGGTACTACGCTTAGCAACAGACATTTCTAAACATTGGGGATTATTGATGATGAATGATCTGCCTATTAATCAGATGAGAGGATGCCGCAGACATTGCATTTTCTGTTTCTTTTAGTGCCAGCCTGACCAGAATTTCTAAACAACTTAAAAGAACAATCAATAGCAACTTCTCCAGAACTCTGGAAAAAAAACTGGAAAGTACTAAGGATAACTTCATCAAATTACACATTCAAGTTTATATAATAATGGAAGTGCACTGTTTTGGCCAGCTTGAATTGAAGCTGAGACAGAGGAAGCCTAGCCTCTTCATCATTTAAGATGGCACCTGCAGCTATGATTTTCTCCAAGACTGATTTTGGTTTGGCTGAAATTGGTGGGGAGTCTTGCTGGATCAGACTGAAATACAAACTAGTCCACCATTATAAATCTCACAATGGCCTTGCCATGACAATGACTATGGGAACAGAACATGGGGGCAATTACCTTCATGAAGCATGTGGATTTCATTAATAATTCTTTTCCTTCATGTGTCCCCTGCACATAATTCAAGCACTACTTCTGATGGCTTTTTGGGAAATGGTTCTGGTTCTAGCAGCTGCCCTGAGCCAACCCCCAAGTTGCTAGCATAGTTTGTCATCATCACTACCACTCTTCCTGAAAGGATCCTTTCCCCAGCATCTTAGGCCTTAGCCTAATTTCTCTCTCTCTCTCATGATAAGTACTTTGGGTGCATTGGAATAAACACAAACAAACAAATCTCTCACACAAAATCTGTTTTCCCTGCATGTGGGTGGTTCTAGCTATGTGCAAGATGCCCAGTACTATGAAAATCAGAAGTGGATAATACCTTTCTTAAGCCAAGCAACTAACTACAGTGTGTGAGCTTTTGAGGTTTGGTGTGTGTGTCTGTGTGTGGGAGAGAGAGAGAGAGAGAGAGAGAGAGAGATGTTTGATTTTTAGAAAGAGAGTGAAAAAAACAAAGATATCAAAGCAGTGTTTTTCATGCTGTTATATTGCTTTGGCCATTGGAGGTAATAATTGCAATTGATCTCCTCCCAAGGTGCATGGCTATACCAGTGATTCTGCCAATCTCATATTTATGCCAGTTCTTGACCACACTATGCTTAACTTTGGGGCCTTACTATGGACTCAGTTTTTGTCTTCCAGAAGTCAGTGGTTCTAGTATCATAGCAGTAGTGGCTGCTTAGTCCAATTTCAGAAGGGCAATGAAGCCACTCCCAGTTTGACTCTGAAATGTGATTACTACTTTCTTGTTCAGACTGAAACTTTAAAGTGGATTCCCTTTCCTGTTGATACTGAAACCATCCACTGGGGCATAGCCAGATCTGTTAATAGTAATAAGGAAGAGGAGGAGAAGGAGGAAGATCATACAATCATAGTACTACTAGTAGTAGTACTAAGAGTAGTAATGTTATTTATTACCCACCTCTCCGCAAGGCTCAAGATAGGGTACAACATAGATTAAAATACATACAACTATTTTAATACATATAGGGGCTGAACAGACTGCTCCTTTGGAGAGGTGTCCAGCCACCCCTTTCATTGCCAGATTGGGGCCACAAGCAACTGCATGCCATGGCCCTGATCTGGCACTTTGCCAACCCCAAAAAGGGCTGGCAAAGTGCTGCTTCTTTTTAAAGTGGCAAAAAACCACCATTGCTGCCACAACAGTGGCTTTTCTGGGTTTCTTTGGCACAGCACATCTAAATAATGCACCAAAGAAATGGCATGACACTTCCCGCTGTGCAGTTGGACTGTTGGTGTGACACTGGCATCGGGGCGGCATTGGGGCATGCAGTGTGCCTCTGCCACAGCTGCACTCTGCCCTGATGCTGTATTTAACACTGGCCTGTTTAGGCCCATAATTAAAACACATAAACCTAGGCACATTAAAAACATCCAACATAAAACGAAAAATATACCAATTTAAAATTCATAGTTTAAAAATAACTAGTTAGGCCTATTTAAAGAGACATGTCTTTAATACTGTTTTAAATTCAGATAGTGTATTTAACTGTTGAGTCTCTTCTGGCAGGTCATTCCATAGTCTAGGGGCAGCTGATGAAAAAGCCTGATGGGTAACAGTTGCTGATCTAGTTCTGGCTGGTTGAAGTAAATTCCCCCTAGAGGACCTGAATGTATGGGGCAGATTAAACGGGAGGAGGCAATCCCATAGGTAATCTAGACACAAACCCTGTAGGGCTTCAAAGGTAATAACCAATGCTTTGTATATTGCCCAGAAGCTATCTGGCAGCCAGTGTGGTGATTTTAATGTAGGCATGATATGCTCACTCCTAGATGTACTAGTGATCAATCTGGCTGCTGTGTTTTGAACTAATGTAGAGCACATTGCAGAAGTCCAGCTTTCAGGTTACCATCTTCTTTAGATCTTCCAGTTCTAGGAAATGGCTCACCTGGCATTACGGCTGAAGCTGGTAATAAACACTCCTGACTCTATCTCGGCTGACATTTGGAGAGATGGATCCAGGAGCACTCCTAAGCTGTGAACACAGTCTTTCAGGGAGAGTGTAACTCCATCCAGAACTGATTAACACATGTCCAACCCCAGATTAGGATCCATTGTATGAAAGGCAAATGGTGGGATAACAGAGATGGAGGGACCAGGTACATAAACTGTAATCCTATTCATGTCTGCCCCAAAATGTCCAGGGATAATTTTGGCTTTGACCTTTTGATCCAGGCAGCATCACAATACTGGAGAAGATGCCAAGAGTGTAGGCTTAACCACAGCTTGGTCATACTAGCTGGAGGATGGAGCCTGAGCACTGCAGCATAATAAAATGCATTTTTCAAGCACTCACTTAACTAGATATGATAAGGCCAAGAGATAAAAAAAAAAGCTTCCTGTATTTATCAGCACCAGTAACTATGGGGCTATACATACAGCCCCTGAGGGTCAGCGGTCCGCCTCCCCTTTCCTTGCCGGATCGGGGCCATGGCAACCACATGCCGCCACCCCGATTTGGCACTTTGCTACTCCAAAAAGAGCTGGCAAATGCTGCTGCTTTTTGGAGTGGCAAAAAGCCACTGTTACTGCGGTGGTGGTGGCTTTTCCATGCTCCATTGCCGCAGCATGTCTAAACGCTGCACCAAGGGACTGCCCTGACATTGCCTGCCATGCTGTGGGGTGCACAGTGTGATGTTGATATTGGGGCAGTCAGGGTGGCAGCGTGCAGTCCCCATACCCCAACTCTACCCCTAGGATGGCCCCTTTGGTCGGTCTGTATAACCCCTATGATGTAGTTGGCCATCTATGGGCCAGCAGTAATATCACTGGCTGCACTATCCTCAAAGGTATTGCAAATATTATGAAACCAGCTTTGTAAGCTCTGTATTTGGTGCTAATTGTGCTTTGGTAGAATAAAAGCAAGATATTGCTCTTGGAGATCTGAAGTAGACTTAAGAAGCAGGCCTACTTCTTGAGCAGTGTGAGGATGCAGATTGTACAGAATTTTATTTTACATACAGATTTGAATAGCTTCTTATGAACACTGCTCATTGTACTGCAAAATCTGACATTTTTGAGTAAGCCTTAACTATTGAAGGTTATAATAAAGTAGAATGGAAGCTTCAGTGCACAACTAGATTTTAAGTTGCCTCAGTGCTTTTATGTAAAACCTTGGCTATCCAGAATTTAAAATGTCAGTAGATTAATTTTCACTCCAGGATAGTGCTTAAACATGAAGAACACTCTGTTCTTCCATAGATGCTTTCCAAATATGTGAAGCAAGTAACTAGCAATATTTTATCACTCCTTTATTAGTTGTTGTTGCACAAAGGCACTTTACAATATAATGGAAGTCCTCAACCTGAGTGAACAACTGGATTTCCACAACAAGCTATCAAAACTTTTAATCAGTCTTGGAAAGGTTTTCTACAATGCATCTGGTGCCTGAAACTATCCACCTGCTGGGTATATAGAAAGCTGCCTTCTACTGAAGGTTTTCAAGAGCAATTTCTTTTTACTCTCTTGCAAGTGTGTGGGCTCTGATCTGGATCAGAACCAATGCAGTGGCCTACTTGTCTTTCTTTCTTCAGCTCAGTAGAGTGGACATTAACCAACCAACCGTGCTAACAAACTGAAGCTATGGGTACAGAAGGGAAGGTTTAGCTAGCTGCACTGATCTTGGATTGGATTCATAAAAAAGAGAATAAAAAAAAAACAAGGGAAAGGATCTTAAAGTGACTCAATGCATATTTATTGTACCATGTAGTATAACCTCGTGTCTGTTTAGGCCAGTTCCATCTATTTTGACTAGAAGGTATTAGATATCTAATGCATCCATAATCTACTAAATTCTTTTCACTGGAGATTGCAGCTTTGAAGATGGCTAATCGTGAAATCTGCATATTTTGTAGAGTCGTTGCATAAATATTTCTGTAGCAGTATCTTGATTGTGAAACTCCCTCCCAAGGGAAGCCTGGCTCCATTCCTCTTGAACTTTCAATGAGGAATCAAAACTGTACTGTTTGGTATAGGATTTGGTCCTTTAAAATAGGATGACTTTCCAGTTTGTTTTAATTGTGAGTGTGTGTGAAGAACTGTTTTAAAAACACTTGTTTGCCTGCTTTTAACACATTACAGTTGGCCCTTTGGATTAGTGGGCTTTGGATCCAAGAATTCATTCAACTGCAGATTTTCATGCTCCATATTACTAAATGGCAGTGATGTGGACATAGATATGCTGAAGCACGCACTTTCATGTCACCACCATTTAATAATATGAGGTGCAATCATTCCCATTTTTTATATCCATGGGGGTGGGGGTGGGTGGGACTGTGGGCAGAAAAAAACAACAGCAAAGAAGATTTGCATTTCAAATTTGATACTGGCAAGCAAGCTAATGTGGAACCAAACACCCACAGTTATGAAGGGCTAACTTTGTTTTTACTTGTTCAGTCTATTTTAATTTGTTGTATACCACATTGAATGCCCTGGAATGCTATGAGGCAGTAAACAAACAAACAAACAAACAAACAAACAGTCTTTCTTCTTTGGCTAGCAAACTTCCATAGTGTTTCCTGTTTATCTTAGAAATGCCACTGTAGGAGAGTGGACACCAACCACCTAGCTACTGATTTGAGTGGTAATACTGATAAGTCTGCTGCTGCTGCTGCTGATAATGATGATGATGATGATGATGATGATGATGATGATGATTAAATGATGATGATGATATCCCACCCTTTCCCCAAAACTGGGACTCAAAGTGGCTTACAAGATTAAAAACAATACAGTTAAAAACATAGAAAAATGTTACATTAAAACAGAATTAAATTATTACAATATTAAATCAGATTGCATTAAAATATACAGTAGTTAAAAAGATAAAGGTGCTTAAAATATTTTAAAAGAATACAACATCCAGCCCATTCTTTTAAAACCTTCTGCTTTAAAAGCATGTCTGAAGAGGAAGGTCTTTGCCTGCCGGTGGAAGGCCAACAAGGATAGGGCCATTCTGGCCTCCCTAGGCAGAGAGTTCCACAGTCTAGGGGCAGCCACAGAAAATACACTCTCTTGTGTCTGTCCCCACTAACCATGCTTGTGATAGGGATGGGACAGAAAGAAGGGACTCTTCTGAGAATCTCAGAGCCTGGGCTGCCTCATACAGGTTAAAAACAAACAAACAAACACACCCTTCTTCTATGGAGCTTTCTGTCACTTAGGATATTTTATAAAATGTACTTGAGTCAGACTGAGTCAAATGAATCATATAAATCACTTATTCCACACATTTTGTTTGACTGGTCTCTCCTCTCTTACTTTAATATCTGTTAGTTGTGACTTAAGCAGCAAATCCATGACCGGCATCTCATTGCATCTAAGAACACACATGATAACTTTCCTAAATCATACTAACCCAACCCAATGAATAGTCCCCATGGAAGGCAAAAAAAAAAAAAAAAAAAAAAAAAACTTGCCACAATGACATGAAAAAAAATCCTTCCTAGCCCGGTGAGGTGACCAGCGAATGGCTTAGGATGCCCATAATATAGAGGAAGGTGGGCTTCCTGGCAAGGAAGGAGGCCAAAGCACATGGTGCAGGCCAATATATAACTTGTAGAGATCTTGTGAGATGGAAGGCTCTTGTGGGATTCCCAAATCCCACAGTTCAGCCAAACTCACTAGACTTTGAGTTACCCTAGATCTTGCAATGTCTGTTGATAGGCAGCTGTTGTGAGAGCTGAAACCTCCCTGCACAGCTGAACAAACAACTCAGCCAAGTTGAACGCCAGCATGGCTTGTCGTAATGTGTCCTCTTCAACTAGGTACAGTGGTGTGGTGTGTGTGTAAACTTTCAAAAAAAGTTTTGAAAATTATTCCAAATAAAATGATCTCAAATTGCTCTTGTGACAATGGATCATTTGTTTGTATTGTGTGAAAGCACCACTGCTAAAAGGGTGTTTTTAATTAAGATCCAGTATATCTACTGTCCTGTCTACATGCCAGGCTTTGGGGGGTTGTAATTCTGTGCAGTGAGCTTTACGAAACTCAGTGTGAGTTATGCCACAATAAGCATCCTTAGGCTTAGCCTGAGAGTCAGTTACAAGTGGCCTGCAGTCACTGACACACTATCATTTTTTTATCTGATTACTCTCATCAATCATGTGAAGAAGGTTTTGGCTTGAAAATAAAACATTACTACAGAGTCTGGAGATGGATAGCTATGGCTTGTATATTGATCATTCTAGAAAGGGTAAAGCAGACAATAAAACAGCAAAGAAGATTTGTATTTCAGATTTGGTACTGGCATGCAAGCTAATGTGGAACACACCAGGTAGCAATACCATGGTCTCTTTGGATACAATAGTTGTTCATGATGTGTTTTTCTTTCTCCAGCATTTAAGGACAAGATGCCAAGGCCCATATTCAAACATGATTTTTACAAACAGTCCTGCTCACATGCCTTTATTGAATAGATGCATTCATTTTTATAATTACAAAAATGCTAAATCTAGAGGAAAAGGCACGAGGACAGGACTGTAAGTGAGTGGAGGCAATAGAATCTGTGGTCCTTTTTAGCTTTAGAATTAAATATTTCTCAAAGGGGCTGAGCAGATGGGCCAGGAAAGCCCATGCTTTCCTGGCACTGGTGCTCATCTGGGATGCTCTCTGGATCAGTACAAAGATGGGTAGGTGTTCACACACATGTCCCTATACCTATGCTGCTACTCCTTATCTTGTCAGCCATCAGTTCAACTGAGAAACCTCCCAGTTGTGTATCTAAAGCAGAAATGTGGTGCCTGGCTGCACTCACATGCCTAGGTGCTCCATTACTACATCAGACATGGCAACTGGGAAGGCTTCTCAGTTAGATTGATGCCTGGCAAGGTAAGGATCACAGTGGGCCATCTGAACAGCCTGTTTTTTTGTGGTTTTTTTCAGGCTGTGTGGCCATGTTCTAGAAGAGTTTCTTTCAGATGTTTCGCCAGCATCTGCGGCTGGCATCTTCCTTTGTACTTCAGATTTGGTAATGGCATACAAGCTAATGTGGAACACACTAGGTAGCAATACCCTTTCTAGAATGAAGATGCCAGCCACAGATGCTGGCAAAAGTCAGAACGAAACTCTTCTAGAACATGGCCATACAGCCCGAAAAACCCACAAAAAACTATGGATGCCAGCCATGAAAGCCTATGACTTCACAGCCTGGTTTTGCCACCAAGTTTCTTAGAAATTCAGCACAAGACCAGGGTTTAGTTATCCCGGGATAATGGTTCTTTACACCGCTTACCTCTGGGTCCATGTCTAGAAAGGCAGGATTAGGTACAATTGCCTTGGGTATTTTAGCCTTCATTGTTCAATCTAGATGACATGTGGTGGGGGGAGGAGGCTTGGCGTTTTGGTCCATGTGGATAACCCCCCAATATAAACAGGGGACTTGAAGGGAACATGAAACATCTTCAGAGGCTTCAAAAGCAGGGACAGTGTCACAAATTGGGAAAGCTGGGCATCTGTCAATGCTTTGAGGCTCAAAAGACTACTACCAACCTTGCCCATTCCCTCTTGTGCCACTACTGGCATTGGCAATGCCATTGGAGTCCCAGCCTGGTGCTGCTATGACCGTCAAGCTGAACTGCTCAGCTCCAACCCATGCAAGGACTTACCATCTTTCGAGCCTCTCAAAGTGCAATACACAACATTTTAGTAAGGATAAGATTTATAAGTTGATCTGCAGTGCCAATGTGAACTATGGGTCTGAACAGATTTGTACAAAATCATTGAGAGTCAGTTTCATAACTGCTTGAGTTTTTATCACTCTGCTTGACATTTGTCATTCCAACGTGTTTACCCACTTTCTCCTGTGGAAAGTTTCATTTAAAATCTGGAATGGAGTGCCACCAAAGGAAGTGGGCTGTCTCTCTTTGGGGGTTTCTATACAGAGGTTGGATGGCCGTCTTTCAGAAGTGCTGTAGCTGTGGATTTCGACATGGTAGGGGGTTGGGATAATTTCCATCTTTATGATTCTATGATAGTATAACTCTATTATTCTATTATTGTATGACATATTAACATTTTTAGTGCAAGTAGTTGTAATAGTAACCACCCTCAACTCTCTCAACCCATGCTGAACCTGA
The DNA here is from genome assembly GCA_026167975.1 of Phrynosoma blainvillii. Taxonomy (NCBI): domain Eukaryota; kingdom Metazoa; phylum Chordata; class Lepidosauria; order Squamata; family Phrynosomatidae; genus Phrynosoma; species Phrynosoma blainvillii. The sequence goes on from JANUYF010000001.1 coordinate 276,657,322, forward strand.
GGATGAGACATCCTCAAGACTCTCTGTCCTCTACTGCTCTCCTAGTAGTTATTATATAAAATTGATAGTGCCAGGGTATTTATTAAATACTCTGCTATAAGATAGATAGACAGACAGACAGACAGACAGACGGATGCTCTAATATAAGGCACTAGCACCTAGAATATGTTGACAAGTTGCTTACTTCATCCACTGAGTCTAAACATCCCAAATGTCTTCTAGAATACCTTACTGGCACATCTACTCAGTTACAAATAGCTGTAGGATTCTCCTGCTTATCTGCTTAACAATATATATGGGTGAGCCATGCCACCCAGGATACAAATTACAGTCATCCCTCCCAGTTCGCAGACTTAGGGCCTCGGCAGACGACTAATAGGTCGTCTCCGAGGCAGGGAAGAGGAGGGGCAGCCACACGCTCGGCACCCCTTCCTCCTCCCGAGGTTGCCCTCGGAGCTGCCGGCCCTCCGCACGGCCGGCGCGCTGAGGGCAACCTCCCGCCGCAGCGTCCGCACACGCTGCAGTGGAAAAGTCAGTGAAAGTGCACCCTACTCTTTTGGGGCACACTTTCACTGACATCTGAAAGGAACGCTGATTTAGCGCTCCTTTCAGGGGCACCGACGGTGTGCCGCGGTGCAGATGCCGCGGTCCCGCGGCGTCCTGGAAGCACTCGTGTGGTCTCACTCTGTGGTCTCACTCTTCATGGGAGAGACAAGTGGGGAGGGGAGAAAATGGTGCTGCACGCAACCCCACATGTGCACTGCACATGCACACCATTATTTTCAATGGGGCTTGAATATTTGCTAGTCGCCATTTTCGTGGCGGAGTCCAGAATGGATCCCCCATCAATTGGGAGGGGCTACTGTAGTTAAAGCATTAAACTCTCCAGCCCCAGGAACTCCTCATTTTATTTCTGGTTTCATTTTCTAAAAACTGCATTGAATCCCACAGCTGCCTTGTGTCTCATTTTGGGAGAAAAGTGAGATATAAATCCAATAAATGAATAGCCCTGCTACACATAGATTTGTAAGGTCTTCCCCTACAATTTTTAAATCCACAATATACAATTATTTCACATATTTATAATAGATTCGAAAAGTTACTATTTTCCCCCAGGATTACAGCATCCAGAATCACCCAGGGAGCTGGCCATGTCAGCTGGCCTTTCTGACAGCTGTAGTCCCAAACAGTATCATTTCCTAGCTTTTGTATGGTACTAATTAACACTCTACAGTACTGAACAATACCATTCACATGTCATATTTGGCCATATCGATCAATATAAGTCGCAAAAAATTATAGCTGTGTTGTGATCTGAAAGCCATAAATTACATTCAGCAGCAAATAATACCAATTAAGTCACAAACTTAATTAGAATGTCAGAAATTCATACTGACATATGATTTGCCACATGGCAACATAAGCCCTCTCTAAAATAAATACATAAATAAATAAATAAACAATATACCTTCTGGTTCTTATTGTGCTTCAGGAGAGCAAAGATCCTGAGGCTTAAGGGGATTCAAAAAACATGAAGATAAAAACCTGCAAAGACAATTTTTACATTAGAAAACCCATCTACAGACAGAGCCTTGCCAACCCTTGAAACTAAACCAAACATGTGAGGGAGAAATGTATAACCACAATATCACTGTTTTGTTATGGGCAAAATGTCCAGCTCACTTCTCAGTTATTATTTATTTATTTATTTATTAATTTATATCCCGCCCCTCTGCTGTGCAATTGGGATGGCTTACAATAGTAAAACATCCCAAATATAAAATTCCAAGACCCATCCACCCCTTAAAACAGTATTAAACACCATATAGTTAAAACAACAACGAACAACCAAACAATTAAGCAAATAACAAAATCATAATAGGAGGGCAGACATTGAGTGGCAAATATGTAAGGGAATGATGGAGAGCTGAGCTCGCTCCTTAGGCCAGGAAGCCTAATGAGGAAAGGCCTGCCAGAAGAGATCCATCTTTACAGCTTTCTTGAAGCTGTTTAGGTTGGTGATATGATGGATCTCGTCCAGCAGGCCATTCCAAATCTGGGAGCGATGGATGAGAAGATCCTCTGGGAGATTGCAGACAGTCTAGTTTTAATAGGCTGAAGCAAATTCCTCCCAAAGGACTGGAGTGCTCAGGGCAGATTATATTGAAGAGGGCGGTCTTGAAGATAGGTTAGACCCAAGCCATGTAGGGCTTTAAAGGTGATAACCAACACCTTGTACTGAGCCCGGAAGCTAATTGGTATCCAGTGTAGTGATCTTAGGACCAGTGTTATGTGGTCTCTCCTACATGTACCGGAGACCAGCCTGGCTTCCATGTTTTGTATTAGTTGAAGCTTCCGGACCAAGCACAAGGGTAGCCCCATGTTGAACACATTACAGAAATCAAGACAAAAGAGCTTACCAGTGTGTGTACCACAGTTTCAAGATCCCTTACTTCCAGGAAAGTGTGCAGCTGGCATATCAGCTGAAGCTGATAACAGGCGCTCTTGACCGTCACATTTACCTGATTAGTCATCTGAAGCGACAGTCCAAGAGCACCCCCAGACTGCGAACACAGTCCTTCATGGAGAGTGTGATCTCGTTCAGGACTCGAGGTTGTATCCCAATACCTAGTTTTGCGGCTGCTACTGTTAGTACCTCCGTCTTATTTGGATTCAATATCAATCTATTTTTCCTCATCCAGCCCATTACTTCCTTAAGACAGTCATTGAGAGGAAAGACGCCATCTGAAGTCATAGCCAATGACCGAGACATGGAGAAATATATTTGGGTGTCATCATTGAAACTTGGTGGCAAAATCAGGCTGTGAAGTCATAGGCTTTCACGGCTGGCATCCATAGTTTTTTGTTGGTTTTTTGGGCTGTATGGCCATGTTCTAGAAGAGTTTCTTTCTGACGTTTCATCAGCCAAGGCAACCATGGCAGTCTCAACTCCAAATCCAGTCCTACAGAGAGTTTGAAATGGGTCTAGATAATCGCTTTCCTCCAAGACAGCTTGGAGTTCAAGAGCAACCACCCTCTTGATCACTTTGCTCAAAAAAGGTAATAAAGACTATGAATATGTAGTTGTTCATATCCAGGGGGTCCAGAGAAGGCTTTTTCAGAAGTGGCCTGACTGCTGCTTCCTTCAAACAACATGGAACATAGCCTTCCCTGGGGGATGCATTGATGATGTCCCCGAGGAATCGTCTCAATGCATCCCTCCTCAGATAGCCAGCCATGATGGGCAAGGATCAAGGGGGCAAGTTGTCTTCCTCACACTACCAAGGAGCTTGTCCACATCATCGGTACTCATAGATTGGAATCGATCCAGTAAAATTTCATCAACAGAGTTGCTGGACACCTTGTCCATCGATTCTGTCACAACACTGGCATGTAAGTTGGCTCTAATCTGAGAGATTTTATCTGCAAAGAAGTTGTTAAATGCATCACAGCAGGCTGTTGTTGGATTAAGTAGTGGATTATGCACAGGTAACACCCATGTCAGCTCCTCTACTGCCCTGAACAGCTCTGCTGGACAGGACTCTGCAGATGCAATACGTGGAGAGCAGAATGACTGTGCTGTGTGTATTGCCTCTCAATAGGACCAAAAAAAATTCCTATGATGAGTCTTATCAGACAAGAGTCAAGTTTTTCACCAGGTGTGCTCCAGTCATTGTCCAACCCACTTCATCCCCCTCAACTCTTCTGTATATCAGGGCTTTCGGTTTGGAGTGGGTTGGAAAGGACACTTAGGAGCGAATGTGTTGATAGCCTTGGCAAGATCGGTGTTCCAGGTATTCATCAAAGCTTCAACAGAATCACCGGTGCTACCAACCATTAAACCCTCAAAGGCTTTCTGGAATTCAATTGGTTCCATTAGCCTTCAAGGGCAGACCATTCTAATGGGTCCACCACCCTCAGTGGGGTAGAGAGTGGCTCTTAGTTCAAACTTAGCCAGGAAATGATCTCTCCATGACAATGCGAACGTTTTTAATATCTCCACCTAAGGATATTCCTTACTAAAGACCACATTGAGTATATGACCCGCACAATGAGATAGGCCCATGTTTGTCATGGATTCCATGAACTCCCGAGCCGCACTTCTTAGACTTAATAAACTGGTCTCGAATGGAATGTTGAAGTCGCCCAAAACTAAAAGTCTGGGCGACTCCAACAGCAACTCTGAGACCAGTTGTGTCAGCTCAGTTAGGAAGTCTGCTAGACAACAGGATGGTCAGTATACTAGCAGAATCCCCAAACTATCCTTGGTCCTCAGGCTTAGGTACATGCACTCGAAGTGGACTGTGTTCCAGACAGGGATCCTGATCACTGTAAGGTTGTTTTTGTGAACCATAGCCACTCCACCCCCCCCCGCCCACTTCCCCTTATCTGCTTGCTAACAGAGTACCCAGCTGAGAGGGCCTGCTCCCATGTCGTAGCACTATCCTCTTCCAGCCAGGTCTCTGTAAAGCAAGTCAGGTCGGCATCCTCATCTACGAGGAGGTCGTAGATAATATAGGTCTTGTTCTTAACTGGCCTGGCATTGCAATGGAGCAGAGTAAGGTTCTGTGGAATGGTTGGTGTGTTCTCCAAGCCATTCTGGGCAACGGAATGAACAGAAGGTGGGATAGCTTTCAAACATCAATCCTCTGTTCTTTAGGCCTGCCCTGAAGTTGCCCTAAATGGAGATAGAGCAACCACACTGAGGGGCAGTCAATGCAGCTTTTCCGAGGCTGTATTGAAGCCCCAGCAACCGCATCGCCAGCCCCAAGGATGCCACAAAGGGAGACGGAGCAACCGCATGGGCCGGCAGTGGCTGCTTTAATTTTGTTTGTTATCAAATGCATGTCCCTGCGCACCTGGACAGGACCTATCATAGGCTAGTATACAGTCTGTCACTGTGCACAAAGGTGACTAAAGTTTGGCATCCCTGTGCACCTGCACAAGATATGTCAAACACCCACATATCATGCAAGGATTCACTGACCTCTGCTTCCCCCCAAGGAGTGGGTGCAGTAGACAGGTGCCACTGTCTGATTGTGCCACCTTTGGGGTGAAGGAATGGGTTTGTCAACTGAAAAGACACTCCATCATCCTCCACAAAACTTGTCCCACACAGATCGGGGGGAGGGAAGAGGTACATGCAAGGGAGGTTTGTGTGGACAGGCTTGATACATGTAGCTGGTGGTCATGCAAGGGACAAGGTCAACAGGACACATGGACAAACATTACTCCAGGAACTCCCCCCCCCATCATGCCAGGAAATGGTGTGCAGGTCTCATGCACACCTGCACATCTGCACAGAAGAGGTCACAAAAGCCTCTTTCATGCAAATTGCTATGCTTGCTGACAGCAAGCGTACACCCAACAGAATGCATTTATTGTCATAACAGAGGACAGTTGCTAGGGCACATGCATAGGGTTACAATTAGGGTTAGGGTTCTAATATTTAAGTACATCTGCACCAGTGCATCCACACCTGAAAGCACAGGGCGCTTTAAATTAAAGCTCGCATTGTAGGGTGCATGCTCTGGATCACCAAGTCAATTTCCCCTGCACGTATGACAGTGCATTTATATGGCTGTTTTCTGGTGCATCAGTGTCGCTGCATACATACACACATGCAAAGGTGCACATCTTCGTCACAGGAGAGGGAAAAAGCGGCTTCTTTTTGAAGCAGCTTTTCTCGGGATACAACGCCTAGAGGGTGCTTTCCTGGAGACTTTTAGGCGTGCATCATCTAAAGGCCATATCTACAAGTCACCCTCAAAGAACCCGTTTTTGCCTGTCTGCATTGCCCCAAGTCATACTCTCTCAACCCCAGGAGGAGGCAATAGCAAACCTCCTCTGAACAAATCTTGCCAAGAAAACTCAGTGATAGGTTTGCCTTAGGGTTTCCATAAGTTGGATATGACTTGAAGGCACACAACATCAACAATCACTGTACATGGCACTTTACAAGTAAAAACACATCAAATAGTTCCCTGCCCTCATGCTTAAATTTCAATTAAGACATGATAAAAAAGGAAAAGGGGATGGCACTGTGGGAGGGGATTAAAGTCTAGCAGACACTGCCTCTTCTTTCCAACTGAGGCCAGGGTGGAGGCCATTGGGATGGAATGAGGGTCCTTCATCTGCTTCTGGGTATAGATATGATGGTACTAAATCAATAATTTCCTCCTGCTCTGCCTTGTGCTGTTGAACGAAAAGCATTTAAATGTGTTTTTTAAAATAAAGCAATTAAAAAGTAACAATTTTATTTCCTTAGTAGCACCACCTTTGTTCCAACATGAGACCTCAAATGGCTTGTAGTATAAAAACAAAAAGTGGCTAAAACAGGGTAGAAAAGTAAAACCATAGCCCACCTTATTTAAAAAGTCTCATGTCACAACAAGTTAGGAGCAAAAGACCTATATAAATAAGGTTTTTACTTGCTGCCACCCAGCAGCGTAGCGGCAGAAGCGGCTGCAGGGCCGAGGGACCAAGGGAGGCCATGGCAGTGTTATTTAAGCCAGCCCATTCCACCAGCCACCCGGCAGCAAAGCGGCAGGAGTGGTGGCGGGGCCAAGGGAGGCCGCGGCTGTGTTATTTAAGCCTGCTCATTCCACCAGCTCATTCGGAGAGATGTGGGATTTCAGATGGTCTGGTCCCAAATTATATAGGGCTTTATAAGTGATAATCTACGCTTTGAATTGTGCCTAGAAACAGGATGGTACCCAGTGTACTGTTGCAACAAGGGTGTTATATCTTCCCTGTGACTAGCAGTGCAGCTATAGCATTTTGGACCTGTTGAACACTTTGACAGTTTTCACATAGCTTTATGTAAAGTGTATTAATCCAAATGGGATAAAATCAATATATGTGTCACTGTGTCTAGATTTGATGGCTCCATGAAGGAAAGAGGACCTGGTGCACTTGCTTTAATTGGGAAAACCGACAATTAAACATTGCTTAACCTGTTATGCTAATTTGTGCTAACTTATTTCATAGCTAAAATAAAGCATTTTACCTGAATCGAATTTAATTTTAAATCGGGTTGCATCCAGACCCTATCAAAAAGGTTCTGCCACCAAAATTGCCGCTGGAATGCAGCCCGGGTCCATCTCCACTCCTAGGTGTCTCTTTTTGAAATTAGGAGTTTTCCAGCTTGAAAAATGGCCACTGGAGCACTACTGGAAGTGGTGATTGATCCGGGCTGCATTCGGGCAGTGATGCAGCCTGATTTAAAATTAAATTCGATTCAGGTAAAATGCTTTAATAGCCATGCAATAGAGTCCTGAGCATGGCACTACTTGATCACTACTTGATCTCAATCATTTTCATTTTGGTATGGAATAATGTTGAGAACCAGCATGGCATAATGGTTTGAGCATTAAATTACAACTCTGGAGACAAGGATTCAAATCCCTACTTTGGCATGGAAGTCAGCTGGATGACCTTGGGCAAGTCATGCTCTCTCAACCTCAGAGGAAGGCAGAGGCAAATTCCCTTTCTTTCTGAGAAAATGTTGTGATAGCTTTGCCTTAGTGGGAAAGTACTTTTAGGCATATGACAACAAATGGGATAATGTTACAGTTTTTCCACAGGATGAGAAATACTAGAATGTGATTGAATAGCTTTTGTCATGCAGTCATATTTTTGAAAACATATACAAAATTTTAAAATCAGATAACTTTAATTGTTATCTTATTTTTACTTTTGTTTTGTGGTTACTTATTTATTATTCTCTTGTTAATTATTATTTCCTTGAAAAATATATAGTAGTAAAAAAAGAGAATGACTCCATGGAGGATTTGGGGTTAATCTTCTTTCAAAGAGACTGCTAAGCAAAAACAAAGTTATAGAAACCTCTTCAGAAGTGTTCCTATATATCATGACAGTAAAAGATATCTTGTGATAAAAGTGTGAGTCAAATGTCACAACGCAGATTTATGATTTCTGCAAGTGTCACTAAAATGAAAGGATATTTCCCATGCCTTTTCAATACTTGCTGTGGCTCACTTTTTGACATTTTATTTTTGGTGAAAGACTATTTTATACATTTATACCAACCAGTGTGGTGAAACCACATGCTGAAAACTCAGCAGTCTTCAGGACACAGTCCATGCTGATTATAATTACAGTATTCTAAAATAAATATAAGAAACCATCAAATTCTGTTTCCAGCATTCATCCACACATACAACATGCTTACATTGCACTATGGTAATGTGAAGGATGTGAGGTTGCCACTAGATTGAAAAGAGAAACAACAGAATTGGAATTCATCCATAAACTACAATCCCTCAGCAATGGATTGAACAGGGACAATGGCTTCCTGGCTCACTACACATATTTCAACACTATCTGATCCCATCCTCAGGGGGGCATCCTATACTCATCTATTCTCCCCACCTACTGGCTGGTTTCCAAGGCCAAACTGGTCTTGCCACTTCATTTCCATACCCAATGGCTATGTCTTTGTCCACAAACTGGACTTGCTATTTCATTTGCATACACAAAGGATTTTGAATTTGGATTGACACCCTCACACACCAAGGGCATATATATGTCTGTCCCTGGCTTCCACTCCGCCAAAAGCATCTGAGGAAGTAGACTGAAGTCTATGAAAGTTCATGCTGCCAACTTCTTTCTTTCAGTTAGTGCTACAAGATCTGTCTACATACTGATTCTACAGTCTAACACCACTATATCTTTGAATTCTACATTTCCTATGCTTTGTGAACTGGGAAGTCAATAACCAGAGTTAAGTGTCTGGACTCTGCAAATAACTTTAGACTCCTTTAGAAAGAGGGTAGTATATTATATTGGTTTGGGATGTTGTACTGGGTCTCTAGGAAATTGTGGTTCAAGTTCCTACTCAGTCATGGAAATCCCTTGGAAAATCTTGGGCAATTTACATGTTCTCAGCCTTAGAGGAAGGCAATCACACCTGAGTTACATCTTGGATGACATTTCTAGGATAAGAGATTTGCAAAGAGGACAACATTGTGCTCAGTCCTGCCTCCCTATACTGGTCTTGGCCATAGAGCCATCAGGAATATGAGTGACAGGTCCTACATCCGTACTTCAACACTTCTTCAAAACATTTTTACACCAGGTAGTACATTTCATTTTAGGAGACAAAGTGCTGAATATGTTTTCTTGGAAGCATTTCCTGTTGATTCCCTCAACTTACTTTTTAGTAAATCAACTGAGGACTGTGGATGTTTCACATTATATATTGATCAGAAGGGGAGCTATCTTGAAGGCAACATTGCAAGACATTTTGTGAATGGCATTATTATAAAATAAAGATTGATATTATAACTGCTAATTATTTGGCTGTTCCTCAGAGAACTTCTGCTCTTGAAGGAAATGTCAACTAATATGAATATGCAAACATCACACCCACCTACACATATGCTGTTGCTCAGATATCCTTGGCAGTACCAGTGCTGTCAATCCCAAATGTTCCAAAAATTTGAGTTAAAAATTGCAAGGTAAACTTTTAATACATGAATTTCAGTGATATAGTTTGATCATTTTTTCACTTATCTACCTGTCTTTGGAAAACAATGTAGGATACTGCATAGGCCTATTACTGTGCCTCTGCTGGTTGAAGGTGCTTTGTTTCAGTACAAGCTTTGGGCTTCCATCCAATAGCCTTTGCAGACTGCCAGAAATAGTGCAAATTAAGTCCACTTTAAGGGTTAGGATTAGTGCTAGAGAGTCATGGGAATTGTTTTTTTTTTTTTTTCTGAGACATTGAGCCTTCTCTGTCAGAGAGCTCTGGTGCCACAATAAAATACAGTTCCCATAATTCCCTAATGCTAACCCTTAAAGTGGACTCAATTTGCACTATTTCTGGCAGTCTGCAAATGTGAATTCGTTGCACTGAATCAATAGGAACTTGATCATTCTACACTTATGTAACATCCATTGAGTCAAATGATCTGTGCTAGTTAGGATTAACAATTGGCCTTTATCAGTGGATCAGGGAGAGATAAGATTTTCTGAAATGTCCTTCCCTGTACAAATCTCTGTGACACATTTGTTCCAATGGGTTTCTCAACCCTCTGGAGTAGATTTGGAGGTGGAGGTTTCAAGGTATGGGATAAAATTACTTTCCTCCTTATTCCACTGACAAGTGTCACTGATGGGACACCAAAAGGATACAACAAATAAAGCATTTTTATTTTAATAAGCCTCACATGGTAATTTTGTTAGTCTTGTTTTATTTTATTTGCTTTAAGCTGAGAATATGAATGCATTTAAATAGACGGAGATACTATAGTTTTTAGATCAATTTTGTCTGAATGACAGCTTGTTCCTTTTCCACCTTTTTGAAAATCCTAATTAATTACAATGAATGATGAGAAGGTGAAAAGTACATGCATCTGAATCTGTTTTAAAATCACAATAATTGACATCCTGGTGTTTTCTAGTAGTGTGTTTCCATCATAGCCTCAAGAAGACATTCTCTGTGTTCTCTGAGCTTGAACCTTCTGGTTACATACATAAGACATTCTTCTTTCCTAGTGGGTTTCTTAAAGGCCATTGCCATTCTTTGGACTGAAAGGGTTTTACAGTCCAAGAACCAACAAATTAGCAATGACAGTGGATCTTGGTAAGGAGACTCAAGCTTGGAATTAATGAACCAACTAGTTTGTGGTTGACCAGTGTGTTACAAGAAAATGATTCCTGATTCCATACCCAGTATGTCCAGATAGGGCTATGAAAGTATCTTGCCTGAAATCCTGAAGAGCTTCTACCAGTCACTGTTGACATTAATGTACTAATGGTTTGGCCTAGTATAAGGCAGTTCCCTATGTTTCTATGAGGCAAGCTCAAAATTCCTCCAGTGTTTGGGCCCACCTGGTAATGGATGCAGAACTTACTACTATCGCATCAAGCTTTTTCCATGCAAACCTACTCTTGTGAAGGTGATTGGTGGGCAAATGTAATGGAAGAGAGGGAAAGCCAGTGATGGCAAAGGCTCTAGTATTGAGCATGACCTGGTATAAGCTCTAGTACTGAGCATATTATAACTGGGATGCATAGGTTCCATACCCTTGATGCATAGATTTAAGATTTATATTTTTTTAAAACTCAGAATGACCTTAGATTGTGCCTCTTATTTGTCATGAATATTTGTCCCCACCATTGTTTCCAAAAAACATTTTCCTATGGGTTTTTAAGTGCTCAGGACTTAAGGACAAAGCCCGCAAGGCTCCTGCTGTTGTCAGCCAGTCCTCAGTGAACCAGTGTGTGTAGTGCTGTGGGTGTTCAGCTAGGACATAGCAAGATCAGAGTTTGAATCCCTGTTCACCTATTGAAACCCATTGGGTGACTTTGGGCAAATCACAAGCTCTCTGATAAAAGAAGGAAATGGCAGCCCTCCTCTGAATAAATGCTATGAAGAAATAATTTGATAGGGTCACCAAAGGTTAGAGTCATTCTCTCCACATGATGCAGGGCTAAAATCCTGACTCAACTGTGGACTCTATTGATAAAGGAAGGCAAATTCTGCATCATATCCAGGCCATCCCTCCCTTAAACCACATTTAATAACTTCACTGTTTGCTCCAGATTTTCCAGGAAAATCCAGAGCACAGTGATGTTGGGCACTGTCTATGCTCATCCTGCTGTGCTGACTGCTGCTGATGCTGGTATGATGTAATAACCTCAGAGAGAGCAACCCAAGCCAGCAGTAGTGGTGCTAGGTTGCACATGTAGATGGCTGCCAGGCATTACTTTGGAATGCCCAAGAATTCTGGGTATATTTGGAGTATTCTGTGAGGCTGAGAGAGTGTGACTTGCCCAAGGTCACCCAGTGGGTTTCCATGGATGAGCAGGGACCATTGGGGGGAATTTAATCTAGGCTTGTTCTATATGAGCTTCCTCTGAAAGGCCAAGATATTTCTCTGTGGATTCTTTGAGAAAGCATGGAAAAGCAAGCTAATTAGAAGGCATTGACATTGGAAGCTGAACATTTTTAGCCAAAAATGTGCCTTTAATATCCATAGGGATGTGGTGGCTCAGTGGTTAAGACACTGACTCTGACAATTGCAAGATTGGCAGGTCGGCAGGCAGGGGCCCAAATTGGCATGATGGAATGAACTCCCGTCACTAGTCCCAGCTTCTGCCAACCTAGCAGTTCAAAAGTGCAAGTAGATAAATAGGTACCACTTAGGTGGGAAGGTAATAGCATTCGGTGTAATGCTGGCCACATGACCATGGAACCATCTTTGACAATGCTGGCTCTTCAGTTTAGTAACGGAGATAAGCACCACCCCCTACTGTTGGACATGACTTGAAAACCTTGTCAAAGAGGAAATCTTTACCTTTAATATTCATAGTATGCGGGATTACTTACATCCTTGTATTATGGTGCCAAATATAGATAATGCTGCTCCACAGGTTTTTATTTTTCTGTAAAAAAATTGAGCAGATGCAGTTGCTGAAATCTAATGTCACAACCAGTATTACTTTAATGGTAACAAAACATTGTTTGTGAAGTGATTAAATATCAATTGTGATGTTTTCAACACACAACCAGCTCCAAAACACAACCCATGTTTATCAAATCACTATTCAACACCACTGTGGAAACTTTCTGATTCCCCCCAAAATCTAAACTGATCTAGGTTTTTCTGTTTTTGTTTTTTTTTGTTGAGGGGAGACACTTGTTCTCATATTACCCAACAATTCCAAATACTTCCATGATACTGATGAACTAATAGTTTGTCAGCTATACAAAAGTTAACAAGTGTAATAAATTTTTAATGCCAGTGTTGGTGTGTGGATGATGAGTGTTGTAGTATGCCCTTTGGCACCCAGCAGAGTCTGCAGGACAAGCTGGCTGCTGTGATCCACAGCCACTGTGTAGATTTGCCATCAACTGGCTCAGCTTCTCTTCTCCAGCATCCTGTCTTCTTCAGTCAAGAAGACACATTGTAAAGTCCAAAAGCATAGCTTTATTAATGCATATAAAAAGTAAAAATAAGATAACTAAGTAAAATCCATTGTGATGAACTTGTCCAGTTCAGCCATACAAGATTACATCTTTAACAATCCCAAAATCATTAGGATCCAACTTGTTGCAGCATCCAGCCACACACCCTCACATCTTGAACAATAAAACAATTCTTAGACAAAGGACTTTCTAAGCCCATCCCATACTCCACCTTCTAGGTGTTAACTTTATGTTAATTGGATAATGTCTGTATGATGTATGTTAACCCAGCCTCTTGTTGTCCATCATCCACCACGTGAGTAACTTTCCCAAGCTAACAATTATTTACGTATTTGATATCTCTTTGTTATCCATAACAAAGTCTGGTTCCATTAGTTTTACCTCTGGGAAAATACATTGTTGATGTCTCTGTTACCACCTGGCGTTGATTCACCCTGTTTCTCTAAATATTGTTTGTGCCTTGTCCAGAAACTGTTCTCAAGTGGAAAATTACAGACATACACACATCTTTACATTTCACCTTTGACTATATATCCCATTCATATCCTAACAATCCCCTCCTGAAATGTATAGATGTGTGAGAATTATTGTTGTTGTTGTTAAAACCATTTAAGCACAATGTTTGACTCTATATATCTAAAGTAACACCTCAGCCTGTTATAATAATTGTTAAATGTTGTTTTATCTCTAAAACCCTTTGTTAATATATCTATAGTGTTGTGTTTTGGCTTTTAAACTCTAGACACACAATTTTATTTTAAACCAGCTCTCTCTAGCATTTTGTTATAAAACTCTAACGTATCTTGACCTATATTTTTAACATTTTTAACACCTTCGTTTTGTCATAAAAATGTATGTCTGTGAATCTCTATATATCACAACTGACAACTCACAATTTAAATCTTATAACTGTTTAATCTATTTTATCTCATTTAATGTTATATATATTTGTCTTATCAGCACTTAAAACTCTATCAACACTTATAACTATATATCTTTATTTTTAATCTATCAAACTATTAAGCTTGTCTATATTTAAACAACAATCTTTAAACTGACTATCATATAATTTTAAAGCAAATGAACTATTTATAAAACACTCTATCACAATGTGGCTATTTTAAATCACAAGCTTTTATCTCTTAAAAAAACTTATCAAATGTTTTATTGTTGTCTAATCTATTATCTTAAACCAAAACAATTTTTCTTAAACACCTATAACAACACAATTATAATCTATTATTTATCAACTATAAACATCAAACCTTTTACAAAGCCTTTTTATATCTGGATATTTAAAAACTCTCTGTAACTTTATTCTAAACAAAACCTTTTGACTTTAAACTTGTCACCACCTCTGCACTTTGCAAATCACACTTTCTTAATCTTTTTATGTTAACCTCACTAAACATATTTTATCAGCAGACTAGTAACCTCAAAAATAAAATCTCAAAAAATCAAAACCTTTGATATCAAATCTCTCTAGACAACTTTTTTTTATTATTTTTTTTAAATCTCTTGAATCTAAACAACCAAAGCTGTCATCTCTTTGTGTTAACACATCAGCATTTAAACAAGCAATCTCAAAAACAAAATGTTGAACTTACTAGCCCCTCTTTACTGTTAAAAGCTTATTTTAGTCACAAGCTCTCAGCCTCAGACTGTTTTATCAATGTTTTTAAACCTTTGTTGAACAAATCCTTTTGTTATTAACCTAGCTTTGTATTTTTATTTGTCATCAGGCATCTTTTATTTTGTATATCTATTTACCTTATGATTTTTGTCTTTAGGTCTATCAACCACATTTTAAACACCTCTTTGTCAATTTTAAACACTTAAACTTTTTGTTGTACTGCCGTGTATCATTTTCCCTCTCTCAACAAAAAAAAACCTTTTATAACTTTTAAAACCTCTGAAACTCCCTGAAACTCCTTAACACTGCCTGAAACTCCTTAAAACTCTCTTTGAAACTCTCCGGCTCACCAGCCACTTATGTATAAACTCTTGTCCTTTGTATAATAAACTTGTGTGTTGTTTTTATTCTCTATGAAATTTTTTTTTTGACATAACATGTATCATTTCTGGACTTGTGTGTCTTTTGATTTTTGTCATTTTACCTCTTAATGATCTTGTCTGTATTGTCTGACCTAAAGTGTTTTCCTCACTTTTAAAAAAAAAATGTCTGTCTTTTGTGTGTTGTGTGTCCCTCCATTTCTTGACACTTGGATCTTTAACTGTCTTATCTTTAGTAAAACCTCTTGTTTGAATGTATCTTTTTTTCAACTTAGAATCATAAAGTTGGAAAAAACCATAAGGGCATCCAGTCCAACCCCCTGCCATGCAGGAACTCTCAGTCAAAACTTGAATGTTTTTATAATTGTTATTTTTTTAAAACATTAAAACTTTTTTCATCATCAAGGTGAAATCTCCAACTGTTATTTTTGAATATTTTATAACACCATCTTGACACTTTGGTTTAATTTTCCTTTTAAAACATGCTAGCACATATATCTTTGTATATTGTCTAAAACCTGTTAAATATATTAAATTTAGTGGTTCCCCACATAACATGTGTAACAATGTTGGATTTTTTTTTTTTCAGCCAGTTTCTCAAACTGTGAGCCAAGAATTCTCTTTTTTTTTTTCCCCTCCGGTCTGTGAGCAAAGACCCTTTGTAATTAATTTTTTTTTCATTGTTAAAAACTTTCAATTATATCACATCTCTGTCTTAAAACTCTGACATATAAAAGCTCTGGAAAATCTATCTATAATCATTAAAAAAAATATTTGTTGTCACCTAGTAACTCACACATTTGTCTCTTTTGTTTAACAGTTTAAACCAACCTCAACAGGTCATTTTTGCAATTCACTTGCTCCGGTTTTGTCACAGGCAAAACCTTGACTTTTTACTCTGTGGCAAACCAAACATCTCCCAAATCATTTGTATAATAAAACATTTTAAAAATCAGGATCTATATCTCATAACTTAAACAAGCTCTCAAATCCTATGTTCCCTAGGATTCTATATTGATGTGTATAACCAGAATGTAATGATTCATTTCCCACACCTGCACATTTAGCATTTGTCTTACTTTGTATAAAACACATATTTTCCCTCTTATAGCTTTTGTATACACCTCTCCCCAGCCGGGGTGATTTTATATTTATCTCTCACAAAGCTCAGTGTATATCCCCTGACCACCAGCTAACTTAACAGTTTTGTAAAATCAGGTATATATAAAACATTTTTAAAGTTTTTTTCACTAAAACTTGGCATGTAGACATTTTTCAATTTCTTTTAACATCTCTTACCCCTCCATCAGCTAGATAAACATCTTTAAGATTGGAGGATTTCTTTATTTTTCAGCAAAACTGCAACATATGTCCCAGAATATATAGACTCTTGTCCTCAGGTTTCACCTGTTTGAGTCACAGTCACAGATCTGTAAAACAGCTTGTAGCTTCTCTGTTTCTCCCAATGTCTCTGGGTTGTAGATAGATTGTTGATTGTAGCAAACATCCTTGCATTGTCATTTTTAAAACTCTTGTTCTGCTGTAGTAAAAGCATCGATTCGCACTCCGTGCATCAGCTGTCTTTTTTTTTTCAGGACGCATATCTTGACCTCAAGATGCTGTCCCAGGCTTTTTTCCCAAGCCTATATTTTTGGCTTTTTCAAGCAAACTGCTTCTTTTGGCATTTTCTGGCCTCTTCAAGCAAACCGCTTGGCTTAACAGATTCCCATCTTTTGGAACCTCAGGCCTCCAGCAAAACTTTTGGCATTTAGCAACACCGTTGCAGCCTTTGAACTTCAGGCATTTGCAAACCTGCTACAGCTCCACACAGCATTGACCACTGTGTAAAATTTCACCCCCACCAGGGATTTTTGTATTTTTCTCCAAGAACTGTAAAGTCCTTTTACCACAGCATTTGTGACAAAGTTGTGTAGAAAACACTCATTCTTTCTTCAGTTCCCAAAACCTTTGGCTGAAGAAACATCCTCTCCCAAAACATAACTGTAACTCAGAGAGGGGTAACAGAATGAGTTCTCTTGGCTTAGGCAACCGCCTGTGTCCAGCAATCATGTTGCATTTTAAACTGCATACATTGCAACATGTATTCTGTGACTCAAGCCCCAGCTGCTTCCATATTAAACAAAATGGCCTTTAACAAAGTCTTTTGCAGCTTGAACAAAAACAAAAATTTCACTGCATTGAACCCGCAGTATTCTCAGCATTTTTAGCCTTTGATTTTTCTCTGCATCTTACTGTTTAAAGAGTGGAGTCCTCAGACACTTGTCTTTAAAGAAGTCTGCACTCTGTCATCTGGCAGAAACAGCTTAGCAGTAAACTTTTACTTACATCTGGAGATTTGAAGCCACCTCTGCTTTTCCAGCAACCGCTGAAGCATGGTTCCCTTGTCCTGGCACAGCTGAAGTCGTGGATAGGCAATACTTGCCTCTTGGCCACATTGCAAACATGTCATCTGGACTCTTGGGCTTTTGTCCTCCTGGACATTTGGCCTCTTTGTCCTCTGGCAGACCAGCCACCTTTGGCAGACAAGCCACTCTTCTGGCAAACAGGCCATAACTGGCAGAAAAGCCATAACTGGGCCCATAACCCTTGTTGGTGTGTGGATGATGAGTGTTGTAGTATGCCCTTTGGCACCCAGCAGAGTCTGCAGGACAAGCTGGCTGCTGTGATCCACAGCCACTGTGTAGATTTGCCATCAACTGGCTCAGCTTCTCTTCTCCAGCATCCTGTCTTCTTCAGTCAAGAAGACACATTGTAAAGTCCAAAAGCATAGCTTTATTAATGCATATAAAAAGTAAAAATAAGATAACTAAGTAAAATCCATTGTGATGAACTTGTCCAGTTCAGCCATACAAGATTACATCTTTAACAATCCCAAAATCATTAGGATCCAACTTGTTGCAGCATCCAGCCACACACCCTCACATCTTGAACAATAAAACAATTCTTAGACAAAGGACTTTCTAAGCCCATCCCATACTCCACCTTCTAGGTGTTAACTTTATGTTAATTGGATAATGTCTGTATGATGTATGTTAACCCAGCCTCTTGTTGTCCATCATCCACCACGTGAGTAACTTTCCCAAGCTAACAATTATTTACGTATTTGATATCTCTTTGTTATCCATAACAAAGTCTGGTTCCATTAGTTTTACCTCTGGGAAAATACATTGTTGATGTCTCTGTTACCACCTGGCGTTGATTCACCCTGTTTCTCTAAATATTGTTTGTGCCTTGTCCAGAAACTGTTCTCAAGTGGAAAATTACAGACATACACACATCTTTACATTTCACCTTTGACTATATATCCCATTCATATCCTAACAAGTAAAACCTTGGCAAACTAAAAATATGAAAAAGTCTGCATGAAATATACTAAAAGCCTATGGTTTAAATAAAATTAACCATGGTAAACAAAGCTTTATTGAGTTTCTACTAAACCATAGTGCATGGGTGGAGAACAAGTGGCTTTCCAGATTTTGTTGGACTTAAACCCATCAGCCCTTAGCCAGAATAGCCATTGGTGAGGAATAATGGAAACTGTAGTCCAGGTATACTTGGCAGACCACACATTTCTCATCTTTGCTACAGCGTACTTATAAATACAGCAATAGTGATCCATCCTTAGTGTTCATACTTTTCTTTAAACAAAAATTGGAGTAAGCCAGTAACTGCTTGTGTTAAATGCAGCCACAGAGGACTAGCCACTTGCCAAGTTGGGAAACCTCAGATCCTAAGGCCAAATATGGCTCTCTGGGAATATCAGTCCAGCTCTCTGTAACTTTTCTCTATGGGCCTTTGCAGACTGCCAGAAATAGTGCACATTAAATTGAGCCACTGCCCTGGCTCAGTGCTAGGGAATCATGGGAACTGTAATTTATTGTGGCACCGGAGCTCTCTGACAGAGAAGGCTCAATGTCCCAGAAAAAAATACAATTCCCATGACTCCCTAGCACTGAGCCAGGGCAGTGCCTCAATTTAATATGCACTATTTCTGGCAGTCTGCAAAGGCCCTTATCATTTTCTAATTTTTGTACTGCAGCCCCCTCCAGTTCTAAATGGATGAAATGCCACTCCCAAGGCTTAGTTAACTGCAATAAGTGATTTACTGCCAATTTGAATGCAGCCCTTTTCTGATATTGAATTTTCCCCCTTACTCATTCTTGCTCTAGTGGGTTGTTATACAGGAGATGTGTGGCTGTCAATGGCTGTGATCCTACATGAAGATCCTGTAGTAATTCCATGTCCAGGTCACCCTTTGTAGAATCATAGAATCATAGAGTTGGAAGAGACCACAAGGGCCATCCAGTCCAACCCCCTGCCATGCCCTGCCTGGCTCCCCCCCCCTTCTTCCTTCCCACACTGTTTGAGTGGGTCAGACTTTCTGCAAAAGGTTACAGATGAGCACCTGGAGCTGCACCAAAAAAGAAACATGTACAAGCAAAAGCCACATTGACTTGCACACATTTCACTACCATGACTCTAGTCAATGAGCCCAGTTGTCAGGACCAGTAAACTCTTTTCCCAATGGACAAACAGTCTTATTGTGATAGAAAACAAAATACTTATTAAAGACATGAGGACAGAAGTTACCAGCAAAGTGTCTGTGTCTGAACTAATCAGTTCCTCCACCCTACAGTGATATTAAAACTCATACTATCCAGCTCCATCCTCAGGCTTTTGGTATGCAAACTTTGTTCCTAAACAAAGCAAATTCTAACAGTCCCCTTCTTGCCCATTTGTCACCTTACACAGCATCCCTAGCTCTATCATTCTACAGCAAAAAAGGAAAGAAAAATAAACATCTCCCACATACCTGAACCACTACAGAAAGAACAAGCATCCTCTCCAGAATCATAAAGCCATGAATCTCTTCTCTCTACAAACCATTTGGCCAGCCTGCCATTTGTCTAACCCCCCCTTCCAACAACATGCTATCATATCCACAACCCAAACTTCTATATGTTTCTCATACACTCAACCCAAACAACCAATCAATGCACAGAATCAATACATACATCTTCTCCAATGATAACAATCATGACAGAATCATCAACATGAATTCTGACATCCCACCACCCCAGAATTAATTCATCCAGCTTGTTGGGATACTTTTTATGAAACAATTGAGTCAGTTTAGGGACATCCACATGATGGGCATATACCCACTGATTTTTGGACTCAGAAAAATGTTTCCAACAGACCAAACACTTCAGTTTGTCCCTATGGTTTCTCGAAGCTAGGATCTTAGCAACTTCAAAGTACTGTTCTCCTTCAACTACCAGGGGTGGAGGTGATCCATGGTCAGTCCTCCAAGGATCTACCGTCAGGGTTGGCTTCAACAGAAACAACATGAAATCAAACCCACATAACACCCCAAGGATAATCAACCAATCACAAATGAACATGGAAAGCAAAAATTCATACAACTGGTCAATCAAGGCATTGAGGAATCAAAATTCAATCAAATAAATCTTAGGGCCAACACTCCCTAGAACTATAATATCAAAACATAACCATTAACAAAATTCAATCTAAGCTCTAATCGCAATATCAATATTATCATGAATAGCACTAGAACAAAACAAAAGAACACATCATCATAGGCAATCTAAATCTCTAATGGTCAAAACAATCAAACCACAATCAACCAACCAACCAATCAAACAAGAAATCATGGAACCATGGAACAAGACCAATCTCATATGGTCATATCAATCAATGAATCAGTCAATCCTTCAGTCAAAACATCACTATAAAAGCAAAGGCTTAATTGAACACATCACTGGAGTTGATGTTTTTTCTCCCCCAACAACAATATATCACTGTACATATTTGCGAAATTTAGCTTAAGCATGGTTCAAACCATTCACCTCTTCAAAATGTCATAAGATTATAACATGATTGGCCAATTCAGTTCAAGCACAACTGAAGCCATGATGGTCTACTATTCCTGTCCTGTCTTGATTGCCACCTTAGTTTGTCTGCTGGCCTCAGCCTTTGGACTGCAAATCCCATCTCTTTCAGATGGTGTTGTCAGTGCAACCTGTGAATGATCATCAATGGCCCCTCCACCGCCTGAGTGTCAAATCTGGCAAGATTACAGAACTCTGTGTTGCCTGTAAACCAGCCAATTGCTCCAATTGAGAGTTTATTGAAACACACAGTCAGAAATTCACCAGACAACATTTAAGCCAGAACTGCCCCCCCTACCAGCCAATGCCAAGTTAAACCCTTCGAAACTGATGGGCTCCACCCCACCTCATCTGGTGTGAAACCTAGCACCCACCTACTATTCCCACAGCTCTCTTCCCCCCTTTCCAATTACCCCCCCCTTCCTGGTCATTCTCACACTAGCTAACATCCACCCCCTTCCACTTAGCAAAACACTCCCAAGCTCTCTACTCCCTTGCATTCCAAAAAACTTACTTTTCTCAAAACCACCTGATGCACTATCTACTCCCATCCCCCACCTCCAACAGCCTACAACCCACAAAGCCTACTATGCCAAATACTGTCCACCCTACTAACCCACCTATCATCCCCATCCAGCAACTAAGTATATAATATTCCCCAACAGACATCTGGCAGAACTCATGCACACAGGCATGGTTCTGACAGTCTGCCCCCCCCCCAAAAAAACCCCACACACTTATAACTCATATATTTAACCCCAACCCCACCCGGGTTGTTAGGATAAGCCAAATGAAATTCCTCAACCAATTTAGAAGCTTTCACATGTCGAGCTTTTACCCATTCTGCATGGTCAATGGGGAAGTGCTTCCACTTGACCAAATAATACAGCCCCTCTTATGAATTTTAGAGTCCAAAATGTTTGAAACTTCAAAATTATGTTCTCCATCCACCAGCAAAGGCAAAGGTGGGATCTTCTCAGTGTGCCAGCATCCATTGATGAAAGCAGGTTTCAGCAAACTGAAATGAAAAACAAGATGCAAATATCTGTATTCTTTTAGCAAATCTAATTCAGCAGTTACCTCATTAACCAGTGATTTTATTTCAAAAAGCCCAATATATTTGGGCCCCAGTTTCTTTGAGGGGTACCTGGGTTTCAAATGTTTGGTGGAAAGGTAGACTTTATCCCCAGGTTTTAAGTTCCAACCCCCTTTTCTATGCTTGTCAGCATATTTTTTATAACTGGCTTTGGCTTTCTCTAAAGCGCTTACAATAATTGGCCAACCTTTTTTAATCTTTGCAACCCATTGTGTGATAGTGATAGTAGGCAGTAACTTAGGCTCATAGCCATAAACAATTTCAAATGGCATGTGTCCAGTGCTTTGGTTAACTGTCCCATTGAAAGCTGCCTCAGTATGAGGCAACAGATCATACCAGTCATCTTGAAGTTGATTGACATAGCACCTTAAGTATCTTTCCAGACATGCGTTCATTCATTCATTCACATTGTCTAGGGATGATGGGCTGCGCTAAATGCCAATTCAACCCCTAATTTGGATTGTAGAACCTTCCAAAATTGTGAGGTAAAATTAGTGCCTCTATCTGAAACAATCTTAAGAGGCAAACCATGTAGACGATACACCTGTTGAATGAACAAATCAGCCAGTTGAATGAACAAATCAGCCTGTGGGAACACCTTTACATCCCACATAGTGAACCTATTTGGAGAATAACCCTGTCACCACCCAGATTGTGTTTCTGCCATGGTTCTTGGGTAAGTCAGTAATGAAGTCCATGGCAATATGCTGCCATGGTCCACTAGGAGTCTTCAGAGGTTGTAAGAGTCCACTGGGTTTCCCAACCAGAGGTTTGGCTTGAGAACAGACTGAACAACTTTTGACATACTCGTCAATGTCAGATCTCATGCCCTCCCACCAAAACTGTTTGTGAAGCAAGTATAAAGTTTTAACAAAACCCCAATGTCCTGCAGCTCGGGAGTCATGACACATCTGTAACACTTTCAGTCTTAGTTCCCTGGGTACATATAACTTCTGGCCTTTGTACCAAAGGCCATTTTCTTTTCTTTCTAATTGCTGTTGGTGGGATTGCAGCCAGTTGTCCCTCTCAGACTGCTGTTTGATTTCCGCATGTAGTGAATCCATCTGGTTCTGTGCTGCTTCCTTCTCCAACTTAGCATGGCTACGGTTAGTAACTGCTAGCCCTAAGTGCACTGGTGTGAATAAGGTTTGGAGTGACTGTGTCTCTTTGCCCACATATTGGGGGAGTCTTGATAAGGAATCAGCCAAGCCATTTTCTCAGCCAGGGATGAATTTGATCATGAACTTATATTTATAAAAGTTCTTGGCCCATCTATGCTGTTTTGGTGTCAATTTCTGAGGGGCTTGGAGTGCTTCCAAGTTCCTGTGATCAGTCCACACTTAAAATGGATGAGGGGCCCCTTCTAGGAATTGTCTCTGGTTCTGAAGGGCCCACTTTATGGCATAAGCTTCCTTTTCCCAAATGGGTGAGGAATTCTCATTTTTTTGAAATTTTCTAGATAGATAAGTGCATGGTCTGAGTGCTCCCCCCTCATCCCTTTGCAAGAGAACTGCCCCCACTGCAAAGTCTGAAGCATCTACTTGAACTATGAATGGCACTTCTAGGTCCAGATGCTTGAGTATGGGCTCAGAGCTAAACAATGTTTTTAACTGATTCAATGCTTCCAGACATCTAGGGGTCCGGTCCACCTTTGCAGACTCTAGATCTTCGGAGTAGATTAACACATCATTCAAATAAACCCCTTCATACAACAAATCATGTAGCACTTTTTTCACCAGCCTCATAAAGCATCTGGGGGCCCCCAACAGCCCAAAAGGGAGGACCAAGTATTCATAAGCCCCCCAAGGGCAATTGAAAGCTGTTGTATATTCATCTCCTTCTTGGATGTGAACAAGGAAGTAGGCATCCCTTAAGTCTAGCTTAGTAAAAATCTTGCCAGTGGCCAGATGACCCAGCATGTCCTTGATCAAAGGCAAAGGGTATTTATTGGTGGTGCTGATGACATTCAAATTCTTGTAATCAGTCACCAGGCGAAGGGAACCATCCTTCTTTTCTCTAAAAAAACACTGGTGCAGCAAAGGTAGACGTAGAGGGTCTTATGAAATCCCTAGCTAGATTTTTCTCTATGAATTCTTTCAGAGTTTTTAATTCCAGAGGTGTCATGGAGTATAGTTTGGGTTTTGGGAATACAGCTCCCGGTTCTATTTCAATCGCACAGTCAGTTTTCCTGTGATGGGGGAGATGGTCACTTTCCCTCTTTTCAAAGACTTCACTCAGATCCTGATATTCCAGGGGGTAGGGGCAGGGTGCCTCAGAAGATACCTGCCCCCCACTCTCTCCCCTTGCACAGGGCTTCATTAAGATTATTGTGGCTGCTTCAGCCCCCATGTCCTCACCCACTCTAATATGTTCTTTGCAGCCTGGGTCTGCAAACACCAGCTGCAACTGTTTCCAATCAATGGTGGGGTTATGAAAGTGAAACCTGTCAATTCCTAGCACCATCTGGTGGCCGTACCACCAGCCGTAAACTCAGGGCACAGTTCATCCTTAAAATACTGAACTCTAATACTCTCTGGCCATTCATAAACCATTGCTACCAAACTCCGGAATTCCTAAACATACTCAGTCAATGAGCGCAGTCCTTGATGAAGTGCCAACAACCAGGTTTGTGCACGCTCTGCCCTGAGCGGGTCTTCAAATCTTGCACGCAAAGCTACTATGAAGGCCTGTAGATTCTGCAGCTCTGGTGCTCCACTGTCATACAGTTGCACCACCCAGTCTGCTGCTTCCCCCTCCAGATGACTAGTCACACGCTGCACCTTGGCAGTCTCATCAGGAAAGTAAGGCCCCCACTCATACATGTGCCCAGCCACTTTGGACAGGAAGTAGGGCAATAGTTGGGGTCTACCATCTAACTTCACTGCCATTCTCCTAGCTGCAGGGTCCTGAAATCTTATCAGTGGGGGGTTTGGTGGAGGATTAGGCATCCCAGTCTGTGCTGCCTGCACTGTCTGAGCCCTTGGGGCTTCCCTCACCAGTGCTGCTGCTGTGGCCTGGCCCTCCAGGGGATTAGTAGTCAAGTCTCTGAGATTTTGCATTACCGCTGCCAGCAGTCCCTGCATCTTTCTCTTCTTCATGGACCTGAGCAACTTCATCCTCAATGTCTTTATCTGGAGCTGATGGTTCATCCACAGGACCTGCCATTCCCATATCCCATGCAGACAATCTGCTGGCTCGGTGTCTCTCACGTTCTTTCCCCTTGGTGGAACCACACATCCTCTGCCGGGTGCACAGGGGTGTCCTCCCCTTCACCCTTCAAAGCCTTAGAATGGGCTCCCAAACCAGCCTGCTTGGAGGACTCCTTGGATCAGTCTCCCTCCTGCTCCATTACAAGTGTAGTGTTGTCCAGGCTCAAATGGAGTTCCTTCGCTCCCGACACTAGAGGAGTTCTGGCTTACTGTCAAATCTGGCAAGATTACAGAACTCTGTGTAGCCAGTAAACCAGTCAATTTCTCCAATTGAGAGTTTATTGAAACACATAGTCATCCCCATCCAGCAACTAAGCATATAATATTCCCCAACAGACATCTGGCAGAACTCATGCATGCAGGCATAGTTTTGACACTGAGTTACTTTCAAAAGGTGAAAAGAGTTATCAGAAGCCTTGTCTGACCATGGGCCCAAGGTCTCTGGATGTCTGAATTCCCCCTTGGGAAGGACATCTTACCACTCTAGCTCCATGGGCAGATTCTGAAGATGGGGGCTGTGAGGGTCTGTATCTCGCAGCCTGGGGAAGTTTTACCCCTTGTGATCCCAGCCAGGTTGTCCTCTGAGCCAAGGAGGACTGTTGGATGAAGTTCTTTCTGTTGGGAACCTTGTGGCACTGGATTCCCCAAACTGGGATCTGGCTTCCTCACTGGAATCTGGGTTTTTGAGTGGTCAAAAGCCACTCCACAGTATTTGCTCCATTGAGAAGCTTGAGAGATTGGTCCTCTCAAGCTTAGCTCTGGCTCTGGTCCCCACGTCTTGGCTGGGTTGTCCTCCCAGTCCTTGAGGGTGCTGGCTCTGCATTTTTCTCCATTGGAACTGGGGCTTTCAACCTAGCACCAGGCTCCCTCCATCTAGATCAGTCCCTCCTCTGTAAAAAGGGGTTTTGTGGTCTCTAGAGTTGTTGGAACCCTGTATGTCATGGGTCTTGGGCCAAGCACAACTCTTGGACTGGGCTCTGGTTCAAATTCTTGGGCTACGTGATTCGCCAAATCTTTGAGGACCGCCGACACTTGAAGCTCTATGTGGGAACATTTATAAATAGAATCTCTTTGGCTGGTCATTAAGTCTTTGTCTCTTGGCCCCCCTCCTCAGTCTCATTTATCCACTCTTCCGAGTGCTGGGCTGTACCCATGTTGTCTCTTTGGGGCCCTGGTCTGCTTGAGTGGTTTGGGAGGTGTCTCGCCATGGTCTGAGCTGTCTTTTATCACTCTCCAGCCCCATGCTGCCCCCATCTAAGGTCTCTTGTGGGTATAGTTTTTCTTTACCTTCATTGCGGTAAAGGAATTCTATAAATTCTTGACTGTCCTCAGCTCGAGAGGGGTCCTTGAGTACAATTTCAGCTTGGAGTCCTGAGTTCCCACTGAATTACACAGTCTGTCTCCTGGTGGGGAGGGAGCTGATCACTCTCCTTTTCTGCAACCACTTCAGCTAAGTCTCTGTAAGGGGGGGAGGAGTAGCCAAACTGGTCGTCCTGGATAGCCTCCTCTGCCCACTCTTACCAAGGGGCCAGCTGAATCAGCATGGCCACCACTCTCTCTTCTGAATTCAAATCAGGAGCCCAGGTATGTTCCCTATGTACTGGGTCATCAAAAATCAGTTCTTCCGTCCTCCACCGAATCCTTGGGTTGTGGAATTGCAGCTAGACTATTCCTAGGATCAACTAGTAGCTCGAGGTTGGGCCCACCAAAAACTTAATTCTTTCCACCACCCCAAGCCACATTGTCCTAATTTGCTCTCTGGTGGACACCTCTCCATGGGGGTGTCATCCATCTGCTGGAAGGTGATGGGGCTTTCCAGCTTCTTGGTATGTGACTTTAGTTCTGTGATTACATTCAGGTTTACAAAGCAATGGATGCAGCTCGAGTCTATAGCTTCCATCAAGTCCATACTTCCTCCACTCTTTGGGTTTACAAGCTTGACTCTCAGGATGCACAGGGGGGTTCCTCCATTCACCACTGGAGTGAGGCTGCTTGGGTCTGTTGCTGGCCTTCTGCAGCTCTTTAGGGCTGGCCTGGGAAGTTTCATGCCAACTCTGCTACTGGTGGCCTCTTCAATAACAACAATCATGACAGAATAATCAACATGAATTCTGACACCAGTCATCTTTCATGTCCACTTTATTTTACCCAGGAGTGACACTGGAGGTAACTGTTCCTTCTCAATATGCTCTGCTGATCAGAGCAATAAGAGCTGTGTTTATCTTTTGGTAACTTAGCAGAGACTGAATGTTTGGACTTTTGGTAACATTGCAGGGATGAAAATGTTGATAGATGACACTATGAGTTTCTTCTATTTTCCTACCAATCAAAATATTACTCATGTAAAGCTAGATGAAAAATAGTTTTGGGTTCTTTGGATGAAGAGTAACACACATGAATATGAAGGGAGTTGATAATATTGCAGAAAAAGTGTAGTGTGATCTAGTTGTGGTAACATGTCATTGTCGAGACCTTGTGGCACCCTGGTCTGGAAAACGACATGGATGTGGCCACTGAAAGGAACTGGAGCAATGGTAACAGGGTTACTACAGTTCAAATAACAGGTGCATGAGTCAGCATTTGGCAAGCTGTGCATCATGAGAGGTCTGATGCAACATGCACATTGGATGAGACCAGCCAGGTATGCATCATGGGAGGCCTGATGCAACAGTCCTGATGCAACAGGCACTGGGGATGAAACCAGCTAGGTTTCATTAGTTCATGGCTGTCACATGTCCCCAAGAAGACCACCTATATAAGAGAGAGGGTCAGAATCTCAGTTGTTGGTTAGTTGTGGCTGGTGGTTGGTGAAGCACTTTGTTGGTCTGTATAGCTGTGAGTATTCAAGATGGATGTCTGGTACTGTATGGGGCTTTGCAGATGGGTAGCCATGGGCCTCCCTGAGAAGCGGAGGATTGGGCCCAAAGCTGCCCCATGCCTCGGCCCCAATCCACCCTTTGGGCAGCCCTGGAAGGAGCACCAAAATGCAGCTCCTTCCAGAGACAATGAAAAGAGTCCCAGAAGAGCCTTCGTGTGGCTCTTCTGCATCTCTTTCGGTGCAGTGCGTGCAAAGGCTGTGCAGGGAGGACATCATCAGGGCGCTTGCCATGTGTAATGGCTCACACTCTGATGATGTCTTCAGGAAGGGGTTGAGGCGGCTGCCGTGTGGCTGCCTCTCTCCTCCCCTGCCTCCAAGATGGCACTTTGCACCATCTGCATGCCCCCTAAGTATCTTTGTAAATATTTGCAAGAAAGATTAAAGCCCTCACTGAGTGAAGTCTCGCTGTCCAGCGGTTCATTTCTCCAAACTGAAAGCAGCAGCCTGCATGTGGGAGGATTTTTCCTGTGCTGTATGGAGCAAGGTTCTTCACAGAAGACCATCTTCTGGGCATTCCTGCCTATGTGCATCAACTCTGCATGTGTGTATGCTAGATCCTGCCTGTCTGCATACTCCAACAGTCATTTACTGCAGACATCAGTGGAAAAAATGCAGTAACAACTTACATCTCATAGTTCATATTGTTGTTGTTGTTCTCCATATCCCACCTTTATTCCAATAATATGAGCCCTTATAGCAGTAGATGGAAATCTGGGCATCTCCAGATATTATTGGACTCTAGTTCCCAGCATTCCTTATGATGAGTTGTGCTAGTTAGGGGTAGTGGGAATTGTTGCCCAATAAAATCTGGATGACCACATGTTCCCAGCCCTAGGGAAGAGTGTATTTGCAATACACAGTAATACCAGTTTGATACCACTTTAACTGCTACAACTCCATCCTACAGAATCATGGGATTTATAGTTTGGTGAAATACTTGTAGTATCTAAACCTCACATCTTGACATGATTTATATGGAATAAATGGATGTTTTTATCATATGAGCTACTAACAACAACCTTCAATAAATAGCAATGTAATTAATGATGACGGCCTTATACGTGTCATTGGAAGAACAAAATACACCTAATTAAAAGGCATGTGGCTCTTTTACTTTAGCAACCATTGTAAACATATGTGTTCAGAACAGGAACGGCACTACCAAGAGAAGGCAAAATGAAGACATTCACAGTAAGAATTCTGCTTCCTCAAATGAATTTTTCCCTCAGTCCCCAAATTTCTAGCAATGCAGTAACTTAAACCTTTAGTTGGTCATTTGGAAATACAGTATAGACATCTTAAGAAAAGGAGCAGGCAAGGTTACCAAGTCAACACAAATACAGCAAATGTAAGAGTTCTTGAAGTGAAGGACCTTCATTGTTTCCCTCTCTGCCGTGCTAGAAATTTGGGGACTGAAGGAAAAATTCATTTGAGACAGCAGAATTGTTCTCATTTCAGGAGGCAATGTCCTCATTTTGCTCCCTCTGTAGCTAGATCCCAATTTATATAATCCATCTTATAGGAACAAATATCTGACATAAATATTACAAGAACCACACCCAAGTGTTCAGAACCAGTGTATTGTCTCTATGGATTTCTTCTGTAGGTTTTTTTTGGGGGGAGGGTTAATTTCAAAATAATGAATACACACCTCCCCCTTGAAACACTACAAATGTGCTTCATCCCAAATGCATTTGTAGGCTCATGTATATAATGTCTCTGTAAAAAATGCTAACCTATGGCAGATGTTTAAAGGGATCAATTGTAGCTGCTTTGTAAGTATTCTTATTACATTTTTTACACTTGGATGCAGACACATTAGTAAAGACAAACAGGCCTAACATGTCCAGTCAAGGTTTTTGCTATGAAGCAACACTATAGCTTACAGGACTCTGTTACATTCTGATCTTGTTTTTGAATGCTTAAAAAAATTACATATTTTTGTTTGTGTTCAGGAAGAGCACCTGTGGAATCCTGGAACATTTACAGGCATGTCCTTAAAAGCCCATTATTGTGATTAAGATTTAATCTCTTAAAGAGGCATAAATTATATAGACATAGCCTTAGGTGTCACAATTGCCCACAGGTAGAAATACCTATAGTAGTTCACTGTGTTGTTGGGTTTTTTAAAAAAAACAAAACAAAACATAGCACTGACAGGGCTCTGAACAGTCTGTGAGTTATAATGTTCCAATTCCTTATTACTTTGCTATTAATAATGTGCTAAACTTTGTAAAATGAAAAAAGGATTCTGGGATTCTGCCAAAGTTGAAGATGTAAGCAATAAAAACAAAATTGCATTTTGCAAGTGGTCACAAATCACCTTAATTCTTTTTAAAGAAAGAAAGAAAAATTTCCAGAGAGTGGAGAGAAAAAAAAATAAGTAGATGCATGTCACATATTTGTTTTGCCTTTACATCATATTTTGGCAATGCACTGAACTACTAGGACGGTCCTACAGTCTATGGATCAGAACAGATTTGGAGTTCTTTCTACAAGTTTGATGGTGCAAGTGGTGGTGTAGCAAAATGTTAAGGAACCTGTATTGTGACAGTAAGAGTGGACAAAGTGTGATCCTACAGATGTTGGTGGATTGCTGCTTCTAGCAATGGTTACCATAGACCATGGAGATGATAGAAGCTGCAACCCAACAACATCTGTAAGATTGCACTTTGCCCACCCCTTCATCACAGTGATATGGTACAGGTGGCCCTCCATATACACAGATTTTTTTTTTATCAATAGATTCAACTATCCATAGTTTGCAAGTATTTCAAAAAGATATAAATTCCAAAAAGCAAAATTTGATTTTGCTATTTTATATAAGGGACATCATTTCAGCATGCCACTATGTTTAATGGGACTTAAGTATCCATGGATTTTGGTATCCACCAGGAGTCTTAGAACCAAAACACAGTGGGTTGCAAGGGCCTACTGTACAACACAACTTACTATGGTATAGATACAATGATATAGTGTTGTTGTTGTTGTGTGTCTTCAAGTTGTTTCTGACTTGTGGTGCCCTAAAGCAAACCTATCATGGGGGTTTCTTGGCAAGTTTCATCAG
Organism: Phrynosoma blainvillii; assembly: GCA_026167975.1. Lineage (NCBI taxonomy): Eukaryota > Metazoa > Chordata > Lepidosauria > Squamata > Phrynosomatidae > Phrynosoma > Phrynosoma blainvillii. The sequence goes on from JANUYF010000001.1 coordinate 276,688,476, forward strand.
AGGGGATTTGCCATTGCCATCTCAAGGCTGAGAGAGTGTGAACTGCCCAAGGTCATCTGATGAGTTTGCATGGATGAGCTTGAATTTGAACCCTGGTCTCCAAAGTCATAGCCTAATGCTGAAACAACTACAACATACTGACTTTCCATACACTACAGGCACACCAGTCCAATTTAGGGTTCCCAGATTCCAGATCTCAGGGCCTGACCCTGAGTCTCAAGACCTAGACTCTCTTTTCTAGAGTTGCCAATTGCATACAGACTGAGACTGTTGTAACTTTAAGCTGTAAAAGATTGAGAAGCAGGATGTGATATCCTTAAACTCTGTGAAGATGGGCAAAGACACCTGTCTTTTTTCACATTTCAACCTCACACTTTCAGCCAGAGTATCTCCTGACACAGTTCTTGCCTCCCCAGTGGAGAGCAGGAGGAGGGATGCAGAGATGCCCAGCACAGGGGAAGAAAGAGCAGTTTAAGGAGGGAATGGTTGCAGCTGAAAATCTGAGGGTGAAAGATGAGGGAAGATAGGTTCCTTCACCCAGTTTCACTGGGTTTTAAGGTACCTCATCTTGCTTCTCAATCTGCTTGGTCTTCAGAGCCCTGGCTTACAAGAGCTCTGTCCTATATCCAGCCTGGGAAACTCTACTCTTTTCTGGTTCTCAGGGCAAGGGGGAGTTTAATAATAATAATAATAATAATAATAATAATAATAATAATAATTTCTTATATCCCACCTTTCTCCCAATATTCTCCCAATAGACTCAAGGAATCTAAGGGTGAGAGCACAACCTTGAAAAGTAAATATCTATTTTCCTTGGTCTTTTTTAAAAATTTGGATAGCATACTGTGTAGCTGTGGTTGATCCTTAATGTGTCATGTTTAATAACATCATCAGAAGTGTCCCCTTGTAATATCACCCAGCCCCACCCTTATGATATAAACAGGTATCAGACAATTGTGTCTTCCTGGATGGCAGGGGATTGGACTGGATAGCCCTTGTGTGCTCTTCTGACTCTATAATTCTATTTTATGCCACAGGAATATACTACTGTCTGAAGTTTATCACTCAGCATTTCCACAGTGATCTGGGCACAAGGCTGGGAATGGCACAGAATGGGTGAGAACAGGTTTTACTGCTCAGGAAAATGCTGCTAATACTGCCAGGAGTCCCCAAACCATTCCCCAGCCATTCCATGGCCACTGATTTTGAAGAACGGAAAGCTACCATTCTTCAAAATCAGTTGCCATAGCACAGATGGGGAATGGCTTGGGGACTCCCAGCAACACCGGTGGTGTTTTGCCGAGCAGTAAAACCCATTCTCACCCATTCCGTGACATTCCCAGCCCATGCCCAGATCACTGTGGAAATGCTACAATAATAAACTCATCTGACTTGAACAGGTATGTTATTGAGGTGGCTTATTCTGTCTGTGGGGCCTCATGGGATCTGTTTTATTCCTTTGGGTTCATACCTTTATTCAAGTTGCTACTTTCTGAGGAAGAAATTGGTAATTATATATGACATGAGGAAACTTAGGGAAACACTACAGCATGCATATGTTTTCATCCAACATTATTAAAAGTTCCTGCAATGCAGAGCAATTTCTTAGGCTCAAAATTGTCTCACCTCTGAATGGGTGATGCATGTAGGCCCCAATTGCTCCAGCCCTGTCTCAAACTGAAAACCTTCTTTTCTAATCTTCCCACAAGACCTGCTCAAACTGAGAATTTCAGGGCTTGTCTTTAAAAGAGATGGAACACAACAAAGGCTTATTCTTAAAAATCTTTGCGACATTCATGTTTTCAAAACAGTGCTGTCCAACTACTTACATCTCAAAGATTTTAAGTTGCCACTGGCCTATTACTGGCTATGAGGAAAAGCTTTTCAGAACAAAACAGAACAGAACAGAAACAATCCAGTCAAACCTTTGAAACATGTTTATTTTAATTGGATGTAAGTGCATGAGCATTGCTATCCCTATCTGAAATCAATGATACCAACTTTTGTAGGATCATGTTCAAAATCTGCATAAGGTACAATGGATGTGCAGGAAAATTTGGTTCAGAAAGATTAAAACAACTCTGACATAATGCAGCTAGAAAGAGGAAAGTATGTTTACCTCTGTGTTCTTTCCATGCCTTCCTCAATGTTCCAAAAACCAAAACAAAATGAAAAAGCATTTTGTTTTCTATTTCCTCCCTCCCTTCTGAAGACAACTATTTTGTCTTTTTAATATTTCCTGTTCTGGATTTCACAGTACCTTCTGTCTCCTTTTCATTCCTGCTGTTTCTGTAATATGTTCACCTTCTGCTGTTGTTTTTTTAAAAAACAATTTATATATTATTTTACATTATTTTATTTTCATTATTTCATTTACAATCTTCTCTTTTTTCCTCTTTCAATCTATAATCAATTTACTGTCTGTCATTTCATAGAATCATAGAATCATAGAATCATAGAGTTGGAAGAGACCACAAGGGCCATTCAGTCCAACCCCCTTGCCACGCAGGAACTCCCAATCAAAGCATCCCTGACAGATGGCCATCCAGCCTCTGCTTAAAGACCTCCAAGGAAGGAGACTCCACTACTCTCCGAGGGAGTGTGTTCCACTGTCGAACCGCCCTTACTGTCAGGAAGTTCCTCCTAATGTTGAGGTGGAATCTCTTTTCCTGGAGCTTGCACCCATTGTTTTGGGTCCTAGTCTCTGAAGTAGCAGAAAACAAGCTTGTTCCCTCCTCAATATGACATCCCTTCAAATATTTAAACACGGCTATCATATCACCTCTTAACCTTCTCTTCTCCAGGCTAAATATTCCCAGCTCCCTAAGTCGTTCCTCATAGGGCTTAGTTTCCAAACCCTTCACCATTTTAGTCGCCCTCCTCTGGACACGCTCCAGTTTTTCAACATCCTTCTTGAATTGTGGTGCCCAGAACTGGACACAGTATTCCAGGTGGGGCCTGAACAAAGCAGAATAGAGTGGCACTATTACTTCTCTTGATCTGTTCTAGACACTATACTTCTGTTGATGCAGCCTAAAATTGCATTGGCCTTTTTAGCTGCTGCATCACACTGTTGACTCATGTTCAACTTGTGGTCTACCTGGACTCCTAGATCTCTTTCACATGTAGTCTCATTCAGCCAGGTGTCCCCCATCATATATCTGTGCTTTTGGTTTTTCCGCCCTAAGTGCAGTACCTTACATTTCTCTGTGCTGAATTTCATTTTGTTAGCTTTGGCCCAGCTTGCTAGTCTGTTTAAGTCATTTTGAATTTTGATCCTGTCTTCTGGGGTATTAGCTACTCCTCCTGATTTGGTGTCATCTGCAAAACTATGCCCCCAATACTGTCATCCAAGTCATTGATAAATTTTGTTCTCTCTCTCTCTCTCCCCCCCCCCCTCTCTCTATATATACTAACATGCAATCAATGTTCTTAACATTGCTTTTGTCCAAGTCCCATCAAGCCAGTTGGCATTCTTTACAGCCACCTTTTCTTACCAGTCCTGAAGGTTCAGGAATAGCTTTTTTACACTGTGGGATGTTTGCAAGTGATCTAGGGCAACACTCTGTGGAAAGATGAAAATAGTTCTGGAGAAATGTATTCCTTAGGTATGATTCTTCTTTGGCAGCTTCCCTGCTGCTCATAATGTCACACTGAATCCATGATTTAAAAGATGGGTGAAGCTATCAGTTCCATCCGTGGGAAAGAACTTTTTGTAATACGAAAGAACATTTTGAAAACAAAAATGTCTTAGTTAGAAATTTTAATCAAAATTGCTAGTTCTCATAACAAAATGAAACAAACAGCACCCAGAATCCTATATGGGGCATAGATATGTCTATGAACCATAGTTGTGGTGATATACAATGAATCCAAAACAGACCCCTCAATTCCCACTTACTGAGAAGCAGCTGCTATGATCAATGGGGTTTGGGCTATTCCCCTTTCACATGGGAAGCAACTGATTGATGATTCCATCCCCTTCCTTGAGCTATCTCCAGTGTGACAGGCAAAAACAGAACTCCTATCACAATTCCCCCTCATGCTGGAGATCTCTTATGTGAAGTGTGGTGGAAATGTTAGCCAGCTGCTTCCCAATTGATGGGGGGGGGGTAGACATCTGTTGATTTTGACTTGGTAAGTGGGGATTGGGAGACTTTAATATTCCCTAATCTAGGGGGTACCTAGAAATTGTGATTTGCTTTGTCCCTGTGCACTTCAGCATTCATGGTTGGATGGCAAATATTAAATCCAAAGCAGATTGAAGAGATCCACAATGGGCTTTCTTGAGAATGGGAGACAGTTTGACAGCTAAAATATAATGAAAATATAAGGTAATGTACTCTAAGGGAAAACATAAATATAATTTAACATGTAACATACTAATGGATTTTCACTACCTTGTCATAATACTGAACAGCCAAGCTTGCTGAAAAAACCTCTGACAATTCAATAAAATGTGAAAGCAGGATGAAAAAAGTCTGTTGTATTCAGAATGTTCAGGTGAGAAAATTAAAATAAAAACAAAATAAATTTTCAGTATATACTTCAGATGCAATACCTGTGTGTGTGTTTCTGGTTACCTCTTCTCAAAAACCTATCACACTGTAAGTAGCTTAGCAAAGATTTGTCTGCTTTTTCTGGGATTATTTTTTTCCACATCTCAAAAAGTTTGTTCTGAGTCCTTCTTGACAAGTGTGGTGTTAAATATAAGTATGTATATTTAGTACACATCACAGCTACCCCCAAATCTTTTCCTTTTAATTTGAAAACTTATGGTTCAAACCAGATTTTATAGCAAATGACTTTCAGCCTGGAGCAAATCCATCACCATTTTAAGTTCAAACATGTGTTCTCCCCATGTATCATCTTTTAAGCTGGTCCCTTTAAAATATGCATTTTATGATTGGTACTAATCAAAATGCTATGAGATATTAGAAACTGAAAATGTACAGAATAGCTTAAATGTCAAACGTTCAGCAAAAGGTCCCTGTAATTTTTCTGGGAGCTTTGAATTCTTTGAAATGTTTAAACACACCCTTTAGTTGGATTCTTTAGCCATAACAAGCATATGCTGGTCATGGTCATGTACGAAGCAGATAAAGTTTGTTTTTGTGCCAATGATATTAGTATGTCCTAAGGGCTGTAAGAAATTGTACATGAGTAAAAAGAGCTGGACATGTTACCATATATATTGGACTATACGTCAACCACATATATAAATTGATGGCAGGTTTTGGTGCCAAAATAATGGATTTTGATATGACTTGTGCATATGTCAAGGGTAAAACTTAGGGACATGTAACAAAGGATGAAGCCAATGAAAACAATGCCAAACAACTTGCAAAATTCCAGCATTTGAGCTCATACTAAAGACTGGATAGATGAGATGGTGGTTCCAGGGCAGATTACACTCTTGCCTTTCACCAGGGAATGGTTCCTTTGTTATATGTAATGTTAAAGCCCAATACTTACATTGATCCATGGATACGTTGAGTCAGGATTTTTAAGTCAATTATTTGACTAAAATTTCTAGACTTATACATGAGTATATACAGTATGTTCATAGAGTCATAGAATCATAGAGTTGGAAGAGACCACAAGGGCCATCCAGTTCAACCCCCTGCCATGCAGGAACTCCCAATCAAAGCACCCCCAACAGATGGCCATCCAGCCTCTGCTTAAAGACCTCCAAAGAAGGAGACTCCACTGCACTCCGAGGGAGTGTGTTCTACTATCAAACAGCCCTTACTGTCAGGAAGTTCCCCCTAATGTTGAGGTGGAATCTCTTTTCCTGGAGCTTGCATCCATTGTTCTGGGCCTAGTCTCTGGAGAAGCAGAAAACAAGCTTGTTCCCTCCTCAATATGACATCCCTTCAAATATTTAAACACAGCTATCATATCGCCTCTTAACCTTCTCTTCTCCAAGCTAAACATCCCCAGTTCCCTAAGTCATTCCTTATAGGGCTTGGTTTCCAGACCCTTCACCGTTTTAGTTGCCCTCCTTTGGACACTCTCCAGTTTCTCCACATTCTTTTTGAATTGTGGTGCCCAGAACTGGACACAGTATTCCATGTTGATTGTAAGGAAAGTGACTGGCAAATCTCCTCTGAAGAAGCTTGCCAAGAAAACCCTTAGAGTCACTGTAAATCAGAAATGACTTGAAGACACACAACAGCAGCAATATCAAAGAGAGACAGAATGGTGTAGTAGTTTAAGTGTTGGACTATGGCTCTGAAGAGCAGGGTTTGAATCCCCATTGAGTGACTAAACCCACTGGGTGACCTTGGGCTCTCTCAATGACAAACCTAAGTGAAGACATTTCTAAAGAAACCCCATGATTGATAGGTTCACTTTAGGATCACCATAAGTCCAAAACAACTTGAAGGCACAGAACAACAATGAAGGGAAAATGACCACAACTAAAATGTGAGGGACATTTATTAGACAAATGCATGGACAAGCAGTGAGCTTACTATTTGAATTCATCAGGCTTTAGTTTGTTAACTCAAGGATGCAAAGAAATGGGGCTGCCCGGCTCACCGGGCTGGCCTAGTTGCTGGGGGGGGGGAGCCAGCAGGTCCACACTGCATTCCCAGTGTGGCCTGGGCCTGGGCACTCTCCCAGCAGGCACTCGGGCTGTTTTGCAGCTCCCAGTAGGCTGCCAGGGGCCAGACATCTGGGCTTTGTCTGGGACTACATCTCCCAGCATGCCTTGGGAACTGGAAGCTCTTCCCCATCGGTTGGCCCTGATGGAGGGGCTGTCTCTGATTGTCTGGGATGCTGGAAGGGGTGGGATTTCTTGCCTCATCTGATGCCTGATTGGCTGGTGGGCCTATTTAAGGCCACATGGTCAGGGAGATAGTTGCCTTTGCAGCTTGGCTCTCCCCACCCTCTCTTTATTGGTTAGGAGTGGTGATTTGCTGTCACAACTTTCCTGGGGCAGTAGCATGGGCTGTGGATCTGGTGGGCATGGCTTCCTGTGCTGCTGAGCACAGGATCAGGAGTCCTTTGGGGACCCAGGGGTGCTGGGAGCATGAGGTGCTGCCATTGCGGGGGCAACTCCTGTCAGCATCCCCTGATGACAAGGGGTGGAGATGCAAATGTGTGATCAGTCAGTTACCCCTTTTGTCATTCCAAGGCCTGGCCATGACCAAGCAACTTGGTTCATCGATTAACAAGTGGTTTGGTCAACGTCAGATCCAGACCTCATGCTTTGGGCCAACTCTACCTGTCAACTGTACTTAATAAAGTTGTAGCCTTTTCCTTCCAATTGTGTGTCCTGGTGTTATTCTTGTGATGCCTCCCCTCCCATTGCAAACAAGTATTGGCAGCAGCTAATCAAGTGGTTCATGAGAAGAAACTGCTTGGTGCCACTGTGGAACATCCAAAGGAGAAAGGAGAAAGGAGTGCAGGAATCTGCCAACAGTCATAGTAGAAAAGTGGGTGTATCAATTAGTACTAGACAACCACATGGTGGCTGACTGGCTGGCTGTACTTGTTGGCTTTGTTAGTGTGCACCTATGGCTGAAAAACTATTCATATATGATGTACTACACTATTTCCAGCTGATTCAAGTTTATACCTGAAGTAGTTCCTTTTTTGGCCCTGAGGAGTTTGAATAGGCTTTCTGAAGTGATTTTTTTTTCATGAAGCAATTCAAGGTGAGACTGGAAGAGACTGGCTTATTCTTTGACAGATGTATTTTGTGATCTTAAATGAAGGTGTCCATGTTAAAAATTATAGTTGCAATTGTACATCCCCCATGCACCTTTATTTTTCAGGCCAAAACCAAGACTGATGGAGGGCTTGAAACCATTAATTATGTTCCATTTTTTTCCTAGTCCTGTATTGGCTCATGAAGCAGCTGGGGCTATTTTGTTGATTCCTGTTGTAATTTGGTCTGTTTGTTTCTTACACCAGTAATAACCAATTTTTAGCTGCTGTTCTGTTCAGGGCTGCTGCCACACTGTAGAATTAATGCAGATTGACACCGCTTTAACTGTCATGGCTCCATCTCATGGAATCCTGGGATTTGTCATTTATTGTGGCACTAGAGCTCTCTGATAGAGAAGGAAAAAATTTCACAAAGCTGCAAATCTCTGAATCCCATACCATTAAGCCATGGCAGTTAAAGCAGCATCAAACTGTATTAATTCTTCAGTGTAGTCCCACTGTGTGTATGTGCACCACACATTTACATCCTATGGACTCCTGGAATTTGTAGTTTTAAAATTTATTTTGCTACAGCACTCTAGCCCACTCTCTTGAAGTGCTAGAGTTCTCCAGCAGTGGCAATTCATGGAACTATAAATCCCAGGATCCCATAGGATGGAGCCACATCAAAGTGAAATCAAACTGCTAAAAGTGTGCTATAGATATATTTTAGGGAGTCAGGGAATGTAATTCAGAACAAAACAAATACCCCACCCCCAGTTTCAGTTCCTGGTTTCTCTACTTAAAAAATGTAGGTAGCACCTGGTTTGAGTCTAAATAGGTAGTACTCACCTAAAAACCACCAGTCTGGCAAAATTTCTAGTGTGTAATTTCTCTGTTTCCAACCCACACTCTCCTGGAATTCATAGTTTGTTGGGGAACAGCTACAGAGCTCTAGTGCACTCACAGAAATGATGGCACTGTAGAGAAGAATTCTACATATCTCACCAAACTGCAAATCCCAGGGTTCAGACAACAGAGCCAAAAGTGGTATGAAACATCTGTTCACATTCCTATTTTAAGAAACTGATTTTGTGGAAAAATGATCATGGAGAAACATAACCAGCTCTCCTGGTGCTTAAATGCCTATCATAGCAAATTATATGCTAAATAATCTATATTCTTTTAGTATATCCAGTGTCCATAGATCGTCCCCATCTAGCAGCAACTAAAGAAAAACAGATATAAAAAGAAACAGACCAGATGACTTCTGAATGTCTAAGCCTTTTCGTCATTTCTTATTTTTCACATCACTGCAATCATTTGGGAGGATGATGATGATGATGATGATCAGTATTATTACCATTACTGGTATAGCTGAGGTCCTTAAAGGCCCCTCTCAAGATCAATGGCCTTTTGTTTCAAGCACAGTACAAACACATCTGTCAATGACATTCCCAAGAAATGTACAAGCTGAATATAAAAACAAGATAAAAGATGAATGTTTCTATAAGGCTGTATGGGTAATGTTTTACTAAGGAACTGTGATCTGTGGTCCAGGGCTGGGATGGGGTGAGATTTTGCATGCATTGTTTTTCCTTGCAAACCAAGTTAATATTTTGGCTTTTCTTTCTTTCTTTCATCTATTCATGAAAAGGTAAAGAAAGCACTGTTTACAAAGGACCAAGTGTGGAAGAAGAAGGAAAGTGCCTGTGTTGGTAAGGCAACTGGGCAAACAAATGGATGAAGGGCAGCTGTGAACAGGAAGCCCTCACACTACATATAAATGTATAAACTAGTGTTTTGTATATATCTGCTAGACTACTAACTAAAATCATCCATGGGGAAAATATGGACTTCTCTACCCTGGCCAGGATACTCGGGGAGCAGCCCAGAATATCTTGGCCCCATAGTTGCCCTTACCTGAACCTGTTTCTGGCCTTCTGTTCCATGTCAGGCTGCATGGGTGTTGCACTGGGCTTCCTAGTGCATCCACTGGCACCACAAATTATTTGCTTCTGAGGTCAGAATGAAGCAGTCAGTGAAAAGCACAAGGCTGGGCACCTTGTTCTGACCTCAGAACGAGTTACCCATGGTGACGGATGTGGGACACCCATGCAGACAGCTGCCATGGTTCCAGGAAAATCTGGAACAAGAAGTATATTATTTTAAACCATTTTAAGACTAGACTAGTTAGTAGTCTAGAAGACATGTGGAATGTGCTGAACTTGCTGTATACTAAGGTCATGCTTGTTTCTTCAGGTGGCTCACTTTCAGAAGCCAGGGGTAGCTGCTGATGAGAGGACCTTTTTGGCCATCATGCTCCATCTTTGGAATTCTTTTCCTAGGGAGCTTCATCTGGCATCAGCTCTTACAATCCTCTGTGACTGTACAGATGTTATCAGAGTCTATTTCCTACTATACCTCACCTCTGACTGTGTTGGTTAAGACTCCTGGGAGTTGCAGGCCAATGACATTTACTTATTCAATTCATTTCCCACCTTTCTTCCAGCACAGGACTCAAAGGGTGCTGATAACAAATTAGAACAGGAAAAAAAAACTTATTAATACAAATGTTCTAAAAACCTATTAAACAAACAGTTCTATAAAAACACAATGTTGGAACAATCTAAATCATGCCTGGAAGTTTGCATTGTTCCAGCCTGTGTCTTACATCTTGATTGGCGACAAGTGAAGACATCCCTCTCTCCAACAGTCTCTATTTTTTTATTGGTCACCATTCCTTCAGTTCCCACCCTCCTCCAGCTGTTGATGAAATCTCATGGTTTTGCCACTCTGCTGTTTTATGTATTGTTGTTATGATTGTATGTTAATTGCTTCATTTTTAATGAACCACAAAATGAGATTCCAATAGAAAAGTGTGATACATGAATGCCACAAATAAATGAATAAACGTGTTTCCTTTTAAAAATATATATACTTGTGTCATTATTGTGACTGCCACCTCTAGTGAAAACAGTCAATTTGCTATCTTTTGCTATTTCTTCAAAATAAAATGAAAGCAAGTTACAGGAAGTGTGAAGCAGAATTAAGTGTGTTTGTTTTCAGTGAGTAATGGCATCATTTGCTTTTTGAACTTGATCTTCAGACACACTGGTGATTCTCGCCTAATTAGAAGTGTGAAAGTCACTGTCTTCAGTTATTTTAGCATCTTTGCCAAATAAAAACATATAGTAGGGGTGAGCAAATTTCACAATGCATATGAAATTTTACTGGAGATTACGATGGCAATTTTCAGTCATACAAGATTGTTTTAAGCTAAAATCAGTAAAGTATGTTCCCTGCATTCATCCTTAGATACTTTAAAAGTAAAGATTAATTATGTACATCCCAGTCTTAAAAACTACTTGTACCACCTTTGGTGTAACAACAACGGTATGACTATAATGTCAGAAAATGCGAAGTACACTGGGTGCTGTTATGTTAGAGGTTGACACTGGTTATAATTTGCTTTTTCCTAGTGCAGTTGAGTGAATAGCTTGCTTGTTTATATACGTCTCTCTTTATATCCTTCTCGTGCTTGTGCATGACTGTGGTGTTTATGTAATACCATAGAGGTAATTGTTGTTTATGAACATTGTTAATACCTCAATATGGTGATTATCACATGTGTATGGGGGGTGGGGATGTCATACATTCATCAATTTACATCCATCTCATGAAACTATCTTGGAATAATTTCCTCTTATATACTGGAATATATTGATCACATATATCAACCCAATAAGTGGTAAGGAAAGCTTTATAACCATATTGGAATGCATGATTTAGAAAAGTTGAATGTCACCAGCCAATGTGTTGTTTTATGCATGATGGGGATGGAAACCAACATGTTTTGCTGTGTATGATGCAGATAGTAAATTAGTTTTTAGCCTCCTAAATGACACTGTAGCTCAATTCACAAAATAAACTTTCCACAGTCAACAGAGAATCTTTATATCAGCCTGGCTTGCAGCACATGTCTAGATATACTGAATACTAAATTAAAATGATTGCAATAGCAGGCATAGACCACCCTTTTTTCAAAGACTTCCAGGAGGTGTGATATGCCTGTCTGTGTATGTGTGTGTGTTTGCATATACACTTATGTTTCAGTGTGTCTTTGGTCAAACAGGTTTGGTAGGGTTTTGAAACTTTATGAAAAGCTGCCAAGTCTATTTAACTAGATACCAAACTAAGGTGGGAAAATAAACTCATGTGCCAAAGCAGTGCAAGCTTTGTCATATAACTATTCAAGCTTTTATGAGGAAGGGATGTATAATCTATCCAACACCTCAGGGTTAACAGTACTCAGAAATGTCATTGTAAGTGAGATATTCATAGTTCTAATGGTGTCTGCTCTTCCATAATATTTTATGCCAGCTTCTGACAAAATTCCTGCACTCGCACATTCTCTGTGTCAGCTTCTCACAATCTCAAACTTCTTATCTTTCCCCCTGCCCTGCTTTACTTCCCAAACTTGGGTTTTCAGGCACTTCTCATTTTACCTTTGCAGTAATAGGAGGAAGATGCTGTTGGTTTCTGTTAAGTATTTCACATCTGGTGTCAAAAGAATATAATCTAGTTATATGTGCATTTTTTTGTTTGTTTGTAGCTTACATTTTGGCCCTAATACAATAGTTGGAATCTATTATGTCTTTTCTCTGTCACTTTTCATATAAAACCTCTCTCTCAGCTCTAAATGCAGTAGTTGTCACCCTGAATTGTGCTAGTTACATAAATAACTTCTTTGGCAATCTAAAAAGGCATATGTTTCCTAGTCAGGCCACATAGGAATGAGATTATTCTTCAGAGATGCAATTGATGTTTAATTTTGCTTTACTTTTAGCCATTTTTGCTGGGCTATATCTGGTAGTTTTTGGTGGTTCACTGGTAGCTTAGAAGAACAATAGGTGGGTCATTCTGTCTCAGACTTTTCAGGCTCTGTAACTCTTTATATTTGTCTATTGCTTAAAGACAGTGAGATCTAGTGAAAAGATGGGGTAAATTGTAAGATATCTGAAATAAATGGAATTTCTTTTCACAGCAAACTGGATATTTGGCTGTCAAGAGTTCCAATGGTAGATCAAAACAAGGTAAACTACTCTTCAATTATGCAACAACACAACAGAAGAACATAGAATCATAGGATCCTAGAGTTGGAAGAGATCAAGTCCAACTCTCAGCCATGCATACACAATCAAACCATCTCTGATATATGGCCATCCAACCTCTGTTTAAAAACTTCCAAAGGAGGAGACTCCACCACCCTATGAGGCAGTGTATTCCACTGTCCAACAGCTCTTAATGTATGTATCTTGAAATGCAAATCTGTCTGTTTTGCCCTTCCATACCTCTATTGGCTGGTGGAGGAAATGAAGCAAACTGTACATGCCTTGAAAGAGGAGGCTGGCACATGGTGTAGTGTCATGATGCATCCAATTTTGGAACAGAGCACAGATGGGGTGTAAGACCCTAGCTCATCCTCATATTAGACTTTCAAGTCCTTGGTTGGTGATGGAGGAGGATGTTCACATTGATCCAAATGAGAAAGCCCACATTTTAAGACCCAGTTTGCCAGCACGCTCAAGGAAGCATTCAGGGCCACTTTGATCTGAAAGGGAAAGGGCAGCTTTGACCATAGCTGCTATCACTTTCAGCAGTGCAGATGGGGGCTGGTGATTTGGGAAAGTGGAGTGAAGGGTGGCTTTCCAGAAGCATCAGTGTACGCATGTACATTTGTCATCCTGAGGACCTGTGGAGGTCTGCAGGGGCATTTATGGGCAATTGTTGTGGGGACAGATGGCCTTACCTGGCTCCTAGCCAATGGGGACCCTCAGAAGAGCAATTTGTATGTAGCCTTGTTACAATCAAATGGGCCATTAGGAAAGCTGACTGTTGGGAATTCTGATACATTGTCAGGGATTTCAGTTGGTGTTTTTTGCACTGTATCTTTCTATTGCCAGGAAATCTGGCACCAGGTGACCCCTCCATGCCCTTTTGTGTGTGTGTTTGTCTGTGTCTGTGTGTGACTTCCTAGGCTCATGGTCAAGGATAAATGCATAAGAGCATGAATGCCAGCCATAACCAGAGTGTGGATAATAGGAGATGTTTGTTCAGGTGCTTATTATCATGGCATACTACATTAGTGCCCCACATCAATGCTAGCCATACACAAGAGTGTGGATAATAGGAGATGTTTGTTCAGGTGCTTATTATCATGGTATAGTACAGTAGTGGAGGACAGGGAATACTTCAGATCCTCCTGGTCTCAAAGAACTCTGCCAGGGCCTCCCTCAGAGCCTCCCCTTCTCTCTGCTTCACAAACTCATTGTCCTCCATGGGTGCCCCCAGGGTGGGCAGCACAAAGCGGCGCCTGTAGCGCCCTCCCTCATCCAGGACCCTCACAGATGTTGTGGAAGGTGACATATGAGGCGATGATGAGGACGACATTCTCCTCTGCCACAAGGAGTGGGCCAGTGAGGCACCTCCATCGAGCTTTCAGCTGCCCGAAGGCCCTTTCCATTACATTCCTGGAGCTATTCAGCTTCCTGTTGAATCCTTTCTGCCTGGCATTGATGGTGCTCTGATAGGGTTTCATAAGCCACTTTTGAATGGGGTAGGAGATGTCAGCGAACAGGAGGGTACCGATCTGCTAGCCCCTCAGGGTGATAGTGGGGTTCCCTGGCATGTAGATGCCAGCCTCCATGGCATGAAAGATGGAATTCCTTACCACCCTCGCATCATGAGTCAATCCAGCCCAGCCCAATTCCAAATCAACAAACCATCCTCGATGATCTGATGTCCCTGGAGGACAACAGATTAGCTGTCCTTTCAGTTGATAAACTTGTTCATCTTCCCCAAGGGTGGCATGATCAGACTGTGGCACCTGTCTATGGCACCCACTACTTGGGGGAAGCCGAGGTCAGTGCATGATCTGTGGGTGAAAAGAAGTGGGAGAAGCGAAAGGTAAATGATAAAAATTCACAGCATTTGCCAATTGATAACTTTTTTTCGCGTACCTGCACAGGTTCAATGGCCCTAGCAGCCGAATTTATACAGTAGGAGCCACACTGTATGCCAGGTCATGACGTCTTAGGCATCCCTGCGCAGGTTCAACGGCCCTAGAAGCTGAATCTATACAGTGACAGCCACACTGTATGCCAGGTCGTGACGCATTCTGTGCAGGAGGGGAAAGGGACAGGTGTGTGTGACTGTCCTTACCTGAGCAGCGTCCCCCAGGTACACTGTCTGTGACAGGAGCAGCTTCTCCATGGTGAAGGTGAACTCCACCAACACTTCCCCCACAGTGGTTTGGCCGACCCCAAACTGCTCTGATGCCTGCTTGTAGCTGGCTCTGTAGGTGAAGACCCAGATGGTCATGGCGACCCTCTTCTCTACCAGGATGGCTTTCCTCATCATGGTGTCTGCCCGCTCCATTTGTGGATGCAGTATTTCTATTATCTTCCAGAAGAGGGCATGGGGCATTCGGAAGAAAATCCTCCATTGCTTATCAGACCAGATGTATGTGACGAACCCGTCCCACCAGTCAGTACTTCTGGGCTCTCTTGGGTGGCATCAGAGTGGTGGTGGAAGCAATACACCGTGTATTGTGTCTTGCGACACCCGCTCACCAGGTCTCACTTCTGGGTCTTCCAAAGCAGTTTTACATGAATGCAGCTGCTGCAGGAACTATGACGGAGGCTCCTGTGGCCATGCATTGCAGGCTGACTACCAGTGCGGACCACTTGATTGCCGTGGCATCCATGATTTCTCTACTTTGCACAGTGCACAGGTCCTGAGCAATGCCAACACTGCTGTTAAAGGGACTGTGTTGTGCCTAAGCACGTTCACATGCACCGGAGAGACTACGAAAAAAAATTAAAGCCATCGCTGCCGGCCCATGCGGTTACTCCATTCTCATTTAGGGAAACCTCAGGGCCGGCAGTGCGGGTGATGAGGCTTCACTGCAGCCTCAGAAAAGCTGCATTAACTGGCCCCCATTGTGGTTGCTCCACCCCCACTTAGGGCATTCTCAGGGCAGGTGATGCGGTTGCTGCAGTTTTGGGAAAAGGCAACTTCAGGTCACCTTTTCCTGCCTGTTTGCATAGCCCCATAGTAGCTGTTGCTGGGCTTTTTACCATATGAAACCTTGCCCAACTTAAGATCCTTGTTTTACTAGAGACTAATCATGGCCTTTTAGGGCCTTTTTCTAACCCATTACTTGGGGTTAATCCAATCCCTGATGGGCTTGCTGCCTTTTTGAGGCATACTCCAATTTATACAATTCCATTTGATAGTATTTTAATAGTCTTGTAGGCCTTAGGTCTATATCTTGCATCTAGGTCCCTATTAGCTTTTTACGATGCAACTGGAATTAGTTATGTTGCTCAAGAAGGGGAAAGGAAATAATAAGGGCAAGCAACCTTCATTGAATGCACTTGTTAAAAGGTCCCCTTTCATGATTTCATCTGATTCCTTGGCTGAGGAATCCCAAATTATGGGAGACACTCACTTCTGAAGGCTTCTCTGGGATCCGCTGTGGATGTGAATGATGATGAGGATGAGGATGCATGGCTGCTGAAATGGGGGAAGGGATGGCTGGAGAAGCTATGATCAGAGCGCAGACTGACGTGGAGCCAAGATGCATTCTAAGGATAGCACGTGGAGTCTAAAAATCTAGGGGTTTATATAGGAAATATCTAATCTCTGGCTAGAAACTTGATGGCTCAGCTGAAGCCTGAACAAAGGCACTGATTGCCTGGGCTTTGTCAAGCCAAGGTGTGAGGATGGCCTAAACAGTGCACTCGGGTCATGACACAATCAAGGAAGAGAGGCTAGAGGACAAAGGGCGCTGTTAAATCTGATCACTGCCCCATTAGGTGTAAGAGTCAGGACAAACAAGCACTATTGTGTTGTCCTTTAGGGTTAATGGTCTTTCCCCTTTAGCAACTCCCAAACCTGTCTGGTAGGAAGTTTCTAGTTGTTTGGCAGGGCTCTTCTCTGTGCCTACCTGACTTATCATCTAGAGGCTTATGGCTGACATCCCACAGAGGTCAGTTCGGGGTCATGGAGGAAACTCCACATGTCCCAAAATTTTATTAAAATCATATATGTTAACACTTTCTGGGTGAGGAGAAAATGGAGGGCACCTGGGCTAGCTTGACATTTTGGGGAATTGAGACTGACTCAATTGGCAAGTCTTACTGTTTACTAGTGGGAAATACTCAGGGCTCAAGGTCTAGGATTAAAGTGATGTTGGCTTACCACAAGAATTTGCTGTGAGAGTTTCAGGAATTTGTGAGTCACCTCAGCTTCACATGTAAAATAGTAGCTCCAGGCCATGCCTTTCTACAACATCCTTGTGATGCCATAAAGAAGCTGTTATACCCCAAGCACCTTTTATTGGTCACTGCTGGCATGCGGGAGGAACTTAGGATATGGCAATAGTTTATAGATAGTTGCAGTGAGGTCTTCTAGTAGGATGATTTGCAGTTGGGAACAGAATTATGGGTGTGTTCAAATGCAGTTGAAGCCTCAGGGTTTAGGATTTTCTTTGGGGGATGTTGGCACATGGCTGATTGGCCTCCTGAGTGGGAAGAAGACAGGATTACAAGGGATCTGACTTTTTTGGAGCATTTTACTATCCTGATTGTGGCCTGGTTACAAACGGAGGTTTTATTGGCTGTAACAGACTCTTCCCAGAGGACCGAAGGGCGTGGGGGGGATCATGCGGGGAGAGGCAGTCCCTGAGATAAGATGGACCCAAGCCATGTAGGGCTTTAACCTTTAAAGCCTACATGGCTTGGGTCCATCTTATCTCAGGGACCGCCTCTCCCTGTATGACCCCCCCCCCCCGTGCCCTTCGGTCCTCTGGGAAGAGTCTGTTACAGCCAATAAAAACTAGGCTGTCTCAGACCTCCCAGAGGGCCTTTTCCGCAACCGCTCCCAGACTTTGGAATGGCCTGCCGGACGAGATCCGTCTTATCATCACACTTGCTGCTTTTAAGAAAGCAGTAAAGACGGATCTCTTTCGGCAGGCCTTCCCAGAATAACTGTCAGCTGAGAGATGAGTTTTTTAATTTGCTACTTCTGATTCCTATGTTATTGAGGATGTTTTTAATTCATTTTAATGTTGTATTTTTAATCGGTCCTTGTTTAATTCTGTTTTAAGGGGATGGGAGGGGTGGGATTTTGGGATGAGGGAATGTTTTTAACTCTGTTTGGTTTTACCAATTACTGTACCCCACCCCGATTGCTGCTCAGAGGGGCAGGCTATAAATAAAAATTTATTATTATTTTATTATTATTTTCAAACTACTCGGTCTATTTCTGGTGTGAGAATCTGACTAATTTCCCACATAAATAATTCCCTCTTATCCAAGTCTAGAGAGTTCATGGTGTTGGTCTTGTGCTACCTGGAGTTCAGTATTCTCATCCTGACCTGTTGTATCCCTTGTGTAGAAAATGCTATTGCTGGTGCCCTATCTTGTAAACAGAAGGAGTGTTCAGATGGTTTGCTCTCATGGTCAAGCAAGTGGCAGAGGTCATGCTGGAGTAACTATGGCAGCTCTTGACTCTTGCATCCAGTATCAGGAGTAACAGTGGCAGGGTTATTTGTGAGTTTGGAGTGTTCTACACATATAAATCTGTAAATCATCCAGACTCCTGGGCTATCCTAGTAGATGACCTCATATGACATTGGGTAATATGGAGGGAGAAGGGGCTACCCCATGGACTATTTGATCCAAATTGGTTGCATTGGCATTAGAGGCATAGGCCCAGGGACCTCTGGAATTAGCAGGGATCATTAGGTTCAGAAAAGTACTTGAAGGATGGTCACTAGAAGTTGGACTTCCCTCCTTCAGGTGTTAAGGGACCTAGAGTTTTATTGAGAGGATTTGTGTAGTTCAAGCTATGAACTTGTGCTTTTCCATGTGGCTTCACTAATTGCATACTTTGAGGCCTTGTAAATCAGTGATCTAGTGGTGACATCTTGAAGTAACACATTGGGGTAGTCCCTGAAATTGAAGGATGTCATTTTATGTAATCACAAGGTTACCATTATGCTAAGAAGCTCTTAGATGGGCCAGCACAGGAAAGGCCATTTGATTGTTCTTAATAGTGCTCCTTTTCAGAGGCGCCATTAGGATGGATCGGGGCCGAGGAGTGGGGCAGCCTCGGTCCCAGTCTGTGGCTTCTCGGGGTGGCCCATGGCCACCCGTCTGTAGAGGCCCTCAGATGGGCCCTGCTCCTCTACACTTATAAGTTCTAGACAGTGACTAGGCAGGATCTGAAAGATAGTGGAGCTGGTGTTCTGCATCGCAGAAACAGCCTTGGTTGTAGGCTAATATATATCTAGCTGTTAACTCAGCACATTTGGCCTCCTTACCTCAGCCTTTTCCTCTTAAGGCAATCCATACTCTTGCCTAAACTTTTGCTGATCTTCTTTTACTCTGTGTCACTCCAAAGAATGAAGTAGTTTAGCCTCCAACACCCTGTCTTTAAGGTAAGCGTGGGATGCTCCAGTCTCTGCTTCCAGGGCACAACTTCTTTAGCATCAAAGCAGGGCTGTTAGCTTCCTCTGGCTGTGACTGGAGCCTGCTATCTGGGTGTATCTCTTCCACTTACTTATCTGAAGGGGCCTCCTCCATGTAGGACATGACAGCAAGGCCCAGGTGTCTTGCTGTATATTGGGGAAGGGTCATAGTAGACTCCCAGCCTGAATCATAGTTTTCACATAGGGGATGCACCATGCCAGCTTAACAGGGTTGGTTTTTTCTTTTTGTAAATATTTAATAAAGTGTGATCCATTTTTATATCCCATCAGCATTGTCTAGCCTCTTTATTTTGAGTAGGAGTGAGAAATGATACCCTAAAATAACTAAATAGTGCTTATATTCAAATTCATAAAAGCCAGTTGCTAGGCTTCTCCAAGATCCATCACAGAGACTGACAGAATGCAAGCCATGACCTGCATATGCCTTCCAGCCATTTTTGTGGTCCTGTAGCAGCACTCATTGCCAATGCAATTGATATTGTTGCCATTGAAATTCAGAGCCACCGTGACAGACAATTTCCTTTTTTCTTCCCAGAAAAAAAAGAGACACTCAAGAATAATACCTGCCTGATATTGCCAGTAAATGTGGCAAAAAATATAACTAAATAAATAAATAAATAAAAATGGAGAACTATGGCAGCCCTCAATTGGTTAAGTATGATGCAATGTGTCCCACACAATAGCATTCTGCCCACTTCTGATCTATCAGGTAAAGGTGTTGTAATTAAGGGAAAGGTAAAGTAAAGGTAGTTCCTTTACATGAATGACAGAAAAAACACTACAAACAATAAAGAAAAGAACAGAAGAAAAACAAGAGGGAGATAGGAACAAACTAAAAATTATAAATGCAACAATACAATGACTTGGTGGAAAGACAAGGAAAATTACTGCAACAACCAATGCAGAGAAACAGAAGACAACAACAAAAAGGGAAGAACAAGAGATCCATTTCACAAGAGCCAAGAAATCAAAGGAAAATTCACACCAAGGACTGGGATGATCTATGACAATAAAAATAACATAATTCAAGACCCTGAAGGAATAAAAAGATGTTGGATGCAATACAAAGAAGAATTATACAAAAGAGATGACAAAATGAAATACACATGGAATGAACAAGGAATTATTCAACACCTTCTTTGCTTCAGTCTTCTCAGAAAAGGCAAAGGGTGCTCAACTTGAGGATAATGGAGCAGAGGACAGAATAGGAGAATTTCAGCACAGAATAAGTAAAGAGATAGTACAGAAATATCTGGTTAATCTAAATGAATATAAGTCTCCAGGACCAGATCAATTACATCCAAGGGTATTAAAAGAACTGGCAAACATAATATAGGAACCATTGGCAATAATCTTTGAGAACTCCTAGAAAACAGGAGAAGTCCCAGCAGACTGAAGGAGGGCAAATGTTGTCCCCATCTTCAAAAGGGGAAAAAAAGAGGATCCCAACAATTATCGTCCAGTTAGTCTGACATCAATACCCAGAAAGATTATGGAGCAGATCATTAAACAGAGAGTCTATGAACATCTGGAAGGTAATTTCATAATCACAAAAAGTCAACATGCAATTTTAGGCTGCATCAGTAGAAGTATAGTGTCTAGATCAAGAGAAGTAATAGTGCCACTCTATTCTGCTTTGGTCAGGCCTCACCTGGAATACTGTGTCCAGTTCTGGGCACCACAATTCAAAAAGGATGTGGAGAAACTGGAGCGTGTCCAAAGGAGGGCAACTAAAATGGTGAAGGGTCTGGAAACCAAGCCCTATGAGGAACGACTTAGGGAGCTGGGATTGTTTAGCCTGGAGAAGAGAAGGCTGATAGGTGATATGATAGCTGTGTTTAAATATTTGAAGGGATGTCATATTGAGGAGGGAACAAGCTTGTTTTCTGCTGCTCCAGAGATTAGGACCCGAAACAATGGATGCAAGCTGCAGGAAAAGAGATTCCACCTCAACATTAGGAGGAACTTCCTGACAGTAAGGGCGGTTCGACAGTGGAACACACTCCCTCGGAGAGTAGTGGAGTCTCCTTCCTTGGAGGTTTTTAAGCAGAGGCTGGATGGCCATCTGTCAGGGATGCTTTGATTGGGAATTCCTGCATGGCAGGGCATTGGACTGGATGGCCCTTGTGGTCTCTTCCAACTCTATGTTTCTATGATTCTATGATTCTACGAAAATCCATATGAAGATGAACCTGAAATTCAAAAAAAGTGAGGTAGAAACTGCAATAAAAGAAACAGTGAAAAACAAATCACCAGGAACAGATGATATTCCAATTGAACTGTTGCAGTCCACATTGACAAAGTCAACTCTAGTACTAACCAACATATGTCAAAAGATATGGAAAACAAATTGATGGCCAACAGATTGGAAAAGACCAAGATACATCCCCATCCACAAAAAGAGAGACACAAGAGACTGCAGCAACTATAGTACCATAGCACTAATCTCCCACACAAGCAAAAGCATGCTGAAAATTCTGCAACATAGACTCCAACCATACATGGAAAAAGAAATCCCAGAGGTTCAAGTAGGGTTCAGGAAATGAAGAGGCACCAGGGACCACAATGCAAACATATGATGGCTAATGGAGTGCACCAGGAAATTCCAAAAGAAAATCAGCATGTGCTTTATAGACTATAGCAAAGCCTTTGACTGCATAGATCATGAAAGCCTATGGAATGCCCTTAAAACATGGGAGTGCCAACACATCTGATAGTCCTGATGAGGAATCCGAACTCAGGACAAGAGGCTACTGTCAGAATAGAACACAGAAAAAGAGAATGGTTCCCAATTGGCAAAGGGGTCAGACAAGTCTGTATCCTTTCACCCTCACTCAGTTCAACTTGTATGCAGAACATACTATAAGAAAAGCAGGCTTGAACATAAAAGAAAGAGGAGTGAAAACAGGAGGAACGAATATCAACAATCTAAGTTATACAGATGACACCATAGTACTAGCAGAAAATCTCTCAGACCTAGAACAGCTACTAAGGAAGATCAAAGAAGAAAGTGCAAAGGAAGGCTTAATGTTGAACATAAAGAAAACAAAAATAATGACCACCGAGGACCTTCACAAGTTAACCTAGACAATTAAGAAATAGAAATAATAAAAGAATTCCAATACCTGGGACCAAAGATTGATAGAAATGGGGACTACAGTCAGGAAATCAGAAAAAGATTAAGAATGGGGAGGGTGGCTATGAAAGAACTAGAAAAGATTGTAAAATGCAAAGATATATAACTAAGCACAAAAGTTAGAATCATCCAAGCCATTGTATTCCCTATTACCATGGATGGATGTGAGAGCTGGACAGTTATGAAAGACGATAGGAAGAAAATCAGTGCATTTGAGATGTGGTGCTGGAGAAAAGTGCTGAGGATCCCATGGGCAGCCAAAAGGACAAATAAATGGGTCCTAGAGCAGATCAAGCTGGAAACTTCCCTTGAAGTCAAGATGACCAAACTGAGGCTGTCATACTTTGGACACATCATGAAAAGGGAGGACTCATTGGAAAAAACAGTAATGCTGGGAAAAGTGGAGGGAAGTAGAAAGAGAGGAAGGCCATATGCCAGATGGACGGACTCTATTAAGGATGTCACAGGTATGGGCTTACAGGAATTAAGCAGAGCAGTGGAGGACAGAGGGTATTGGAGATCATTAAACAGAGAGTATGTGAATATTTAGAAAGGAATGCCATAATCACAAAAAGTCGACATGGGTTTTTCAAAAACAAGTCATGCCAGACTAATCTGATCTCTTTTTTTGATAAAATTACCAGTTTGGTAGATGAAGGGAATGCCATAGACATAGCATATCTTGATTTCAGTAAGGCTTTTGACAAGGTCCCCCATGATATTCTTGCAAGCAAGATAACAAATGTGGGCTAGACAATACAACTGTTAGGTGGATTAGTAATTGGTTGACTAATCAAACACAGAGGGTGCTCAGCAATGGCTCCTCTTCTTCATCCTGGAGAGAAGTGACCAGTGGGATGCCACAGGGTTCTGTCCTGGGCCCAGTGCTATTCAACAACTTTATCAATGACTTGAATGAAAAAATAGGGGGCATGCTTCTCAAATTTGCAGATGACACCAAATTAGGAGGAATAGCTAATACCCCAGAAGACAGGATGAAAATTCAAAATGACCTTAATAAATTAGAAAGCTGGGCCAAAGCCAACAAAGTTAATTTCGACATGGAAAAATGTAAGGTACTGCACTTAGGGCAAAAAAATGAAATACATAGATATAAGATGGGGGACATCTGGCTTAACACGACTATGGCCCTTATCACATGGGGTCTGAAGCAGAGCTAATCCAAAGGGCATCCACAGCTAATACATATTATTCCCCCGTGTTTACACATGACGCTGCCCCAGAACACGGAGCTAATCCGTATTGTTCCCCCGTGTCTACACACGACGCTGCCCCAGAACACGGAGCTAATCCGTATTGTTCCCCGTGTCTACACACGACGCTGCCCCAGAACTCGGCAGAATACGGAGCTAATCCGTCAGGAGCAGGGAGATTTTGACATTCGGTTTGTAGAGGATGTACCTAGGGAGCCTTCGCATTCATTGCGAATTGGTGGGCAAGGCGAAAATCCCAGCGAGGGGAAGGGATTGCCTTGGCAAAAGGCAAACCGGATTGGAAAGAAGAGGAGGAGAGGAAGAGGGAAGAGGGAGGCGATCTCTCTCTCTCCATGGGCTGCCTTCCCTTCTCCAGTCCTCCAGCCCTCCTCCTCCTCCCCGGTTCCCATGGCTGCCTTTCCTCCCGGCTTTTTGTGACGGGAGAGAAGGGAGCCTTGGTATTAATTGCGAAATGGCCAAAAGGGCGATATTCCCTCCGTTTCGCTATGGAACCGAATTTATTCCTACTTCTGTTTTTCTTCGCTTTTTCTTTGCTTCGTGGCCAGCGTTTGATAAGGTCCTATCTGTGAAAGGTATCTAGGAGTCCTAGTAGACCACAAGATGAACATAAGCCAACAGTGTGATGCAGCAGGTAAAAAGGCCAATGTGATTTTAGAATGCATCAATAGAAGTATAGTGTCTAGATCAATAGAAATAACAGTGCCACTGTATTCTGCTTTGGTCAGGCCTCACCTGGAATAATCCTGTGTCCAGTTCTGGGCACCACAATTCAAAAAGGATGTTGAAAAACTAGAGGATGTCCAGAGGAGGATGACTAAAATGGTGAAGCGTCTGGAAACCATGCCCTACGAGGAACTACTTAGGGAACTGGGTATGTTTAGCCTGGAGAAGAGATGGTTAAGAGGTGATATGATAGCCTTGTTTAAATATTTGAAGGGATGTCATATTGAGGAGGAAGCTAGCTTGTTTTTATGCTGCTCCAGAGAACAGGACCTGGAACAATGGATGGAAGATACAAGAAAAGAGATTCCACCTCAACATTAGGAGGAACTTCCTGACAGTGAGAGCTGTTTGATAGTAGAACACACTCCCTCAGAGTGTGGTGCAGTCTCCTTCTTTAGAGGTCTTTAAACAGAGCCTGGATGGCCATCTGTCGGGGATGCTTTGATTTTGAATCCCTACTTGGCAGAGGGTTGGACTGGATTACACTTGTGGTCTCTTCCAACTCTATGATTCTATGATTCTATATCTCATCCATAGGGTCACCATGAGTTGAGATTGACTCGAGAGCAGCTAACAACAACAACAACTGACTGTAGGGGGCGGTGATAATCTCTGTTACTAAACCAAAGAGTCAGTGTTTCTGAGGCCTGCTCAGGTGGTCATGTGGCCAGCATGACTGCACCTAACACTGTTACCTTCCCACCAAATTGTTATCTTTCTATCTACTGTACTTGCATTTGCATGCTTTCAAACTGCTAGGTTGGCAGAAGCTGGGAACTAGTGATGGGAGCTAACCCCATCATGCAGCACTCAGGTCTTGAACTGCCAACATTCTGATCCTCAGATCATCAGAACTGGAGTCAATTGTTCTGATTTCTTTCTGCTATATGAACTGCAACTTTGATTTTGTTGCACCCAGTGCCAGGCAAACTTACTGTCTGCAAAGCTGTAGTTCTAGCTCTCTACAGCCAGGAATATAAACATTTATTAATATTTCTGTATTGTTGCTGTCTTACATAAGAAAATTATTATGTACATATGATTTTGTTTGGTTCATTCTTCACCATTTATGCAATATCATAAAAAGAAATATTGGCTGATTATTTTTAATAAAGACATTGACCCTTCCAGATAAACTTACATAAAACTCTTGAAAGGCTTTTGGAAATTATTTCTGTGTGGGAGGCAGCTCACTGCAAAGCTGTCACTTGAAACTTTTATCAATCAGAAGGCCCTGTAAAACTTTTTAATTATGTAGGGCTTTTTTTCAAAGTGAAGGGGAGGAGGGAAGAAGCTTTTCTTACATGTAAATGTATAACTTGAATATCGAGAGACATTTAACCTGAAATAAGTGCCTTGATGGCTTTGAAGAGTTTGTGAGATGTAATGAAACAATTTCAAAGAACAGCACACTTTGATCAGAAATTATAACAAGGTTTGGAACTTCTGATGGAAACATTGTCCTGCTTTGTCTTTCTCAAAGTGGTTTTTCACTTTTGCTTAGATATGCATGTGGTGCAACACTGAAAAAGATAAGAAAGACCCTTGTCCTGGCAATGGTCTCTTGGGTAACAAAAGGTCTGCAAGAGTCAGCCAGGAATAAAATGCAGGAATACAATTAACTTTGTTCCAATGGTTAAGTTGCACTTGGAGTCTTGAGCCACAACAATGGAGTGGCTGCAGTCCTTTCAGTCTTTGCCATAGGACAATAATTTTGCATCCTTCTGAGGTTACTTTTGGTTCCAAGGACCTGTCAGGAAGTGAATGTATCATGGAACTTTACTTGATCTATAATCATAGTAGAAGCAACAACAAAAAGGTATCCAATGATATGTTAAAAAGAAGTAGGCAACTGTTGTGTTAGGGGCTGCATGTGTTGGGGGATTTGGAGTGCTGCACTCCCTTGCTGAACCCTCTTAATTTTTTTTTTTTTTTGTCCCTTGTTAGTTTTTCATTATTGCCTTTATAAAAAAATACTGCTTTGGAATACTACATTTAGGTAACCAATCACTATAAAAGCTGACTGGAAAAGGCTTTCAGATGCATTCAGAACTGCATCCTCTGCTCAAAGATACAACTTTGCAAGGTAGTTGAAAGAGAGGTCAGACACTCTTGAGCATCTGATAACTGATCTAATGAAGGCATGAAAACAAAACTTGGGCATGAATCAGTATGTAGACAGATCTTGTAGCACCTTTGAGACTAACTGAAAGAAAAAGTTGGCAGCATGAGCTTCATTTACTTCACTCTACTTCCTCAGATGCTTTTGGTGGAGTGAAAGCCAGGGACAGACATATGTATGCCCATGGTATGTGAGAATGTCAATTCAAATTCAAAATCCTTTGTATATGGAAATGAAATAGCAAGTCCAGTTTTAATTATGGTTGTTTGTGGACAAAGACATAGTCATTGTGTATGGAAATGAGGTGGCAAGACCAGTTTGGCCTTGGAAACTAGCTTGTAGGTGGGGAGAATAGATGGGTATAGGATGTCCCCCTGAGGATGGGGTCAGATAGTGTTGAAATGTGTGTAATGAGCCAGGAAGCTATTGTCCCTGTTCAATCCATTGCTGAGGGACTACAGTTTATAGATGAATTCCAATTCTGCTATTTCTCTTTCCACTCTACCTTTGTCATGGCCCGTGGCTGAACATTTCAATCTCCCTGGGCATTACATCTCAGACCTCACAACAGTGGTCCTTGAACAAAAGAACTACAAAGGTAGATTGGAAAGAGAAACAGCAGAACTGGAATTCATCCATAAACTGCAATCCCTCAGCAATGGATTAAACAGGGACAATGGCTTCTTGGCTCATTACACACATGTCAACACTATCTGATTCTATCCTCAGGGGGGCATCCTACACTTTTCTATTCTCCACACCTACTGGCTGGTTTCCAAGGCCAAACTGGTCTTGCCACTTCATTTCCATACCCAATGGCTTTGTCTGTGTCCACAAATAACCCTAAATAAAATTGGACTTGCTATTTCATTTCTATACACAAAGGATTTTGAATTTGAATTGTCATATTCACACATCAAGGGCATATGTATGTCTGTCCCTGGCTTCCACCCTACCAAAGGAAATCTGAGGAACTAGACTGAAGTCTATATGAAAGCTCATGCTGCCAACCTCTTTCAGTTAGTCTCAAAGGTGCTATAAGATCTCTCTACATACTTATTCTACAGACTAACACATCTATATCTTTGAATTCTGGGCATGAATGTTACTGTTGAAAGAACTGGCACTAAAAGAATGACAGCCACAGGAGACAGAAATACTCATGGGTAGATATCTGGAACAATTTTCTTGATAAAGAATTGCAAGAAAAAGGAATACAGATGTCAAGGAATGTTCTCATTTATCTTTCCTTGTAGGAATGCTTAAGATGAATCCCTCTCTAGCCTACCAATGAAAAGTGGTCACTGTGGGGATTGACCTCACTTTCATTGACCTCACATTGAAAAATTATTCTCCATATGAAACGTTTTCACTGTACTAACACTTCCTATGGGAAGGTGGAAGGGGGAACTGATTCATTTATTTTCTCCTTCCCCTAATTTTCTCCTTTTTTCTTTGTTTTGTGACTACCTGCTTCTTTTCACTTTTTGAGGTTATTATAAGCATGCAAAAAATGGTGCCCACAAAGCCAAGTGTAGCACACCAATTAGATGCACAGTAGCAGTATAACAAACCTCCTTGCTCAGCTTGGAATTTTGATTTGAATCAGGCTGAAAGTAGTACTTCCATTACTACTTTAAAGCAGACTTAGGGATTATTGGTTTCATACAACCTCAGGGGAGTTTTTGGTGGCTTCAAGATACCGAAAGTTTACCCAGATAGTTGTTTGGTGTGCCAAGTTTGGGTCTCTCTGACTGTTTTATGTCCAGCAGAGACCCCTTTTTTCAATGGTAAGTGACCAAGAGCCATTGAGAACCAGTGTGGTATAGTGGTTTGAGCATTGGGCTCTAGAGTTCAGGGTTCAAATCTCTGCTCTGCCATGGACAACCTTGGACAAGTCACTTTCTTTCCATCTCAGAGGAAGGCAAAGGCAAACCTCTGAACAAATCTTGCCAGATAAACCCTATAATAAGGTAGCCTTAGGGTCACTATAACTTGAAAATGAATTGATGGTACAAAACAACAAAGTGACCAAGAAGTTATGTTCTGAGCGAGTCACTTTCTGTTGGAAAAGAAGACTTTCTTGAAATGGTCCAGAAAGGGCTAAAAATGTGAAAACTTGTCCCCATGTCCCATAGCAGGGGGATCATTTGAGGACAACATTTTTAGGAGGTGAAATAGGGGGGAATTCATCCTTTCAAGATGCCCTGGAAAGCCAATCTGCCCCCCCCCCCAGCCCTGAATCCCCCTTTTAAAGTGATACTAGGCTTCCTTGTTATTGTCCTTTTTACCATTATTATAGAGTTAAACAATAAAAATGGCTTCCAGTCTGGTAATAGTTCCATATAATATTCATATATATCTGAAATGTGATTAATGTCATGATAATTTGTGACAGAGGCTTAAAGCTGATGCAAAACAACTCTTGATCTGGGTCATGAGACAGAATCTGGCTGCTCTACCACTCCAGAAATTGAGAGACCAGATACAAGAACTGTGGAGTGAATGGGACCACTTTATTTAACCCATTTAAATCTGACACTTTTAATGTGTGTGTGTGTTCACAGACAACTTTTCATGCTATAAACCAAGATATATGGGAAAAATTACTACATCTATACACTAGACAATACTCATACATACACTAACATACTACACATAATGACAATACAGAAAAGAGAGAGATTCATATGACTTCCAACTTACTAAATGATGATTACAGTTGTTACATTCTTTGTCTTCCTGTAAACAAATGTATAAAAGAAACTGTAACTTATTAGTTCAATCTACTATTCTTCAAATCTTAAAATGATATTCCCCTTCCCATTTTTTCATAGTCAATTAACAATTGCCATTCTTTTTAAAAGTAATTAGCAGAACTTTTCTTTAATTAAATTAATCAGTTTGTCCATTTCTGCAAAGTCATACAGTTTTATCATCCATTCTTCTTATGATGTAGTGTCTACATCCTTCCATTTCTGCGCACACAGTATATACTGGACAATTCTTCCATATTCCTCTATCTGTTCTTCCAGGATTCCCAATAGAAAAAAATCTGGCTTCAATTGAAATTTAAACTTCAAAATGTCTTCTACTTTAGAATGTATCTGAATTCAACATTTTCTTGCTTTATTGAAAATTTGACCCTTTCATCACAAGCCACAAAGGGAACAGCAGTTGACTGGGGCAGAGTGTCAGCCCCACACCTCTTCCTCATCCACCCTGTGAAGCACTTGAACCCCAGGAATATTCCATAAAATTGGATTGCTTCCCAGCCTGGCCTAATTGAAGGATAGACCACCTAAGGAACTCCCCTCCTTTAAGTCCTGTGACTTAAAATGAGGATGAAATTCAGGCTATTTTCTTTTTTTTCCTCTTTTTTACAATTTTATTTATTGAAAATAATTTACACAAACACATGAAAAAAACAAAAACAAAAAAGACAAAAAACAATACACATTCAAACAATATCAATATATCATACATCAATCAACCCACCTCCCCAACCTCACAAACACAACCAATAATACATTTAAACACTACGCTAATCTTATGTTAGTTATCCGATTTCTCATACGATTAAAAGAAGCAATGAATTTAGATATTTTGACTGCTTTAATTCAAAATAGAGATATTGATACAAGGGAGGAACAGTGGGAACTAGTTAAAAATTACAAGATAAAAGATGATGAAAACGAATTGTAATGTGATATAGATTTTGTAATAATAATGGTAATATTGAATAAGATTGGGTTAACATAAATTTGGTTACTTCTAAATGTTTTAACGAGTAAGATGTGGGAAGCGTTACAGATAAGAAAATTTAAGAATGTATTTACTATTAAGTTTAGAAGGAATATGTCATAGTCCTAGGTTATTGTAGTATTAGAAAGAACCGATGTATTTATGTTTAAACGTAGAGGTAATCACTTGGGAAATGAGAAATCGAAAAATTCAGGCTATTTTCAAGGATAGTCTCCTTACCCAGTGTAGGTCCTGAGGCCAAAGGGGGCAATTCTAGAAACATGCCCTTCATCAAATAGTGCATACTGGTATCTTGCTCCTTCTCCCCCCACTGCCTGCTACAAACAAGGGACAAACCTCTGCTTAATTCCTTGCCCAACCATGTCAGTCCACCCAGCCCACACCTCCTCTGCAGATCCCTCAGGAACATCCAGTTGCTCAACCCCTAACTGACCATACTATGGCAGCAGGTCAACACCAGATCTGGTTGTCTCATACAAACTACAAACAATAGAATAAAACCTGATGAAATAACTATTTAACATTTAAAGGATGAATGTGTGGTAGGACAAAGGATGCCTGCATCTCAGTGCTCTAACTACCAGAGAGTCAATCCACAATGCTGTGACTATAGATTCAGTGCTAATGCAGATGGAGTGTATCCCAAAAGTATATCACTCTAAATCCAGCTACTCTAATGCTTTGGATGTAGTGGTCTAGAATTATTTGGTAAGGGGATCACCATTGATGTGCACAAATAAAGGATCCCTTCCTTTGCCCTTTCCCCCTGATGCCAATACATTAACATGGGATACATCCACACTGAAGACCCCTTACAGTTCTGGTCTGTTTTAAAGCATTAAATGTGCAGATGCACTTAGCCCCCCTAGTGAAACCATCCAGAAATTGTAACACCCCACCAGACGTGCTACCATTAGAGGAGATTATTAGTTCACAAATATGCAATGCTCTGAAAAAGGTAATTAAGGTCGCAACATGAAACAGGAGGACCTTGAATGGTGATAAACAGATTGTACCCCATACCTTTCAACAACCCTTTCAAATTCCCAGATAAAATGGGTTCCCATGCATCTCTGACCATTCTCTAGAGATCATCTCTCTATCATCTTATGAAGTCTAATTGGGAAAGAGGAGGTTGTGAATGTAGTTGAGCCAACTGAGCCAACTGCGATATGACTCTGTTTACCACTGACCTAATTTTCTTCTGCGGCCAGCAAAGGTATCCTTCTCCAAAGCTATGTGATGGTGACACAGGCATAGGGCTGGATATACTGTATGTTACAGCAACAACTGACACTTACAGTTTGACAGTTAAAGTAACCTAAAAGAATTCATATGAATGCAGATGAGAAAATGGTCATCAAGACAAAGGACGTTATCACACGTGTCCCACAAAGCGATAATAAACTGGAAATGACAAATTCCAAAAATAAACCGAAAATAAACCTTGATTCTGCAAATGGTTTTCACACGTAATTACCTTAATTGCGCAATTAAGGAAAGCTCCCCCTGAAACTGCATTTAATGTTCACACACAAGTGAGAAAATCCCATACATGTACTAGAAATGATCTTCTAGCACATGCGCACTACAGCCGCTGTTGTCACTCGCCGTGGCTGTCACCCCTTCCCCAGGTCGTCCTTGGAGCAGCCGGCCCTCCGCACGGCCGGCGCTCCGAGGAGGACCTCCCGCCGCAGCGTTCTCCGAGGAGGTCCTCCTTGGAGTGCTGGACCTGCGTCGGGTCAGCGCTCCGAGGAGGTCCCCCTTGGAAAGCCGGCTCTCCGAGGAGGCCCTCCTTGGAAAGCCAGCCCTGCGTAGGGTTGGCGCTTCGAGGAGGTCCCCCTTAGAGAGCCGGCTTTCCAAGGGGGACCTCCTCGGAGAGCCAGCTTTCCAAGGGGACCTCCTCGGAGTGCTGACCCAACGGAGGGCCGGCTTTCCAAGGAGGACCTCCTCGGAGAGCCAGCTTTCGAAGGGGGACCTCCTCAGAGAGCCGGCTTTCCAAGGGGACCTCCTCGGAGTGTCGACCCAATGGTGGGCCGGCGCTCCAAGGAGGACCTCCTCGAAGAGCCGGCTTTCCAAGGGGATCTCCTCGGAGCGCCGACCCGACGCAGTGCCACCGCTCCAAGGGGACCTCCTCGGAGTGCCGACCCGATGCAGGGCTAGTGCTCCAAGGAGGACCTCCTCGGAGAGCCGGCTTTCCAAGGGGGACCTCCTCGGAGAGCTGGCTTTCCAAGGGGACCTCCTCAGAGCGCCGACCCGACGCAAGGCCGGTGCTCCAAGGAGGACCTCCTTGGAGAGCCGGCTTTCCAAGGGGGACCTCCTCGGAGCGTCGACCCGACGGAGAGCCGGCGCTCCAAGGAGGACCTCCTCGGAGAGCCGGCTTTCCAAGGGGGACCTCCTCGGAGAGCCGGCTTTCCAAGGGGACCTCCTCAGAGCGCCGACCTGACGCAGGGCCGGCACTCCAAGAGGACCTCCTCGGAGAGCCAGCTTTCCAAGGGGACCTCCTCGGAGAGCTGGCTTTCCAAGGGGATCTCCTCAGAGTGCCGACCTGACGCAGGACCGGCGCTCAAAGGAGGATCCCCTCGGAGAGCTGGCTTTCCAAGGGGACCTCCTCGGAGTGCCGACCCAACGCAGGGCCGGCGCTCCAAGGAGGACCTCCTCGGAGTGCCGACCCTCTTTCAAATGTGACCCTCTTCCAAATCCCCCTTCCAAATGCGCATTTGCTTTCCACATTACAACGATTTTACTTTAATTGCGAAATTACCTTAATTGCGCATTTGCATTTCCTCCAAAGAACCAAATTTCAAAAGATCTCAGTTAACACCAGTTCCTGTCCACTTTCTGTCCAGTTTCTGTGTGACGTCGTGTGAAAACACGGGGCACTAATCCAGTTTCTGTCTGGATTTTGTGTGGATTAACCAGCAGATTTGCCCCCGTGTGATAACGTCCAAAGGCTGAGTTACATAGTGCCAATTGAGACACACACTGTTTGCGATGTCGAGTGTCCTATGACCAAGTCTAAGCACTTTTGTAGGAACATTAGAGTTAATTTTCCAGTTGTGTGTTATTGTGCTTTTGAGAATCTCTCTTCTTTTAGGAATGGCTTTTTCATTGGTACATAGGTCTGCAATAGTAAAGAGAATTCTCTAAATTTTTGTACAGTCACAGAAATCCTGAACCCCCAGTCTCAACTCGATGATTTTATGCTTGCACCAAATGCATGCTTGCTTCTAGATTTTGTGTAATCATCCTAAAGGGTGCTCAGCAATGCTTCCTCTTCATCCTGGAGAGAAGTGACCAGTGGGGAGCCACAGGGTTCTGTCCTGGGCTCAGTGCTATTCAACATTTTTGTCAATGACTTGGATGAAAAAATAGGGGGCATGCTTCTCAAATTTGCAGATGACACAAAATTAGGATGAATAGCTAATACCCCAGAAGACAGGATGAAAATTCAAAATGACCTTAAAATATTAGAAAGCTGGGCCAAAGCTAACAAAATGAATTTCAACATGCACTTAGGGCAAAATAAAATAAAATAAAATAAAATAAATGAAATGAAATGAAATGCATAGATATATGATGGGGAACACCTGGCTTAATGAGACTACGTGTGAAAGGGATCTAGGAGTCCTAGTAGACCACAAGTGTGATGCAGCAGCTAAAAAGCCCAATGCAATTTTAGGCTGCAGCAATAGAAATATAGTATCTAGTTCAAGGAAAGTAATAGTGCCACTGTATTCTGCTTTGATCAGGCCCCACCTGGAATAATCCTGTGTCCAGTTCTGGGCACCACAGTTCAAAAAGGATGTTGAAAAACTAGAGTTTGTCCAGAGGAGAATGACTAAAATGGTGAAGGGTCTGGAAACCATGCCCTATGAGGAATGACTTTGGAAACTGGGTATGTTTAGCCTGGAGAAGAGATGGTTAAGAGGGAATATGATAGCTCTCTTTAAATATGTGAAGGGATGACATATTGAGGAAGGTGCTAGCTTGTTTTCTGCTGCTCCAGAGAAGAGGACCCGGAACAATGAATTCAAGATACAGGAAAAGAGATTCCACCTCAACATTAGGAGGAACTTTCTGACAGTGAGAGCTGTTTGACAGTGGAAGACACTCCCTCAGAGTGTGATGGAGTCTCCTTCTTTGAAGGTCTTTAAACAGAGGCTGTATGGTCATCTGTCAGGGATGCTTTGCTTTTGAGTTCCTGCATGGCAGGGGGTTGGACTGAATGGCCCTTGTGGTCTCTTCCAACTCTATGATTCTATGATTCTATGATTCTATCCCAAGATGTCTGACCTTGTAGTAAAATCTCTCACAACATAAATAGGTTAAGTTTCAATAAGTTGGTGTAATTTATTCTTGAGTTAAATATTTACTTTGTTTTTCCCCCAACAGACTAATACAGATACTTTAGAAATTTCTGAAATAAAAAGAATGACCTCCCCCCCCAAAAAAATCAGAAATGCTGAAGCTTAACAGCCCAGCTAGTGATAGTGCCACCAACAAGTTCTATACTTCATCCTATTTTCCCTTCCCAGTGTCTGGAGCACTTCTTAAGACATTTATATGGAGACAAGAATAAAAGTGTTGTCAGCTGTGCCATCGCTGACTAATTTGGGTTGAATGACTAGTGGTGTATACTTGACACCCATAGCAGTCAGCCTGAAGAAATATGAAAAATCATCTAAAGTTGTTTGTAGCATGTGTGGCTCCGTAAGTGTTGGTGGCTATGCATATAACAGCAACCTCTTCCAAGGATGAAGTATAGGGAAATATTTCTGCAATATAACTAATTCTTAATGTTGCCTATAAATAGAACTCCGATAGAACTCGCCTTAGGAACCATCTTGATTCCTATTGGGAGGCTTTACGTGCAGCGCAGAAATTTTTCTGTTCTGCACGTATTGCGTCTGCAGAGTCTTGCCCGGCAGAGCTGTTTAGGGTGGTGGGGGAATTGACGAGGGTTTTTCCTGCGCCGAGCCCCCTACTTAACCCAACAACAGCCTGCTGTGAGGCATTTAATACTTACTTTGCAGATAAAATCTCTCAGATAAGAGCTGACTTGGATGCCAGTGTTTTGGTAGAATCCGTAGAGGAGGTATCCAGGAACTCCGTTGATGGCATTTTACTGGATCAATTTCAATCTGTGAGTACCGATGACGTGGACAAGCTGCTAGGAAGGATGAGGAAGACGACTTGCCCCCTCGATCCTTGTCCATCATGGCTGGTCACCCAGGGAGGGGACGCATTAAAGGTGTTCCTTTGGGACACAATCAACATGTCCTGCAGGGAGGGTATCATTCCATCTTGTTTAAAGGAGGTGGCGGTTAAGCCACTCCTAAAAAAACCTCCCTGGATCTCCTGGATAGAAACAACTATAGACCAGTCTCCTTGCTACCTTTCTTAAGCAAGGTGATCGAGAGGGCAGTTTCTCCCCAACTCCAGGCAGTCTTAGATGAAACCGTTTATCTAGATCCATTTCAAACCAGCTTCAGGACGGGATTTGGAGTGGAGACTGCCATGGTTGCTCTGACCGATGACCTCCGCCTGGGAATGTGTGGTAGTGTGACCCTGCTGGTGCTCTTGGATCTCTCAGTGGCTTTTGATACCATAGATCATGCCATCCTCTTGGATTGTCTGAGAGAGTTAGGAATTGGAGGCACCGCTTTGCGGTGGTTCCATTCCTTCCTCTCGGGTAGATCCCAGAGGGTGAGGCTCGGGGACAGTTGCTCTTCCAAAACAGAGCTTAATTGTGCGTCCCTCAGGGCACCATCCTGTCCCCAATGTTGTTTAATATTTATATGAAGCCACTGGGTGAGATCATTCGGAGGCATGGAGCTCAGTGTCTTCAGTACGCTGACGACACCCAGATATCTCTCTCCATGACCAGATCATTGGTTCAGACTTCAGATGGCGTCTCTCCTCTTAATTTTTTTTTTATTATTAAAGGTATATCTTTAATAAAGCAAATAAGGTGGTGGTGGTTTTACTTACAGGTGCTTTAAAATTAAAATACAAAATATACAGTTCCAGTTCCAAAGCATTAGCTACTCAGAGAAGTACTGCAACAAGGTTAAGTTACTTGAGCACCAAACCCCTTTCTCTTGGCAGTGTGAAACCCTGTATAGCAAGGTCTGGTCGCCAAGTGGAAACAACCTGGGGAAAAAAACCAGCGTTCAGAAGAATTGGAAGCAGAGGATGATGTAGCACCTACTTGAGAGAAACAGGTCCCTCTGTGCTTCTGCTGCGCCCTCCAGTTTTGGAAACTGCCCAGTGCTGAGAATGAAGACTCGGGTGCAACCGCAGGTTAGGGGCTCTGCATGATCCAACACGTGTCTGCACTTTGACCTGAAATCACTGTGGCATACAACTGCAACTGGTTTTAGGGTCCAATATAAAGTGTTTCAATGGCATACTTGAGGAAACTCAAAACCACTTATTTTAGAATTCACTAACTTTTAAGCAGAACATACAGAACATTAACAATTTACAGACAGAAGCCACACTGATTGTGCAAAGCACATGACTGTAAAGTTATGCACAGCAAACAACTCTGTAAACATGGTAAGGATGGGTTTTTCAGGAAACATGGTGACAATATCATAAATACAGGCAACATTGGCATCATCAACCAGCACAAAGAGTAACATTCTGGGCTTGCCAAGATGGCCCATCGCCACACAAGCAAAAGGTGCGTCAGCCTGAACTCTACCCGCCACAACGTTTAGTGTTGCGTATTTTTATTTATATATATTTATATATAATTTGGTATCTTTAATATACACATGTATTAAGTTTGTAGAAAATGGGAACTTAAATGTGCTTTTATCTTCATCAAAAAACTATATGCATTTGTAACTAATAACTCATTTTACTTGTCAATGTATTAGAATGATATGACTTAAGAAAATATAAAAATAATATTAATACTGTCAAAAACCTTTATACCAGAAAATATTGTGGTTTATAATTACTCTTTCAAAGATGAAATATGAAAATTTAAATAGGTTATATAAAGACTTCTCTCACTTCAATGAATATACAATGGGATAACTATACATGTTTACCTCTTTTTTTCAATTTAAGCACCAGTCATTTTCCCCCAGATCCACTTTGGTTGGAAGATAATTTCCTAATTCCACAGGTTCACTTATTTAATGGCACATTTTGACTGAAAGTAGTTACTTTAATCCTTAGCACGACAAAAAAATAGTGTTTTTAAGTATTCTCTCTCTGTTCTGAGCCAGCTCATTATTTTTACACACTAAGTCTAGCATTGAAATAAGACTTTAAATATTTGCAAGCAGTCCTAACAATTCTTTCATACATTTAAAGAGCACTGTATGGATAATGCCTTTGGCCAAATGTAAAAAGTATCAAATTGTGTATTCACGTGTAGTGTCTGCCACAAGTGAACACAATCCACCAAAAATGACTTTATGAAGTGTGAGCGCAGGTTTAACGGTGGATTGTGCCCATGGACTGGCCAGGAAACTTGTGACAGCTATTTTTTATTATTATTTTTTTTGCTCAGACGATATAACCGGAAATACCAGTTTCGCCGTTGCTCTTGTACCACTCCTGTGACTAAGAGCACGTGTGGCACACTTTAACAAACTGAAGCGTTAAAAAAGCTACTGTAGCCTACACAGTCGGAGTGAAGACTTTATATCTGTTGATTAGAAATCTAAACAAAACCAAAAGAAGAAAAAAAGAGGAGAGTTGAGCAAAACTGCTTGGATTTGCTTAAAAATACTCAAAATTCATTTTAGCAAGAAATGGCAACTATAAATCTATATGAAAAAATAGCTATAAAATACAGTGTTTTTCTGTGGTAGTTAACATAGCAGTTTTTGTCAGCAGGGTAGTCCATTCTGCTTTGAAAGCAATCACAGTTTGGGGCTGTTGTGTGTACACACCTAACGCCTTGGCACCATTTGCTCAGCACAGTCAAAAATAATAATAAAAGGCTGGGCAGCGGGGTTAGGAGGATAGGGCTTGGGGCAGGGACTGAGAGAAAGAGAGAGAGAGAATCACCACTCAGAAGCTATCACTCTACAGAACGACCAGAAGAGAAGCACCACCGCACAACTGTAAAACAAAGCAAAGGTGTGCCACACCAAAGACTTTGGTCCTGTGCTGCCTCTCTGGCTAGAAACACAAACAAGCCAAACCCACCAACTGTCAGTACTGATGCATGTAGGATGGCCGGCGCTCGTGCTTGATGGGGAAAGGTTTAAAGCCCTTGTTCATCTGTTTGTGCTGCGGGGGTGGCAGCGGCGGAGACTGCTGCTGCTGCTGCTGCTGCTGTTGCATGTAGGCAAAGGTGGAGGTGGAAGAGGAGGAGGAGGCGGAGGAAATCCCTGTCGAGGGGACGCAGTCGTTGGCCGTGGACCATACAGGCGACTGCAGCATCTGCAGGGTGTCGTTCCACTGGCTGGCGGGGCTGCTCATCTGATACAGAGACAGGCTGGGGCTCGGCAGCGCATGTTGTCTCTCCTCTTAATGACTGTCTCAGAGCGGTAATGGATTGGATGAAGAAAAACGGATTGAAGTTGAATTCAGACAAAACGGAGGTACTCACAGTCACAGGCCCGAATCCAGATCTGGGAATACAGTCTCCAGTCCTGGATGGAGTCACACTATCCTCCAGGGACTGTGTTCGCAGCTTGGGGGTACTCCTTGATTCATCGCTTCACATGACTAGTCAGGTGAATGCGGTGATCAGGAGTGCCTGTTATCAGCTTCGGCTGATACGCCAACTGCACCCTTATCTGGACATGAGGGACTTGGAAACTGTGGTACATGCTCTGGTAACCTCATGTCTGGATTACTGCAATGCACCCTACATGGGGCTGCCCTTGTGCCTAACCCAGAAACTTCAATTCGTGCAAAATATGGCAGCCAGGTTAATTACCAGAACATCTAGGAGGGAGCACATAACACCGGTGCTTAAATCCCTCCGCTGGCTGCCAATTATTTTCCGAGCGCAGTACAAGGTGTTGGTTTTGACCTTTAAAGCCCTACATGGCTTGGGTCCATCTTATCTTAGGGACCGCCTTTCCCCATATGATCCCCCCGTGCCCTTCAGTCCTCTGGGAGGAATCTGTTACAGCCAATAAAAACTAGGCTGTCTCAGACCTCCCAGAGGGCCTTTTCTGAGGCCGCTCCCAGGCTATGGAATGGCCTGCCGGACGAGATCCGTCTTATTACTACGCTCACTGACTTTAAAAAGCAGTGAAGACGGATCTCTTCCGGCAGGCTTTCCCGGAATAGCATCTGCTTTAGGGAGATGTGACTTCAGTTTTTATTATTACTATGTCCCCATTGTAGTTTGGTTTTATTGCTATTGTTTTAATGGAATGTGTATTTTAATCTCTTCTGGTTTAATTCTGTTTTAAGGGGTTGGGAGGGTAGGAGTGGGGGATGAGAGAATGTTTTAATTCGTTTGTTTGTTTTAATGTTGTAACCCACCTCGATTGTTGTGTAGAGGGGCGGGCTATAAAAAATTATTATTATTAAATATTGATTGATTCATGAAAACATTCTTTAATTTTCATATCATAATCATAGGGCTTTTTTGGGCAGAATTTGTTCAGAACAGGTTTGCCATTGCCTTCCTCTGAGGCTGCGAGTATGTGACTTGTCTAAGGTCACTCAATAGATTTTCATTGCCAGGCCAGCTCTCCAAAGTCACATTCTAACACTTAAACAACTATGCCATGCTTGTTCTCTTTTTTATTATTAGTATTGATATCCACCTTTAATACATAGCCATTAGTTTCTTTGATCTTAGAAGTAAGGCCATTCACTCTCTTTTCTGTGTGCCATGTTTCATGTAGGACTCAGAAAGTGAAATCACATGATCCAATGGGTCAATTGTCTGAGAATTCTAATCACTTAGGACAATTCACCTTCCAAAGACCAACTATCCACCCAAACCTGACATACATCATACCTATCACAAATACCTAGCCAGCAACTTTGTAAAATGATCTTATTAAATTCTAACATTCACCACTGTAATTTGAAATAATGGCAATGTACTGAAGTTCTCAAGCACAATACATTCTGACCCCAATAGTGTTGTGATTAATTTGCTGCCACTTTTAACCCATAATCATTTCTGAAGAAAAAAAGGGGGGAAATATTTATGAAGTTTCCAAAAAAGAATGGAAAGACTTGAGTAATATATGGCTTCATCTTATAGGTTTTGTTCATGGTATTTAGAAAAAGTCAATATGCTAACTGCTTTAAATGGCATAATCTTGTCAAACATGTACAGAGAAATCTACTTACATTTATTCATCTGGGACAGCTGAGCCAGCTTCCAACAATATGTCTCTTTGAGATGAAAAATGACACAAAGTACTCCCCTGATGTATCCTAATACAAAGTCACTTGAATGCCCTTCAGCTTTCAGAACAATAAAAGTGTGATAAAAATAAATAAAATGTAACGTGCCCCAGTTTATCTTATATAAGGAAAACTTTCTAATGCTCCTTAAACATATACCACTTTTCATTCTGTGGAGACACATTTGTAATGAGTCACTTCAGTACTTCATTCAAGTTCAAGGGAAGTAGATCTACAGAGAGAGGCTTCAGACTGCTTGTATACAAGGATGGTGCAAGGCTTCTG
This sequence comes from Phrynosoma blainvillii, assembly GCA_026167975.1. Lineage (NCBI taxonomy): Eukaryota > Metazoa > Chordata > Lepidosauria > Squamata > Phrynosomatidae > Phrynosoma > Phrynosoma blainvillii. Next base: position 276,729,314 of record JANUYF010000001.1, read on the forward strand.
ACCTCCCAATTTTGTTCAAGTCCTGATTTAAGTATTTGGATTGGGCTTTCAGTTCAGACCAATTCACATTGAATTGTACCCAATCCCTACGTGACTCTGAATAGTATTTTAAAATGGAAATATTCACATTTCTCATTGATGTGTAATGGGAGAACAATATAGCCATAATGTTTTCTTCACAAAAGCTCATGAGATTTAGGCATAGAATATCTTCTTCAAAAGGAATAAATCTCAACCAAGTAGACAGGTAGGACAAGGTTTTTCCCCCTGCTAGCCATCATTACATTTTGTATTAACATTTTGCATGTGTGCTGATATGTGTGCTGCTTGTGCATTCAAGATTGTAGGTGGCGTCCTGTACTTGACATATGGAAATGTAAATTAAACTTATACCTACATATTTCTATTTTTGGTCATGACAGAGATCGGTATCTCCTTACTCCCTCTGCTGCCACCAAACCTCCCCAACCTACCACAGAGCTGCTGAAGCCCTCCACCATGGCCATTCATGTCTGGAAGAGAGCAAGGGGTGAATCAGAATAGTGTCTGACTATGTCTCTGTAGCCAAATGTGAAACAATTACTTCAGTCCCTGAGACTGAGGGCTAATTCCCACTTGCATTTAAACTGATTTGTGAGTCACATTGACACCGGGTTGCTGAATCGATTCAGGCCTATGCATAGTTCCCACTATGGAAGCAAATTATTTTTATTATTTCAAGATTTTGTGTCTTTTTTGACATGCTTGTCATTCACACTAGCTACAAAATGCATGCTCAGTACTGAATGTGGTCGATCCATCCTGGTCTTTTTTTTTTTTTTTTTTTTTAATGTCAATCATATGATACATATCTGCATGTTGCTGGTGACTCAACCATGTGTTTTTCCAGAGAATACAATAGAGCACATATACTGTCAATTTTTGTTTAAAAAAGAAAAAAAGAACATATAAAAACTCAAAACAGAAGAAGAAGCTGGAAATGGAGGATGGGTCCTGGGGAAAAGGAGGATGTGTCTGCCCCCACCCCACCCCTGTGGGCTCCTGTTGCTCACTGGCCTCCCTCTCCTTCCAGTCAAGGGCCAGAGAGAGAGGTGAGAAGAAAGCTTACAGTTCAGAGGAACTGTTCTCTCATCCTCATCACCGTCACCCATCTCAGCCATGGCTCACCCTGCTCTTGCCTCCTGGGAACTGCTTGCTCTTCCTTCTGGGGCTGCTGCCTTCAGGAGCCTGGCTGGCAGATGGAAAGGGGTCACTGCCAGGAGGGAGAAGGAGAGGAGGAGGTGGGATATGGAGGAGGAGGAAGAGGAGGCTGCAACTGTGAGGGATGCTTCCCCATTGAGAGTTCTTCTGGGGGAAGGAAAGTGGGAGCCTCCAGGAGCCGTTCACTCCTTCTCTGCATCAAATTGGCACCTGCTCAGCCCAGTTCCCTTCCTGCAAGTGCATGGAGGGGGGATATTCAGACAGAACTGGAAAAGAAATGAAAAAACAAAGATCAAGAGCAGTATGATTTAAAAGGGGCCACTTGGCAGCTTTGAAAAATGAAATCTACATAGGCAGCGATGTGAGGGAGGGAAAGTGGCAGATTTCTCAAAACCAGGGGCAGGATGGGTAACACCCCTCTGCCAACCCTCTGCCATAGTCCCTACCCCCCCATGCAATGTGATTGAGACATGACTGTCATTCACACTTGCTGAACATGCTTGGAAATTGATTCTTTTCAAAAGAACTACTAAAAGATCCGTCTTCGAAAAGAGCTTTTTTTTTTTTTTTTTTGCTTTTGCCTCTCTTCACTGTGATTCAGACCGAACACAGAAGGGTCTGAAATTGTTTCCAGTGTGAATGAGGCACATATAAAACGATCAGCCAATTGGTTTAAATCACAGTGGGAATGAGCCCTCAGTGAATGATGCAATCACTTTGCATCTGACCATGGGGACATAACCAGATGCTTCTATCATCCTTTTCTCCTCCTCCAGGTGTGAATGGCTGTGGATGGGGGCTAAAACACTAAACAAATAATGCACTGAAATCCAAATCAAACCTAACCTTAAAAACTCAGCCAAAATGGGGATAAGGGAAGTCTTATCTAACAAAACATCTGCTGAAAGAATATTGAGACCAATATACAGTCTCACTCAAACTGTGAAAAAAATCAAGTCTTAAATCGAATTGTTAGTCCCAAAGATAATAGAATTGATGAGAATTTGGAAATTTAGCACTGACAATTGCATTTAAGCCAAAATGTAAACACTGGATTAGAAAAGAATTAGGAAAAAGAGGACTGAGGTTTGGGAACTGGTAAATGAACGAAGAAGAAACACAATCTTCAGGAAACACAAAGCTGTTCTTTAAAAAAAAAAGACTGAGGGATGCTAGTGAGAGCCTTACTCCACATTGGAATCTAGAGCTATCCATGAACAGAATCCTTCCCCTCTTGGCAATTTAGCATTTTTCTTTAGTGTTTGCAACATGCCGTCTAACTTCCTTTTACTGTACAGTCATGATAGACATGTATTCAGCATCTCCACCCCCAATTGTGCCTTGGCATGTCAATCACTGAGGAGCAGAAACAGGTGCTGTTGTACTTCCCTTCCCACTTATGGCTTTCCCATAGGCAACAGCTTGGCTGTTGTGGGGACAGAATGCTGAACTAGATGAACCTCTGGTCTTAGAATCATAGAATCATAGGACCTTATCAAACCACTGGCCACGAAGCGAAAGGTAAGCAAAAGCTTACCGAAGTAGGAGTAAATGCAGTTCAGTACCGAAACTGCATTTCCCTGCATGCCAGCATCCGGAGAAGAGGAGAGCCAGTCCCTGGCCCTTTTTCCTCCCTCTCTTTCTCCCCTTTTTCTCTTCTCTTCTCTCCTTCTCCTTCTCCTTCTCTCCTCCTTCTCCGTCGCTGGCTGCCTCTGCCTCTGCCTCTCTGAGGAGGGAAGACTGGCTCGTTGCCGAAGGGAGGCAGGAGGCAGTTTCCCTTTGTTGCCAGAGATTTCGATCCTCTGCCCTGGAATTTGGTTCCCTGCCTTAAACCGGCTTCCAGTGAGCTCCGAGGGAGGGAAGGAAGGAGGGAAAGGAGGGGGAGAGGAAGGAGGGATGGGGAAAGGAAGGAAGGAAGGAAGGAAGGAAGAGGAAAGAGAGAGAGAAAGCAGAGGAATGAGGGATGGGGAAAGGAGGAGGGAAAGAAGAGGAAGGAGAGAAGGAGAAAGAGGGATGGGAAAAGAAAATGAGGAAAAGAAGAGGGGAAGAGGCGGCTCTGGCCGGGGAGGAGGAGGAGGCGGAGGCTCCCTCCCGTGCCTCGCTTGGTAATCCACAAAAATCCGAATGTCAAAAGATCCCCTTTGACTTCGGATCAAGTGGGTGAAATACGTTTCAGCTTTGGATATTGTGTGGACACAAGGAAAGGAAAACGTTTTAGCTTTGGATTGCCTTTGGATATTGTGTGGACACAAGGAAAGGAAAACGTTTTAGCTTTGGATTGCCTTTGGATATCTTCTGCTTGGGACCCCGTGGGATAAGGCCCATAGAGTTGGAAGAGACCACAATGGCCATCCAGTCCAACCCCCCTGCCATGCAACAACTCACAATCAAAACATCCAGCCTCTGTTTAAAAACCTCCAATGAAGGAAACACCACCACACTCTGAGGGAGTGTGTTCCACTGTTGAACAGCTTGTACTGTCAGGAAGTTATTCCTAATATTGAGTTGGAATCTTTTTTCCTGTACTTTGAATCCATTGGTCTGGGACCTATTCTCTGGAACTGCAACAAACCAGCTTGCTCCATCCTCAATGTGACACCCCTTCAAATATTTAAACAGAGCTATTATATCACCTCTTAGTTTTATCTTCTTCAAGCTAAACATACTCAGCTCCATAAGTCTCTCCTCATAAGGCATGGTTTCCAGACCCTTCACCATGTTGGTCATCCTCTTCTGGACATGTTCCAGCTTGTCAGCATTCCTTTTTAATTGTGGTGCAAGTATTCCAGGTGAGGCCTGACCAAAGCCGAATAGAGTGGCACCATTACTCCCCTTGATCTAGACATTATGCTTCTATTGATGCAGCCTATAATTGCATTGGCCTTTTTAGCTGCTGCATCACACTGTTGATTCATGTTCAACTTGTCCTCTAGGACTACAAGATCCCTTTCACATGTACTGTTGTCAAGCCAGGTGGTCCCTATCCTATCTATATTTATGTATTTCATTTTTTTCCCTGCCTAAGTGCAGTATCTTATATTTCTCCCTGTTGAAATATATTTTGTTTATTTTGGCCCAGCTTTCAAATCTATTAAGATCATTTTGAATTTTCATACTGTCCTCTGGGGTATTTCCTGGTGCTCCTAATTTGGTGTCATCTCCAAATTTGGTAAGCATGCCCTCTATTACCTGAGTAATTGATAAATATGGGCACAGGCAGAACTCTGTGGCAACCCACAGGTCACTTCTCTCCAGGATGAAGATAGCATATTCTGATATGTCCAAAATATGATACCCTTATTTTCTTTTCCTGGCAGGTTTCTTCACTGTTCAGCTTTCACAACCATATATAGAAATAGGAAATACTATGGCATAGATGATTCTGACTTTTGTATTTAATGACAGAGCAAACAGTTTCTTTCTATCCTAATGGGCTCCACAGAAATCAGAGAATACAATAATGGGTTGGATGGACCTTGCCACATATGACAATTCAAATCTGAATTGCAATGATAAGGATGCCATGTTTCCCCACTAAATGTCACCATCTACTCTTTCATCTTTTTCCAGATTATGAGCAATGAACTACAAAGGTGTTGCCAAAGGGGCTTCTTTGACTTTTTTTTTAAAATGATTATTTTTTAATTTTATGTACCAGCCATTGGCAGGAGCTTTGCTTATTGGTCATTATCTTAAACCATCCTTGTAAATAATTTTGAACTCTGTGCAGAAAGTTTACATGAAAGTGGTTACATGTTTATATAACATTTTTTCACTTCCTGCCACAGTGAATCATGCTGTGCAAAAATAAACCTTCAAGATGGCTATTGCATGTTTGAAATGATGATGCATGCAGAGAGAGAGAGAGAGAGAGTCACACTTCATATCGATGTTACTTTCCTGGCATAGTCTCAGGGGCAAATAGGGGCTGGCTTCCTCTTAAAAATAAGCTTTGTAATAGACAGGCCCAGGGCCCTTTGTTCATGTATTCAAGAAATGTGAGTCTTCATTAGAAATTGGAAAAGTTATTTTTTTAATTACAACACCCAGAATCCCCCAGACATCATGGATTCTACACACACACATACACACACACTATCAAATCTGAAAACATTTTAATGAAGCATATCCAAATCAGATATTTCCCAAGTGGTCCTACTCTCAGTGGTATATCAAGTAAGGATCCAGTACTGGTCTGCCATGGGTGCAAGTAATAAGGGGGTGCATTTTCTGGCAAAATGTGTCTGGGAAATGCTATCCTTCCTCCTTTCCCACTCTTCAGGGGTTTGCAAAAGGAATAGTAGGTCTTTCTTGGTCTCCCGTGGGCTGAGTCAGGCGTTACACAGTAGCACCATCACCACCAAATGGGAAATGTAGGGATGCTCTTAATTCCTCATCTCTTTCTCCTCCTCCAATTTCTCTGTGGGAAGTCAGCCATATTATTTTGGCTTGGGAGGCAGAGGAGCCCAGTGGCATCACTAAGGTTGGTGTCACCTGGTGTGGTAACTCATGGTGTCAAACACACACATACACCCATTGACCTCCTCGCATATCATACCATACAGACTCCTTAGTAATGGCTTTTTTACTAATGTTACTCATAAATTGTAATTCCTATATATCACTGAATGTAATGGTAATAGTGGTGACATAAACAACTAGCTCCAATCAAACATGGAAAGAGAAATCCCAGAGGTCCAAGCAGGGTTCAGGAATGGAAGAGGCACTAGGGATCACATTGCAAATATTTGATGGCTAATGGAACATAGCAGGGAGTTCTAAAAGAAAATCAGCATGTGTTTTATAGACTACAACAAAACCTTTGACTGCACAGATCATGAAAGACTATGGAACACCCTTAAAGACATGGGAGTGCCAATACATCTGATATTCTTAATGAGGAATCTGTACTCAGGACAAGAGGCTACTGTCAGGACAGAACAAAAGAAACAGAATGGTTCCCAGGTGGCAAAGGAGTCAGACAAGACTGCATCCTATCACCTTACCTATTCAACTTATATGCAGAACATATTGTAAGGAAAGCAGGCTTGGACACGGAAGAGGGAGAAGTGAAAATAGGAGGAAGAAATATCAACAATCTGAGATATGCCGACGACACTATAATACTAGCAGAGAACCTCACAGACCTAGAACACCTACTAAGGAAGATCAAAGAAGAAAGTGCTAAGGCAGGCTTACTGTTGAACATAAAGAAAAAAATGACCAAAGAGAACTTACATACATTCAAACTAGACAAAGAGGAAATAGAAATAGTAAAAGAGTTCTCATATATGGGATCAAGCATTTATTGGAATGGGGATTGCAGCAAGGAAATCAGAAAAAGATTAAGAATGGGGGGGGGGGGCAGCCATGAAAGAACTAGAAAAAAGCAATAAAAACTCAGCACAAAAGTCAGAATCATATAAGCCATCGCATTCCCTATTACCATATATGGATGTGAGAGCTGTATAGTCAAGAAAGAAGATAGGAGGAAATTAATGCATTTGAGATGTGGTGCTGGAGAAGATGTGGTGCTGAGGATTCCATGGACAGCCAAAAGGACAAACAAATGGGTCCTAGATCAAGCCAGAAATATCCCTAGAAGCCAAGATGACAAGACTTAGGGGGGTTGCAGACTGTCAAAAATAGTGTGAATTCAGTCCACTTTTAGGGTTAGGGTTAGTGCTAGGGAATCATGGGAATTGTTATTTTTCTGAGACATTGAACCTTCTTTGTCAGAGGACTCTAGTGCCACAATAAAATACAGTCCCCATGATTCCCTAACCTTAACCCTAACCCTAAAAGTGGACTGAATTCACACTATTTCTGACAGTCTGCAACCCCCCTTAGATTGTCATACTTTGGACACATCACGTGAAGGCATGAATCGCTGAAAATGACATTAATGTTAGGAAAGGTGGAGGGAAGTAGAAAGAGAGGAAGGCCACATGCTAGATGGATGGACTTTTTAAAAGAGACCACGAATATGAGTTTTCAGGAGCTGGGCAGAGCAATAGAGGACAGGGGGGCCTGGAGATGTCTCATCCATAGGGTCGTCATGGGTTGAGATAGATGTGAAGGCAGTTAACAAAAACAACAAAACAACTAGCAAAAATAAAATGATACCTTTAAATTACAATATTCTATGCACAGTTTAAAAGTACTTACATGTACATAATTTGATGTGGCTGATGTGAAAATTTGATAAGATGTCATATTTTTAAATAATTTATTTTTTATTTTTTAAAAAACCAAATTTACTTAAAATTACCGTATTTTTTAATAAAATCTTGACTCTCTCCTGTCTACTCACACTGAGCTTTTACCCTCTCACACCATCTTTGCAGTATTTTAAAGGGATTCAGGTGAATGCCACAGCCTGTTTCTGACAAAAGATAAATGTTTGGGAAGCAGTAGGGTCAATTCCCCCACCACCACTTTAGGGTGTCATCTGGTGTGGCTGATACCCCCCCCCCCCCACCCCTCCAGTGATGTCCCTGGAAGAGCCCATGTATGCACTCGTCTCTCTAGGTGCTAAACATACTAGATACACTACTGCCTCCCCTAATACTTTCGGTTTCTCATAAAGTACATGTGAAAACCATTATGATTTCATGTAGAAACCTTTTTATATGAAATTACTGACAGATTTTATGCTATTAGAAGCTTCTCGCAATGGAAAATACTTTATCATGGAAAACCTTTGCTCACCTCATCAGGATTAAGGCAGCTTTCCACCCCACCCATATGTCATACTATAATTCCCAGCAAGCTGTGTTCTCAGTCAGACAATGGTCTCTTTTTAGCCAATTGTTTGAATGAATATAATGTTTTGAAACAAGAGAAATAGTAATGAATCTCCAAGGCAGAGTAAGTACTGTACTAAGCAAAAGTTACACAATTCACCACTACCACCCCCAGTCTACACACAGAGTCTACTGGAGACAAAAAGTAAATTTAGCCTTCTTTGTAAGGTATATAAAAGTAGTTTTACTTATGAATACTTGTGCACAATCAACACAGGTCACTTTCTTGCAGAAAGATAAGGTAAGAAAAAATACTACCTGGTATCAAGAAAGTTGGAGCATTTCACCTAAAGAAGCTTTTATCATGCATGAGGAATGACTTAGGGAACTAGGGATGTTTAGCCTGGAGAAGAGAAGGTTAAGAGGTGATATGATAGCCTTGTTTAAATATTTAAAGGGATGTCATATTGAGGAGGGAACAAGTTTGTTCTGCCACCCCAGAAACTAGGACCCGGAACAGTGGATGCAAGCTCCAGGAAAAGAGATTCCACCTCAACATTAGGAGGAACTTCCTGACAGTAAGGGCTGTTCGACTGTGGAACACACTCCCTCGGAGTGTGGTGGAGTCTCCTTCCTTGGAGGTCTTTAAGCAGAGGCCGGATGGCCATCTGTTGGGGATGCTTTGATTGAGAATTCCTGTATGGCAGGGGGTTGGACTGGATGGCCCTTGTGGTCTCTTCCAACTCTATGATTCTATGATTCTATGATTCTATGAGTCATGGAGGAGAAACAGGAAGAGGGAGAGAAGTGAGGGAAGATGAGACCTTAGAGAGCAAAGAAAAGCTATACAAGAAAAGAGATAATGTGTGTGGATAAACACACAAAACAAACAAACAGGAAGTTGCCATAAATATGCTGTTCTAAATTCCTATAGAGCAGCATTCAGTCTATTAGTAAGTATGGGCATGAAAGGGTATAAACATTGACTGAAACAGGCCTGCAGGTTATAAAAGTTGATTGTAGAGGGCAGAAAAGTTAATGGCTCCATTTCTACAGAAGAGCATGTCTGCTGGATGAGACCACCCAAAGATTTCTCATGATACCAACTTTCAACAGCTCCCTCACTCCAAACTGATAAATATCTTTATTTATCTCAAACCAACATAAGTCAGTGACAAGAAATGTGATGCACAGAATCCTTAAAGGTAATTGGAGTAATGTGGAGGGATGGTGGTTTGGTTTGATTACAGTAGATAATATGGAACCATTGTAATATGGAACCATGCTTGGCTATAATCTGCTGTTCTACAGATGTGAATTGTTCTTTATTTTCTGCTTCTGGAAAGGCCTAGATTTAGAATGAATCCTTTTTTTTTTATTTTGTTCAGTTTATTGAACACACAAAGACAGTTTTATAGAAGAGAAAGGCACTTTAAAATAGAAAGATTGAATTTTTGTTGCATAAAACATGGTTTAAGCTGATTTGATGGCACAGAATATATAATACAGCATGCCTGCACCATATGTGAGCTTGCCATCTGTGTCTTTGAGCTTACGCAGACAGCAAACCTGTGGGTCCAAAATGGTGTGCACGTCACAGGTGTACCCACAGCACTGGGTGAAGGAGCACATACCCATAGAAAAACATGGGACTTGAGGTCCCGTGTTTTTCCCATATGCAGGGGGAAGGTCCAGAATGGATCCCCTGCATATATGAAGGGTTCACTATACTAATTTATACTTTTCCCTTTTAAGGGTTGTTTAATGCAGGCAACTTCCTTTTACAGTTGCTAACAACAGTGTGTGTGTGTGTGTGTGTGTGTGTGTGCTCTTTAGAAAATGATGCATAAATATTTGATACATCTCCTGTGTTGCAAAGCAAAGCAGCAAAGCAGCTTCATTTATATACCGCTTCATATCACACTATGGGATGTCTAAGCAGTTTACAACCGTAATCTCATTGTCTCCCAACAGTTGGGTACTCATTTTAGCAACCTCAGAAGGATGCAGGCCTGAATCTAGCCTGAGCCCTGCCTAGTATTGAACTCGCACCTTTGTGGTCTATGAGTGATTGGGTGCAGTACAGGCATTTAACCACTGCACCACCACCATGCAGTGTTGCATGGAAAAGTATTTAACCTTGCTGTTATGATAGCTGATTTGATATAAAGACCCCTTCTTGGGTCCTTGCCATAACACTGGGCTGGGATGAGCCTCTACTGCCATGAACTCAAGGCGTGCACATCACATAGGCACCTGAAAGGTCACATCTGCATTTATAACAATTTGAAGATCAAAAGGACCAGGTCTGGAAGCTGTTAAGCAGAATATTCATGCATAGAGGATTTATGAGTGCCAGTCAGGATGTGTCCAGTTGAAGATGAGATAACATTAGCATTCTATCTCCTCTTCTTGGAAATTGTCTACTTCAAAGCATAGCAATCAGAATACTTTGATATATAACAGCAACTCTTTGCCTTAGGCTAGGTTTAAGGGTATAAATGCTCCCCAAAATCTCAGACACATTGGGTCTGGCTAGATTTCATGGTGACACTGGGCCACTGTGAATTCTGACTAGAGTCCCAGCTTTGTCCATTGTCCTTTCCTTTCATAATGATTGAGTCTATCTATCTTCATTCATTGTTAGGAGGACTTCCGATTGTGATGGCGTCTAATTGAGTGATGTTTCAGTGTGTCTGCTGAAGATCACTCGCCTCTGACAGCAGAGGAGGGTCTCTCTAGTTAGAGAGGCTACTCCAAATATTCCTCTTGGCATAGATCGATCAGAGGTGTTCTACTGAGGTCCGATGCCTGCTCAGGATGACAGAAAATCCAGCTGATGTGTGTCCGGTAAGAAGCAGAGGCGACCCTAGGACTATACACGGCTGTCTTTGTGCCGCCATCATTGGCTCACAGACGCCTCCAACTAAGAATAAGAAACTTAAAATCGGCAGCAATCCTGAAAACCTTGATTTTTGGGACAGTTTTCTTTCATCATTTAGGACTCATCGACATTTATATTTCTTGGATTGAGCCTCAAAATATTCCTTTTTGCCAATATTAAAGCAAAACTGAAATATAAAACTTGAACGGACTGTATAGAAGGACGGGAAAGAACGCTTTGAAAGGTATCCTGTGGTAACAAAGAAAGTATCCAGTGGTAAAAAAGAAATTAAAAAGAAATTAATTCAAAAAGAAAGTTTGTGATTGAGCAAAATAATAAGATCATTCTGATTCCGGAGCTTGTTCACCTAACCGGAACGAATTTGGTTTGAACTTGTAACTTTTATCCTTGCTAATTTTGGACTGCATATTTCCTTTCACTACCCACCCAGCTCACGGAGTTGTGGAGAGTAGGATTGAATTTGGAAATCTTTGGTGCTGGGTCGAGACAAGATGGAGGACTAATGTGACAAATGGAGGACTGTAGAAAGAGGTCTGATGATCAGACTCTATTTTCGAGGAAGGAAGGAGAAGTAGAATGGGCAGTGAAAGGGGAAGAAGGTGAAAAGTGGAAAGAAAGTTAGCACATCCTCCTTAGTGGAGGGTGAGTGGATTTCTGTTGTGGAGGAAGGAGCTGATTTGGGATCGGAGTTGATTTGGGATCGGAGATCCGAGATTGGTGATCGGAGATCAGGGACGGAGGTGAAGATTTGTGATCGGAGAGGGAGATTACCTCAGCGATCTATGACCTGCAACTAGAGATGGAGAACTGGGACGGGGGCAGGCGTTGGAGAAGGAGATCATGGCAGAAGAATTTATAGGAGGATCGGGGCCTGGAGACGGAGACGGTGATCTGTGTCCGAAGATCAGAGACGGAGCCCGGACTGGTGGCTGGGGTCGGAGATGGAGACAGAGATCGGGATGGAAGGACCCTTGTGAGAAACTGAGAGTTGATTGGAAATGGAGACCCAGACCGGGGGCTGGGCTCGGGGCTGGGCTCGGAGATGGTGATCGAGACAGGAGGACTCCTGGGAGGATCTGAGAGCCGATCAGAGGAGAACAACGGATGGTGCAGTAAGGGGAATTGGACAGCATACAGAGGACGGAGAAGGAGATCGGTGGATCGGCGGACGGTGGATGACTGGATGTTGGATAGTATACATAAACAAAATAAACAGAGAGGGGTCTGCGTAATAACAGTTCACTGTTGTTAAGAGGGGTTTAGTTGAAGTGAGAAATATACAATTGAGTTGATAAAGTGTCTACTTTTTTTTGGTATAATATTTGAGTTCTACAGCAGAAGGGGGCTATGTGAAAGGTGGAACTGGGAGGGGAGAATTTATAAATACGGAGTTAGAGTAAATTGCTGTTAAACTAACTCCAATAAATTCAGTAAAGATAGGGTTAAATAGGCAACAGGAAAAGAATCACAAAGAAAGCTTATTTGTCTTATTTGTTAAGTGCAAGACTGTATCTTTGCGGTAGTTAGTAACATAGTTGATGTAACAGCTCCATCTGGTGGCCAAAAGGCTTCACTCCATTAATTTTTAAACAATATTTGTAAAATAGTGACATCTGGTGGTTTATTGAATCAATATACAATATCACATATATATATATATATATCAATACATAGCAAATACTGTAATTATTTGAACACTTTGGGGAGTAGGATTGTTGTCTATGAAATTTTGATAAAAATGACAAATTGAGAAGATATCAAATAATTGTAATTTAGCACTGCGAAGCGAGTTATTACTCAGAAAGTGTTGTTTTATTCAAGATAATTTGAATATAATCTTATATATTTGATATTGAATAATTTAAACTGGTGTAAAATAGGTTGAATACTCAACATTAGGTCTTTATCATAGCTGATATAAATTACAAATTATATATATAAATTATAAACTTGATTGATTTTAATTAATATGTCACTAACAACTAGATTACAATCTTCAAAAGCCAAACAGGAACAAATACTACTGCAAAGAAGATTATCTATAGATCAATCAAAAGGACAAGATATGGCCGCAATAGTAGAGGAACTTAGACTTATAAGACAAGAGATGACAAAAAATAATGAAGATCTGAGACAGGATATGGAAAAAATAAAAGGAGAAATAAAGATGGAAATAAAATCAGAGATGGCTGAATTAACAGATGCAATGAAGTCAATAACAAAAGACATGAAGTTGGTTAAACATAAAGTGAAGGAATTAGAAAAGAAAAATCAAACACTAGAAGAGAAGATCGACACAGAAACACAAAAAAGCAAGGAGATTTTAGAGGACAAAACAATGTGGGAGCAAAAAAGCAGGGAGAGATGTATCGAGATAAGAGGTGTACCTGAAACAGAAGATGAAAATCTATATGAGCTTATAACATCGACCCTTGCAGAATTTATTGGGAAAGACAAAGAGATTATGAAATTTGATATAGATAAATTGTTCCATGTGAACTCATGGATTGCAAAGCAAAAGAAATTACCACAAGATATTGTGGTATATTTCGTAAGAACAATAATGAAGGAACAGATAATACAACAACACTCCCAAACAAGACTGAAGATAAAAGGATCAGAGGTACAATTGCTGAAGGATGTGCCAAGTCAAATATTGAAAAAAAGAAAGGAATACTCTTCTCTCACAAGAAAGTTAAGAGAAATGCAGATAAATTATCGATGGGAAAGTCCAGAAGGACTATCATTCAAATATAGACAGAAAAGAGTGAAAATTACTTTGATTCAAGAAGCACAGGAATTCCTGGAGAATTTCATCAAAGACCAAGAACAGGACCTGGATGAGGATTCAACAACTTTATTGGGAGCACAACAGCAGGACATGAATCTAGAAGGTGAAGATCAAGATTTAGAATAAAAGAAAGAAAAAGAAAAATAACAATGACAATGATGACATCAAAAGTAAAATGTTTATCTTGGAACGTAAAAGGACTGAATAGCCCTCAAAAAAAGGAAAAGAGTATTTCATTATTTGAATAAAACTAAACATGACATTTATTGTTTACAAGAAACTCATATCAGGAAGGATGAAAAGAAATATTTAATTAATCAGAAGCTTGGCACCGAATTTGTTTCCGCAAGTAACAAATGGAAGAAAGGAATTGTGATATATATAAAAGACAGTCCGAAACCAAAAGAAATCTTCAATGATACTAACGGACAATATTTGGGAATAGAAGTGTGTTGGAATCATGTAAAAACGTTGGTTATTGCAATATATGCACCATTAGAGAAAAAAGAAAAATACTTCAAAAAATTGTTACAAATTATTAATCAACGCGATTATGAGCAATTTGTTTTGATGGGAGATTGGAATGGGGTTACTAACCCAGAGATGGACAGAAAATCAGGTACTCAAGAAAATGATAGAAAAGCAAAAGCTACTATCTTTTTATTAATCACACCGGCTCAAATAATGTCCTGGAGAAGAGAACCGCAAAGGATGTGTAGGATGCTCTTAAGGACATACATCAGTCAAGTACTGCGTTGTCAAGGATGATCTGGTGCAGGAGACTGTATGCTTGTAAAATGCAGCAGGGACAATCTCCTGAAAAAGCATCTGGAAATCATTCAAGATTTGTTCAATCAAGTCCAGATGAGGGTGTCGAGATCCCAAGAGAACAAAAAGCATACAATTTTGCTGGGGAGTCTCTCAAAGGACTATGACCATATTCTGTACGGTCTCCAGGGAGTTCCTGAGGGGCAGATTACAATGGAGCTGGTAGCTGCATGGGTTTTGGAAGCGAGCCAGCTTCGCCAGTATGAGGCAAGGCTCCAGAGACAGCAGCAAGCAGCTCCGAGATCTACACACACATTGGAGGCTTCCAGGGAACTGCAATAGGAGAAGGCAGCAGTGTCCAGAGAGAGAAAGTGTTTTCATTGTGGAAAGCCCAGTCATCTGAAGGACTGTAGAAAACTTGCAGCAGCTATGAAACAACAACCCAGAGACTCTGGGACTAGGAGGGGTGTTGTGGCAAAAGGCACTGACTGTGTTATCCACCAAGAAGTCAATCCTAATCCAGTTTTGGATTGCTCACCTTCTTGCTAAGTCCTCCAACTGCAAAAGAAATGCCTGGCCTTGTATTGTTTGCAAGTAACATCAAGCTACCTACTATACTTCTAAACAATTCTGGATTTTCAAACTTCTTTGTTGACTCACAACTGGTGTAACCAGGTGTCATTGGACTTTACACCACTTTAGCACTTTGCAGTCCACATTTTTCAATCAGCCTTTCTATCTTTTTCTGTTGATTGAACAATCATCTACCATCCTCAGTCCACTGTACCTCAATTCCTAGGTAGGCCTTGAGAATTCCTAAATCCTTAATCACAAATTTCTTTGCCAATTCTCTTTCTACTGCTTGAATCTCCCATTCTGACTTCACTGTGACACACAAGTCATTAATGTAAATCACCAACATCGCATCTCCCTTGGTATAAATGCACGCATCAGCAATGCTGCATTTGTACCCTAGTTTCACCAACTCCTCATGAATACAATGATTCCAACTCTGCTTTAAACCATACAAAGCCTTCTTCAACTTGTACACTTTTCTACCACTGTCCCAAAAGTTGTTCCATGAACACTTCTTCCTCAAGAATAACATTCAAATTGCAATCAAAAAAAGGGAACTTTTTACCACTGTTGGTGGGAGTGTGGAAAGGCCAAATCTTATTGGAAAATGATTAATAACTCAATTAATAAAATAATGGGTACAAATTTAACTCTAAAACCTGAATTATACTTATTAGGAATGATGAATGGAGATATTAAAAAGGATGAAAAGAAGATAATATTTTATATGATAACTTTGGCTAGGATCTGTTTTGCCCAGAAATGGAAAAATGAACAAATACCAACTAAAGAAGACTGGTTAGTTAAACTGTCTGAAGGTATGGAAATGGATATGCTAACTCAAGCATTGAAAAATGATTATGAATTTAAGGTGGCTGACGATTGGAAGAAAGTTATAACCTTTTTAAAACAAGAATGGGGAAAAATTGTATTATTCAAGCCAAACTAACTCTAGAAGCCAAGAGACTACAACCATGATGCTTCACTGACAGACAGAAAGCCACTGTCTTTTGTATATATGAGGTGTGGGTGTGGTGCAGTTGGTAAGGGTTTGGGGGGAGGGTTCGGGGAGGGGAGGGGGGTTGATAAAAGAACGCATGGACTGAAAGTTAGCTAGTATAGATTAGTGTTTGTAAGTCCTTTCAAGCTAGGTGTTGTTATTGTTTTTCCTTTTAATCTTCTTATGTATGTAACACTGTTGATGTATGTAATTGTATGTGTATCTATATGTATGTATTTTTTCTTTTTTATATATTAATAAAATTTATTAAAAAAAAAAAAAGAATAGCATTCAAATAAGCAGTCTGAAAATCAAAATACCTTACTAACTGGTCTTTCCTTGCTGCTAATGCCAAAACCAATCTCAGGCTTTCTGGCTTAGCTGTAGGAGAAAACGTTTTACCAAAGTTCTCAAACTTCTGTTGTGCAAAACCTTTTGCCACCAACCTGGCCTTATATCTATGAGTACCAGCCGGCATCTCCTTTCTTTTGAAAACCCATCTACAACCTATCACCTTGTGATTCCTAGGCCTCTCAACAATCTCAAAAACTTCCTTATCTACCAATGACATGTACTCCTGCTACATAGCAGAAAACCACTTCTCCTTCTCCTCCTCAGATAACTCTGCAAATCCTTAAAACTCTCAGGCTCGTCAGCCACTGTCATACAGGCTGTTGCATTCTGCACTACAAAATGTTTTGGAGGCTTTCTCACTCTCTGAGTCCTCCTTGGCAAGATTATCTTTGTCCTACCACTCTCATCCTCACTGTCAGAACTCATCTGAACCTCTGTATCTCTTTTTCTCTTTGTCTTCAACTTTCTAGTTGTGGTTGGTCGTGTCTGTGTAGGCTGTTCTGAAGTACTAGACTCACTGTCTGAGGATGCTGATTCTTGTTTTACTACCCCTCCATTTCTAGTACTCAGGTCCAACTGTTTCAACCTAAGAAAAACCTCTTTGTTACAATGCAGCTTCTCCTAACCTGAGTGCTTTTCAAAGTTGGCACTTCTGGATAGCAAGATCTCCCCATGAACAAGATGAAATCTATAGCTATTCCCAGAATATCCCACAAACATCAACCTGAGCCACTTAGGCTCACCCTTCTTTCTAAAACTGGCAGATACATACACATTTGCATATTGCCCAAACACTCTCAAGTACTTCAAGTTAGGTGGTCTGCCATAAAGGATATGAAAGGGGGTTTTCTTTACAGAATTCCAAACCCGATTTGCAAGATGATTTGCTGTCAAAATACCCTCCTCCCACAACTGCTCAGATGCTTGTGCATCTAACAACATGCAGTCTTTTATTTGTTTTAGGAACAAAAAAACAAATTATTTGTTTTAGGAACATCCTCCTGTGGAACTGCAGGGTTTGTGTGTTGTGACGAATTCCCTTCTTTCTCAACCAATTTTTCAAACAATTTGACAAGAATTATCCACTCCTATCTGTGACCAAAGATCCCATTTTGTACCCAAACTCCCTTTCAATCATGTTAACCCACTGTTTGAGATGCTGTCCTACTTCACTCTTTTAATTCAAGAGCATCACATAAGATTACCTGGTAAAACAATCCACAATTACCATAAAATATTTGTTGTTTCCTAGGCTTTTTGAGAAAGGCCCCACAAGATCTGCATGGACCAACTCAAAAGGTCGTTTTGTTGTGCGTTTGCTGCGTTCGGCCACAGGAAAAGCCTTCAACTTTATCCTGCTGCAAACTAAGAATTCCAAGTGATTTGAACAGGGAATCGTTTTGAATTCTGAGTACACCACCCCAGCTTCCCAAGACTGTTAAAGCTTGCATGTCCCAATACCCGGTAATTATAATGAGTACAGTCTAAATGTAAAGGCACATTATTGACTACTGCACATTCTGCCCTATCCAATATATAATACATTTTGTCCCTTTTCACAGCTTTTGCACAAACCTCATCATTCATGGTGATCACACACTTATCCCCCTTGAAATTCAATACATACCCATCAGTGGTCAAAGCAGACACACTAGCTAAACAGTTTTGCAATTTAGGTGCACACAATACATTATCAAAGTCTTTTGCAAACCCTGGGATGAACACAGTCCCCATGTCTTTGATTTCCCTTGGTGCTCCATCAGCCAAAGCTACTGAAGCCACATTGGGAGATTTCTTACTTTTGAGTAGCTCAGTAGTGTTTACCATATGTCCTGTGGATCCAGAATCAAGAATCCAGTGTGGATTGGGCTTGACTTCTTGGTGGGTCACATAGTCACTGTTCCTTGTCACAGCCACAACATCCTTTCTGGTCCCAGAGTCTTTGGGTTGTTGTTTTTGCTTGGCTGCTGCAAATTTCCTGCAATCTTTCTTCAGATGACCAGGTTTCCCATAATAAAAACACTTTCTCTCCTTTGGACACAGCTGCTTTCTCTGGTTACAGCTCCCTGGAAGCTCCCTCTGGTGTGTGTGTGGACCTAGGAGAGACTTGCTGCTGCCTCTGAAGTCCTGCCTAGAACAGGCAATGCTGGCTATCTTCTAAAACTCTAGCAGCCACCAGTTCCATTGTGATTTGTGCTTCAGGAATTCCTGGAAGATCATACAGCACATGCTCATGTTCCCTTGAGAGACTCCTCAGCAAAATACATGCCTTTTGTTCCCTTGGGAGTTGAACACCTCTCATCTGGACTTGATTAAACAAATCCTGGATGATCTCCAGATGCTTTTCAGGAGACTGCCCATGCTGCATCTTGCACCCATAAAGTCATCTGCACCAAATCATCTTAGACAAAGCTGTGCTAGATTGATGAATATCTTTAAGAGTATCCCATACTTCTTTGGCAGATGCTTTACCTCTGACATAATTGATTTGATTGGGAGAAATCAAAAGGAGGATAGTAGCTTTTGCTTTTTGATCATCTTGCTGAACAGCTGCTCCAGCCCCAGCTGGCATCCCAGTTTGGACCATGGCCCATAGACCCTCTCTCACAAGCAACAACTGAGAATAAGTGCTCCAAGCACTAAAGTTTGATTCATCCAATTTGGGAAATTTCACAGCCTCCATAATTAACACTTAAGAGTCCTGGCTGCTTTCTCAGCTTCCACTGTCTATTGTGTTAAGTTAAAGAAAAGTCCATAAATCTTAACACTTTTGCCTTCCAGCACAACAGCTTAGAGAGGATCCCTTTAAAAAAAAGTGCCTCTTACTCACAGCTCATGAACTCCAGAAGTCTCCAGCAGTACAGCACGGAGCGATCTGGGCACCATAACCCTTTGTTATTGTGTGAGTTGAGCAGAGTAGATAAATCTTTGTGGAAACCTCCACTGCTGAAGCCTTCCTCTGCTGCGAGTTGATCTCCATGGCATTCATCTCTGGCGCTAATCTTACCACCTAAGAATGCAGCCTTCCCATTAATCAGACCGGAGGCAGAAGATAACTCTAAAGAGGTACATTTTATTCTCCAGTTGCAGTAAATAAAAAGTAACTATTTACAAGTAGATCAGAACATCAGCAGGCAGGAACAAAAAGCATCATCAGAGCTAACCAGCTAACCAGCAGAAGAAAAAGACATAACTCCACTCTCAAGCTGAGGGATTAATTCATTTGTGGACACTTGCTAAACATCTTCAAAGTCTAGCCTCTCTTTGTGACTCATAGTCATGTGGACAATGGTTCTCACAAAACATGATGACCTAATATGTTTACAGTTGTCATCTATGTTCCCAGACACACACTGTCCTTGACTATCTTCTCTTGTGATTGTTTTTTGTATTCCACCTGCAGGCAAACTTTCCCATGTTGTCATTTTACACACAGACTACAATTTCCACATCTGTACATTTCCACACAAGTTACATTTTCCAACACCCTCTATGTCCTATAAACGTGAGGCCCAAAGAACCCCTCATGCCTCCCACCTTAGACTTAGCTGAGTTTCAAAAAAGAGACACGGAGATTAAAGAAATCATAGAAGATGGAAGGGCTCATACTGGAAGATGCAAAATAATACAGAAGGAAGGAATTTGGTGGACTGTAGATAAGGATGAAAACTACAGCTGGATTGTTCCTACAGAGATCAGAGGTGATTTAATCCAGTTCATACATGAGAGTGGACACAGGGGATCTCAACCTCCATATGAGAGAGTGAGAGAGACAGACTGGTGGCCGCAAATGAGAAGGATATAGATCAATGGGTAGACAAATGTTTAGAGTGTAATGGTCAGTGTGGATCAAAGTGGCCCGATGGCCCTAATCTGACACCAGCGTATTGAAGGTCCATGGACCTGCCTGCAAATAGATTTCATTGGCCCTCTCTCTACCACTCGTAGACAGAAAATATATTGCCTCACCATCATTGATCCATTCAGCAAATGGGTGGAAGCCTTTGCAACCAAGGACAACATGGCAATAACCACAGCAGATCTTGTTTAATCATGTTATTACTTGATGGGGAATTCCATGTACTTTCACCATAGATCATGTCTCTGGTACACATTTTACTGGAGAAGTGATACAGAAAGCATGTAAGGCACTAGGAATCCACCAAAGGTTTCCCATAGCCCATTATACACAGAGTTTAGGGCATATAAAGAGAACAAATAGGACTCTAAAGGAAGCTATGAGAAAGGTGGTACATGCATCTGGAAAAGATAGGGATGCCAAACTGCCCATCATTCTCATGACCTTTAGAAGAACTATATTCTCATGGTTTTACACTCCATCAAGTCATGACTGGGAGAAAAATGATGATGCCTGAAGCATTTTGTCTAGACACTACCCTACTTTCTGATTCAGAGACTGTGGTCTTAAATCAGGAATGGATTTGGTCTCTGGTCCAAAGCATCAGTCAAATTTATCATCAGGTAGCAGAAAAGTTGATAAAGAACATGCAAACCATGGATCACTGATTGGATTGGATTAGGAATCCCCAACAATGGGAAGTAGGACAGTTGGTCCTGTACAGAACTTTTCACAAAACCGACATGCATTGTTCGCCAACTGGGAGTGTTCTGTTAAAATTACAGGAAGAGTGCCCCTGCAGTCTATCAGGTTCGCATCCACAACAAACATGGGGATAAGTTCAAACACTTTCACTCATCTGAGCTTAAAGAATGGAAAGATGGTCCAGTTCCTGTAAAGCCTGTGACAGAGATCTGGCCAGATTTGCTTTTAATTGATTTGTCTGAAACAGTTTTGTTCTCCAAAGGTAGGTGAAGTAGTTTTCAAATTTAGTCTGCCTCTCTGTTTCCCTACAGGGACAAGAGATGGCTGGACACCTGTATTTGGCTGATCTGGACTATTGGATGCAGAATCATAAGTGCTATTTGGCCTACATACCCAACACAGTTTAACACAGACACTCAAATTGGTTAGCAATACAACATTCAAGCTGAGTGCCACTGGGCACCCCCTTATCCTGGGATTTATGAGGTTTTGGATGCTATAGAAGAAGATTGTGAATGGTATAACAAAAAGGTTCCCCTTAAAGTAGCCACGAGAATGATCATCTCTGCAGAAAATACCATTTCATCAAGGGTAATTATGTATGGCCCTGGAGGACATAAATAGGTGGATGCAGGGGTGGGACATTTTCCATTGAAGGCTGCAGTATGGAACCGAATCACTTCGATCCCAGACATGGTAAGGTCCCTCCTTCCTTTCAAACCACTATTACATTAGATCAACAATGTCGTCCAGGCTGTTCATCTGTACTAATTTCACCCAAATGCCTGAAAACTGTCAAGTCACACACAACAGAATGTGGTGTCCATATATATACATATATCCCCTGATGTTTTAAAAGAACCACCTTTGTACTTGGGAGATGTAGTAATCTGCCAGGACATCTCCACTTATTGCTTATTCTGAACTGCAACCTATTTTAACCACCCTGGTTCTTAATTTAACTGCCGTTAATGTAGCCAGAGCCATTCCTGCCTGTAGCCCATATGTAAAAGCAGCCTGGGCTCAGTGGGAGCAAAGAGAGAAAAAGTGGCAAGGCATCATACATCCTCTGTTTAGGACAAGAAGGAATGCTTTGGACACCATACTTGGGACTTTGGTAACAGAAGGCACAATTTTAAATGCAATTGACACAAAAGTGATCTCAAACAAATTGGTTTTCATTGGGTCTAAAACACAAGAATTAGGGGTTTCTATAGGCTCTGGTTTGACAAACATAGCTCAAGGAGTTGATTTAATTGGACACATTTTACCTCAATGGGTGGGGGTGGAAAAAGAGATCATTTTGGATATAGGACATTCCCTACAAAGCAGCATGTACAACCTGCCAATTGCTATACAATGCACTCAGATACAAAGTTCCCTCACCGCATTTGCCTCACAGCAAATTCAAGCCACTTTAATGGAATTGGCACACCCTGAGATCTTAAGCTTGTTCCAGGAAAGGAACCCTGATTCCCCAGAATATCCAGCTGATTGGTACTTAATGGAAAGACATGATTTTAAGACATGCTTTTAAGAATTGGTATTTACCATAAAAAGATATGGGATCCTATATTGTTACATCCTGTATCTCACCTACTACTTCCCTTGGCCAAGAGCAACACTACAGTTTTTCCAGGAAACATATTGCATTGGTCAAATGGAACCCATCTGTATGATTTAAATAGCTGTGTAAAGATGCATCAATGGCTTCACTGTTATGGCACACTACAAGGAACTCCATTTCAGGATGTGAGTGAACAAACTATAGGGGGGATGCAGACCAGGGCATCGGGGACGCCCTGGTCGAGAACGCTGCGGGACCGCGGCAGCCGGACCGCGGCGCTCCTGCGGTGACCCTAAAAGGAGCGGCAAATTGCTGCTCCTTTTACAAGACAGGGAAAGTGCGCCCTAAACGCGTAGGGTGCACTTTCCCTGACTTATCCTCTGCAGCGCGTCCAGTCGCTGCGGAGGGAGGTCATCCCCGGAGCGCCAGCCGTCTGGAGGGCCGGAAGCTCCGAGGACGACCTCAGGAAGAGGAAGGGACGCCGCGCGTGCGGCTGCCCCTCCTCTTCCGGGTCTCGGAGACGGCCCTATTAGCCGTCTGCCGAGGCTCATAATTTCTGTGCACTACACCATTTTGGTCCAAATGTCTCATGACTGTTTTTGCCTAAGAACCTCGTGTCATACACTAACCATTTTACCTATGGAATACCCTTTAAAAATAACCTTAGGGAATCCATGTTCTTGTAGGATACATTTAATAGATTGCTTTAATAAAGAGTTTTATTTGCATGAACAGGTACAACATTAGGCCACGGATACACCTTACCAAATTGATTCCACTGCCATACAGGGCTTTTACCTAGAGTATGAGCTCTCCATATCAAAATGGTTGAGATTGCTAACCAATTTGAGTGACCTGGGAAGCAGAGGATCGGGGCCGCTGCTAGCACACACAACAGCCTCGATTCTCCTGTTTGCTGCCTCTTAAAAGAGCAGCAAAATGCAGCTCCTATTAGAGGTGGCAAAAGGCTTCCCCAAGAGCCACTGTGCGGCTCTTCTCTGGCCCTTCTGTCATAGCACATGAGGACGCTATGTGCGGAGGACGTCCAGACACCATGCGCTGTGTGTAAGGGCACGTGACATCAGGACGTCTTCGGGGAGAGGTTGGAGCGGCTGTCGTGTGGCTGCCCCTCCCCTTCCCTGCCTCCAACTCACCACAAAGGGCCCATGTGCAGAGGCCTATAGCTAGGAAAATTGAGAAAATGGAGGAGAAGATTAAGATGGTAGTAGACATGAAAGCCCGATGCATCATTAAAGTCACACAAGAGATAAAGAGAACCATGGAAACATAGTAGTGGGGGGCAGTCGATTGGAGTTTTACAGCTGAGGCTCTGATCCACACCCCGACTAACCCCGTAATCATTATTTTATATTTACAGGTGGCTACTGTTATTGGAACCATCAGCATTGTCATTTGGATAAGGAGAAAGGTGGCAGAATTTGATGCCATCCGCAGAGAAACTTATCTTCCCTGCAGAAATTCTGTCCCACCGCTTGGTCCTTACTCTTGACCAGCAAGGAGAAAGGATCCAATTATTTTATTTAACTGGTGAAGGAGGGCAAGGGAAATCACCATTTTCCCCACCCATGGAATAAAATGTCAGCCTCTGTAGCAATACCCTGTGCAGAAGTCAGTTTGGCTGTTTGCTTTAGAGCCATTGCTGAACTGGTTGCCAAGCCCCTAGAAAGGTGATGGACTCTCCTCATGAGAAGGTTCAAAGCCAATCCTGGGCTTGTGCATGTCTGCATTGGAGTGATGCCACCAAGACTAACAGGCTGAGTCGGTCCCTTCCCAGGGATGACCGCTAGGGTTATTTTTTGGCTATTTTTCCTGAGGAACCTATTGCTTTCAATGATGCTTTAACTTAGGGCCTTTACAGACTGCCAGAAATAATGCAGCTTGTGACCACTTTAACTGTCCTGGCTCAGTGCTAGGGAATCATGGGAATTGTAGTTTTTTCTGAGAGATTGAGCCTTCTCTGTCAGAGAGCTCTTGTGCCACAATAAACTATAGTTCCCATGATACCCTAGCATTGAGCCAGGACAATTAAAGTGGTCTCGAGCTGGATTATTTCTGGCAGTCTGTAAAGGCCCTTAGATTGAATAAAATTAGCTTTACACCTAAATGGATTCAGCCAATCGTGGGTTATAAGAATACGTAGTTAGTTTTTGTAAATAAGTTGTATTTTGGTTGTTTGTGGGCAATTTAGGCTGGGTTTGGGGCTAATGTGCATATTTTCCCCTAATTCTTGGTTTGATCAGGAAGAAGGGGCCAGCCAAAATGGATGTTGCCAAATTTCTTAAGGATACAGTGCTCTCATCACTCAGCTGAGCCTGGTCCTAACAGTAAGTTTGTTTTCCAGAAGTCTGGATGGACAAACCCACTAATTTTGCTTATTTATGGCTTTTTTCTAAATCACTATGGGCCTCTGCAGACGGGCGGCACAGAGCCACCCCAGGAAGCAGAGGATTGGCGCTGTGGCAATCCCATGCCACAGCCCCAATCCTCCCTTTTGCCACCCCGAAAAGAGTGGCAAAATGCCACTCCTTTTGGGGGTGGCAAAAGGCTGCCCTAAG
This sequence comes from Phrynosoma blainvillii, assembly GCA_026167975.1. Lineage (NCBI taxonomy): Eukaryota > Metazoa > Chordata > Lepidosauria > Squamata > Phrynosomatidae > Phrynosoma > Phrynosoma blainvillii. Next base: position 276,754,361 of record JANUYF010000001.1, read on the forward strand.
AGCTAGTGCCACGGCTCTTCCTTGCCCTTTCGTTGCAGCTTGTTTAAACACTGCACCAAGAGGCTGTCCTGATGCTGAGTGCCATGTGTGATGGCGTGTGGCATCAGCACAGTCTTGGCGTGGGGTTGGGGCAACCAATGTGTGCCTGCCCCGCCCCAACTCTACCCCCAGGCTTCCCCTTTGGGCTGGTCTGCAGAGGCCCTATCTCTTTTAAACCCTGTTTGTGCCTTAGTTTTTCAAGAGTCGAGGGGGGGAGGTTTCTCTTTCTTTTCTTTCTCCTCCCTCAGGGCATGCATAGATATCTTTCTCTCTCTCTCTTTTTCTCTCTTTTTCTTTGCCTTTGTCCTCCGAGGGGTGGGGGTGAGACATGCCTCTGCTTCTGTTTCAGTTGTCCTCCATTGATGTCTGGCACGCTGTTTTCATTGATATTGGGCTGTTTTCTGGACATCCTCCACAACTCACAAATTGGTGCCAATGCTGTTTCCAGACCTGAGATGCATTGTGCTCGTGCTAGACCTCAGGTGCAGTTCCAGGGATGTCCTCCAAGTGTTCTTTGCTTGGACTCCTGCCCTGCCTCTGCCTTGAAATTTTTTGTTTGTTAGCCGCAGTCCTGCCTGCAGAGAGGTCCTGGCCTACCTATCTTTCAAAGACCCCAGTATACCTTGTTCTTCATAGGAGGCCCTGGTCTACTCAATCTGTTTCCAGGCTCCCTGGATTATTCTTGTATTCAGCTTCAACATTTTAATTGATGGACCCTGCTCATGCTTCCTGGGCTGCATGAGTACAAATTGTCAAGTCTTCCACGGTCCTCCAATAAGGTTGCAATTTCACTACAGCTCTTGAGGCATTCCTTCAGTGCCTCCATTCAGCCACCAGCATACCAAGGCACTATTCAAAAATTTTGGTTCATCCATTCTGGACTCAAGTCTGAACTTTTTCAGAAACTTTCACCAAATCTATCCAAATTTACTGGATACACTCTTTCTACACAACATGCTACAAGATTTTGGACATTGGTTCCTCCTTTTTATGGCTATTGATGCCACAGTGTTGTTAAACTTTTATCATCATAACAATTGAAAATAGACTTGAATGCACACATGTTCATGGAGTTAAATATATCTTTATTATTATTAAATTAAAATTAAAATTCATACAATTTCTTATTTCTAGGAGGAGCTACAACAACAAAATATTTGGGTTACCCCTGCACAATCATAAGTCTTTTTCTAATTTGTAAGACAGTCAAAATATTTCCTTAGTATTTGCAAGTTAGGTTCTAGTACCATAGTTCCTTTTTTTTCTTTTTCTAATTTCACACAATATTGTTGATCTGATTTGCCTTTAATCATCATTGTTAATTTCTCCATTACCATTAGATCATTTACTTTTGCTAATCACTCCTCAAGTATATGCTCTTTCTTCCTTTTCCAATATTTAGCAAATATTATAAGGGCTGCTGTAATCATATATAAAAGAATGCCTATATTTTCCCTGCTCAGCTTTCCTTTTAATTCCTCAGTTATATTCAATAAGAAAAGTTTAGGATTCATCTCAAAACAAATTTGAAATATCCCTTGTATTTTTATATGAATCATTTTTTAGAACTCTGCTGCTTCTTTGCACTTCCACCACATATGGAATAGATTGGCGTTGTTTTGGCCACATTTCCAAAAGTTGCTTTCATCATTATTTTTAAACTTGGCTAATTTTTTAGGAGACATATGCCATCTGTGGAGCATTTTGTAATAATTTTCTATTAGGTATGAACTTTTAGTAAATTTTTTAAAAAAATTGTCCATACTTCTTCCCAGATATTTAATGGGATATTTTCTCCAATGTCCTGCATCCATTTTATCATGCAGTGTTTGATTGACTCATCTTTTATTTTGATATTTAATGGCATCTTATATATTCACGATAGCATATGCTTTTCCCCTTTATCCAGATTTTTTTTTCTAAATCTTTTTTTCTGGTTCTATTCCAATTAAAATCTTTGTTTTGAGATGAATCCTCCTCCTGGAAATAAGAGATTGCCTTTTTTAAATCTTTATTTTATTTGACGGTATCCTAGCCATTGTATTTCTACTCCTTTTTGCAGTTCCTCTAGTGTTTTTATGGTTTCTCCTTTTTAATTAGAATGTCTTTGTAGGTGAGCCATTTTCCTTTATAACAACAACAATGATGATGATGTAATAATAATAATAATAATAATGATAATAATAATAAAGTTTATTTATACCCTGCCCCTTTGAGATCAATCGGGGTGGCTCACAATAAAAATGCAATACAAGAGTAAAACTAAATTATTTCCCACCCATCCCGCCTGGCGTCTGGTTGTCCCTCCCCTTCTCTGGCTCCAAGACAGCACTTTGCACCATCTGCATCCCCCCATACTTATTTGGCAAGAATTCCAAATTTTGATTTGTTGTCATAATGCCCAAATATTTTGTTTTTGTTACTAGCCTTAATTTTTTTTTCTTAGCTAGATCCTCCTCATCTGTTTTTGAGAATTTTTTTTACCAGAATTCCACTTTTTTGTTTATTAGTTTTAAAACCTGCCATACAACTTACTTCTTCTAGAGTTGACCATAGGTTTTTGTTTTTTTGATCGTCTAATATAATTGCTATATCGTCCGCGAATGCTTTTGTTTTGAATTGCTGGTTTCCTATTTGTAAGCCTTTAATTTGTTTATCACTTATTTTATGTATATCCCATCTCTCTGTAAAATACAATCGAGGCGGCTTACAAGATGAAATGAACAATCCCACCCTCCAATATCCCCCTTTAAAATACAATTAAACAATCAAAATTTTAAAACATACTTTAAAATAGAAAGTTTTCCTGCTTTGTGGAAAGCTTCTTGTGGCAAGACACATCTTGGAATTTTGATGTAAAGAAAATTCCTATACTTATTCCAAATTTTAAGTAATGCTTTCCTTATCACATGTTTGCTGAAATTTTTATGTTATCACATTTTCATAGTGTAAATACATATGCCATCCTTTACCTAAATCATCACCTTCCGATGTCAATAACCTTTTATTCTTTAAGTCAATCCAATCTTTTAGCCATGTACAGGCCGCTGCATTGTAGTAAATTTGGAGATTTGGTAATCCTAAACCTCCCTTCTTTTTAACATCTTGTAGCACTGCTATTTTGATTCTTGTTTTTTTCCCCCTAGCCAGACAAACTCTCTAATATCTCTTGTTCGTATTTTAAAGATAGTGTTTGATGTTATAACAGGGATAGTTTGAAATAAATACATCATTTTTGGAAGCACTTACATTTGTATTAATGCTATTCTTCCCAGTCATGGTAATTGTAGTGTCTTCTGCTTTTTCAGGTCCTCTTTGATTTTATTCCATTTTGTAATATAGAGCCTCTACAGACAGGTGCCTCTGGGCTGCCCCAAGAAGCCGCGGATTGGGACTGAGGCTGCCCCATGCCTCAGCCCCAATCCACCCTTATGGCACCTCTGAAAAGGAGTGCTAAAATGGCGCTCCTTTCAGAGGAGCCAAAAGGGGTGCCAGAAGAGGTGCTGGGTGCCTCTTCCATGCTCCTTCTGGCTCAGCATGTCTGGACGCTGAGCTGAAAGGATGTCATCAGAGTGCTTGCCATGTGCAGTGGTCAGCACTCTGATGCCCTCCTCGAGAATGGTTGGGGCACCTGGCATCCAGCTGCTCCTCCCCTTCTCTGGCTCCAAGACAGCACTTTGCACCATCTGCATCCCCCCATACTTATTTGGCAAGAATTCCAAATTTTGATTTGTTATCATAATGCCCAAATATTTTGTTTTTGTTACTACCCTTAAATCTGTTTTCTTAGCTAGATCCTCCTTGTCTGTTTTTGAGAATTTTTTTTTTACCAGAATTCAATTTTTTTGTTTATTAATTTTAAAACCTGCTGTACAACTTACTTCTTCTAGGGTTGACCATAGTTTTTTTTTAAATCGTCTAATATAATTGTTATATCGTCCACAAATGTTTTTGTTTTGAATTGCTGGTTTCCTATTTGTAAGCCTTTAATTTATTTATCACTTATTTTTCTCATTAAAATTTCTATCATCATTATTAATAGAAGTGGAGAAAGTGGACAACCTTGTCTTGTCCCCTTATTGATTCTACACTTATCTGATTTTCCCCCATTTATATCTATTTGTGCATATTGCTGAGAGTAGATGGCATTAATCCATTTTTTGAAATTTATTTCCTATTTCACTTTGTTTTAACACTTTTTTCATAAATAACCAGTTAGTGTTGTCAAAAGCTGTTTCTAAGTCAGGTAGGATAATATCCAGTTTTTTCTCTTTGTGAAGTTCATAGTATTCTATAATATCCACTAGTGATCTAATATTATTTTTAATTTGGCAACCTGGTAAAAAGCCAGATTGATCTTCATGTATCCACTGCATTAACACTTTTTTCAATCTTTCCGCTAAAGATTAAAGCATATATTTTGTAACCAAGATTCATCAGAGATATAGGTCTATAATATTAAGCTTGTATCTCTGTCTTCTTTTGGTATTAATATTATTGTCTCTACACACCAGGTTTGGGGGTAGAGGCCCTCTTCAATCTCTCTTATGGTGTTATATAGTGGATATATTAACTCTTCTCTAAAGGTCCTGTAGTATTTGGCCATTACACCATTCGGCCCTGTGTCATGTTATCTTTTAAATTCTTTATTGTATTGTATATTGTTATTGGCATATTTAAATCTTTTTTCTGTTCTTCTGAAAAATGAGGAATTTGTTCTTAATAAATTCTTGAATCCTTATTTTCAGTTGTTATCTGCTTTGAATAGATTTTTGAAATATTCTGTTGCTATTTGTTTGATTTTCTTCTGATGTGTATATTTTTTCTCTTTCCCTTTTAATTTTACAATAATTCTTCTTTCATTTTGTTTTTTAATTTTATATGCCAGCCATTTACCCATTTTATTGGCATTTTCAAAGTATTTTTGTTTAAAATATTTTATTCTGTTTGCTATTTGCTGTATAATTTTTTTGTTTTAGTTGTTTTTTTAGAATTTGTAATTCTTGATATAGTTTTTATCTTTTGGGTTTTTTTTAAGCTCTTGTTCTTTTGCCCATAACTTTTCCATTATTGCTTTTTCTCTTTGTTGTTCTAATCTGTTTTTCCTTACTTCATATTGTATAAATTGGCCTCTTATAACAGCTTTGCTGGTATTCCAAATAATATGAGTGAGCATTTCAGCATCTGTGTTTTCTTTAAAGTAAAATTTTATTTCTTGTTTTAGGCTTTTCACAAATTCTTCATCCCTTAATAGGTAATCTTTCAATTTCCAATTAAATTCTTTTTTTGGTTGTTTTAATTTCCAATTTAATAGCATTATGATCTGACAGAGTTCTAGAGTATCTCTATTTTTGCAATATTTTTGCTAAGTTGTTTTGAAACAGATTAAATCAATTCTCAACCATGTTTTAAAATCTATCTGAATATAATGTATAATCCCTGCAATTTTTATGACATAATCTCTACATATCTATTAAATTTAGATTTTCTACAAGAATAAATGCTGATGGTGGTAACTTCCCTTGATTACCCTTTTTGGGACTCAAATTAGATCTATTTATGACTGGGTCCCAGACCCTATTCCAATTGCCTGTTATTATGATTCTCTCATATTCCAGTTTCTTGATATAGATTCTTATAAAATGTTCCCTTATTTTCTTGTGGAGCATATATGTTTACTAGTAATATTTTCTTGCCATTATATGGCATTTCAATTGCAACATACCGTGCATCTGAATCTTTAAATATTTCCTTTGCTTGTCCTTTCACTCTAACATAGGGGGGTTGCAGACTGCCAGAAATAGTGTGAATTCAGTCCACTTTTAGGGTTAGGGTTAGAGTTAGGGAACCATGGGAACTGTATTTTATTGTGGCATCAGAGTTGTCTGACAGAGAAGGCTCAATGTCTCAGAAAAATAACAGTTCCCATGATTCCCTAGCACTAACCCTAACCCTAAAAGTGGACTGAATTCACACTATTTCTGGCAGTCTGCAACCCCCCATAGATTGCTATGCCTTTTTTTTCTTTTTCCTCATTGCATGCTACAAAAATTTTGCCCCAATTTTTCTTCTCCAGAATTTTCCCTTTGATATGTGTATCCTGAAGGCAAGTCAAATCTATTTTTTGTTTGCTTAAATAATGAAAGATTTTCCTCCTTTTAAACTTTGAATTTAATCCATTAATATACCACTATATTAATTGCATTGTCATAATCTGTTCAGCTGTTTCTTTTAGATTTTTTAGTATATAGTCTTCCTTTGCTTCTGTTTTTTTCTTTCCTTTTTTACTTTCTGTCTGTGCAGATTTTCTCATATTCTTCTTACCTTCAAATCTTCCCTGTAATATTAATGATTTGGATTCTGAATCCTACTCAGATTCTGTTTCTCTCTCATCCTCTGATGTTTGTCTATCTGAATCCCTTGAACTTGCTTTCCATTCCTCCAAGTTTACCATTCTAAGTTCTTTTTTCCAATCTACTTTCTATCTTTGTCATTTTGCTTTCCTTTTTCTTTGGTTTTTTTTTTTTTTTTTTTTTGCCTTTTTCTCCTCTGATTTCCCTGCTTCTTGGCACACTTTATAATTAAGAAAGTTTTCTTTTTTTCCTCTGAGTTTATTGTAAATCTTTCTTTCCTAAATATAAAGGAGACTCCTTCTGTTCTTTCTCATTTGCACTTTATATTATTTTGTCTTAAAAATTCTATTAGTATTGTATAGTCTCTCCTTTTCTTTCACATTTGTATTGGAATTGCTTTGTATATTTTTATCTTGTTTCCTTCTATCTCTAACTTTTTATTAAAGTTTGTTTCAAGAATAAGATCCCTTACTCTCTCTCTTACAGAGTAGATCATAATATTTCTTGGTAAATTATGATTTTTGGCAATCCAGGGGTCTATTCTATACATATCATCTATTTCTAGGTCTAGCTGTTCTCCTGACCAGTCAATAAAGTGTGCTAGAGCAGGAATAATTATTGTGTTTAAATTTTCATTTAGTTGTTCTCCTACCCCTCTTAATTTTAATACTTTTCTTTGGAAATGTAGTTCTAGATTTGCTTTATAATACTCTTCTTGATGTTGTTTTTCTTCTATAATACCTGTTATTTTTTTCCTTGTACCTCAGTTACTTCTTGGATTTCTGTCAATTTTTTATTCAATACTTTCACTTCTCCTGCAATTTTTGTTAAAGTATCTTTAAAAATATTTATTTCTTTTTGTATATCTGTTTTGAGTTCTTCTCTCAGAACTTTTATCTCTTCCTTAATATTTTATCTCTGTTTTTATATCCATTCCTATTTTCCTATGTTCTTCTAATAGAAAAGAGCTGGTATGTGCTTCTTTTTGTTGTTCTCTATCTACTGGAATTTCTATTTGTGGGGTAATTTTTCTTTCCTCTCGGCTCAACACTTTTATATTGTTTGCCATGTTCTAATTTTATATGGAGTCTTTTCTTTCTTTCTGATATAATTATATTGTGTATATTCTTTTGATATGATTGTATAGTGTTTATTGGAACAGGACACCTATTTTATCTTATCTTGCATTGTGTTTTCAAGTTTACTACCACTCCCTATTACTTGTGTTACAGTTTCTAATGATCTCTTATCAAACAAATAACAAGATTCTGTTTTACTCCTCTCTCAGGACACTTCAGTTTCTCCCTCCTTATTATTACTGTTGTTGCTGTTACTGGGTTGGATTGACTGTATTTGAGGCTGTCGCCGTCAGTGCTTGCTGCTTCCTCTCTCTCTCTCTGGGCTCCTCCTGCTCACCACTGCTGGGGGTGGTGGTGGTGTCAGGTGGTTTTTGAAGCCACCACCACTTGCCTCTTCCTCTCTCTCTCTCTGGGCTCCTCCTCCTTGCTGCAGCTGGGAATGGTGGTGGTGTGCAGGTGGTTTTTGAAGCTACCATCGCTTGCCACTTCTGCTCTCTCTCTCTGGGCTCCTCCTCCTCCTGCTCACCACTGCTGGTGGTGGTGGTGGTGTGTTGGCAGTTTTTGAGGCCACCACCGCTCACTGCTTTCTCTCTCTCTCTCTCTCTGGGCTCCTCCTCCTCCTCTTTGCTGCTGCTGGGGGTGGTGGTGGTGTGTGAGTGATTTTTGAGGCCGCTACTGCTCACTGTTTCCCCCCTTTCTCTCTCTCTGGGCTCCTCCTCTTCATCACAGCTGGGCAATTTGAATATATCTTTTGATGTTGCTTCATCATTACTGTACATTGGTCCAGAGACTTTCTAGCAAACAGTGGACATTGTTACCTCATGACTATACCTATTAATTTTGTTATTGATTGTTATTTGATTTACTCATTATTGCTTTGAATTACTGATGGATGTTGGTCCATTGAATACTTCATATGCCTTTGATACTCACAAGTTTGTTTTAGTCATGATCTTTTGATGATGCTCATTGTCATTTCATTTTGTTTTTAATATTAATTGCATACATTGGTTATTAGTCATTAGCAATATATTGAACTGCTTTAATTAGGATTAATATGCACATGTGAATGGGTTCTAGGAATGAAAGACTTCCCCAGAATATGAGGGCTTTTCTAAAGGATAATTCCCTGGACCATGAGTTTAGCTGTCCAAATTGACACCTTCTAAATTTGGCGAAGAGAATGGCGAAGAGAATTTGGCAATGTGGAAATAATCACCTGTCCAATTTGCATTTGAATGGGTAGATAATTTCCAAGGGGAGGAACTGTTATGATAACTGAGTTGATATAAACACCCCTTCTTGGGGCCCTGCCATAGCCCTGGGCTGGGATGAGCCTCTACCGTCATGAACTCAAGGTGTACACATCACATAGACACTTGAAAGGTCACATTTGCATTTACAACAATTTGCAGATCAAAAGGGCCAGGTCTAGGAGCTGCTAAGCAGGCTATTTACACCTAGAGGATTTATGAGTGCCAGCCAGGATGTGTCCGGCTGAAGATGAGATAACATTAACATTCTATCTCCTCTCCTTGGAAATTGTCTACTTCAAAGTATAGTGCAGATCCAAGAAACATAGTGCAGTTCCAAGATATTGCTAGAAACAGCATCCCGTCCCCCAACGAGTGGACAAAAAAGCAACAGGAAATGACAAAATGCAGCAAAACCTAAGGAGCTAGAGTTTTCAGAACCTGTGCTTCTGTTGACCAATCTGAAAGGTGCCATGCTGTTTCTTTCAGTTTATTCCTCATTGTATGAATGATCTGGAACCTGATCTATTGCCAGAGCATGAAATTAATGAATTACATGAAATATTACTTATAATAAGGGAATATGTTATTTTTAATTCAACTCTGTGATTCTTTTCAGTGTAGCAAATAAGGTTAATGCTTTTCCCAAACACTGAGGGAGTTATTTGAAGGGACTGGTGGCCATTTTTATATTTTAAAAGTATATTTTGAGGAGAAAATATGGAAAAAATAGAAAATGTAACATGTAGCAAGTAACATGTTATTTGTTTAGAAGAAAGACACTGATGTCTACACATTAAGGTTTTAGAATAACATTTCAGGGTCTCAACCTATGTATCACACTACTGTCTGTCTCTATGGATCCTTGTCTTCCAGATGTTAAACCTGAACCCAGCCCCATCTTCTGATGAAATAGTTTGAGAATACATCTGCACTGAAGAAATAATGTGGTTTGACACTTTAACTTGGCTACATGTGTACATGACTCAATCCTGGGATTTGTAGATTTGTGAGGCACCAGCACTCTTTGGCAGATAAGGCTAAAGAAGTTGCAAAATTCCAACTCCCAGGATTAATAGAATGGAGCTGTAAAGTGGTGTCAAACTGCATTATTTTCACAGTGTAGATTCACCCTAAGATGCTCCCTTGCCCTGACTTCAGGCCTCTACAGACGGGCAACCATTGGCCGCCCCGAGAAGCCGTGGATTGGGACCGAGGCTGCCCCATGCCTCGGGCCCAATTCACCCTTATGGCACCTCTGAAAAGGAGCACTAAAATAGCGCTCCTTTCAGAGGAGCCAAAAGGGGCATTGGAAGAGGTGCTGGGTGCCTCTTCTGTGCTTCTTCTGGCTCAGCATGTCCAGACGCTGAGCCGGAAGGACGTCATCAGAGCACTCGCCATGTGCAACGGTGAGAGCTCTGATGACGTCCTCAAGAAGGGGATGGGGCACCCGCCGTCCGGCTGCCCCTCCCATTCTCTGGCTTCAAGATGGTGCTTTGCACCATCTGCATCCCCCCTACATTGGACCTAAGGTGAATAGCTTAATATGCCCAGATCACAATCAGCTCTGAAGGTCAATGCATTAAATAATTTTGGAAATATAAAGCAATGTTTGAAAAAAACTTCTAAGCATAGTGTCTACTCAGCTGGAGTAGAACTAACATTCAGTGGTTTGTGTCCTTTATGGTTAACACAAACATTGGAGTATATCAACTATTCAACTCTAGAGTCAAATGCCACTTCTGGAGCAAGTATCTTACAGCCTAACAGTCACTTCTACATAACTGACCTCTAAATCTATCGAGGTGAATTTTAAATTCAAAGTCATTTCAATGCTAATTAACATTTCATATCAATAATAGGCAGAAAATGTCATTCTACTAAAGAGCAGCCATATTCCTTTAGTGAATATCTTTGTAGGTCAGGGATTCTTTGAATAGAAAATGTTTTTTAATCAATCACTTATGAAAAGGCTTGACAGAATAATAACCTTGCCATGATTTCAGTCAATTGCTGTCTGACAACTGAAAAGCATGTCTATTCAGATAGCTTTCACCCACGCTTACACCTGAAATTTAGCAAGTCTCTTGCTTCTGGATATTTAGAAGCAGAAAAGTTAAATTTACGTATGAAACATCTCACATAGAGGCTTCTTAACCTGTGGTTCATGGACCTGGTGGTAGAGGGTCCATCCATATATAAGCTTAAGGAGGCCAGTAGCTGGGCACCACTGATCTAACAGAAATCTCAAAATAAATCTGAAAAGTCATAATGATACATCTATAGATCTATATACTTTTTAATTATTTCTGAAGTAGTTCATCAGGGAATCATGTTTGGTACACTGAAACTACAATGAGAAAATCAATTTTTGGCAAGAGAGATTTAGAGGAGTCTTTTATTAAGCTTTGTTTGTTTTGTTCAAAGGACAGAAAATATCCCCCCCCCCCAAAAAAAAGGAAAACAGGTTTTGTAAACACTATGGTAAGCTATATGTTATGCACTCTTTAAAGGACATTGAAATTCTTGATCAAAGTCGCCATCTGACAATGAGGTGTTGAACTGGGGGCAATGGTTTGGGTTCACTCCTGATTCAGGCATCACTTTTGTCCTCTACACTGTTCTGCTAAGCACACCACCAGTTTCCAGAGAGCTCCCCTTTTCTTCACATCAATTGGCCTTATAAAAACCCTGTTGCAAGAGGGCATTGAGAAGCCTAGCAGAGAGCACTTAATAAAGCTATTGACATCAGTATGGGATCAGAATTCCATAGTCATGATTTAGTAAAGAATTCAGTTATAACATATACTGTGAAAATATTGTATTAAACTGTATCATTTAATATCATTGCAGGATTTTTTGTGAGTTCTGAGATTGTTTAAGAGAAAGGAGAGAACAGGAAACTTCTGACAACTGAGTGCTGTTGAATCTTAAATGAAAAGAGATGTCTTGAAGATATTCTAGCTGCAAACTTCATATGCTCCAGAATAACAGTAGATAGGTCATACAAAGTTCTTGTTGTACTCATGCCCTCCTTGTGGCTTCCCATGTGGTTGGCCACTATGGAAACAGATATTGGACTAGGTACACTTGTGGTTTGCACCAACTCATGTTATTATGGAGACTGGCTGGATTGGTAAGCTATGCTCACATACCTATTAAAGGTTCGGGTGCTCTGAGAATTTTTTCATGTGGCCACTTAAAAAACTACATATAATTATTAGCGCACATCTAGAGTTTGATTGTGCCTCTGTGTATGAATTCCATTCAGAAAAATCAGACTCATGTTATTTATTCTATCAGATTGTTCATTGTCTGGCCTATAGATATCTATTTTTTTTCCAAATTAAATTGTATAGTACATTTTTAAAAAAGAAAATCATTATCAGTGAATGCTTGCAAAAAGAAGATGGATGTTCTGCATAGAACAGAGCAATCTGTCACTTGCCCTTTTGGTGGCATTCAAAATATTGAAATTTTAAGGAAAAGATCAATTTTCAACATTCTAAATGAACGGAGCTAAGAATGTGTGATTCATGACATCTGCTTTGCTTTGCCTTTTTTAAAAAAAGGATTTTATGGTACTTTACCTCAGACAGACTGAATTAGCACACAGAATTCAGCAAAATGTCCTCAAAGATTCCCAAGAATGATCTCTAGACAAGGGTTATTAAGAGTTCACTTCAGGATTATTGTAGTCACATGACATGAAGGCATTCAACAACATTTCTCTGAGATAGACTTTTCTAAAACTATGTAGTAATTTTATGGTGCTTTTTCTAACCCTGAAGATAAAATCACCCAAGAGAATCCTGTAGCCAACTTGAGAACAACCAGTTTTCTAAAAATCTATTAGCGTGGCTCATAAATGATGGTGTCATTGTTGGTGGAGATGGGGTAGGAGTGGCCACCAGGTGCTCTGCAGTTACCAATCTCTGTTGAAAAGAGAATCACTCCATTCATATAGCATCTCCCCTGTGATTTAGATAAGTGATCATGCAGTTTGCTCTAAATACCTCTAAATCCTTGGGCAGCTAGGAATATCCATATAGCAGTGGTTCCCTTCCTCAGATTTCCCTGCAGTGCATGATAACTGCATAGCCTCCTACATTTCACAAATGAAAATTGGGACACATGTAGCCAAGCAACATCAGAGTGTGATCAAGATGGTAAAGGTTATTAATGAGGAACACAAATTAAGGGCCAATGCAGACCAGTACAAAGGGGCAGCCTGAGGGTGGAGCTGGGGCAGGGCAGCCACAAGCCAGCCACCCTGACTCCACCCTGACTCTGCCCTGATGTTGTGTGCCTGTCCACACAGCAAATGGCAGCAGGGCACCCTCTTGGTGCAGAGTGCATACACTGTTAGTGTATGTGCTCCATTTTTCTTGGATATTTTAGCCATGTGGAGTTCACTATGACCCTAGCCTGACCCTTGGGAGATGGCAGCCATAATCCCCTAAATGTAAGGTCAGGTAGGCACTGTTGAAATTGCTCAAGACCACTAGAGATTTCCTGGACAGGCAGGTTTGGGAGTTGCCCTTGGGAATATCCCATTATACTGGAAAAGATACACAATGGTGTTTGTCTTGGTCTCACACTTAATGGGACAGTGATCAGATTTGATTGCACCCCTTTTCTCTAGCTTCCCTTCCTTGATAGTTTTGAAACCAAATGCATTGTTTAGACTATGCCCATGCTTGGGTAAACAATGGTAAACCCATCAAGCCTTTGTCCACCTATTGTTTGACTCATAGCTAGAAGGCAGAAATCGCCCTTTAAAACCCCTGGATTTTGGCAGACCTTCTGCTACCTTGGAAGTGCATGCTGAATCTCTGTTGGTCTGCACTCTGAGATAGTTCCCGCCACCCCCTCTCTTGCTGGTCATGCCCCCTCCACAGAACCCATCCGCATTCGCTGCCAGAAGTCCTGAGGAGTCTCTCGGGTGTAAGTATGTCCCTCTATCCTGGTTTCCTTCTCTGCTTTCCCCGTTCTCTCCCATTCATCCTTCTAGTGTGTGTGTGCATGCTTTATTGGTTATTTGCTCATTGTGTTAATAAATATTTTAGACTTTAATTGGAGTTTGGTCCATTTCAGCGTCATTCCCCACCTGAATTCTTACATCTCTGGTATACATGTGGATAAGATCTCCGAAGCAAAGTTGGTCGCTTCACTCTCACATTTGAGCTAAGTATAAATTCCCCAAAATTAGGCTTGTTTCCCAACAACACACTACACCAAAAGGGCACAAAAGCACTGTGGCAACAGCTCAAAGGGTGACTTTTTGCTAACCCAAAAAGGAGTAGCATTTTGATGCTCTTTTGGGGGTGGCAAAAAGGAGGATCAGGGTCGCAGCATGTGGTTGCCACAGCCCCGATCCGTTGCTCCCAGGAGCAGCCCAGAGCCGCCCCTTCTTGGCCATCTGCAGTTTAAGCACCTTGGAATAAAAGTGAGGATGGATTTCCTGCTCTATGGACATGGGAGCCACTATCATGCATCGAATTTATGCTTATGCTTTGCCTTGTCACTGATCTTGCCATACATGCCTTGCCACTGACCAAGAAGAGGAACAACACACAACACATTCCTTAAGAATGAGGAACAACACACAAACTAAGGACCAATGCAGATCAGCAGAAAGAGCTGGCCTGAGGGTGGAGTTGGGGTGGGGCAGCTATATGCCGGCCACCCTGACTCCACCCTGATGTCGTCCTGACATCGCATGCCTGGCCATGCAGGGCGTGGTGTCAGGAAAACCTCCTGGTGCAGCGTGCACACACGCTGTGCCAAAAGAGTGCAAAAGTGCGGATGCACCAGCTCTAGGGACAGCCTTTTGCCACCCCAAAAAGGAATGGCTCTTTTTGGGGCAGCAAACAGGAAGATCAGGGCCACAGCATGTGGTTGCTGAGGCCCCAATCTGCCCCTCCCAGTGGCGGCCGAGAGCCGCCCCAAACAGGCCTTCTGTATTGGCCCTAAGAGTAGCTGCAGTACTTTGCTTTTGCCCAAATCTACTGGGAAGGGCAAGATTCCACCCACTTCTCCCTTCTCCCTGCTGATGAGTAAAATTAGTGAAAACTATTTGTGCACACTGAATTCAGTTTGTAGCAGTTGAAGCCAGCTGAGGACAAAAGAGAAAATGGGATGAAGAGGAAGAAATTGTGACATTTTAAGAGGAGATGAAAAAGTGGGACAACGGGGGATTAATTGGGACTGTCCTTGAACAATTGGGACAATTGGAGGGTGTGTCAATGTTGGCGGTAGTATTCATTGGTGGAAGCAGTTCATGCAGGCAAAGGTTTCCTTTTTGTCTCCATTTAATTAGCATGCAAAAATGGAGGAGAACCAGTGAAGGAGGCAATAGTGCAATTGAGAAATGAGCCTAAGGAGAAATACTGTCTGAGGAGGACAATGAATAAAAGTAACATGTCATTAACGACTTGATAAATTTATGCTGAATCAATGAAGGAAGGTTTGGAATGATAGGGCCGATGCACACGGCCCGTTTGGGGCAGCAGAGAGCCGCCCTGGGGAGTGGCAGTTTGGGGCTGTGGCAACCTGATGTCATGGCCCCAATCCTCCCTTTTGTCACCCTGAAAAGAGCGGCAAAATGCCACTCCTTTTAGGGGAGGCAAAAGGCCACCCTAAGAGCCAGTGCTGAGGCTCTTCAGTGCCCTTTCAGTGCAGCATGTTTAAACGCTGTGCCGGGAGTGCATCCTGACACCACGCGCCATTCATATGGCTGCGCAGTGTCAGGACGCCATCGGAGTTGGGGTGGGGTGGCCAGCATGTGGCTGCTCCACCCCAACTTTACTCCCAATGGCCCTTAATCTTATGCTGCAGTATGGGGCTATGCAGATAGGCAAAAAGAGGTGCTTTGAGGGTGACCTGAAGGCATGGCATTTAGACGACGCACACCTAAAAGTCACCAGGAAAGTGCCCTCTAAATGCCCCATGCTGAGAAAAGCTGCTTCTTCCTGAAAAGTGCACACCTTCGCATGTGTGTCTGTATGCAGTGATGCAGGGGTGACAGAAAAAGGGTGCCTGAGATTTAAAACACCTGTGTAAATGCACCGGCACATGCGGCAGATTTTGAGTCATCCATTGAGAGAATGTGCCCTATCAAAAAAGGTTCAATTTAAAGCATCCTAATGACCCAGGTGTGGATGCACCACCACAGGTGTGCTTGCCTAAGAACCCTAACCCTAACCCTAATTTTTACAGTATGCATATGTCTTAGCATCTATTGGGATGCTGAAAGTGTTGCTGCTGGATGTTTCACTGTGAGAAAGTGATAAGGGGAAAGTTTCACTTTTAAGCTGGACCCTCATGCACATTCCAGTGCCATCTTCCCAGTGGTCCTGTGCAGCTGCGCCGCTCCATAGCTGTGCTCCTTCGGCACTCGTCTTCTACAGCAGACAGAATGGCAGAGACATCCATAAGCGGCAAGCCAAATAAAGGGAGAGGGACATTGTGGTCCCATGCAGAGGTGGCTGACCTGATGGCTCTGTGGTCACAGCCACATATTCTGTACAAATTGAGAAATTCCTTCTTGAATGCTGAAACATTTAAGGAGGTGGCAAAAGGCATGAGGGCTAAGGGCCACCAAAGCACTTAGGAGGAGTGTTGTCGGAAGACCAAAAACTTCAGGGGAGATTACTAAAAGTTTAGGGATCACAAGGCCAAAAGTGTCTGGGGTCCCTCCACCTTGCCCTTCTACAATGCCCTTGCCAAGGATGGCAGCATATGACCCAGAAGAATATGTACCCATAGTGAAGTTGTTAGGGTCTCAGTTGGTCAACCAGCCAGAGTGGAAACTGTGGAGGACACCTCCAAGGCAGAATGCACCCAGGACCTTTTCATGCCTTCTCAAGGTAAGATGTGCTAGGGCCCCTGGGAAGGGGTGCAGGGGACAGCATTAGGGTGGGCAAAGGGCAGAGATGACCTCATCTCTTGTTATTTAGATGTCTAGGATGAACACCCTGACTCAGATGAGACATCCTTCAGTCAGTGGGCTGTGGACATCTCCTCCATGAGACCACTGTCCCGTGCTGGGGAGGGCGCCTCTACATCTTCCTTGAGCAGACCATCATCTTGTGCTATGGAAGGGAGCACTACATCTTCCACAATCACCTGTTCCATGAACCAGTACAGCGACAAGTGAAGATGATAGTGAGGGTGAGGAGAGGACAGGTCCTGAACAATTCACCAGCTGATGGATCAGGTCAAGGCTGCACATGGTAAAGTCATTCCCAGTTATTATAAGAAATACATTCCATTGCATGTGCGCTTGAACTCAAAAGGCATAGCAGTTTATATGGCTTTTGTGAAGTCTTCTGCACAGGTGTGCAGGTGTTCAGAAGACCTGCACACCACTTTTGCATGCTTGGGGGGAGGTCATGGAGGAACGTTTGTCTGTGTGTCCTGTTGACCATGTCCCTTGTATGAACATCAGCTGCATGTATCCAGTCTGTCCAGACACACCTTCCTTGCATGCACCTCTCCCCTCTCCCCTGATCTGTGTGGGACATGTTTTGTGTGTAAACTGTGTCCTGTGCCATATATGTGCCATAGAATGAGAAGTAGGACAAGAGACAGAAGGAGAAGCAGCTGATCCCAGAGCTGCATTGCCACCAGCAGCCAGCCTGGTTGAGATCAAAAAGAAGAGGGTGCGTCACTCAGCAGCCACAACAACTACTAGTGCCTTGCATCGGTACATGGAACACAGCTCAGACCAAATGGACAGACTCCTGGAACAGGGCGAACATTCTTATCAGCTCAGGGAGAGGCAGGCAGAACACCAACGGGTGTTGCTAGAAAGATATGTCCAGCAGCAGGAGTGGCTAAATGCCACCCTGGAAGTGCAGACTGGTCTGTTGGGCCAGCTTGTGGAAGTCATAACTGGGCCCCACAGGGGCATTGGTGGCAGAGGGGAGAGTGTGGAGGAAGGTGGAAGAAGGAGGGGCACCCTCCTGGCCCTGGAGGAGGGGTCTGTGGAGCTGGGAAGAGGAAAGAGGGCCAGCTCCCCAACCTTGGAGTTGCTATGGAGGTGGAGATTCCTGAGCAATGCCCCATAGGCAAGTCTGCCAGCCTCTTCAGCAGTGAGGTGGCAGTACCACAGCCCTATTGCTGCCCCAAAGGTGGAGAGCAAGTAGAGGGGGAAGAGGATATTGCAGTGATCACCAGTAGCAAGGCAGGCACCACCAACTATCCCTCAGTATGCCTACCTCACTGATTCTTCTCACTGGTACCCCGCGATGATCGAGGTTGAACATGCACACCTATGCATAAAATGTCACAAGGTTTAAGAATGGAAAGGTTTATTCATAAAATAAAGTCAGCATGTGCCAATTGTGCACAGGTATGCAGATCGTGGTATAATTTTTTTTAAAATATTTTTTTTAAAAGACTAAACCACAATGTGTGAATTATATGCAAATGGGGAGGGGACTGTGTACAAATAGGGAGGGGAGGGATGTATGTACAAAGGGGAAGGGGAGGGAAAGGTGCTTCAGGGAGGGGGAAGTGGTGGTGGTGGTGGGGACTGAGACGATCCAGGATGGCTGCCACTGTGTTGAGGACCTGCTTCATCTGGTACTCAATGGCAGACACACTTTCCTCCAGCCATCGATCTGCAAGGGGAAAGAAAAGAGAAAAGTGTGATTAGGAGTTTGCTCTGCAACCCATCACCCAATGCCATAGCCAGAGTTCCTGGATGCCCCCCACTCCCCCCCCCCCCCGTTTCCCTGCCATCTTACCTCGCTGGAGATCTTGATCCTGGCTTTCCTGGAGGTGGGTCAAGCAGCTGGCATCAAGGGCCTCCTGCCCTTCTCCTCCTGGCAGGTGGGAGCTTGGGCCAGGCTGCTCCTCCTCAGGAGGACCTCCTGTGAAAGGGGAAATACCATTTACGAAGCTGCTATGGGAAGTGGTGGGGGAGGGGAGGGACAGGAATGCTGTGGAGGCTGTAGTCATGCAGCCATCACCCCTCCCCTTGGGGACCTACCTTGTAGCATGAGAGACTGCTGTGGCTGCAGAGGGATGGCACAGTCTCTCTCTGCCTGGGCCTCCCTGCCAGGGGCAGCAGCAGCTTCAGCCTTAGAGGAGGAGGAGGAGGAGGAGGGGAAACCAGCAGGGTCCCTCCTCCATCCCTGCCATTGCCTCCGCCACGTGCCTGTAGTTGGGAACAGAAGAGACACCATTAGGATCCATGGATGTGGGAAAAGAAGGAGGGATAGGCAAGGGTGATAGGAAGGTAGGAATGGGCATCAGGGACCATGGCAGGGGCCTGGCACTTACCTGGAGAATGGTGATCTTGCTACTGTGGGTGGCCTGCCCTCATCCAGAGGTCACGCAGCTAGTCATAGAAGGGAGGCCTCTTCCACAGTCGATGATGCTTCCCATAATCCTCCAGGACTTTGAAGAAGACCCTATTCAGTGCCTTTAACTTGGTTCAGCACTGTTGAGAGGTCCTCCTGAATCCCTGCTGCAGAAGGGCCTGAGCAGCCTGATGGAAATACCCCTGGTTTGGCCGGTTGGTACTAGCCATCATTTTTCTTGCATCTGCTTCTTCAGTGAGGGCATGAAGGAGAATGTCCACCTCTTCATCTGTCCTATGGGCAATCCGGACAGGCACTCTCCTCCTGCTCACTATCATCATCCTGGAGAGCTGTAGTGGTTCACAGGGGCATTTATGGGTATTTCTGGCTGAGGGCAGTTGGCCTTTCCTAGCTCCTAGCCAATGGAAACCCACAGAGGAGAAGTTTGTATCTAGCCCCCAATGGTTGCCCTCTGGGCTATCAATTGTTACAATCAAATGGACCATTAGGGAAGGCTGACTGTTAGGGACTTGATACATTGTCAGAGATTTCAGTTGGTTGTTCCTGCACTGTATCTTTCTGTGGCCAGGAAAACTGGTGCTAGATGATGCTTCCATTCCCTTTTATGTGTGTGTGTCCCCCTTAGGCTCATGGTTATGAATAACTGCATAAGACATGAATGCTGACCATACACAGAATATGGATAATAGGATATGTTTATTCATCTGCTTATCATGGCATAGTACAGTAGTGCCCTAGGATCACAGATGGAGGAGAGGGGATACTTCAGATCCTCCTGGTCTCAAAGAACTCTGCCAGGGCCTCCCTCACAGCCTCCCCTTCTCTCTGCTTCACAACATCATTGTCCCCCATGAGTGCCCCCAGGGTAGGCAGCAGAAAGTGGCACCTGTAGCGCAGTCCCTCATCCAGCACCTTTCCCTTCATCTCGCAGATTTTGTTGTCCTGGAAAGCCGAGAGTAGGGCTGATAACCAAGGCAAGGGAAAGTCCCAAACCATGTCCTAGGGTCTTTACAGACCTGCCTAAAGGGGCTGCAGATCAGGGCTGTGGCAACTGCATGCCATGGCCCCAATCCTCACTTTTGCCACCTCCAAAAGAGTGACAAAATGCCGCTTCTTTTAGGAGGGGCAAAAGGCCACCCTAAGAGCTGGCGCTGGAGCTCTTCTGCACCCTTTTGGTGCAGTGTGTGTACACGCTGTGTCAGGAGGGCATCCTGATGCTGCGTGCTGTGTGGACAGATGTGCAGCATCAGGACGGTGTCAGGGTTGAGTTGGGGTGGCCTGTGTGAGGCTGCCCCACCCCAACTCCACCCCCAGGCTGGCCCTTTAGGCCAGTCTGCATAGCCCCCTACTTACCAATCTGAAGGGTCAGCCAGCAAAGGCTCAAACATGGTCCAAAAGTCGAGGGTTCCAGAGAAGCCAAGAGACAAGACAGACCAAAGGTCAAGGGTTCCAGAAGTCCAAGCACAGTCCCACCAGTCAGATCTTCTGAGGAACATCCATCAGCGGCATGGACATCTCTTGGGTGGTATCAGAACAGCAGCAGCGACAGTATACTGTGCAATGTCTGTGGCACCCACTCTACCACTTGTCTCTTCTGTGTCTTCTGAGTCATCACTGCTGTCCTCTATGCATGCAGCTGTTGCAGTGGTCATGACCATGCATTGCAGACTGACTGCCAGTGCAGGCCATAGGGGAGACGTGGTATCCATGATCTCAATGCTTCTCACAGTGCACAACAATGCCAACATTACGATTAAAGGGGAAGTGTGGATTTCTTTGTTCCGGCGCATGTACACATGCACCTGAGGAAACGAGAACAAAAATGAAAGCAGCCAATGCCAACCGGTGCAGTTGCTCTATCCCCATTTAGTGCATCTTCGAGGCTGGCAGTGCAGTTGGTGAAGCTTCAATACAGCATCAGAAAAGCTGCACTGGCTACCCCCAGTGTGGATGTTCCATCCCCATTTAGGGCATCCTCGGGGCAGGTGGTGCAGTTGCTGCAGCTTTGGGGAAAGGCAGCTTCAGGTCACCTTTTCCTGCCCATCTGCATAGCCCCTAAGGTTGCCGTGAAAGTATTGCTTTGATTCTCAGAAGTTTTATCTCATTATTTCATTCATTTTTTAGCCCACCTTTTCCCCAATAACAGGACTCAAGTCAGCTTACAACTTATTTTTTTATATATAAAAAAATATTGAAAACATTATACAAAACATTAATTAGTATAAATATAAATATTATTTAACAATTTATAAAATTATTATAGTGGGACCTTGTTATTCACAGGCTTGCCATGTGCAGATTTAATCATCCACTGATAGCAAACCCCTATTGTCCCCAATGACAGCGCACGCACATGGCTGTGCCACCATTAGGGACAATGGGACTTCAGGCACACCTCCATTGTTTGGGGAAAACAGGAGCTTATCTGAAGTCCTCTTGTCCCTCATGGCAATGTGGTTGCATGCATGTGCCGCCATTGGGGGCAACAGGACTTAAGGTCCCACAGTTTTTTATTTCCATGGGTTTTTTTTTTCCAGAATGGATCCTTCAGCGATACCAAGGTCCCACTGTTCTATGACAATTCATTAAGGGATCATATACAAACCAAGAAAATAATACAACTGTTAAAGCCTACCAGTCTGTTTCTAAAAGCCTGATCACATAAGAATGTTCTTACTTGCTGACAGAAAGTGAGCAAGGTGGAAGCCATCTTAGCTTCCCTACAGAGGGAGTTTCAAAATCTGGGAGCAGTTACTGAGAAGGCCACTAAACCCATGAAACAAACTTAAGAAGGGCAGAGGAAAGGACCTGTCCTGAAGATCATAGAGTTCTAATGGGTTCATTAAAGGAGATTAAGGGGGG
The DNA here is from genome assembly GCA_026167975.1 of Phrynosoma blainvillii. Classification (NCBI taxonomy): domain Eukaryota; kingdom Metazoa; phylum Chordata; class Lepidosauria; order Squamata; family Phrynosomatidae; genus Phrynosoma; species Phrynosoma blainvillii. Next base: position 276,776,281 of record JANUYF010000001.1, read on the forward strand.
ATGCAGATGGGCGGCCGTGGGCCAACCTGGGAAGCGAAGCATTGGGGCTGAAGCTGCCCCACGCCTTGGCCCCAATCCTCCTTTTGGTGCCTGGGAAAGGACCCAGGCGGCGAAAAGGGTGCCTGAAGAGTGGCCATGTGGCTCTTTTGCACCTCTTCTGGTGCAGAGTGGACGCTGTGCCGGGAGCCTGTCATTAGAGCACTCGCTGTGTGCAATGGTGCACGCTCTGATGACATCCTCAGGAAGGGGTTGGGGCACACGGTGTGTGGCTGTGCCTCCCCTTCCCTGGCTCCAAGATGGCACTTTGTGCCATCTGCAGAGCCCCATAGTCTTTCCAACAACCTATACTTACATTTTGTCTTAGGGCTGTACTCCAGACACTTTTTTAAAAAAAGGGAGTCTTTGAGATTCAGTTCTTGAATTTTAATGACATCATTATTGTACAACTTTTTTCATGGTAGCTCTCCTCCTTCCCGTCTCCCCTCCTTGGGCTGGATTCCTAGCAATGACAATGTAGCTGGAAAGTGTGAGGGATTTTCAAGCAAATGATAATAGCTATTTTTCTATGGAATGCTGGCCCAAAGTGAGGAGGCCTAGATTTTAAGGCACATATTAGTTTCCCCAGCAACAGGAGCTCTTCCACTGAGAATTATTTCCAAATGTAATTTATTTATTTTATAGCTTCATTTCATGAGAGTCAGTGCAATGGAGAGGTAGTGAAGGTAAAAGGCATCAGCTGCAAATTACTCTATCTATCTATCTATCTATCTATCTATCTATCTATCCATTATTTATTTATTTATTTTGGCAGAAGCTAGATCTGGGTTTCTTGCTGATTTTTCGAAGATTGCTTAGTAATAGTAATAACAGCAGCAACAACAACAGCAGCAACAACATTGCTTATTTCTGGCTAGGGTAATTTCGAGCTAGAGTCTAACATCTGGAGGACATTAGATTAGGAAATGCTAGGGTAGGGTTTCTGAATAACTCTTGTCTTCTTCCAGCCAGCCCCTAAATTCTATTGTTGAAATGAAAAGATAATGTGGAGTGAGGCTTTAATATAGGAGTATGAAATTAAGATCAGGTACTCAAAACAAAATGAGAGCAAGTATGATGTAGCGGTTTGAGTGTTGAAGTTTCAGATCCTTGCTCAGTCATGAAATGAGCAGAAGGGATACCTCTCTCCCCTTTCTATCTTTTTTTGGTGAATGGCATGTTTAATAAAGAACAATTACATTAATCATTAATATTTTTATACTTATTGATTTTATGTTAATGCTAACATTTAGCCAGATGTTGGTAGCTCACAGAACAATTATTACCCCTCCCCCAATGTAGCTGATGGACTGAAAAGATTGATAACTGGATTCAAACAGGATGGGAAAAATCTGCCTGCTTTCTTTCTCCTTCTGATTGCCTTAGAGACCCAGTGTAACATAGCAATTTGAGTGTTGGATAAGGGGAGATGGGAGTTCAAACCCCTGCTTGGCCATGGAAATCCACTGGGAGGCCTTGGGCAAGGTGATGCCAATGGGAATACTATGATAGGGTTACCATAAGTCAGAATCAACATGAAGGTACCTAACAAACAAAAATGGACTCAAAACTAATTACTGAATTTAGGATCCTTAAATTCTACAGAAGAATTCTTTTGCACCAGGCTCCTCTTGGTGGACCTTGTCATTTTAGTAAAAGTAAAGGAAAAGTAGACTCTTCAAGCCTAAAGTTTCATTGGCTCTATTCTAGTTCTTAGCTCTTCCACATTCTTTTCAGAATCTCCTTCTGCTTCCTCTCATATTAACACATTCTTTGGTTGACTCTTATGGCCCTCCCAGGATACTTCTCACACCTCAGCCCCGCAGCGCTCCTTCCACAAGTCGCCAAAGGTGTGCCTCGAAAGGCTGGTGGCGCACCTTCGGCAACTCTTCCGCTGCAGCGTGTGTGGACGCTGCGGCAGGAAGGCATCGTTGGAGCCCCAGCTGTGCGGAGGGGCTGGCGCTCTGATGATGCCTTCAGGAAGGGGTTGGGGCACCCACTGTGCAGCTGCCCCTCCCCTTTCTTGCCCCCCAAACGGCCCTTTGTGCCATCTGCTTCCCCCCCAAGAGTGCATGTTAGCCCAAAGTCAAAGCTTCTTGGAATCCTTGTTTCTTGCTATTACATGACACATTTCCTCTAAAGGGTGTTCACACCATTGTGTATGTCCCACATCTATCTTCTAGACAGCTTCTGCTGTCTTTGTGGGTGTCACTTCAGAATAAACCAAACAGGCAGCCCCACAATATATCTACCTAATACACAATCAGCTTCTTCAGTGAATCTTTCTCCTGAGTAAATGAATGGTACCCACAGACTAAGCATGCTTGAATTTAAGATGCAAACTGTGTTCCATGCAAATGTCATGCTACTATATTTTTATGGATTCTGTTATTTTAAAGTAATGTTTCATCTGATGCTTTGATATACTTTTTAATTTTTTAAATGCAGTGTAGTGAATATATCTGAAGAAAAAACAAAATATTAAAACAGCAGAGCTAACAAATGCGTGAGACTGCAGGAGTTGCATTGTATTCCCTTCTCTTTGTACTGGTCCGGTTGTCCGATTTTCAAATATAGATTTAAAACATATAAAGTTTCCTTATATGGTATCAGGCCATTGGTCCAGTTAGCTCAGTATTGTCTACATCAGGGTTGGAGAACATGTGGTACACCAGTTATTTTTGGACCACAGGTCCCATTGTATATCTCCATTGCTTATACTGGAAAGGCTGATGGGAGTTGCTATCCAACATAATCTGGAGGGGGCCATGTTTGCCATCCCTCAACTATACTGACAGACAAGAGTCCCCAAGGCTTCAGAAAGGAGTCTCAAATCACTGATTTAGAAGATGAACAAACATAGATATTCTGCAGAGATATCATGGAAGACATTGAAGAAAATCAGTAAGACAGCAATATTTATCATATTAAAGGCCACATCGTGTATATGTATGGGTAGATGTAATAGCCTGGAGAATCATTCACTCAGAACCCACAATAGCTACATGTAAAGCAAATGAGGCATGTCAGTTACATTCTGTTGTGACTCTGTCACCAGAGCTTAGAAATGTTTGTACTTTTGGGATTTCATCTCCCAGAATCCCACAGGAAATATGACGAGTGGCCATTCTGACCAGGAAATTCTAGGTGTTGCACTACATGAAAATAACTGTTCCAATCTTTGCATATTGTTTTAATAATAATGCTCATCAACACACATTGGATGTCTTGGCTTTTGGAACTCTGAGGGCTACTTGGTTATAGCTTAAGCCCATGTTGGCAAACCTATGACACATGTGCCAGAGATGGCATGTGAAGCCATTTTCCCTGGCACATGGAGTGGGGAAGAGGGGGAAAAGATGTGTGCCTATTCCTCCTCCTCCCAAGTCTCCAGCTGCCTCTCCAGAGCAGCAGCTGAAGGCCTGGGAAGGTGCAGGGGGAAGAAGTCCTGTTCTGGAAGTCCTGCCCCATAGGGTGGAAGTTCTGCCCCACAAGTCCTGTTCCCTCTGGAAGTCCCGCCTCTAGCATGGGGTAACACCCAGTGCTGGAAGGCCATTTAGTTTGGGCACTCAGTGCCTAAAAGTTTTGCCATCACTGGCTTAGGTAATAGCTTTGCATGAGGCCACTGTGGTGCATCTTGAGTTGGTAGCTGCTCTTAGCACAATCATCTTGACCTACCTTGTTGAGCTGATGTGACATTGTGCATTGGCTTTCACATAATGTTATTCAAACTGTTGGCCATTACTGATGGTTTAAAGAAATAATTTGCTAAGACATGGGCTCAGTGGCAGGCCTTAATATTTAGCAGGGTGAGTCTTTTTAATTCATACTTTCAGTTCAGTGACACAAAAACAATCCTCTGCCATATGTTTAAAAAAGCCATTCATTCATATGTATGCATGGAATACATTTATGCATGCCACTCTTGGCAGTTTGCAGAGCTGGATGGAGTGTGCGTGGGTGAAGCCCTAATTGGGATCATGCTTTGATAATTGTCTCCAAAAAAAATGTGTGGGGGCAGTGTGATTTAAAGCTAGGCAAATCTAGATGAATGGAAGCATCCACTAAGCCATTTTTGTATTATGTAACAACACAAATCACAGCCGTTTCTCTGCTTAATCATCCTCTATGCATGGATTGATCTGAGGTGTGCAGGACTCATGGGTATAATGACAGCTCTCCCTCCATAGCTAGACAAGACAATATTTATTAGCCCATAGGGGGAAGAAAAGCAAACCATCACAGCAGCAGCTCTTTCTCTGGCTGATAGATGGATCCATTCTGGTTTCTACCTTGACATGCTGTTCCTTGTAGGAGGCAGAGATTGTAGCCTTGAAGTGTTCTTTGGGTTTTTGGCCTTCTGAACGAGACTAGAAATGTGCTGTCTTCAGCTCCGCAGTCTCCATGCAGCTGTCAATTGTTTCCTGCGCTGGGACCCAAAATGGGAAGATGTAACTTGGGGGGAAGCAGACGGGCAGCACGGGGCCGCCCCGGGAAGCTGCGGATCGGGGCCAAGGCATCCCCATTCCTTGGCCCTGTGGTGCAACTTCACTGCCCCTGGAAGGAGCACTAAAATAGCACTCCTTCCACAAATCACTGAAGGTGCACCGCAAAAGGCTGCCAGCGCACCTTCAGCGACTCTTCCACTGCAGCATGTGTGGACGCTGCAGCGGGAGGGCATCCTCAGAGCCTCGGCCGTGCGGAGGGCAGGCTGCTCCAAGGACATTTTGGGGAAGGGGTTGGGGCACCCGGCATGTGGCTGCCCCTCCCCTTCCTTGCTCTGAAGACGGCGCTTTGCACCATCTGCTTAGCCCCTAACTCCCAAAGTTGTACAGACCTGTTAATCTGAAAAACACAAATTGCATACCCTCCAACTTTTGCAAGATAAAAACTAGGGCACATGTGGCCAAGTCACATCAGAAAGTTGTTAAAAGGATACAGCAGGCAACAAGATGGCAAAAGTTGTTAATGAAGAAAAACACACAAAACTACTGTGTTAAGCAAAGAAACACTGGCGTTTATAAAGTGAGTTCAGGAAGGGTAAAATTCCACTCTTTCTTCTCTCCCTCCTACTGGGTTGAGTGCAAAATATTTTTGCACAATGAACTCAGTTTGCAGCAACTGAAGTAAGCCAAAAACAAAGGGGGAGGAATGGGAAGAGAAGAGCGAAACCAGGACATTTTAAAAGCAGCTGAGAAAGTAGGATGACATAGGGTTACCTGGGGTTGTCCCTGCCCAACTGGGATGGTTGGAGGGTATGAATCTGAACTTCACCAGCCAGACATACCTGATCTGCTCTTACTAGGAAAGATAGACAGAGTCATGCCTGGTTACTTCTTGAGTGGGAGACCACCAGGGTTAGCCATGTAGGCCTAGAAAAAAAATCCACCCTCAAACCCTTTGATGCACCTTCCACTCAGATTTGACAATACTACGTTAAATTAACTGATAGTCTGACCCCATATAAGACTGCTTCCTAAGTTTCTTAGTTATTTCCAGGAAGAAGATTCTGCTATCAGTTAGTGCAGCTGTGCAGATCCCCCCCCCACCCCAAAATTAAAAAATCTCAGGAAAAAAGTGGGGAGAATGGATAGGTTATGAGATGAAGACAGCCTTGTCTGGCTACCCTTTGAAATTTTGTGAATGTGGCAGGACAGTTGCACTATAAAGTCCTCATCTGGAAGCAACCCATTTACTTCTTGTTTGTTAACAATATCTGAGTGTGATGGCTGAACCTATCAGAGTAAGTGGTTGCTAACCCCCCCCCCCTTTTTTTTTAAGAATTCACACATTCACTCCTGGAAATAGAGGCATATTGCTGATTTTATATATTTGTTACAACACAGTAAATAAGCATGAATGCTTGATAGTATGTTGTTGCAGGTGCATGCCATTCTTTCCACAATTGTATAAAAACATGAAGGCTGAGAAGTGATAAATAAGGCTAGGTTTCAAGCCATGTCTCATGAAGAAGACATATTTATGTTTTAACAATAAAGATAAAGTAAAGTGGGATTGCAGCCTCAACTGATTAATACTAAGGAGAAAAACCCATGATAAGGATTTCTATGAGAAACAAATGCATTATCTTTTTTCCTTTATTCTAAGGCTGTATTAGTAGCAAAATTGAAAGGAATGTAGGCAAGGAAGTGTAGTGCATTCTTAAATACTGCAAATTGCAGAATGTTTTCCTCTTCAGCACTATTAGGCAGCAAGGCTACATCCTTCCGCCTCCTTCCTCACTTACATATAGAGTCTGAAATAAGTGAGTAATTTGAATTAAATGTAGGTGTTACAAGCATTTGAGAAAATTTCCACTTTAAGCTTTTTGTGTAATCATGGAGGATGTAAGAAGCTGAAGATTGATATGTATGAGCATTAACAGTTTGTTACCAAGTAGTCTAGATAGCTCAACAGTTTTCTGTCTATACTGCTCAATTAATGGAGACTTCTAATATGTGAACTGTTATGTATGAGCCATTGCTGGTAACAAAGACTTTAAGTCTTGAAATACCATTTTTGGGTTTTGCTGTACCAATTATTACTCCATAGCTCAGAAAATGGAAATCAGACAAATTACTAGTTTTAAGGGATTTGTAATAAATTTAGGAAATATGAGACCTAACTAGGGTCATAAGTGACTGTATCCTAAAATTTTGAAAAAATGGAAAAACTGGAATCATTGGAAAACTAGAAGTAATAGAGAGCTGAAATGCAACCAGTAGTTATATTAAGCCTCAACAAGCCTTTATACTGCTTACCAGCTGAAAGAGCTGAAGTTGCACATTGATATTCTCTTCGATGAGAAATTTCAGATGGCAGTCATTTTTCACCTTCTATTTTGCTTGTATCAAAAATGTTTTCTCTTCATTATACCTCATGATGCTTCAAGTCACTTGTGGCATCCGAATGAAAGCTGTTTCCATAGTTGTGCAAGCCCCTGTCAATACTTGCTAAGGATTGATATTTTTCCATCCACCCCCTGCCTTTTCCCTGTTCCCTGCACCCCCATGACAGTTGTTATTTTATTTATATCCCACCTTTCTCCTGATATAGGGACTCAAGGTGGCTATCAACAAACATGAAATAGTACAAATTAATAACTATGCAAAAGCATAAAAATGTAGGTATAAAGTATAAAAAAGAATTAAGCAATTTAAAAGTTAAAAATGTTACACATTAAAAATATTAAAATGCATTAAAAACTATGTACAAACCTTGAGATGCCATCTTCATTTGCCTTACCAACAGGAAAATGTGACAGAGTGTAATAAGTTGGACATGCATACAATTTGATACTGTATAAGAAAGGAATAAATCATATTCACCAAAAAAGGTATCCAAGATGTTAAATGGACTAAAATGCAATGCAATATTAAGGTCTCTTTCACACTATGTGATTATAGCATTTTGATACCACTTTAATTGCCATGGCTTCATCCTCTGGAATACTAGGATTTGTACTTTCATGAAGTATTTGTAATCCTATCTCAGAGATCTCTAGCGCCTCATAGAACTACAAATCTCAAGTTTCCTCAGAAGACAGCCATGACAAAGTGGTATCAAAGTGCTATAACTGGGTAGTGTGTAAGAGACCCAAAGGTTGAAAAGTTAAGCAAACAAAGATGGCAGAATGCCTAAAACATTCTTTCCTTGGGCCTCTAATTGCTTTACTTACGGCCTCGCAAGAACTTCCCAGACAAAGGCACACCCAAGTTCCATGCTTGCAATCAATTAATTTTTTTGAATCTGTTCTGACTGTTAGCCATGCTTGTTGTTCCTGATTCTGATCACTGTTGCTATTAGTGCTGGCATTGTTGTTAATGTGGGGGTGTATGGTTGCTATCACACCAACTGCTAGACACAGACTTGCAAGTGGAATTGTCCTGTCTTCAGTGCCTTATGAATTGAAAGTTCTCACAAGAGAACATGCCACAATCATTGTCTTGTCATTTCTTCACAGTCTTCAGAAATTGATCTGAAGGCCACAGAGTCAGGCAAAATACACCTTTTCAGTTCTTTTTCCCTATTAAGAAACTTCCTACATTGAGTCTATGTGCTCATCAAAATCAAAGATCACAAACACAGTGCTCTTATTCTGCCCTTTACCATTATTCTGCTTAATGTCTAGAATCTGTGACTGTTGCCACACTGCAGAAACAAAGCAGTTTGGCACCACTAACTGCCATAACACGATGCTATGGAATTTTGGGATTTGTAGTTTTGTGAGATATTTAGCCTTTCCTGCCAGAGAGCTCTGGTGCCCCACTAAACTACAAAATCCAGAATTCCACAGTATTGAATCGTGGCACATGTCAAACTGCTTTATTTCTGCAGTGTGGCAGCAGCTACACTACAAATTTGTAATGCTAAAATTCCATTTTAACAGTCGTTTTTCCATCCTATGGAATCCTGGGATCTGCAATTTTGGAAGGAGTACCAAGAATTCTCAGACAGACAGTTTCTCTAGTGTCTCATCAAACTACAAACCCCAGAATTTCATAGGATGCTGCCTCAACATTTAACATTGAAACATAGTGCCATAACTGTGTAATTCAAAAGGGCTCCAGCAGATCAACAGAGAATGGGGTCACTGTGACTTGATTACCTCTGGTCAGAAATAGCTGCAATTGGTAAACTGAGTTTGCAGGTGGCAAAAGTTATTCCTTTCCACCAAGGCTATATGGAAAATTAGGAAATATGATGTGAGATCTAATCATGGACCTCCCAAATTAGTTTGATTCTTAATTGACTATATAGTATAAGCTTTTGCAAGCAGTTGCCATCCACAAATGGGATATGGTTTATCAAAAGAGCATTTAAATTGTCCGTTTTATTTGACAATTTTGGAGTCTAGTCCCCAGAATCCTCAAGTCATCATGGTCAATAGCCATGTATGCTGTTGTATTGTGGATGCTTTCATTCAAAAAGTAAAGTTTTCAAGTTCAGCAGCTAGTAGATTTTTCAGATAAAGAATGTGGAAGCAGACATTTCCCTCTCACCCAAATTATAGATTTAACACAAAAACAGGGAAGTTTTTTTCAGGAGATTGGCAATAGTAGTACGGATGATGAAAGCAACAGTCCTTTTTTCAGCCCGTATTCACAATCTTGTGCTGCTGGATCACCTCTCTGGAACAACAGATGTTCCATTCAACTCAAAATAGTTGCAAGAGAAGCGACAGCAAAATCCAGAATGGATTCACCACACACATGGGAGTAAATACACCAGCCATTCCAGATAAAGTATACCAGTAGTCAGCCAAAGTATTTGAGTAATTTTATTATCAGAGTGACACAGCAAAAAACTACAAGTTCCAATACATCCAAGGTGTTACAGGGTCAAGTCATCATAAGGCTTCTTCCCTGGAGAAAAAGAGTTTAAAAAACATTCCACTGAATAATAGAGTAACCTGTGCTTTCCATTAATGGAAAGACTGATGCAATATGTTAAGACATCAATGAATGCAGAAAGTTGTGATCCCTTTTACGCAAGCTGAAACCTTATGTATTACATGCATAAATGCTCAGCTTGTCATGGATCTCTATGAGAAAATATAGGTTGATTTTAACAATGGCCTGGATCCAATTGATGGTCTCAGCTTAAGTAGACTCATGAAATCAAACGGATTTGCAAAGTTTCACTCAGCAAATGATTTGGTAGATCTACTCTGTTTGAGGGTGGTGAATCAATTTAGACCAGCATCTTTATATTAGGGGCTTCTGTGTTACACTTGCAATGTCTGCTATCCTGTATTGTGGGTGTTTTGGTTCATTGGTTCTTTTTTATTTCCTCATTTGAATGGTATTGATAAGTTTAAGACTCATTTTAAAAAGAACTGGATCAAGTTGTAACAGACCCCATAATGACTCTGAACACCTCTCCCTGGCAACAGTGGTAAAAATTCTTTGCTGTCAGAAGGATCAGCAAAATGAGTCAGTTTCTCATTGTGCAGTAAGCTGGAACATTTCACAAAATTAATTATTTGTTGGAAAGCTGAGTAAAGCCCTTGTTTTGTCAATTCCTCTGTAATTCTCTCTGTGTGTATGTATTCTGTAGTTAGTTGGACTCTCCTTAACATCTGGAATGTGAAACATATGATATTCACCTTTTGAACAGCCTGCAAACCTATTTGACAAATGAGATGTATGTATGTGTTGCACCATGAGATGGAATATCTGTTTGAAGCATCTTCCAAAACTCTTGAAAACTGTTTATCTTTTCCCTGCACACCAAGCTTTATTAGTTTAAATTCAACCATCAATTGCTGAATGAGAGAATTATTGAGGAGAGAGCACCCCCAAGTGGCAGCAATACAGGATTCTTCATTTATAACCAAACAACACAAAGCAATGGTTATTTTTATCTGTGATCATGATTTCCAATTCATTTTGTTCAGTTAGCCAGAGTTACTGAATCATAGAATCATGGAATCATAGAGTTGGAAGAGACCACAAGGGCCATACAGTCCAACACCTGCCATGCAGGAACTCAAAATCAAAGCGTCCCCGACAGATGACCATCCAGCCTCTGTTTAAAGACCTCCAAAGAAGGAGACTCCACCACATTCCAAGGGAGCATGTCCCACTGTCGAACAGCTCTCACTGTCAGGAAGTTGCTCCTAATATTGAGGTGGAATCTCTTTTCCTACAGCTTGCATCCATTGTTCTGGGTTCTGTTCTCTAGGGTTGCAGAAAACAAGCTAGCACCCTCCTCAATATTGACATCCCTTCAAATATTTAAACAGTTCCCTAAGTCGTTCCTCATAGGGCATGGTTTCCAGACCCTTCACCATTTTAGTCACCCTCCTCTAGACACGCTCCAGTTTTTCAACATCCTTTTTGAATTGTGGTGCCCAGAACTGGACACAGTATTCCAGGTGGGGCCTGACCAAAGCAGAATACAGTGGCACTATTACTTCCCTTGATCTAGATACTATACTTCTACTAATGCAGCCTAAAATTGCATTGGTCTTTTTAGCTGCAGCATCACACTGTTGACTCATGTTCAACTTGTAGTCCACTAGGATTCCTAGATCCCTTTCACATGTAGTCTTGCTAAGCCAGGTGTCCCCCATCTTATATCTATGTATTTCATTTTTTTGTCCTAAGTGCAGTACCTTACATTTCTCTGTGTTGAAATTCATTTTGTTAGCTTTGGCCCAGCTTTCTAATCTATTAAGATCATTTTGAATTTTCATCCTGTCTTCTGGGGTATTAGCTATTCCTCCTAATTTGGTGTCATCTGCAAATTTGAGAAGCATGCCCCCTATTCCTTCATCCAAATCATTGATAAAGATGTTGAAGAGCACTGGGCCTAGGACAGAACCCTGTGGCACCCCACTGGTTACTTCTCTCCAGGATGAAGAAGAGGAGCCATTGCTGAGCACCCTTTAGGTTCAGTCAGTCAACCAGTAACTAATCCACCTAACAATTGTATTGTCTAGCCCACATTTTACTATCTAGTTTGCAAGAATATAATGGCGGGGGGGGGGGCTTGTCAAAAGCCTTATTGAAATCAAGATATGCTAAGTCTACTGCATTCCTTTCATCTACCAAGCTGGTAATTTTATAAAAAAAAAAAAAGATCAATTTAGTCTGGCATGACTTGTTTTTGAGAAACCCATGTTGACTTTTAGTTATTATGGCATTGCCTTCTAAATGTGCACAGACTCTCTGTTTAATGATCTGTTCTAGAATCTTTCTAGAATCTAGAATTGATGTCAGACTAACTGGGCGATAGTTGTTGGGATCCTCTTTTTCCCCCTTTTTGAAGATGGGGACAATGTTTACCCTCCTCCAGTCTGCTGGGACTTCTCCTGTTCTCCAGGAGTTTTCAAAGTTTATTGCCAGTGGCTCTGAGATTACATTTGCCAGTTCTTTTAGTATCCTTGGATGTAGTTCATCTGGTCCTAGAGACTTAAATTCATTTAGGTTAACCAGGTATTCCTGAACTTCCTCTTTACTTATTTTGTGCTGCATTTCCCCTAGTGTGTCCTCTGCTCCATTTTCCTCAGGTTGAACACCCTTTCACTTTTGTGAGAAGACTGAGGCAAAAAAGGCATTGAGTAGTTCTGCCTTTTCTCTGTCCCCTGTTAGAATTTCTCCTTCTTCTCTGCGTAGTGGCCCTACCATTTCCTTCTTCTTCTTCTTTGCTACGGACATACCCAAAGAAGCCCTTTTTATTGTGCTTAACGACTATAGCAAGCCTGAACTCATTCTGTGCTTTGGCTTTCCTGACTTTACCCCTACATGTGCTAGCTATTTGTTTGAATTCCTCTTTAATGATTTCACCCATTTTCCATTTCTTATACCTCTCCTGTTTAAAACTTAGTTCAGTTGAAAGTTCTTTTGTCCTCCAACCCAGTTTCTTGTGACATCTCCCATTTTTCCTTCTCATTGGAACAGTTTGAGATTGCGCCTTCAGTATCTCCCTTTTGAGAAACTCCCATTCATCCATCCTGAACTCCCTTCTCCTTTAGTATTCTTGACCATGGGATCACTCCCAGTGTTTCCCTAAGTTTGTTGAAATCAGCTCTCCTAAAGTCTAGAATGAGTGTTTGACTATGCCTAGCTTCTCCTTTCCACTGTATAAGAAACTCCAGGAGAACATGATCACTCCCACTAAGGATCCCACCACTTGCACCCCATTGACCAGATCATCCCTGTTGGTTAGGATCAGATCTAAAATAGCTGATCCCCTTGTTGCCTCTTCCACCTTTTGGACAAAGAAATTGTTTTCAAGGCAAGTGAGGAATTTGCTAGACCTTGGAGTATTGGCTGAGTTTGATTTCCAACAAATATCAGGATAGTTGAAGTCTCTCCTTTCTGAGTGTGTGGTCATCTGTTCAGGAAAGGCATCATCCAATTCCTCAGTCTGACTTAGGGGGTCTGTAGTAGACTCCTACTATAACATCCCTGTTATTTCATTCCCTTTTAATTTTTATCCAGATGCTCTCCACCTGATTTCCAGGATTTAAGTCCTGGATCTCTTCACAGGTGTAAACATCCCTGACATATAGTGCTATTCCTCCTCCTTTCCTGTTTGGCTTATTTCACTTAAAAAGGTTATACCCCTCTATTCCTACATTCCAATCATGAGACTCATCCCACCAGGTTTCAGTGATGCCTATTATATCATATTTGCTTTGTTGTGCTAGGAGTTCAAGTTCATCTTGTTTATTTCCCATGCTCTGTGCATTAGTGTAGAGACATCTAAGAGCATTTGTCCTTCCCACTTGCTGCCTGTGTAAGGTTTTTTCCTTCCACTGTTGTGCCCTTGCATCATTTGCCTTGTTCCCTCTATAGCACTTTTACTATTATCTCCAGCCCACGATGTACTCCTGCCTTCCAAGATACCTTCCAAGATACTGTCTTCCTCCCCAACATGACTCAGTTTAAAGCCCTTCTGATCAAATATTTGAGACTATTGGCAAAAACGCTTCTGCCTACTGGTGTGAGATGCAGCCCATCTCTTGCTAGAAGTCCACCCTCATGGAACCACAGCCCATGATCCAAGAATCCAAATAGTTTTTGGTGGCACCATCTGCAGAGCCAGTTATTCACATCTGCTATCTTCCTTTCCCTTCCTGGACCATGCCCTTCAACTGGGAGAAGAGATGAAGTATGATCAATTCTGTTTTTTCAGAGTGGGGAAAAATCATTATGATCTCATAATTTAAATTTTACTTTTTACTTGTATTTAAGCCATTCACTGTATCCCCTCTCCTTAACATTCCAATAAATGGATACATAGCGAATAGCTTAAGTAAATACAGGGGGTTGCAGACTGCCAGAAATAGTGCAAATTGAGTCCACTTTAAGGGTTAGGGTTAGTGCTAGGGAATCATGGGAATTGTTTTTTTTTTCTGAGACATTGAGCCTTCTCTGTCAGAGAGCTCTGGTGCCACAATAAACTACAGTTCCCATGATTCCCTAACCCTAACACTAACCCTAAAAGTGGACTCAATTTAATAATAATAATAATAATAATAATAATAATAATAATAATTTTTTATTTATAGCCCGCCCCTCTGCGTGGCAATTAGGGCGAGTTACAACATGTAAAACAGACAAAGTTAAACATTCCCTCATCCCACAGTCCAATTCTCCCATCCCCTTAAAACAGAATTGAACTAAGAAAAATTAAAATACCACAAAACAATAAATGATAAAACAATAAAACAGGAATCAGTGATATAAAAACAAGATGAAAACTTATCTCCCTAAGGACAGCTATTATTCTGTTAAGGCCTGCCAGAAAAGATCTGTCTTCACTGCCTTTTTAAAAGCAGCAAGAGTAGTGATGAGATGGATCTCATCTGGCAGGCCATTCCAAAGTCTGGGAGCGGTTGCAGAGAAGGCCCTCTGGGAGGCCTGAGACAGCCTGGTTTTTATTGGCTGTAGCAGGTTCCTCCCAGAGGACCAAAGGGCACGGGGGGGCATTGTACGGGAAGAGGCAGTCCCTGAGATAAGATGAACCCAAGCCATGTAGGGCTTTAAAGGTTAAAACCAACACCTTGTACTGTGCCCGGAAACTAATTGGCAGCCAGTGGAGGGATTTAAGCACTGGTGTTATGTGCTCCCTCCTAGATGTTCCAGTAATTAACCTGGCTGCCAGTTTTGCACCAGTTGCAGTTTCTGGTTTAGGCACAAGGGTAGCCCCATGTAGAGTGCATTGCAGTAATCCAATCGTGAGGTTACCAGGGCATGTACCACTGCTTCCAGATCCCTCACATCCAGATAAGGGCGCAGTTGGTGTATCAGCCAAAGCTGATAACAGGCACTCTTTTTTTTTTAAAAAAAAAATATCCTTGAAGAGGCATAGATGGTAGCACTTTGGAGTCTTTGGTGCAAACTTAGTGAGTCTGTGAAACTGGCCACGTGATTTTCTGGATGGCCTTCCCATTCCTTCATTTCCTCTTCCCTTATTAGTAAAGGCTTCCTCAAAGACTGGCCAAACAACTGGCAGACATCTTGTGCTTCTTGTCGGGCACTTCCAACAGCAGCAAGACATACCTGACGGTGAAGAGCATCAACAGTCTCTAGTGTATGATAAAAATGAGGTGGGCTGATGATAACAGAACTATCTAGCTTTTCAACCAGGAGGTTACAAACATCTTGCATTTTTCCAAAATCACTTAATGTAATGCACACCTCTGCTTCCATCTTATAAGCATTGTCAATTCTACTGAAGTTTTTTGTCACAGTCACATTGTTCTCTGGGACCTCTCCGAGTTGCCGGGTGGCCTGGGTGACATAATCCAGCCTCCGGGCGACGCTGCTCTGGGCCGTGCCGGCCTCCCCTTTCTGGCTGCTCAGGCAGACCGTCACTTTGGCCTGGTCCGGGCAGGTGCTCAGCTCCGTGCTCCCGCTTACATGGACCTCCCTCCCCGGCGGAACCCCGGCCCTTGGCGGCTCATTCTTCCGGCTCTCCGCCCCAACGGCTGGAGGGACCAACTCGACAAAAACTCACGCTGGGGAGAGCAGCGGCGGCGGGGGAGGCATTACTGGCGGCGCAGAGCTTGGTAGGCCGCAGGGAGTCTTCAGGTCGCCATAGCAACGGGCAAGGCACCGGGCGGCCATCCCCTCCCAAAGCATTATGGGAAACTCATAACAGGCACTCTTGACCACCGCATTCACCTGACTAATGTGAAGCGAACAGTCAAGGAGTACCCCCAAACTGTGAACACAGTCCTTAGAGGAGAGTGTGACTCCATCCAGGACTGGAGATTGTATTCCCAGATCTGGTTTCGGGCCTGTAACTGTGAGTACCTCCGTTTTGTCTTGATTCAACTTCAATCTGTTTTTCCTCATCCAATCCATTACTGCTCTGAGATAGTCATTAAGAGGAGAGATGCCATCTGAAGTCTGAGACGATGATCTAGTCATGGAGAGATATATCTGGGTGTCATCAGCATACTGAAGACACCGCGCTCCATGCCTCCGAATGATCTCACCCAGCGGCTTCATGTAGATGTTGAATAACATCAGGGACAGGATGGCACCCTGAGGGATGCTACAATTTAGCTCAATTTTAGACGAGCAACTGTCTCCGAGCCTCACCCTCTGGGATCTGCCTGAGAGGAAGGAATGGAACCATTGCAAAGCAGTGCCTCCAATTCCTAACTCTCTCAGGCGATCCAAGAGGATGGCATGATCTATAGCAGGGGTAGGCAACCTTTCCCCTTTAAGGGCCGAGGGACTTCAGCTCCCAGAAGCCTCAGCCATGTTGGCCAATAGTCCCATGTTGGCCAATAGCTCCTGGGATTCTGGGAGCTGAGGTCCCTCGGCCCTTAAAGGGGAAAGGTTGCCTACCCCTGATCTATAGTGTCAAAATCAGCTGAGAGATCCAAGAGCACCAGCAGGGTCACACTACCCCTGTCGATGCCCAGGCGGAGGTCATCGGTCAGAGCAACCATGGCAGTCTCCACTCCATATCCTGTCCTGAAGCCAGTTTGAAATGGATCAAGATAATCGGTTTCATCCAAGACTGACTGAAGTTGGGAAGCAACTGCCCTCTTGATCACCTTGCTTAAAAAGGGAAGCAAGGAGACTGGTCTGTAGTTGTTTCTGTCCAGGGGGTCCAGGGAGGTTTTTTTTTAGGAGTGGGTTAACCGCTGCCTCCTTTAAACAAGATGGTATACTACCCTCCCTGAATGACGCGTTGATTGTATTCCGAAGGAACACCTTCAACGCATCCCCACCCTGGACGACCAGCCATGATGGATAAGGATCGAGGGAGCAAGTCATCTTCCTCACCCTTCCAAGCAGCTTGTCCACATCATCGGTACTCACAGATTGTAATTAATCCAGTAAAATGCCATCAACGGGGTTTCTGGATGCCTCGTCTACGGAATCTGCCAAAACACTGGTGTCCAAGTCGGCTCTTATCCGAGAGATTTTATCTGCAAAGTAGATATTAAATGCCTCACAGCAGGCTGTCGTTTGGTCAAGTAGGGGGTTTGGCACAGGGGGAACCTTCGTCAGCTCCCCCACCACCCTAAACAGCTCTGCCGGGCGGGACTCTGCAGACGCAATACCTGCAGAACAGAAAGATTTCTGCGCTGCCCGTAAAGCCTGTAGGAATCAAGATACTTCCTAAGGTGAGTTCTGTCAGATAAAAGACGAGTCCTTTGCCATTCGCACTCTAGTCATTGTCCGGCACGCTTCATCCTCCTAAGCTCCTCTGTATACCAGGGCTTACGGTTTGAAGTGGGCCGGAAAGGACGCTTGGGAGCGGTTATGTCAATAGCCCTGGTGAGGTCGGTGTTCCAAGTATCCACCAAGGCCTCGACAGAATCACCGGCGTTACCAACCATTAAACCCTCTAAGGCTTTCCGGAAACCAATTGGTTCCATTCGCCTTCAAGGGCAGACCGTTCTAATGGGTTCGCCACCCCCAGGAGGGTGAGCAATAGCCTTTAGTTCCGCCTTGATGAGAAAATTATCCGTCCATGACAATGCGGAGGTTTTTTTTTTACCTCCGCCCATGGATGTTCCTGCTCCATACTAAAGACCGCATCGAGGGTATGACCAGCACAATGTGTGGGCCCGTCGACCAACTGGGATAGGCCCATGTTTGTCATGGTATCCATGAACTCCCGAGCCGCGCCAGTTAGATCTTGTAAACTGGTTTCGAGTGGGATGTTGAAATCGCCCAGAACCAAAAGTCTGGGCAATTCCAACAACAACTCAGAAACCAGTTGCAGTTACCCATTCTACCAGTTGCTGGCTTCAGTCTTCTTCCGGGATACACCTGGATGTTATCACATGTAAGTCGCAGCTGATTTTGCTGCGATGCTGCCAGCCAAATTCAGCCCAGGTTGGACGCCAAATTTTCAAAAATAGAACCTTATGACTTTGAAAATTTGGTGACTGAACATGGCTTTGGCCCATCTCAGATCTGGACTGAATCAGGCATGTGATAAGCTCCTGAATGTGATGCTTAAACTCTTATGGATTAGCAAGTAAACCAGAATTTGTGTTTATGAGCATCAAAAGGTTGCTAACTCTAGCAAAATTGGGCCACAATTAATCAATAATATTTTAAAAACACATTTATTCTTTTTAGTATAAATACCCATAGAAACTTTGGCTATCTATGCATCTGTAATCTAAAATTAATGCATACAGTCACCATCAGTGCTGACAGACAGTGTTACTCTTTCAGCATGGTGGCTTCATTCAGGAGTGTACAACATCTGGCTCCATGAGGCTTCTCAGTGCCTTTATGATTGTTGCCACCAACACCACCAACACCAAAATGCCCCAAATCCACACTACTGAAATTGTGTGGCATGGCCTCTGTTCCTCCAATTGCTTCATTGATAGAGGTTGTTCTCTAAGGCAGCCATACATTCAGTGATTCTTGTGGGACATGTGTGTGTGTTCAGCATTTCCCTCTCTATCACAGTTTAATTCTGATTATGTGGGTTTCATTCAGCTGCCATGGAACTACAGCCATAAATTTCCCAGGAATTTATCTAATCTACTAAAGCTAACTAACCAACAATCCTCATCATAATCTCTGACAAAGGTGAATCATTTGGCAGTACTGAATTATGCAATGCAGGAGTAGGGAAACTCTGGCCCCTGAAATGTGCTTGAATCCTATTTCTCACCTACCCTAGACAACAGGTTCAGTAGGCAGAGAAGATAGGAGTTGTAGTCAAACACCTGGAAAAACAAAGCCTACTCATATTGATGAATGAAGAATTACTTTCTTTTGGTTATCCTGAAATTCCTGCCAATTCATTTCCCCGAGTGGTTTAAACTATTATTACATTTTGGAGAAGGCAATGGCTCCCAAATATTCAGTGTGACTGTGAGTCTCAGTGTGAAATAATCTTAAACACATCCTTATCCATACAGGTAGGGCTACTACACAAAACTTTCAAAGCATGATTAGTGGAGAGTTGCTAACAGTGTGTATAGAACTGTCCTGCTCTCACACTTTACCAGCAGGCAGTGCCACAAGTTCAGAAGCCAAAGGAACAAGTAAGTTGATATAACAAACAGGCTAGGCTCAGAAGCCATAAATACAAGCAAAGTCCATGTGTAGTGAGATAGTAGAGTCAAGAAACAGTCCAGGGTTGTAAATTAGTCCAATGATAGAGTAAATGTAGATTGAGAGAGTAACCAAATTTGTTTCCAGGAAATGAAGGAGGAAAGTCAATGACTTATTAAGCGCACTGACTCAGCCTCACCCAACTTGCAGATTGTATTTCAAGACCATATCTGCTTCTTACTTTTCCTGCAGGGTAGGGAATGGATTTGTGCCCAACCCTGAAGTTTTGGCTTTCCCATGAACTTAGAGTTATCTCTCCTACCTCCTCCTCCTCTGGAGCATGCACATGGCTGCCAAAGCTGAACATTCAAGGAGGGGCATGACAATAATATGTTCATCATATCAACATATGTTTGAACAGTGTAGTTGTTTGATTGCTGGACTAGGACTCCAGGTGATAAGGACTGGAATCCCTGATCATCTGTGGAAACCTGATTGGTGACCTTTGGCCAATCACACTCTCTTAGCCTTGGAGGAAGACAATGACAAACTCTCTGTGAACAAATCTTGCCAAGAAAACCCAGTGATGGGTTACCATGAGTCAGAAATAACCTAAAAGACACAACAATGTGCCTCCCTAGTATTTTTTTAAATACTTAATTCAGTGTATACTTGTAGAATCACGTCTTAACTTAGGGGGGTTGCAGACTGTCAAAAATAGTGTGAATTCAGTCCACTTTTAGGGTTAGGGTTAGTGCTAGGGAATCATGGGAATTGTTATTTTTCTGAGACATTGAACCTTCTTTGTCAGAGAACTCTAGTGCCACAATAAAATACAGTCCCCATGATTCCCTAACCTTAACCCTAACCCTAAAAGTGGACTGAATTCACACTATTTCTGACAGTCTGCAACCCCCCTTAGATAACAATTGCAGAAGATAGGGGACAGTGTAGTATAGTCACATTTTCTCATCCTTAGAGAAAAGCAATGGCAAACCTCACTTGAATAAATCTCTCAAAGAAAACCCAGGATAGGATTCTGTCTTTATATCATTTTCTGCTTTTATATAATTTTCAGTACAATTAGAAACTTGAATTTCATACTCTATAAATTAGAGTTCACTTGAAGGAACACAACAGCAGCAAAATGTGGAACACAGAAAAGGCAAAATAAGTTTTCACATATCAGAATCTTAATTAAAGTTTTAAATATATCGTGAATGTTTTAAATAATCATGACATGTGACTTAAAGAAGGAGACCATAGAATAAACTTTGCACTACTTTCCTTTTGAGTGTTTTCGGTATCCTCACTATACATTTTAACTGTCTTTTGCCATGGGATTAAAAATTAATTTTTCCTGCACAACATAAAGATGCTGAATCAATAAATGAAGCAATAAAGAAGGCAAATGATGATGACTATCATGACAATTTCCACTTTTCAAGCACAGTGCATTCACTCTGTTTATTTGTCCACAGGAATCTGGTACAGCAAAGTTTCTGTGATAAATATATCCTGAACAATAACCCCACTCAGCACATTCTGATCCACTGTGGTCATGCCATATTTTTATACCTATGATGTGAAGTTCTACTCCACTTTTTCTAACCCACCATAACATACGAGAGGTTAAGAAACATCTGTTACAAATGCCACTGCATTTTCAGGATATTTGCAAGATGAGCAAAACATGCTTTTCAGGAACACAGCACTGAAAGGAGAGCTCTTCAGTACTGATGCTAGGAGAAAGATCATGTTTATTAGTCCCATAAAAGAATCATTTTACAGTGTTCTGGCAGCACTTGCAGATGTATTCATACTGCTTTTCCTACATTGTGTGCAAAGTACTAACAAAGATATTTCATCATCATATTTTGAGCTGAAGTTTCTTCTCATCTGTCATTATACTATGGAATTGGGGCTTCTGCTTTTATATAATTTTCAATACAATTAGAAACCTGTGAGTCATACTCTCTGTATCTGCATTGACGTGAGCTGTGAGGGCCAATAAAAACACATGCACATAAATAATGATGCTCATCATTCTTGGGATAGTATTATTTCAGACTGCAGATAGAAGCATCATATACCTGACTGTCTCTTCCACATCTCTCTTCAAAAATGTCCTTATCCAATTATAATTAATTAATTAGGGAAAGGATTGTAGCCTAAACTTTCTAATATGTGAGAGACAGCATAGTATAGTAGTGTTTTGAGTGTTGGACAGACTCTGGAAAATTAGGTTTTGAATCCCCGCTCATCCATGGAAACTCCCTGGGTTATCTTGGGCAAGTCACATTCTTTCAGACTCAGTGGCAGGGGCATCACTAGGTGTGTGTGTGTGGGGGGGGGGGGGTTGGGCTGCACCAGCTGACACCCTAAAAGGAGGGGTGACATCATTGGTCCCCAAACATCTGCCTTTTGGCACAAATGAGCTGTGATGTTCACCTGCACCCCTTTAAAAGCCTGAAGAGATTGTGAGAGTGGGGTGAAGCTCAATGAGAGGAGAAAGGAAAGAGCCCAGATTTTTAAAAAATAATTTTTAAATAATCTTTAATTTTATTTTTTTATTATTATTAAATATTATTCAAAATTCCACATCTTACCAAACTTTAACTTTAAGCACATTAAACTATGCACATGTAAATACATTTAGGCTGCATGTATGATATTCTAATTTAAAGGCATAATTTTAATTTTGCTAGTTGTTGTTTATGTCACAACTATTATCATTACTGTTAGTGATATATGAGAATTACAATTTAGGAGTTACATTAGTACAAAAACATTACTATGGTGTGGGATGGAAAGAGTTCAATTCACGGGAGTTACCACACTCAGTGATACCTGTTAGGATATAGATGGGCTATGCAGTCAAAGATGAAATGTAGAGATGTGTGTGTGTCTGTAATTTTCCACTTGAGAACAGCTTCTAGGCAAAGCACAAACAACATCTAGAAAAACAAAGTGAATGTATCACCAGATGGCCAACACAGACATCAACATGAACTTTCCCAAAGATAGAACTCATAGACACAGACTTTGTTATGAGAAAGTATCTGACAGTTTTAGACGATATGCAAATATATGTGTGCCAGCATGTTTTAAAAGGAAACATTGAAACAAAATACTACAAGATGGTGTTTGTGGGATATTAAAAAAAACAACAACAGATAAAGATTTCACCTTGGTGGTGGGGAAAGTTTTAATATCCAAGAATAACAATTGTGAAAAACATTCAGGTGAGGAAAGATACATTCAAACAAAAAAGGTTTTACTGAAAATGAGACAGTTAAACCCAAGTAAAAAAATGGAGGGGCACACAACAGACATAAACAAACATTAATCCTCTGAAAGTGAGGAAAACACTTTAGATCAGACAATACAGACAAGATCATCAACAAGTGGATTGACAGAAAACAAACAACACACAAATTGATTATACAAAAAAAAACCAAGAGTTTATACAATAGTGGCTGGTGAGTCAGAGAGTTTTAAAGAGTTTCAGGAGTTTCAGAGATTTTAAAAGTTTCAAAAGTTTTTTTTTCCTGTTAAAAAAGTGAGAATGATACACTGCAGTACAGCAAAAAAATTAAGTGTTTAAATAGACAAAGAGATGTTAAAATGTGGTTGATAGACCTAAAGACAAAAATCACAAGGTAAATAGATATACAAAATATAGATAGATGCCTGATGGCAAACAGAGTTACAATGCTAGGTTAATAGCAAAAGGATTTGCTCAGCAAAGGTTTTTAAAACCTTGATAAAACATTTATTCCAAGGCTGAAAGCTTGTGACTGAAATAGACTTTAACAGCAAGGAGGGGCTAATAAGTACAACATTTTGTTTTGTTTTGAAATTGTTTGTTTAAATGATGATATGTGTGTTTATACAAAAGGAGATGACATTTTTGGTTATTTAGATTCAAGAGATTCAGACAAAGAGAAAATTGTTTAGAGAGATTTGTTATTAAAGATTTTGATTTTTGAGATTTTATTTTAAGGTTGCAAGACTGCTGATAAAATATGTTTAATAAGTTGACATAAAAGGATTAGGAAAGTGAGGTTTACAAAGTACAAAGGTGGTGACAGGTTTAAAGTCAATAAGTTTTGTTTGGAGTGAAGTTACAAGAGGTTTTAAATGTCCAGATATATAGAAAAGCTTTGTGAGGGGTTTAATGTTTGTGGTTGACAATAGATGGATTAAATATTGTGTTTGCGGTTGGTGTTTTAAAGAGAAAAATTGTTTTTTTTAAGGTAAAAGATTAGACAACAATAGAACATTTGATAAGATTTTTTTTTTAAGAAAAGGGGGCTTGTGATTTAAAATAGCCACATTAGATAGAATGTATAGTTTATTTGTTTTAAAGTTACATGATAGATAGTCAGGTTAAAGATTGTTAATTAAGTATAGAGAAAAGCTCAATAGTTTTTTAAAATAATTATAATAATAAGGATATATAGTTTTAAGTGTTGATATATAGCTTTAAGTGCTGTTAAAACAAAATATATAACATTAAATGAGATAAAATAGATTAAACAGTTGTTATAAGATTTACATTATAAATTGTCAGTTGTGATATATAGAGATTCACAGACATACATTTTTTCATGACAAAAGCTGAAAATGTTAAAATATAGATCAAAGTGTATTAGAGTTAATGACAAAATACCAGAGAGCGAGTTTAAAATAAAATTATGTGCCTACAATATAAAAATAAAAACACAACAATAGAGATATATAAACCAAGGTTTTAGAGATAAAACATCATTTAAGCAGAGGCTAGATGGCCATCTGTTGGGGATGCTTTGATTGAGAGTTCCTGCATGACAGGGGCTTAGACTAGATGACCCTTGTGGTCTTTTCCAGCTTTATGATTTTATGATTTTATGAACAATTGTTACAACAGTATAAGATTGAGATGTGGTAAGATAGTTACAACAACAACAACAAAATAGTGGTCTCACACATCATTTCAGGAGGGGATTGTTAGGATATAGATGGGCTATGCAGTCAAAGGTGAAATGTAGAGATGTGTGTGTGTCTGTAATTTTCCACTTGAGAACAGCTTCTAGGCAAAGCACAAACAACATCTAGAAAACAAAGTGAATGTATCACCAGATGGCCAACACAGACATCAACATGAACTTTCCCAAAGATAGAACTCATAGACACAGACTTTGTTATGAGAAAGGCTTGATAACAATTATACATAAACATCGTTAAGCTGGGAAAGATAGTCACGTGGTGGATGATGGACAACAAGAGGTTGGGTCAATATACATCATACAGGCATTATCCAATTAACATAAGGTTAACACCTAGAACAGGGGTAGGCAACCTTTCCCCTTTAAGGGCCGAGGGACTTCAGCTCCCAGAATCCCAGGAACTATTGGCCAGCATGGGACTATTGGCCAACATGGCTGAGGCTTCTGGGAGCTGAAGTCCCTTGGCCCTTAAAGGGGAAAGGTTGCCTACCCCTGACCTAGAAGGTGGAGTATGGGAAGGGCCTAGAGAATCTTTTGTCTAGAATGTTATTGTTCAAGATGTGAGCGCGCGTGTGCGTGCATGTCTGTCTGACAGCAGTGGTTTTAACTGCAACAAGTTGAGATGCTAAGCTTTTGGGATTGTTAAAGATGTAATATTTCATGGCTGAACTGGACAAGTTCATCACAATGGATTTTACTTAGTTATCTTATTTTACTTTTATATGCATTAATAAACTATGCTTTTGGACTTTACAATGTGTCTTCTTGACTGAAGAAGACAGGCTCCTGATGAAAGGAAGCTGAGCCAGTTGATGGTAAGAGTTACAAAGTGGCTGTGGATCACAGCAGCCAGCTTGTCCTGCAGATTCTGCTGGGTGCCAAAGAGCATCACTACAACACTCACCATCCACACACTGACAATACCAACCGTATTGATGCCACTGCTCAGAGGAAGGCAATGGCAAATCTCCTCTGAACAAATCTTGCCAAGAAAACCTCATGATAGATTTCCAATCAAAAATCCACCAAACAGTGATACTTTTATTGGCCAACCAAAATGCACAATATACATATTGCAAGCTTTCGAACCTTCACTGGCTTCTTCATCAGGCAAGGTGTTACAACATGTACCTGTATATTGCAACATGCAATATATTTGTAACATGTATATTGTGCATTTTGGTTGGCCAATAAAGGTATCACTGTTTGGTGGATTTTTGATTGGATTTGCTATATGGCCAATATGGCTTCCCCTGGATAGTTTCATGATAAATTTGTCATAAATCAGAGTTTACTTGAAAACACATGACAAAAACAACTGTCTAATGCAGGGGTAGGCAACCTTTCCCCTTTAAGGGCCGAGGGATTTCAGCTCCCAGAATCCCAGGAGCTATTGGCCAACATGGGACTATTGGCCAACATGGCTGAGGCTTCTGGGAGCTGAAGTCCCTTGGCCCTTAAAAGGGAAAGGTTGCCTACCCCTGGTCTAATGAATACCTTTATGTAGGAAATTCCTTCTTACGCACTTTGGAGTGTACAATTGTAGGAACTCTGTGTGATTTTCCTTTCCCCATAAAATTCTATATCTATGTTTTATAGAATGGAACTGGATGTCTTGTTTTTTCCCTGTGGCTGTAATGATATGTATATGGTTTTTAGAATTCAATGAACACTTGAACTATACTACCACATCCCACTGTCACTGCCCTAGCTTAATCTTCTGGTACTGCTATGGGGACCAAGTTCTCATTTGCATTATGTAGTTATGACACCTTGATAACATCAACTGCCATGGCTCTATCCTATGGAATCATGAGATTTAGAGTTCCATGAGGCATTTACAGTTCTCTTCTAGAGAGCTTTAATGTCTCAGCAAACTACAAATGGTGTAGTTCAGTGGCCCCCAAACTTTTCCCCAGCTATTGCCCCTTTCCTCTTGAACATGAACCTTAGCAACCCCTCCCCCAATATATTTCTTGATATTAGGTGTGCAGTTCTACTACACATTAATAGCAACCAATCTCAGTCACTGCTCCCTTTGCACCTGGTCATCCTGGGTACAGCAACTGAGCAGTTGTCTGAGCAGCATTGAGAAGCCTCTTTCCTGTGCCTGCCTTTCAGCTAAGGCCAACTCCCATGAGAGCATTTTTGGTTTCTGCTTGACTGACTACCTGGTTGCTGCTCCTTTTGCACCCTGGGAGCAGCAGCCAAGCAGCTGCTGACCAGCAACCAAGAAGCCTCTTACCTATGAAACCACTCCAGCAAG
This sequence comes from Phrynosoma blainvillii, assembly GCA_026167975.1. Classification (NCBI taxonomy): domain Eukaryota; kingdom Metazoa; phylum Chordata; class Lepidosauria; order Squamata; family Phrynosomatidae; genus Phrynosoma; species Phrynosoma blainvillii. The sequence goes on from JANUYF010000001.1 coordinate 276,802,581, forward strand.
GCCAGTGAGGGCAAGAGGTTTCTTGGTCACTGCTCAGCTAGCTGCTTGGTTGCTTTTTCCAAGGTGACCATGCAAAGGGAGAAGCTTCTCCTCAATGAGGAAGGATTCTCAATCCTTTTTTATTGGGGTGGAGAGGAATGCAGTCAATGTGTGTAGCAGGTTTACAGAGGCCACATGCTTTATACTGGAAACTGGCATAGATGGGGAAAGGGAGAGATTTTAACTACAGGAGCCATGCCAAGGTAAAGAACTTTTCCCAAGAATTTACCCCAGATACTCCTCCCTCTCCTTTCCCAGAGACAAGTCTTCCCCACACAGCTTCAAGTTTTTCCCCAACACACACATACCTAAAAGTATTTCTTCTGTTACCTCTTCTCTCAGCCCGTCCAATGGAAAAAAAAAAAGGAGCAGCAGTGCAACTCCAACCTCGAAAGCTCACCAATCTTAAGCAGGGTCCTAAATTTGAAAGCTCCTTTTTGCTACCACTTCTTCCCCACTACCAAATGTTCTAATTCCTTACTCCAGTCAGTCAGTCTGTCCCAAAATGGCCACTCCAAGTCATAGAAGTGATGTCCTGCACTCAAGCCTCACAAGAGTTTCCCTACCACCACTACCACCATCAGTGAAAGATGTGGCTAAGGGAGTGAGGTTGTGTGGGCAGGTGAAGGGTGGGAGACACCACCACATGAAATGAGCAGTGAGAATGCTTTGCAGTTTTAAGGGATCCTGACAAGAAGTTCCATGCAACTCTCATCCCCACCATGGTCCTAAAGGCTGATGGTTTCCCTTGTCTTTCTTACACATCCATATTTTAACTGGAACCCTCCCTGCCACCCCTTTTCCCCCTCACCCCCCTAGATCTTTCCATCACACCCCAGGGGGGTGTACCACCTACTTTGGGCATCACTGGTGTAATGGTTTGCATGCCAAATTAAGAATCCAAGAGACCACAGTTCAAATTGCTCCTTAGCTATGGAAGCCCATTCAGTGATACTTGGTAAGTCACTCTCTCTCAGCTTTAGTAAAAAGCAACGACAAACCTCATTAATAAAAACCAAATCTTGCCAAGAGAACCCTATGAGTGGGTTGCTATAAGCTGGACTTGACTTGAAACTATATATCAATGGCCAGAATCCACTATGACCTTTCACTCAACATAAATTTACATGCACTTTATTAAATAGCAGATGTGCTAAGAAACCTGGTTACTGAATTGCAAATATGTGCAGTGGGAGACAGACAAGAGTGCCTGATGTGCATTGGGGTTGCCCGATGTGCATCATGAACCCAATATGCATTGGGGACTGTAGCACATCAGTCCCAATTCACTTTGGGCCCATTGTGCATCAGTCCCTTTGCTAACTCTGCTACATAGTGACAAAGTAGCAGCCCTCTGCTGGATACACACATTGCACACATGTGCAATTCTATTTTCCACAGATGGAAGTCCACTAAGGAGCATGCAATACCCCAACAGGATTATAGCTAACAATAGTAACAACAAAGTACAAAATCCAGGATTCTGAAAGATGTAATCATGGTGGTTACTGTAAGCTGGAGTCAACATGAAAACATATTATAACTAATTACATCCCCCACCCTACATACAGGTGGAAAATGTGGCCCATGGGCCACATACAGCTAGTCGAGACCCATTTTGCAGCCTCAAACTCACCCTGAAGCCACACAAGCTTCTAGACTCCCTCATGATTTTAAAATGCACACAAACCCATCGTTTCACCCCCACCTCTCCAATACCTCTCCCTCATACTGGAAAAACCTCCTCCCCAAATCTGGCCCCAAATCATCCAAAAATAAATCTGGAACTGACGCAACATTATTTCTTGTCACATTTACACATGCCAGTGTAGGGTGAAAAATGGTCTCTGGGTTCTTTGCAGTTGCCTACCCTACTATAAAGAGGGTGGATTATGTGAGGCCATTCATGTCCCTTATAGTAGAATGGGTAACTGCCTTATTGGCCAACTCACTATTCAACAATTGGGAGATGCAACAAAGCATGTTCAGGGTTCCACCCCAATCTTTTCCAGGTTTCACTATCCTCCCATCAGCTTGTTTTTTTACCATCATACATTTGGTATATGGAGTCTGTTCAGCTGTCATTAAGATGTTTTGGTGTTGGATCTTTTTTCAGCTGCTTAGATTTCTTCCCCATTCTTGCTGCACTTTAGAATACCTTGATGTACCAAACCTCTCCTTTGTGCAGGGATGAATTCATTTGGATGCATACGGGTGTATGGCTTGTATTCTGTGTGAGATCTTAGACAAATAATTTATCATCATTTGATACAGATTCTTTTTCTTACAATAAAAATGTCCTTTGGGAAGCTTACAAGAATGATCCATTGCATCTTATCTTTGCATCATCAGATTATCATCTGATTATAGTAAATGGTGAAATTTCTCCATTCCTTTAATACAATTTCCCACTGCTAGAACCAAAAATGGGTTCAGAGAAAGAGCATTCTTTTACTTTCCTTTGAACACCGAAGGGGTGTTTTTTTTTTTTTTTTTTTTTTTTTTTTGCCCCTAGAAGAAGTAGTTTGGCTCAAACAGATACATTTTCTGAAGCACCTCTACCCCAACCATTGAAGCGCACTGGGTGACCTTGGGCAAGTCATACTCTCTCAGTCTTAAAGTATGGCAAAGGCAACATTCTCTGAACAAATCTTGCCAAGAAAACCCCATGATAAGTTTGTGTTAGGGTCAACATAAACAGGAACTGACTTGCAGGCACACAACAACAACAATGTCACTTTAAGAGCCCATTCGAGTTCTAAGATATTCTGGGGAGGTGCTTCTTTCTGTCCTATCACCTTCTCAGGCTAGTTTGGTGGGAACCAGTGACAGGATCTTCTCAGTGGCTGCTCTTTGGAACTACTTTGGAACCCCTTCCAGGTTTCTGGTTGGAATGGCATTGTGATGGGTGTGGCTTTGGTGAAATACTGAGGGATCGCCCACCAACTACAGAACTTGTAATTCCAGTGCCATTTGGACTAGCAGAAATGGTTCCCTTGTTATTGGGGACTTGGAGGGAGCTTGCAGGGGTTCATTGCCTTTCCCTGGTGTCCGACTGGGAAGAGATCCAATCGGACATGGCAGAGCAGAGAGAAGCAGGAGACCCACCATAGCTGACCATCATTTGTCAGCTCAAGTGTTGCAACTGACTTTTTAAAAGTCAGAAGATTATCAAATATTGCAAACTACCTAACTGATGATTACATGGAACTCCCTATCAATGCAAGCTTCTACAAACTAAATCATGTGACTAACAGACTATTAAGAAAATCTGGAGGATGTAAAGAGAGTAAAACCATGATGAAGGATGGTATCTGGATGTTGATGTTAAATTGCAGGTGAAGAAGTTTTGGAAAACCCCTTCTATATAAGTAATGGAGCTTTTGTAAATAATAATAATAATAATTAATAATAATAATTTTTATTTATAGCCCGCCTCTCTGCTAGGCAATTGAGGCGGGTTACAGCAGTTAAAACAAAACAATGTAAAAACATCCCCAACCCAAGATCCCACCTCCCGCCCCCTTAAAACAATATTAAACAAGAAAGGAATTAAAACAATACAGCAATTGATGAATAAAATCTAATAGAAGATATTGCACACGGCTGACCAAATCACTTAAATAAATAAATAAATGGACAGATTTGTCTCCCTGAACAGATGTTCCAGGAGATATTATTCAGGGAAGGCCTGCCGGAAGAGATCCGTCTTCACCGCCTTCTTGAAGGTGGTTAGTGTGGAAATAAGATGAATCTCGTCCGGCAGGCCATTCCATAGCCTGGGGGCGGTAGCGGAAAAGGCCCTCTGGGAGGTCTGGGACAGCCTGGTCTTTATTGGCTGTAACAGATTCCTCCCAGAGGACCGAAGGGCGCGGGGGGGATCATACGGGGAGAGGCGGTCCCTAAGATAAGATGGACCCAAGCCATGTAGGGCTTTAAAGGTTAAAACCAACACCTTGTACTGAGCCCGGAAACTAATTGGCAGCCAGTGGAGGGATTTAAGCACCGGTGTTATGTGCTCCCTCCTTGATATCCCAGTGATAAGCCTGGCTGCCATATTTTGCACTAGTTGAAGTTTCCGGGTTAGGCACAAGGGTAGCCCCATGTAGAGCGCATTACAGAAATCCAAACGTGAGGTTACCAGCGCATGTACCACTGTTTCCAAGTCCCTCATGTCCAGATAAGGGCGCAGTTGGTGTATCAGCCGAAGCTGGTAACAAGCACTCCTGACCGCTGCATTCACCTGACAAGTCATGTGAAGCGACGAATCAAGGAGCACCCCCAAACTGCGAACACAGTCCTTTGAGGAGAGTGTGACTCCATCCAGGACTGGAGACTGTATTCCCAGATCTGGTTTTGGGCCTGTCACAGTGAGTACCTCCGTTTTGTCTGGATTCAACTTCAATCTGTTTTTCCTCATCCAATCCATTACCGCTCTTAGACAGTCATTAAGAGATGAGACGCCATCAGAAGTCTGAGTCGATGATCTGGTCATGGAGAAGTATATCTGGGTGTCATCAGCGTACTGAAGACACCGCGCTCCATGCCTCCGAATGATCTCCCCCAGCGGTTTCATATAGATATTAAACAGCATCGGGGACAGAATGGTGCCCTGTGGGATGCCACAATTAAGCTCAATTTTAGATGAGCAACTGTCCCCGAGCCTCACCCTCTGGGATCTTCCCGAGAGGAAGGAACGGAACCACTGCAAAGCAGTGCCTCCGATTCCAAGCTCTCTCAGGCGATCCAAGAGGATGGTATGATCTATGGTGTCAAAAGCTGCGGAGAGATCCAAGAGCACCAAAAGGGTCACACTACCCCTGTCGATATGCAAGCGGAGGTCATCGGTCAGAGCAACCATAGCAGTCTCCACCCCAAATCCTGTCCTAAAGCCGGTTTGAAATGGATCAAGATAATCGGTTTCATCCAAGACTGTCTGAAGTTGGGAGGCGACGGCTCTCTCGATCACCTTGCTCAAAAAAGGCAGCAAGGAAACTTGTCGATAATTATTTCTGTCCAAGGGGTCTAGAGAGGGCTTCTTAAGGAGAGGCTTAACTGCCGCCTCCTTAAGGCATGATGGAATATAGCCCTCTCTGAAGGATGCATTGATCGTGTCCCGGAGGAACACTCTCAAAGAATCCCCCCCTGGACGACCAGCCAAGATGGACACGGATCGAGAGGGCAAGTCGTCTTCCTCATCCTTCCAAGCAGCTTGTCCACGTCATCGGTATTCACAGATTGAAATCGGTCCAGTAAAATGCCATCAACGGAGTTGCTGGACGCCTCATTCATGGGTTCTGCTTGAATATTGGCGTCCAAGTCGGCCCTTATCCGAGAGATTTTATCTGCGAAGTAGATATTAAATGCCTCACAGCAGGCTGTTGTTGGGTTAAGTAGGGGACTTGGTGCAGGAGGAACCTTAGCCAACTCCCCCACCACCCTAAACAACTCTGCCGGGTGAGACTCCGCAGATGCAATACGTGATCTCTGCGCTACACGTATAGCCTCTCTATAGGAGTCAAGATGACTCCTAAGGCGAGTTCTGTCGGACAAAAGCCGAGTCTTTCACCACTCGCGCTCCAGTCGTTGTCCAGCCCGCTTCATCCGTCTAAGATCTTCAGAATACCAAGGTTTGCGGTTCGGAGCGGGTCGGAAAGGACGCTTGGGGGCGATTGTGTCGATAGCCCTGGTGAGATCAGTATTCCAAGTATTCACCAAGGCTTCGACAGAATCGTCGACGTTACCTACCATTAAACCCTCCAAGGCTTTCTGGAAACCAATGGGTTCCATTAGTCTTCGAGGGCGGACCAATCTAATAGGTCCACCACCCCCGGGGGGATAAGCTACAGTAAAGAAAGAAGCTAGTCAAGGGAGAAGAGTGAACTTAAACAATTGAACTTTTACTTTGATACAGCAAATAAAGAGTTACGCTTGTTTACTTTAGTTCTCAATCATTACAAGATAGCTTCCTAAAAGGCAGACAGACAGGAAATTAACCCCAGATGAAGTTGGAATTTAAGATTATTCTTCCTGGAATAAGAGAGAGAAGGAAGGAAAGGAGTTAGAAGGAGAGGTACTTCACAGTGCCATCATGTGTGGAAGAGGTCAAATTGCAAGGACATTTTTGTACTTTTAAATTAACAGCTGTTAGCTGACAAAGATATTTGGAACAGTTCATTTTTCAGTGACTGAAAAGTATTTTGATGCAGACAAGATATATGGCAATCAAAGGGACCAGAAGAACCTTGAAGGATCAATTTGCAAGACCAATTGATCCAATAGTACAATTGGTTGAAGAATCAAATCAAATGGTAAGGGAATTTTCTTCAGATCTTAAAGATATAAGCTCTTCTTTGAAAAACTGACAGTGGAATTAAGTGAATCAGAAGTTAGAGCTGTTAGAGAATAAAACACAGAAGTTAGAGAAAAGTAACTATGGCTACATGTGTATGGCAGAAATAATCCAGTTGGACACCACTTTAGCTGCTATAGCTCAATGCTATGGAATTCTGGCAACTGTAGTTTGTTCTGGCACCAGAGCTCTCTGACAGAAAAGAATGAATGTCAAAAAACTGCAGATCCCAAAATTCCATGGCATTGGAAAGCTGTCAACCTGGATCATTTTTGCTGTGTAGATGCAGTCTAAGAGAAGCAGGATAGAGAGGATGATTTGGATCTTTTATCTCTTCTGAATCTGAAAGAAAAAGATATGGAAGTAAGAGATGTTACCATAATTGATTTAATATAAAAAAACAAAACCCTTTATGGGTCCCTGCCATGGCCCTTGACTGAAGAAGCCCAACCACCATGGATCCAAGGCGAGCACATCACATAGACACCTGAAAGGTCACGTATGCACCTACAACAATTTATAAATCAAAAGGGCCAGGCCTAGGAGCTGCAAAGCAAGACATCCACATCTAAGAGATTTATGCATACCAGCCAGGATGTGTTCGGCTGAAGATGAGATAACATTAGCATCCCATCTCCGCTCCTTGGAAATTGTTTACTTCAAAGAGTAGTAATCTGAAATTCTTTGATATACAATAGCAACTCTTCACCTCAGGCTAGGTTTAAGGATATAAAAGATCCCCAAAATCTCAGGCACATGGGGTCTGGTTAGATTTCATGGTGACCCTGCACCACTGTGAACTCTGACTGGGGTCCCCATTCTTTTTGTTTTCTTTTCCCTTTCATAATGGTTGAATCTATTCATCTTCATTCATCATTGGAGCAGCCTCCTACAGATAATTATCACTATTAGAAAGCCTCCTGTTTCCTCTCCAAGCTAACTTATTTATTCCTGAGTCCTTGTGTGTATGATTGAATGTTAGGGGGAAGCACACGAGTGCTTCCAAGATGCCACCGGACGGAGCACCGCAGGACCACAGCCTCTGCACCACAGTGCTCCTGCGGCATCCCTGAAAGGAGCGCAAAAATAGCACTCCATTCATAAGTCAGGGAAAGTGTGCCCTAAATGCGTAGGGCGCACTTTCCCTGACTTATCCGCCGCAGCGTGTCCGGATGCTGTGACGGGAGGTTGCCCTGGGAGCGCCGGCCGTGCAGAGGGCCGGCAGCTCCGAGGGCAATCTCAGGAAGAGGAAGGAGTGCTGCGCGTGCGGCTGCTCCTCCTCTTCCTGGCCTCCATGACGACTCTATTAGTCGTCTGCCGAGGCAATTAGAGTGTGTTTGTATGCTTGAATCCCCAAATAAATCACAAGTTCATTGGAAAGCTTTGTCTCTATTCCCTAGCCATTTCTGTATACATAGGATAAAAGATCCTGTTGAAGACTTGGGCTTTAGTAAATTCCCCAGGTTCAAGTCTTTCTTACAGAGGTTTACCAGACCAATATGTACAAGAATGACTGAAGCCTTAGCTGACTTTTTGGATACACCAGCAAAAAGACTGTAGTTAATAAAATCTATAGATTGGAATCCTTTGTGGTTTGGCAAAAGAAATTGCCCAGAGATGTGATAGTTTGTTTTGTGAGAAGACAGATGAAAGAAATGGTGCTTCAGCAGCAGCAGATGAATAATTTTAAAATTGATGATAAAGATTTAATTCTTTTCAAATATGTTCCCTCAAGAATGTTGAAAAAAAGAAGAAAAGAATATACTTTTTAAATTTATTAACTAAAACTTAAGGATATTTCATTCACATGGGAGAAAATTGAGGTTGTAACCCTTTGGTTTAGATGGAAAGGTTTTCAGCTGAACACTGTTCAAAAAGCAAAGGGTTTCCTGAAGAAATATTGAGACTTTGGATAATTAACATGAAGAAGGTAAGGAAAATGATGAGATTCCAGAAGAAAGAGAAGTTCTGGCAGACACAGAAGATGGGAAAGGCCCATAAGACCAAAATGAAAAGGCTTTGATACCAGAGATTGACAAGACTATATAATAGAGATTAACATAGTTTTCTGGAAATGTGCATCGAATCAGTGAATCTTGTAATTCCCCCCTCCCATATTTACAGACATTTTGACATGATATAATCCTCTTGCAAGATATTAATATTCACCAAAAAAATGAAAGACTGCTAAACAAATAAAAAACCTAGAATGATAATTTTTAACTCTGACAGAGAAATAAAGAAATTCTAAACATCTCATTTGAATGTACACCAGAACTATATTTGTTAAATATGATACAGGACATAAATGTAATGGAGAGAAAAAGAGTATGGAAGATAATCTATATATGGTAACTACAGCGAGACTACTGCTTGCTAGCAAATGGAAAATGGAAGAAACACCTAATCCAAACAGTTGGTTAATTAAAATGGTGGATATATCAAATATGGACAAATTATCTGCCATATCAGAGGGTAATTTAATAAATGAAGAAAATGAGAAATGGAAGTCTCTCTATATATATTGTGAAAAAAGTTGGGAAAAATAGTAGGTACTTGGTCAATATACATATCTACAAAATAGAATTTTAGGAACATCAAAAAATAATGTTTGAGTTAATGGATAAATAGTATAATATAAGAAGTGGAAAAAAAATACATGAATAAGATTACAGCATATAGATGGGATATAAGGAATTATACTTAAAACCACTTCAAGACTAAAGATAACTAAGGAAAAATATAATTTCTGCCTCCAAATGTTCCTATGTTTGTTCTGTAAAAAATATTATGAAATGGAATGTTTATATCAAAAGTTCTTCTTATTATTTTGTTAACTTTACTTTTGTATGTTTAATATTAAGAAAAAAACAAAACAAAAAACAGTGAAAAACAGTTATAGAAAACTTCTTTAAAGAACATTTAGAAAAAGGCATGAAAATGACCACTGTCTGGCACCCAGGGAAGGCCGTACTTAGAGGCTTTTTTAGTCAGCAAAATGTTATTATGTGGAGGAAAAAGGAATAGAAAATGCAAACACTAAAACACAAGTTAAAAGAAAAAGAACTCAAATTAATAGAAAATCCTAAGCATAAGGAGGTAATAAATGAGATGTAGATAGTTCAAAAACAAATATCATTAGAATTGGTAAATGACACAGAGAAAAAAATTAACAGCAATTGAACTTAATAATTTTGAGAATTCCAACAAACCAGGTAACTGATTATCTTATAAATTGAAGAAAATAAAGGGAAAAAACAAAGAAACAAAATTTAAAAGGATAATGAAATATTTACTCAACAGGAGAAAATCAAAGAAATATTTTCCTAATATTACAAAGCACTATGCAAAGGGGAGGACAGAAGATACAAACATAAAGGACAATTTGAATGAACTAGAAATGACAAAATTAGATATTGAACAAAAAACATATTTAGATGCAGCAATAACAAGAGAAGAAGTAATAGAAGTGAGTGACAGAGCCAAAAAGGACAAATCACCAGGTCCAGATGGATTCACAGTAATGTATTACAAAACTTTTCAAGAGATCTTGTGTTTCCCTTTGCAATTAACAATGAATATGGTCCTGAATGAAAACTTACCAAATATGTGGAAAACAGCAGAGGTAGTAGTAATTCCCAAAGAAAACAAATATATATTAGACCCAGCAAATATCAGACTGATATTCTTGTTTAACATTGATTACAAATTGTTTGCAGCAATTTTAGCAGTGAGACTCAAAAAAAATATTTAATTAAGATAATAGATGAGGTTCAAAGAGGTTTCTGTTAGGATATGGATGGGATATACAGTCAAAGGTGAAATGTAAAGATGTGTGTGTGTGTGTAATTTTCCACTTGAGAACAGCTTTTGGACAAAGCACAAAACAATATTTAGAGAAACAGGGTGAATCAATGCCAGGTGGTAACAGAGACATCAACAATGTACTTTCCCAGTGATAGAACTAATGGAACCAGACTTTGTTATGGTTAACAAAGATACATCAAATATGTAAACATCGTTAGCTTGGGAAAGATAGTCACGTGGTGGATGATGGACAGCAAGAGGCTGGGTTAGTAGACATCATACAGACATTATCCAATTAACATAAGGTTAACACCTAGAAGGTGGAGTATGGGAAGGGCCTAGAAAATCCTTTGTCTAAAATTGTTTTATTGTTCAAGATGTGAGCGTGTGTGGCTGGCAGCAGTGGTTTTAACTGCAACAAGTTGGATCCTAATGCTTTTGGGATTGTTAAAGATGTAATCTTGTATGGCTGAACTGGACAAGTTAATCACAATGGATTTTACTTAGTTATCTTATTTTTACTTTTTATATGCATTAATAAAGCTATGCTTTTGGACTTTATAATGTGTCTTCTTGACTGAGGAAGACAGGTTCCTGAAGAAGGGAAGCTGAGCCAGCAGATGGCAAATCTACAAAGTGGCTGTGGATCACAGCAGCCAGCTTGTCCTGCAGACTCTGCTGGGTGCCAAAGGGCATCACTACAACACTCATCATCCACACACCAACAGTTTCCTCTCAGGAAGACAGATGAAAGATAATTTAAGATATGTAGTAAATGTAACTGCATATTATGAAAGGCACAATGATAAAAAAATTGGGATTACTATTTTTAGATATAGAAAAAGCTTTTGATTTGGTAAATGGAAAACTATATTTGAAATACTAAAGCAGATGAATATAGGACCAGATTTCAGGGATAAGAAGAATTTATGGAAATGAAAAAGCATATATTAACATTAATGGTGACATGACTAGAACCTTAACAATAGATAGAGGTACAAGGCACAGATGTCCATTGTCCCCATTATTATTTCTTTTAGTTATAGAAGTACTGATTAAGAATATAAAAACTGAAAAGAAGCTAAAAGGACTCAGGATTAAATAATATGACTATAAAATTAAAGTGTCTGTAGATTATATTGTCATCAATTTTTGGAGGATCCAAAAATAATATAAATTTATTAATAGAAATAATAGAAGAATTTGGTATAATGTCAGGCTGTAAAATCAATTTTAAAAGTCAGCAGTTATCACCAAAATATATAAAAAGAAGAGTTACAAGAAAGTGTAGATATTGAAATAAAGAAAAAAGTTAAATATCTATGCATACAGATAAAAAAGAATATGAATACACTGTTTGAAAACAACTATAAAAATTATGGAAAGAAGCTTAAAAAGATATGATGAATTGGAATAAAATACATCTGTCTTTCCTGAGTAGAAGCTTTGCAATCAAGATGTCGATTTTAAAATTTTGTTCTTATTTCAGTTGACCCCAATTATAAATACTAAAAACATTTTTAAAATTTGGAATAAAGATATTACAGGATTTATTTGGCAAAGTAAACATCCTAGAATTAGGCTCAAAATTTTACAAGATGCTAAAGAATAAGGAGGTCTTGCTATTCCAAAATTGCAATTATATTTTGAGGCTTGTTGCTTAGCATAAATTAGAGAATGGTTAATTTGGAGGACAGAAGATTACTAGAATTGGGAGGAGAGGGTCTGAAATTTGGGATGCATGCATATTTGATTTATGACAAAGAGAAAGCAAATCAAGTGGTAAATAATCACTGTGTTAGGAAAGCTTTGTTATCAGCTTGGGAGAAATACAAAGGAAGGATAGTGCAGAAATTCCCAATGTGCTTATCCCCTCAAGAGGGGCTTTATAGAAAAGAAATGTACAGGGAAAGAAAATGGTTTACTTATGGAGAGGTCACAAAAAATATATGGGTAAATATAAGTTGAAACCACTGGAGGAATCACTACAAATAGGGTTTGATCTAGGATGGTTTGGCTATAGGCAATTTCAGGAGAGATTGTTGCTGGATCAAAAAACATTTGGATCAGGTGTAAAAGTCAGATTTAGATAAAATACTTTGTGGAACTAATAATAAATTAATTGGTAAAGTTTACCAAAAAAAAAAACTATTAGAAATGGAACCCAAAGAGGAAATTATTAAAGAGATTATGATTAAATGGGCAGTTTATGTAGGTCACCTAATACAATTAGAGCAATGGGAATATACGTGGAATAAAATAATTAAATATATATTTTGATAGGCCTAAAAATCACAAGGTGATTGGCTGCAGATGGGTTTACAAGGGAAAAGTGATGGAGCTTGTTTAAGCTGGGGGGATATAGATCCTGAATTTGAAAATGTCTCATTGTACAAATGAATTGGTAGCAGAGGTCGATGGATCGTAACCATCCTCCGCTACCAACCTAGCTTTGTATCTCTAACTACCATCAGGCATCACTTTTCCCTTGTAAACCCATTTGCAGCCAATAACCTTGTGATTTTTAGGCCTATCAACAAATACGGCATCATAGAACCTGAAAGAAAACTGGTATAAAATATTCCACAGATGGCATCTTACTCTGGATAAAATTGCCAAAATTTATAAAAACCAAAATAACAAGTCTTGGAAATGTGGAGAAAAAGAAGGAATGTTTTTCCATTGCTGGTGGAATTGTAAGTACACAAAAATATTGGAGAAGTATAAAATCACTAATTTGTAATATTTTACATATTAATATAGAATTGAAACCAGAGTTCTTTTTGTTGGGAATGTTTGAGGGCAAAATGGAAAAAAATATGGAAAAGTTCTGTTCTATATGACAACTATTGCTAGAATAATATATACACAGAAATGGAAAATGTCAAACATACTGAATGAAGATGAATGGACAACAAAATTATTAAACATAATTGAGATGAACAAATTGATGCAAATGTTAAGGAACAAATTTTTAGACAAATTTAATAATGACTGGGCTTTAGTGTCAACTTATATGAAGGAGCAATGGGGTGACACAATAGTATAAGTAAATGATTGCTGAATTATGAATGTACATAAAATAGACTTATAGAATGGAATGACTGAGAAAAATAATGATATTAAGACTAAAAATAAAAGAATATTGTTAGGAATAAGATGTTAAAAAGAAGAAGCAAAGTCAATACTCATAATAGAGATTGTAAGAAACAGCAGTGTATAATCATAGAAAGTGGGGAGGAAGGAAACCAGTGAGTCAATGAGTGTAAGAAGGAAGTGTAGAGGTGAGAAGGTGAGAAGGATATGGTTGTTGTTTTTTTGAAGAAGGTAAGATAAGTAGAAGAAGGTGAGTGTAAGTGTAGATGGAGAGGAGAGATTAAAGTGAAGGTTGGAGGAAGATGAGATAGTGAGTGTGAGTGGACAAAGTGAAGGATAAATTCAAAAGCTTACACTTTTTTTTCTCAGAGAACCATAAATCATTTTGAAAGATTGACATTTTCTTTATATCAAGACCATTGAGTCATAAAATAAGAAGAATGGACAGGATGTTGAAAATGGACAGGATGTTGAAAAACTGGAGCGTGTACAGAGGAGGGGGATTAAAATGGCGAAGGGTCTGGAAGCCATGTCCTATGAGGAACAACTTAGGGAACTGGGTATGTTTAGCCTGGAGAAGAGATCGTTAAGAAATGATATGACAGTCCTGTTTAAATATTTGAAGGGATGTTATATTGAGGAGGGAGCTAGCTTGTTTTCTGCTGCTCCAGAGAACAGGACCTAGAACAACAGATTCAAGCTACAGGAAAAGATATTCCGCCCCAACATTAGAAAGAACTTCCTGACAGTGAGAGCTGTTCAACAGTGGAACACACTCCCTTGGAGTCTAGTGGAATCTCCTTCTTTGGAGGTCTTTAAACAGAGGCTGGATGACTATCTGTTGGAGATGCTTTGATTTTGAGTTCCTGCATGGCAGGGGGTTGGACTGGATAGCCCTTGTGGTCTCTTCCAACTCTATGATTCTATGATATTCTTCCAAAACCCTTTTTGGAACATAATCTAATACATTTGAATGAATTAGTTGTTGCTAAATGATGGATAAAGTAATTACTGAAGCTAAGCATTAAAAAAAAATAACTTAAATAAAGATACTGATCTTAAAATGGCATGGATCCAGGTAAAGCTTTTATGAAAGGATTTTTTTATCCAAATAATGCTAGCTTAAAGAAAAAGAATCAATTAAACTTAGAGAAGATTTTAGATTTAACAAGAAGAAGAAATGAAGAACTGAGAATGAAACCTTTTTTTATTATACTTTATTGATTAAAAGTTAAAACAGGTGACAAATATAATTACATTCAGACAATATTCTATGTTTTCTTACATATATTCAGGTTCTAAATTCCATCTTCCTATATTCTGAATGTACCTTCTAAGTTAAAAAACCACACTTTCTTAAGTTTGTAATTCAGTTAATCATTGTTTCTTTTTGTCTCTACAATTACTTATTAATGTCTTGCTCAATTTAAATTAATCAATTTCCTTCTATTTTGAAGAATTTCCATTAAACAAAACATAGAATTAATCAAACAGTTTCCTTAATATCATTCTTACTGTTATTATTGATATTTGATGTCTGACCCTTTGTTTATAATAACACCAATCTAATGTTGTAATATAATAAAAAATACATGTAATTAACCCAAAAATAAATAAATATATGGTGTCTTTAATGTGTAGTTTTCCTACTTGTGTATTGTCCTATAAACCTTTTTGATATCTACCATCCTCATTTTTTCTTCTTCCTTAATCTTCTTATTTTCGTAAGCTTAATTGTAACCAATTCTCAATATCCTCCCATTCTTCTCTATGTTTCTTATTTGGGATGTCTCTTAATAAACCAGTTAATCTATCCATCTGGATATAGTCTAATAATGTCCAACACCATTCAGATATATCAGGTGTTCTGTTTTGTTTCCAGAGGGTAGCATATGTAATTCTTGCCACTGTCGTCATATAAAATATTTTTTTGCCATATTCTTTTTCCAAGTTAGAATCGGTTATGCCTAATAAAAAAAGTTTTGGATCTTTTTCAAATCTGCATTGTAACATCTCTTGCATTTTCTTGTGGATTTCATTCCAGAATTTTTTTGCTAGTGGACATAACCACCACATATGGAAAAACGTACCTTTGTATTTCTGGCATTTCCAAAATTTTTCATTTTTGTTTTTTTTCAGCTTTGCTAATTTGACCAGAGTTAAATACCATCTATATTGAAGCTTATATGCATTTTCTCGGAGGTTATAAGACAAAGTATGCTTTATCTGAGTTTTTCACAGCTGCTCCCATTCTTCAAAATTGATGTTTTTGCCTATATCTTGGGCCCAACAAATCACATGTTCTTTTACCTGTTCTTTTTCTGTCTCCCATTGTAGTAATATCTTGCATAATTTTGATATTACCTGTTTATCCTCTTGTAATAGAATTTTTTTCTATAGGGGTATCAGTTGTCACTATACCATATTCTTTTTGATCTTTCATATTATCTTTCTTTAAGTTGTAAATACAAAAACCAGTTGCATTTCATACCACTTTTTTCTAATTCTTCTTGTGTTTTTAGTCTCTAGGTATTCCCTTCTTTTTTCAATAATTCTATATATGTCATCCACTTGTTTTCTATCATAAAATCATTACGATGGAATGCTTCATTTGTGGATGCCATTCTGGGAATTCCCTTATTGATTCTATATTTGTAACATTCCCATACTTTTAGCAGTGATCTTCTGACATAATGATTATTAATTTCTTTGTTTGATCTTAATTTATCATAGTATAAATATGCGTGAAAGCCATATAGATTATTTATACCTTCCAGAAATAATAACCTTCTGTCCGTTAATCTTATCCAATCTTTTACCCAGTCCAATGCACAGGCATCATAATATAGATGTAAGTTTGGAAGACTAAGACCACCTCTTTTCAATGCATCCTGCAGTATTATCATTTTTATTCTTGGTTTTCTTCTGGCCCAGATGAAATTTGCCAGATTTTTCTGCCATTCTTTGAATGGTTTATTATTTAGAATTGTTGGAATCATTTGGAAGAGAAACATCAGTTTAGGCAGAACATACATTTTAATAACAGATATCTTACCCATTATAGATAGTTGTAATTTTTTCCATATTTCTAATTTCTTCTTTATTCTTTCCATATGATCTCATAATTATTTTTGAAGATTTCTGAGTTCTTAATCAAAAAAGTTACGTCCAGATATTTCACTGTTTTTACCGTTTTTAAATCTGATTTCTGACTGAAAAGTTCTTTTTCCTTATTTGTCATATTCACACATAAGACTTTCATTTTATTCTTTATTAACTTTAAAACCTGAGATTTTGCCATATTCAGATATTTTTTCCACAAGACAATTTATGGACTCCATTGGGTCAGAAAGATAGATCACCATGTCATCGGCATAAGCCCTAAGTTTTATTTCATATCCCTTAAATTTTAACCCCTGATATTTTCTTTTTGTTTCTAATAATATTGCACAAACCTCTAAAGATATTATAAATAATAATGGAGAAAGGGGGCAACCCTGACGTGTGCCTTTTTGTATGCTACACTGCTGAGTTCTTTCTCCATTAACGATAATCTGTGCAAATTGTTCCTTATATATTGATTCCACCATTTATAAAAGGGACCCGAGCCAACCAACCTATATAATACTTTTAACATAAAGTCCCATCTGATATTATCAAACGCTTTCTCCATGTCACCAAATATCATTGCAATCTGTTTATCTGGTTTACTCTGAAAAAACTCAATGATATCTAAGGGATTCCTGGTATTATCTTTTATATATCTACCTGGGAGGAATCCTCTTTGATCTTCATGGATCCAGTTCTTTAGTTTTTTCTTTAACCTTTTTGCCAGGATTGTGGTAAATATTTTATAGCCAATGTTCAAGAGGGATATGGGTTGATAACTTGCAGGGTCTTGCTCATCTTTACCTTCTTTTAAAATCAGATTAATATTAGCAGATTTCCACAATTCAGGAATTTTCCCATCTTTGATGTTATTCAATATTGGATGTAATTTTGGTATTATTATTTCTGCTAAAGTTTTATAATATGAGGCACTTAACCCATCAGGACCTGGGGATTTAGCCATTTTAAGTTCATTGATTGTATCCCTTAGTTCCTCTATCTTTATTTCCTGATTGAGATCTTCTATTTCCTCCTCTTTAAACCCTATAAATTTTTGTTTTTTCCATAAAATTCAGTTGTTCTTCTTTTAGTATTTCCTCTTCCATAAAGACTTTCTTGAAATGCTCATAAAAGCATCTCTTAATTTCTTTTTGTTTTGTGAAGATTTTCCCTTTATTGTTTATTTTAGTAATTAATCTCTTCTTTTTTTTTCTTCTCTTAATCTTAATCAAAATATTTCTGTTAATATTAATTAAGATTGAGAATGAAACTTTCTAATATGGAATTGATTCAAGAAATTAATGTGCCACAGAAACAGATGTTAATGATTTCAGTGGATGAAACTGAGAAAAGGATGAGATATGAAGAGTAAACATATTTTGAACATGCTAAAAAAAATGGGCCATTGGCCAGCATATAGATTAAGAGAGAGAAAAGAAATTGATATTAAAGGTGAAAGATGAAGAAAAAGAGGTAACAGACCAAGATAGATGAAAAAGGTATCCAAACACTTTATGTGTTTGTACAAATTAAAAAAGGTTGGAAGATCAAGAAAAAGAAATATATCTAAGATGATAGTCTTCCAGTAATAAGAACAAAGGAAAAGACTGGATGAACTAATCACTATGGTGGAGAGCTGATAAAGAAGGCCAGGCAAGGCACCAGGCCCAGATGGGTTGCTTGCATAGTATTACAAGATACTTCAGAATCAACTATTATTACACCTTCAGCAAACCATGAATTATTCTTTGTTGGATAAACTCATGGGAGCAAGCAAATATAGCTTTAATTCCTAAAGAAGACTATGGAGCTATGCAGATGGGCAGGTCTGGGCTGCCCCTGCTAGCTACAGATTGGGGCTTTGGCTACCCCACACTGCGGCCCTGATCCTCCCTTTTGCCACCTTGAAAAAGCGGCAAAATGCCACTCCTTTCAGGGACAGCAAAAGGCTGCATGAAGAGCCGGCGTGCAGGTCTTCCTCATCCCTTCTGGCACAGGGTGTCAAAACGCTGCACTGAAAGGGTGTCTGGATGCCACGTGCCATGCGTAATGGTGCACAGTGTCAGGACGGCATTGACGTGGGATTGAGTGGCTGGCATGCAGCTGCCCCACCCCATCTCTGTCTCCAGGCTGGCCCTTTGGGCCAGTCTGCAGAGGCCCTATGATTTGAATGAGCCTGAGACTTATGGACTAATTTCTTTTTCAAATATTTATTACAGGATATACTCTGCCATTCTGGCAGAGAGATTTTAAAAAGTTCTGTAGACTATTTTACATGAAGATGAAACAGAACTTTCTATACAGGGGTTATTAATAAGAGAGGGAATTGTTGGGTTTCCAGGAGCAAATATAAAAGTCTTTACAGGAAAGTCAGTTTCCAAAGGCATCCAAGATGAAGACTCATTCCCGCAAATAATTTGTATTATTTGAGCAAGTCTAATAGCATGAAAATAATATTGTACATGGGGAATCACCAAGCCTCCTTGTTTGGAGTCTATAAATCTAGAAAGTATGGAGAATCTTTATTTTGGTTCTGGAACACATAACATAAGAGTTAATAAGTTTGTGTCACTTTTGAAAATAGTCTAATGGGGGGGTATAAAGGGATAAATTGAAATAAAAAAGCAGTTTGGGTATCACAAATGTCTCAAACTTGATAATTGCAATTTTCCCCATGAGCGGATCTTTGAGATCTTCCACTTGTAATAGGTTTATAATTACAGGGAAGAATTTGTAATAAATCTTTAAAGATTAACACTCCTAGATTAACCTGAAGGTATTAATTAGTATATTTAAGCAAAGCAGTTTAGATTTATTAATTTTTATATAATACTTACATAGTTATAAAATTTATTTAACAAAAAATCAATAACAGGGAGGAGTATTCCAGGCATGATAAGAAAATAAAAACTCCGCCCGGACCATCCTCCCTCCAAAACGCGGCAGTGATGGTACCTGAACTGCTAAGAGGACTCTATAGCCCAGCCACTGGGGTGGGGACTTTTTAAGATGAAATTGTGTTGGATTCATTGGGGATGAGGACGATATATAGAAATTATTCTTTTTTCCATCTTGGAGGCTGCGGAGGACTGCGTCCCAACTTGCAGTCCTATAAGGACCACCTGAGCGGCCTGAGCCGCCCCACCCCTGAGAGTTTGGGAAGGGTTTATAATCCTTCCCCAGTAATACCTTTTAGTAACAATGCAATCAAGCATTTTTGTTGTTTTTGCATATTTATATTGTGTGTTGTATATTTTTAATAACTGTTTTGTAATTTGTTTTGCTGAGTTGTTTTTTGGGGGTGAGTGGGGGTGGGAATGAGGGAGGAGATCTGATTTTATGTGAACTGTTGATGTTTTGAATTCTGTACGCCGCCCCGATTGCCTGGCAGAGGGACGGGATATAAATAAAATGTATTATTAAAATAAGTACATCATCTGCATAAAGGGTCACTTTATATTGAAGGTTTTTACAGAGTATCCCTTTTATATTTTGGTTTCATATAATACAATTGGTTAGGGGTTCAATAACAATAACAAATAATAGGGGTGACAAACGACACCCTTGTTTAGTTATCTGTACAGATGAAATGGTGGAAAACATTTATTAATTTGAAATACTGCTTGAGAATCACTTTACAAATTATAAATAAATGCAACAAATTTAACTCCAAAATTATTTTTTTTAACAAACAAAATAGATAAGGCCATTCAATATGATCAAACACTTTAAGCCAATTTGGTGTGACCATTGTTGGAGATAAGTATTATATTGAATACTTTCCGTATGGCATCTGAGTGTCTCTCTCTCTCTCTCTCTCTCTCTCTTTTTAGCATAAAGCCAACTTGATCTGGATGGATATATTGCACTAAAAAGTTTATTTTTGTAGCTAAGATGGAGGTCATTAATTTCAAGTATGGGGTGAAAATCTCCTGTTTTTGGGTTATCACACTCTGTTTTTTGGAATTGGGACAACTATAGAAGACTTCCTACTAATAGGAGGAGGAAGGCCATTAAAAGAATCATTAAAAAGTGTAACTAGATAAGAAGTCAGATAATCTATTAGTATTTTATAGAATGTAACAGTGTATTTATCCATTCCTGGTACCTTCTCAAGTTTTAAATTCCTTATAGCCATTTTGACTTCTGACTCAGTATTGGGGCTGTTTAGTAAAGAATGATGATCAGCAATTAAAGGTTTAAGTTCTAAAGAATTAATAAATGTTTTCAGATTATCATCTTTTTTGTCAGAAGCATAGAGAAGGCATTAAATTAATGTAAAATTTCAGTGATCTTTGACTTGATTTGACTTGACTTGACTAACTCAACCCTTAATACTAGAAATAATCCTTTTCAAAGCCTTACGCTTGACCAAATTTGGTAATGAATTAGAATTCTAATTAAACTTATAATAATGGGCCCAGGTGTAAATCATGGAGGTGTGAATATTATGAAGATCTAATTCTCCCAGTTCAGATTTTAATTTAACTGTAAGAGAGTATTAGGATCAGGAGTGTCTTGATGTAAATGCATTAAATCTGTAATTTTTAATAAAAGTTTTGATAGTTTAGAATCCCTTTCTCTTTTAAATGGGCTCCCTCCTTTATAAAAAGCCCCCTCAATAGCACCTTAAGAGTAGCCCACAACAATGATTTGAAAGTTACTAAAGATTTATTTTCCTAATAAAATTGGGTTATTATGACAGAGTATTGTAAAATTTTAATTAATCACCTTTAAAATTTTGTGAGAAAGCTTGTTTTGATTTATAGTTGCTAATTTATCTCCATGTAGTCACCATCCAGATTTACACATTTTCCTCAGCATTTCTTGACCCTCAGATTACCATTACTGTAGAAGTCTGCAGATTGCACCTTATACCATTCTTCCTCTTCATGAATGATGTCATCTGTGTTGTGAAATCGGTGATCCCACAACGGGTTTTTCATTTTTGAGAAAAGAAAAAGTCACTTGGTGATGATGACACTGACAAATTTTCATCAATATACCATATTAATTTCAGGGTGATAATTATTACTTTATGATAACCCCTCGTATGTCTCCATTTTACACTTTAGTCACTTCTGGCACAACCTGTAACAAAAATAAAGGATACAATGAGCTGATTTACCAATGATAACACTGACAAAATTTCATCAATATACCATACTAACTTCTGGGTGATTATTATTATTTTACAATATCCCCTCATATTTTCTTAGTTCCATTAAAAAACGATTCCCTCTCCATTAGTCATGAACTGTATCTCCAAATCCTGTTGGTTGGATATTTTTCAGGCAGGGACCATGTCAAAACAATAGGAGAGCAGTCAGAGTAATGTGGAGGATAGATAGTAACATCTTTTACTTTCATTAGTGATAATTTATTTTTGAAAAAAATAATCAATTTGGGAATATGAATCATGAACATTCAAATAGTAAGTATAATCTCATTCAAGATGGAGAAGGGCTCTCTAAGGGTCAAGCAATCCTACTTGTACAATAGAATTCATAAATGGTGTGGGGGAATTATCAGAAGTAAAATCTGAAGTATGGGATCTATCAAGGTATGTATCTAACACTTGATTAGCATCTCCACCTATAATAATTTCATTTACTGCTATTTCTGAGAGGTTTTGAAGAAAATTATTCATAAATTCAGTCTATTTAGTGTTGGAGGAATAAAATGTACCAAATATTATTGGGATAGAAAAAAGTTTTCCTTGCAGGATTAGAAACCTACCTTCAGTATCTTATCTAGAATTCTCCAAAGTAAAGGAACATGCTTTATTAACAATTATGGCTACCCCACATGATTTACCATTACCTCCTACATTATATTGATCTCCAAATTGGGGAGCTTTCAAAACAGGCTTGGTACATCTGCAGTATGTCTCCTGTAAAAAAAGAATACTTGGTTTAAGACTATTCAATTGCTGTAGAAATATACATCTCTTAATTATAGACCCAAGACCCTCCACGTTAAGGGAGACAACTCTTAATTCAAATATATTTATAGAAGACAGTTCACATTGTGGTGAAATAGAAGAGAATGGTATCTTTTTACAAATTGGTTCCTGGGCATCTGTCCATCAGTTGCAAAGGTCAATCAGATCAGCAATAGAATCAGTATTTGTCTGAATACATCCATTTATAACTGATTTTGCAAATGTTTCTATGTTCCGCTAGATTGCATGGAACCCCCATATTCATTGGATCAGTTAATGTTGAGATTGATTTCCTGTTAAAAACTATATTTACCTCCACATCTACTTCTTGCCTCCGGTTAACTTTCTCTAATGGGTTGATGATTACCTTTTTTTGCAGCTCTAAACTTGTAGGTCAGTTGAATTTGACATTACTTGGTCTAATCTATCTTATTTTCTTCTCTGTATTTTCTCTGTGTTATTTAGTATTTCTTGGGGGCCCTCTAATGATTGTCTATTAATAAATTCGTCCAATTCAGAGATCTTCTTTTTTGTTTTTGAGGGCCTCTATAGACGGGCCCTTTGGGCCATCCTGGAGGCAGGGATGAGGAGGGGCAGCTGCACGCCGGCTGCCTTAACCCCTCTCCGAAGATGTCCTGAAGTCACACACCATTACGCATGGTGTGCAGAATCAGGATGTCCTTCCAGCACAGCCTTTTGATGCGCTGCACGGAAGGGATGCTAAAGAGCCACACGCTGGCTCTTAGGGCGCCCTTTTTGCTGGCTCTGAAAGGGGCGGCATTTTGCCACTCCTTTCTGAGGCAGCAAAAGGGAGGATCAGGTCCGAGGCATCTGGCAGCCTCAGCCTCGATCCTCCCCTTCCCAGGGTGGCCCAGGGCCACCCATCTGCATCCCCCCTTAGTCTCTCTTTTATCCTCTGTAGTCTTAAGCCCAATATTATTTAATAAGCTGGTAATTGGTGAAAAGCTCTCCTTTTCTTGCAATAGGGGCTTAATAGATAAGTTTTTAAATAAAGGAACTGGAAAGATGGCAAGAGCATTCAAATAGAGTCATTTCTTCATCAATGGGTTAGTAAAACTGAGTAGTAATCTTGAATAATGGTCAGAAGAGACAAGCAACACTATTGATGATAAATTTGTAGTTTTAATTTTCAAAGTTTGTTGAAGATACATATTGTCTCTTGTAACAGAGCTCCAGCTAAGAAATTTTCCATTAAAAGGGCAGGCATCTTTGAGGATTGTAGGAATTTGAAGATTTGAGGAAAAGGGCATACTATCTTTCAGGATTGTAGAGAAAAGAAACAGTCTCTTTCATTGACATACTCAAACCTTTGCAATGACACAAGGTTTCCTGATTTTCTTTCTGCTGAGAGGCAACATTAGAACTCAAATTAGTTGCATTGTGTTATTGCAGTTTACTCAGAGTTCTAGAGTCTACTTGTCCTTGTGCAAATATTAGGGTCAACTGAGGTGGAAGCAGACGGGCGGCACGGGGCTGCCCCAGGAAGCTGCGGATTGGGGCCGAGGCATCCACATTCCTCGGCCCTGCGGCGCAGCTTTGCTGCCCCTGGAAGGAGCACTAAAATAGCGCTCCTTCCACAAATCACCGAAGGCGCACCGCAAAAGGCTGCCGGCGCACCTTCGGCGCCTCTTCTGCTGCAGCGTGTGCGGACGCTGCAGTGGAAAGGCATCCTCGGAGTGCCGGCTGTGCGGAGGGCCGGCTGCTCAGATGACGTCTTCGGGAAGGGGTTGGGGTGCCCAGCATGTGGCTGCCCCTCCTCTTCCTTGCCCTGAAGACGGCGCTTTGCGCCATCTGAGTCAACATGCTTAAAATTTCTATTAATTTAGAGCTAACAAGCTCCAAAGTTTGGGCAGTTAACATGTATTATTCATCTAGAAAATTAGTACAAGACCCTAAATGACTAGTATTACCCACTGAAGCTACAGTTGGAGTTGCATCTTCCAATGTACTGCAATTCATCAACTTTGAGCCAACTTATGTAGATTTGAATTGAATCTTGAAGGCTGGCTTGAGTGTCTTTCACATGAGGGACAAAAGAGATGTTGCTTCCAGTTTCTGAAGAGTGAGTTTTCAGTAGGAACAGGAGGAACATCTGGGGCACCTTCAAGTGAGTTTCAGGTGTCTTGAGCCTTCCCCAATCATTCTGCTGCTATCTCCAAGGGAGGCAAAAAAACCAAAACAAAACACCCAGGGTAGACAAACAGTTTGGTCTTCTAGATGTGGCTGAAGCACACCTAAATGCATAGTTAATGTTGAGAAATTCAGGGAGCTGAATCCATCCACATCTGTAGGCTGCATTTTCCCCATCTCATGTTATACTGAAAGGAAAGTTCTGCTGTGCAAACACCCTAGTTGAGATATATTCCAATGTATACCTGCCTTTGTTCCATCCCAGCCTTCCCTGTATCTGGCATTTCATTGTTTATCTACCTGAACAGCAGAAAGGGACAACTGCAGTACAGGTGGAGTCTTGCTTATCTGAAATGCTTGTGACCTAAAGTGTTTTGGATCTATTTATTTTTTGGGATTTTGGAATATATGCATATACATAATGAGATATCTAGGAGAGGGGACCCAAGTCTAAACATGAAAATAATTTATATTTCATAAACACCTTATATACATAGCCTGAAGTTAATATTATACATAATATGTAAAATAATTTGGGGAATGAAACAAAGTTCATATGCACCAAACCACCAGAAAGTGAAGGTGTCACTATCACAACCACCCATGAAAAATATTTTGGATTTTTGAGTATTTTGGATTTCAGAATTTTGGATAGGGAAGACTCAAACTGTGTCAACATAGTGGTGTGTATGGTCTGCCCCATGGCAAAATATTACTTCAGCTGCCCTATTAATCCTGTAGACAGAGGTCTTCATTCTTCCTTTGGCTTTAATTGCTCTAAGAGAGAGCAACATGGCAAAGCTGACACTACAGCCATTCCTGAAGAAGAAAATGAGCAAGCAATGAACTCAAAGTTGTTTACTGCTCACTTGAGACAAGCAATTGTTTATGGGCCTTCCTTGTAGTTTAGTTTTTAGGGTCAATAATAAATATAGCACAGAGAGCCCATACACTCTGAGAGGACTATCCATCAACATTTAATTTGGTGAGGGAGGCAAGCCATTAAAACAGTCTAGCAGAGCTCATGAATAAGACAAGAGTGTTGGGTCTCTCTATTAAATGTCAGAATAACATGAATGGGATTCTTTGTTATCTTAATAATTCTAATTAACTTTTGGTAATTATGGTGGCTACTCACCTAAAATAATTTAACAGTCATTGTTATTGCAGGTCATTCTTTCGAGTAGATGGAACAGAAATGAATAAAATGTGTTTTATGGTAAAACTACACTGAATACCCCTTCTTATTAAATGCTTTCTTTTTACACAAAATTGTTGGTTGGTAAACTTCATCATTATATATCTGTATTTAACAGCTACTGAGACAATCACACCATGCTTTACAGCAGTGTAACAATTTGCAAATACCTCATAAAGAATTCAGTGTTTTCTCTCCCATTATTGATTACTGCTGTGTTCATAGAGTATATGTCCATTTCATCTCTCATCCACCCTCCCCACCAACCCCAACCATTATGGTCTAGCTCTTACTGTCTAGCACTTATTTCTTAGTTGTTTCAGCATAGGAGATAAATCAAATGTAACTCTTGTTATGAGAGATAATTTGGGGGTTCTATTTTTGTAAATCCCAATACAAACCTGACCTGCACCTTCCAGATTAATATGCAGATTGGACCTCAGTTATTTACTGGATCCTGTGCTTCCTAACTGTTCCAATGCAGTATTTTTCAGCCCAAAAGAAAGTTATTAAAATGTATTTAGAAATAGGTATTAAATAATTTATTATTATTATTATTATTATTATTATTATTATTATTTCTTACTCACCTCTCCCTATAGATTGAGGTGGGGAACTACAACAATTAATGGACAAACTACATCAGTCAAAACACATCCATTAAACACACATATTAATTTAAAAGGACAAATAAGATGTACATATATTAAAAACAATCCACATTTAAAATTCATCATTTAAAATTCACAATTTAAAACAAATCTGGATGGACCTGCTGGAGGAGACTGGATTTCAATGATGTTTTGAATTCAGACAGTGTATACAGCTGTCAAGTCTCTTCTGGGAGGTCATTCCACAGTTTAGGGGTGGCTGACAAAAAAGTCCTCTGGCTGTCAGTTGCCAGCCTAGTCCTTGCTGGCTGGAGTAAATATCTGCCAGAGGACCTGAGCATACGTAGTGGATTATATGGGAGGGGGGAATCCTGTAGTTAACCTGGACCCAAACTATGTATGGCTTTAAAGGTAATACCCAAAACTTTCCCAAAAACTAATAGGCAGCCAGTGGAGTGATTTTAATGTTGGTGTAATATGACCACTCCTGGACGTCCCAGTAATCAATCTGGCTGCTGTATTTTGAACTAGGTGAAGTTTCCAAACTCAATACAGAGGTAGCCCAGTGTACAGTGTATTGCAGAAGTCCAGTCTTGAGTTCATCAATATGTGCACAACCATCTTTAGGTCCTCCAGCTCTAGGACGGGGCACAGCTGCTGTATCAGCTAAAGCTGACAGTAAGCATTTCTGGTTATTGCATCTATCTGAGCTGTCATTTGGAGTGACGGATTCAGAGGCATCCCCAAGCTGTGAACACAGTCTTTCAAAGGAGCATAACCCCATCCGGGACTGAGTGACACAGCTCCAAACCCAGGTTAGGACTTTGACACCTGTCTAGATTCAGCTTCAATTTGTTTTTCTTCATCCAACCCATTACCTCCTCCAGGCATTCAATCAGAGGAGACATGCTATAAATACCCTAAAGGTACCAGTTCCATTTGATCTTGGAAGCTATGCAGGGTCAGCCCTAGTTGGTACATGGATGGGAAAACTGCAATGAATACCAGGTGCTGTAGGTTCTGCTTTAAGAGGACAAAATGGGGGAAAAAACACCTCTGAGTTGCCTAAGAAAACCCTATGAAATTCATGGAGTCACCTTAAGTTGGCAGGAAACTTGAAGGTACACACACACACACACTATAAGAGAAAATACATTGTAGCTGGTTGAAAACTCACAGTGTACACTCATCACAGGGAAAGAATGGATCCCCCCCCCCCCCCCCCGCATGTCCCCCATATCTACTCTGAAGACATGAACTTTTGGGAAGGACAGGGCAAGGAGGAAAGATCAAGTCCCATCATAGGGAGGGGGAATCAAAATTCAGAACAAACAAAATAAGAAAGGGCAAAAAGGAAAACATACAGCAACAAAACTTAAGGCCTGCTGGAAATGTATGCTGGCAGAGTAAAATGACATTCTGTGGCAGGGAGCTCAATATACTGGGGGGGAGGCACAACAGAAGAGTCTTCTCATGCTTCCCTACTAGCTGTAACACAGAACATCCCAGGCAGACACTCACCTGTATATTGTTGTTGTTAATGTCCCTCGAGTTGATCTCGACCCATGGTGACCCTGTGGATGAGACCCTGTCCTCCACTGCTCTGCTTAGTCCCTGTACATTCATACCCACGACCTCCTTAATAGAGTTCATCTATCTAGCATGTGGCCTTCCTATCTTTTTGCTTCCCTTGGGGTTGTCATAAACCAGAAATGTCTTGAAGGTATTGAACAGCAATAACAAAATGTGTTCAGCTGCAGTTACAAAGCCCTCTGCAGGCCTCCACATGCCCTCTGATCATAGTTTAGACAGACCAACAAGCAGGCATATAATTCCATAGGGCTAGTCATCCTATGACATTTTGCATGAGGACAAGTTTCTACACAGTCTTCAAAGACAGCCTCCCAACAGAATGCATTCTTGCCTTTCTGCTTTTGGCAACATTTCAGGGTGGAATACAGTGTCTTATCTTAGACCATCTAGCACAATTGTAAATTTAATGTGTACACACAGAATATCTCATAACCAACTATTAATAGAACAACTGCTGATGTAACCAAAATGTATTTGACATGTCCACCATACATGCCAATCTTAGAAAATAATAATAATAATAATAATAATAATAATAATAATAATAATAATAATAATAATTTTTTATTTGTACCCTGCCCCTCTGCATTGCAATCGGGGCAGCTTCCAACATAAAAATACAATACAATAAGATCAGACCCCACCCTAACCCTCCCACCCCTTAAAAATTATTAAACAACATTGAGTTAATAATTTTAAATAAGGCAAATGCCCAGAAATTAAAAATTAAAATTTACAACAATACAATAAATATAATAATTACCACGGCAGCAAATACGGCAGCTGAGAATGGGGAAGAAACATAAAACCAATTCCCTGACTGGAGACATTAGTCGGAAAAGGCCTGCCAGAAGAGATCCATCTTGACACCTCTTTTAAACTGTCTAAAGTTGACAAATGATGGATCTCATCCGGCAGGCCGTTCCATAGTCTAGGAGAGGTCGTAGAGAAGGCCCTCTGGGAAGTAGTCGATAGTCTAGATTTTTCCACCTGTAATAGGTTCTTCCCAGAGGACCAAAGAGTGCAGGGTGGATTATATGGGAGGAGGTGGTCTCTAAGATTTGCAGGGCCCAAGCCATGTAGGGCTTTAAAGGTAATAATGAACACCTTGTACTGGGCCCGGAAACTAATCGGCAGCCAGTGAAGTCTTTTTAAGACCGGTGTAATATGGTCTTTTCTAGATGTGCCAGAGACCAACCTGGCTGCCATATTCTGAACTAATTGAAGTTTCCAGACCAAGCACAAGGGTAGCCCCATGTAGAGCACATTACAGAAATCCAGACGGGAGGTTACCAGAGCATGTACCACAGTTTCGAGATCCCTTACTTCCAGGAAAGGGCACAGCTGGTGTATCAGCCGAAGCTGATAACAGGCACTCCTGGCCGTCGCATTCACCTGATTAATCATGTGAAGCAACGAGTGCAGGAGCACACCCAGACTGTGAACACAGTTCTTTGCGGTAAGTGTGACCCCACCCAGGGCTGGAGGTTGTATCCCAATACCTGGTTTCAGGGCCACTACTGTAAGTACCTCTGTTTTGTCTGGATTCAGTTTCAATCTGTTTTTCCTCATCCAGTCATTGAGAGGAGACATGCCATCTGAATTTGAGGCTGATGACCAGGACATGGAGAAATATATCTGGGTATATAACACCCATCTCCATGTCTCCGAATGAGCTCTCCCAGCGGCTTCATATAGATATTAAATAACATCGGGGATGATATGGAGCCTTGAGGGATGCCGCACTTAAGCTTCTTCCCAGCGGAGCTACTGTCCCCGAGCAACACTCTCTGGGACCTGCCCGAGAGGAAGGAATGGAACCACTGCAAAGCAGTGACTCCTATTCCCAACCCCCTCAGGCGATCCAAGAGGATGTTGTGATCGATTGTATCAAAGGCTACTGAGAGGTCTAAGAGCACCAAAAGGGTCACACTACCCCTGTCGATGCTCAAGCGCATGTCATCAGTCAAGTCAACCATGGCAGTCTCAACCCCAAATCCCATCCTAAAGCCAGGAAATGGATCTAGATAATCGGTTTCATCCAAGACCGCTTGGAGTTGAAGAGCCACCGCCCTCTCGATCACTTTGCTCAGAAATGGTAACAATGAGTCTGGCCTATAATTATTCATATCCAGGGGATCTAGGGAGGGCTTTTTCAGAAGCAGCCTAACCACCACTTCCTTTAAACAGGATGGAACAGAGCCCTCTCTAAGGGATGCATTGATTATGTCCTTAAGGAACACCCACAACGCATCCCCTCCTTGGACGGCCAGCCACGAAGGACAAGGATTGAGGGGGCAGGTAGTTTTCCTCACTTTGCCAAGGAGCTTGTCCACATCATTGGTACTCATAGACTGGAATTGAGCCAGTATAATTTCAGAAACGGAGTTACTGGACACTTCGTCAAGATTCTGTCATAACACAGCCATCTAAGTCGGCTCTTATCTGAGAGATTTTATCTGCAAAGAAGTTGTTAAATGCATCACAGCAGGCCGTTGTAGGGTTAAGTAGAGGGTTCTGTGCAGGTGAAACCTGCGTCAGCTCCCTTACCACCCTAAACAGCTCTGCTGGATGGGACTCTGCAGATGCAATACTGCAGAGGAGAAAGATTTCTGTGCTGCACGTATTGCCTCTCAATAAGAATCAAGGAAATTCCTATGATGAATCTTGTTGGATAAGAGTTGAGTCTTCCACCAGATGCACTCTAGTCATTGTCCAGAACGCTTCATCTTCATAAGCTCCTCTGTATACCAAGGCTTATGGTTTGGAGCAGGCTGGAAAGGACGTTTGGGAGCAATTGTGTTGATAGCCTTGGTGAGATTGGTGTTTCAGGTATTAACCAAAGCCTCGGCAGAATCACTTCAAGGGTGGACCATTCTAATAGGTCTACCACCCCTGATGGGGCAGATATAGTGGCTCTTAGCTCTGTCTTAACCAGGAAATGATCCATCCATGACAATGTGGTGGTTTTAATAATCTCCACCCATGGATATTCCTGTTCCGTACTAAAGACCACATTGAGAGTATGAACTGCACAATGAGTAGGCCTGCCGACCAATTGGGATAGGCCTATGTTTGTCATGGAATCCATGAACTCCTGAGCTGCGCCTGTAAGAGTTGACAGACTGGTCTCAAGAAGGATGTTGAAGTCGTCCAAGACTAAAAGTCTGGGTGATTCCAACAGCAACTCCAAGACCAGCTGTGTCAGCTCGGTTAAGGAGTCTGCTAGACAACAAGGTGGTCAGTAGATTAGCAGAATTCCCAAACTATCCCTGGTCCACAGGTTTAGGTACATGCACTCGAAGTGGACTATGTTCTGGACAGGTATCCTGGTAAGACTCAAGTTGTTTTTGTGAACCAGAGCCACTCCCCCCCTGCCCACTTCTCCATACCTGCTCACTGACAGAGTACCTGGCCGGGAGGGCCTGTACCCACGTTATAGCACTATCCTCTCCCAACCAGGTCTTTGTAAAGCAAGCCAGGTTGGCATCCTCATCCAAGAGGAGGTCATAGATGATATGAGTTTTGTTTTTAAATGACCTGGCATTGCACATGAGCAGAGTAAGGTTCTGTGGAACGTCTGGTAGGCTCCCCAACCCAGTTCGAAAAACAGAGTGAGCTGAGGGCAAGATAGTTTTTAAACAACGATCCCGCCCTCTTTTGTAACATCACCTCACTCTGCTCCTGCCATACCTCCCTTTACCCCGCACAACTTCAATTCCCACTCCCAGATCAATACTAGTCAGGATTGGCAGCTAATATATTATACAGCCTTTATGACCTCCCACCCCTTATTTCCCAACAATGTAGGGGGAAGAGCTTGGTGGTAATGCTCATAGAGGTCTATTTGGCTCCAACGGATGAACAATTTACGTGGAGCGGGCTGAATATTTCTACTCAGTTTCTGCCTTATTTACACAGCCCAGGCAGCAATCCAAACATTATTAAAACTGGGCAGGTTGAAGCCCTGACCAAACACTAACTGAGCTTTTAAAGGGCTCCCTTGGGGCCAGGTGTTACAGGGAGGAGGGGGCGGGCCAAATGCTCACCGCCCGACTCCAAGTCCAATGCTGCTGCTGAAGTAGTTTGGTCAAGGTGCAAAGAATTCTATGTTAAATTATATCCCTGTTAAGCTACATTTTGGAAAGCTTCACTGAGTAGAGAAAAGGTTTATTAAGGCAATAGTGCAAGAGTGTCCCATGAAGTATGGTCACATTTCTTTAAAACACTGGTGTATTTCACTGACTGGGACATAAATCATTGATTCCAATGTTAACCATGCATTTGACTCTCTCACTGAAATCACTATGACTCACTAAATCCACATTTTATCCATATTTTTTGCTTCAAGTATTTTGGGATCAGTCAAATAGTCAGCCTCACTATCTGCACTTCAAGGAAGAGGGGCCAGTAAAATTCCATGTATGCCAGTCAATGTAACCATATGACTTTTTAGGGTGCTATGAAGTCAAATAATTGTATCTCTGAATGGTTTTTCATCTAGCCTTGGCACCTGTGTACGTCTTGGAGCTTGGGAAAGTTATTTCTTGGACTGCAATCCCCTAAATCGTCCAATAAGCAACTCCTAGTATTGTTGGCTGAGTATTCTGGGAGAAGTAACTCTTCCAAGTTTTTTGTTTTGATTAGTATTTGCTCTTCTGAACCTGGAGGCACACATGATTTAGGGGGGTTGCAGACTGCCAGAAATAGTGCAAATTGAGTCCACTTTTAGGGTTAGGGTTAGTGCTAGGGAATCGTGGGAATTGGTTTTTTTCTGAGACATTGAGCCTTCTCTGTCAGAGAGCTCTGGTGCCACAATAAAATACAGTTCCCATTATTCCCTAGCACTAACCCTAACCCTAAAAGTGGACTCAATTTGCATTATTTCTGGCAGTCTGCAACCCCCCTTAGTTGTCCTCTGCGTTTGTTAGCAGGCAGATGCATAATGTTTAATGCATGGAAGAACATTAACCAATGATGTTCTGAAATAAGCAGCAGTTCCTATTTGGCCTTTTTATTTTAGTTTTTATCTCTCTACATCTCAATTACATATTAAGCTGTAGTTCTCTTTAAAAACTTGTTTGTTATTAAGATCTAAATCTACTTATTTTAGTCATGTCGTGCATGCCAGTGGAATGCAGTACAAGCAGATTACAAGCTGATGGTTAGATGTTAATAACAAGAACACAAAACATTAAGGCAAGTGACATTTACATAAGTATCTTGATCTTAATACATGTAATTTACATATGAAAATGTAATCACCATAGAGATAAACAGCTGCAATGTTTAATTAAACTCTCCACACAAAATTGGCCTGCAAGACATAGTTTGTCACTGCTAATTTATCACAATTCTCATAAGTATTCTTTAAAAATAAAAAATGCAAAATAAATGACTCTTATTGATAATTTAACTTCTGGTTACTTTATCGTATCCTCAATGGGCTTTCATGATACAATTAAAATATAAAGATCCCAGGCTCATTTTCTCACAATTCAGAAGACGAAACCTAAATATATAGAGAACAAATTGTTTACAGAATAAAGGGGTCAGCACTATAGCAGTGCAGGAAAACAATTTAAACAAATGTAATGCCCATGATAAGTCATGTGTCAGAGAAGGATGCATGTGTCTGGTTGTGGGACTGTTTAAGGAGAAAACAATTATCAGTGAAAAATAGTGTCAAAATTGGAAGGAATATCAACTACTGGGTTTACAGTTTCTCCAATAAAACCTACATCTTGGGTATCTCAACATTAAGTTCATTGTAAAGTCAAATTGCTGCTGGCATTTTGGAATGAAGAAAGCATATGGCAAACAAAGCTTTGCTGATGATGTAGTTTAGGAAGACAAAGATTACATTGGGGGTACTATTCTCCAGGGGCTGTGTTCTCATTCATCCTAGGATGGTCCTTGATCCATGGGTAATGCTTTTATAGAGGACCAGAATTTGTTCTTGGTTTGTTTGCCAGGAGATGTGTCACTTCAGTCAGGACCCCCCCCCACCTTCCTTCTTAAGTCGTTGGGAGTGTAATTTACACATTTTCACTTTAGTACAAATTAAGCAGTGTTTTAAAGAATTGATCAGACTTTAGGAAAACAATGCATTTGAGACTACAATACCCAGAATCCCACAGCCACTGTAGTTCTGGCTAGGGGATTTGGGTGTTGTAGTTCTAAAAGGTAACTGCTTTGATGTAGATCAATTTTCAATAACCATTATACTGGGGATTTAAGAAATTAAAACAGATGATCCCATTTTAAGTAATTACCAGGGGTACTAATGCAAAAATAATAATAATAAAAAAGTGGGTATTTGTGGGGGCTAGGATCTAAAATTCATTCTGTTTCAATGTTTACAACCCTCTCACCTTTTGGGTAGTCTAGTACTATCTAGTACTGGTGGGAGGTGTAAACCACAAATATCTGCACAACCATATTTAGAAAGAACTGAATGAAAAACAGGGATTGTTCCCCTTCTCTGTACTAGCAGACAAAACTGGTATTCATTTGCATTCTGATTTTTCCCCACAAGGTCTAGTTCTGTACTAGAGATGATTAATGGCTCCATTATTTGAGGGTAGGGAATCGGTGCTCCATTTTAAAGGCAGCTCTTGGTTTTAACAGGAGGGCCTCTGCAGCTGTATCTGGTTGTATGGGAACTATACAGGTTCTGAACTGTATTTCCAACATACCTTCAGCACCTAAACAGTGCCTGTAAAGCTCAGAGCAGATGTAAAGGTGTTGCCATTAAAATAGAGGGCTTCTGTTAAATTGAAGGGTCAATTTCCCATTCCTCAATAATTGAGTCATTGGTCCACCTTGTTTTAGCAAAAGCAATAGCAAGTACATTTCTATACCACTTATCAGTGCACTCAAGCACTCCCTAAGTGGTTTACAATGTGTAAGCCAATTGCCCACAACAAGCTGGGTACTCATTTTAGTGACCCCCAAAGGATGTAAGGCTGAGTTGTCCATGAGCCCCTGATAGGTACTGAACTCTCAACCTAGTGGTTTGTGAGTGAGTGGCTGCAATACAGGCATTTAACCACTGCACCACCAAGGTTGGTGACTAGTTGACTCATTCAGGCAAACTCGAAGGATTTTGTGGGGGTGGGTTTAAGGCAGGGGTAGGCAACCTTTCCCCTTTAAGGGCCGAGGGACTTCAGCTCCCAGAAGCCTCAGCCATGTTGGCCAATAGTCCCATGTTGGCCAATAGCTCCTGGGATTCTGGGAGCCGAAGTCTCTCGGCCCTTAAAGGGGAAAGGTTGCCTACCCCTGGTTTAAGGGGTTAAAAGCCAGAGTGGTATAGTGGTTTCAGCATTGGACTACAGTTCTGGAGATCAGGGTTCAATTCCCTGCTCAGTCATGGGTACCCACTGGGTCACCTTGAGTGAGTTACATACACTCAGACACAGAAAACCCCATGATAGGGTCACCATAAGTAAGAAATGACTTTAAGGAACACAACAACAAAACTGAGGTGTTAAGATAGCACTCAAAAATTATGGCCATAGTTCTAGGCAACCTTTCCCCTTTAAGGGCCGAGGGACTTCAGCTCCCAGAAGCCTCAGCCATATTGGCCAATAGTCCCATGTTGGCCAATAGCTCCTGGAATTCTGAGAGCTGAAGTCCCTCGGCCCTTAAAGGGGAAAGGTTGCCTACCCCTGCTCTATACATTGGCTCAATATGAGAGAGCATGGTAGCAATTTCTTGCATGTTGCAGCAAACTGACAGAAGTATTTCAGGGCCTTTGCAGATTGCCAGAAATAGTGCACATTAAATTGATGCACTGCCATGGCTCAGTGCTAGGGAATCATGGGAACTGTAATTTATTGTGGCACCAGAGCTCTCTGACAGAGAAGGCTCAATGTCCCAGAAAATAATACAATTCCCATGATTCCCTAGCACTGAGCCAGGGCAGTGCCTCAATTTAATGTGCACTATTTCTGGCAGTCTGCTTAGGCCTTCAGTTGAAAAGGTAGCAGGAAAATCAAGGTCTGAACCCTCTGTATATGGTTGCTTCCTTCTAAAAGAAAATGAAAATATGTGTCATTGATTTAATTCCTTTCTAAAGATACTGTATTTAGAATAGGGGTAGGCAACCTTTCCCCTTTAAGGGCCGAGGGACTTCAGCTCCCAGAAGCCTCAGCCATGTTGGCCAATAATCCCATGTTGGCCAATAGCTCCTGGGATTCTGGGAGCTGAAGTCCCTCGGCCCTTAAAGGGGAAAGGTTGCCTACCCCTGATTTAGAAGTTTGTATTGTACTGGCATGGCTAAAACATCAAGGATGGTCAAAATCATCATCATCACCACCACCACCACTGTCATTACTAGTCACACTTCAAAATTGTGCATAGCTACCTATCCTAGCTTATGTTGAAATGGACCATAGTACACGTGCAAACTGGATTAAATCAGTTATGCCCCAAAGAATTTAATAAAAACCCATGTTGTGACTTGCTATCAGTTAGTCAATAAGAGGCTTAGAATGATCATTCCTACTGAGAGTCCTTACTGTCATGTGTCAGGTCTTTCTATTTGTTCAGGCAGAGAAGCTTCCAGGATCAGCATACAACTCCAATGAGTGTTACTTGTTCTGTTTTTAATGATATCACTTCTGCAATTTTTAAACAAAATTTAGACACCTTTCAATGATAGTGATCATAGAGTTCCAACAGGATATAAATTTACATGAATGAAATCTTAGTTTGGTATAAAATATTTATGGGATTGTGGCTAACAGAGTATGGACAGAATCTTGTTGGTGCTGTACATATGGTAAAGTTTCCTCACACACTGAGTTTTATTTTTATTTTTTTTATTTTTTGGCCATTGTGCAGCAGATGCATTCCATCCACACCTGTATAAATCAAGCTCTCCTTGTGTAACCATCCCAAAGCAGTTGCATGTTCTTGGATGGTGTGTAACTATTTGAACCTACCAAGGGTTTCTGCATACATAAAAAAAATATGCAGTTCCAAAAAGAACATTTGTACAATTCAAAGTTCAAGATTCTTTTATGATCGCTGATCTAAAAAGCAGTTGACCAAGATGGGAAAAGTAAAAGGATAGTCCATAATGCTCTAGAAAACATGAATTCCATTTATATAGTTATCTTTCCTCTCTCTGGCAGATAATTCCTATAGAATTTACTGCTAGTCTATAGTAAAAAGCAGTGATTCTTCAGTTATGTGGTCTGGGGCACTGGTACGGTACTTTACCCAATGTGCTAGGGACCAGGACCATATTTGTCTGCATTGGCTACAATTGTTTTTATTTTTATTTTTTCTGACAGTTCTTCATGGACTGGCAGCTGATGGTCAGAGGACTGACATTGATCTATGAACTACAACTTTGAATAGCACTGTTATAGAGCCTTCATCATTGTTTGCAAGATGAAGGAAATCATTCTAGACCAGGGTGAGAATTGTGCTGCCATTTTGATCGAATGCAGCTCTCAGTAGCCCCTGCTAGCATAGTTAATGGTGACGAATGCTGGGAGCTGCAGTCTAATAACATCTAGAGGGCTGCTGAATTACCATGAAGATGACATTAAGGATTAAGGATCCAAGCATATCCAGGGAAGATGCACAAGCATGTTACAGATAAATTTCACCCACATTTTTTTTTGCAGCCTTCTTCTCCCTCTGTCCAGTCAAGTTCATTTCTCTAACCTGCAACTCTTTCAATAGTACAGCAAATCTGGAGGATTTAACAGAGCCAGCCTGCTCTTTAATGTTGGGACTTGTGGTAAATTTTATTTTCATGAATTTCATAGGCAAAATGTAGAAAAAACTAGCTTTTCAACAAGGTATATGCTCAATGCTTTCATTTCTTATTTGAATTTAAGGAGAATTTTCTCAAGTAATCTTCAAACTAAGTGAAATGAATAAATGAATGTTTTGCTGCTGTTACACTACATAATTAATGCAGTTTGACACTGGTTTAATTGTCATGGCTCCATCCTATGGAATCCTGGGATTTGTAGTTTGTTGTAGCAACAGAGCTCTCTGACAGAGAAAGCTAAATAGCTCACAAAACTACAAATCCAAGGATTCCACAGAATGGAGCCATGGCAGTTAAAGTGGTGTCAAACTGCATTAATTATGCAGTGTAAATGCAGCCTTAGGATCATAGAGCTGGAAGAGCCCATCTCTTAAAAAAATAAACTTATTGTGATGTGTAGTAATGACTTTTATAACTGTTTTCAGTGTAGTCTGGGTTTTGTTTTTGTTTTGCATAACTTGCATAATTCTTGGGTGTCTACACTGGATTGTATTGTGCACCAGTGAAGCCCTTAATACTGATTGCTTGAGTTGTAGCAATGCTATGGACTATCCAAGCAGAAATTGGAATGGCAGTAGAAAGACCGGTGGGAAAGATTTGGTTTCTATGGCCACATCTACACTGAAGAATTAATGCAGCTTGACACCACTTTAACTGCCTTGGCTCCATGCTGTGGAATTTGGGGGTTTGGAATTTTGTGAGATACTTCACCTTCTCTGCCAGAAACCTCTGGTGCCACACCAAACTAAAATCCTTAGAATTCCATAGGATGGAGCCATGACAGTTAAAGTGGTGTCAAACTGCACTAATTCTGCAGTGTGGTAGTAGTCTGTGTTTTTGACAGGGAATGAAAATGGTGTTATTTTCATGGCCTTTGGTTCTTAAAAGTGGGAAATATTTCCCTGGCTATTTTTAACTATTTGCTGTTTTAGTTGTTTAAGGGGAATTACTTTAAAAGGGGAATTTTGGTTTGTTTAAAATCATTTTAAGGCATGTATTTAATGCTTTTAATATGTTACAGTCCACCTTGTGAGCCCTGGAAAGTTGAGAGGCAGTAAAGAGTTGCCTTAAGTATAAAAGTAAATAAATAAAAGAATAAAATATTCTGTTTGCCCTCTTCAAAAGAATAAATATAACATTTAAAAAATACAATTTCCATCTCTAATGCTGCTCCCTTACTTGAGACTTGTTACAGGTTTTCAAGCTGCACTCCTATGACAGGAGAACATTTGTAGAAGTGTCAGCAGGAGGACATAGTAGCATTCTGATGTATGCTGTATACAGGATGACCAGATGTCCAAACTGCAGAGAAGGACAAGAGTAGGACATTCAGGAAAAATGGAGAACATTATGAAATAAATGCTTTAACACTCATAGAAATATTTAATTCATGCTTCTTAAGTCATGCTCAAAATGGAGAACATTTGGGAATTCCACCTGGACAGAAAGTTGAAATGGAGGACGTGTCCGGGAAAAGGAAGATGTCTGGTCACATTGGTTGTATATATTTTTTAAAAGAGACACTGCCATAATTTCCCATAATGCCACAATGTAACATTATGTCTGAAAGGCAGTGAGGAAGCTGTGTGGGAAATTTATAAGGTCATGGCTCCTGGACTCAGGATTTTTTCACATTAGCCTGCTGTCCCACTACAATTGCACTACTGTAAGAATGGAAGCATACCAGTTTAGCATAATTTCTTATCACACTTTTCCTGATGATAGTGCTTTGGTGATCCCTGGTTGCAAGATCTGTTTTCTGCACTGCTCAATGCTGCCAGTGTGAATGTGCTGCTCCTACCCCCTCCTAAAGTGTGGAGCTGCTGTATATATATTTATATAGCAGTCCCACACTTCAGGAGTAGGGGACATGTGGTCGTAGCTGACAACTGTCTCTGGAAGCTGGCTACTGTGTGCACATTCACACAATAGCTGGGTTTGGGAATCTGTCTGTAGCCATGGTTGCTACATTTACACTGCTACCCCATTTTTCAGAAGGAAGTGGAGGGACACTTCATCCCAGATGCAAACTGTCTCCCGAAGCCAGCTGCTGTGTGAATGTGCACACAGCAGCCTGCTTTGGGAAGCTGTTTCCTGTGTGCTAGCTGTGATGGGGAGGGGAAAGAGAGGAGAGGAACAGAATCATGTCTAGTCACATTATATGACTGCTAGACAAGTTGAAATGCTGTGGAAGGGACCTATCACACCAAGATAGTAATGAAATAGCAGTGAGACTGAGAGCTTATTGACAGGTTTTGCCCATCAGTGAAAAGGTGCACTGCAGTAATGAATAGAATGCAAGGCAGCATTAGAATGGACATGACATCATGTGATAAGTACCAGCCAAAGACACTTTTATCCTCTTAAAGTTCTGCTTTTTAGCTTTGTGTGATATAGTCCCCAGACTCATTGGAACACTAGCACAAAATATGTAAAGGGAGAGCTAAGAAGAATCATCAGCACTGGCCCCAGGGAGGTGTGTAGGCCCTGACAACTTCTGAATATGCAACAAGCTGACTCCAGGTGTGCCTCCTAAGAGAAACATCAGTTCACTAATCCACAAAGTGAATCAACATTTCAAGTGTGGAACAGCCACTTCTAGAGATGATTTCCATTGTGTTTTTGTTTTATTCTAAGCCTGATAACAGTGGTTTATGTTTTTACTGATTACTTAGATCAACCTTCCCCAACCCCTCCAGGTGTTTTGGGAATTTCCACCAACCCCAGTCTGTATAGCCACAGAGGGCCTTTGCAGACTGCTAGAAATAGTGCAGATTGAGTCCACTTTAAGGGTTAGGGTTAGGGTTAGGGAATCATGGGAACTATATTTTATTGTGGCACCAGAGCTCTCTGACAGAGAAGGCTCAATGTCTCAGAAAAAAAAACCAATTCCCATGATTCCCTAGCACTAACCCTAACCCTTAAAGTGGACTCAATTTGCACTATTTCTGGCAGTCTTCAAAGGCCCTAAGTCTCTGGGATGTAGATATCAAAGATAAATTCTTACTAGAATGCTTCTGTGTCACATTATGTGTTTTGTTTTCTTGAGGGTCAAGATAAAGCCTCCAAACAGAAGAGAAAAGAAGAAAGACAGTGTATAGCTGTAGCTATATAAAGACAACTTTCATTAACCTTGCTGGCCTACCATATTTTCAAATGTCAGCAACTAATCAAGAACTCACTGACATCATCAATGAATGGAGAGAAGAGTTCTCCTATGGGACCAATCTTTTCTCAGAGGATGAAATATATACTTAGAGTCCCACAAGGGGTTTACTGCCTGAGCTGTTCTAAGTAATATGGTGTTGCCTTCTGCTGTTGAAATACATGTCTCAGCTACTGGAATGAATGATTTATTTTATCAGTAAAATGTTTATATAAATGACTAGAGGTTTGACTGCATTATTAGTCAAAAAGACAGTGAGTCATTAGTAGTCTCCTAATATACAATAGTTTGGGCCTATCTCACTTCACTGTTTTGACCAATCATTCAGACCTCCCCCCCCCCCCCCCGCCCCCCAAATAACCTTACTAGTTAATGTACATGTGTCTCACACTCTGGTCATAGTTTGGATGCTTCAGGATGCAATCCCATATCATAGACTTCTCCCACTCTCTACTCTCTAGATATTTGTGCACTGCAACTCCAATCATCATTAGTCCCACTGTAAGGTCTGACTGAGAGTAATGGACACTGTGACCCAAGACATCAGGATGATAAAAGGCTGAGGAACACAGCTATTGTCTGACAATAAGTGACCATTGAACATAATTGAATTTACATTTGAATAGATATGTACAGGATTGCTCCATAAATCAGATAATCTGTAGTGGGATTTAAGTAGCCTGGCTGAGTGCAAATGCAGGGATTCACCCTACTTCCAGCTAGAAAACAGAGATACAGGCATTGCTTTCTGGATGGAAAGCCATGCACACCAGAGATGCACATTGGATGATCAATAACACCCACTGGGTAGCTTAAAGTTTCAAGGTACATGTAAGGAGGTACAACACTCTAGATGGCCAGGAGCTCACAAGTCAGGCTCCAGCGGTTGTGGCCCCTACAGATAAAGTAAAAGTTTAAGGGTTACCTCAGGATCTAGGACCTTGACATGGGTGAAAAGAAACTGGCCATGGCATCCATTCAGCTCACCCCTCCCATTGGCCATTGATGTTCATCTTGGTTACAGCAATAAGGTCACCCACCTCAAAAGCCAGTGCTGTCTTGTCACTGGCACCAGGCACCCATCACTGCACTGCTCTTGCTATTGTTGGAGCATGGCGGGGGGGGGGGGCACCATGGCTGCTGGGGTGAGCATATGGACATGGCTGGACATAGGGCACAGGTATCATGCCCACTCACCCATCTGCATGTTATGCTGTCCACCACTGTTCTTCAGGCTTGATAGATGTTCCAGGTCTGTGAGGTTTTCTGCTAGTACTATGGTGTCATCTGCACATCTTAGATTGTTGATATTCCTTCTTCCTACTTTTATTCCTCCTTCTGTGTCTAAGCCTGATTTTCTTATAATATGTTCTGCATACAAGTTGAACAGATAGCGTGAAAGGATGCAGCCTTGTCTGACTCCTTTGCCAAATGGAAGCCATTCTGTTTTTCCGTGTTCTATTCTGACAGTAGTCTCTTGTTCTCAGTACAGATTCCTCATCAGGACTATCAGATATGTTGGCACTCCCATGTCTTTAAGGGCATTCTACAGCCTTTCATGATCTATCCCAGTGGTAGGCAACCTTTCCCCTTTAAGGGCCGAGGGACTTCAGCTCCCAGAAGCCTCAGCCATGTTGGCCAATAGTCCCATGTGGGCCAATAGCTCCTGGGATTCTGGGAGCTGAAATCCCTCGGCCCTTAAAGGGGAAAGGTTGCCTATGCCTGATCTATGCAGTCAAAGACTTTGCCATAGTCTATAAAGCACATATTGATGTTCTTTTGGAATTCCCTGGTGCACTCCACTAACCATTGTATTTTTGCAATGTAGTCCCTCATGCCTCTTCCTTTCCTGGACCCTGCTTGGACCTCTAGGATTTCTCTCTCTATGTATAGTTGGAGTCTATGTTGCAGAATTTTGAGCATGATTTTACTTGCATGGGAGATCAGTGCTATGGTTCTATAGTTGCTGCAGTTTCTTGTGTCTCCCTTTTTTGTGGATGGGGATGTATATTGATCTTTTCCAATCTGTTGGCCATTGTTTTGTTTTCCATATCTGTTGGCATATGTTGGTTAGTACTAGAGTTGACTCTATCTGTGTGGATTGCAGCAGTTCAATTGGAATATCATCTTTCCTGGTGGGTTTTTTTTTTTTTTGTTTTTTTTTTTTGCTATTTCTCTTATTGCAGTTTCCACCTCACTTTTTAGAATGTGGGTTTCATCTTCATATGGCTCTTCATTCCATGTGTCTTTCATTTTGCCACTTCTTTTGTATAATTCTTCTGTGTATTGCATCAAACATCTTTTTATTCCTTCCTGGTTTTGAATTATGTTATTTTTATTGTCATATATCATCCCAGTCCTTGATTTGAATTTTCCTTTGATTTCCCAGATCTTGTGAAATAGATCTCATGTTCTTCCCTTTTTTGTTGTTGTCTTCTATTTCTGTGCATTGGTCATTGAGTGTTCATTTAAAAAAAAAGGTGAGACTGTTTATTTATTTTATTTATTTTATTTCTATCCTGCCTTTCCCCACAAAGGGACCCAAGGTGTCTCAAAAATAAAATTCTAAAAACAAAACAAAACATCACAATAAAACAATTAAAAACATCAGCTAAAAACAATATAAAATGCAAACATTAAAACCAAAATACCCATATAAAATCCATCCCATAATTTTCCATTATGCATTAAAAGCCTGCTTGAAAAGAGCCATTTTTGCCTGCCTGCAAAAGGCAAGCAAGGAGGGGGCCAGCCTTGCTTCTTGTGTTGGTGGGGTCTCCTCCTGAAGATCTTATAGCTCAGTGGTTCCTATGGAAAGATATGGTCTCTCAAATAATCTGGACCTAAACTGTGTAAGCTTTATAAGTCATAATCAACACTTTGAATTATGCCCAGAAATAAACTGGTAGTCAGTT
This sequence comes from Phrynosoma blainvillii, assembly GCA_026167975.1. Lineage (NCBI taxonomy): Eukaryota > Metazoa > Chordata > Lepidosauria > Squamata > Phrynosomatidae > Phrynosoma > Phrynosoma blainvillii. Next base: position 276,846,354 of record JANUYF010000001.1, read on the forward strand.
TCAGCAAGGGAGTTATATAGTCCCTCTAACTGGCCCCAGTCAGCATTCTGGCAGAAATGTTCTGCACACACTGAAGTTTCCAAACAGTTTCCAAAGGCAGCCCTACGTAGACTGCATTGCAGTAGTCCAGACAGGATGTAAGCAAGTCATGTGTCACTGTAGCCAGATCTGATGTCTCAAGGAATGGGCACAGCTGGCACACAAGTTTTAAGTGTGCAAATGCACTCCTGGACACTGCTGAAATTTGGGCATCCAGGCTCAGAGTGAAGTCCAGGAGCACACCCAAGCTGCGAGCCTGAGATTTCAGGGGGAGTGTAACCCCATCCATCACAGGCAACATCCCTATTCCCTGATCTGCTTTACGACTGACCAGGAGCACCTCTATCTTGTTTGGATTAAGTTTCAATTTCTTTGCCCTCATTTAGTCCATTGCTGACTGCAGACATTGGTTCAGTGTTGAGACATCTTCCTTGGAATCAGATGGAAAGGAGAGAGAGAGTTGGTTGTCATCCGCATACTGATGTCACCACACTGTTAACCCTTGCACAAAGCAATAACTGTAATATATGTTTTCCAGGGATAAGGGAGAAGGAGGAAACCTTACAAGCACATTAATAATAATGTAAGAGCTGGTAAATTTTAATTAAATATGTCTGAAGAGGTGAAATACAATGATGTCCTTCTGACACATTTTATTAATTTTATTTATTTATTTCCTTTATATCCTCCATTTTTTACAGCACAGGAAATATGCTATTGCAAGAACAGATTTTTCTCCTCCCGTGAGCCAGGAAACTCTCTGGAGAAGATTTGGGGGTGCATGGGGGGCTACAAGAAGCTTGGCAGGGAAGGAAAGACCTGCTATATGTGCTGAAGTCCACTTGTTCAATGTTGGATTCACCCAATATCTCCTAATAAATGGAGTGGGTGCACCTCCATTTCTGTACAGTTCAATAAATAACTACATTTTAAAAAACTTGAGGTTGGGGCACAAATACTCCCAAAACGTCATAGGACTGAGCTCCTATATTATTATGACAGACAAACAGATGAACTTGAGGCCTCTTAGGTCATAGTGATACTGAAATGGTCTAGAACAGTGCTTCTCAGACTGATAGGAGGTGGTGGCAATTGTTGTCTTCTAACCTACCAGGGACTGGCATTATATTTGTACTTATTGGCTACAACTTTTTTTTTTTTTAATTTCCTGGAAATTCTCCATGGACTGGCACCTGCACAAGCCACAATTTTGAGTAGCACTGAGCTAGAATGTTATGGCTCTCTCATTCAAAAAGGCAATGAAAATCAGCTTTTAACACCTCCAGGCTCAGGCAAAAATAGGCCTCAGTATGTAAAGACCCTGAGCCATGAGAAAGAAAGATCTATTAGCTTCAAAGAAGAAGAAAAGAAAGAGGAAGGTGATGCATCTATGGCTGGGAAGGAACTGTACCGGATCCAGGTAAAGGCTCATGTAGTTGAGCATTGTGTTACTGTAGTTGCTGAGGGACACAAGAACAATAGTACCCTGCCCACATTATATTCCCCAGCAACTACTTTTCTGTGGCTCATAGACTCAGCTTTTGGATATGGTGCATGCACACATGTGTTGTCATCATAGCTAGTAGCCATGGACAGCCTGTACAGAAGAAGAAGAAGAATGTTGGTTGAGTGGGTAATGGGGCAATTGGCTGCCTTATAAAGGAAGTAAGGACAAAATATGCAGACTGGGATAGGCTTTAGACTAAATTGACTTATTGACACAATAGAAACCTCATTGCATGAGAGAAGAAAGCCAAAACAGAGCAGGAGAGTATCTGCTTTCTCTGTGTCCCTCCCACATGCCATTGTAGCATTTCCATTCTCTAGTGAGACGGTTGTTAAAAGCATGCCTCTTGTCAAATGGATTTTCCCAGCAATCATTTTTACAATTGTCTTCCTCAGGAAGAGAAGTGCTACAGCAGCCTGTGCTGTTGGAACCCTAGAAATGGGACTTCCTGATAGACAACTAACAGTGGAATTTGGAAGGTGAACTTTGGAATTCCCTGGCTAGGGAAGACCATCTCATCTGCTCTCTGACAGCCTCTCCCCAACTTTTCTGTTAAGTGAAATGTTTAGCTCCTGTTTCATCTGTTGTAAGATTGGTAAAATGGTATTTTATTGTTGCCTTGAATAGGCCAATAAGATTGTAACCTGCCTAGAAATTTTATTTTAATGGAAAGATAGACTAAAACAAATAAATTGGACAGGCAAAAAAACCCCAGATACAATTATATGGAACTGATCACACAAACCCAGCTGTTTTAAAGGTTTTTATTAATTTTGACTGCTTACAGGTACTTGTGGGGTGCATATTACTTTCCTCATGCATTATTGCTGAAGCATCCTTAAATATGAAGACTCTTATAAGCACACTGTGTACATTAAAGCACCCTCAATGTGTTCAGTGTTACCTACTCCCAAGAAAGTATGCATAGGATAGATTGCACACAGCTTTTATTATTCCTAGGAGAGCTCAAAGGCAATCACTGTCATAATAGTTCTTAGTGCTTGATTGTCTAATGCACTTTTGATTGATAATTCTTTAGAAGGTTGAACTACACTAGAGTTCTGATGTTACAGTTTTGTCAGATCCAGCTACAATGAAACCATTCAATAAATTGTTGAATGGTAACTCAACACTTATATAAATCCAATAGTAATTGAATTTAGACCCAGTATCTTGAGGACATCACACTGTACTGATATAGCAATGTGATAATGCTTTAACTGCCTTGCTTCCATCCCATGGAATCCTAGGTTTTGTTGTTTTTGATGAGGTACTCATGCAAGCAAAGTTATGCTCAAAATTCTACAACAAAAATTTCTTCCATATATGGAGCAAAACATGCCAAATGTCCAAACTTGGTTCAGGAAAGGAAGAGGCACTAGGGATCATATTACAAACATACATTGGATGATGGAGCAACAAATAATTTCAAAGAACATCAACCAGTACTTTATAGATTATAACAAAGCCTTTGACTGTACAGATCATGAAAAACTATGGATCCAAGGCTAGGACTTGGAAAGGCCACTGTGAAAGAGGTAGACAAGATCCTGAAGTGTTAAGATATAACATTGAATACTAAGGTTACATGCCACTGTATTTCCAATTTCTATGCATGGTTGTGAAAGCTTGGCAGTGAAGAAAGCTGATAGGAAGAAAATCATCTCATTTGAAACATGATACTAGAAAAGAATTCTATGGATATTAAGGACTGCTGAAAAGACAAATAAATGGCTCGTAGAGCAAATCAAATCTGAACTCTCTCTAAAAGCCAAGATGACTAAACTGAGCCTGTTGTACTTTGGCCATATCATGAGAAGGCATGCCTTGTAAGAATAGACAATAATGCTCAGAAAGGTGGAAGGCAGTAGGAAAAGAGCAAGACTGCATTCCAGATGGATATACTCAATCAAGGAAACCATGGCCCTGAGTCTGCAAGACCTGTGCAGGGCTGTTGATGATGGGGTGTCTTGGAGGCCTCTCATTCATAGGGTCACCATAAGTTGAAGTCAATTTGATGGCAATTAACAACAACAATAACATTTAGAATTACTCCTAGAGAGCTCCAGTGCTGTAATTAAGAACAGTGGACAAGGCTTCTGTAGCAGAACTGTGGCAGTTAAACTGTTATCAATGTTCTATAACTGTGTAATGTGGATTCACCCCAGATTGGGCAGGACTGGTATATAATCATAATTACCATTGTCTTACCTGTCTTCTTAAATGCTTGCATTGGCCATAATGTACGTATTGCTAAGGTGAAATGTATTATACTTTCCATAAACTTTTTTAACAGTGCCTCAAACTACTACCCCTTTTAGTGAAGTGGTTTTTATTTCTTGTCCTCTCTGTCAATATAGTTGGATAATAATTCAAACTATGCCTGATTTTTCAGTGCCCCTTGCAATCTGTCTCGGATATCAGAGCATGGTAAATTATATTTCAATAATAATGTGTTCTGGTACTCGTTATAATAAAGGATACCTCTTCCAGTTACTCATTATGTAACAAAGGGCTGAAAAACTCCACTTGTTGCACTACTCCTTAGCTTTCCATTACTTTTTCTTACATTTTGAAGGGAAAAACCCTTTAAGTTTGGTAAGAAAATGACAAAAACAATTCCTCTCAAAATGCCTCTTCAAATGATCTAAAAAGTAACTTTTGGAAATAAATGGAAATTATTATTCATACCACTAATAGATTTGCTATTGCTTGTTAGCTCTTGCTTTGTTACACTCCTATTACCTCAAAGTAATCAGTTGCTTCAAAGCTTGTTACTAATTGGTTGTGGGGCAGTTCCACTTGTGTAACTGTGGAACAGGAAAGCTCAGAGTAGAAACAATGGCAGAACATTGGGCTTCACCTTGTTACTGTTAGATTTTGGCCTTGAAGGATTAAATTAAACATTTCTCCTAACTTATAGACTGAAATGTGTGGCACAGAAAAAAAGAATGCAAATCAAATTGATTTTGATATATCTATTCTAGGTAGACCTACCACTGCATCTTATATAGTAAGACTTTGGAATATGTTCTCCACTGCTCCAGACAGTAGGATCTTTTTTTGTATTCAGCTATGTGTTCAGTAAGGATGAATCAACCAGCAAGCCAGACTAATTTCAGTCCTGCCAATAAGTGAAGCATTGATTTTTGGTTTGAAGGGTCACATACATAGGATTTTGACAAGCTGTAATGAGTTTTTGTTGTGTTTCCTGGATAGCAATACAGAAGTCACAGAATCACAGAAGTTGGAATAGGTTTAGTGTCATTGGGGTTCTAGCTTGAGGGGCATAAAAGCTCAATTTTGTATTACAAAGGCTCTGTTGTCTCCTTTAAGAATAACTTATAAATAGTGCCTTTCTTGTGGGAGAAATACCAAGTAAGGAAATTCAACACCACTTCAAAGCAACCTGTTTAATTGTTGAACTGTTTAAACAGGGCTGGGTCACTAAATCATGTTCATCATTTGATTGTTGCAATATTAAACATGTTTTTGGATGTTGCCTCCACTAACTATAAAGGATGGACCAATAAACAATAAAGATGGTCCTCCCCCCCAAGTTCAGATGACACCCCCCCCCCCGGATTGGGCTGAAGCTGCACTGCAAACTAGCCCAAATCTGGCTGCAAAAGGAGTGCAAATGACCTCAGGACTGTGGTGTCTGGTTTCTGCAGGACTCACTTGCAGCTAGAGGCTGCTCCAGGACACCCATCTGTTTGATGCCTAAGTCTCCTCTTACTTGATGGCTATGACCTAAAAAAATTCTATACAGCTTAGGTACAGGCTATCTGAGAGATTGCAATTTCCTTATGAATCTGCCTGGACCTTACACAGACAAGGAGAGACCTTTCTTTCAGTCTCACAACATTCACAGGTACAATTTGTGGGAACACAATAGAAGGCCTTATTGAGAATGTTCCCTGTTCCTTGCTGTGCTTCCAAGCTTTTCAAATTAAATGCTTTTAAAAAATGGGCTTTTAAGAGGGTGCTGCATTGTTTTAAACCTTACTCTGTTTAAACTCCATTGAAATCAGTTTAATTTGTAAATTGCCTTGAGCTCCAGTCTTAAGGAGAAAAGACAGGTTAAACAGTTGATAATAATGATGACGATGATGACGACGATAAATCTGTCCATGATTTGCAGTCATCGCCAAAGACTTTGTTATATAACTTACACAGGTGCTTCAAACAGGACCTTTTCTGTAGTCCCAGTTATGAAATTCCCTCTTTAGAGAGGCCAGGCTGCTCTCCTCTTTATTACGCTTTAGACAGGTATTAAAGATTGTACAGTTTCATAGTGCTCTAAGTGCTTATGAATGTCATTTTCTGATTATATTGTGATGAATATTTTTTTATTTTATTGTTATGATGCATGCCTTTTGTTCTGCTCTTATTGCTGCGTTTTATTTGAACTTTGTATGTTGCCTTGAGAGTACCCAGCTGATAGAGGAACGATGTATAAATATACCTAATAAATAACACGAATAATATGTAGCTACCTTAATATGTATATATGGCCACACCACATATGTCTAGTGTAACATTAGAGAAAACACTAATGCAGTGCCAAAGTATATCTCACATGAAATGTGTAAATAATGTAAGATAACTTTATTAGTATTACATATATTAGTATTTTGTGAGTACATTTCTATGAAAGACACAGTATGTATTTCTGAAGCTTTGTATGGGATGGATTCATAGATGCTCTTCTTTTTCATTGGCTGCCTGCCATTCCCTGAATGATGGTTGATTAAAAAAAATAGGGTCCAATTTTACATAGATTTTGTGCCCCAATTAGCAGTGCTAATTAGGGCACACAACTAAATTGCACTCTACCCTGTGGAGATTTTCAGTCAGTCAACCAAATCAGTGAATAACCCAAGAGCGTGAGTCTAACTCTTAGTTACCATTTAATCAGGTGCAAAATTAAAGCCCCCTCCAGGAAGGGCACAGTATTCAGTTGTGGATAGTGAAGGGAGCAGCAGCCTCAGGCTTTGCATCATCTTCCTTTTAATAAAAGCCAAAGTTTTAGACTAAGTGGTAAATGGAACAAAAAGGAAATTGTCCAGAATTATGGGATCAAGAAATAGAATTTTTAAGGGTAAGCTCTGTGCACCTTTACTTTTTTGCTCTCTTAATATACTACCCTGGGATCATGCTGTGTTAGGGGGAAGGTTATACATGTTTCTGAAACAAATAAAAAATAGGTTTATAATAATAGAAGACAGAACAGCACAGACACAAGTGAGGGTATGTTTTTGACAAAATGAAAAGTTCTATTTCTGAAAGCAAAAGAAGCTATACATACTGCTGAGGTATCAGGTTTGGAGGCGGTGAGAGAAAGAGTGGGAAATTCTGAGAAGAAACATTTAGATTATTTGGCACTATGGAATTAATACCAAAAGATACAAGAACCAAAATGTCGACACCCAGATATGTTGGGGTATCATAGATTTATCCCAAGACACATCCATTATTGATGAGAGAACATGGGCCCTCTTTGAAGAATTGCCTATGTTGTAACTTCCCATCCATACTAGCTTCAAACTCTTGCAAATTTTATGTAACATTTTACGTAATTGGATTGTATATAATGTTTATATAATGTTTATATAATTTGAATTTCTAAAAAAATCTTTAAAATGAAGGAACACTGTAAAAATGTGTAATGCATGAACACAGCTGATCTCCTTTACACCAAAGTGAATTATGCTGTCCACTGAATTTAACCAGGTTCACATTTGGTGAAGGTCCAGATGACAAATCTCTTCTATGTGTTTTGTAAAAGAAAGCTGAGATATAAATGGGACATGTAATCAAACAATACACAGCTGGTCTCCGACTGAGTTCACCTTGTTCACCTTGTTACTTGTTACTTACTCTAAGCTGCCACCATAACTTTGCATAGCTTTTTGAAAAACCTGGAGTGTTTGCAAGGCTTTTCTGGCCAAGACTGAAAACACCAAAGCTAGGAGAACTCTTCACTAGCTTTCTCTCCAGATCTCTCCTCATGGTGGGAAAGTAACAGGGGAGAAAAAAAGAATCGATTCAATTTAAAAATTATTGACATTGAATCTTTAACTTTTCTATGATTCACTTGTTTAATGCACACATCCCATGAATTTTGAGTTGAACATCCTTCTTACTTGTCTTGAGATAATGCTAAATGCATATTCATGTGAAATGTATAACTGTGTCTTACATCTGCTTGTATAATTTGTTATTTATATTGGATAACTCCTCTATTGAGACAATTTAGTATCCACTTAATTTGTAACAGCCCACCTCTCAGCCTGTGCCAGGTTCATTAACTGGATGGGAATTCTTTAGGAAGAAGTACTTTGAGGAATAGGCTGTAAATGTATTTTAAATTTCATACTGTACAAGCTGTGAGAGATAATTATATTGTTCTGTTGATTAGAGACTTGTAATCAAAAGTATCATTAATTTAAAATTTGCACAATTTTGTACAGAAGGAATTTTAAGTAGATCAAGGCTGTGTTTCAAGGCATGTTGAAAATAACCTTAGTAGGATATTTACTGCTTATTTATTTATTTTAGGTTGTTGGGACATAAGGTTGAAAATCTGTAAATACTGACTTGATAGTAAAGCCATCGAACTCAACAGGATGTAATTCTAAGTCAACATGTGTAAGTAGGTTTTGACCAACCCTGACTTTGAGTTACCAGATGAATACTTGCTCTAGTGATTTGCTTGCTTGTCAGATCAGTGTAATGATGGATCAATGCATTCACATGTGAACTCCCCTGCCCTGTTATCAACTGGGAAAACTTAGGGGGGTTGCAGACTGCCAGAAATAGTGCAAATTGAGTCCACTTTTAGGGTTAGGGTTAGGTTTAGGGAATCATGGGGACTGTAGTTTATTGTGGCACCAGAGCTCTCTGACACAGAAGGCTTGATGTCCCAGAAAAAAAACAATTCCCATTATTCCCTAGCACTAACCCTAACCCTAAAAGTGGACTCAATTTGCACTATTTCTGGCAGTCTGCAACCCCCCCTTAGTTCACAGGCAGTGAATTCTCAGCTAGACTTGTCTGTGCTCACAGGTGGAAGTAAGCTACTACTCTAACTCAAGGAGATTGGTTGGTGAAGATAGTTGAACTTGCTGAAATGGACAAATTAATGACTCTGATTAAGGAGAAATCCTTGACATTTTTTAAAAAAGACTGGGGAATGTTTATTTCTTGCATGCATTCTTATTAAGGTCAGTTATCAGTTTTACATTTTATAAAACGAACTGATTTTGTTTATATCCCAGAAGCTTTGTGTGATATAAATTAAAGGAAGTCTAGTAGTAGGGGGATATAACCATCAGTTGGGTGGTGGAGGGGAGAGGTCAGAGTGCTTGTTAATTTTTTGTCTTATGTTAGGATTGTTGTGGGTTGTTTTTGTATGGTAGTTTTTAGTTTCATGTGTGTGTGTATAATTTGTGTTTGTTGTGTTATTTGTGTTTAATAAAAATAATTTTAAAATTAAAAATAAACAAAGGCTTACAAAACACATTCCTTGCTCTAAAGTTTGTACCAGTGATGTATTCAAGCCTTTCAGTTCAAGTCTCAAGTGTCTACCTTCAAGTCTCAATTCGAGTCTCAGGTCCTTGCAATACACTATCACATCAAGTCTTAAGCTGAGTCCAAACTCTGGGAGCCAACTTTTAACAGAAAAAAGGAAAGTGGGTTCATTTCTCTGAGGGAACACCAAGTGTGGGCCTTTGCAGACTGCCAGAAATAGTGCAAATTGAGTCCACTTTAAGGGTTAGAGTTAGTGCTAGGGAATCATGGGAATTTTTTTTTTTCTGAGGCATTGAGTCTTCTCTGTCCGAGAGCTCTGGTGCACAATAAAATACAGTTGCCATGATTCCCTAACCCTAACCCTAACCCTTAAAGTGGACTCAATTTGCACTATTTCTGGCAGTCTGCAAAGGCCCTGTGTTAGGCAATGGCCTTGAGCAGGGGTAGGCAACCTTTCCCCTTTAAGGGCCGAGGGACTTCAGCTCCCAGAATCCCAGGAGCTATTGGCCAACATGGGACTATTGGCCAACATGGCTGAGGCTTCTGGGAGCTGAAGTCCCTCGGCCCTTAAAGGGGAAAGGTTGCCTACCCCTGGCCTTGAGGCAAGGGTTGAAATCTGCTTGGCAGCCTGACTCTGCTGCACATCAGTGGAGCCTTCTAAAGCTTTTGAAAAGCTTTAGAATGATCCTTCCACCTCAAGCTCATTGCCTGTTCCCTTCCGAGAAATGCATCTCACACTTTGGGGATGGGTCTTCCCTGCTGCTCAACATGAATGGCACCAGCAAATCAGTCACTAAAAAAATACAAGTCTCAAGTCAATTCGAGTTAGTGTGTCATTTTTGCCAAGTCCAAGTGAAGTCACTGAAGTGACTTGTGTCTGACTTATGGCCAACTCAATTGACTCAAGTCTTCATTACTGGCTCATATCACCAGAGTGAACCCTTTCTGCAATTCTGTAGATGCTTACATTGTAGAAAGTGCCATTAAATTTACTGGATTCTGAGTGGATATTTATAAGATAATGTGGATGTATAGGATAATGTGGGAAAAAGAAACCATGGGGCTTTTCAAACAAAACAGAGTTAACATTTATTTATTTTATTTATTTCTGCCTTTCTCCCAAACCGGTCTCAAAGTGGCATGGAAGAGAAAGAGGAAAATTAAAATGTATAACATTTAGAAAATATATAGAAGGTATTAAAATATTGACAAAAACTATAATATAAATTGTGATATATTATAAATACTGAAAGTTATAAAAAATAGGGCTAGATCAAAACCCCACATTATTGATCCAAATTGATAGTTTCGGAGGCCAGAGCATTTCTGGAGAAGAGGGCTCACTCCTTACAAGAGAAGAAATTAAAAAAAATGGTGGCTTCCCTACAAATAAAAGCACCTGTTGAAAGGGTAGTGCTATCATTCCAAAGAGGCAACCACAAAATAACATGGCAGCCAAGGTTTTGTTCTAGCTGTTGCTTTGGCAGTAGCAGTTGTTTTTTTGATGGGGTGTGTGTGTGTGTATGTGTGTGAGAGAGAGAGAGAGAGAGAGAAGAAAGCTCTTGCTGAAACAGAAATTTCTTAAATTCTCCAGGAAAAGATAAGAAGAAGGTGCTATTTCTCCCACAGTGGTAAATTTAAACCAAAGATGGGAATAATGGGGTTATTGGGGGACAATTTCCAGCATTCCTATTGGCCATACTAACTGGGGCTTATGGGACTTGCAGTCCAACAATATTCAAAGGACTGGAGGATCCCCATCCCTGTTTTAAACCTTCTCCAAATATTTGTTCCTCAAATTCAAGAACAGTAAAAATGGCTACCTCATTTTTTTCTACCTGCCACTTTACCTTAAGACTGAAGTATATATGTGAACTCCAGTAATTCCCTTTGTTCAAAAATCAGGCATTCAGTAGTAAAACTCAGAAAACCTTTATTTAGCAGCTAGAGATGTACACCAAAGATAGTTCTTGTCAGAACTAAACAGCAAGGGTTAGCAAGGCATAATTGAAGCACACCCAAATACAAAACTTTGATGGGTTACCTTCTCATTTGTTATAAAAGCAAAACAGGATATTCCTTTTCTATTTCTATGAAGCCCCCCTTCTTTACTTCTTCTGCTCATGTCCCTAGGAAAGTGACCTTGGGTATTCTTGAGTCAACCTCAAATCCCTTCCTTCTGCTTGTTCACCAGAAAGGAATGTGATCAACAATATCTAGTCCTAAGCATCCCATAGCATGTCACATTATTTTCACTCAGTATTGCAGAACACATTAATACAATTTAACATCAAGCAAATGCAAGTATAGGAGTGTCAGTTTGGCATAGTGGTTTGAGTGCTGGATAGCTCTGGAGACCATGGTTCAATTCCCAGCTCAGCCATGAAACATGGGTGACCTTGGCCAAGTCACATGCTCTCGGCCAAGTTACATGCTCTCAGCCTCAGGGGAAAGCAATGACAAACCTCCTCTAAACAAGTCTTGCAAAGAAAACCCCATGATAGAGTCACTTTAGGGTTGCTATAGGTCGAAAATGAATTAAACAACAACAACAAATGCACTTATCCCCTTCTAGGTTAATACTTCAAACCATGGCAGGCAAGATGCATGATGCAGCTCCTGACAATATAATATTATTCACCTTCAGTGGGATAGTGCTTTAGTGCTTGCTGAGGTGAGAGCAACTTTGTCCCCCACCCCACCCCATCATGCAGGAAGAGGAAAGGCGTCCAATGTGGTGATACTGTGTTATCACATCAAGTGTACTTCCAGAAGAAGGGCACACTAATTAGTGAAACCCACTCCACCCAGGCTGTTGCTTCTCTTGCATCTTAAGTACCCCCTTCTCCCAGCTACACTACACTACTAAAGTATAGTTCAGTGGTTGGCAACCCGTGGGCCAAGGCCGGTCCGCTGAGGCCTTGGGACTGGCCCGTGGCCGGCCTTGCCGCCGCCACCACCGCCGCACCACCAAAATGGTGCCCGTGCTTGTGCATGCATGCGTGCAAATTGGCACTTTGAAAAAGAGTGGCTGGGAAAATTTTGCCTACCCTACATTAACTTCATCTAGGCATCAAGGCAAATCAGAGGTGTGCTTGGAGTATAGAAATGGTCACAGATGGGAAGTGTGGAATTGGAAGAGTTTAAATGTAGTAAACACCCAATGGGCATCATTTAATGTGGATGGTTTCTTCAGAAGGTTCTTTGTCTCATGGGGCCCTGGTGACTGGACTGGAGGAACACCTTTGGAGTAGGCCTGCATTGCAGTCATCCCTTTAAATTGTGGGGATGGGGGTACATGGTTGGGGCAGGCTTTCCTCTTTGAGAATTTGATGGCTGGTGATAGCTGTAGAAAGATGAACAGGTTTCAGGCATATGAATTAGGAGGAACTTCCTGACAGTAAGGGCTGTTTGACAGTAGAACACACTCCCTCGGAGTGTAGTGGAGTCTCCTTGCTTGGAGGTCTTTAAGCAGAGGCTGGATGGCCATCTGTTGGGGATGCTTTGATTGGGAGTTCCTGCATGGCAGGGGATTGGACTGGATGACCCTTGTGATCTCTTCCAACTCTATGATTCTATGCCTGAACATTAAGGGGCAGTACAGACTGGCAGTTAGAGCTGGCATCAGGGCAGAGTGGGAGCACGGTGACCACATGCCCAAATGCTGCCTCAACACTGGCTGACCAGACAGTGGGCTGCATCATGCCACATCTTTGGCACAGCATTTAGGCATGCTGTGCTGAAGAATTGGCGAAAAGCCGCCACCGCAGTGGCAAAGGTGCCCTTTTGCTCTTCTAAAAAGGAGCGGCATTTTGCTGGTTCTTTTTAGAGCAGCAAACTACCAGAGCAGGGCCACAGCATGCTGTTGCTGCAGCCCCAATCTGGTGAGGAAAGGGGCAGCCAGAAGCTGCTCTATCAAGGCTGTCTGTCAAGTCCCCAAGATTGTCAGGGGAAGGCTTTCTCTCAGTCCCACCATCATCCCAGGCTCACTTGGTGAGGACATGAGAGAGAGAGAGAGAGAGAGAGCCTTCTCAGTGGCTGCTCCCACTCTCTGGAACTCCCTTCCATAGGAGGCTAGACTGGCCCACTCCCTGCTTGCCTTTCGATGGCAGGCTAAGACGTTTTTATGTAAACAAGCACTTAAAACACAATCATGCCATGGTGGTTTTAATATTGAGCATGTGTACTGCCTTTTAACTTCTGTTATATTTTAAATGTAATTTTATATTGTTTTTAGATGCTTTTAACTGTTTGATACTTTATTGTAATTTTTTTTTAAAAAAATCTATGAGCTGCCTTGGGTCCTTTCATGAGAAAGGTTGCATATAAATGAAATAAATGAAAAATACAATCAAAACAGGATGGGGTGCTTCGCCCAATTATAGGCAGAGAAGCGTGCTTGGGAATAACCCTGGCCCCTGCCTAATGTTACAGACTAAGGAAGGCCTCTTGAATTTAATTGTGAAGTTAAAAAAATTGTGGCCCTATTTCATCCCATCACTGCTATCTTATTTTTATTTCCTGCTGCAGGACACAATTGTCTAAATCCAGTTCATAGTCCCAGCTAGAATAAAATCACTGGGGTACACTGCAGAATAAATGCATATTAACACGGCTTTAACTGCTGTGGCTCAATGCTATGGAATTCAGGGATTTGTAGTTTGTTGTGACACCAGAACTCTCTGACAAAGAAGGCTAAATATCTCACAAAACTAGAAATCCCAGAATTCCATAGCATTGAGCCATGGGAGTTAAAGCAGTGTCAAATTGCATTAATTCTGAGGTTAAGAATTAGCAGCTCCGCCTTCTTTTGTGCAGCTATTAACGTCTAATCTGCACTGCACATATAATGCAGTTTGACACCACTTTAATTGCCATGTCACCACTTTACCCACCAATTCTCTGGTGCAACAACAAACTATAAATCCCAGAATCACGTAACATTGAGCCATGGCAGTTAAAGAAGTGTCAAATTGCATTATTTCTACAGTACAGACTAGACCGGAGTCAATAGAATTTATATAAGTGTTGACTTTTAAAGTTTGGGTTCATTCAGTAGATCTACTCTACTGGTATCTATCAACGATATTTTTATTCATTCTTTAGCACTGTTATACATGCAGCCTCTCTGAACTTTGTTAACACTCTTCTATTATTTAATTTTATTTTCATGTGCTGTGACTAATTTGGTCCACTAGATGGTAGTAAAGACCACAAACTTGAGTCTTTTGACAAATAAATATATATAAAAATCTAGACAGAAATTCTGAAAAATATCTACCTTTTTTTTAAAAAAAGAAAGAAAGCCAGACAAATATTACCCTAACCTTAACATTCATGTAAAATCTGAAAACAAACAATCACTGATGCTGTCAGGAAAGCATTATTTCACAATGAGCAGCACCCAAAATGGTTTGTCAGGATAAATATGGAATGGAATGATTATGAATCATTGTGGCAAATTTTAATACACATCAGAAGGTAAATTAATCCAGCTCTGTCTGAATCTTTGTGCCTTTTCACAGATACAAATGAATGGTAAACAACATTTTGGCAATTTTTAAGTTAATCATGTAGAACTGATTACTCAAGAAGAATGCTATTAACATTTACTTAATTTATACCCTACAATGTGACAAATGAAAATTAATGCTGCTGTTTTGGGGAATATCAAATGGGTCATGATTTTAAGATGAAGGGGAAAAAAGGATTGCCCTTAAGGATAACTCTTAATGATAGTTTTAGTGGAAGGAACTAAGCATGTTTTTAGCACTAACCATTACTAGCCAGAACATCTAACCTAGAAAAAAAAAATAGGGTGCATGTTTGAGGAATGACTAAAGTTGCTGATATTGTTTTACTATACAAGGATATTATTAATTTACTATCAGAGAGTAGGACTTTATAACACGAGGCTAGTAAATGAGAATTCTAGTAGGATAATAGTGCATTTGGCCACTATTTATCACATGATGTTGTGTCTCTCCTGTTGCTGCTTTGCATTTCAATCATTGCTGGAGCACACCTTTTCACTGATGAGGAAAACCATCAATAATTATTTGAATCCAGACAAGATGGAGGTGCTCATGGTAGCGGCCCCAAAACCAAGAATTGGGTTGCAACCTCTAGTCCTGGATGGGGTCACACTCTCCTCCAGTGACTGTGTTCGCAGTCTGGGGGTGCTCCTTGACTCGTAGCTCCTGATGACAAATCAGGTGAATGCGACAGTCAGGAGCACCTGCTATCAGCTTTGGCTGATATGCCAGCTGTGCCCTTTTCTAGAAGTAAGGAATCTCGAGACTGTTGTGCATGCGCTGGTAACCTCACGTCTTGACTTCTGTAATGCGCTCTACATGAGGCTACCCTTGTGCTTGGTTCAGAAATTACAGCTGGTTCAAAATATGGCAGCCAGGCTTGTGTCGGGAACATCTAGGAGGGACCACATTATTCCGGTTTTGAGGTCCCTCCACTGGCTGCCTATCAGCTTCCGGGCCCAGTACAAGGTGTTGGTTATCACCTTTAAAGCCCTAAATGGCTTGGGTCCAAGCTATCTTAGGGATCGCCTCCTCCCATACAATCCTCCCCGCGCTCTCCGGTCCTCTGGGAGGAACCTGCTGAAGCCTCAAAAATCAAGGCTTGCGGCTACCTCCCAGAGGGCTTTTTCAGTTGTCGCTCCCAAGCTCTGGAACTGCCTGCCGGATGAAATCCTTCAGTTAACATCATTAGACGGCTTTAAAAGAGCTGTCAAGACGGATCTCTTCCAGCAGGCCTTTCCAGATTAATTGTCCCGACCTCAGGTTCCCCCACCGTGGTGATCTTCGCATGGCCCCATCTCGATGGATGAAGATCATTGCCGCTGGTCAAGCTGTGCCTTGTTATATCTCTTTTTAAATGTGTTTTTAAAGTTTATATTGTTGGAATTACTGTTTTAATCCTTTTTGATTTAATGCTGTTTTAAGGGGGGTGGGATTGTTTTGGATATTATGTATCTTTTTAACTGTTGTAAGCTGCCCTGATTGGGTTCCCAAAGGGAGGAATAAAAATAAATTTTATTATTATTTTATTATTATTATAATTACCATTATTGTTGTTTTTCCATAGTGCAATAGGTTCCTTCCACTGCATTTTTGATATTTTGGTAGTCACAAGGAGTGAATGGGCATGGTTTTGCTCCCCTCCTCCTTTCCCCCTTGGAAAGCAGGATTAGCAAGAGGAATCCCAAAACCATTGATTGCCAAAACAGCATAATAGTGCAGAGAAATGTAATAATGATTGTTTTCAAACCAGTATGTTCATGTTTGTTTCAGCAACATGATTGCAGTGACTCAATAGGCTGGTGTGATAAAATCCGAAGTGTAATAGGTAAGAGTGAAAGACAGTAAGTTACTAATTCATATTTTAGCCATTCACTCACTATTGGGAGTTTTAGGCAGGCTAAGGTCTCTCATTCTGAGATGCCCATTTCTAGCCAGGAGACAGTACCTACCTTACAAGAATATAATGGGAGTCATTGTATGGTACATCATTAAATGTTCAGTATTAGCTGTTCTGAAGGAGGTGGAGGATGCAATGCTGACATCAGGTAAAGCTGAAAAGGCATATTTCTTTTAGTGCTTGGAAAGTTTGTTCTTACTACACATTTTATTTTTTTATTTTAAAAACACCTTTAATAACACAAAACATCTAAAAACAAACAAATATACAGACATACTAACATATTACCAGACACAACAAACACATACATCACAGTAATACAAAGCAAAGATTCTAGTTTAACTTAACGATATTTTGTTCCCAAGTAACTTCCTGTTATCTTTATGGCCAGCTAAGTGTTTCTTTCTCAAACCTTTAACGAAAATTTCCAAATCAAGGCTTTGATATCTTACATCATTGTCTTACTATTTTCCTTCACTTTATATTCCAGCTTTCTTATAATATAATACCACTTTCCTCTAAAAAAAAAATTAATACATTAACAACCAAGTATTCTCTATACAAATCAGTTTCCATATTTAGTTTCTAGTCAAATATTGTTTAACCCTTTCCCATTGTCTCTCTCTCGTATCTACATACTTATTTTGGATTATGGCTGGTAACAAGTCCATATTCATCATCTCTCTTAATCGAACAAGCCATTCCTCAATTCTCAGAATCTCCTGTAATTTCCAATATTTTGTGAAAGTTATTCTTGCCAATGTCACCATGTATAAAAGAATCTTCCCATATTTTTTTTGACTGTTTTTTCTACTTCTTGTGTCATATTCAAGAGATAGAGCTTTGGACATTGTGGGAACTGTACCTGTAATATCTCACAAATCCTCACATGAATCACACTCCAATACTTTTTTGCTAACTTACATTACCACCACATGTGCAGGAGTGTTCCTTCTGCCCTATTACATTTCCAACACCACGATTTCTCTGATCTGTTTATCTTCTTTAATTTAGTAGGATATAAATACCACCGGTGCATCATTTTTAGTAAATTTTCTTTTAAATCTTGGCAGAGCGTAAATTTATTAGTTTGGTTCCACATTCTTTCCCCATGTTCCATTTGTATGTTTTCTCCCAAGTCTCTGGCCCAGTGTATCATCACCTGCTTTACCATCTCTTTTTCTAAGCTTCTATCTCTGGATAATGTGTAATATTTAGATACATGGTGGCCTTTCTTGTCTTCGATTATTCTATCTAAATCTGTCTTCATCATCTCAAATCCTTCATTTGTCATGTCAGTATTGAATCTGTCTTTTAATTGTAGATATACATACCAATTATTAATTTTCTCTTCCCTCTCCAGCTGTTCTTTTGATTTCATTTTATATTCTTTGGGCTCTTCCTTCTGTTCATATTCTAAAATATCTTTATACCTTATCCACTTATTATTCCTGCTTCTGAAAAGAAAAGCCTCTTGGGGCGAAACCCACAATGGTATTTTCCTATAGAATTGATTCTTGACTTTTAACCAGACTCTTAGTAAGGATTTTCTAATATAATGATTTTCAAAAATTTTGTTATTCTTCAATTTTCCATACCAGAGAAAAGCATGCCAACCAAATTCTATGTTATCTCTTTCTATACTTAGAATATCTTCCTTTTCCAATGTTATTCAATCCTCCAGCCATACCATGCAATTAGCCCAATAGTACAATTTTAGGTCAGGGAAGGCAAACCCTCCTTTATCCTTGGATTCAATTAAACATGAATACTTGATCCTTGGTTTCCTCCCCTGCCATATAAATTTTACAAGCTTTTCCCCCCATTCTTCTATACATTTCTCGTTGTGTATAATTGTTATGTTCTGGAAGAGGTACATAAGCTTTGGTAAGACATTCATTTTAACTAGAGATATTCTTCCTAGAAGGGAGAGTTGAATTTTAGCCCATTTACTTAAATTTTTTTGTATTTCTTTCCATACTTTAATGTAGTTATTTTCGAACAGGTCCGCATTTCTTCTGGTAATTATCATTCCAAGATATTTAACGTTCTTCGCAATTGTGAATTTAGAAATTCTATGCAATTCTTCTTCTTCACTTCAGGTCAGATTCATTGCTATAATGACTGTTTTGTCTTCATTAATTTTGAACCCTGCTAGTTCTCCAAATTCCTTCAAGCTGTTTAATAAGTCTTTTATACTGTTATTGGGTTCCTCAAGAAATATCACGAGATCATCTGCATATGCCTTCATCTTGTATCTGTGCCCTCTTATATTAATCCCTTGAATGTTGTAATCTTCTCTTATTTTAATATTGATCATTACTATAATTAATATAAGTAACAGTGGGGAAAGGTGGCACCCCTGTCTCGTACCTTTCTCAATTTATATGTAATTGGTTTTTTCTTCATTAACTATTATCTGCGCCTTCTGTTTTTCATAAATTGCAGAGATCCATTTTTTGAAAGTTTGTCCCATTTTTATTGAATTTATTGTTTCTTTCAAAAAAGGCCAGCTCGCCTTATCAAACACTTTCACTGCATCTAAAAAGAGCATTGCAACTTTCCTCTCATTGTGTTTTCCACAAAATTCAATTACATTTAGTACTGTCCTTACATTGTTTCTTACAAATCTCCCTGGTAAAAATCCATTTTGGTTGTTGTGAATAATGGCTTTCAAGATTTTTTTTTAAACTGTTCCGCAATGATCGACACAAAAATCTTGTAGTCCACGTTCGTCAGTGAGATTGGTCTATAGTTTTTAATTTCATGATGGTCTCTATCTTCCTTTGGAATTAATGATATGTATGCTTCTTGCCAGGAATCTGGAATACCATCCTTTTTGATGTCATTCAACATGTTTTTCAGAGGACCCACTAAAACTTCTTCCATCCTTTTATAATATAGATTAGAGAACCCATCTGGGTCCGGCCCTTTTCCTATTTTGAGTTTCCTAATTGCAGTTAATATTTCTTCTTCCGTAATATCAACATTTAATTCTCTCTCCTGATTTATACTAAGTTGAGGTATATTACATTTACTCAAGTAATCCCGTATTTTTTCTCTATTTCCTTCCTTATCCTTTTCTGCTTTATGCAATGCCTGATAGTAAATTTCAAATGCTTTTTTAATTTCCTCTTGATTTGTAGTTATTTTCCCCTCCGTTCGAATTTCCGTAATTATTTTCTTGTTTTTATTTGTTCTGATCATATTAGCCATTAGCTTACTTGATTTGTTCCCCATCTCAAAGTGTTTCTGTTTAACATATCTCATCTTTATCTCCATGTCATTCAAAGTTAGGGTTCTTACTTTCAACTCTAAATTTAGTATTTCCAGTCTTAACTTTTTATCTCCATTTCTTTTCCATTCAAGTTTTTCAGAAATCAGGAGAAAGAGAAAAAAGAAGAGGAAAATCCTAAAGGTAGCAAAGAAGAAAAGGTAGAAGAAACACGTATATTTAGGAGAAGGGGGGAAAAAGGAGATATCAGAGCAAGCGCAGGCACAGGATGAAGTAGAATTAGAAGAGGAAAGGGAAAGCATCACCGAGGAAGAAGATGACAGAGAGGAGGAGGAGGGAGAAGAGGAAGAAGAAGAAGAGGAGGAAGGAGAGGAAGGGAGTGCAGCAGAAGAAGAAGAAAAAGAAGAAGGAAAGAATATTGGAACTTAAGTAGATTTTAAAAGAAGTCATATTAGTACAATAAATAAGGGGTGGAAGGGGTGGAATAAAATAAAATAAAATAAAGAGAGTATAATATACAAGATCTGACAAAAGAGAGAAGGACTTTAATTACAAAATGGGAATTAAGACACTGTCATGGAATGTAAAGGGTCTCAATTCGAAGTATAAAAGGAACATGATCTTCTACTATTTAGAGAAATTGAAAAATGATATAATATGTCTCCAAGAGATCAAAATTAGAGAAAAAGATCAGAAATATATCAGAAATCCTAGACTGGGAGACTGATATACATCAGTTACGGGGAATAAAAAGGAAAGGTGTGGTCATGTATGTTAATAAAAAATACCCATCAAAAATGTTGTTTAAAGATAATAAAGGTGCATATATTGGGGTGGAAATAAAGGTGAAAGAACAAACAATAGTGGTCCTGATCCTTCCTTTTGCCGCCCATAAAAGAGTGGCAAAATGCTGCTCCTTTTAGGGGTTGCAAAAGGCCACCCTAGGAGCTGGTGCCACAGCTCTTCCACACCCTTTCAGTGCTGTGTGTCTGCACGCTGCACTGGGAGGGTGTCAGGAAGGCATCAGGGTGAGGTTGGGGAGGCTGGGGTGCAGCTGCCCAACCCCAACTTCACCCCCAGGCCAGCCTTTTGGCTGGTCTGCAAAGCCCACAATATGACTAAACTGATTGAAAAGTCCCAAATTTTGTTCCAGATCTTTTTGATTTTATACTGGGTTAAAATAAACTGACCTGGGGCTGGTATAAAAAGTCTTTGATTATAGCAGAAGCTGACAGAAATATTCTGGAATAAACAAAATGTTTATGGATATGCAAAATAAAATCAGAAAGAACAAAAACAAAATCTGGGAGTTTCTGGTCTTTTTAATCAGCCAGAATGCACCCTAAGTAACAGAAAACCAGATGCTCAAAACAAAAGTGAGTTGTATCCAAGGTAGATAAGAATGTAGAAGACAGAGGGCCTGTATGCATGGGTCAAAAGGCCTGTTTCCCCCTGCCCTGGCCTGGCATTGTCCTGGCTGGATGATGCAGGCCATTAACCTCAAGCTAGCGTTGGCCATTCCAGACATCAGTCCAGCACTCCCAGACTGATATCAGTCCAAAGGGACCTTAATCTGGGGCAGGGGGGAATGGAAGCTCCATGGCAACAGCTGGTACCCCAGATGGCCCCACAACCCTCTTACCTGCCACTACCATCATGTCTGCTTTGAAAGCCCTCACTACAGCATGTGATATCAGAAGGGGGTGTCACAGCATGTGACACCTAGCCATATGGCTGTAGTCAGGTGCCCCATTCCCACCTTTATGGGCCATGGTGAAGGCCTTAGAAGTGGACGTGATGATGACAGATAAGGGGCATGTGATGGTGGCAGAGCCACAGTGTGATGGTGTGTGGCCATGTGAACACCCACCTGTCATTGCACCAGTGCAGAGACTGACCCAGGTGGAAATGGCAGGTGGGCTATAATGGAGTTGGCCTGTGATATCCTACCCATCTATTTAGGGACAAGGTTTCCCAAGTAGATGACAATGTTATAAGTACCATGTTCCTGGGTGAGACCATGTGGTTTTAGGCTTTTTAATCTGTGAATCCAGACTTTCCCCCTTTCTCCAATTGAATGGAAACTTCAGTTCCAAACACTGACAAAACCATAGAGGCTGTGGTGCTCCAAATTAAAATGTCTAACCATTGTTAGTTCTGACTTCCAGCTCAAGGTTGCAGACTTATGATACCTGAAACATGTAGAGGTCCATCATTATTTTTGCATATGGCACCCTACATGTCTGCACTCAATCACATAGATAAAATTGAATGACAACAGACAATGTTGTAGGTCCTTCTAGTCATGGTCTTAAAAGTGAGTGTGTTTGACAAACCTATGATGCAAAAGGACAGCTCCTACTAGCAACCACCACATCTCTCTAAATGTAATGACTGATTGACAGCTATAACAGCAGGCTTGTTGATGGTTTAAGAAGATATTGAGAATGATCTAGCAATTGATGGTTTTCTCT
This sequence comes from Phrynosoma blainvillii, assembly GCA_026167975.1. Taxonomy (NCBI): domain Eukaryota; kingdom Metazoa; phylum Chordata; class Lepidosauria; order Squamata; family Phrynosomatidae; genus Phrynosoma; species Phrynosoma blainvillii. The sequence goes on from JANUYF010000001.1 coordinate 276,868,579, forward strand.
GATTACAATATGAATGGAAATTAAATGTATTGTTGACTCTTTCTTGGCACATATGTTTCATGGAGAACATTTTTTTCCTTCAACTGATGGTTGCTTGCTTGATGCTGTAATCAGTGATAGGATATTCTTTGTGAAGCAGCTGTTTCTTAAGTTCAGTTTTTAACAGTAATTTTAATCCATTTTACAGATGTGTCTGATTCTCAGAGCCAATCTGTGGATATTTCTTGGTATGTTGGGGCTGCTGGACATCAGTCTAGATAACTGTGGATATCAGTGGGCTTATTATAAAGAACAGTATGTGTGTGTGTGTCCAACCCCCAGCTGCCCAGGAATGCACAATCAAAGTACTCCTGACATATGGCCATTTAGTCTCTGTTTAAAAACTTCCAAAGAAGGAGACTCCACCATACTCCAAGGTAACATAATCCAAAGACAAACAGCTCTTACCATCAGGAAGTTTTTTCTAATATTTAAGTGGAATCTCTTTCCATCTAAAAATGGCATGGGGATGGAGAATGTCTGAGAGGGTCCTTCCAACATTTACTACCTGAGGCAATTGCCTCATTCTGATCCTGCTACCTACATACTGTAGTATGTGTGGAAGAACAAGATAGTGAGGCAAAGAATACTTTCAGGAGACTACTGTAGCCCCAACTAGACTGTTTCTTCCACTTTACACAGGATCACTTGAAACCAACTGCCCTGTCTAAAGGGTATTCATGACTTCTTATGGTCTGATATGTTTTAAACTTAATTTTATGTACATAGCTTTATCTTGCCTGGAAGGATTTGTTTCCTTAGAGGCAAAATAACAACACCCCAAAGCCATTCCTGAGCAGGAAAGAAAGCCCAGGAAAATGTGGATAGAATTTTGGCTCTATTTCTTTGTCTTCCAGATGACCTGGCCCAATAATATCTGGAAGGTGAAAAGAAATAAGGGCCAAACCAGGAGAAAGAAACATCTTTCTCTCGCCTGTCCCATTTGATGGGCTTTATTTAGTTGCTTGATAATTCCCACTTAATTTGCTGTACTCATGCATCATCTGTCCTTTGTTTATGAATGTATCAAAAGACAGACAGATTTTACTTCCTAAATATTTTCTGTCATTAGGCTGGCAAGACTGTACACCTTTATCTGGGAGTAAATCCTTTTGAGTCATAGCAGATTTATTTTCAGTACATGTATATGATCACTGTGATAGGATTAAGGCTGAAATCCCATATTCATTTAATTGAGAGTAATCTCCATTGAACTTAATGAGACTTACTTTTGAGTAACTATGTATAAACTTCCATCATCACAGAATATTGCTCCCTCCAATGCCGCTTCCTCCACTAGAAATCTACATGCTGGCTGAATCTACGCTGCAGGATGATTGCAGTTTGACACTGCTTTAATTGCCATGGCTCAGTGCTATGTAATTCTGGGTTCTGTAGTTTTGTGAGATATTTTACCTTCTCTGTCAGAGAGCTCTGGTGCTACAACAAACTACAAACCCCAGGATTCCATAGCACTGAGTCATGGCAATTAAAACGGTGTCAAACTGCATTAATTTTGCAATATGATAGGAGGCTGAATTAATGTATGCCTTGAAATGGAAAGATGACCTCATTTTGTGATGGCACAAGTCTAGATCCAATTCTCTGTATTTTTTATCTTAAAGAGTTGATAGTGGGTTTTGGGTAAAATATTCAGGGAAGAATATATATTCTATTCAAAAGAATGATGATCAACTTCTAAAACTTTTGACAGTCACCAAAATTCTTATGTTTGTTCTTGTTTATTTGTTTGTTTGAATTCTCATCCAAGACACATTTCTGAATTTCTGGGACATGAACACAGAATGCACACAGTTCTGCCTTTATTATTATTGGCTCAACAACAACAAAAAGACATACTGCTATATATTTCACACAGTGAATTGCTTAAGAGAGAGAGTAGGAAAGTTTATTTTTTGCTTTTTCCCAAACTTAAACCTCAATCAGGACCCAAATTATTATTTTTTTCCTGTAGAAATAGACATTTTAATATATCACTTTTCAGTTCCAGTTCAATAAACAACCATTTATTTAGACTTTTAAAGCAATCTTCAGCTTAGTCAGGTAAGAATTATTCCAAAAGAATAAAAACATTTTCATTTCCCATCACTGCCAAAAATGAAAAGAACATGAGTTATGAGTCTTGCTGTGTTGTCTTAAGTTGATTACTATGGAATGATTAAAAAACTAGCTGTGCTGTCATAACAGAAGAGTACATTATAAGTGTAATAACAGCTTAGGGATACAATCCATCAATGCCGTACTTGGAAGCTGAAAAAAAAGTTGATCTATTTCTTTGGTCATCATTTTCAGCATATTAGATGACAAATAATTGTACATTCATCAATAACAATAGATTAAAGTTGAAATGATTTATTGCTATTACACTGCTGTTATGATGGAGCACCAGGTCAGTCAAGCATTGACGAGGTCTGTATTTAATTTTCACGGGTCTCTTGGCAGAAATAATAGACAGAGGGGGAAACCACCTGAAACTAGGTACATCAAAGTTGTTGACAAGTGATTTGTAGGGTGGTTCTTCATGAGTGGTGGAGTTAGAGGTAGAAGTAACTTTTTAAAAAAGATCGGTGAACCACTAAATCAAAGAGACCTCTACATACATTGGTGTTCTACCAACCAGCCAGACATCAGAATGAAATATGACTGTCAAATATGAATTGGTGGGGAGGGAGAGATTATAGAAGCTACTAACAGAGATGCATAATTGTCATTCATGTTTTGAAACTAGACATTAAATTATTATTTGTTATGTACTGGAGTACAAGGGCATCATGACTACAGTTCTAAAACTGCTCTGCCAGCAGGGAAATCATTTGTTTGATACAGACGTGCTCTGGCACACCATGCAAAGGATAATTAGTCTGACAATGGATCTACAGGTGATAGGAGTCTTAAATATAGTACTTTATACTGTAGGATTACTAGCTATAGTTTTACAAAACACTAGTTGCAATATTCTCTCCCCTACTGATAATAAGTTGAGTTGTCTTGTTTGTAGTATGTACCACCATTTAGACTGGTTTAGCTGAGAGTCACCATAATACCAAGCAGGACCTAATCAAAGACGTGTGTTGTCAGATTGTTTGGGAACAGAAACTACAATACTACCAGATTCAGAACTTCTTATTACAATGAAAAAGTGGCCCCAAAATCCAATATATTTGCTTATAATTTCAGAAGTACAAATGGGTGTGTGTGAGGGGAGAGGACAAAATGATTATTTAAAAAGAAGTTCAGAGGAAAAGTCAAGTGGCTCAGGAATAACTTCAGGAAGCTTAGGGATTATTTGATGATGGTAAAATTGAGATTCTGGGGGTGAAAAGATGTACACTGGATTAGTAAAAAGTGAAAGCTTCTAAGAGCCTGGTTAAATAGCAGTGCCAAGAATGCCATAAAAGATGAGTTTCTGGAAAAACAAATTGAAAATGATGATAAGAAAAGCAAGATGGAACTTGCAGAGCTAACTGCGATTTTTTTTAAAAAAAATTAAAAATGACATTTAAATACACAAAGAAATGTTGGACAAATGAGGTGATGGGAACTTTAAGTGCAGAAGGTATGGAAGGAAGGTTGAAGAGGACATATACCCATTAAAACTAGTTTGGGCAGTACGGAGAAAGGCCAACATTATCAAGTGAGTGCCTTGCCACTCAGGAAAGATTAGAAACGTTAGAGAAAGAACCCCCCCCCCGATGCGTTGGGAGGGACTCCCTGTTGCGCTGGCCATTGCCATGATGCTGGATGCATGATTGGCTGGGTGGGAGGAAGTCCCATCCTTTCCTCCACCGCCCAGCCAATCAGGGAGGGGATCCTCTAGGATCTCCACTCGCTGGTGATCTCGCATCTTGCGAGATTACCAGCGAGATTTGCGGGCTATAAAGGTACCTGGCTGCCGCAAGGCGGCAGCCATTTTGAATAGCAGGCTTGCGACCCAACCCACCCGCCCTTTATTAATGGCTGCTTGATTATTTATTCTCAGGCTGCGGCTGGTCGCCTTCAGGGGCCAGGAGGGATTTTTTCCCCAGTGTTATTGTGACCTGGGTTTTTCGCCCTCCCTGAGAATAATACAGGGTATGCTAGTATATTGTAGTTCTAATCAATTGTTATTTGTTCACAATAATTTTCACTGAAGTTCAAGTTTAAGCTTATTTGTCACAACTCTGGGCCGGGGTCTTGGTATGGATGTTTTTAAGCATGAGATGTATAGCCTGTGGTGGGCAGGGACACCCTCCCCCAGGAATAATTCAATTAATTGGAATTACCAAATTTGAATCAATTTAACCAGGATAAAGAGTATGCATTATTTGGGTTAACAAAATTTTCCTATGACGTCACCAACTTAGTTGGTGACGTCATAACTAGGTTACGTCATGGGATAGGCTATGATGTCATTTCCGATTCGGGGGAGATGATTTATTTGGCTATGCATTGAATTGGAACTTGCTGTTATTGACACATGTTGCAAAGGGCTTGGCTTAATGTGCCAGCAAATTTATTATATACATGGACACATGTGTCAAGAACAGTTTAAATTATGGTTAATGCAAATTGTTAATGAACTGGTTCATGACCCTGTACAGATAAATAAATTTGTAGCCAAGTTATCACCCATAAAGAGGCGTACGGTGTCATTTGTTCTGGTGCAACTTCACTGGAGATGGAGGTGGAATGGCAAAAGCTCACAGAGTTTTAAAAATAATGCACGGCAGTAAGAAATTAAAGAGACCCCCCTCTTCTACAGCCCTAGAATTTAGGTCATATAAAACTAACAGTAACTTGAGAAGGTATTTTTTTATGCAGCATCAATTAACTGATGGGCAGTGGACATGGTCTGTGTTCACCATTCAAAAAAGGCAGAGGGAGGTACCCATTGCTCAGTGTATGAGATGTCCATGCTGTCACAGTCTGTTGTGATGGTTAGATCTCAGCTCCAAAGCAGACAGGAAACCCTTAGGCTTTCAAGTATATAACACCCAAAATCTCCAGTTAGCATACCTGATAATAAAGGATTATGGGAGTTGTAATGTGAAGCGTGTTGAAGGCCAAAGGTTCTCCAACTCTGCTTTAGAAGAAGATCACAGAGATTACAGGAATATGAAGATTATGCCTATAATTGTCTATTAGTCCCAGTGACCACATGGAACTGTGTTCAGAGGCAGTTTGTTACAGTATCAGGTGCTGAGACAAGCAACTGATGGAGTCAGGGAGGGATTATAGTATTTGTGCCCTGCCATTGGCTTTCCAGACCACTGCTGGAGAACAGAAGTCTAGACCAAATGGACCTGCAGTGTGATCTAGCAAAGCTTTTCTTGAAAGTAATCCAAAGGCAGACAAACAGGATTTACTGTTAGTATAATCATATTATTCAACCATAAAATGGATTGGATATATTTGGTTCTGAACACTTCACCTATCAATAAATTACCAAAGCAAGTGACATGAATAAGGGGAAAAAACTTTAATTTTCTGTCCAGTCAAATCTTAGAGTATCACATTCAATTTTCCTTCCTCCATAATCTAAATAATTTCCCACCTTGCTCATGATGAATGTCTTGCCAGTTCCTACTCAATCCCTCCACTTTACATGACCTAATTAAAGAAAACATTCCATGATTGCCTATTTTTCCTCATGCATGACAACCTATTATTTTTTTCTACCACCTGATTAGGGCTTTATTATCCTTGGATTTAGATTGATTTGCTGGACACTTTAATAAAACACTACTTAGTTTGATTTAAAGGGCTACAGGTTTCATTCATTCACACAATTACCCTTATAACCAATCCCCATACTAAGTGCTGCAGAGTTCCTACAAAAAGAGATTTTTGATTGCCACGGTAAAAGGTTAAAAAACAAAAGAATCACAGGTGACATTCTTGTTGAATTCCTTGATGCTTTTTCTTCTGTGGGCAGTCAAGAGAGGACATTTTGCAATATAATTTGTCAAAAGTGATAAATCTGTTTCATCATATCTGTCAAGAATGGCTCCTGTGTATTAAAACTACTATAAATATTTGCTCAAGATAAAACCAAACTTTCATATGATTAAATAATAATACATTTATGAAGACAAATTGCATTTTGCAATGTGCTATCAACTATGTGAGTCAAAAGTAGGTAGTTAGAGTTCAAATAGATGATGAATCAGTTTTGATTTCAGAATGCAGGGATTTTATTAAATAAATGGGATTTACATTGGGTTTTGTTAGATACAGAATTTTTTTTCCTGTGAGAAATTCTATTTGCAAATTCATAATAAGCACTCATAGAAGAGAGTCAGTCTGAAAAAGATTGCACTGAAAAAGATTGCGAATGATACGCCTACTTAGAAGTAAATATGTGTATTTTTATTTTTAATTGAACTCTCAGGTATGCATTCATTTGCAGCCTTAATGTTAAAACCTCATCAAGACCTTCTTCATAATGAGATAGTTGTATGGGATTCATAAACAATTGCATTTTTTATAGAAAATATATAAGGAAGAAGGAAAGCTAGAATCCTTGTCCTTTGCAGGATTCTTACCATTAAACTTTCAATATACTGGTTAATTCTTCTTTATCCAAAATGCTTGGAACCAGAAGTATTTTCGATTTCAGATTTTGTTTTGAATTTTGCAATATTTGTATATACATAATAAGCTATCTTGGAGATGGGACCCAAGTATAAATATGAGATTATTTTATGTTTTTTATACATCTTAAACATATATCCTGATGGTAATTTTATATATAATATTTTTAATACCTTTGAGCATGAAACAAAGTCTATGTACAGTGAACCATCAGAAAGCAAAGGTATAATTATGTTAGCCACCCATGTAGACAATTTTGAATTTTAGAACATTTTGGATTTTGGAATTCCAGATAAGGGAGACAACCTGTACAGGGAATGTTGGTCATGATGTTGTTTGAGCTCTCACTTGCAGTCTGAAGTGTTGTGTAGCTGAGGCCAAGAATATTCTTTTCCTTTTTTTACTTTGAAAAATAATGACTTCACATTATTGCATCATAAATAAAAATGGGTCTTGCTCCTGCTATGGGTTGAGAGGCAGCCCTTAGTTGCCTAACTGCAATTTCAATTAGAGCAGGACCACACCAATGAATTTTCCTTGTTTTTACGTGCCTTCAATTCAATTCCAGCTTATGGTGACCCTATTAAATGATTTTTGTGGTTAGATTTATATAAGGAAGGTTAGCCATTGCCTAACTATAGCAAAACCTTTGACTGCATAGATCATGAAAAGCTATAGAATGTCCTTAAAGAATGGGAGTGTCAACACATATGATAGTCCTGATGAGGAATCTGCACTCAGGACAAGAGGCTACTGTCAGAAAAGAACATGGAGAAACAGAATGGTTCCCTGTGAAGTCGAAGGCTTTCACAGCTGGCATCTTTAGGTTTTTGTGGGTTTTTCGGACTGTGAGGCTGTGTTCTAGAAGAGTATATTCCTGACGTTTCACCTGCATCTGTGGCTGGCTTCTTCAGAGGATAAAGATGCTAGCCACAGATGCAGGCAAAACATCAGGAATAAGCTCTTATAGAACACAGCCTCACAGCCCGAAAAACCCACAAAAACATAAGAATGGTTCCCAATTGGCAAAGGGGTTAGACAAGGCTGCATCCTTTCACCCTATCTGATCAACTTGTATGCAGAACAATTTATAAGAAAAGCAGGCTTGTACATGGAAGAGAGAGGAGTAAAAATAGGAGGAAAGAATATCAACAATCTAAGATATGCAGATGACACCATAATACTAGCAGATAACCTCACAGACCTGGAACACCTACCAAGCAAGATCAAAGAAGAAAGTGCTAAGGCAGGCTTAATGCTGAAGATAAAGAAAACAAAAATAATGACTACCAAAGACCTTCACAACTTCAACTGAGACAATGAAGAAATAGAAATAGTAAAAGAATCCCATAGCTGGGATCAAACACTGATAGAAAGGGGGACTGCAGTCCGGAAATCAGAAGAAGATTAAGAATGGGGAGGGTGGCTATGAAAGAACTAGAAAAGATTCTAAAATGCAAAGATATACAACTCAGAATAAAAGTTAGAATCATACAAACAACTATAGTCTCTATTACCATGTATGGATATGAGAGCTGGACAGTTAAGAAAGATGATAGGAAGAAAATCAATTCCTTTGAGATGTGGTGCTGGAGAAGAGTGCTGAAGATTTCATGGACAGCCAAAGGTCCTAGAGCAGATCTAGCTGGAAACCTCCCTGGAAGCCAAAATGACCAAACTGAAGTTGTTGTACTTTGGACACAACATGAGAAGGGAGGACTCTTTGGAAAAGACAATAATGCTGGGAAAGGTGAAGGGAGGTAGGAAGAGAGGAAGTCCACATGCTAGATGGATGGACTCTATTAAGGAGGTCAGGGCTATTAAGGAATTGCAGTAATTAAGCAGAGCAGTGGAGGACAGAGGGTCTTGGAGATGTCTCATCCATAAGGTCGCCATGAGTCAAGATTGACTCAAGGGCAGTTAACAACAACAACAAAAGCCATTGCCTTCCTTTAAGGCTGAGAGAGTGTGACTCATCCTTATTTTGCCCTTTTGGACAGGGAATTCTGTCCAAAAGGGCAAAATAATAATCAAACCCAGAACAGGAGGCAATGGGGCTCAAATCCTCTCCCAAGATTAGACTTTGAGACTTGAGTCTTTCCTGAAATGATCTGGCAAAATTGGGCCACTGATGCTCCTATGTAGCTGAGCCTCCTCAATCAATCAGAAGTATACTAAACAATCAAGGATTAGGAAATATATAAGATAGTTCTTGTTGTTGAACCCTTTCATATCCTGCTTAATTATGGAAGCTAAGCAGGGTAAGCCATGGTTAGTACTAAGATGGGAGACCATCAATGAATACCGCATGCTGTAGGCTATATTTTAGAGGAAGGAACTGGCAAAATCACCTCTGAGTATTCCTTGCCGAAGAAAACCCTGTGAAGTTACATAAATCAACAAACGACTTGAAGGCACATAACAGAGACAGAATCTAATCTATAGACACTGATCTGGGAGTAAGCTATACTGGACACTTCTACATACACCCTGTCCTTGTACGAGTCTTCATATTTAAGGCTGTTTTAACAATAATGGATGGGGAAATTAATTTACCCTCCCCCAGCAAGTACCTGAAAGTAGGAAAAATCTTTCACAATCTGCCTTCACCATAAAAAACAGTGCTGGGATCCCTAAATATAATAATAGAAGAATTGATGGTTCATGTTTATCAAAGAGATTATATGAAATAAAAGTACTGTATTTTCCAGCATATAAGATGACTGGGCATATAAGACAACCCCGAACTTTTCCAGTTAAAATATAGAGTTTGGGATATACTCCCATATAAGACTACCCCTCTTCCAACACACACCAAATAAAAATTTAAAAAATCAGATTTGATTTCTTTTTTTTTAATATTTTTTATTTTATTTTACATACATACGTACAACATACACCATACCACATGTTACAACACATAACATTCGAAACCCTTTATCATATGCCCAAATTAAAATCAATATCCCCCAACTTTGTAGTCCCCTAAATTTTCAATCTGCCAAATTATTTCTTTTAATCATTCCATTCTTCCAGCTCTACATTCATACCTTTCTTCACTAAAAAATCAGATTTGATTTCAATCTGGTAATTTTAAATCAAATGCTTATGACATGCAGGTACTTAGCAGGAAAACTGTCACTTATAAACACAACAAACTACAGCTCCCATGTTCCCTAGCATTTATTTCTGCAGTGTGTTTTAGACCTTACTTTTTAAAAAACAGTCCAGATTTAAATGTTGCTTTAAAAATTATTTCCGTCTCTCAGCTATGAGATGGTTGAGATGGTTGGGGGGGAAAGAGAAAGTGTTGGGGGGAAGGACTGTCAATATATTAGGTGATGCATTCTGGGGTATGTACAATTTGTGGCCAAGTAAGTGACCTGGACATGTCACACACTCTCAGCCTCAGAAGATGGTAATGACAACCCCCATTTGAAGAAACCTGCCAAGAAAACCCCATAATAAGGTTGCCTTAGAGCAGGGGTAGGCAACCTTTCCCCTTTAGCAGCCCTGGTGGCGCAGTGGTTAAATGCCTGTACTGCAGCCACTCACTCATAGACCACAAGGTTGCGAGTTCAATACCAGCCAGGGCTGAGGCTTGACTCAGGCCTGCATCCTTCCGAGGTCGCTAAAATGAGTACCCAGCTTGTTGGGGGGCAATCAGCTCACAGTTGTAAACCGCTTAGACATCCCATAGCGTGATATGAAGCGGTATATAAATAAGCTGCTTTGCTTTTTTGCTTTTTAAGGGCTGAGGGACTTCAGCTCCCAGAAGCCTCAGCCATGTTGGCCAATAGTCCCATGTTGGCCAATAGCCCTTTGGATTCTGGGAGCTGAAGTCCCTTGGCCCTTAAAGGGGAAAGGTTGCCTATCCCTGCCTTAGAGTCACCGTAAGTCGGAAAGGACTTGAAGACACATAACAAGAAAAAAAGTCTGCAATTGTTTCATAGGTAGTACATGGGAATAGGAGCCAGCATGGTGGTTTGAGTGTTGGACTACTACTCTGGAGACCTGGGTTTGATTCCCCACTCTGCCATGAAACCCAGTGGGTGAACTTAGGCAAGTCACACACTCTCAGCCTCAGGGGAAGGCAATGACAAACCTCATCTGATTGAATCTTGCCAAGAAAATCCCATGGTCACCATAAGTCAGGAACAATTTGAAGGCACACGACATACACATATAACTTCCAAGTTAAGGAACTTGGTTTTTCTTTAGATAAATCTTTAAGGGTACACACACTCTCTCTCTCTCATTGTGCAGAATTATTTGTTAAAGAAGTCATGCCCAAGCAACACATCAACTTTGGCTGCGTCTGCATTGCAGAAATTTATTAAAGCAGTTGGAACTACTTTAACTGCCCTGGCTCAAGACTATGGAATTCTGGGATTTGCAGTTTTGTGATATATTTAGCCTTTTCTGTCAGAGAGCTCTGGTACCACAAACAAACTTCAGATCTTAGGAGTCCATAGGATGGAGCCATGGCAGTTAAAGCGGTGTCAAACGGCATTATTTCTGCAGTGCAGATTCAGGCTGCATCCATACTGTAGAATTGACTTCCTTCTCCTTCTCTTTCTCACCTCGTCCTCCTCCTCTCCCTGGCTTCCTTCTCCTTCTCCCCTCCTCCTCCTCCTCCTTCTCCTAGCTTCCTTCTCCTTCTCCTTCTCCCCCTTGTCCTCCTCCTCTCCCTGGCTTCCTTCTCCTTCTCCTTCTCCCCTCATCCTCCTCCTTCTTCTAGTTTCCTTCTCCTTCTCCTTCTCTTTCTCCCCCTTGTCCTCCTCCTCTCCCTGGCTTCCTTCTCCTTTTCCCCTCCTCCTCCTCCTCCTTCTTCTAGCTTCTTTCTCCTTCTCTTTCTCCCCCTTGTCCTCCTTCTCTCCCTGGCTTCCTTCTCCTTCTCCCCTCATCCTCCACCTCTCTCTGGCTTCCTTCTTCTCCCCTCCTCCTCCTCCTTCTCCTGGCTTCCTTCTTCTCCTTCTCTTTCTCCCCTCATCCTCCTCCTCTCCCTGGCTTCCTTCTCCTTCTCTTTCTCCCCTTGTCCTCCCAGTGTATAAGACTACCCCCGACTTTTGAGACCCTTTTCCAGGGTTAAAAAGTCGTCTTATACACCAGAAAATATGGTAGAGGGGCTAACTGGGAAATGTTCAGTACTTAAGAAAGGAGATTATCACATTTTCTTAAAAAAAACAGACTTACCCCTACTGTTTTCAAGTCTATTACGGGATACAGTTGGGTATTATCCCATGGAAAATACCGCCAATGCCGTCGCCCAACTGCATCCCACCTAAAACCCAGCTACAAGCCGCACTCAGATGGCTGATTTGCAAAGTCAGGAAGTTTCTGACTTTGCAAATCAGCCATCTGAGTGTGTTTATAGCTGGGTTTTAGGTTTGATGCAGTTAGACAGTGGCATCGGCAGCATTTTCCATGCAATAATACCTGACTGCATCCCTGTAATAGATTTGAAAATGGTAAGGGTAAGTTGGTTTTGTTTTGTTTTGTTTTTGGTTAACACGATAAACTCCAAAGATTTAATCCAAGGATATTCTTTCCCTGGAAGATTTTTTTAACTTTTGGAAAGAGCTCCCTCAGAAGGGAGACTTGTCTACAATGAAACAGAATAAAATCTGTAGAAGGTGTCAGCTGTGAATTTCCAAGGACTTTCTCACACGTGGATTTTATAATCGCTATAAAAGTTTGGCAATAGCTCCTTTGGCGATACCTATTGCATGACACTATCTTCCTCACATCACTGCCTTGTCCTGGAAATGTGGTTAACTTGCACCTTGCCATTGTTGAAAAATCCTGTCCATAAACTCCCAATAGCGTTGGCATAGTGCTAATCCTCAGATGCAGTAAACCCACCTGTTGCAGTTCTGGCATTGCACAGTCAGTGGTGTCTGTGTCTCCTCCTCTTGCCCACCCCACTTCCCTTCATTATTCCAGAATAGTCTTTTTTCTACTTTCATTTATTTATTTGTTTGTTAAACCACATTCACTTAATTCTGGAATTGTGTTTAAAAAAACAAAACAACTAAAACAAAAAACAAACACACATAAATGAAAGGTACACTGTGTAGGAGAAAGGGTGGGAAATGGGATTAAGGATGAATGCAAAAGAAAATATGCAAGACCAGCAACAGCCCAGTCATTCATGAAGCGATGTGTGGTAGGGAGTGCTCCCAAACCGATATGTATGCACTTCCCTTCATTAATGTAATTGTGGTGAGAATGGATGTGGTGTGATAAAATCCTAAGAAATCTCACTGATTAATGAGTCAGAGTTTGGGGGAAGACCATAGCTTATCAGCAGACTACATGCTTTTCATGTAGTCTGCTGATAAGCTATGGTCTTCCCCCAAACTCTGACTCATTACATGCTTTTCATTCAGAAGTTGGAGTTTCAGCTCCTGGCTTTGCACAGTAGGAGATGACATAAAGGACATCTCCTAGATCTCTAGAAAGTAGCAGAATGTAGCAGAATGAAAAATACTGACTTCGATGAATCAATGGTCTGCCTTTGTATCAGGCAGCTTCCTATGAGCCCAAATAAATGTTTGAACCAGAGCTTGGGAAAATTATTTTTTGATGTTTGGGGGATTCTGGGGTCCAGTCCCTCTCTCCATTTTCCCCATTTTATCTAGACTTCATTGCATCTACACAGGGGTCAGAGAAATGATCAAAGAGTAAAGCAACTAGGCAGTGAAAGCTCATGCGATAACCAGTCATGCACTTCTGGATATTTTAGAGAGTCAGATGTGTGGACTGTGCCAGCACACAGTAACAATGCAATGAAGAGAAACAAAAGGCTATTATTAAAGCTAAGTTGTGCTGTTATAGATACTCAATAGCTGACAGCTTATAGTGATTTGCTCCTAATTATTCTCAAATAATTACTGAATAGAATAGTAAATGTTATTAGGCTACTTTAATATTCATCATAAAACATCATTTGCTAGGATAATTTATTGCTTTAGCATGTACGTGCATTGGGAAAGGCAGCTTGCCTAGAAAGAATTTTTTAACAAACACTGTTGTTCTCATTGTACTGGCAAAGCTCTAAGAGTAGCATCATTTTTAGTTGTGCAGCTTGCTATCTGTATTTACAGTGACTTTGATATAAGGTATCCTCTCTCACCTTCAGAGGAATTGGTGGTAATTAAGAGTTTTCCAGATGATACTGTTTATGGCACCAAATGCTCTATTTGTTGTTGATGTTCTTGTGTTATCGTACCACTTTTAAAGGAAACCAGTTAAGTATGCATGGTCATTTCCCTAGTGTTAACCTCACAGCAACTTTGTGTAGTTGGTTAGGCAGACTAATGAAGTATTCAGCTTCTTGGATGATTACACATTTGAAGCTGGGTCTTCTGACTGAAGGCAAGTTTTACATCCATTGTGCTTGTCCAGAAAGCTTTAGTTTGTAAGTTAACAGTACAATCCTGATCAAGTGTACTCAAGCATTAGTTTCATTTAGTTCAAATCAGACTTATCCAAGGTTGCTGTGTGTAGGACTGCATAGTTACAGAACAATCCTGTATTCACATCACATCAGGGTCAGAAATATGCTTATGTTACACTTGATGAAAGAACCATTGCATTCAGTGTACACTCAATGCAAGAGAGTAGAAGGGAGAGGAAGTCAAAACAGTGAATCAAAATGACTAACATCATCATCACCACCACCACCACCACCACCACCACCACCATCATCACCTGTATATTCTACCTTTTCTCCCAAATTGGACTCAGGGCAACAAGACACCATCCATGCTGTATCCCTGGAAATGCCACCAAAGCATATCTGTCAGGGATCATGATAGTCATTTCTGCAGGTAAGGTAGATTGAGAAAGTCCTCTTATCTATGTATGACTGGTAGACTGGGGGATTCTGGGAGATCTAATCAAAAAAAGTAAATTTTACAAGCTCAAGAGCAAACTCAGTCTCAGTCAACTTGTTCTTGTGCCTTCAGTATTAACCAGCTTATTTTTTTCTGTAGTTATTTATCTGTCATCTATGCTAACATGGTGGGACTTCTCTTAGATCCTATAGCAGAGAGGTAGCTTTCCAGCTGTTGTCAGATTACAGCTCCCATCAACCCTAACCAACATAGGTAATGGTGAAGGCTGACTGGGATTGCAGTCCAACAATATCTGAAGACCCACACGATTTTAATCCCTGTAGTTTCTTAGCTGCCCCTAATTTCCTATCATATCATTATGCTTGTTAATAGCCTGGGAGAGCACCTGACAGATGAGTAAGGATGTGGGTAAAAATGATGGTTGGGCTCTAGCAAAGAACTCCATCCAGTGTTTATATTTTGCTTATAACTTGGACTTCAGGAAATATAGTGAGCCTTAATCTTATTGTGGCAACTAGGCAAAATGGCAATATAAAAATTCTATACACAGTGTCACTGTTGATCTGAGAAGTGTGGGTCACAAAAATAGAATTTTGATAATCAGAGGAGTTAGATAATTGAGGTTGGGATAATAGAGTTTCCACCTACAACCCTTTTCTCATTACTCTTTCCGGTAATCTCAGAAAAGAGTTATAGCTGTTTTCCTACTACTGAAATTGCTTTCACATCAAGCAGGCTTTGAATAGTGGCTGCCTGTGCGTACTGTACTGTTGTAACTGGCTTTTTCTTTTTTCTTTTCTTTTTTTTACAGGAGTATGCATTACAGAAGCAATTTTTGCTCCAGTGATTATTCGTCTGCTCACACAATCTTTGTCATTGTAACTTTTCTCTTTTAGTCCTTTTTTGTTCAAAATCTCATCGAGGCCTTTCCACTGCAGCTCCTTAAAGGCACACCTTCTTGCAAATACTAAGCAACAGTCCCTTTGCTGGCTTCCAGCACAAATGAAGTTGTTTGTCCCCAATCTGCTGTGGGATTCAGAGTTCTATGTTGTCTTTCCTGTAGCTACAATGCTAGCAACCAAGTTCACAGTTCTACAACCAATAATATCCTTCTTCCCTCCTCCACTCCATATCATATTTGAAGCCACTGGCAATTATGACATTTCTGTTGTAGAAGGGTAGTTTTTAATAGGCCAGACAGGAAGTAGTTAAAGTATCTTTCATGTAAACCCTTCCAGAGTCTTAACATACTGTAGTTTCTGCTTCATCCCAACCAAGCCACACCAGCATCTCCTGCTCTTCTGGTCTTCCATCTCCTTTTAACAGTTTCTATAAAATCTGAGGTGCTCATATTAAAATGATCTGCTATTCATGATTTTCTATTTTGTTTTTGTTTTTGTTTTTTTAAAAAAAAGCATGTTAGAGCTGTCCTTGTACATTCAACTTTGTGAAGGCCAGAATTCAGTCATTAATAACAATAATAAGACCTCCTTCCACACACATAAGAACAGGATTAGCAATATGTGTAACACATCGCCTCAGTGTCTAGACCAGTGGTTCCTAACTTGTGCTTCATGGAGCTCTTAGGGCTCTGCAAATCAAAAAGGTTGGGAACCCCTGGTCTAGACATATACATAACTCTTTGCTAGCTATGCCTAGTGATTCCTGGTATATCCTGGCCATCTTCCATCCAAACACTAAGGGCCTTTGCAGACTGCCAGAAATAGTCCAAATTGAGTCCACTTTAACTGTCCTGACTCAGTGCTAGGGAATCATGGGAATTGTATTTTTTTCTGAGACATTAAGCCTTCTCGGTCAGAGAGCTCTGGTGCCACAATAAACTACAATTCCCATGATTCCCTAGCACTGTCACAGCAATTAAAGTGGACTCAATGTTCACTATTTCTGGCAGTCTACAAAGGCCCTAAGATTCTAAAATCAGGTAAGATCATGCAGGTTCACGTTAAGAAGCCACTATGAACAGTCTATTGAGGAAGCCATTTTTAATAATAATAAAAAAGAATTATCCCTGCAAAATAAAATAAAATAAAATAAATAAAATAAAATAAAATAATAAATGGAAATTACACCATTCATTTCACTCCCTACCCAGACTCATCTGAAGTTTCAGTATTCACCATATTGCAGGCAGGTCAATCCAGCGATTACAGTGCCTTGTTTTGCCTAGCTCTATTATATTTTTAAAAAGACAGACAGATTGGCTGCCCAACCAGTCACCTTCTGTCCTCCTCTCAAAGTAAAAATTCCACTACACCATGGACTCCATTTATCATTAATTTAATATAATTCAGTGGGGGAATTATGATCTGAATGATTGAACTAAATGGGGATAATTGATTGAAGGGAGATTTATTTTGGATCAGGATCTTGATCATCTGGGAGTAAGTTAATTGGATACGATTTGGTTGACCTGGGGTGGGGTGCTGATTTGGATGGGAAATTAATTACTTTATGTTCTGTGAAATTTAAATTCTACTAATTAGTTCTGAATTAGTTCTGAATGCATATAAGTATTCTATGCAAACTGCTGTCCTCTTTTGTCAGTCCATGTCTCCTTTTTTGGCAAGCCATAGCTGGTAACTGTATGTGAGCAAACTACATTAGGATGTTTCAGTGAAGATTTCTTTACATGCATTTTTTTTGAGTGCTATGCTTTTCAATATCTTCCAGAACTATTTGACACTTTAACCATTTTATCAAAGCTAGAAAACTTTGCAGGCATATACAAATTTATGGCTAGTTTACATGTTATTCTTGGAGTCCAGGCACCTCATAAAGTTATGGTATTGTATTTTAGGATTTTCTTAGGATTTTCCCACTCACTCCTACATCACTATTACCAGCAGCCATTTCTTCCCCTCGCTCCTTCATAAAAGTGTGTTTGATCATGAACAAGTAATGTGTAAGTAAATAAAATTGTACAGTCAGTCTTCTGTATTTGCAGAGTCCTTATCCACAGATTCAACCATCACAGTTTGAAAATGTTTAAAAATATGTACATATTCCAAAAAGCAAACCTTGATTTTTCCATCTTATATAAGGGATGTCATTTTACTAAACCATTTTATTTAATGGCATTAGAGCATCCACAGATTTTAATGGGATCAACTCGTCCACAGATTTTGGTATCCATGAAGAGGAGGGGTTCTGGAACCAAACTCCAGCGGATACCAAAGGCCCACTGTACATGGTTTTTTCTTTTAAAAAAGGCTAAGTTTGTTTCTTTTCTTTGTTAAATTCTGTGTGTATGTGGGTAAGCATGGGACTGTTAAAACTATAGTGTTTAAAGGGATTGTGCTTGTTTTTAAAAATGCATATACCTCATAGTTATTGATGAAGACTAGCAGCTGTGTTGAGCCTCAGTGTGGGTTTATGCACTACCCCAAGTACTAATGAGACCTGGCTCTACTTAACTTCCAAGATCAGACAGGATCTGGTACATTAAGGGCATTTAGGCAGAGAACTCAAGATAGCTAAGAAGAAATTTACTTTTATTTCTGGTTCTACATTTGCTGCAGACTCTCTGTTCAGATTTCGCTCAGATTTCACCAAGCCTTTTCTTGAACCCCCTGCTGTCCTTCTTTACAGCCCATCCAAGGCTTTCATCATTGTTTCTGTCCCATCCAGCCAATGTTCTCATACCCTTTCCACCCAATCAATTCGTTTTTGGTAGAATTTCACATTCCAACATGCTTGTAAGTTGAAACAATAAATTTAAATGGACTGACCATAGACTGTGAAATGCCACTAATATATACCTTGTGAGTTAGGGTCACCCAGAGCTGTGAGGCTTGGGTTAAACATATAATAGCTAAAGACTTCAACATCTAGATGTTCTTGCCAATCTACCCTGAGATTTCATTCTCTCTTTGGAATCGTTGCCATCATTCCTCCATTTCTTCTTTGGCTTGCTAGTTGCAAGTTGAATTAGCACTTAATCGCTTTGCTGGATGACTATCACAGTCTTTATACTGGTGAAGCCACTAAGTTGAAATCTTTAATTGCAGAACTCAAGAGTTTGGATGTTATCACACGTGGGCCAGTTTCGTTGTTAAAGAGATAATAAAGTGGAAATGAAGCATCCCAAAAAGAAAGCAAAAATAGAGCGTAATTGCGCAAAAGCTTTTCACACGTAATTACAATAATAACCAAATTAAGTTAAAAGTGAAAAAAAGACGTTTTTAACTTTCATACACAAGTGAAAAGAACCCGTACATGTACTGGAAATGGGCGTGTTTTGTTACCAGACTCCTCCTCTTCCAGGGCGGGTCCTGAATTTCCCAGGAGGAAATGTCAGATTGTCCTCCATTTGGGGTCATGTCCTCCTGCACAGGTCCTAACCCCCTTCCCTTGGGGTTAGGACCTCTCAAGAGAGCAGAGGAGGAGGAGGAGGAGGCTGGAAAGGCAAGGGAAGGCAAGCCGAGGCAAGGGAGGGATTGGGATGGCTCACCCTCCCTTTTCTCTCTCTCCTTTGCTGGCATTGGAGGTTGTCAGCTGTTGGGGAGATGGGCAAGGAGGGCAGGATCACAGGCAGAGCTGGCAGGGGAGGAGGAGGAGGAGGAAAGGGAAGGATGGAAGGAGAAGGCAGGAAGGAAGAAAGAAAGGAAGGAAGGAAGGAAGGAAGGAAGGAAGGAAGGAAGGAAGGAAGGGCTGGGTGTTCCCTGGGGAGAGCCAGAGTGTTGGATGATGCCCAGGAGAGGGGGAAACTGGAGGTAGCTCCCATGCCTCCCCCCATAAGCCTTTCCCCTTAGTAGGACCTGCAGGGCAGAACGTCATGGTAAGATGGATCTCCAAGTTGCTCCACAAGCACACCCCACACTTGCACCCACATCCACCCACAGCTGCTGTGAGGGAAGCCTTCTTTCCCCTCCTTTTCCCTCCATCCCAAATGCCAAATTTCTCCTCCGTCCCAAACTTCCCTCACCTGGGCTGCCTTCCCTTCCCTTCCCTTCCCTTCCCTTCCCTTCCCTTCCCTGCATGGCACTGAGGAGGAGCCCGGGACTCTGTCTCCCTGGAGTCCCCTCCTCCTTCTCCTCTTGGCCCTCCTCCAGGTTTTAAAAGAGAATTGTCCATGTGTATTTGCTTTTCAGATTAAAGTAAATGCGCAATTACTGTAATTTTGCAAATACATTTCCTCTAAACTCCCAAAATTAAAAAGATCTCGGATAATACCACTTTCTGTCCACTTTCTGACCAGTTTCTGTGCGACGTCATGTGAAATCATCAGGCGCAAGTGCGGGCTTTTGGGGGCGATTTGTGTGGGATAACCTACAGATTCCCCCCGTGTGATAACGTCATTTGTAAGAGAAGCTTCCTGTATTTGTTGCTGACTATTTCATTCTGGCAACTACCCAGGTCTCTTCTTTTGCCTGTATCTTGGGGCCTTTGACAATTGACTTAGGATGGTGTTTGTAAATAGGTTGTCATTGGCATGAAGTGGGGGAAGAAACTAAGAATTTGTCTATACCTTGGCACCAAATTGGTGAAGAGTAGGGCTCTGGAATGGTGTCTTTAGATCCTGGGACCTGGTGGATGCAGAAGGCATCTACTCTTGATGCTGCTTTGGAGGTTTGCTTTCACTTATAAAGTCCTGGGTCTTGGGGAGCACTGTCCTGAGTTTGCCTTCTGGTAAATGGCCCACTGGGGAGCAATATAGGTCTCTGCCACCCACTAACATCAGCTCTTCAAAAACCCAGCATGGCTCACCCCCCCTCCCCTTCTACTTCCCTAAAAAACTAGAGGGAGAGAGGTGGGAGTTGGATGCAGATCTTTGAGGCATGTAGGAACTTGGTTGTTATTTTTCACCTGCCATTAAGGGGCCATTTTATTGAGCCTGCCTCATGAGGAGGCCTTCTCAGAAACCTCTTCTTACATCCCAAAGGACAGACAGCAAAGACTGAGAGACCTCTGCCATAGCAAAGATGGGAGGGTGCAGTGGAAGGAGGGCCTGAGCAGATGGAATCCCTCTTCAGAGGTGTCACCTGGTGCAGACTGCATCCCCCACACTCTCTAATGATTTCACTGGATGCTGGCCACTTGATTCTGGCCATGACTTAGGTCCTTTCTTCTGCCATATCAGAAACTCACAAACAGCTTTACCCCACCATGCCTGCAGAGTTTCTCTGTATCCTGGAGGCATCTTCAGGAAGGATCAGATAAAATCCCCAAAAAGCTAGTCAGGAGCCTCTTTCATCCTCTGGAGTTCATTTCTCTATAACTCATAGCATCTACCAAGTTTACAATTTTTTCTGTCTTGGTGTATGTGCATGGATGTATATGTAGACAAGATTGTTAGTTTGAACCTTTGTCAGAAGCTTGGCCATTTTAATCCAGTTGTCAGTGAAAAGGGTGGTAGTCAGGATCTTTTGGCTTTGTATGGCCTCTTTGCCTCCCCGCTATAGCTGTGGCCCACCCTGGTGTGCCAATTACTTCCAGAAGAAGTTGTTGACATGACACTGAATGTAATCTGACTTGGTAGGGGGCGAAGCTACTGGAGAGTAAAAGCAGGACAGCCTTGTAATGTACAAGGCACTGGAAACAAATTGAGTCCACTTTAACTGCCCTGGCTCAGTGCTAGGGAGTCATGGGAACTGCATTTTTTTTTGAGACATTGAGCCTTCTCTGTCAGAGAGCTCTGGTGCCACAATAAACTACAGTTCCCATGATTCCCTAGCACTGAGGGGGGTTACAGACTGCCAGAAATAGTGCAAATTGAGTCCACTTTAAGGGTTAGGGTTAGTGCTAGGGAATCATGGGAATTGTTTGTTTTTTTCTGAGACATTGAGCCTTCTCTGTCAGAGAGCTCTGGTGCCACAATAAACTACAGTTCCCATGATTCCCTAAGCCTAACCCTAAAAAGTGGACTCAATGTGCACTATTTCTGGCAGTCTGCAAAGGCCAAGCCTACCTATTTCCATTGTTCCAAATGCCGACTTTTGATATTGTGGTTGTGTACAGGAAGCAACTGCTAAATTCTGCTTTTTTTAAATCCTCTCTCTCCCCTCCCTTTCCTCCTATTTTGTACTGCTTTGAGAAATCAAATAGCTCATAATGTACTTGGAAGAACATCTGCAGCTTTCCAGAAACTAAGGGCCAGCCCACTGTCATTTGTTTCTGCTACACATGATTGTAGCCTAGTTTTTCAGGCCTCACAGGCCTTCTTTTAAATCCAGAGCGAACATTTAAGCTATTTTCCACATAAATTTGGTTTACAGACTTCTATTGCACCCATTCAATTTTGTACCCTATATGTCTTTCATGCACTACAATATTGTTCATTACACATGGGCTAATTAATTCTCTTACTAGAGTTCATATAGTGCTTATTCCCTACCAATGATTGCAATGTTGTTGTTGCTTTTAATTTGTGTGTGTTCTGTAAACCTCACTTAAAGAAATAGTTTTGTGTGAGTGTGACTTTCTGGGACAAATGTACTGAAACATTCTACTGCTGAGGTTCCTTTATGTGTGTGTTCACCTTAGTATGTGATTTTATGTCTGGTGAACCCATTTGCTAACAAAATAGATTTGGAGCTACTTCTTTGTCATTTACTTACTACTTAAATTAGATTAGAACAGAATTAGATAAATTAAATTAGAACAGAAACAGCATTCTGTGCAATCATGCTGGCCGCATGGTCACAGAGTAGTCTTTGACAACACTGGTTCTTGTAACAGAGATAAGCACTGCCCTCTATGGTCGGTCACAACTTGACAACCTTGTCAATGGAGAATACCTTTATCTTTTTACCTTAAATTAGATTAAGGTGCACCTTTTTAAAGGTAAGACATTGATCATTTCAATCTGCAGTGCTCTGTCAATCCATTATTATGGATAAGCACCCAAAAGACAGTCACAGCAGCATACGCCCATATAAATATATTTGAAATCTTTGCTTTTGTATCTTGCTTTGTAAGATAATGCTTTCAAAAGTCCTCACTTCAATTGCTTTTGTGTAGATAAGCATAGGAAAAAACACATTTCCTGCTTTGATGGAGGTAGAAGAAGGTGCTATATCAGTGTAATAGCACAGAATGATATGCTCCAGTAGTATTTTGATGAATTACATGATTATAGCTAAAATGAACAATTTCATCATGCTTGAATTAATAATGGTGGTATGCTTTCGCAAGTACTCCTGCCACATTCTCTAACACATCACTTCAGAGGACAGACTTTCTATGGACTGTCCATCGTTCCTGGAAAACACAGAATCACTTTAAAAGTTTTTTTTTAAAGTGTGTGTGAGCAGGCGTAGATGACAAGAGTGTTGCTTTTAAAGAAGAAGAAAGAAATGAATATATTCACAGCCCCTTAGCTTTATTACGATCTTGCCATTTTAGATCTTATTGCCAGGGCAAATAATGTGATATCTGGAAATGAAGGCCTAGTTCTCACGAACAGCAAAAGTGGAAGGAAACCTATGTTTGAATGGTATTACTTTGTACTGCAGATTGGGAGGGGGATTCCATGGTTGAATATTCTTCCAGAAAACTGAAACTATCAATTCCTATACAAAAAAATTCTTTAAACACACAGCTCTCTAGCCCTTGCAAAAGTTGAGGTGTGAGGGAAAATATGCAGCAACACTTCTCCCTGTTGCTGAAAATCCACTGAAAAAGCTGCAGACCTCTCTTTCATACTACAGTGCATCCTCCACATTTGTTGGGGTTAGGGGCACAGGCCCCCTATAAAAATGGAGAAATCACATATAAAAACAGCTCTAGGAATCTCTAGATCTTCTAGCATGACTCTATGGTCAACTTCTGGCAGAATTATGGTGGAGGACCCAAAGATTCCTAGAGAGAACATATTAATCAAATCCATGAATAATCACATCCACTAAAGTCAAACTTGCAGATATGGGAGGGCAGACTGTACATATACTATAATACTATTGTTGTGTAGTAGTTTGAGTATTGGACTAGGTCACTGGGAGACCAGGGTTTGAATCCTGGCTTGGCCATGGAAACCCACTGGGTGACCTTGGGCAAGTCACACTCTCTCTGCCTCAGAGGATGGTAATAGCAAACCCCATCTGAAGAAACTCGCCAAGAACACCCTCTGATCCATTCTCCTTAGGGTCACCATAAGTCAGAAATGACTTGAAGGCACACAACAACAACAACAACAACTAATAATAATAATTACTTTTTAACTGGCATGGTTCTGGAATCCTGGGATTTGCACAATAGGTAGAAGTATTTTAAATTCTTACCTAGAAGGCACTAATGCCAAACACCCAGGAGTCCATAGTTTGCAGCCAGGGCAGTTAAGACAGAATGATAGTGTGGTGTGATTGTGATTGTAGAATGATTATGTAGTGTTCAAAGCCTCACACTAAGAGTAATATAGATTCCTAAAAGTCAGATCTACCCAACTTGTTAGGCCTCTTTTCTGACACTGCTTTCTCTGTACACTAAATGTGCAGCTCTGAAGGAACATTTGTGAACTTCAAAATTCAAGCAATACAAATGTTATTGTAGGTTAGTTGATTTTTTTAAAAAATGAGGGCTTTCACGCTACATAATTACAGCACTATGGCTCCACTTTGACTGCAATCATATGGAATAGGAAATGCAGTTTAGGGAGGAGGATTCAGAATTCTCTGCCAGGGAGCTGTTTTGGTACCTCTCAGCAAACTATAAACCCTATGATTTCATAGGTGGCAGCCATTTCAATGAACTGATAGCATGGTACTATAATTGTGTAGTGTGAGGGTATGGTGAATGGAATGTCCAGCTGGCCAATCAGGAGGCATCTGAGGGCCAACCAATAGAATTCAAGCTGGGAGCACTTAAAAATTTCAAACTGACAGTTGGAGTGGAGAGTTGAGAATTGGACAGTTGAAGAGGGTGGTCAGGGAGTTAAGCCAGAGAGAGGGCTGTGTTTTGGGGAGTTCTTGAAGGAACTGTAATTTTGTTAGCTAGAGTCCAGACTGGAGGGACTCGGAACACATACAGGACTCTAAAGAAGGGAGTTGCTGTAGTGTTCTCTCCTGAAAGATATTGTTAGCCAGTGTGGCTGAAGTATTAAAAGTGAAGTGGAAACAAACATTGTTGTATGTAACCAAGCAAACCTACAGTAACAAGCATTGAAACAAGTTATAGTTATTCCATGCTGTTTTAAAATAAACTTTTGTTCTTATTTCAACATCACTTGGGGTACATTTTTAAAATAAACCACACTACTAACATTTTAAAGTTTTGGTGTGGGACACCATACAAAGAATAGTGTGAGTCCTGTATACATAATTTGGTGGAAGGGGTGGGATAATGAGTTCCCACAGGACTGCCAATTAAAACGTCAATGCTAAAGGTGAATGGTGGCAGAAGTGCACGCCACAGAGGGGGCTCAATGTAAAAAGGAAAACAAACAGTCCAGCTTCTTCTAGAAAACCAGCCCCGATCATGTGTAGCCATTTCCTATCCTTCCTTTGCTAAAAAGACTCCTTGTGTGCATGTTCTGTAAACTGCTATTGTCTACAGAGCATTCAGCACCATTTCCAAGATTAAGGAAAACATAAAACATAGCAATACTTTATCTTGCAAATGATATGATCCTGTAAATAAAGATGTGATGCCACAGATACCCAATACATTCTTAAGTCTAGTGTACTGTATTTGTACATGTTTCCCCACTTCCTATGCTTACAAGGGTATCATAAAGTTTTAATTACCACTGTTAGAAAAATTTGGCAGAAAATTTGTTTTGATTTGTAGTTGTTAACTTATCTCAGTGTAGTTACCATCCAGATTTACACATTATCCCCAGTGTTTCTTGACCCTCTGAATAACATTATTGTAGAAGGGCCTTTGCAGACTGCCAGAAATAGTGCAAATTGAGTCCACTTTAAGGGTTAGGGTTAGTGCTAGGGAATCATGGGATTTTTTTTTCTGAGACATTGAGCCTTCTCTGTCAGAGAGCTCTGGTGCCACAATAAAATACAGATCCCATGATTCCCTAACCCTAACCCTTAAAGTGGACTCAATTTGCACTATTTCTAGAATCTGCAAAGGCCCAAAGTCTGCAGATTGCACATTGAGCCACTCTTCCACTTCATGAATGATGACATCTGTGTTGTCAAATCAGTGACCCCACAACAGATTTTTCATTTTTAGGAAAAGAAAAAGTCACTTGATTATGATTACACTGACAAAATTTCATCAATATACCATAATAACGCCTGGGTGATAATTATTATTTTACGATACCCCCACAGGCTGTTTAGTGGAGAAAAGCCATTTTATTTAAGTACATACATACAGGATAGACGGAAATGAAATAAACATTTTTAATGAAGTGTGTTTTTTCCATTTTAATAACTGGTTTCTTGATTGTTTTGTTATCACTTCCATTTACTGCTGGTTTGTTTCATTTTTATTGCATGTGTTTTAATTGTTTTTCAGTCTTATTGGTAACTACATTTAAAGTTCTCTTGACTCTGTTGATTGAATGATTGGCAGGTTGGCAGTTCAAAGCCCAGGTGCTGCATGATGAAGTGAGCTCCCATCACTAGTCCCAGCTTCTGCCAACCTAGTAGTTCGAAAGCATGCAAATGCAAGTAGATAAATAGGTACCACTTCTCAGTGGAAAGGTTACGCTGGCCACATGATCACAGAGTAGTCTCTGACAATGCTGGCTCTTCAGCTCAGTAACGAGATGAGCACCACCCCTATGGTTGGACACGACTTGACAACCTTGTCAATGAGGAATACCTTTACCTTTTTTAAGAATACAATTAGGTTTTAAGACATTAGTCAAAAGAGGCAAAGAAAGAGAGCACATTAAAACTGGCTGGTCCAAAAATAAATAGTGGTATTTGATGCTTACAATACCATCCTACCCATTTCTAGTCAGAAGCAAAACCTGCTGTATTCAATGGAGGTCAGTCCCAGAAAAGTGAGCATAGAACTGGAGGATTAAGCTGTTCTCATATGTCAATATTTCAAAAAGACACCTATACTGAGGTTTTCATGATATGTACATATATTAAGATTTAATTGAATTAAAGGCAGATCAATGAACAGTTTATTTAATTGTATGACAGTCAGAACTTTGAACCAGTTTGTCTGTTTTCAGAATGCATGGCTTTGTGAATATACTTTTCTCCCTCTGGGTTTACTAGAGGGGAAACATGTGGTCCATTCATTGGGAGCCATGAGGTGTTTCATGAGCTGGCACTAATGAGAACACAGAAAATAACCCCCTTAAGGTGTTCTTCCCACAACATGGATGGCAGCTGCAAATAGGGCTGTGGAAGTGTACTGACTGCTGCTTGCCATTATGATGTTTAAACTCTGGATAATCAATTGAAGCACTGAAGCTCTGGAGCTGAAAAGTAATAGTAAAGCTTAAACCTACAATGAATAATTGATATTCCAGTCTTAAAAACTTATCTGTTGGAAAGTAGGCCATTCATTTGCAAGAACATCAGTGATTGTTAAGAAAATTCTGTTAGCTAAATGTTATGGTGCAATATTCAAGTTTAGGATGCAGGTATTAGTGGCTAAATCTAATACATATCCGTAGCTTATGATTTAAGGTATATATATGATTTGAATCTCCCAACTCTGCATCAGTTTGCCAATTATCAGAGAATGCATGAGAATGGAATAATGGTTGCTTCTGGCAGGGCTTCACCTCAGAAGAAGTGTAAAATCTCATTCTGCACTGAAGCATCAGATAATAAGGTTGTAGATGTGCGGACAAATTCATATGTGAATCCATGCATGTTCAACTACTCACTTTGTGGAGTAATTTTTGCCCTTGAATTTATCTATTTTTAATCATTGACATTTGTTTTTCTGTTCATTTTAAGAATTTAGATGCACACACACACTGTACTGAGTAATGTCAACCCACTAGTAGATCCACAGAGTAAACCCTGGGAACTGATCCTTGCAGAATGGATGCTCACTTATAGGGCAATATAAATCAGAAAACATTGCAAAGCAGGGATGGGGAACATGTGGCCTTATTTTTTATATAGATTACAGCTCCTCACATCCTTCTCCTCATCCTCCTTCTTGCTAATTGATGGAAACTGTGGCCCAAAAACATTTGGAAGGCCACATATTCCACACCTTGTTGTAGAAGGTAGGAAAACCTTTTATTGAAGGAATTTCTCTTTAAGTCACCCTTTTTTGTATTAGTAATACAGTAGGCCCTTAGTTTCTGCTGGGATTTGGTTCCAGGACAAACACCCCAACCCCCAAAACCAAAATCAATGCATGCTCAAGTCCCATAAAATACACTGGCATAGTAAAATGGTGTCCCTTATACAAAATAGCAAAACCAAGGTTTGGTATTTGGAATTTATAGATTTAAAAAAAAAAATTCAAGCCATAAATGCTTGAATCTGTGAATAAAGAATCTGTGGATATGGAGGGCTGACTGTAGTAGCAACATCAATAGAGGTTATAATAGCTAAGCTATCACTGGCAAACATAAAGCATCAAGAAGGATAACATTGGTACACTATCATGGCATTTTATAGAGTCTCCAAGACCATATTCCTTGTGGCAGAGAATCTTTGGTAAGCTGAGGTATGTATTTTTTTTTTAATGAAATTATGCATGAAGGGACAAGGAGATCAATGGCATTAGAGAGTCATTACTACAACCCAATTACCTAATGTAAACACTAGAAGTTTCAAATGCCATTGATACGACCAAGTATGTTGAAAAATACCTGATATGAGATCAGACGGTTAATTTATTTTAAATCAATGTATTGACTGATTTTAAAAAAATATATTTTAACTTATATATTTAAAATCAATTTTCAGTGAAACCTCACCAAGCAGATTACAGAAAAGCATCAAAACACTAGTTAATTGTGATGTTTATGGCAAGTAACCTGGTGATTTCCAAGTCAGTAGAGTAGTGGATCTGCTCTGAATTTTAACCTAAACGTCAAGGAAGTTGCCCATCGTGCTGAAACCTATCTCCAAAATAGGTTGAGCATCTTGGGTAAATCTATTAAATTTCAGGCTAAAACTTAGGGGAGATTCGCTGAGTTGATGGAGCTGCCACTGAATAAAATTTCCTTTATACCTACCAGTTTTCATGTGATATCCTACCCTATTTCAGTGTCAATAGTCACACCATGGAAATGTTCATCACAACATGGAGCCATCTGACACATTTAGGAAGACCTCACTTCCACTGGACCAGAGATCAAGACTGTCTAACAGATCCACCACTGCACAAATAGTGAATTTTACTACTGCTCTTCTGGTAGCTATTCTCAGTTGAACAGGAATTCTACCAATGCTAAATCTCAGCTTGGATCAGATGAAAGAAAAGAAGTAGTAAAATCCAGATTGGGTTAACTTTTCCCATGGTGGTAGACAAACCAGCCACCCCTGACAGAGATATAAACATATATGCTTTTCCTCTCTGTTACCTGGAGTCACTGTGGAAAGTGGATGTGGCCCAATGAAGGTGGAACCAGTCAGCTGGTGCCGTAGTGAGAGGGATGAAATGACAACAATCAATCCAGCTCTGTTGAGATGTTATAACCTCTGCTGGTGGTCCTTAAAGCTATGACAAGTTTGATGTCCATCTAGCCCAATACTTCCAGCTGATCTAAGTAATAAATCTCTACCTCTCATGGAAAGAGTTTTATGCATGCTACTACCAAATCTGAGACCCTTTGAGTGCAAAGCATGTGCTCCACTGTTGAACTATGGTCCTTCATTTTGTCAACAGAAGGTTTATTATTGATATCTTCTGAACTAGCATGAGTGTGACTATGTGAATTAATTTCTAACTGACCTACAAGGTGTCCTACATTAACTATAGGCATAGTACTGTGATATTAGTCCAGGAATGAAAACCAGATGCAGACTATTTTCTTTTGTTCAAAGATTACAGCTTGGTTTCTAAATGGCCCTTTCTGAATCATATAAAAGGGTTATGTACCATTTTTATGTCATATTGCGTTATTTATGCCCAGGCTCAAGAGGAAATGAAGTAGGTGTTACAGTGTTGCTGTATTACACTAAGAAATGAAGACCAGGTGCAGAGACAAAATATATTCATGATCACCCATAAAGTCACACATTCATAATCAAATAAATGGGAAGGTACAACAATAGTCTGTTTTATTTATTTATTTATTTATTGTTCCATTTTTTTTCTCCTTGCATAGACCAAGGAATAAATCTGAAGAAGAAATATGAAAGACTGTGCCCTCCCTCCTAATGAGCTTGTTCATCCTACTCGGCTGAATTTGTGAGTTTTAACAGGAGCCGTTTTGTGTTTTCCACCATCAGTGGACTGGTGGGTCAGTACCTGTGACAGCACTTTCTCTGCTGTAGCACCTTCACTGTGGGACTTCTTTCCAAGTAATCTATGGGCCTTTACAGACTGCTAGAAATAATGCAGCTAGAGGCCACTTTAACTGTCGTGGATCAATGCTAAGGAATCATGGGAACTGTAGTTTATTGTGGCACCAGAGCTCTCTGACAGAGAAGGCTCAATGTCCCAGAAAAAATACAATTCCCATGATTCTCTAGCACTGAGCCAGGACAGTTAAAGTGGCCTCAAGCTGCATTATTTCTAACAGTCTGTAAAGGCCCTATATCTATATCAAAACTAATATCACTATAGCTGAATTGCTTTTGGGGAACCTGCTGGACAGAAACATAATATTATATTACATAAATAACAAGACAAGATAGGATTGGGGCATAAGCTAAAACATATCATAAACTTATGCTATATTCCTACTCTTATTTTTTTTTTTTATTACAATGATATAATTTATCCTGAATGTAAGATACCTTGTTGATATTCCCTGGCTTTTCTTTCTGGTCTCTTATGGATCTGATTTTGAAAATGATATCAGTGCTATTATTTAGCTGTCTTGCCATGTCTTTATGAACTGGTGTATGAAGCTGTCAATTAAGGAAAACTAAATATGATTCCCATTAGATCAATACAATTTTATTTATGTGCCTGGTGTAGCTACACAAACCACTTTCCATT
Source organism: Phrynosoma blainvillii (assembly GCA_026167975.1). Lineage (NCBI taxonomy): Eukaryota > Metazoa > Chordata > Lepidosauria > Squamata > Phrynosomatidae > Phrynosoma > Phrynosoma blainvillii. The sequence continues at coordinate 276,899,091 of JANUYF010000001.1, forward strand.
ATGGCTTATTTGTGAGTAGATCATTTCCATTTATTTTTAAATGCTCCATTGTTGCTACTGTAGCTACAGCTAGATGTTTGAAACCAGATGTTAGTTTCAATGATACTGGAGAAGACTTTTAATATTACTTGGTGATAAATTTAGTACACATTCTTCTCCCTTTGTTCCTACTTTACCTAATTTATCCTAGTGAGGTTGCTTCTAAGCAGACACTTATGCGATTGCAGATGATATAAGGTGCAGTATCACTTTTTGGAAGTGACCAAAGTAGTCAGTACAGTGAATTATCCTTGTCCAAATTTTATTTCCAACACTGAATTTATATTTGTGGATGTTATAGTTACATTTTTTCTGTATTAGAGCAGTAATGAGAAAATAATCCTGCTATCGTTTTCTAGGCTATCATGTACCATTTTGATCATGCTCTGTTTAGAAACTTGTCTTAGTTGTTAATTATTAGTATTATTTGAAGCTCTCAGAGGACACATAGAATTTGAAAAGGAAGAATCCAAGCAGAGGTTTTGGCATTGTCGTGTGCTGAACATTTGTGGCAGTCCTGTCACCTGTGTTGTAAGCTATTAACTGAGAAAGTTGTAGTTTGAGATGAAGGAAACCTCTTTATGTAAGTAATAAGTAAATAAATAGCAAGTAAATACATACATTTAATAGCTGAATTCTTCTGGAACAACTCAGAAGCTACTTTGCATGCATTACTGCAAAAATTGTTTTATAGGAAGCCTTCATTGTCATCAGTTTATGCTATTGATAAATGATAATTTTAGACACAAAAGGCAGGTTGAGATACCCACAGGTCACCTCCATTCAGGTTCAGGGACCCAATTGTTCCTTTACTGTGCATGTGGGACCACAGTCTGAATGTTTGATGATCAGAAATGTATCAGTTAACTTGAATGGAAGATATGACAGGGTGGTAACCACTTTGGGAACTATTGCTATCTTCTCCCTGTTTGCTGTATCTTCCTCTTTTCTTCTCAAGTACAACAGTGCATACAGATTAGAAAGGTTCCTTTGCTGGGCTGCAGCTCCCAGAATATCACAGTAAACATGACCAAAAATGTTTCAAAACTCTGGTAGTGGGCTAGATTTTGGAGGAACAGGTGGCAGGGTTAGGGAGTTTTTGTGGGAATCTGTAAAATAAAAAAGGCTCAGTGAAATGATCCCATAGGTGTGCTAGACAGGCCAGAGAAATAATGTATACAGGCTGTTTTGGCACTCTCATACAAGAGGCTTCCAAAGTGCAAAGTATTATTAAATCAAACCAGCCAACCTTCTTGAGTTTTATCCTTCACTAATAATTAACCTGCAAATGCTGCAAGTGCTGCTAATTAGGTCTTTAAACAGAAACATTTTTCAAATAAATGTGAACTCTGTGGGACATTAGCACTCTTTTCAGGCAGGAACTGCATGCCATTTAAGATACGATGGGGCTGTAGAGTCAGGGTAAGTATCAGTGCTAACAGGGCTTTCAAGCAGACTGCCAGAAATAGTGCACATTAAATTGAGGCACTGCCCTGGCTCAGTGCTAGGGAATCATGGGAACTGTAATTTATTGTGGCACCTGAGCTCTCTCACAGAGAAGGCTCAATGTCCCAGAAAAAAAATACAGTTCCCATGATTCCCTAGCACTGAGCCAGGGCAGTGCCTCAATTTAATGTGCACTTTTTCTGGCAGTCTGCTTAGGCCTTTACTCTCAGCTCAAGCAGTTTCAAGACCCATTGCTCATTACTTTGAATGTGTCGTATTTGATCAGGCAACAAGATGTATTACGAAGAAGGAATTTTACAGATGGAAAGGAATATGTATGTACAATGGCTTAATTTGTTCTTCCTCCCCTCCTTCTTTCGCACTCTGCACTATATTGGCCAACCTTCGATAATGGAATTATTTTATGCCTTCTGCACTATCATCATGGTGTGGATGAGTGCCCAAAGGCCACTGGCAAGAAAAATAAGATAGCTGTAAAAAAAAAAATGCAAACAAAAAAAACTGAGAAGAAGTGGGGAATAAAAAAGGTACATCCAATAACTTGCCTTTAAATTTAAAAGGGAACTAAATGAGGAACTTCTGGACAATTTATCTTGCTGTTTACAGATAACAAGTCACTTTGTTTTTATGTGCTCAGTCTAGTATTCCATAATTTATTTGAAAGAAGATGAGAAATAATGTAGATAAATGATGAAGTGTCAGGGTCTGACGCTCTTAAATGAAGCTATTATGGTCAAAGAGAAAACGTAAAACCTGCGGCTCATTATGAGAGTGTTCTACTTGTCAGTTAAGTGAAAAGGCCTGGAATGATTTCCAGTTTATTTGTCATTGCAGTTATTAAAGCTGTCTTTTTGGTGCCATGAAAATGAATTGAAGACTTTATTCCAAGTAAATTTGTACTAAAGCTTTCAGATGTATCTTATGTGAGCTCATTGAGGCAAGAAAACAGCTTAAAAGCTGAAATATTACAAGAAGGCAACTATTGAAGTCTTGAAATGTACATTTCTTTCTTTCTTTCTTTCTTTTTACAAAGTTACACAAGTAAATGAAGGATTTTATCTCCAGGGAAATACTAAACCTTAGGTTGTAGAGTGTTTTTTAAAAAAATATCATAGGTTTACTTTGTTGAAAAAGAAATAGGCCTTTGCTATTGCAACATCTTTTTTCCCCTGAAAAGATTTGCATATGGTGTTTAGTGTAAAGTTGTCTTATCCAGCTGAGATAATTTTATTTAATACACCAGCAAAAAAAACCAAAACCAAAAACAAAAAACATTGGTCCAAAATACACTATAAAAATAATCCAGTTTGAGATGGCTTTAACTACTCTGACACAGTGCTAGGGAAATCTGAGAATTGTAGTTTTGTGAGACATTTAGCCTTCTCTGTCAGAGAGCTCTGGTGCCACAATAAACTACAATTCCCAGGATCCCCTAGCACTGAATCAGGGCAGTTAAAGTTGTCTCAAACTGGATTATTTCTGCATTATGTTTTGGACTATTAATAGTACAATGCTCTGTAGCACATTGAGTCCAGTGGGACTTATTCCCAAGAAAATATATACCATATAGAAAATATATATACTATCTTTGTAGCCTAAAGATAGGTAGTGTGGTTTCAATAACTATAATTTCATCATCAGGCTGACAATATAATCAATAGATTCCAGGTTGGTAGCATTGTGAATCTACTTAAGGTCAGACCCCAAACTTTAAAGGATTTATTCAATGTGTTAAACCAATTTTAGAGATCGAGGTTAGCATCTTACATAGAGGGGTTGCAGACTGCCAGAAATAGTGTGAATTCAGTCCACTTTTAGGGTTAGGGTTAGTGCTAGGGAATCATGGGAACTGTTATTTTTCTGAGACATTGAGCCTTCTCTGTCAGACAACTCTGATGCCACAATAAAATATAGTTCCCATGGTTCCCTAACTCTAACCCTAACCCTAAAAGTGGACTGAATTCACACTATTTCTGGCAGTCTGCAACCCCCCATAGTTCCTTTAAAGTTCAAGTTAAAACCTGGAGCAGATTCATTTCACCATTGACTTGGAGGTTGCCAAGTGTCAGAGATATAATATCAATTTGAAGGGAACATTCTCCAGTGACAGGTAGGTGTTGAAACACCAAGTGATAAAACATCTCAATCACCAAGTTCTAGGACCTTTACAGACTGCCAGAAATAATGCAGCTTGAGGCCACTTTAACTGCCCTGGCTTAGTGCTAAGGAATTATGGGAACTGTAGTTTATTGTGGCACTAGAGCTCTCTGACAGAGAAGGCTCAATATCCCAGAAAAAAATACAATTTCCATGATTCCTTAGCACTGAGCCAGGGCAGTTAAAGTGGCCTCAAGCTGCATTATTTCTGGCAGTCTGTAGTCCACCATAGTTACATCTGCTTGTCTATGGCATCACTTTTCTGAATTCTGTTTATGTTTTGATTAGAAAGTCCATTGTAATACAGAGATAAAATATTATTTGAAAAGTAACATAATTGCTTGTTTGTTTCATATTTTGTGTTTCCACTGCACAGTCACAAAATCTAACATCAGTACAGGAAAAGGAAAAAAGAGTTTCAGTGTTGACTATGAGTTGTGTTAACTGGGATTTTCTCTCAAGTAAGCAGATGAAGAATTGTGCCCTGGGCTTCAATCCTATGTTTACAGTGGGATTTACTTCCATGTTAATAACAATAAAAGGCTCTGCCTCAAATGCTACATGGAACTAGAGGATGTCAGATGTTGTTGAAATTATTTATTTTATATCCCCTCCCCCTTTCTTCTTTTACAGGTGGCTTGGGTCAGATATATTTGTATCTCTTATGTGTGATGGACATACAGTGCCCATTTAGAGAGATGAAACTTTAGATTGCAGTAAATTCAAACTGAACTAGGCCAGGTCTTCTCCAGTTAGGTTTCTTTGTTTATCTTGCAAATTTCCTTTGGCTCAGCATTTGCTTAAGCACTGCAGAGCTTTCTCTAGCATGGTAGTTTAGTCTTTCTTTTTTATCTCTTTTGCTGCACAGCCACGGATGGTCTCCAACAACTACTATGATAAATCAGAGTGCAAGTCTGAATCAGGGACTGTCCAATAAGTAATTACAGTCATTTTTACTTTTTAAATTGAAAACGATGGAAGTGGTAAATGGAATGCTTTAACTCCAAGCCTTAGCAATCCTACAGAAGCATAGTTGACATTTTATTGCAGATAATACAAATGTTATGACATCTCCTCAGGGTCAGGTTAAAAACAAAACAAAACAAAAAAGAGCTCCCCTATCCTCATCAGAAATAGTCTGTCAGTTTTGTCATCAGATATTATAGCTGCCCTTCTGAGCTGTGTCATTGTCAAGGGTTTATCAGGCTCTATACTATACAGACCCTGATTTTCAGAGGTTTAGAACTGTAATAAAAAAAAAAAATCCCTCTGGGCTAAAACTTGGCATTCATAGCCCCAAAGGATTTTTTAATTAAAGAGAGAGAGAGAGAGAGAGAAGGAATCAGTAAAGACTTTCTTGAGTGATGAGAGCTCGGACAACAGAGACAAAAAGAGAGACTATTCTGCATTAAAAAAAAATACTTTAAATCTTTTAAATGGCTAGACTTGGAAATATTAAGCACCCAGCTATTTTTACATAAGAGACTATTAAAAAGTAGAGACCATGAAGGGAATAGGTGCCTGCTAGACAAGTGCTTTGTACTCATCTCATGCATAAGTGTTGAGACTTTGATGAGATGTGTAATTAGCAACACATTTCAAAAGCTCTTGGTCTCCCCTTCAGAAGAAACCAGGCATGAGAGAATTAGAATGTCTGATGCACAAATATAATGCTTAGGATACAGGATTCTGATGTTCCTCACATTTGTTGTGATATCCCCATACCCATAAGGAACTGGACTAAAACGTATTTTTTTCTGTATGGGATTTTAGACTATGATACCAGCAATTATTCCTATTTGGTAGATACAATCATATTTTTTCCAAGAATTTCAGTTGATCATATTACTCTGTCCATTATATCTCCAGTCTCAGTTTGCAATAGGTCCAATCCTGTGAGCCAATATATCAGAAAAAGCTTATATAGGGTTCTGCTGATCACTTTGAGAGGATAGTTTTTGTTCCAGTGCTCCTGGAATATACCAGAGAGCATAGTCACTATACTGACTGAAAGGTTCTGGTATCTGTAGTCCAAAACATAGCCATACATGTTGTAGTCCAAAATGGCAGCCCCAAAGCAGCAGTCCATACTTTTGGAGAAGTGGGAGAGGCCCTAAGCTGCCTTGTGACAAAAGTGTTGTTAGGGGCCAATGTTTTTATGGTTCCTTTTGGTGAAAGTAAAGAAAGAATAAGACAAAGAGCAATCTCTCAGCATTTGTGAAGCTTCTTTTGACCAATGGAAATGGCAGGAGTCAGCTGCTGCCCTGTGCCAATTATTCTAATAGCAAGCTTCAGCAGTGAGGGCTAATGCCTGTGTATCTAAAGTGATCCCACCAACAAACAAAAAGGGAGGTGTCACAATGTTCAGAATACCCCAAGTTCAATATATCCTTGGGGGGGGGGGGGACAGGAAGCTATTTATCCAAGGCAGAAGAATGAGTTCAGTTATCACAAGATGTTAAATGCTGGTTGAAAAAGACAACTGACATAGTTTGGCAATGTATGGGACATGGGGTGGGGGTGGAATGGAAATATGTTCAATGAAAGGGCATGTTGCTATTATGACTTTTATTATCTACCATAGTGGTGGTGGTGGTGGTGGTGGTGGGGAGAAACCAAAATACAAAAACCAAAAAGCTTTCCAGTTGACTAAGGGCTTGTCTACATGGACAAATTACTCCTAATTCCCACTGGGATTGCTGCACCCTGTTTACAAGACACAGGGCAAACCCCCTGATTTGATTCCAGATTATCTTCAGACACTCACACCCAATTTGTGGTTTTCTCCATTTAACCTGCCCTAAATAACTCTTTTAAATTTAAAATTATTTTAAATTTAAATAAACTTTTTGTTGTGAGTTTTTGGCTCACTTTGCAGCAATGATGGCTGCTGCTTTCACTTACAGTCACTGTAACCTGCTTGCCACTGATGTGGCATGCACAAATCACTCTGAGATCAGAATGAGGCACCCAGCATTGATAACATGGCTGGGTACCTTGTTCTAACTTCAGCAGTAGTGCTGCACAACAAATGGGGATTGCATGGGAAAGCAGCCAGCCACTGTTCCCCATGAGAACTGAAAAACCACAGCAAAAGAGCACATATGGCAAGGAATGCGGAGATTTGCCATACTATATCATTTTGCCCCATCCCTGAAACTATCATTGCCGCCTAGTGTCCCTGTCTAGGTAGGCCTTTTCTCAGACTGGGACATTGTGGATGAAGTGGCAGAGGAAAGAACCTATAATCGTGTGACATATTTGAGCCTAGCTGGCTTACTGAAGAACTTTGCCCACCACTTTCTATAGCTAGTGTAGAGTATGTCAGGCCTGATGTTTCACTTGAAGGGTGACATCAGCTGGCTATATTAAATTAGGGCTTCCCAGTGGTAGGGATGTAAAGAATATTTAAAAATATGTGGGAAATTGTTAGAAAACATTTTTCTTAATTGTTGAGAGACAGTGACAAGAAGAATCCTGGACTAATGAGAATCTCTGGTTTGGAAATTATTCTGTACAATTTTTTTTCCACTGGCTATCTCACTGTGCTATGATCTCCTTTCTCAGTGAATAGTGAATACAACGAATACTTGTAAATATTTTTCACATCACATCACTAGTGTATACCACTTCTGCTATGTCAGAGCACTGACTTTTCTTGATGAGTAAGAAACCCCCTTCCCATTAAAAAAACAAAAAAGTGCAGTGTTTGATATAATCGGGCCTGCTAATTCTGGCCCTAAGCAGATAGGCAGAATAGCATGGGCCAAGCCATGTCAGTCCTGGGGCTGACACAGTGATGGGCTGGTGCTTACATACCTGCCCACTGCCACACCATGAACCCACTACTGTCATGTGCCTCACATCTGCCTTTGCCATTGTGTTTGCACAGAAAGGGTTGAAATGGGACACCTGACTACATCCACATGACCAGGTACCTCCATCCAATATCACAGTCTATGAGCAGACACAACAGTGGAGGTGGTATAGGCCATGCAATTCTGTATGGTCTGCTAGCTGTCACTGTAGAGTTTCCTGGAAACTCTTCAGCAAACAACTGGTCTTTTTGGACCAGGATTATTGGGCTGGATCACCAGATCCACATACAGTCTGCCTTATTCTGGCCTGAACTAATGGCCTTTCTTATTTAGGTTGGGGGCAGCATGGGGCTTTTGGTCCATGTGTACAGGCTCTTTCTCTGAAACCATGTACATAAAGGAAGGAATTCTGTATTTTGACTTCCTTGAGGAAAAAGGGAGGTGTGTGTGTGTATGTGTGTGTGTGTGGCCTAGTCACCTGTCAACCTATGGTGAACCCATGAATTTCACAGGGTTTCCTTAGGCAACAAATACCCAAAGGTGGTTTTGCCAGTTCCTTTCTCTAAAATACAGCCCACAACACCTGGTATTTGTTGGCATTCTCCCACCCAAGTGCTAATCAGAGTTGACCCTACTTAACTTCCAAGATAAGACACATTATTATATCTCTGAGCTTAAAGATAATCCAGGCATCCATTGTTTTTAACTATGATGTACTCAGGCATGTTAAAATCAGCATAGTTTCAGACTTAAAGTGAGCCATTTGCTTTGCAAGAAGTGGTGGTAGTCACCAGCATAGATGCTTTTACAGGGGAATTAGACAAATTCATATCATATGAAGGTTCCAGAGATGGTCATATGGAAATAGAAATAGAAGCAGTATGCCTCTGAATACCTGTTTCTAAGGAACAACAGTGGAAAATGGCTATTACTTTCAAATCCTGTTGTGAACTTTCCAAAGGATGCCGAATGGCTGTTATGAGAAATAGGGCTACTTAGGTCTTGAGTACTATCCAGCAGGCCTTGGTTGCATTCAGAAGCCCAGCTTCATTGTGCTCTCCTGGCACTACAAAAGATGGTCCTCACTTTTAAAGTGGCAGTCATGGTCATGGCTGGTCATTGGCTATGTTGGGATGGTCATACCAGAAATCAGCATGTTTGTATCTGTGAAGTAGAAGTAGAATAGACTGGTTTGCTCCTGAAAAATCAGAACACTATAACATCAGAACTAGACACACCATTTTGGTATCAAGCATGCAACATTTGGATTTCACATATTGTGTGTTTTCTCTCTCCCTTCCACTAATGTTTCATTGTTTGTAAAGCAGCTATAGTGGCAATGGCATCTACAGGAACTCACTATGTGCATCCTCCTCCAATAATTTTCCAAATAATCACAGTTTCATCCATTTCATTTGAGGAAAGTTTTCACTGAAAAGTTTCACTATGTGGCAAGTGAATCTACAATTATGGGGGCCACAGAAAGGAGCTGCAAGCTAATATGAAAAAAAGTTCTGCATATCTTTTCTGTTTCTTGGGTTTCCCCACCCATTTTGGAGAATAATTTCTTAATAAATACAAATTGTCTGGTATTAAACAGCTTACTTGCTACATTTTTTTCAATTGTTCAAATAAAAGATACAAAAGCAGGACAAATGGGCCTGAATATGTAGAAGAAAATCTCTAAACACTGGAAAGGTTACATGATTTATTATTCTTTGGAGTGGTTTTGATGTTGTGTCTCCCATTGTTATACAAAAACTGTATTTTCCCTTTAATGTTACAATAATCTTACCTTTTGCTTTAAGAATAATGTTAAGCATGTGGAATATGAGGTGTATTGTATTCTTTCCTCAGAAATGTATGATTCTGTTAATTTAAAATAAAATAATAAAATAAAATAAAGTAAGTGGCTTCTGAAAGATAGTATCATAGTAATAAGATGTGATGTGATTTGGGTTTTCCATGTGTTCTGTAGCTATCCCTCATTTATGTCATACTTTCCCTCCCTGGCAATTCTACCATGACATCTATAATAATATTAGCCTTGCTTTATGTTTCAACATAATCTTGAGTACCAGCCAGGCATTATTTTTTCTGGTTTTGTTGCTTTAATACCATATACTGAAAGATACCATCCTAACCATTTCTTGTCTGGCTGCACAATTGGCATGAGATTGATGGAGTATGCTCAGTTTGGATTTGGGATAATTATGATCAGACCTGGTTATGGTTCATGCACTGACACTGCTTTTTCTCCCAGACTGATCTTTTTTCATTTTGTACTGTACTCTCAACAGGACTGATTGAATTCCTTTGAATATGCATCCATCTCTCCAAAGTTGAAATTGACACATACCTCTGTTGGAAACTTTCTTTTGTACTTATTATCTTATGTACTTATTTTATTTTGTACAATTATCTTGTTGTATACCCAGTTTATAGATACTGTAACCCAGTAATTTATGGCATTGTTTTCTAAAAGGAATCTGTTTAATTTCCCCCTATAAATAACATTGTCTACTTCTTTCTCAAACCCAAGCCCAAAACCCCAAAACTCAGCATGCATTTAATTTTAATTTAATTCACTATATCACAGCCTGTGTCAGAAATAGGTTCTGCCTATGTTTTGCACAATTGCACTATTTTGTATTAAAGGTTGTACTAATGTCTGACCACACAAAGATATTTTAGGAAGTAAATATGTTCATGCATTATTGTTTGAGCAGGGAGGCTTTGGAAAAACCAAATAAAATTAATAATATAATTGTTAGCACATGTTCTTGAGAGAAAGAGGAAAATCTAATGTCCAAAGTCACAAATAAATTAGAGATAAAAATCATTGACATGTGATAATTTTTCTCTCCTTTTCTCTCTCTCTATGATACATCTCTGACTGCTTACCTAAACTTAAATACAGATACTGCAAGTAAGAGTATTTGTTAAAATGTTAAGCTGACAAGTACAGAGTGTTGGCCATTATTTCTATTTGTGAGCCAGAGGTTTGAAATATTCATTTTGTACTTCGACACTCAGCCGGGCAATTCCTTAAATTCCCAAAGCTTTTCAGATGGCTTCCTCAAGGACAGCTATCATGTCTTAGTTGCTTCAGTGACAGATGGGATACAATGTGTCATGTGATGGATAACATTGGAGCCATAGTACTTAATCCTTCTAATACTAATAGCTGCATTATCATAGAGATTTATGAGAATGTCAGCTCCAAGTTCCCAGTTCCATTCATAGGTTTTTAAAACTTCAGCTGCAAAAAACATGCATCCATCCCATTAATTCTAATTATCATGGTTCATCTTCTCAGCAGTTTTGCACTCCCGGAACCTTTCAGTGCAAATTAACGTACCAAAAAAGTGTATTAATTAATATTTGTAGCTTTTAATTTCTCCAAGAGTGTTGTCTGGAAGCAGCTGGCAGTATGGGGGCTGTTGCTATTGAATCTTTGCCAAACAAGTGCAGATGTAATTTTGTTATCTCTTGCTTAGTCATTTACGCAAATTAATTTGAACAATTAGCCTTTTACTGGTCCTTCATGAATCATGCAAAAGGGATCTGCCCCAAAACTGCTAGTTGACAGAAAAGAATTGGTTAACACTGTAAGTCTGGTGGTGACAAGGTAACATGGTTTTCTGAGGTAATAAATTTAACTGTGTCATAAAAGTTGCTTTTAATGTTTCATTTTGGATTTTACTTATTGAACTGTGTGTGTGTGTGTGTGTGTGTGTGTGTTTTAGACCAGGCCAGAAATCTCCCAAGCACCTAGAAAATTTCAATAAGATAAAATAAAATTATTTTTCAAAAATTTATGGATGGAATTCTCATGAGTCAAACTCTGTTTACAGGACATTTCAGTTACATGCTGGAGGGAATATGATGTTTAACAGTTCCCCTTACCACATGAATCCCCCTGAAACTACATAGCACATTACTGCAGCAAATGGATGCTGCAGAGGGTGACCATCCTGCTTCCAGTATCTTTAAAATGTCCAGTATTACTAAATCAGATGTGTTCTTTGTCATGCTATCAATGGGCCAGAGGATGAAGATGAAGAGGAGCAGTAGTAGTTGTGGTCACTGATGCCATCACCAATTGTACTGTCATTATCATTGTTGTCATACAAGGATGGCATCAAGCCATTCAGCAATGGGTTTCAGGGTATCATCCCACAATTTGTTAGCTATAGATGCTTTAGCATGATATTAGATACATTCTTCTCAAAAATCACTTTCCATCTCTAACAAAAAGGTTTCATCAGATTTGCATCCATTTTTCCCTACGTATATGTGCACTGAACAGCTTGCATGTGTCTAAGCTGTGGTACAGCAGGGAAATGATTGTACTGAAAGACTGGACATCTGAGGGATTGAACAGCTTTTATAACACTGGCTGAGATCACACATCATGCTGTTACAAGGTGATTGCACTACTCAACTCTTCTGCTGAATACCAATATTTTGCAATTTATTGTTGTTAACTGCCTTCAAATCAATCTCGACTCATGGATCATCTCCAAGACCCTCTGTCCTCCACTGCTCTGCTTAATTCCTGCAACCCCATACCTGTGACCTCCTTAATAGAGTTCACCCATCTGGCATGTGGCCTTCCTCTCTTCCTACTTCTCTCCACTTTTCCCAGCATTATTGTCTTTTCCAATAAATCCTCCCTTCGTATGATGTGTCTGAAGTATGACAGTCTCAGTTTGGTCATTTTGGCTTTCAGGGAGGTTACTGACTTGATTTGCTCTAGGACCCATTTGTTTGTCCTTTTGGCTGTCCATGAAATCCTCAGCACTGTTCTCCAGTACCACATCTCAAAGGAATTGATTTTCTTCCTATCATCTTTCTTAACTGTCCAGCTCTCATATCCATACATGGCAATAGAGACTATAGTGGCTTGTATGATTCTAACTTTTGTTCTGAGTTGTATATCTTTGCATTTTAGAATCTTTTCTAGTTCTTTCATAGCTGCTCTCCCCATTCTTAATCTTCTTCTGATTTCCTGACTGCAGTCCCCATTTCTATCAATGTTTGGTATGGGAATTCTTTTACTATTTCTTCATTGCCCAGGTTGAACTTGTGAAGGTCCTTGGTGGTCATTATTTTTGTTTTCTTTATGTTCAACACTAAGCCTGCCTTTGCACTTTCTTCTTTGATCTTGCTTGGTAGGTGTTCCAGGTCTGTGAGGTTTTCTGCTAGTATTATGGTGTCATCTGCATATCTTAGATTGTTGATATTCTTTCCTCCTATTTTTACTCCTCTCTCTTCCATGTCCAAGCCTGCTTTCCTTACAATATGTTCTGCATATAAGTTGAATAGGTAGGGTAAAAGGGTGAAGCCTTGTCTGACCCCTTTGCCAATTGGGAACCATTCTGTTTCTTCATATTCTGTTCTGACAGTAGCATCTTGTCCTGAGTTCAGATTCCTTATCAGGACCATCAGATGTGTTGGCAATCCCATGTCTTTAAGAACATTCCATAGTCTTTCATGATCTATGCCAGGGGTAGGCAACCTTTCCCCTTTAAGGGCCGAGGGACTTCAGCTCCCAGAAGCCTCAGCCATGTTGGCCAATAGGTCCTGGGATTCTGGGAGCTGAAGTCCCTCGGCCCTTAAAGGGGAAAGGTTGCCTACCCTGGTCTATAAAGCACATGCTGATTTTCTTTTGAAATTCCCTGGTGCACTCCATTAGCCATCAAATGTTTGCAGTGTGGTCCCTAGTGCCTTTTCCTTTCCTAAACTCAGCTTGAAATTCTGGGATTTCTCCTTCCATGTATGGTTGAAGTGTATGTTGCAGAATGTTGAATAGAATTTGGGAGATCATTGCTATGGTCTTATAGTTGCTGCCGTCTCTTGTTTCTCCCTTTTTGTGGATGGGGATGTATATTGATTGCTTCCAATCTGTTGGTCATCATTTTGTTTTCCATATCTGTTGACATATGTTGGTTAACACTACAGTTGACTCTGTCAATGTGGATTGCAGCAGCTCAATTGGAATATCATCTGTTCCTGGTGATTTGTTTTTAACTATTTCTCTTATTGTAGTTTCCACTTCACTTTTTAGGATTTGGGGTTCATCTTCATATGGCTCTTCATTCCATGGGTCCTTCATTTTGTCGTCCTTTTTGTATAATTCTTCTGTGTATTGTAACCAACATCTTTTTATTCCTTCCTTGTCTTGACTTTTGTTATTTTTATTGTCATAGATTGTCCTAGTCCTGGGCTTGAATTTTCCTTTGATTTCCCATATCTTATGAAATAGATCTCTTGTTCTTCCCTTTTTGTTGTTGTCTTCTATTCCTCTGCATTGGTCATAGTAGTAATTTCCTTTATCTTTCTGCACAAGCCATTGTACTGTTGCATTCATAATTCTTACTTTGTTCCTATCTCCCTTTTGTTCCTCTTCTCTTCTTTAGTGCTTGTAGTGCTTCTCTTGTTTTTACAAAAAGTGGGATATAAATAAATGTTTTATTATTTATTTATTTATTTATTTATTTATTGCTTCCCTTCTTTTCTTTATTGCTTGTAGTGTTTTTTCTGTCGTCCATGGGTTTTTTTCTCTTTCTTTTTGTTTATTGAAAGTGTCTGTCTGCATTCTTCTTTTATTATGTCCCTGGCTTCAGACCATAGTTCCTCTGGTTCTCAGTCTGTTATGCTTTGTAGTGCTAATCTTGTTTATTATGTTTCTTATGTTGTCAGTAAATTCTGTTGAGATATTATTTAGATCATATTTTGGTATAATCACTGATTTTGTTTTCTTCTTGAGTCTTACTCTTATTTTTGATATGAGTAATTTGTGATCTGTGCCACAGTTGGCTCCTGGTCTAGTCTTGGCCACCAGTATAGAGTTCAGCCACCTTTTACTTCCAATTATAGAATCTATTTGATTTTTGTGTTGACCATCTGGTGATGTCCATGTGTATAGCCTTCTTTCTGGTTGTATGAAAAATGTGTTTGCAATGAATAGGTTGTTGGCTTCATAATAATCTATCAGATGCTCACCTGCTTCATTTCTTTTGTCTAATCCATAACTGCTTACTGTTTTTTTATTCTTCTCTGCTTCCAACTTTTCTGTCCAATCTCCAATGATCAGTTTGACATCCTATGTTGGTGTGCTGTCAATTTCTTCCTGTACTCCTTCATACAATCTATCAATTTCTTCCTGTTCTGCCTCTGTGTTTGGTGCATATACTTAAATCTTGGTGATATTCATAGGTTTACCATGGAGCCTTACTGAAATGAATCAGTCTGATTTTGCATTATATTCTCTGACTGCTTTTGCCACATCTTTTCTTGGTATGAAAGCCACCCTGTTTCTTCTTGTCTTTTCATTCCCTGAGTAGAACACTGTCAGGTTGTCTGATTCAAAGTTGCTCATTCCTGTCCATTTTAACTCACTCATCCCCAGTACTGCTATGTTCATGTGTTCCATTTCCATTTTTACTATGTCCAGCTTCCCTTGGCTCATGCTTCTCACATTCCATGTCCCTATTTTATGTGTAATGCTGCCTTGGATGCCATTTGCCTTCCTAAGGGTGTATTCTATTTGTCTTGGCATCTTTCTTATGCTCTTGGCTAATCTTGCAAATGTGATATCTCTTTATTTCTCCCTCCTTCCCTTTCTGTTAATGCTTTGATCCTGCCTGTGTCCCACTTGGGGTGCCTCATCATAGGTTTATTAGGTGATGGGGTTACACAAGGAGGGCCACCTACACCTCCATGTGTGCAGTGCCAACCAATGGACTTTATCACATGGGGAAAATCCCGTACAGAAACAGGATTTAAAAGGTGGGGAAAACCCACAAAAATGGGTAGATGTTCACACACATTGATGTTAAACTGTGCTTAACCCGAATGGAAAATAGTCAAAAGCTGCTTCTTTTTACTTTTGACATTTTCCAAAAGTAAAAAGAAATGGCTTTTGACTACTTTCCATTCAGGTTAAGATCAGTTCAACATCGCCGTCATGTGAAAATCTACCCGCTTTTGCGGGTTTCCTGCACCTTTTAAATCCTGTTTCTGTATGGGATTTTCCCCATGTGATAAAGTCCACTGTTTAACTATGGTTTCTCTACAATTCACTCTTGTCAGTGACACCCACCACTACTGCTGCCCTGTAACTGTCTCCCAGTATTATTCCTCCCGTTGTTGTTTGTTTGCTTTCCTACCTATCCCTTTTGCCTCCCTAAGTTTTCCTCCTTCACTTCCCTTATGCCTTCCCTTCTTTAGTCATCCCCATCCCCACTCCCTCCCTCCTTTAGTTTCTTCACTTATTTCTCCATGATTGGGGGAGGGCAGAGATGGCTGGTCACCCTCTTCCTTCCTCCACTCTCCTGCCTGGTCCTCCAGCAGTGCTCTGTTCTCCAGGTCAGCTCAGGTTGGAGAATGGGCTGAGTTGCAATTTAATTTTACAATTTAATGTGCATTTATTGTGCCTGCCTATTGACCCACAGTGACCCCACTGACCCACTGGAAATAAAATTCTGAAATTTCCATTAATTGTATTGAAGGCACTGACAAATAATTACACACTATCCAAAAATGTACAATTGCATGGCTGGAATCCTGTTAGATTGTCCCAATGAGAGTAGGCCCATTGGATTAACTGTTGCATAGTGTGTCAGTGCCTCATTTCCAGATGATTCCATGGCTCTACTCTAGTAAGGACTTACAGTAGAATGTGAAATCATTTACCTTGTTGAACTTTACTAATGCAACCATGAATTGGCTATGCCTGTGGAACTATGAACATATACATGTATATGACACCAGCAAGTTTCTGGCCATTTTATATTTTTAGCTCTTCTACTTTTCTATCAGACTATATTTACCCCCACCCAATACAAATAGTAACCTTTTTAATACATCTCTATAAAATGTGGAGATAGATGGATGATCTAGCTAGCTAAACAGATAGATGCCTACTTGCTTCTCTCTCTTCCCACACTTATACTGTAAGTTTTTTGCATGGTGGTTATATTGAACTTTGAATTACTTCAGTAAAAACTGTGGTCAGAATAAAGCTCGTGCATATCACAAACACAGAGATATGCACCATAAATATACAAAAATGCAGACTTCTGTCTGTTATTTCCCATCTTTACAAAAAATACTTTCCATTTTGGGACATGTATGCACACATGCATATCTGATCAAAAGAAAGATTTTGCATATGATATTATGAGACAATGAAGTTAGTTCTTCTGTAATTTAAAGTATCAGTGGTAAACTAGGCTGGAGCTTGATTAATGGTATATTAAAATCAAAGTCTTTGTGGTAAGTGTTGGATAAGTAGTTTTGGGCAAATTGCTTGGTTACTTGGAAGCCTTTAAATTTTAATCATAGAGACACTTCAGCATCATTAAGTCCTGAAAAGACAATGGGGCACTGGTAGGAAGTTATGTGAATTGATGTGCTTCTCAATCTCTTCCTCTGGTGATATTGAGAGCAGGGTATGGGCTGCAATTGAGAATCCTCTTGCTCCCCATGACTTTGATTGCTGTTGTTATAATTTAATATTAGACATTTTCATTATGATCATAGAAATGAGATGAGTGAGTTTCAAAAAATAATAATAATTAAGGGCTTGGATCATAAAAAATTAGGTTAAGTTGCAGCTTATGTGTCATGTGTTCGAATGTGCTCTAACAAGATTTCCAGAATTACTGGACCTGAAGTACAGGAGTAAGTTACAGTAGAGGTAACTGTGTATTTGTGTATGTGAATGTGTATGTGTATGTGAAAGATTTTCTGTGAATTAAGGCAGTGGTATGTGTGCAGAGTTTGGAAATATTACTTTTTTAGATTATAATTCTCAAAATCTTCCAGACAATACTACCAATGGAACCTGGAGAATTCTGGATTTTTTTTTTAAAAAATAAACTTTTTTTGAATTAGATTTAAAGTACAATACTGCTCTAACATGGTAGAGAACACTGTTGTTTATGGTCAAAACCAAAGGAACACACAGAACAAACATAACAAAACCAATCCTGTTGTAACCCTGGATGTAAACATGGAATTGATATTGTAACAAGATAAGATCTTAGTAGTGATTAGTTTCACTTGATCTATTATTTTCTTTCCTCACAAGAGGAGTCTTGAGGTTACTGATTCATTCATACAGTCACTAGACTGTATCTTTCCAGAATCTGTTATGGACTGAAGGTGATCCTGCACTTTGAGGATTATCTGTAATATATATAAGAAAATAAAACAAGTTTGTACAAATTAATTGTATTTGCCATGTCCCTCTAGTGCTTTATACTTGCTAGACAGTTCTTCAGAGTGATAGTCAAAATACTCTTGTTATCCAAAAAATAGTTTATTCAAGCTCTGTACCCATATGATAATTTTTAAAATTGGATATAGAGCAGCATATTTTCTTTCCTTCTCTTCTAAGTCTGATTATGTTTTAAAAGGAAGCCATGATGTCAGCATCCATCAACTTCTATCGGCCTCAATATCTATTGTCAGCACAGTCCAATGTGACATCCAACATACTAAGAAGCCATGTTGTCTGGCCTCTGATGTGAGGCAGGGCTATATTCACATCAAAACTCACACAGTTTGGTCTCCACAATCCAGACTGCAGTCTGCAGTAGGAAGTTAAGAGTTCCTTGTGACTCAAGAACTAGGCAAGTGAAGCAGCCCAGCAAGCCATGTCTGGACTGTGTGGGCAAACACTATAATGAAGCTGATAGAGAGAATGAATTAATGTTACTACTTTAGAATTAGGTACATTATTATTGTTTTTTCCCCCAGAATGATTCATAACTCACCTTTCTGGTTATCAGAGTGGGTGGTTAACAACGTTCACAGAATAATAAAAACAATGATTCATATTTAAACAAATAAATAGTCAAAAACAATACTTCAAGTAGATAGTGATCTGGTTTGTAATTTCTAATGTATGCTCCCAATAGAAGGATATTCTTTAGTTGAGGATCCCAGTAAACAGCTATATTGACACAAATACATCATGAGGATCCAGTAAACAGCTATAATTACACAAACACAGCAAAATTAAAAGTTAATAAACCAATAGGTATGGAGTTAGCTTACTTTGGAATAGTGAGTGGGAAGAGGAAGACTCAGGTCCCCTCATGGCACCTTATGGCTGTAATGCTGGACTTGAAGAGAAGAGGCTTATTACACCTGGAGGCTCAGTTTCTAAGCAAAGAGAAAGTTATGATAACAAAGTTTTTCAAAGTGGTATGCTCTTGTTTCCTTTCATAATGTAATTGCTATGAAACACAATGCTGGTGTGATAATGTCATAAGTCAGCTTTCTAGAATCAACTTTGATGCAGTTTCCCAAACCCCAACTTTGCCTTATTTATCTGCTGACTGTGTGATTTTTTTATTGGTGTTAACAGCTTGCCGTTTCCTTTGGAAATTGCTCCCCTAGAACAAGAAGAAGGTGTATATATATATATATATATATATGTGTGTGTTTTTATTGTTCAGTTACCAAAGATAATTCTCTCCCTCTCTCCCTTCCCTTTGAGAATTAGTCAAGACCTAACAAATTACCAAATTGTTTTACTTTTTTTTGGAAAAAAAATGATTAGGAAATATTGTCAAAGATTCAAACAAGTCCATCCAGTGGAAGATAGCAAGTGAAAGTACATGGCCAGAGCAGAAAACAACAACTGTAGTCTTACTTATGCATTACATAACTGTGTTGAATCGACACATGGGGGGGGGGGGGAACATGCTTCTCTCTCATTCTGTATTTCCATCAGTCTGATCACATTTGAAATGAAGAGATTCTTCTATGCATGGATGCTAGCCACATGACTGGGACCCTGACCTTTTTGTTCCATTGTCCCTAACTGCATACAGGAATCTCTCTTGTTCAGACTCATCACTCTCCATGAGAGGAGAATGACAGACCTAGAGACTTAGGTGGTATGTGGGTCTCCATGTGATATTTGTATTCTGATTCAGTACACTGAACATACTCACATAATGAGTGAATCAAAAGAAATGGATTTATTTATTTTATTGATGTATTAAAAGTATTTATTGATTGCCTCTCGGCCTTCCAGAGATTCCAGAATAATGCACAACAGAATAAGACATTCTTTAAAAACAGATTAAACTGTTTTAAAAGGAATTTTTCCCAACAACAACTTTCTTTAAGAACAGATTAAAGCCAGTCCTAAAGCTAGTTTAAGGATCAAAGATGATGCAGAAAAACACATTAGTTATTGCCTGCTGAAATCTCCAGGGAGCCAACGTGACCCCTCTTGGGACAGAGTTGCACCAACATGATGCTGAGATAAAGAGAAAGCTTCATCTCATCTGCTCATCATCCAAAACTCCAATGGAGTGGTGAGAGCATAATTTATTCAGGAGGGAGGCAGTGTGTTAACAGTTAAGACACTGACGACTGCAAGGTCAGCAGATCGGCAGTTTGAGACCCAAGTGCCATGTGACAAATTGAGCTCCCATCACTAATCCCAGCTTTTGCCAACCTAGCAATTTGAAAGTATGTAAAAGTGCAAGTAGATAAATATGTACCACTTTGGTGGGAAGGTAACAGTGAGCCTCTGCAGACCAGCCCAAAGGGCTGGCCTGGAGGCACAGATGGGGTGGGGCAGCCACACGCCGGCCACCCCAACCCACGTGCTGTTACGCATGCCGCGTGGCATCAGGATGCCCTTCTGGCACAGCATTTTGATGTGCTGCACCAGAAAGGGCACTAAAGAGCTGCGTGCTGGCTCTTAGGGCAGCTTTTTGTTGCCCCTGAAAGGAGCAGCATTTTGCCACTCTTTCAGGGGCGGCAAAAGGGAGGATCATGGCTGTGGCATGCAGTTGCCGCAGCCCCGATCAGAGGCTAGCAGGGGTGGCCCAGAGCCGCCTGTCTGCATAGCCCCAGTGTTCTGTGTGCCTTGATATTTAGTCATGCTGGCCATATGACCACAGAGTCATCTTTGACAAAGCTGGCTCTCAGCTTAATAACAGAAATGAGCACTGCTCGCTACAATTGGACAAAACTAGACAATCACATTAAAGGGGAAACCTTTACCTTACCTTTAATTAAGGCATGAACCACTATGGCCAACAGTGTCTTCCCAAAAAGGAGCACAGACAGTTTAACTTGATTTGGACTGACATATTATAGAAAAGCTGCTGCTTTCCAGTGATTCATCCAGTAAATGAACATGAACACAACTGCAATTCTATTTCTATGGTCATTGCTCTAATGCAGGGGTAGGCAACCTTTCCCCTTTAAGGGCTGAGGGACTTCAGCTCCCAGAAGCCTCAGCCATGATGGCCAATAGTCCCATGTTGGCCAATACCTCCTGGGATTCTGGGAGCTGAAGTCCCTCGGCCCTTAAAGGGGAAATGTTGCCTACCCCTGCTCTAATGGGATATTAAACATATCAGACTTTTGAAACATTTTTGAAAATGTTAGAAATCCATATTTATTACATAGCATTTGTATCCGTTATCATTTTTATATTTTACTCTCTAATTTATCTCTTAGCTGGATTTTTCCATGTACCTGAGGATATATATGCATGTATATATAGTTTATAAGCATTGACTTTTATTTAGACACTGGGAGATAAAGATTAGTGTATCTCTGGACTAAGATACGGCATTGTCATTATTCATGAATAGTGCAAGACGAATGACTTTTGCAAGCTATTCAGTGAGAGTTTCTATATTTCTTTAATTCAGATTTAAGTATTCTGTGGCAGAGTAAGCAAAGAATATGACAGAATTTGGCTACATTGCCTTCTTTTCTGGGCATTTGATAGAGTAGAGAGGGTAGGAAGGAGAACACAGCAGCACTCATGGTACTCTCTATCCCAATGGTATTACAAGGGGGGGTGCAGGGGGTGCCAACCACAGCAGGTGACACCCTAAGAGGAGGTGACACCACTGCTCCTCAAATATCTGCCTTAAAAAAAAAGCAAATTTTAGAAATAGCAGCTTCATTTATATACTGCTTCATACCATGCTATGCAGTCGCCAAGCAGTTTACAACTGTAAGATAATTGCCCCCAACAAGCTGGGTACTCATTTTAGCGACCTTGGAAGGATGCAAGCCTGAGTTAAGCCTGAGCCCTGGCTGGTATTGAACTTGCAATCTTGTGGTTTGTGAGTGAGTGGCTGCAGTACAGACATTTAACCACTGCACCACCAGGGCTCCTTTCTTTGTTTCTCTTTATCCCTACAAGGGCTCCTTACCAAATTCTCACTTTAAGGGCACAAAGCTGTATGTATATGTAAATACATTTACATTGTGCATATGATATTGTAATTAAGAAGTATAATTTTAATTGTGTTAGTTCTTTATGTGCTAGTTCTTGTGCTAGTTCTTTGTAAACTATTACCATTACATTCAGAGATATATAGGAATTATGATTTATGAGTAACATTAGTACAAAAACATTACTAAGGATTCTGTATGGTGTAGTATAGGAGGAGCTCAATGGGGGTGATCCCATGAGTTACCACACCCAGTGACATCAACCCTAGTGATCCACTGCTCTATCCTGTCTTGTCTTAGAAAGATGACAATGATGGATGATGATGATGATCACCACCACCACAACCACATACCCATCAGCTGTCCTAATTTGACAAGGAACTGTTTTAGCCAGGACTGGGGATTGCATTAGAGACAACAGTACTTTTAAACAGGCTGTCTAGATGGGGCAGTGGCCTTGGTGTTATTGGTGGCTCCTTGATAGTCTCAAGTGTGGCAAGTTCAATGATTTAACATGGACAGTCCCAATGAATCATCTGCCCTCCCATTTTTCTCTCCTCTCCTCTCATGTCCCCCTTTGTCCTCAGCTTACTTCAGTTGTTGTAAATGAGTTCAAATATTAATAGTAGTTTGCACTCATTTAACTCAGCAGGAAGGAGAGTAGATGAGGGGCAGAATCTTGCCCTTTCCAGTACACTCAGGTAAAAGCAAAGTACTGCAGGCCTTCCTAGTTTGTGTATTTTTCCTCATTACATTTTTTGTCATCTTGACCATGCTCTGTTGTTGCTTGGCCACACATGTCCCAGCTTTCATGTGTGAAATGTTGGGTGTGATGCCATCATCATCATCCCCCTTGCCTAGCTGTGTTAGTCTGGAACATCAGCTTACAAAGGGATCTTGCAGCATCTAACCACACAGTTAGTCTTAAAGGTGTCACAAAAGAATCTTTTTCTTTGCAAGGATAAAGAGAATCAAAAAGGAATTAGTTGGAACAATATGGGGGAAAGCAGCTGACAAACACCTCTTGTTAAGTGCAGGTTTCCTGTTGCACATACAATGAATGTGCAAACAGTGTGTAGTGTGGCCATGATGTAGCCATGTGTACAAGTGTAAGCATGTGGCCAGGGTTCCATATAACCAGAGATAATTAGGGGGGCATTCACACTACAAAATAATCTGGTGTGGAAACTCGGTTATTTCCATGTTGTTCATATTTGCACTGATTGCACTTGGTGTAGTTTGGGGGGTGGGGGGCTGCCAGAATACCCACTTACACTGGTTAATTCAAAACTGGGTTTCCCCCCATGTCTTCTGAAAAGATGCAGATCACTTCAAATGAGAACATGCAGTCAATTACATTCTGAGTGATCCTTTTCAAACAAGAAGAGTAATAAGCAGAGGTGTAACATACACATCCCACCTAACTGTTGCTGTCTTACCTGGGGACCCTCCCCTCTTATCTTGGCAAACACTAGGTTGCCCCTGGGGACAACCGACAGAGGAGAATTAATGTCTAATCCTAATCCTAACCCTAACCTATGATGGGGTTTTCTTGGCATTGTTCCTTCAGAAGGGTTTGCCATAGCCATCCTCTGAGGCTGTGAGAGTGTGACTCCCCCCAGGTGAACCTATAACAGAGGTTTCTTGGCAAGGTTTCTTCAGAAGGGGTTTGAAAGTGGAAGCATATGATGAAGATGTGCATCACTTGACTGACATTTTTAAAAAACCAAGAACAATCAAACGCATTCGATGTTCCATTTTAAATCAAACGCATTCGAGGCTCCATTTTAAATCGATACAATGGCAGTGTGAATGGCAATGGGGTAAAAATGCCATGGAGAGATTCGATCATGGTAAATGCAGTGTGATTTTCAGTTCAGTTTCATATTCCCAAGAAGATCTGGATCTCCTTGGTACAAAACATGAGTGTGAATTAGCCCTTAAAACTGGGCTGTTTATCATCATGTGGAGTCCTGCCAAGCCATGTACACAGATACAATTTTCAGTATGTGGATTTCAACTTCCTTCACCTATTCATTTCATATATGAAGGTGAGCCCAACCTGTAAGGGTGTCTAAAAACTCAAAACTTATTCCAGCCAGCTGTCCCAAGTAGATTAAACCAATTAAATCAATGGGTTTTACATATGCATTGATTTAACACTCAGCAATTGATTCAGTTGGTCTACACTAGCTGGAAGTAGCAAGTGGGTTGAATCCAAAGTGTTCTTCCTGAACATATATTTTTAACCAAAGGGCAGAGCAAGGGCTGAAACAGTTGGTTGTAACAGTGTGATTTAGTGAAAGAAGGAATCATTAGTCAAGATCCAGGATCAGGAAATATACTGTACATATGTAATAATGTCACCTGTCCAACTCTCTGCCAAAACACACTTTTCTCTGTTCTCCCCACCACAACTGATCACAGTCATTTCCTGGCCAAGGAGAAAAAAATGGTGTGAGGTGGTAGAGAAGTATCCATCTACTTTACAGTAGCTGGATGCACAGTGACAGGCATCCTCCAGGACCTCAAGGGAAATTGTAATTTCTAAATAAACCTCTGAAATAAGTTGTTTGTTCAGCTATAGCAAAATTAACTCTTCTGCCTCTCTCTCTGCTCTCCACCACCCAGGAAATCCTTTTTTTTTTTTTTTTTTGAGCGTTGGGGGTTATTTTGGTTTTTGTGTGGTTGTTATAGAATTCTCACCTCTGAAATGACCCCCAAAGTGAGCTATGATCTACCAGGATGCCGAATATATTCATTTATCCTGGAATTTGTATGTTTTTTCCACAATTTATTCTTACAGCTGTCCTGTGAAATAGGTTTAGCATCTGAAAGATAGTTGTCCATCTAGCTCAGCCAAGATTTGAGGCCTAGGAAAGACCCACTGTGATAACATGGTAATGTTGCAAGGGTGGTGTCCCAAAGTGCATCACCATTACCTTGGTGATATGATTAGGCATGATAATGTCAACCAAAATTGCACAGAGTATGTCACTTAAATAAAGCAACATGTCCAACACTATATACTCTCACTTTTCAAGGCAGCACCCTCACCTTGAGATTCCTCTCCCTCATTCTGAGGAATGGCAAAAGGAGTCAAGGCTAATATTTAAGATTACTCTTACTTTTTCTGTATGGAAGGTGTAAAGGGGAAAGCTAAGCATGCTTAGAAGCCTCCCTGCAAGTAGAAGCAGGGAGATTTCTCCTTTTTACAGAAAAGATGTGAAAGGACTTCATTTCAGTATCTAGCAGTGTGATCTAATGATATCCCAGATATTCACATGGGGCCTCTTTAGGTAAATCAAGTGCTGATCACGTGGTCTATTTTAATATCAGATGGCTAGGAAGATTTTTTATTAGACCATGTTTGGTCAAAATCCAATTGATAGAACTATGCTGACTAAGGAAGCAGCAGCAATGCAGGTGGCAACAGAGGTAGAATAGTTATGGGCCATATATGGTGGAAACAAACTGTTTCTGTCAGGAGGGAAAGCTCTTCTCTCATCTGGACTCCTCAGTAATTAACTGGGCAGGTTTTTCTGCCTATCAAGATGGCTGTCCCTGCTATCTGCACAGCCACTCATCACCTCACCAGAAATGGACTGGTGTGAGACATCAATAGGGGGGAAAAAGGTGTCCAAATCTACCCAGTATGAAGTACAATTTGAATGTTTGCCCCAACCTTTCTAGCCATGGCATGAGGAACCCCAAAAATGTTAAGATTTTTTGCGGGGGAGAGGCCTTAACATTGGCAGGCAGCTCATTATTAATTTTGACTACTGGCAGGTACATTTTACAAAATGATAAAAACACAGAATATGTTCCATTAAAACAATCCTTCTCCTCTTTATCATTCCAGTCTGGTAACAATGTGAGTACCATGACAGCAATAGTGAAAAATAATGATCATTTTGTATGCTTCTGACTGATAATTCCTTAGGGGCCCGGCTACGTAGGGGTCTTGGTGGTCCAATTTTGTCTGATCAATTTTGCTTAGTCAAGAATCCATTGCATGCCCCAGCTCTGTAGCTACTATGCTGCTACGATTGCATTTTTCTGTGCCTAACACCAGCTACAGGTGCAACATCCTCCTTCTGCTTACTTTCTCCCCTCTAAAAGAAGTGCTGGTCAGGTCATGCTAGCTCTGAGAAGTCATGGAGGCCATTTTAAATGCCCTGCACTAGAGGAAAACAGCAGGTGCAGCAGTGCCAAGGAAGAGTCATGTAATGCAATGGGGGGGGGGAGGGGCTATGGCACAGAAGCAAGGTGAGACACTGGGGAGGTCTGCAAAGAGAAGAGAGAAGTCCTTCTTATCTCTCTGTATGTATGCATGGAGAATGTTGCAATTCCTCCCTTTGCTGTTGAATGGCCTCCAGATAACCAACTGCTGTTCCAGGAGTGGTGATTTAATCTTATTCAGAACTTCCAAGCTCCTTTCTTCAACAAAGACCTCAGCAGAACCTAGAGATTGAAAATGAAAGTGACTGGTTTTGAATTTTGGTCAGCATGGTTACAAAAAATGATCCACATCACAGTTGCTCAACATGTTCTTGAATTAAATGAACCCAATTTTGGGTTCATGCAGATGATGTCACAATGTTATATGACCAATTCAAACACCTGAAGTATTGCAGAGGAATTATTCTGCAGAAAAACAAAATTGATTTTTGTGTGTGTGCAAAATCCTGTTGCATCGGCACAAAGGACTCACACGCATTGTTATGGGTAAACACTTTAGGCCACAACCTTTATTTATACAGGGTCATCACAAAATAACAATTATTCACAAAATTATTATTTGGCGCATGCGTAGTTGCGATTATTCTAATCGCCATTGTTGTAAACCATATTATTTCTAGCATGCGCCAAGTTAAAACTTTCTTGCATATCCCCTAACAATTAAACCCCCTCCCCCCAACTGTATATGATGTCATATAACTTATTAACAAATGACGTCAGTAACTTTAACTATTACGTCAATCAATTTAATTAAAACCAATGACATCATTAATTATTCATCTTTATTCCAATCCTATACATATTACATTCTGAATTAACCTATTTCCATCCCTGAGAGGGAGGGGTCCCTGCCCGCCACAGGAGGGGGTCAGCCTAGCTAGACCTCCCCTCCCCCCCCCCCTCGATAGTCTTTTTAAACATAACTCTAACGAGTCCAAATAAATGTCAATACCTTTTGGGGAGAGGTGCACCCCATCACCCCTGTATAAATCAGGCCTATCAGATTGAATACCATCATGCTTCAAAATTAACACCCCTAAATCTCCCAAAGATTTTGCCAACGATCTGTTCAAAAAGCGTCGAGTCTTGTTAATGGCAGTCTGATTTCGCACTCCTTGCCAGATCCTTCTGGGCAGAAACTTTGTCCAAATTAACACTGAGTCCAGCAAAAGTCTCTTGATCTCACGGAAATCATTCAAAATCATATTAGCTAGGTTCAAAGAGGTAACTTTTCCTAAGTCATTCTCTCCAAGATGTATTATCAGTCCCTCCGGCTGTTTGAATGTTTCCATGAGCTCCAAAATTCTGGGGAGTAACGCTCCCCACAGCATTCCTCTGCGTCCAAACCAATTAACAGATCCTGAGCCTCTCCATCCCAAATTAGTGTTGCTGTGCTGTTGGACCATGTGCTTCTCTGCCCAGAATACAATGCTGTGACCAATAATCCAGACACCCTCTGTTGACCGTTGTTCTGAAATAAATTGAATTAGAACAAGAAATCAACCGTTATGCTAAATCATTTTCTTACATAAGACTTGAACGCGCGAGAACGCCAACGTCCTATCCTACGAATAGCTGCCTCACTTAAACCCTGAATGGCCGCCGATGTGGCGGCTCCAATTCTAAAAGAATGAGATGCAAAGTGTGCCAATGGCAAGCCAGCCTTCTTTAAAACTTCTTTTAAAACTGCCCTAAACTGGAACTGGGTTAACGGAAGTCCAGTATTATGCAAAAACAAATAACCCAAACTGTTTGGTCTAATCTTCATATATTCTTCCAAAGCCGACACTGGACAAATTCGCCCACTAGGTGTCCTATTCAAAACTATATACTGGCCTTTCCCCATCTGGTCAGTTTTAGACCACCGAATTCTCACATGTAGGCCCTGTTCAGCAATTTGAATATCTGATATAGAAAGAGCCCTGCCGGACTCGTCAGCACTCGCACTCGGCACTATTTCGCTGATTCTCAGCGCTGCAAAAAATGACAGAGAGAATACCGCCCTGAATAATGTTACCTCCTCATGTGAGAAACATGTAAAAGGAAGACTTTCCCAAATCTTTAGCAAAATAGAACCTGTGATTGGCAATCTGCTGTCCCTCACAGGAACTGTTTCTCTTGCCCAACCATCTAATGCTCTTCTAATTCTAAAATCAACTGTGGGGTCTGAGAACCCCCAAGCTCTAGAATAAAATGATAGCGCCGCCATCCTGCCCCTTATTGTTACCGGCGCCAAACCCGATGTGTGAAGGTGAACAGCAAACCTAAGAACTAAATCCACTTTTAATGGCCAAAATTCCACCTCCCCCATAATTAATAAAAAAGATCTGAATGCTCGCAATGCGAGTTGATACGACTTGCGTGTAGCTGGAGCGATAGACTGGGTAATCGCCCTGTCAATTTCTATTCGCCAAGGCTCCAAAGTCGCGTTGGTACCTCCAGCGGCTGTGACGACGCCTCCGGTGCTAGGTGCTGAAACCTGGAAAACTGGAAACGCGAAAGGGCGTCCGCCAAGGGATTTAATAAACCAGGAACATGCTGAGCATGGAACAATATATTAAACTTCAAACATAACGCCACCATTTCCCTAACTAACGTCATCACTCTGGGGGATTTAGATGTTTGTGAATTGACTATGTGAACTACCGCTTGGTTGTCACACCAAAACCATACCGTTTTGTTTTGAAATTGTTCCTTCCATAAATGTACTGCCACTACAATTGGGAACAATTCTAGAAATGTGAGGTCTCTATCCCAGCCTTTATCCCTCCAGAGCTGAGGCCAAGGTTCAGCTGCCCATTGTCCATTAAAAAAGACGCCGAAACCGCATGCCCCAGAAGCATCAGATTGTACCTGGAAATCTGCTCTTAAAAGCATATCTGACCTCCAAAATGATATTCCATTATAATTTTCCAAAAACGTTTCCCATACAGCTAAATCCTCCTTAATACCAGATGTGATCCTGATGTGATGATGCGGAGCTTTGACCCCCTTGGTGGCTTTGTATAAGCGAGAACAAAACGCTCGCCCTGGAACGATAACTTTGCATGCAAAATTCAATAAACCCGTCAGGGATTGAAATTCTTTAAGCGTGGCTTTAGATTTGCTTTTCATCAGCTTAACTTGGAACCTCATAGCCATAAGCTTCTCTACTGGAAGGCGCGATACTCCTTCCGTGGTATCCAATTCTATTCCCAGGAATACTAATTTTGTGTTAGGACCCTCAGTTTTTTCCTCTGCTAAAGGAACTCCTATTTCTTCCATCAATTTTTTAAATGCCAGTAAAGTGTCAAAACAAATTGATGTTCCACCAGCCCCAGCGAATAAAAAATCATCCAAATAATGTGTGATAGCTGGGTTATTAGTCCTCTTAACAGCGCACCAGTGTAAAAATGTACTGAATGCCTCAAAAGCTGCACAGGAAATAGAACAACCCATTGGCATTGCTTTGTCGAAATAGAACTTACCTTCAAATTGAAAACCTAACAAATCGAAATCATCAGGATGTACAGGCAATAACCTAAAAGCCGATTTAATATCACATTTTGCTAGCAATGCACCTTGACCTAAATTCTTTACCATTTTGACAGCTGAATCGAAAGATGCATATTTAACAGACGTCAGCTGTGGATCAATTGCGTCATTGACTGATTCACCTTTTGGGTATGATAAGTTGTGAATCAATCTAAATTCACCCGGTGCCTTCTTAGGAATGACGCCAAGTGGTGATAACCTCAAATTCGGCAATGGCAATTGATCGTGAGGGCCTGAGATTCTTCCTTCAGCAATTTCTTTAGCCAGCTTATCTTTTACTATCCCTGGGAGTTCCCTAACTGAGCGTGCATTAGGAGCTATACTATGCACTCGAACACCTGAATATGGGATATGGAAACCCTGTGAAAAACCTTCCCATAAGTATTTAGCAGAATCCACCTTTGGGTAGATTCGCAACCAGCTCTCCAACACCTTCAGTTTAATTGGTGTTGGCGCTCTTTCCAGCAGCCGCTGTTTGTGCATATGATGCCCCGCTCCCGGCTTTTTTATTTCTATTGCAGGATGATCGAGGGTGAGGCCCCCTGCAGGTGCTGCATTTGTGGTCAAACCTGCAAGGCTGCCTCCTACACCTACCTGCGTTGAAATCCCAGCAGAGACCCAACTGCCTTTTTTCCCCTGTGCTAGGCCTCGTATTCTGCCCTCGCAGCTGCGTGACCATGGGCACAAACCCATTATCACAACGGCTCATAGGGGAGGCACCTAACATCACATCCGCCCAAAGTTCTGACTGCACATGACGCCAGGAAAGGGAACGGTCTAACACCGCTCTCATTCTAAATTGTTCGTCATATTGCAACCATGCCGACCCCCTGGCATTAAAGTGACAATTTGTATACGCTTTGATTATGATCTCTTGATATTTAGATAATTCCGCCGCCCTATTGGAGTCTTTTTCCTCAATAATGCCCCTGTAAATGGTGTAACCCATTATCCAATTAACGAAATTCCTCTCCAATTTGGGGTGTTTATGTACTTGGAATTCTTTGGGCAAGGCGAAGACCACCCCATCTTTCACTAAGATCCTTGGTTCGGGATCACGAAAGGTGAGTGAGAATAAATCAATAAATTCACCTTTCCAAATCCTTTCTTTAGTGGACATTGGCAGGTGAGAACCCAAAGGAGTCGACATAGCTGTATAAGGATTGCACTGATTGGTCCTGTCAGACCCAGCAATATTCAACGCACCTACTACCACCGTTTCTTTATTCTGACCTACTAAATTGTTTGAAGTACCACTATCCTGAATCTGTGCCTCCGAGCCTTGAGCACCAGTGGCATGTGTGCTAGGTGATGCAGACCATGCCCTCTCCAAATTTTCAAAACCAGAACACATTCCTACTTGACTATTAGACGACCACACCGAAGCCGGCCAAGTCGACTGAAGATTATTAACAGTTGACGCACCTGAGCTTGTCCCTTGGCCTGAAGCATCCGCTGATGCTTGTGGAGCTCCCACCGAGAGCGAAGCAGTAGCTGCTCTGGTGTTGTGGCGTCTCCCTCCTAAGTTTTGCACGGAACTGCTTGCAAACCCTGAGGCTTCTGAGACAGGGACAATGTTCTGACCTGAAACGATAGCCTTCTGAACCATATTAAACAAATCAGACAGCGTAGGTTGATTGCCCACTGCTGCTGAGGTTGATGGAAGCTCCACCCCCGGAACTTTCTTTAACAATTCCATTATGTCTGAAATGGATGGCTGCCCTGTTCCCATAGAAGTTGTTTCTTGGGAATCCTGAATCGTAGATACACGGCTGTTGGCCATATTACCAGATTGCTGTGAAGTAGAAGCTTGGGCTATAGCTGTAGGCGCCATAACCTGAGAGGTATGTGAAGTCCTTACTAAATGTTGCTGAGCTAGTTGTTCACATACAGAGGCACACGCTTGCATAGTGCGGCCAATTTGCGCTAGGTGAGCATGAATGTCCATATCCTTGTCGTTTTCAAGATTACTACGTTTAGCCAGTGCCTGGTCTGTTTTTTGTCCTGGCAGAGCTGCGCGTTTCTTGCCTTGAGCCTTACTGCGCGGCATATTAACGCTAGTTGACAGCACTGCTCACACTGACTTAAATCCAAAACCTTAAATATGATCACCCCCCAGATGAAGTGCAACAAATAAAGTAAACACTCAACGTTTAAGTACAATAAGGTGGTGCTATATATATATATGGATCGTACGACTCTATATGTGTATAACAGAATTATAGCTGTATTCAGTATTATTATTATTATTATTATTATTAAATCAATGTGAACAGATAAGTACTACAATTTGGTATTACAATATCGAAAACCTAATGTTGCAAAATTGAATTTTCCTAATAGCTCCAATAATCAAACGGTAGGCCGAAGCCCCCAGATAGGCTGGCAAAATGTACGCCCAAGTTAGGCCAACTGCCTTCCCAGGCCCCAAATAGGCCTACTCCAAATCAAGCCCCAAATAGGCCGCAACGTAGGCCCCAAATAGGCCACCCACATAGGCCCCAAATAGGCCCCAAACATAGGCCCCCAATGAGGCCTAATGGAACAAATAGGCCCCAAATAGGCCGTAATAACTGTGCCCAAAATAGGCCTCAATTCGAGTTTTTTTTTTTTTTTAAAACTTGCGGTTGGTTGGTCCTTCTCGGTCGCAGCATCCTCCACTGCTCCATGG
Organism: Phrynosoma blainvillii; assembly: GCA_026167975.1. Classification (NCBI taxonomy): domain Eukaryota; kingdom Metazoa; phylum Chordata; class Lepidosauria; order Squamata; family Phrynosomatidae; genus Phrynosoma; species Phrynosoma blainvillii. The sequence continues at coordinate 276,931,257 of JANUYF010000001.1, forward strand.
CAGACCACTGAGGCACCGCTGAGGGTCTGCCCAGAGTCACGGCCGCAGGGAGAAATACGCCCACCGCTTGGTTGTCAAGCGAGGGCGGTACAAAATTGAGGCGGCGCCGTCCACGGCCCACTGCTCGGTTACTAAGCGAGGGCAAATTATTGAGAAAAGAAATTGGAGGCGGCGCCGTGCGCGGGTCCTAGGCCGCAATCAGGGGGCCCGACTAGGCCTTGGCTTCGCTCGAGGCGAGCCCAGCGAGGAGCGACCCGCTCCCTTTTATTTCCAAAGCGGCCGCCTCCCGAAGACCCGGTCTCGCCTTTGGTGAGACACTCAAAAGGGGGCACCGCCACGAAGGCCGCCAAGTATGATATATATATATATATATATATATATATATATATATTTGGCAGCCCAATTGCTGCGGTCGCGCCCAGCCACCTATTCCCCAGCTCTCTGAAGTCTAAAGAGAGAGCAGGGAAGCGAGCTACTTGCTCGCTTTCTATCCCAAAATGGCTGCTGGCCACGAGGCAGCCCAGGCTTATATAGCCTGTCAACTCTCGCTCCCAAATCTCGCGAGACAGGAAATCCCGCGAGATTTCTTCTTCCCGCATCTTCCTATTGGCCGAGCAGCCCCCAAGAGGCGGGTCTTGCAGACTACTCGGCCAATCCCCTGCGTTGAGGCCCTTCCAGGCCGACGCAACTGAGAGCCCCTCCCGACGGGTCGGGGTGGCTTCTTTTCCTGCACCAAAACCCATCTCCTACAGATTATTATTTTTTTCCTGAACAGAAAACAGTTTTTCTCACAATTACAGTGGACTTTATCACATGGGGGAAATCTATAGTTTATCCCATACAAATTCAAAAAAATAAAAAGTGTAATTACGTGCAGCGATTTCACATGACGTTGCACAAAACTGCTGTTAAAGTGGTCAGAAAGTGGTGTTCTCCCAGATCTTTTTACTTTTGGGATTTTAGTGAAAATGCATTTTCAATATTACTGTAATTGTGCATTTACTCTAGTGTGAAAGTCAAATTCGGTTTATTCACACAATAACCCTCCTTTAATTATTTTTTCCAGTTTTCCCATGGTTCTGTGGGGCTGCTTTTACTTCCTGTTTTCCTTCGATGACAAACATGCCAGGCAGATATGAGCCTTTCTGTTTTCTCTTTCTGCGCATGTGCAAGTATACCATTTCTAGTAGATTTACGGATTTCTTTCACTTCTGTATGAAATGTAAAAATGCCTTTTTATCACTTTTCGCGTTATTTTGCATTTATTGTAATTATGTGTGAATTTCATTTGCGTGATCAAGCTCTATTTTTGCTTTATTTTTGGGATGGTTTATTTGCGCTTTATCTTTTTAAAGTCGAAACTGGCCCCCATGTGATCAAGTCCTGTGTCTTTCTATGCAGAATAATTCTTCCACAACATTTCAGATGGTTCAGATATGAGGAGAGCACTGTGGAGGAATATGTGTTCTCTCCTGCAATAGGGAAAAAGCTACTGCAATTATTTGCCTCCACTTGTAAAGATAAACTAGTTTATATTCCTAGTCCTGAGCCAGCTGGTGAGAAACTTTTTGTTTGCTGACATATCATTGGGGAATTGATGGGTGAATTGCATCAAGGGGTAGTTGACAGCCCCTCTGTGTACCCAGTTTGGGAATCTGGCTGAGACGGGGCATAATAGGACCTTTTGAACTGATATGTTTCTCCATAAATTGTCTTTATGGAGCCTTTGGACCACATTGTTTCAACTTGTCTTTGAGAACTACTTTTTACTCTACAATCCATTTTAAAATCCTTTGTTGTCTTGTCTTCATTCCCTGGTTTTGAGGCGTGCGGAATATAAATCGATAAAATATTTTTTTTTTGGTGGAGGTGGGACAGTGCTGAAAAAATAATAATAAAAGGACATGTGTTTTATCCCTGTCCATGAAAATAAAAAAAATTAGTTCAGTTTCAGCTCAGGTCTCCATTTCTGATGTAAATACAGAAGAATTAAGGAATCAGGTATTGCTATTGGGAACCAAAGATTTTGTATTAATCTACAGGGAGTGTAAAAATCAATCTGGATGATATAGAAGTGAATGGTATGCATTTTTATATTCAAGTCTTTCAATCAGCATTTTCTGAACATGGCTTCTCATTATGAAAATGATGATAGGGATTAATTACTGCCATGAGTTTAAGTGCTAATGGTACTTTGAACTGTACTTGTCACCATATGACATGGAATATTACTTTTTTTTCTTCCATTTTTACAAATTCTCAGTCATGTGGAAATCTTAGCCTCTCACTGAAAGACTAACTGGAGATTAAATATGGGGTAAATTAATAACATTCCTTTTTTTTAAAAAAAATATTATTTTGACTGACTGGCCAAGACTATTTTACAATCATTGCTTGATTAAAAGAAGAGAGAATAATGAATTGCTAAAAATTCTTTCTAGAGGCTATTTCTCAAATGTGAATGATTTAGATGGGCAATCAAAACTTTTACAAGATGGAACAAATTGTTCAGAAGAGTCTGACCAAAGAATCAGCAGCAAAGTATAAAAATGAGCAATTTTACAAAACATCTAAGAGTGATATTGTAGGTGGCATGTGTGTTTAATCAGAAAAGAACATGATTCTTTTGCAATGATGGTGCACATATATGCATGTGTATGTGCACACATACATGCTTATGCATAGACGCACACACATATTCATCCTGAGTTTTGCATTTTCAAATATATTGTGGCTACAACCCCTCAAGCATTTATTCTGGAGTACCTTTTATGTAAATTATCCAGAATATATGATATATATACATTTCTGATGTGAATTAATAAGACATAAATGATTAGAGCTTCACATAAAAATACAAGAGATAGATCTGTTAATGAAATTAATTGACTATTCCAAAGAAAATCAGGAGAAGAATGTTATTTATTTATTTATTTATTTATTTGTATCCTGATCTTTTCCCAATACTGGGACTCAGAGTGGTTTCACAATATTAAAAAAATACAATTAAAAACATAGAAAAGGGGTGCATTAAAAAGGAATTAAATTATTACAATGTTAAAATAGATAGCTATTAAATAAATAAAATACATTTTTAAAAGATAAAAAAAAAAAACTTTAAAAACATCCCAAGCCAGTCCTTTCAAACATTTTGTTTTAAAACCCTGTCTGAACAGGTAAGTCTTAGCCTGCCAGTGGAAGGCCAACAAGGAGGGAGTCATTCTGGTCTTCCTGGGAAGGGAGTTTCAGAGTCTAGAGGCAGCCACCAACTGTGCTTGTGATGGTGGTGGGATGGAGAGAAGGGCCTCTCCAGAGGATCTCAGAGCCCTGGCCAATTCATACAAGGAAATACTGTCTGCCAAATAATGTGACCTGAGCCATAGAGGTCATAACAAGCCCTTGAATTATGTCCGGAAACAGAACTGGCAGCCAATCAAGCTATTTCAGCAGGCGCATTGTGTGATCTCTGTAACCTGCCCCAGTTAGCAGCCTGGCTGCAGCTCTTTGGACCAGCTGAAGTTTCTGAACAGTCCTCAAAGGCAGCCCCATGTAGAGCCCATTACAGTAGTCTTAACAGGATGTAACCAAGGCATGTACCACTGAGGCCAGATCTGGTGTATCAAGGAACGGGCACAGGATTGCCATCCAGAAAGTCAAAGCTAAAGGTGAATGGTGGCAGGAGTGCACACCACATAATAAATTTGGCGGCAGCATCGGGATATGACAAATCCAGTAGCCAGAAGTGTGCTTGGATCTGACAAATCCAGTAGCTAGATCTGACAAAATATGGTAGCCATAAATGTGCTTGAATTGTAGGGGTCTGAGTGCAAGATACCAGATACCTAATATTTTGTTTAAAATGAAAAGTTGGGGTTTTTTTTAAACCAACTGTTTGAAATCTAGGTGTTGGTATCAGTAAAGTGATCTCTGAGATATTCACACAAGGGTATTTGTAGGAGCTTACTTGGAAACTGACCATTCTAGAAATTAACTAGTCTCTGAGGTAAATGTACAGAGATATTGGTAGGAGACTAGTGATAAGCGTAAAAACACACTTAGTGATTCCTGAGGTATAAGTTGTGGTAAAGTAAGGAATCACTACTCTGGCTTCAAGATACAGGTGTTGTCTGTATGTGTTGTCTTTAAGTTCAGTTGAGGAACTGACATTTTAGAAGTATTTCCTGAGATAAAAGTTGTGGGTAATTGTAGGGAAATAATATTGACATGCCTCCTAAAAAAAGTTAAAATCCCGGCAGTGGCTGAATTGGTGGAAGGAGAGGAGATTAGAGAAGAAATGGTGACTAGCCTTGACACTGCCCTTTTTGAACCTCAAGAAAGTTTGGAGATTTGGAAAATAAAAGAAAGAATAGAAATGGCCAGGATAAAAGAAAAGGAAAATGAGAGGCTTTTGAGGGGAAAAGAGATTGAAAAGGAACAACAAATTGAAATAGAAAGACTGAGGGTAAGACAAGATGAAATGGATTTCTAACTTAGGATGAGAAGTCTAGATCAGGGAATCCCTCAAACCCAGATGGTGGCTGAGGTAAATAGAGCACCTCAGATTGATATGAAGAGACTCCCCAGATATTATAAAGGGGACAGTATTGATTCTTTCTTCACCAATTTTGAGAGAACTTGTGAAGAATTAAAAATAAAAAAAGAAGAAAGGATGAATTATATAAGATCCCAGATTGATGAGAGCAGAGGAAGCTCAAAATTTACGAGTCATTCAAAGAGATGGTGAAGCAAAGATTTCGATTAACTCCAGAACACCACAGAAGGGAGTTTAGAAAGATAATGAAAAGACCAGAGGAAACTTTCTCTCAACCGGCATGTAGGCTAGATTATTATTTAAATAGCTGGGTAGATGGCTACAAAGTAACATCCAAAGAAGAATTGCAAAGCTTAATAAGCTTGGAGCAATTTTATAATGTAATTTCCCAAGAGTATAAATGGCTAGTTCAAGAGAAAAGTGCCAAAACAGTAGTAGAAACTGCTAGAATGGTTGATGAACCAGTATTAATTAGAGGAGATGTCAGGGGAATGACAAAAATAAAGAAGGGTTTCAGTGGAAAGACAAAAAGGACCCCACAAACTGGCAATCCCCAAAAGAAAGGAATAGTGAGAGGAAAAATTATAAACCCTAGCATCAAGGGAGGACACCAGAATATAAGAGGAAAAGTTTTGGGTTGAGAGAGTGTGGCACTGAAGACCAGAAGAGGGATAGATGGTCTACATAAAATCAGTCAAAAACAAACCAGAGAAATTGTTATGAATGTGGGCAAATAGGGCACTTGAGAGTAAACTGTCCAAAAATTTATCAGAAGAATTTAAAGTCACCTATCAAGCCAGCGTATTGTGTAACAACAGTTAGTAATACAGGGAAAGAATGTTGCCAGCTAGGAGCCACGTAAGCTGGGTTGCCATGGAAATGATAGTTGGTAAAGCAACTGACTTTACAAGGGAATCTTCTCCAAGGCCATGCCTATTTGTAACAGCCTTGCCTGAGGGACTCAGTTTTGAGGAACACAGGGAATTAATACAAATAAATGAGACCTGTTTGTGGGGTTTCCGTGACTCTGGATCCCATGTGAATAATTAAACCACATTTAGTGAACACTCAAAATATATGCCCTGAAGAAACAATGATTTTAAAGGGTTTAGGGGGACCTGCATTTGTAACCCCAGTAGCAAAGCTAGACATTTCCTTTAGAAGACACAAATTGCAGTGGAAATTTGCCTTCTAGGATGACATTCCTGTTCCATGTTTAATTGGAAATGATTTGGACTGATATCTTAGATTCACTTTAGTGATCACTAGACAACAGAAACAGGAAAAATCTTCCAAACAGGTCAATCAAATACTTGAAGAACAAACCAAATGAGATGTGGTTACTAACGATGAGAATGGTGTAACTGAGATAACAGAAAAGGAGAGTTGTGAGGAAATTAACATTGGGAACAAACAGAATTTGGTCAAGAACAAAAGAGATGAAAGTTTAAAACCTTTGTTTACTCTAGCTGAGGAAGAAGTTAATGTAGAGCTGAGTGAGAATCACTCTCACAGATTTAAAATCATTCAAGACCACTTATAATATGTAAATATAATACTCAGAAAGAAATTCAAAAACAGTTGGTAGTCCCTCAGAAATATAGAAGCCAGATACTGGAAATAGCCCCTTCTAGTTCATTTTGGAATTAAGAAATAAGAAAACTTCTCAGAGAGTCTCTTTAAATTTTTTATTGGCCAAAGATGGGACAAGATATAAAATATTTTTTGTAAATCTTGTGACATTTGTCAAAAAGTGGGAACAAGGTGAGATCAGACTAGAACCAAGCTGTGTCCTTTACCAGTCATGTTGCAGCTATTCCAGAGAATAGGCATTGATATCATAGGGTCATTAGCTCATGCAACCCAGAGAGGGAATAGATACATTCTTACGCTAATGGACTATGCCACAAGATATCCTGAAGCAGTAGCTTTGTGGAATATAGAGACAATGACTGTGGCTAATGCTCTGATAAATATTTTCTGTAGTGTAGGATTCCTGAGTGAGGTAATATCAGATTTGGGAAGTAATTTTACTTCTAAAGGGATGAAAAAGTTATGGGAGATCTGTGGAGTGAAACATTTAACCACAACTCCTTATCACCCCCAAAGTAATGGGCTTATAGAAAACTTTAATGGAACTTTAGTCAACATGATAAAATCCTATGCTGCAGAGAACCAGAATGATGGGGACACCAAGTTGCAACACCTATTGTTTGCCTATAGAGAGGTGCTGCAAGAAAGCTTGGGATTCAGCCCATTTGAGTTAATGTTTGGATGCAAAGTAAAAGGACCTTTAGATCTTATTCGACATGAGTGGGAATCTCCAGAGGAAAGAGAACTGGAAGATGTGGTATCGTATGTTCAGAATCTGATAACATCCTTAAGGCAAGACTTGAGTTTTGCCGGAGAGAACATGAAAACAGCTCAAGGTCAACAAAAGACTTGGTATGACAAAAAGGCCTGAACTTGAGTTTTTCTGCCAGGAGATGAGGTGTTAGTCCTTTGACCAACTAGAGGAAATAAACTTCAGTATGCTTGGATGGGACCAGTTCAAGTTACAGAGAAGATCAATGATGTAAACCAGGGGTAGGCAACCTTTCCCCTTTAAGGGCCGAGGGACTTCAGCTCCCAGAATCCCAGGAGCTATTGGCCAACATGGGACTATTGGCCAACATGGCTGAGGCTTCTGGGAGCTGAAGTCCCTCGGCCCTTAAAGGGGAAAGGTTGCCTACCCCTGATGTAAACTATACAGTGGACTTGGGAGATGAAGTGGGATGTAAATTACATGTAAATATGCTGAAGCCCTATGTTAGGTGGGGAAATTAGGTATTATATGCTGTTAGAGAAATGGATAATGAAGGCATTGTCCTTCCTCAGTGGAAATTTGAAAATGTGGGGAAAGAAAAGATACAAGAGGTTACTCTTGACAATTCTCTTACTCCCCAGCAACAGTCAGAGATATGGAATGTGTTAAAAGAGTTTGAGGATATTTTTCAGATGTACCCAGAAAAGTACAGGGGATATATCATCATATGACTACTGGAGAAGCAAGCCCTGTAGCCATTCCTCCGTATCAAGTCACCGGTCTATTAGCTTACAGTATTGGGGAGGAAATTGATATAATGTTAAAGATGGGGATTATTGTACCATCCAATAGTCCTTGGGCTTCACCAGTAGTGTTAGTAGAAAAACCCGAACATACTATTCAATTTTGTGTTGATTATAGGTGGTTAAATAAAATCACCCAAACTGACACCTATCCTATGCCTAGAATTGAGGATTTGGTTGAAAGGTTGGGAAAGGCTCGATATATCTCAACGTTAGATATGACAAAAGGATATTGGCAGGTACCCATGTGTCCTGAGGATCAGATGAAAACTGCCTTTGTTAACATAGAGGCTTATATGAATTTACAGAGTTGCCCTTTGGATTAAAAAAATGCTCTATCAGCATTTCAGAGATTGGTAGACAAACTTTTAGTGGGGCTAAAGCACTGTGTTTTAGCATACATCAATGATATTGGTATCTTTAGTAACTCCTGGGATGAACATATACACCAGGGGTAGGCAACCTTTCCCCTTTAAGGGCCGAGGGACTTCAGCTCCCAGAAGCCTCAGCCATGTTGGCCAATAGTCCCATGTTGGCCAATAGCTCCTGGGATTCTGGGAGCTGAAGTCCCTCAGCCCTTAAAGGGGAAAGGTTGCCTACCCCTGATATACACCATCTTACTGAAGTTCTAAAAAGTCTTAGGAAGAGTGAGGTGATAGTTTAAAAGTTCCAAGTGTCATCTAGGAAAAAGAGAAAGTCGATACTTGGGATACATTATAGGTAGTGGGACCAAGCAGAAACTTCTAAGGTGGAAGCCATAGTTAACTGGCTGAGGCCTACCTCCAAAAAAAGGGTGAGGTCATTTCTGGGATTAGCAAGGTATCATCGAAAATTTATTCCCAATTTCAGCAGCATTGCAAGCCCCTTGTCTGATTTAACCAAAAAGGACAGGCCTGCTAAAGTCACCTGGTCAGATAAATGTGAAGATGCTTTCAGGGAGTTGAAACACCTCATGACTACAGCTCCTATCCTAATGGCTCCAGATTATACCAAGACATTCATAGTCACCACGGATGCCTGAAATGTTGGACTTGGAGCAGTGTTAAACCAAGAAGATAAAGATGGCCAAATACATCCAATTTTATATCTGAGTAGAAAATTCCTTCCTAGAGAAAGATACCAAGCAACAATAGAGAAGGAATGTATGGTGATAATGTGGGCTTTAAATAAGCTCAAGCCATATTTATGGGGAAGGAAGTTTATAATTAAGACAGATCACTTACCCTTGTGTTGGTAAATTACTGAGATGGAGTTTATTGTTACAAGACTTTGATTACCCCATCCAGTATGTAAAAGGTAAGGAGAATGTGGTAGCAGATAGTCTCTCCAGATTGACTGAGGAGGGATAATAAATAAATAAATAAATAAATAGTAATGTAATATAGTTTAACAGTTAATGGTTCATATATGTATGAGTGTATTGTATATATAAATGTTGTTGATTATTGAAAGTTATACATGTCATGGTTTGATGGTAAGTATAATTTTTATAGGGGTTTATGGGCCCACATAACCGATAAGTTATGTGTGTCCATAAACTTGCTAAAGGGGAGAGGTATGTAGTGAATAGAATGTCCATCTGGTCAATCAGGAGGCAGCTGAGAGCCACTGGGAGCATTTAAAAAGCCCAGGCTGACAGTTGCTGGACAGTTAGAGTTAGTGTTGAGATGAGCAGAGTGTTGAGAAAGTTAAGCCAGAGAGAGGGCTGTATTTTAGGGTGTTCCTGAGGGAACTGTATTTTGGGGAGATAGAGTCTAGAAAGGAGAGACTCTGAACACTTACAGAACTCTGAAGAGAGTCGCTGTGGTGTTCTCTCCAGATATTGCTAGCCAGTGTGGCTGAGGTACTGTGAGTGAATTAGAAACAAACGTTATAATTTTGTAACCAAGAAAGACTATAGTAGCAAATTCTGATGCAAGTTACATTTATTACATGCTGATTTAAAATAAACTTTTCTTCTTGTTCCTACATCACTTGGCCTATATTTTAATCACAAATCAAGCTACTAATAATTTGAAGTTTTGGAAGTGGGACATCATACAAAAGAATAATGTGGGTCCCTTACATTTAATTTGGTGGCAAGTGTGGGGATAGCAAGTTCCCACAGGACTGCCAGCTAGAATTAAAGTTTAAAAGGAGAAAGGTGGCAGTAGTGTGCGCCACAAAATCTGAGCAACTTTATCTTTAAAGTGCTGTGCAAATTCTCCACAGCATGCCACTGAGTGGTCTGCATTTTCTACTTGAGGATAAGACTGTAAAAGACCCTTGACCACTCAGAACAGCTCTGCTAGATGGCTCTGTGCAGATGCAAAGCTGGCAGCATTTTTTTTTTTTTTTTTTTGCTGCCCACATTGCCACAGGGTAGGTCTTCAAATAGGCTCTAGCCCATGTTCGGTCAGATTCACTTCGAGTCTTCCACCAATGTTGCTCTAGTCTTTGTCTCACTCGCTTCATCACCATCTCCCTGGAGAACCAGGGGACTGGTTTGGCTCCACTGCATAAGAGGGAACACTCAGGAGCAATCGTGTCCGCCATATTGGTCATTTCCTAATTCCAAAGGTTGGCCAGAACTTCAACAGAATTGCCTGCTGAGGTGGCAGGAAACTCCCCAAGAGCCCTCAGGAATTCATTCAGATCCATCAGCCTCTGTCCAGGAAAGCTGCCAACACGTGGCTAAGGACAAGGCCCTTTTCCAAGACACAAACACAGTTGCAAGTAACGTACCACTGTTTGATTGCAGCAGGCAACTAACAAGTCCAGAGTTCCAAAAGGCAAGTCCAGAGAGCAATCCAAGGTCCAGGGTTATCATGAACAGGTAGTCCAGAGCCGTTCCAAAGGTCACAAGATTCAAACAGTCTAGAGTCAAGCCGAGAGCCAAGAGCTTTCACCAAGGTAAGCCTTGACGAAGAGCTTGGCTTTTCCCAGCTGCTTATTTAGCCTCAGCTCCTCTCTCACAGGTGATTATCTTTAGCTGTGCGTTTCTCAGCTAACGGTTGAGAACGCCACAGCCCTGCCCTATCTGTTTTCCTCTGAGCAAAGGTAGGGGTCTCAATCTCTTGCTCCTCTGCTTCTTCCAGGCCTGAAACCTCTGCTGGGGAAAGGCTTTCTGCTGGAGGAAGGCTAGGCTGCTGAGGCTGTGCCTCAATGGGTCCCACACAGCTAGGTCCAGGTTCAGCTAGGTCTATGGGAGCTGGTAGCACCAAGCTAGGACCTGGCTCCACATCCTCCCCCTCAGAGTCCTCCAAGTCCTCAACCTGGCTGTCCCTGACAGCCTCCTGGAGCAGACCATACTAATTGGTCCCCCACCTCTGCAGAGGATTTGAGTCCAGTGAGTCTAAACCTGACCAGATGATAATCTGTCCATGACAATGGAACTGTGGAAAGTTCCACCCCACCAAGATCATCACCACCCTACCCAGCACAGAAAACAATGTCCATAGTGGGTCCAGCAGCATGAGTAGGGCCAGATGCCACTTGGGACAGGCCCATGGTTGTCATGGAGGCCATGAAGTCATAAGCCACTCCTGAAAGGGCAGTCTCAGCATGGATGTTGAAGTCCCTCAGAACTAATAGAGGAGACTCCAACACCAAGACCAAGACCATCCCAACTAGGGAGACTGTTGAGCAGTGGGGTGGGTGGTATACCAACAGAATCCCTATTCTGTCCTGGCTACCCACCTTTTGGTACACACACTCAAAACCTGTAGACTGTGTGAGGGGGCATCTGGTCATGGGGATGGAAACATGATAGACAACTGCAACTCCACCTCCCTGCACCACCACCCCCAGGTCTCACCTGCTGCTGCACAGAAAATCCTGGTGGACAAAGTTGAAAGAGATTAACCCTCCCTCCCCAGCCTCATCCAACCAAATCTCTGTTATACATGCCAGGTCAGCTTGTTCTTCCAGGATCAAATCCTGAATGTCAGCTATTTTACCATTCACTGACCTGGCATTCAGCAGAAGCAGCAGCAGCTTCAACCTGGGGGGGGGGGGGTTGTCATCAAGGCTATGTTCTCCTCTTCCTTAGTGTTTAATTGTCTCCTCCCTCCATATCTCCCTCTGCCCTGAATGACTCCACTGGCTGCTCCCTAACTCTGTATGTCCCCTCCTTCCTCAGGAAAACACACTCTTCCTATTAAGCCAACAGGACAGTGATATTAAAACAGTAGAAAAATGGACAGGCAGATAATGAATCTGGCTGTTATATGATGGACCCCCACAGAAGTCCTAGATTTATACCTCAGGCAGACATGGCAGCTGAGTTGGACGAAAGCAGTGCCTGCTTAGCCAAGGCCTCAGTTCTGCAAGAGTCCAATCCAGTGAGAGAAGCAGAGGTCCAAGGTAGCAGAAACAAAAGCCTCTTCCTTCCTGCAGCCCCTAGACAGACCCTGTGGGCTCTGTCTCTCTTCTAGGTGTTATATCAATCTGTCATGTACCAATCAGCTCTGTTCCAAGACTCAGACGATAGTCTTGGTGAAAGAACAAAAAGACTTTATTACAGACCAAAGACAATAATGATCAGTTAGCATTTATGTTGATACTGCCCTTCTCTGCCTTCTTGTCCCTATATATAGACTGGCGTTACCTAGCCCTGCCTGTCTACATTGTAACAATTTGACTTCTGCCTGGTAACTTCAATGTAACCTTTTCATTTCTGCCCTGTGACTTCTGTGTATCCACTGGATTTCTGTGTGGTGACTGTATTACAACCTTTTGTTTTTCTGCCTGGTAACTGTGATGTAACCTCTTGATTCTGCTTGGCAAATGCGAAACAACAAACAAACAAACAAACAAAAACAAAAACTCCTCCCAACTGTTCTTTGAAATCAGCAACAAAATTTAAACTCACCGAATACAGATAATACATTCTACATGTATATATACATACAACACAAACCAGTACAGGATTCATACATAATGGCAGAACCAAAACCCTTTTGGGTTCTGACACAATCCTTTATCAACTTTACAGTCCTTAAAAAAATCAAAAAAACCAAAATATGTAGCATCATAAAAGCCACATCCATACTTGATGACTGGATGTGACATGTCTAAAGGTATAGAAATATGTTTTTCTTTAAAGAGTGTAAAATAAATTAAGTAGTCAGCATAGCATTTTAGCTAAAGCAGGGTTGAGAGCAACACTCTGCCCATGTGTTTAATTTGAAAAAGAAATACAACCCATTCCTTTTTAGTTGCTACTTTTTGTTCCCTCATATTGTAGCACCAAATTTCAGTGTTTCAGCAGCAGAATGTCAATCCCAAGAGTTTTGGCTGAGGAGATTGATCTGTATTTGTTGCCTGTGCATATTTTAAAGGGTAAAGGGCATGCTGAATTTTACAAATCCATGAGTGTTGTGTAAAAATTGACAATGAATAATTCTAATTTTCATTGCAGAGAGAGCCATGGAAACTGATAACTGGCAAGCTTACAAAAAATAGGGGGGGGGTGAATTACAGTGAGTCATTTTTCTGTGGAACTCATGAACAGAACTCACAAACATAAAATATGATGGCCCCAGCCATAAATGTTCCTTGAAAATGATTAGATATCTACAGACATTCATAAAATAATAGCTTTGTCAGAACAATCACCGTTAGTAGAAATACTAAACCCTAAAACACCTGAAGTATCTGGATTCCTATTTCCAGGAGGCGACAAGATTGCTAAACTAGATCAATATGAAGCTTAGTCTGACTCAGCTTGGCAGTCCTCATGTACTTACACTAAAGGACTTGCACAATAACAAATTCAATCTGGAGGGTCAAATATAGACAATCAGCAGCTAAGATTGATGCAAAGTATAACTGGCATCAGAAGATGTGTAATGGTTACTTCAGTCTTTGTACAGATGAGAACATAAAGCAGTGTCCAGCTTCTACATAGCACAATAGATATTTAAACTAATTATAGAGACTGTATAATAGAATGCTTGAAACTGCTTTGGCAGAGACATGATTCTCTGGTAATTGATGAGGATTAATGATATCCTAACTGACATTCTTGTAATGGTACTTCTTGTTGCCTTTGTGTATATTAATAAAGGATCACAATATTCTTAGAAAACATAGGTGATAAATGTTTAGCTGTCTTGTAGACATAGGTAAGTAAGTACTTTCTTGTGTGCTTGTAGTTGCAGTGCTGTGAAAGATACAACCAAAAAGATGTGGTTTGAATTTAAATAAAAAAAATGGGGGCCCATTGCTTGAATATTATGGATTCTTTCCTCTTCCCACAGTTTATAAAAGCAAAACATTTAAGAATGCCAAAACTATTTAACACATATAAGATTAAAGCAAAGATCAAAGTTCACGGTGGAGAGAAATGTGGACATGTGGTATGAAATATGTCAAGACACAAAGGATTAGTATTCTTTAGCTATTACTTTTTCTATAACACTGATCAAATGAAATAGAGAGCAAACTGAAGCAACCATGCCTAAACCTCATACATAACAGAGGGAGGCATTTAATATAAGAAGCAAAAAAGTGAGTAAAGAGTATGAACCTGCCCTTTCATGGCAGCTTACCCATGCACACTTTCTCCTCTGTGTTGATGTTTGTTCCAGAGAATGTGAGACAACTTTAGGAACAGGTGAAATATTTCAAAAGTGGTTTAAAGACATGTTTTTTTGGTGTCAATAAATTGCAACAAGGAAAACCACAGAGCAACAAAAATCTTTACAGTTTAGTTTCATTCTGAGCAAATTTTGCACGTGGTTGGTTGGTTGTTTTATAGGGGGGGAAATACATTTTTCTGCACTGAAAATATTTCAATACAGAAATATTATTTCCCTGAGCAGAAAACACCCTACATCCTATGTAAAAACAAGGAAGAAGCTCTAATCGGAGATACTCATTCTGCACAAAATGTGCATGTGGGTGATTTGCACAGAAAACAGCATTTTCTGCACAGAAAAAAATGCTGTTTGTGGCACAAAACAATGTGTACATTTTATGCAGAAGAAAATTGCTAAAATTACTTGTCACTTCTTTGAAAAGAAACTTTGTGGGGAACAGCTGTGTGTACTTGGTTTAGTTCTGTATTTAAACCAATCTGGCATCATTGTGCCTAGTTTGATCCTGGTCAGCTGAGCCTGAATCTAATGCTGTCCAACTTTCCAGTTGTTGCAGAGGGAAGCTGTGTGCATTTGGGCTGATACACAGTTGCTTGTCCCAACTAGAGCAGACCCACCGAATCAATAGCTTAATGGTAAGTCAGCACTTGTACATATAGCATTGATTTAATGCAGTGGCAGGGAAAGTGGCAGGTCATGTAACTCTTTTGTGCAGCCACTAAAATTTAATCTGCATGCAGAAATAATGCAGTTTGACACTATTTTAACTTCCATGGCTCAATGCTATGGAATTCTGGGATTTGTAGTTTTGTGAGATATTAGCCTTCTCTGTTAGAGAGCCACAACAAACTACAAATCCCAGGATTCCATAAAATGAAGCCATGACAGTTCAAGTGGTGTCAAACTGCTTATTGCCACAATGCAGAGGCATTCATAGTTTCTCAGCGTATCCTCAATAACCTTGAATCTCCATTTTTTAAGGGAGCATTGTAAAAAAAACAACAACCACAAAATGCAGCAATGACATTGCATGATGCTGCAATCCCCCAACCTTTTAGAAACAGTTATAAATCAAATAAAATTCAGGAAATAAAAATGAAAGTCACTTCAGGGGTAACATTTCTGGTCAATTTAGGAGGCAAAAATGTGGCCGAATGGCCTTCAGGTTACATGGGGGTAAAATCTGGCCATCAGCATAGGGGGGTTGCAGACTGCCAGAAATAGTGCAAATTGAGTCCACTTTTAGGGTTAGGATTAGTGCTAGGGAGTCATGGGAATTGTTTTTTCCCCCTGAGACATTGAGCCTTCTCTGTCAGAGAGCTCTGGTGCCACAATAAACTACAGTCCCCATGATTCCCTAACTCTAACCCTAACCCTAAAAGTGGACTCAATTTGCACTATTTCTGGCAGTCTGCAACCCCCCATAGTTAGCCAGCTCTGGTTTAATGGTCTACTCTAGTTGAAACTTGCTGTTGGACGTTTACTGAAATTTACAGAAATATGAATAGAAAGAATATTTAGCTGACAGGCTGCTTTGCAAAAAATATGGAACTCCCATCAATTTAACATTTACATACATGATGATGTGGTTCAAAGAATACTAATGAATAACAGGAAAAGGGGGTGCATGTAGTGCTAGTTCTAAAGAAACCTTTTAAATCCCACACTAGACTGCCTACCCTTTGAAGAGGTGAAGGCAGAAGAAAAGATACATCCTAAAAGAAGTTGATAGGATTTTTACAGAATACTAAAAGTTGGCTTTGTGCAAATGTTAACATAAAAGCAGTGTCATTTTAAAAAAATGGCACCGAACATTGCATCAGGTTAATGTTTTAAACCAAAATGCATCTACACATTGATCAGTCTTATCAAATTAATGTATTTGTTTGTCAGTGACTATAAAGATATTCATAGAGTGAAATAGATTTTGAAATAGCCTTAATCCAGTTTTAGTTTCATAAATTTCTTCCAAGGAACCCTGGAAATTATAACTCTACAGGATGACTTGGGGGCAAGTCTTAGGAAAACTGCAACTCATAATTTCCCAGGAGAAGCCCCAAATTTGACACTGCTTGAAAAGTATTTTTGACAGACTGTTCAGCATGCAAGCACACACAGGTATACAAACTGTAAACACAAAGGTCTTCACTCCTTGAATTCTGCCTGTTTGTGTCGTCCTTTGTGAGCAGCTTGTTTGCTAACACAGGCTTAAACTCAATTGTGTTAATCCCAACTAGAATAGATCCATTAAATCAATGAGAATTTGATAAGTAAACATTTATGTAAACTCCATTATTTCAATGGGTCTACTGTGGTTGGGTAGAAAAAAATGGATTTAGGTCTCAGAAGGCCACATTTAGTGGCAAATTACCTCTGAAGCTCTCCATTTCATAGTCTTTTTGACCAGATCTGGCATTGAAATATAGATGCAGCCTTGTAGGTCTAAAATAATCATGAAGCAGAATATGTGGCACCCTTCATGCTGCAGATTCCAATTCTCATGAATTGTACTTAATATGGCCCATAGTCAGGGTCACAACTAGGAGACTTCAAACGGCTCCTATGATGCAAACTCTCAAAATGCTATCTATCCATTCTGTTTTTCCATTCTATTAAAAATCACATTGGACTGTGTTTCTCTCTGTGCAGAAATTTTTTTCCTTATCTCTAAAAACACTATACAACAGCCAAAATTTAATGTGATCATTCTTTTTTTATATTTTCCATGGAACAATAATTTACTGGTCATCTGTTTTTCCCCTGAGATAGTAAAGATATAGCTAGATCCTATTTTAGACTTTGCAACTTCTCTTTACAAAAGCAAGAAAAAAAGCTTGTTTCTATACTGGTATGTTTTAAAGGCAATACTTCCATAGAAAAATCTATGAGGGTTTTTAAATTCAATAAACAAGGTTGGAAAGGAGGCATCCCTCATCCCAGCTTCAGCAGGATCATAGAAGATCCTTAATTTTGCCCTCTACGCTGGAGGTCTTCAAAGTCATCAATCTGTTCACAGCACACTGGCAGCACAAAGTGCTTTTTGAGTATCTGGATGTACTGTACTCCTGTAACATCCTAGTGTTGTGAGGCTCCTTTGAAAGATAGCTTATGTGAAAAATAATTGAGCTTTCTGTGATTCCTCACTCATAGAGGCCTGTGGAAGTACAAACATTGGATTTGAAAAAAAATTGTACAGTGGCAGTGTTTTTCAAGTTGGAAAGTCATGAATAGAAAAGTTAGACAATGGTGAATTTGAGGTTTTGTAGAAAATTTTGTTTATGATCATAGAAGAAAAGGTATGTATCACTTTAAAAAAAACTAATCTCTTCCTTCTGCACTATAAAGAGAACCACTGTAAGATACACTCTGTATCCAAAGGAGGATGTGAAGAATATATTGGCATTTAATGTTGAAACCTATATGATTTATCATCATCATCATCATCATCATCATCATCATCCTGATCATCCTGCCTTTCTCCTGATACAGATACAGAAGGTGGCTAACAACAACCCTAAAACAATAAAAAAAATAAAAAACATTAAAAAGTATAAATATAACATGTAAAAAACCAGTTTAACAATTTAATATCATTTGTGTGAATACAGTCTATGACCCAACATGTGGTTAGCTACATAAGTTTATAGTTTGATGAGGCACTAAAGCTCTGTGATAGAAATCTAAATACCGGTACTTCCCCTAAACTGTAAATTCCAGGATTCCACAGGATGCATCATGGTATTTAAAGTGTAATCATAATATTATAATCTGTACTGCAAAGAAGCTCATGTGGTTATGTCAGCATCACCAGGATCTGATTTCCTCTGCACTTTATATACTAGAGCAAAAACAAAAATTTGCACAGCATCAAAATATGGTGAGACTCCGTAATTTCAGCCATGATGGTTTCCAAAGTTTGCTTATGGAGTTCATACAGAAGGGTTCATACATTAAGTGCTGTTAGTTCTTTAGAAAATTGGATCATGAAATTCTGAGAAGTATGAATGTCAAATGGACAAACCATTCTGGTTTGTATATTGATTAAGGAACTGCACATTTGGTAACTTTGTATCAAAAGTCAGACTGAACAATATTTCCTTCCATTTCCAGTCCAATATATGCCTTTATCTTGGTTTCTTGTGTCTCCATAGCTATTCCTTAAAACACATACACATAATGACCCCACTACCCATAGTTTCCCCTTTAATCCTCTACTTTTCAGATCAGCACTTTCTCTGTTCATTTCTTTAGCCAGTCTTTCTTTTGGCTGGGCACTGCTGAACTCTTGTTTTTCCTGTTTCCATCTACATCCTATAGCCTTAAGCAATATGGGTTTACTCAAAACTCTTCTCACTTCAAGTATACTCTGTCTTTTTCCTTAAGCATTCTTCTCCTTCAACAAACCTATGGAGGGGCGTAGAAGAATTCATGTTTTGCATTCACCTTCATTCCCTCACCTCTCCAGTTAAAAAGGCCAGATAGGACATCAAGATAAACATCTGCTGAAGATTTAATGTCAAGGGAAGCTCCTAGTTCAAGCAAAGAGGTGGTTAATTCAAGCCATGGGCTGCCCTAGGTTACTCCCAATCAGGCAGCAAGACTGAGCCAGATAGATAGATGGGGCAAATATATATTATTGAAATAATGTAGTTTCACACCACTTTAGGTGCTATGGCTCCATCCTATGGACTCCTGGGATTTATAGTTTTACAAGGTCTTTCAGCCTTCTCTGGTAAAATATGCTGGTCCCTCATAAAATCTTAAATCCCAGAATTCTGTAGGCTGGAGCCATGACAGTTAAAGTGGTATCAAACTGCATTATTTCTACAGTGTAGATGCATCCATGGTCTAACCTGGTATAAGGCCATTTGAAACGTTCCCCCCATGTTCCTGCTTGTCATTGCACATTTCTTTTTGCTATCTTGTTTCTACACTTTTTTTCAATAGCACTTTTTGTTTCTTGGAGCTTCACACTGCCCCACCAACTGCCCCACCAACTGTTCTTAGTGCCTTATTTAAAAAGGCTTCTTATTCCTACACAGGAGATGAACTGTAAAAATCTAGACAACTCTGTTCCCTGAGTGGGTGGAATACTGGTGAACATTCAGTGTTCACACACCATCAATGGGAATAATGTAAAATCTCACTGCCACAAAAAATTGCACATTTAAAAATAAAATATCAGTGAAACAAGTATTTGTTTCTGGTTGCAAAAGTGATGTAAAATATTTGACAAGGAATAATAATAATAATAATAATAATAATAATTATAGCCTGCCCCTCTGCTAAGCAATCGGGAAGGGTTACAGCATAATTAAAACATAAAGAGTTAAAAACAGACAATCCCAATCCCCTAACCCTCCCACCCCTTAAAACTGAATTAAACTAATATTCTATTAAAAACCATATACAAACTTTAAAACAATATAAAACAAATTGATTGCAACTGCTAGCATAGATGTCTTGCTGAGAAAGAAATCCCTTAGATCCACTTTATAGATGAGACCATTCCACCTCCAAAAGATTCTGGATCATAACATAGAAGGTGGAATGGCTTCCACAACCTTGTCTGGACATATGCAAAGAGGCTAAGCATGGCAGAACTTTTTGTAAGATATTTTCCCAGATGTACTTTGCACATATGAATTTTGAAGGTTCTCCACAGTGCCTAGGAATAGATCTACAGCAGTTTCCCACAATCAGGTGTGTTTATTCTTCTCACTAAATATTTAACTGGAACTATCGTCAATAAATTTGTCTGGGTGTACCTGCATTGTCACATAAATGTGTTTAGATTGTGAGCAGAAATGGTTAATATGCTACTTGCATTTCTTCAGTCACGTTTGCCAAATAGCATCAAGCTGAGCCCATTTTTCTTGCAGTATATTCCACCCTTTTTTGCATATGCAAAAGATTAAAGAAGAGAATGACACTGAAGCTGGAGAATGCATGATCCATGCTCCTTTGATTATATTGAAACATTAAAATATCATCAGCATGTTAATTTTATCTTTCAAACCATATGAGATTTCACTCGGCATCTCTATTACATTTATTTGGAAATAACATTTATTCTGATTCTGAGGATGTCATAGAAACAGTTGGATTCTGAAACAGGGAAATATTATTCTTAAATGTGCACTAGCATTTTTAACTGTTCTCCACTTATGAAGAAAATAAGTTCTCAGTCAGAAGAAGGCATTATATTTTGGCAGGCCATTGTGCAGTTATACCCTGACAGATTCACTAAAAGACTTGGGATAGGCTCATGCATATGTTTATTCAAAAAACTAAATATATTCATACATGGAAAACATCTGTGGACCTGTTTAGAGAAACTGATGTGTGCACGCATGCATGCACACACACACACACGTGCACACATGCCAAATACGGATGGGAAAAGTTCCTTAAAGAAGGAGCTGATGTAGTCTTATATAGCAGTACTCAGTTGTCTCAATTATCTATCTGTTGTTTATGGGATATCATCTATAGTACTAGCAATGTCCTGGTAGCCAGAGTTTCTTCCCCAACACACTATGGCCATCTGTCTATACAGCAAGCAGGTAGTGGATTGTTATCTCAACACTGGAGGCAGATGTCTTACAAGATGTCCACTTATACATTGGTAAAAAGAAGAAGAAGAAATTCAACTTCGAAGAAAAGGATATAGGTTTGCATAAAATCAGCATTAATTAACTTATATGGATAGATGAACATTTAGAAATAATCACTATGTTTTAAATGGAAATTTGTTTTTCTATTTCCTGATGACAGAGAAGACTAACCACACAGTCTTTTTGCCTGTTCATTTTAGTATCAAGGTGCTTACTGCTTAAGTTTTTTAACTTTAAAGAGGACATGGACTGGGCAACAGTCCAGTCTTCAAAGAAAGGCCTGTTCCCTTCAGGCTTTGAAAAAAGGTCTGCCTTTGACAGAGCTTGTATAAGTTACTTTTTGCCTTCTGTTCCCAGAGTATCCCTACCACATGGCTATTACTTGTTGTGTGTGTCTGTGTTGTGTGCTTTCAAGTCATTTGTGACCTATAGTGACCCTAAGGTGAACCTATAAGTGGTTTTTTTTTAGAAGATTTGTTGAGAGGAGGTTTGCCATTGCCTTCTGCTGAGGGTGAGACATGTGATTTGCCCAAGGTCACCCAGTGGGTTTCATGGCTGGGAACAAAACTGGTCTCTAGAGTCATAGTCCAACACTCAAATCACTATGGTATGCTGTCTCTCTATTAGTTGTAAAAAGAAGTGTGATATAAGCTTAATTTCAGAATTTCTATAGGTGGTGCTTTGTCCATCTTGAAGCAAATCCAATCAAAAATCCATCAAACATTGATACCTTTATTGGCCAACCAAAACACACAATATACATGTTGTAAGCTTTTGAAGCTTCTTCATCAGGCAGGGTGTTACAAACCAAACAGCAGGGGGAAAAATGAAGATGTTAGCCATAGGCCTGCAATTTGCTGTTTCTGTTCTTAGTTAAGATGGTATGGAGGGGCATATCTTTCAGGGTGGCACCTCTTCCTTCTGGCCATGTGGCAACTGGAGATTCTCAAAGTTCAGGACATCTAACAACTATTTGCATCACAACAAAGACACTTTCTTTGCAATCCAGTATGTCTCCATCCTTGTGATGCCACAGACCCCTTTGTTAGGCAGAGGACAATGGATTTCTCAAGAAGCCTTCATGCTTTTGCATCAGGAAAACTTTAGGTGGTGTTAAGGTAAAACATGCCAATCCAGTCCAAATTTAAGAAGAAGAAAAAAGTTTGTTGGAGGTCAAAGCCTCAAATAGGAAGGCACCAGTTCACTGGAGCATTCTTTAGGATTTCCCTATTGAGGCTATTATGTGGTATCTTAAAATCCAGAAAACATCCAGGTGTAGTCATGTTGGTCATATGGCAAATCCTGTTCTAGATGGCTCTTAAGTTAAATAAAGCTATTCTTCAGTGGAGACACAGTGGTGTAGCTTTTCTCTGAAGTAACCTGACAGAAATCTTGGCACAGGGGTCTAACAAACAAGGGAAATATATGACTTGGTTCTATGAAAGGATATGGTTAGGAGCATAATTCTATTAT
Organism: Phrynosoma blainvillii; assembly: GCA_026167975.1. Taxonomy (NCBI): domain Eukaryota; kingdom Metazoa; phylum Chordata; class Lepidosauria; order Squamata; family Phrynosomatidae; genus Phrynosoma; species Phrynosoma blainvillii. Next base: position 276,953,588 of record JANUYF010000001.1, read on the forward strand.
TTTATCAGTTATGAGCTAGGCTCCTGGAAGCAAGGACAATGAGTATGACCCATAATTACCATTTCTACAACTCTGAAAAACAAATTATTTGCATTTTGTATGTTCTTAAAGCCAATTTAGACCTGCTACAGGCCAGTAGATGCTGACTTACATTAAAGCAGATAACTTTATTTATTCATCCAGTATCGTCTGCTGTCTCAGAGAGGCCTGTGCTAGGTCACTAGAAGCTGACTAAGCCAGACAACTTTGTCTATCCATCCAGTATTGTTTGCTGTCTCAATCACAGTCTTAAACAAATATCTTCCCCGATAGATCTACAATTGTAACTGGATCTGCAAGAAAATTAGGTGCCAAAACATTTTAGAATCACATTTTAGCACTGTTTCATAATGGTTTTTAAAAGTGTGCACACAAACTTATGATAAACTCCTTGTGAAAAGCCAAAGTTTTGATATTCAGTGTTAAAGGCCATTATTTGATTTGGTGTGTATTAGATCCATGAATAACTGTTTTGTCTTCACAAAGAAGAATATTGGTATTCCCCCCCCCCCCCCCTTTCTAGCCTTCTTTTGGCATGGAACTGTTTATATCCCATGATAATAAATGCTGGGCATGTTTGAATAGGCATTGATAAGAATATGTTTTCCAATGAATTTTATGCCAAGGTTTTGACACAACCATCAGTTATGCCAGATACAAATAATTTACTCTCTGTCAGTTCAAATACACAGTCTTGTTTGGACTGCTTAAATCTATACTGGCACCAAAATACAATAAGCAATATTGCTCAACTGTAGAGCTGAAAACATAGACATATGTGTAAGGTGCCAGCAATTGAAAAGTGCATATGAAATTAATTTGGGAAAGAAAAACCCTCTAGCAACTTCCCCTAGCTCCAATGTAATTCAACAAATTATTTCAGGTTGAAATTCTAATTTAGGGTTTATCCTTCAACATGCCTAATTTTGGGTGGTGGTAGATTAAGGGAATAATAATAATAATAATAATAATAATAATTTATTTTTATCCCTCCCCTCTGCGTAATGCAACCAGGGTGGCTTTACAACATTAAAAATATACATTTCATATCCCACAATCCCACCCACCCTTAAAATACTATTAAACAATTACAATTTAAAACAGACTTAAAATAAAATACAAATCAACAAATAACAATAACAAATAACAATAACTGCAGCAGAATCAGGGGAGCAAGTTGGGCTGTCTCTTGATGGCTGGAATATCTATTCAAGAAACTCCTGTCAAAAGAGATCCATCTTAACAGCTTTTTAAAAGCTGTTCAAGGTGGTAATATGACGGATCTCATCTGGCAGACCATTCCATAATCTAGGAAGGGTTGCTGAAAAGGTCCTCTGGGCAGTTACAGACAGCCTAGTTTTTATAGTCTGCAGCAAATTCCTCCCAGAGGACCTGAGTGTGCAGGGTGGATTATATGGAAGGAGGTGGTCCGGAAGATAGGTTGGACCCAAGCCATTTAGGGCTTTAAAGGTGATGACCAACACCTTGTACTGGGCCCAGAAACTAATGGGCAGCCAGTGAAGTGATCTTAAGATCGTTGTTATGTGGTTTCTTCTCGTCGTTACTGAGACCAACCTGGCTGCCATATTCTGTACTAGTTGAAGTTTCCAGACCAAGTACAAGGGTAGCCCCATGTAGAGTGCATTACAGAAATCAAGATGAGAGATTACCAGCAACTGCACCACAGTTTCAAGGTCCCCAGCTTCCAGGAAAGGGTGCAGCTGGCATATCAGCCAAAACTGATAACAGGCACTCCTAACCGTCGCACAAGGGACATGTGGAGACTATAGTACTTTGGCAAACTAGTGATTAATGTTAGTCCTTTTCAGGCATTTGGAATCTAGTTAAATTAACATTTGAGGGGAGGATTACATTAACTGAACCATCATTTCCCACATGTAGAAAGCAACAGTCTGAAGAAAATATGGAGAATACTGAGACTCTTGGTGCAATAAGAAAATCTGAGGGAGAGTGATGATGGGGGAAGGTTCTAGCCTGCTCTTACTCTTCATGTGGTTAATTTAATAGAGTTCCAGAAGACTGAATAGGGATTTTATTACTTTTAATACACATCTAAAGGAATTAATTACTTATCCCTTGTGCATCTTGCCTTTCTTCTATGCAGGTATCTTAATATTTGCTACTTCTCTTTTTCTTCTCTTTATCCCACCATTCTTCCAGTGTGGGACTCAAGGGACTAATGAAATGGAATTTGCACTCCAGTGTTTTGACAGGTGGATTCCTTGTCTGTTCAATAGGCTACAGAATATAGCTGTGATTAGGCCTGTGATCTAATGAATTTCCATGCCTATGCAAACAGAGGTCCATGCCTTCTGCTAGAATGTGTGTGTGTAGTTTCACAGAAACAGTTATCAGTGCTGAAGAGGCAAGCCATATTGTAAATGAAAAGGTGAAAGTTGTTATAGTAGAAATGATAAGCATAAGCAAACAAGCAACATTCTGTAGGGGTGGGGATTTGAGAAATTGATGTACACCTCACATAACTCTATTGGATCATGGTTTCCTAACTTTCAAGTGTGTGGTTTTTTTTTTTTTTTAAAGTGTGGATTTCAGTGGTATAGGGTAAGCTAGGATGCATTTGAGGATATAGTTTTTATGAATTTAAGGTCTAACTTTTTGTATATGTTGTTGTGTCCCTTCAAATTGTTTCCAACTCAAAGGCAAACTTATCATGGGGTTTTCTTGGCAAGCTTTGTTCAGAGGAAGTTTGCCATAGCCTTCCCCTGAGTCTGAAAGCATGTGACTTGCCCAAGGTCACCCAGTGGGTTTCATGGCTGAGCTGGGAATTGAACCCTGGTCTCCAGAGTTGTAGTCCAATACTCAAATCACTATGCCACACTATTATATATTTATAGAGTATTGTTTATTTTTGTGTGCAGTTATCCAACTGTGGTGGTGCATACATAGTCATGTGGGCTAAAAATTTAAATGAATAAATGACATGTTTTGTGCCATTATAAAGTGGCCTTTACTTGAACTATAACACACCTTTCAGAAAGACAACCAAACCTGATTTAAACACTAAGAGAGATGAAAAAATTCACTGTTATGCCCCAGAACATTTCTTTCAGATGATATAAAAGACTATGGCAACTAACATTAAGTGAACAGGCTGGAGGCATTTTTGCAGATTGGCTTAATTTCCATGTTTCATTGCGGTGATAAGAAATCATCTTTCCCTTCCCTTCCCTCTCCTGGCAGTTATGTGTACTAGAACAAACAACAGTAGACCTTGTGAAGTCCTGTCTGTGCTTTAACTCTTTAAGGGAACATGGTAACAAAACTTGTATTTTACTATGATCTATAGATCATGGTTTCCTAACTTTCATTTGTTGTTTTTAAAATAGCTTGGGTTTCAGTGGTATGGAGTAAGGTGACACATTTGAAGATGTAGTTTTCTGTATCTGACACTACAAGTTCAAAAATTGCTCTGAAATATTGGTCGCCAACTAAATCCTCCATGCTCTCGTCTTATTCAGTGTATATTCAACTTGAAGAAGAAGAGTACTTTCTCATATACAGATTTTACAATGTATGTTGCATAGCTATTGAATGTCCACATATTCATAATATTAATATGTACACCAGGGGGCCTGGCCCGTCGAGGCCTTTCACAAAACACAAACACAAAACAGCGCCAGAGTAGTGTGCATGTGCGTGCGACGTGGGGTGCCATTTTGGAACACAAAATGGGCCCCTGCATAGCGTGTGCATGTGCACGATTCCGGCACTGTTTTGTGTTCCAAAATGGCACCCAGAGTTGTGTGCATGCACGCGTGATGCTGAGCACATGCTCACGACTCCGGACACCATTTTGGAACACAAAATGGCGCCTGAGTAGTGCGCATGCGTGCACCTCCGGCCGCAATTTTTTTTTTCTTCGGCCCTCCAAAGATCTGGGGGACAATCTAAATCTAAACCGGCCCCCAGCTGAAAAAGTGTGGGAATCCCTGATGTACACTATGAAATTCATGGGGACATCCTATATTGACAGGCAACTTGAAGGCATATCCATACACACAGAGAGACACATCAATGGGCCTTTATATACTTGCATTTTATCTTTCATAATTCTCTGCTTTTAAATCTGCTTCTGCAAGCTATATGTTTTAGCTTTGCAAATGTATGTATGTATGTGTGAATTCAGAGGATTTATAGTCTGCCCTTCAGCCAAAAAAATCTCCCAGAGTGGCTAACAAAATAGTTAATTTTGACAGTTCCCTACCCTTATGCTACAATCTAAATAAGACATGACACACAAGGAAAAGGGAATGGCAGTGGGAGAGGGGATTAAGTCCAGCAGGTACTGCTAACTCTTCTCTCCCCACCCCCAGGCCACAATGAATATGTTCTTTCAGAACAAAGTTGACTGCTCTATGGAAAACTCTACTAATCCCACCATAAAATACATTATAAGATGCCACCCTCAAAATAGGCGAATCACCTTTAAAATACAGTGGACCCTTCCCTTCCATGAGGGTTTGGTTTTGAGACCCCCAATGGAGGGGGGGACATGGATGCTCAAGCCCCATGTTATTCAATGGGTGGTGATGTGCTTATGTCCACATCAGTGTGTCTTCATGCACACACCTGCCTTGAGCTACTAAATTACTTACTTTGTCCAGAATGCACTTGGAGACTTACCTTTTCATAACTGGACTTGCATCCACAGGGAATAGAAGTGAGCAGTTTCACAATGTCCATATTTAGTAAGGGGCTGCTGTTACATTATTACATAGAAGAGCCAGCAACATGACTGTTGTGCATTGTATAACAGGACCCAATGCACAATAGGACCAAGATGCACTGGGACTGAAGCACATCAAGACTGATTCACATGAGTGCACTCTTGATGGAATTCCACTAGTACACCAATGTGAATCAGTCTTGATGTGCTTCGGTCCCAGTGCATCTTGGTCCTATTGTGCCTTGGGTCCTGTTATACAATGCACAATAGTCATGTTGCTGGCTCTTCTATGTAATAATGTAACAGCGGCTCCTTACTTAATATGGACACTGTGATACTGCTCAGGTCTGTTCCCTGCGGATGCAAGTCCACTTATACATTCTTACTGGCAAGAAGTGTTTGTGGGATTTTCTGGAGTTTGTACCAAAAGAACTTGGCTATCTTTGGGCATGATGGACCTTGAATTTGGGTAGAATGTGTTGAGGGATGGGAGAAATGTCAGCTTCAGACAGGAACATTTCTTGAACTGGACCTGCTTCAAGGGGAAACAGTGTAGCTAGATAAATTGTATGCTTGTGTTTACTCTGCCTCTTCACCCTGATTGTACTTTGAATGTTAAATAAAAGGGTAGACAAGTTAGCCACCATGAGTATTGTAGGAAAAGATAAGAAAACAGAAACCCAATGGATTTAAACAATAAGAAAGAAAATTTAGGTTAAACATTTCAGAGTGGAAGCAAAAGGTTTGTCTGCACACCCCAGCAACAAAACAAGTCCATGTCATGAGAATGTGGCTTCCATGGGTCAGCTTGGGATCCCCAAGAAGTAAAATTTAAACCTCACATTTTCATCTCAGTTTCTAAAGGTCCACATTTCCAGTAACAAAACCAGCAGTGACAGTGATGTATAGGTTTTTTTATGAAGCCTGATAACTGATGGATATGTGATCTTATAAATGCTTAGACAAACTAATGCACATAATTATATTTTCCATTTGAAGTCTATTGCTAGGCATTATAATACAATATCATTAGTCGAAATGGCCACAATGATACAGCCTGGGCAGTTTGTCATGGTAATTACAGGGTGATTATTTTTGACTGAAATAAAGATTTCAGTTTTAGTATGGTGGAGAGCATAATCACAAATTAGAGGCTGCCTCAGAGTTAAACAAAAATATTGGGAAGGCTTTAAATATGGATTATAGTATAATGCTGAAACAATTTCTTTTAAAAGTAAAGTGCACACACATTTGGTTAAATCTCTTTTTTCCCCTCTTCCTCTCTTTCTCTGCTTTCCTCCTTCCCCCACCTTCTCATTAGCTTTAAAGATGTCCTGCCAAAAGGGGTGACAATTATTTAATTAATAGTACCAGCGTTTAAAGGTTTGTAATGTATGGGAAAAAATTTAGGCATACTAAGTAGGGTTGATGTCATAATTTACATAACTGCTAAAACAGGCCTTTTTTGGAGAGAAAAAATTGACACAAAAATAGATCATTTGTCTTTTCTGTTTTCAGAATAGTTGATTAAAGTAGACAGTGTCCTAACATCTATATTGAAAACTATATTAATCAATTGATTAATCACAAGGCATTAATCAAAATCCTCCCTAAGTGTTTTAGTTTTGGAGCAGCTCTTAGTATTTTCTATCAGATTCCTTTTAAGGCGTCCATTATAAAGATTAAATTTGGGTGGTAAATATTGAAGGGGTTGAGGCGCATGTGCCTTTCCGCTTGAAGGTCACAGCCATAGCTCATTAGTGTTACTTTTAATGGGATAAGAAGCAAAAGTTTTTAATATGTGACTAAAGCAATTAATCAAACAGGGAGTTGATTCTTCTTCCCATAAGTATTCTGTATATTTAGAATATGAAAAGACAGCTGCAGCTTCAGTGGATCCTGGAACTGCTTGGGTAAATTATTATTTTGGAAAATCTTACATTGTAAATGCAAAATACAGTCAAAAATGTACTCACTAGAATGCAGGTACTTTTTTTTTTTTTTTTTACATAGGACTAAATTAAAGGAATCCCAATCGTCTCACTTTCATTATGGGTGTATTTAAATCACATCCTTCCCTGTTTCTCCAAGTGTAAAGGTTTTGGGTATTTGGAGTGAAAAACTGCCTTTCTAAAATGAATTATTTCACGTTTTGATTTTGATCCAAGTCAAGCAGAGGCAGCCTATACAACCAAGCTGCTAAATGGAGATGCCAGTATTTATGGTTGTAATGGGAGCAGACACAACCAATCACACCATTTTACGCTAACCTGTTTTGCCAGCTTGGGCTGGAACTTCAGGGATGAGTTTGGTCTACTTCTACAACAGCTGCCATGTCACTACTATTTTTTTTTCCTACAATAAAATAATTGGTTGGGATCTTGTTAGTCAATTACACTGGTGTTGACTATATTTCAGAGGAAGGATATGGCAAACCATCTCTGAGTACTCCTTGCCTAAGAAATCCCTATACAGTTCATGGGGTTGTCATAAGTCAACAGGTGACTTGGAGGCTCATCCACATAGCTTGGACTTAGCCCTTTGCAACTGACTTTTTTGGTTGTTTCCAAGATTGGAATTCTATTTTGACTATTGTTTTTCTTGTGTGCCTTCAAGTTATGTCCAACTTATGGTGAACCTAAGGCAGACCAATCATGGGGTTTTCTTGCCAAAAATGTCTTCAGTGGGGCTTTACCATTGCCTTCCTCTGGGGCTGAGAGAGTGTGACTTGCCCAAGGTCACCCAGTGAGTTTCATGGCCAAGCTGGGAATCAGACCCTGATCACTAACACTCCAATCACTCCCCTATGCTGGCTTGTTGTGACCATGCAATGATCATAATTCCACTCTACAAGGACATTATCTGTGGGAATATCATGAAACCCTCCAGTAGTCTCTGTCAATTCCTGTCGCAGTGTGTCCAGCCACAGGAAAGTAACTAGACATGTTCATGCTGATTCTTCCCCCACTCTCTAACAGCATGGAAAGGACCATGTTGGGGAGGGCTGCAATGTTTACAAAGTGAGTTGGTGGGGGTGCAACTATGGAGATGCAGCTATGTCATGTACACACATCTCAAGATGCAAGATCTCAGCCCTTATTTATTTACAACGAAATATTAAACAGCTGGAAGTGGTTTTTATTTTAGGGAGCATCAGTTATGGCACCTAGGTTTTCATACAAATGAAAGTAAGTTAAAGTTAAAGGCTTTCATGCTATACAAGTATAAAAATGGAACTGCAACATCCCATGGAATCCTTGGGTTGGCAGTGAAAGGGGGGCACTTAGAATCTTCTGGTGCTTCTGACCAAACTACAAGCTCTAGGATTCCACAGGATTCACCCATGGTTAAAGTGGAACCACAGAACTCTAATTTCCTGAGAGGTCTGGTTGACCCCTTCCCTGATGTATTTCTGCTGGCAGATACAGCCCTTTTTATTTAAGGAGGCAACAGGTTTTTAATATGTTGCAGCAGATATGGCTTTTAGTGGGGGTTATTTGAAGGCCAGCATGGCTTAGTGGTTTGAGTGTCAGATTACGACTCTGGGGACTAGGGATTGATTCCTTGCTCAGCCATGAAACCCACTGAGAGACCTTGGGCAAGTCACACACTCTCAGCCTCAGGGGGAGGCAATGGCAACCCTTCTCTGAACAAATCTTGTGATGAAAACCCCATGATAGGTTTGTCTTAGGATCACCATAGGTCAGAAAGGACTTGAAGGCACAGAACAACAGTGTCTCTTTTATTTGTTATATACATGCCTTTTGAATGCTGTTTTAAACTTGTGCTTTTTAAAACAGAAATTCAATTTAATTGTGTTTTAAATTTTAATATTGCAGGGTTTTTAAAAACATTGTATTGTGCTTTTAAAAAGCCACAAGTCCCATGCTGGAAGAAATGTTGGATGTAAATTAAATAAATAACCAAACAATTGAGTAGTGTGAAAGGGTCTTAAATTTATCAATAAATCTAGCTTTAAAATGGCTAAATGACTTTGGATCTCCATACTTGAAGGCACACTTTTTCCTATGAACAGAGGAATAAGATCTGTTGGATGGGCAACATCAGTGATGGTAATACATTCTGTGAATATTGGGGGGGGGGGGGGGGGAAGGGTCATTTTTGTTGTGGAATGTTTTCCCCTTGTAGCAATAGGAAGTACATTTCTATACCGCTTATCAGTGCACTTAAGCACTCCCTAAGCGGTTTACAAAGTGTAAGCTAATTCCCCCCAACAAGCTGGGTACTCATTTTAGTGACCTCAGAAGGATGCAAGCCTGAGAAGAGCCTGAGCCCTTGGCTGTTATTGAACCCATAACCTTGGGGTTTGTGAGTGAGTGGCTGCAGTCCAGGCTTTATCCACTGCGTGACAAAGGCTTTTAGGCCCTTATAGGCCTATTTGGTGCCCATTTGGCTTCATTTTGGTGCCAAGTTAAAACATGACTTTCTATTAAAGGCTTTGAAGTCTAATTATTTTATCCAGTTTCTATATGTATGTGGCTTCAACTGTTTTAATGTGCTATATAGGTGCTTTGCTGTTTTAAATATTAAATTAAATAGATTTTATTGTACAATGCCCCATGGATAAATATTTAAATATATGCATAAACAAATATTCCTGCCAGTCTTGAGAAGAAATCTAAAAAAAGAAAGAAAAAAAATCCAAGTAAATAAATAAATAAATATTCCTGTGTTTCATGAGAAGAAATCTAAACAACAAAAAACAAATCAAACAAACAATACAAATACATACTTGTTTGATTCTGTAAGAATATATTTTTTTTAAATAGATTCATCTTTGCACCTTCCTTTCTGGGGGCTAAAGTATAATGAAATTAACAGCTGGTAATTGGATTTTTCCTTTGTTGCTATGAATTTGATTGAAAATGTGGATTTGGGTAACTCCATTAGACTTGGGCTGCATCACATTGCAAAAATAATGCAATTTGACTTCACTTTGGGGGGAAGCAGACGGGTGGCACGGGGCCGCCCCAGGAAGCTGCAGATCGGGGCCGAGGTATCCGCACTCCTCGGCCCTGCGGTGCAGCGTCCCAGGCCCAGGAAGAAGCGCTAAAATAGCACTCCTTCTGCAAGACGCCGAAGGTGCGCTGCAAAAGGCCTCCGGCTCACCTTTGGTGCCTCTTCTGCTGCAGCGTGTGTGGACGCTGCAGCAGAAGTGCGTCGTCGGAGCGCCGGCCATGCAGAGGGCCGGCCGCTCCGACGACGTTTTCGGGAAGGGGTTGGGGCAGCCAGCATGAGGCTGCCCCTCCCCTTCCCGGCCTCGAAGTCGGCGCTTTGCACCGTCTGCTTAGGCCCTTTAACTTCCGTGGCTCAATGCTATGTAATTCTGTGATTTGTAGTTTGTTGTGGCACCAGAGCTCTCTGACAGAGAAAGCTAAATATCTCATAAAGCTGCAAATTTCAGTATTCCATATCATTGTGCTGTGGCAGTTAAAGTGGTGTCAAACTGCATTATTTGTGCAGTGCAGATGTAGCCTTAGAAATGCTATTGTTTAGTTTACTTCATGGAAAGAGAGGCATGATCAAAGGTAAAGGTAAAGGTATTCCCTGTTGACAAGGTTGTCATGTCATGTCCGACCATAGGAGGTGGTGCTCACCTCTGTTACTAAGCCAAATAGCCAGCGTTGTCCGAGACTACTCTGTGATCATATGATCAGCATGATGGCACAGAATGCTGTCTACCTTCCCACCAAAGTGGTACCTATTTATCTACTTGCACTTATATGCTTTCAAACTGCTAGGCTGGCAGAAGCTGAGACTAGTGACAGGAGCCCACCTCATCATGCGGCACTTGGGCCTTGAACTGCCAACCTGCCAATCTTGCAATCAAGAGTCAGTGTCTTAACTACTTGAGCCACCACATGATCAAAAGCTCATTGAAAATTTTGGCAGGAATTAGATCCGTACTGATGGAAGTCTGTTGATAACGCTCCCTAAAGGCTAAATTACACATGGTGTTAATGATATATTAGAAACCATGTGGTTGTTATTTTAAAATCACAACACTGTGCTTTGTAATATATATATATATATATATATATATATATATATATATATATATCATTAGAATCCACCACCTTTCTATAACTTGTATATTCCAAAGCTGTTCTGTCCTTAAAACAAAACAAAACAAAGTATCTATTTTCATTTTTGAAATAAAATATATTTGGAAATACACATTTTGAGAGAAACTGTATTTAGAAAGAAATGGTTAAATAGGTATTCTTTTGTCCAGATTTTTTTTTAAAAAATTGCAAATCACAGTGGAAATGGAATGAAGCACACTAATAAAGGAACATACTGGAACTTGGCACAGACAGGAACCAGACATATTTTTCCCTCCCCATCCCTGGCAATAACTTGATGGGGCTGAATAGAGTGCAGCCCAGCAGAATGCATCATGTTCAAGAAGAAACTATGGCTTGAGATGGTTGGGAAAATAGGTTAAAGAGGCCACTGTAGAAAGGAAAGCTTCCTCCTATGTATGATCATGAGGTTTTACCTGCCACAGTCAGCAGGAGCAAATGGTTCTGGGTTGTGATAGTGAAATAGAGAACGAGGGGTCTTTCACCTCTGTTCCTAGCAATGCATAAAGCACATTATAGTGTGGGCCTTTTTCACACAGGACAGTCAGTTCCTCTGTAATTTCACTGAGACATGCAAAGGAATAGCCAGAGGGTCTATCCAGACGAAAGCTGGAATAAACTTCCATTGAGTAAAATCAGGCTTTAATACTTCCACTACAGAGAAAACATTCAAAACAGCTTTCCTAATGTGATTATGGAGGCCAATTGCTACTGGTTTGCACTACATACTGGTGGAGCTATAAAAAGCTGCTTTGATGTGCAGCAACTCAAGATGCTGCATTAAAGCAGTAGGGCTACTTTCTATTTAACTCTATTAGCATGCTCTGGAAATTGTTAAGCTTTTAAAAATGAGCTTTGGGTTGCTCGTCATATAATTACAGAGAAAAAAAGACATGTGTTTTAAAAATCCAGAAAATTCAACAGCACCTATTTGGAAGTAACTATTATTATTATTATTATTATTATTATTATTATTATTTAAAATGAAGAAGAGGAAAAAGCCCTCTTCCTCTGTTGTTCTTCTGCAGCTGAGTTCTGTTTTCCATTTGCTATTGATGGTGAAGGTTGGTTGCCTTCAGCAGGGAAGGAAATGCAATCTGCATAATTCCCATTAGTTCTTCATCACGCAAATATATACAGATAATAATTCTGTAGTGGGTTAGTTTGTGGCTAATCATCTTTGTACTTAGCAGCAGGTGCTGTGGCTGTATTGAGGAAAGTATCATTCATTGTAAAAATTACAGCAGCAGAATTCATGTGTCAAAACACCTTCCTTTCCCTAAAATAAAATTAAATGTAATATTTCATCAGTTTGGCTCATGAAAGTCACGAGTATAAATATGAACATGTCAGTTTTCCAATTTTATTACAAAGAGCCAGTTTACAAAGGAGGAGATAGGAAAAGGGGTTTTGCTATGTGTCATCAAGTCAACTCTGTCTTATGTTTTTGTTGTTTTTTGGCAAGATTTATTCAAAGGAAAATTTATTCAAAGGAAGTTTGCCATTGCTTTACCTTAAGGCTGAGAGTGTGTGACCTGCCCAAAGTCACTGAATAGTTTTCCATGGCTTAATGCAGATTTGAACCCTCATCTCCCAGAATCGTAGTCCATGATTTAAACCACTGTATGCTTGTTTGGTACATACTGCATATTTTTGTACAGGATCACTATAGAAAATATTCACACAGAAAAATAATGGCAGAAGACTGGGATTAAAACAAACAAACAAACAAACAAACAAACAAACAACTAATTATTAAAAAACTCCAAGCTTACTAGGCCAAAGGAAAAGGTATGGATAGCAATACATAGGAATGAAAAGACTCTTTAGCACTTTCAAGGATGCCTACCCACAGATACCCAATGTGTGTAGAAAGTGGGACAATGTCTTCATTGTGTTATCTCCACCTGCCAATGTTCATCTATTGACTGTGATATTTATACAAATGTAGGTGTACACACAGGAGGGTCATATGACTTGAACCTCTGTGTGGAAAGATACCCCCAATGAAGGAAGAACTTTTTATATAAAGACAATTCACAATTTATGCCATTGCTCTCATTACTTCCAATGCCTCTCTAAATATTTTTTCTGCTACTTTTTTTAAATACTAAAGGAATCTATTATATTACAACCCAGGATTACTAGCTCCCTATTTATTGATGCATTGCTTCAAACATAGATTTCTATGGTTGCAAATGGACAAACCGTTTGTTTGTTTGTTTGTTTGTTTGTTTAACTGGACCAAGCTCATGCTTTTAGCAACTGGATTCATGCATGCATGTATGCATGGAAAATGTAGGAAGATAGCACTGGCAGATTAATAATGAACACAATAGGAACACAAAGTTGATTGGAGCATATCTCTTATAGAGTTTATAGACATGGCCTTAAAGTTTGGCTATCATAACTATGTTTTATAGAAGTTATATTTTATAAAAATGGATGTCATAACTTCTATTTTATTTTAATTTTGTGTATTGTTCAATTTGTAAGTTTTATTACTGTTATACTCTACTTTAAATTGGTTTAATACTTTTTTAAGGGGTGGGTGGGTTTTGGAATTTTTTGGAGTGTATTTTTATATTGTATGGAATTTTAACTCTTGTAAGCCACCCTGATTGCTTCACAGAGGGGCGGGATAAAAATAAATTTTATTATTATTTATTATTAAACTCTTCAGATCTAAGTTGTTTATTCAGCCAATGATCCATCAATCAATCAGAAAGAAGTATATGGGGCTTAAACAGAAATGATAGGGTTTGTGTAGCTGGTGCCAGTCTGAGTCTCTTTGAACGTTCTTTCTGATAAGGTCTGATAAGGTCTATTACTGCTTTCCTTGGATGCAGAAATCAATTCTTGGACTTCCTCTCTAGAATCAATCACATTTCCCCTAATTACCAAATGGAAATATGATTGAAATTTCAATGGGTGGATATCCAGAAGTATCACAGCAGAGTTAGGCAAGGATGAAAGTATCACAGCAGAGTTAGGCAAGAATGAAAGTCTCTGATATTGCTTAATGTGGGGACCAGCAATTTTTCCTCAATGTGCCAGGGACCATCTTTTTGCCCAATGGCTACAATTAATTATTTCCTTCTTAGAAACTCACTAGGAATAGACAACTTGATGTATAGAATGTCACAGGCTCCAAGATCCCCAGGAAAGTCCAGGTTTCATTCAGGTCCACACACAAAGGCAAAAACTGAAGACAATGCGCTCAAAGGGTGAGCTTAGAGCAGGGGTAGGCAACCTTTCCCCTTTAAGGGCCGAGGGACTTCAGCTCCCAGAATCCCAGGAGCTATTGGCCAACATGGGACTATTGGCCAACATGGCTGAGGCTTCTGGGAGCTGAAGTCCCTCGGCCCTTAAAGGGGAAAGGTCGCCTACCCCTGGCTTAGAGTGAGGCAATATGAAACACACCAAGCAGCCTTATACAAAGTCTGACTAGTAACCCATTTGGCTCGGTAGCTTTCATTGACTAGCCATGGTTCTCCCAAATTTTTCAGATGAGATCTTTCCTTGCCTGACCAGAGATACTGGAAAATGAACTTTGGACCATTCACATACAAGGCTTGCCTTCTAATACTGAGGGTCTTCCCTTTGGATCTTCCAGAACTCTGGGTCTTTTTGCTTCTTAAACCAGCATAAGAAGCCAAGGGACTGTGGGCTTGTCTACACTAGGGATAGACACCATATTCACCCCAGACCCAGTGTGATCTGTCCAGATGATGTACTACCACATTTGCAGAAAAACTGCTTGTTTAAGCTATTAATCTAGTTTAAGGAGACTGTCACTCTACACTATTAAAATGAGGCTAGGTCACTTTAACCATTCTGGCTGCCTCCTGTTGCATTCTGGAACTTGTAATTTAGGAAGAGGCATTTAGAATATTCAGCCAGAGAGTCTTTAAGCCTCAATGAACTACAAACCCCAAAATGAAACAGGAGGCAGTCAGAGTCATTAAAGCACCCTTTTTTAAGAGTGTGGTGCGATAAGCTCGTAAGAGAGCCCACAGTTTACTCTAGAATGCTTTTGGTTGTCTTGGCTGTCTGGATAGCTAGATCAGGTCCAGTTCAGCCCAATCCAGTTGTCCAGACAGCTAAGACAGCCAAGACAACCACATTTGTTGCAAATGTAGTGTCATCTCCCTTACTCTTTGCTGAGCAATGCAGGGAAAGGGATGGATCACATTCAGAGCCACCAATGCCACTGTCTTGCCAGCCAAGCAGCTCCTTGAGAGAGCCTGGCCATCACAGTAGCTTCTGCTGAAGTTGGAAAGTGGTGCCAGTGCAATCAACCAGGAAGGGGTAAAGTGACCTCCTCCTTGTTGATCGCATGGTGGAGTGCTCTGTTGTGACCTCAGTAGAAGTGATAGCAATGGCCACTCTCTCAGAGAGAGCTATTTGGTTGGTGTAGCTGCAGCAGTGGCAGTAGCGGTGGCAGTGGCACCAAGAAGGATAGGCCATTGCAGTGTCAGCCTGGCTGACCTATGCGTACAACACAGTGTTGCACCAGATTCAGCCTAGTGCAGGTGGTCACCATTGTGGTTAGTCTGGGGCCAGTCCATGATGTAATGCTCTGGACTGGCCCCAGATTAAGCAGCTGATGTAGATGCACCCTTATTTATACCATTTCCTCCTTCCCTTATGGTAGTTGTAATGGGCCATTTCTCCATGAATCATTCAGTACAATGACACCTGTGAGCTACAATAGTGCTCTAAGAGAATATGAAGGTGTGGTAGAAGTGATGAAGCATGATTTCATATGGTTTGTTGCTGATACGATTTGTCAAGCTAAAGTACTTTTAATTTGTATGTAGTTGTTTAAGGAATTATTGTTTGCTCCACAAATTGCCCTTCTGATCAAGGTGACAGAAACACAGCTTCAGAGGTAACCTTAGAAGAAAGTGATGCATCTGAGAAGATAACCTGCCTTTGATTTTAAATGGTGGATTTTAAAATCTCTTAAAAAATCCCCTATATTGAAAAAAAGTTGTTTTTGTGATACACTGAAAGCAGCCAATGATTTCCAAAAGCATTTGGATTATAACTCCGAGAATCCTCAAACCAGCATACAGCTAGGCAAGTCACAGACTCAGAATCTAAAAAACAGGAGTTCCAACTAGGAGAAGTAGAAATAGACATATGTCTCCTCCATGTTACTGATTACAAGTGATTGTTATTTAGGATTACCTATTTTTCTGACCACTTCACTGAATGAATATACTGTGCTATAGCTGTTTTTTACAACTGAATGAAGTGAGGTCCTAAAAATACATGGCAAAATAATTAACACCATTACCTTTTTTTTTAAAAAAAAACCAACACAAAACAAGATTGTTGCTTCTTCTTGACAACACTGCTGTAATACAAGAAGAAATTACCACAACAAATATTCTTAGAATATATTGTTTTTTTAATCTTCATCATGACAGAGTGAATCAAATGAACAAACTTCAATTGTGTGCTCAATACCCCCTATTTGGGGTATTTTCTGACCCCAATGAGAATCCTAGTATACTGTTGAGTTTTTAAAAAGCTCCAAAAGCTTTCACAATAACAAAACACACTTGAGGTAGCATATTTGTTCTGAGTGTCTGTTAACCTTTCTTGTTTCCTTTTATCTGAGGTAAACGCAACCTGAGGTAAATGCAATAGATTTCTTGTGACGGTCATTATTTTTGTCCATATATGGACAAAATATTTGCAGGTGGATGAAACTTGACCATGTGGTTTATGAATCTTCAGGTGGCAATACTGTAAACTACTTGGCTTGCTGATATAACTCTGTCCCTTTTCTGCATGGATGAAAGTTAAAATATGCTACTTATTTTTCATACATATATAGTCTAAATGGAGTCTCTAAACCTTGCATAGAATTTTACCACTATTATTTTGTTAAACATTTGCATAGAAGTACCCAAAAGGCATCAGATCCTATCTGATCTTGGAAATTAATCAAGGTTATCCCTGATTAGTACTTGGATGAGAGATTGCCAATGAATTACAAGTGCTGTAGGCTATATTTCAGGGGAATGAACTGGCAAAACCACCTCTGAGGAGTCCTTGCCTAACAAAACCTGTGAAATTCATGGGGTCACCATAAGTCAACAGGCAACTTGAAAGCATACATACACACATTTGGCTACAGTGTAGATGTACCAATGAACTGAAATCTTAACAAAAACTACATTGTGGAGAGGCTCAGCAAAATTGGAGTAACAGTTTTTGTCACTGCAGTACTTGCTAAGGGGGGAAGCAGACGGCGCAAAGTGCCGTTTTCGGGGCAAGGAAGGGAAGGGGCAGCCACACGCTGGGTGCCCCAACCCCTTCCCCAAAATGTCCTCAGAGCAGTCAGCACGGCCGGCGCTCCGAGGATGACCTCCCGCTGCAGCATCCATACATGCTGCAGCGGAAGAGTCACCGAAGGTGCTCCGGGAGCCTTTTGTGGCATACCTTTGGTGACTTGTGGAAGGAGCGCTATTTTAGCGCTCCTTCCAGGGGCAGCGAAGCTGCGCCGCGGGGCCGAGGTGTGGGGATACCTCAGCCCCATGGCGCAGCTTCCTGGGGCGGCCCCGTGCTGCCCGTCTGCTTCCCCCCTAAGTCCCATTGAAAGCACGTCTCATATTTTTCAGTGCCGCATGTATTAGTTATCACTCTTGACAAATATTTATTCGTATGGCCATACTTCATTCATTCTGGCCCACCATGAGCTCCAGCACTGACAATCATGTGGATAATGAAAGATACTTTTTTAAAAAAAGAAATAGTAGTAAATTCTGATCATTGTGTTTCTGTCAGGAATGCCTTCTTTAAAAGGCTGGAAGAGGAGGAATCAACATTACCAGTCTTAAAACGGATGAGTTTAAATGAAAAAATGAACATTGCTGTAATAATGGTACTTCAAATGTCATGACTGTGACAGATAGGTTTGCATTTGTTATCACTGCTCCCTGACTGCTGTTCTTTATTGGCATGTACCTCTATTGTTCAAACAATATGACACTAGCACACTGCTGTCATATTTTTGTTGATGGAAAAAAAAAAAAAGCTCCTACATTTGACCCTTCTTTGTTAGTGTAACACTACTTGAAACCAGCTTCAGTCCCTGACAATCTTCCTAAATCCTTTGAGATTTCACTAGTTAATTATTGCCAAGTGAATTTTTAATTTGTTCTGAAAATTACATGGGGAATGCAAGGAGTACCGAGAAGTTTGTTTTAGAAACCAGCACTAGAGGGAGCTAAGTAATTGTGTCATTTGTGTCCTAGAAGAAAAGAAGAAGAAAAATGAGAACATTCATTTTAAAACTAGCATTTTCCCTCCCTTTCTTAACCTGCTGATTTTACAAATATGGTAGCTATGCCTCAGCAAATTATAAGCAATAATGAATTGGTTAATTTTCTGTAGTGAAGACTGCTAAGCCAAGATTATTAAATTACTGTATTTCTACCCAGAGAAAGAAGCTAGCCATCAGTAAATTGGGATTTTCTAGCACTCTTTGGGGAGGGAATTTTTAATAGACTATTATACTTGTTTATTATTACTTTGGTCTGAATAAATTTTAAAAGCTTATTGTTATGTATTCAAGATATACATTTGTTTCCAGAAACAATTGTAGAACTGTGTCTATAGGGACCCCAGAACTTCTCTATAGGGGAAAACAAACAAACAAACAAACAAACAAAAAAAACAGGCTGATGTACTTGTTTGAAATGGCCGAATACCCTAAAAACACAATCCCATTTGATCTTGGAAGCTAAGCAGAATCAGCCATGGTTAGTAATTGCATGGGAGAACGCCAAGGAATACTGGGTGCTGTAGGCTATATATTTCAGAGGAAGGAACTAGCAAAACCAACTCTGGGTATTTCTTGCCTCAGAAAACCTATGTAATTCATGTGGTCACCATAAGTTGACAGGTGACGAATGCATATACATACATACTTATCCGAAATGCAGCAGACAGAGGAGTTTGCAGAATTCTAGGGAGTTGTCAAGTGTACCTTAATTCTTTCCAAAGATTCCATTTCAGTTCTTAATAAACTTGTTTATTACTTGCTTCTTTTCAACTGGCCATGATCCAAGGTTCTCTTGGACACAGGACATGCCTCCAATTTCTTCAAGACTATTTTGTTCAAAATACAGCTTTTAAAAGCCTGTGCATATCCCATAAGGATATAAGAAAAGTCTTCAGGAATAAAACAAAGATGCAATGTAGCCAAGCAACTTGTCTCCAATAATGAACCCACACATAAGCAACATAAGCCTCTGATAAGCATTGGTATCATGAATAGGCTTTGAATATAGAACTAATGAGTATTAGATATTTCTTTGCTGGAAAAGAGAGGATCATGGAATGATTTATGTTGAACAACATGGTGCTATCCAGGCAGGAAGTATAGGGAACTACTTTATATCTGTAAGTTTGTTTATTCAACAGTCGGTCCTCCACATTTGCAACTTTGACTTTTGCAGATTTGTGCAGATTTGATCAATATGTTCTCTCTAGGAATCTCTAGGTCCCACAGCATGACTCTGCCAGAAGTTGACCATAGAATCACACTGGAAGAAGTTGAGATTCCTAGAGAAAACACTTCTCTAAGCATTTGTAGGTCCTCCAATGCAATTTTGTGACCAACATCTGCTGGATAGAAGTGTGCTGGAGGACTAGAGATTCCTAGAGTGGTGTTCCCTCAGGTTAAAAAAAAGGGTGTTTTTTTTTTATTTGCAGTTTTTCTTCCCTCCCACTTTCATGGGGGTCCTGCATCTCTAACCCTAGTAAATGTGAAGAACCTACTTTATACTACTAACTGGCTCTTTGGGGTCTCAAACAGAGGTTTTTCACAACACTTATTATCTAATTCTTTAATCAGAAATGTCAGAAATTGCTCCCAGATTTACATTGGTGAACCATGTTCTATACCACTGAGCTATGGTTCCTATCCAAACAGAGTGATCAACTCCCAAACCAATCTGCCAATTGCCATTCTTACAGAGGATGTGTGACTAAAAGCTTGATCCACAACACTCATATATTTCTTTCTACAATTGGCTCTAAAAAGAAAAAAATAATAATTTTATCATAATTATTCATACTATGAGATAGTATTTGATGATATACTATGGTCTAGAGCAGGGGTAGGCAACCTTTCCTCTTTAAGGGCCGAGGGACTTCAGCTCCCAGAATCCCAGGAGCTATTGGCCAACATGGGACTATTGGTCAACATAGCTGAGGCTTCTGGAAGCTGAAGTCCCTCGGCACTTAAAGGGGAAAGGTTGCCTACCCCTGGTCTAGAGCATCCTTCCCCAACTGAGTGTCTTCCAGATGTTTTAGATGGCAACTTCTCCCCACGTCACCCAAAATGATAGGGATCCTGGGAACTGCAACCCAAAGTATCTGAAAGGTACCATTTTGGGAAAAGCTAGCTACAAGATTTGGTTTTCAAGATGTTTTGGTGTCTACTATGGCTACATACTCATGGGCTTCAAACTGCATTTTTAAAAATGTATATGTAAGTTCCACTGAATACTGTATTGCTTACTTCTGAGTAAACATACACATATACTTTCATTGCTAGTTAAATCTGACATCTGTTAATAATACCCTGGTTTAGTCAGAATAGAAGTAATTTGTCAAGGAGAAAAATGTAACGGAATAGTATGAATTTCAGGCCTTATTAGTAGTCTAGAATATGAAAATGGAATGGTAGGTTTCCTAAATTAATTTAAAGCACAATGGTGCGATCTTGAAAGAATGGTCAAAAATAATATTTTTGAATATTACTATGGTTTTAAAAAGTATTCTGACAACAAACACTGATGGGTTTCAGTGCTTTTAAGCACACCTTCGAATTGTCACTATTGTCATTGTCATTTAGATTGCTTGCCTCCTTTACAATTGACCCTTCAATGTGGTTGAGTAGAGCAGCAAAAAGTGCCATTTGATTCTCTTCCTCCTTGTGAAAGAAGAAATTATTTGATTTTTCATTCTCTGCTATTTGTACTGACTCCTTTTGCAAAATCATTTGACTGTGTATAATAACTTTTTGAAGTGGTGTGTTTGAACCAATATCAAAAGAAATTGACCAAATGAACCACTCATGAACAAGTGAGTCATTATCAATTACTAACTCATCAGAATTCCATGGCAAGTAAACTGCAGTTTAAAATACGTTATTATGTTAGCGCTGGATGTGTTGTGCAACGGATCAATTTCATATAAATATGAATAGTAATCGCTAATGAGATCTTCCCTGTTTAATTCAAACCAATCTGTGCTACCCTTGGAACAAGAGCAACTAGCATGTGGAATCTATGGTATCTTCTGCATAAATGTTATAGCATTTTACACTTGCAGTATTAATAGCCTTTGAAGGCCCTTTTCATGGTAACAATGAGATAAATTTACCTCTGTTCTAATAGTGTTCCATTTATATATATATATATATATATATATATATAGTAAATATAGGACTGTGAATATGATTTGCAGTATGTTTGACTGTGTGATACAGTCTTATTTTTCTCTGTAAATAATGTTCCATAACATGTACTGTAACCTAGTTTCACTAATGCCTCATGCAGACAATTTCCCAAAGAATTTATATGAGCCTACCAAGGTAATATACTGAGGATTCCAAAGTATTTGGTTTATTAAAATATTTCAGTAGATATACTACATAAGGGTAGAGATAACATCCAACTTCACAGACATGAGAATAGATTGAAAAGGGTACCTGGATCCCAAAATATGAATAACCAGACTTTAGAATGCAAGAAACAGGGAGCATTCTGTTGTGAATCTAGGAAGTTTCGGTGTTATAGATTTTACTAAGTTTGCTTGGTAAAGAAATATAGACTATCCTCCTTGGTGTCCATAGAGCTTTCCATTTACATCTTTTCACACTTGAATGGCAATATAATGTCTCTGGAATCGCTTGCATTTCCCTCAAAATCTTTGTTGATGCTGGATTCTTGGTTCCCCAAGTAGCACTACAAACTAATGCATATTGTATTGGTGGCCCATTGCATGCATGTCAATAGTGATATTAGCATGTTGGCTAGTGACAAGAACAAGGTTCAATAGAATCCATATCCCATTTAGGTGAATGAAGTACTGATAGCTATCCACATTTACTGCATTTCCAGATGAGGTCCATGAATCAAAAGACACAATACTGTTATCCCATCTTTATTTTTTCAAAAGATTTTCTGTGCTATGGATTCTATCACACCAGACTGCTAAGATGCCACAATCACATTAGTGTAGGAAGCACAAACATGCTGGTTTGAGGACAGTCATATTCACACAGCTCTTTAAAAGTGCCATAGTGTTGTTATAATCCCAGGCTCTGTCTTATTCATGCCAACCTTCATAACTCCACCTTCATGCCCTATGCCCTTCCCTACAAACCTTTTGGTCTGTATTTTTTCTCATTTGCTCAGTCACACCAATTGATTAAGTAAAGAAAAGGGAATGAAAGAAATTAGGAGAAAAAGAGAAGCAAAACAACCTTCTTGGAAATAGCAAGGTGGTGGGGGGAGAAGAGCATGATCACACTCACTCGCATCATATGGCTGCCTGCATATCAGAATTGCAGTGAGGAAGTTATCACATGTGAATCAATAGAGGAGAAGCAGTATGACTGGGAGGCATTGATGGGTCTTGTCCCTCAATGAAAAGGAGCTCTCCAGGAATGGATGGAAGCAGCTACATGACAGACACAGTGTTGTGTGATAAGGTGTGGTTACAGATGCTGCTATACATCTGTAATTCTACTTTGCCAGCCTCTTGTGATAGTTCTAAGAATAAAGATGGAAGAAGCAATGGAAGAACAAGGTAGGAATATGAACAGAGGATGTTAATGCCTGAAGCTCCTACAGGATTTAGTGTATGAAGCAGGAGGCTGGTGTGAAACAAAAAACAAACAAACAAACAACCTTCATCAACTCTGTATATGAATTCTTGTCTATATATTGTATTATATTAAAGTTTTGTTCATTCATTAAGTAAGCATGTAGGAACAAAATGAAAAAAAACTTCCTCCATCTCTTGTTCTATTGCTCTCTTCTTATGAAGAATAATGAGTCTGAAGAGGAGAGATTCCCCTATGTGTAGATGCTCTTCACACAACTGGAGACCCTGATTCTTTCTTGGGGGGGGGGGAGCGTAATCCTAGTTTATGGAAAGCACACATGTATGGGTGAACTCATTGGTCTTTATATGATGATAAGAGTGATGGAAATAGAGATGGAGTGGGGGGGGGGGGTAGCATGATCCCCTGTTTGTCTGGTACTCCTTTTCCTGTTAGCCTAACAATTGAATGTGACTTCTGCATTATTTTTTTTTAAATAGCAGAAATCCAGGCCCCTGGGTATTTGACATGGCTTACTACATTTGGAGCTAACTACTTATTTTAGGTCAGGCTGTTCATAACTATAACAGAGTAAAATTATTTTTAAAAAGATTAAAAAGGAGCCCTGGTGGTGCAGCCACTCATTCATAAACCACATGGTTGCGAGTTCAGTACTAGCCAGGGTTCAGACTAGACTCAGGCCTGCATCCTTCTGAGGTCACTAAAATGAGTACCCAGCTGTTGGGGGGCAATGAGCTTACAGTTGCAAACCTCTGAGACACTGCATAGTGCAGTATGAAGCAGTATATAAATGAAGATGCTTTGCTTTGCTTTAAAAATGTAACTTTTCAAACTTTCTAAGCAGAAACAAACTTAGAGTCTCCTTCTTTGGAGGTCTTTAAACAGAGGCTGGATTGCCATCTATCAGGTATGCTTTGATTTTGAGCTCCTGCATGGCAGAGAGTTGGAATGGATGGCCCTTGTGGTCTCTTCCATCTCTATGATTCTATGAAACTCCATTTTTAATTCTATGGTGCTCCTCAACTGACTTGGTTACATCAAGGGTAATTTGGTCAATAGCAGACCTGAAACTTTCCTTGGCTGACAAAATCACATTTTGCATTCTGCGGTCAGTGTTGAAAGCAAAGTTTTACTGTTTCTAAAATGGGGGTGAAAATCTCTTTTAAATTGTTTCCCCCCCCCCTTTTTTTTTTTTTACAATAAAATAAAATAAAATAAAATAAAGCATCCATCATACTAAATTTTAAAGATTTAAAGGAAATCTTGTTTTAGGGTAGTTTTTGTCATAACTTAAAAGCACAATGGGAATTGGTTTTTCCCCCCCCCTAGGACATTGAGCCTACTCTGTCAGAGAGCTCTGGTGCCACAATAAACTACAGTTCCCATGATTCCCTAGCACTGAGCCAGGACAGTTAAAGTGGCCTCAAGCTGCATTATTTCTGGCAGTCTGTAAAGGCCCTCTAAGTGGTTTACAACTGTAAACTAATTGCCCCCAACAAGCTGGGTACTCATTTTAGTGACTTCAGAAAGATGCAAGCTTGAGTTGAGCCTGAGCCCTGGCTGGTATTGCTAATATCACTATTGACATGCATGCAATGGGCCACCAATACAATATGCATTAGTGGTTTGTGAGTGAGTGGCTGCAGTACAGGCATTTAACCACTGTGCCACCAGGGATCCTTAGGCTACATATTTCCTGAAAATATGTCATCAGCTCTGTGCTCTAGTACACAAGGTTGGAAATGTAGTACCTGGAAGCATTCTTATAACTCAAGAAACCTCCTTGTTACTTTAGATTGTGCATACACATTACCTGTCCCCATCTCCAAGAGAAGCAGAAAATTACCTTCATTTTCATCTTGCTGTGTAGTACGTTGTGCATGCTATATGACTTAATAGTACAATAAGTACTCATGGCACAGTGGTTAAATGCTGGTACTGCAGCCACGAGGTTATGAGTTTGATCGCAGGGCTCCAAGGTTGACTCAGCGTTCCAACTTTTTGTAGGTCAGTAAAATGAGTGCCCAGCTTGTTGGGGGCAATTGACTTACAGATTGCAAACTGCTTAGAGAATGCTGAATTCACTGATCAGTGGTATAGATATGTAAATGCTGTTGCTAAATGCCACAACAGTGTTTATTCCTAACTGTGAATTAGAAGCTGAGTGGAATTTTCTGTTGTATAAGAATGAATAGACTCTGCCTCCAATGCCCATTTATTTCTCTTGTGATTTTTACAGTCTTTTTTACAACAACTGATACCCAATGTAAGTATTTAGGACAATATTGGTCTGTGAAATACACATGCACACATGTGTGTGCACGCCTGCACACATATACATACACACGTACGTATGTGTGTGTATGTGTTTGTGTGTGTGTAGATAGATAGATAGATAGATAGATAGATATAAAATACCATGATGTCCAGAATAATGCCATTGATCATTATCAATCAGTAGGGAAGTTGATACCTGACCACTGTCTGTTTAGTATTGTGGTATTGTGAAGGATTACACATCAGCAGCCATCCCAAACATCAAAACACTTCACCACATTCTAAAAAATGCTGAAAAATGCAAAGGAAAGTCAGAAAGTAAAGTATGAAAGAAATAGAACAACCGACAAAAAGAGGTGAGCTGCCTCTTTTCTCTCAGTTGAATTCTCTGATTGAGCCTCTGTGTACAGGCATCTCACTGCCATCTTATGAAAATCTTCCATTTTACTTCAGATGGGTGCCACAAGAACTAGCTATACTTTCCTGGGAAATATTTCATTACCTAGCAAGTATCTCTAGAAACCTAAAGGAACCTCAGTTCAGACATGAATTGTCTTTTCCAGTGAATATTCTTTTTCTTGTGGAATTCTAGCAGTTTGCCAGATTCAGACTGAATCCTAGCTACTGAACCATCTAGCCATTTTCCTCCTTCGTATATGCTTGGACACATAGGATTCTAATGTGAGAACATCCACTGAATTCCCTGCAAAATTTGCATTCATATTGTGGGATCTGTTTTCTGATCCCAGGCATAATAAGGTTGAAATTGCTCCTGGCTCTAATTCTCGGCTTGAAATGATCAAATCAGGATCATTGCCATTTTCAAATACATCGTAGTGTTCATCTAATTGAGTAATCATCAAAATGTTATCCGGTATGTTAATCATAGTTTATCTTCTGACTTTATAAAGTAATACATCATTAAAGAAGGCTATATATTCTTATCATTACCAGCCACAGCAATTTTCAGCAACTAATTAGTCCAAGAATTAACTATGTATTTCACTTAAAAAATGTAGATTCAAACCTGGAAATGTTTGATGAATATTTGATGATCCTATTTCATTTTAAATATGAAGACTTTAACCTTGTTCATGCTGATTAGTTCATGTGCTAATTAGTTACAGAAATTGGGGTAGCAAATACCCTTCCTGCAGGTTTAAGTGAATAATGGAATCTGAATTTTCAGCGTAAAAAATACCTTCCCAAAATAAAAGCAAAAAGATTGACAACATCCTGAAATATTATTTTCCACAGTGTGGTTTTATATCAGATAGAGGTGGCAGTCATTATTTTCTACAGCAGTGCTATTTAGAGGTTTTTTTTCCCCCTTCATGGAGGCTGGTGCAGCCATTTTGTGGTAGTGGCTGAAGTAGTGACAGCACAATAGGGTTTCTGCTGGTAACCAATGGTTTGACCACAGTACAGACAGTATACCATGATCACAGCCTTATATATGGACAACTTTAAAATGTTTATTGAACCAGAAGCTACTGTTGATCTACTCCAACAAGACCCACACTCTGATCTTGGTATCTATTTTTTATTGGGGGAGGGGGATAGCTTGGTTTGGATTTTAATGCAACTCATCTATTTTTTTTTAACTGGGACACATTTGTTTGGCTTACAAACCTACCTAATTTTACACTTTCACATCAAGGTGCAAACTTAAATTCAGACATCCTCAAAAATTATCTGAATTTTGCAGTGGAGATACCCAACTAACATATGTCTTAAAAATCCATGTATTATGGAAAAGTGAACACAAAGATGTTTATGTTAGTAAAAACAACATTGAAATGTATTATAATAGGAAAACTGTTTGCAAAAATTTGTATATGAAATGCATACATGTGAGTGTGTGTATTTGTGTGTGTGTGTGTGGAGAAATGCTCATAAAATTTGAATTTAGGAAAAATGAGAAGCAAAAGAACTGAGAAGCAAAATAAATCTCCTGGACTTTGGAATGTTTTGTTCCCATTGTCACATGGCCAGAAGGAGGGGGGACCCATTTGCATAGATATACCTCCAAAGAACACCAATAGCACCTTAAGAAAATGCAAGCCTTTGAGTAACATCATCATTTTATAATGTTTTTCTTCTGTATGATTCTTAACACCTTTGCTTGATGAAGAAGCCAGTGGAGTTTTAAAACCTTGCATCATGTATTTTGTGCACTTTTGGTTGGCCAAGATATTATTTTGTGGATTTTGGATGTTATTGTATTTTGCTATATGGCCAACATGACTACCCCTGAATATGTAAACTGCTCCACCATTATCTATGACATATTAGTGGAAGCTATATAATAGCATCACAGCCCCCAAACAGCATCATTAATGTCTTCTTTGTGTGAGATCATTGTTATATTTTCCTTGCTGTATAGTGGAACAAATTTCTTCATTTCTGGCCACTCTCAACAATGCCCAGTTCTGAGACTGGCAGTAAGAGCATGGAATATATATAACTTATCCCATATTGCTGCTTTCTACAGATGTTACTCTGTCTGCCATGGGAACCAACTTTATTGTATTTATAACCATGTCAGGAATTTAACATATGAATTAGCCATCTCTAAAACTGTTCCTTCAGTCCCCTCAGAAATAGGTGATTATCCAATCTACTAATTAGATGAGATTCCATGTAGCAGGTTTTTTTTTTTCCCTTTTCCTTTTTAAGTTTCCTTTTTTCTCATAATACCAGTAGCATCTTCTTCCAAATCTAGGGGAAGTTCACCTGGGCCTATGATTTGGGTATTTGACATCTGAAGAAATTCTTTTTAAAACTCTCTAGATTAAAAATCAGATTAAGCTAGCAAACTTGTTATTTGACAGTTTGTAAAATATTTTAGTATCTTTCTGGCAGTAGCAGTTTGAATCTTGGCAAATGTACACATCACTTGCATTTTCAAAGCCTGGTAATGCGTATTTCCCACTGTAATGGGAGTGAGTTGAGATTTGGATAAACCACTTAGACTTGTGAACTCTGACACGCCTGGTAACTATGTCTTTGCAGAGGAATTTTGTCAAGTAGTGGAGCTTCTACTAATAGCACATCCATCTTTCTGCACACCATAAATCTTAAGAAAATTTCTATTACTCTGCAATTTGTCTGGCTTATGCTATTTATTAGCCATTTTATTCTGCTGCTTTAAGAAGTAATGTGATGTTCATTTTATTGCTGGTTCAATAAATTGTTAATTATAATGCAGTGATTGCTGCTGACGTGATTTAAAAGCCACATTAGCACTATAGCATTAAGTTTTAACTATTTTACCCTTCAATTCTCTGTTTATACAACAGTAAAAGGAAAATGGCCTTAGACTAATTTAAAAAATGAAGGCACTTGTTTGTATGGATCACGTGGCAGATTTGAAACTTTTCAGTTGGAGTGTGTGTGTGTGTGTGTGTGCATGTGTCAAAGGTTGAGCTATTGTCTACAAAGACAGGAATGCATTACTGACATATAATGTGTTCCACTGTGGAAGGGAGTGCTCTTGTAATGCAAAGCTAACCATAATTGACCTAAGCGGCAAGCAGCCTAGTCCTTTTAACAGGCTCAATAGTGGGAGCTCTTATAACCAATCTGCCTATAGCAGCCTGGGTCCTGTTCCCAGTAAGCTGAACAAAGGCAAACAGTTTTGTCCCAGAGTTGCCAGGAAAGAACATCCCATCTTCATTTTTCCTACTGTGGTTTGGCACTATTTTTGGTGGGTGTTTCCCTGTCTCCTTTAGGCTAGACTAGATGCTTCTTTTGGTATCAGTGGCACTATCCCTCTATACATCTGTTGCTGGGGAAGGAGAGATGGAGAGTTCAGTTGGGTTCATATCCTGTTGAGATTCTGTGAACAGAAAAAGTTGGATGAAACAAACCTTTGGTCCGATCCAGCATGACCCTTCTTGTGTTTTTCCTCACAATGCACAGGATGTGATAGCAAGAGAGAAGACTGGGAAGGAGGAAACAAAATGAGATATGTCCCTCTGACCTCCCCTTCTACCTATAAAGACTCCCCTTTTCCTCACAACTGTGCCTCTGAATTGACAAATGTAGGGCATCTTTCTCTGCTGAATAGAATGAAGTCAATATGGTAGCCACTGCAAAGATAAACCATTTAAAGTTGATAGTAAGTTTAGCAGCTTCCCAACAGTAGGGACTGTCTTGCAGAAAGTAGTCACCTATTTGAAGGGCTGACAAACAACAGTCTTCAAATGAAAGATGCTTCTGTTTTGAGGGTTTTCCAGTCCCAGTTTGATTTAAAGATAAAGAGGGGCCTTGCCTTCGGCCCATTATCGATTAATACTTAGACATCAGAATGAGGAGGCATAAAGCTCTCCTGGTCATGGTCTCCCTCCCTGTAGTGAGATGCACTGTATTTCTTTTAAAATTATAGCTGTTACAGTGGAACTTTGATATCCACTGCAGTTTGGTACCAGGACCCCGCCCCCCCCATTAAAAAAAGAAAACATGAATGCTCAAGTTTTATTATATACAATGGGATAGTAAAATAGTGCCTCTTATATAAAATGGCAAAATGAAGATTTGCTCTTTGGATTTCTTTAAAAAAGTATTTTCAGTCCATTGATAGTTGAATCCATGGATGCAGAATCCATGGATATAGAGAGCCAACTGTATTTTAGAGTGGCCATCTTCATATATACATTAATAAATACACATTTTATGTGTCTTTTTCTTCATTTTCCTTTTTTTCTTTGACCCATAAACCAAATAAAAAAAATTGACTAAGATCTAAAGTGCACGTGACAAATCTATGCCACAGAAATTCAGATTTTCCTTTCAATATTTTGAATGTATTTATTTAATATTAATTACAGAGCAACATTTGGGTGATGTTTTTGTAAACAGCTCCATCTCATAGTGTATTAAATTTATTACATGAGTAAAAGGAAATACAATACCTTCAAAGGCATGGCTCCCCACTTTATCCTCACAGTAGCCATTGGAATAATAGTTTATCCAGTGATGCTAATCAAAATGCCATGTTTAAAGTATTGCTGTGTTCTCTTCAAATAGGGAGGGGTTCCAGGCACAATGGCACTATCTGGGCTTTGAATTATATTTGGAGGAGAAAGTCTTGACCAGATATGGTTTCTTTACTATTTCTGTTATTTCAGATATAATGGCAGAGCATAAATGGAAGCAGCATCACACACTCAGATCTGTAGTAAGAAAATGTTCACGGGGTGGGCAGAGACAAAAATGGGGCAAGAGCAGAAGGGTTTGGCCATTGGCATTAATAAAAAAAAGAATTAAGTGAGGGGAAATTTCATTGAAAGGCAGAGTTTTCATTAGAGGAGGGAGGAGGCAAAGCAGCACCTTCATTTGCTGTGCCCATCACTGCACCTCTGCTTCTCTCTGTTATTATATTGATACCTCTTCTTCCTTGAAGGAACAGAAAGCAGCATACATGCTTCTCAATGCCACCTCCCACCATTTTATGCTGACAACAACCTGGATTTGGAAAGAGTGTGTGTGGATCAAATGTGAGCCTAATGACTCGTGGACATTTGAACCTGAGCCTCACTGGATTTGGTCTAACTCTCTAAACACTATCACACTCTGGTTCTCTTGTCCTGCATTGTGCATTAAAGGCTAGAACACACACACACACAATCTTTCAATTGGCACAAAGATAGGAAGAGATATTGGAAGTCCTGGCACATGGGCATAGTTTCTTGTGTACTTTTGCACTCTTACACTCTCACTGGTAAAGTGTTGCTCAAAGTTCTTTAGTTTTAGCATCAACCTGCATGCACACATATTAAAAATACAAACATTAAATGCTGAATATGAAATTGTTTCCCATGTACTAAGTAGTGATTGAATGAATAAGAAGTGTCAGCATTAACTGTTCTGCAAAAGAGATGTCTCCTTCATAGCTGCATTGTAACTTATAGTAGTTATTTTAACAAAGCACTGCTCTGTCCATTTTCTAAGTACTTCAGCCTCAAGATCTATCCAGTGTTGGGACAGGTGCCATTACGTGATTATATATATTATTTTAAAAGTGAGTAGATAGAATATAAATAGTGCATAACAAATAGTGAGTTTCTGGTTTGTTAAGGTGAATGGTTCACAAGCTAGCCATAGGCTAAAATATGTTCAAATTAATTCTTTATGGAATTACCAACAGAAGTTTTTTTCTTTAGAAAAAAATAAGACCATTCACAGATAATTTGTGAACAGAAAAAGGCCTACATTTGACTGAATAATTTATTCAGTGTAAATAATTCACCTAGTTCAAGTCAGCAGGAAGACAGAGGAAAGAGTTTATTGAAATGTATGGGGAAATATAAATGATTAGTAATAACAACATATGCTCTGATTAATAAAGAAGGGAAACAAAAATGGTTCCAGTTGAAAAATATTGTGTTGCACTTTAGTTTGCTGTGACATATTTTGATGCATTGTACATTCTTGAGATTTATCTTATTGCAAGAGAAAGAAAAAGATACTACTTAATAGCTAAGGATTTTCAGCTGCAGCAATAGAGAACATTTTTTCTGAGAATTTTGGATAATAGAAATCAAGCATTTCAGCTACAATAGGCACTGTAACCAATGAGAAGTGTCTAAACCATGAGTTGCATATATTACTTTTGCA
Organism: Phrynosoma blainvillii; assembly: GCA_026167975.1. NCBI lineage: Eukaryota > Metazoa > Chordata > Lepidosauria > Squamata > Phrynosomatidae > Phrynosoma > Phrynosoma blainvillii. Next base: position 276,985,221 of record JANUYF010000001.1, read on the forward strand.
GTATAGCTTCATTACATTATCAACTCTTATCTATCCAATCATGTGCATATCAATGGAAATGACTCTTAGAGCTTAATGATGTGTTATATTAAACAGGCAAGTGCTTCAAAAATGACAGCTAAGTCTGCCTTCCTATACCCAGTTACCTGGAAGTAAGTTCCATTGAACTCAGTGGGGCTCACATATCATACATATAGGATTGTTCAGTAAAATTTCTCTTTTCTCCTTTGTCCACTGTAACAGATAGCTTATTTTTATCTTGTCACTATTTCCCCCATATCCACACTGCCAGTAAATAATAAAATCTGTTTTTGTGATCCAAGAAAAGGGATCTGTGTACACAATTGCTGCTGGTATGTATTCAAACACAGATAATTGTTACAGTGTTCATCTCATTCATGAGGAATGGATGCATCTCACGCAAATAAGGGTACCCACACATATTGCGAGCAATTAGTCTCTTGTAACAAGGTCCTAGAAAGTTGGATTGGAAATGCAGAAATATCCACAAAGATGGTTGTTTCTCCACTGTTTTCAGTGGATGCAATTTTCCACTGATTTTCTTCTTGAAACAAGCAACAAGTAATTTTAGAAATTACCTATCAATTGCAAGAAAGTTTTTTGAAAACCACACAATTTCCCCCAAGTTGGGATTTCCTCTCCAAAAATTTGCATGTAGGCATTTTGCACATTTTCCACAGAAAATAGCACTTTCCATGGAGAAACATTACTCTCTGCACAGAAAAAGCTGTTTCCTATACAGAAGATTCTGTTTTTGCTGGGATGTGGCATATTGTTTGAGCCTATGTATGAGCTAAGGTGTGTACATGTATGTTTGAGAGTGTGTCTGCTGAGATTTGGGAGGGACATGTGTGTCTGTACAATGCAATTATGTTGTGTGTGCATGTGCATGTGTGAGAGAGATTTCTTTTAAGACATCACCAAAATTCAAAAACTGGAAGAAGGTAAAATGGAGGGTGGCATCCTGTTAGTGAATTATGATGATATGAATAGGATGTACATCATAAGTCTTTTGGGGGGGCATTGTAGAACTTGGGATAATGTCCTGGTACAAGATGACAGAATCAAGTGTATAGCTATTAAGACAGGACCAGACACTTCTTCAATAGCCCAGGCTCCCACTTCCACTTATTGGACTAGTCTGATCTTTTATCCTACATTTTAAGCAAGCTTCATTTTATTTATTTATTTATTTATCAACTAGAACAGAACCATTGAATCAAATGGATTTAGTTATGTGCATACTTACTATTCAAAAAATGATTCAATGGGTCTACTCTAGTTGGGATCATCCAGCAAGATCCCATCATTAGGTGGTAGATCCAGAACATGGGTAGAGCATGAGCAGATCAGTGAAAAAATGAAGTTGCCCTCAATGCTTGGCTCAAAGTCCATTTGGATTAGAATGATTCTTATACTGAAAGCTATAAACATGCTTAAACTGTAAGCAAGCCACAAAGAGCAATTTGAAAATTTTGCACAGCCCTCTAACATTTTTAGACACTGGAGAAAAGTGATGGTGATGATTATTGTTGTGTGCCTCCAAGTTATTTCCAACTCAAGGCTACTCCAAAGGACTGTATGTCCAAGCAGGGAATCGAACCCTGATCTCAGAGCTGTAGTCCAATTCTCAAACCACTACACCATGCTGGCTCCTTGATGATTACGATCTAATGTAAAAAATATAATACAGACAAATGGTTTGATATGATACCTGATATATTTAACTATAATGCTATGGGTAGACTTATATCTTTCTGTAGGAAACACAGCCCTATTCTATTACTTTTAACTTAACTACATATAAATGAATGCTGGGGGAGTTCTGTAATTATTTTTCTGCCTTGTAATTCTCTTCAATATGAAACTGAGAAATTCCCAGGTCTATCTTGATACTGTCAGGACAGCACACACAGATGACGTGAAAGTGAACACGAATTTCTAAGTAATATTTAAATGTGAAAGCTGACTACAACCAGATTTCCCTCATGGTTATAGACTGTCATGGGTTTTGCAAAAATGAATAGCATTCTGCTGAATACTTAAGTCAAATAGAGAGAAGTAACATGCACAGGACATTTATCTTGAAATGGGGAATGGGTTTAATTTCATGCCTTTGGACAGTATACTGCCCTGGCTTTGTCACTTACACATTAATTACTCAAGACAAGTATTTTGCAATGCATATATTTTGGGTGTATATTTTTTTTAATTATTAAGATGAAGTGTGAATGCAAATAATTTCATTGCTTTTCTGAACAGCAAGATGGACTGTATTTTTGCATAAAAATTGCCCTCTTGAGAAATGGTTACTGTTCTGAATTGCAGGATTAAGAAAATAATACTGATACAGACTGACTTGATTGGCTTGGGGAAGAATTCACCATTGAGCATCCATTCTGCCTTTGTACACAGTCTTTTTCTCAGGTGGGGCTTGATGCATAGGAGGCTAATGTGTCTAGCGCAGAGGTAGGCAACCTTTCCCCTTTAAGGGCCGAGGGACTTCAGCTCCTAGAAGCCTCAGCCATGTTGGCCAATAATCCCATGTTGGCCAATAGCTCCTGGGATTCTGGAAGCTGAAGTCCCTCGGCCCTTAAAGGGAAAAGGTTGCCTACCTCTGGTCTAGAGCAAATTAGAATTAGAAGATGAAACATTTTTTAGGATTAGCGGCTGCCTAAGGGGGGGGGGGAGGTGGCTTTAGAAACTTCCTCAGTACTATAGAAAGGGGGTGCTTTGCTTCACTTTCATGCAAGACTTGCTTTGCTTTGGATCAAAACAAAGATCCAATTCACTTTTCAAAAGAGTCAGAGCTTATCCAGATGTGCCCATTGTTCTACTACATGCTGAGTTATTCCGTTTCTGGATTTCACAGCTGTAATGCCACATAATGGTTTTTCCTGCTCCTGCACCCAGTCATGCCCTAATATCAGGGCTTCTTCCACTCCTTTTCCTGCTTGAGGTGTGGCTAACAGTGGCATGGGTGGACTTTCCTTCCTTCCCCATCATCCCCTCCATGTTCTCCCTTAGTATCCCTGTTCCTGGTCTGATTTTTTTAAAAAATGTATATTCATACTGTACAGGTGCCATAAAGGTAAAGCACAGTACCACTTTACCACTATATTTGCAGAATGTGCAGTGCAGTGCCAAGGAAGTGTTTAACCAGGTAATGAGAAATGGATTGGGGGATGAAAGGTCAGAATAAAACTTCTAAGGCAAAAGACACCCCCCTCCCCAGCACCTCATAACTGGGATAGGTCAAAAGTACAGAAGGAACTGAGAAAACAGATACATGAGAATTTACCTCTGCCTGTGGGTGCATAATTCACATTGACATCACTTCAACTGCCATGGCTCCATCCTACAGAATACTGAGGATTATAGCTTTGTGAGGCACCAGCACTCTTTGGCAGAGAAGGCCAAAGGATTCCACAGGATGGAGCTACAGCACTTAAAGTGGTGTCAAACGACATTATTTCCACAGTGTAGATGCGCACTGTATCAGAATCTCCCAGGATAGGAGGAAATAATACCTCCCTGAGGGCCTTTACAGACTGCCAGAAATAATGCAGCTTGAGGCCACTTTAACTGTCCTGGCTCAGTGCTAGGGAATCATGGAAACTGTAGTTTATTGTGGCACCAGAGCTCTCTGACAGAGTAGGCTCAATGTCCCAGAAAAAAAAAATACAATTCCCATGATTCCCTAGCACTAAGCCAGGACAGTTAAAGTGGCCTCAAGCTGCATTATTTCTAGCAGTCTGTAAAGGCCCTGGCTTAGGTTTAAAAAGTCACAATTACACTCTGCCCTTGAAATTCACACAAAACCAAATGGCACAAGTGGCAGTTGTATGGCTATTTTCAGAAAATAATCCTAATAAGGACAGGTACAACTCCCATCATATTCCAAGGCTCTTGGTAAGTCTGGATCAGCTCTCAGTTTCTACCCAGTGAAACTATGGTGAGGTGTGTTCTCCTTTACTTCTTCCACCCAAACAGCTTTTAGAGACAGACTACTTTATCCCTTTCAGCTTCTGTAGGACCTTTCCCGCCACCAGCTATGTTTGGGAGATACAAATTGCATTCTTTCTCTCTATTTTCCACTTAACTTTTACAGGAAGAAACAAAGTCTGCCTTCCCCTAAGTTGCCTGAGGTGAGCCAAAAGCTCACTTCTGGGAAGGAAAGAGGGACTTTGTTGGAAGGTAGGGTCTTCTTTCCCCTTCCTCCCAGACCAGCCATTTTTGGGGAAAGCAGGCATGATTTTTGCAACTATCTAGCAACTATCCTATATCTATCTTCAGTTCAAAGACCATTTCTTGGACTACAACTCCCAAAATCTACCCCAGCCAGTATGGCCACTGAAAGGTGTAGTAAAAAGAAGAAGAAGAAGAAGAACGTTTTGAAGTCCTACTTCCACTTTGATGGTATGCTTTGAGACTGACTGTTTTCCTGATGTTGTGCAACATTTTGAGGTCATCTGAGGTTCTGATTTAGGAGTTTATCACATTGTATTTAAAGTGACATGTCCCTAATGTGATACAGTTGCGTTTAATTTTAAACCCGTTGATTATCGCACACAGCCGTAACCAAGTGAGTGAAACCCATATGCAGCCCGGATCCCAGCCACGCTTATGCAGTGGCTTTTCAAAAATGGCAAGCTTCTGTTTTTGAAAAGCCACTGGAAAAGCATGGCTAGGATCCGGACTGCACTCACTCAGCTGTGGCTGTGTGTGATAATGCCTGGTTTTAAAATTACAAATGATTGTATCCCTGTTGAGGATAAGTCGCTTTAAATGCAATGTGATAATCTCCTTAGTTGCCAAAAACAAAGCAAGCAGGGTAGAGAAGCAAAGAGAAGTTGAAGAAACAGTGGGGGATGCAGAGGGGCGGCCCTGGGCTGCCCTGGAAAATGGAGAATCAAGGCCAAGGCTGCCAGACGCGTTGGCCCCAATCCTCCCTTTCGCCACTTGCTAAAGGAGCGTCAAAACACTTTTCCTTTCCCAGGTGGTGAAAAGGGCACCCAAAGAGCCACCATGTGGCTCTTTTGCACCTCTTCCGGCACAGCATGTAAAAACGCTGTGCCGGGAGGATGTCCTGACAGTGTGTCCTGCACTCTAATGACGTCCTCAGGAAGGGGTTGAGGAACCCGGCGTGTGGCTGCCTCTCCCCTTCCCTGCCTCCAAGATGGTGCTTTGCACCATCTGTAGAGGCCCAGTGTTAGAATGGAGATGAGGGGATGATTGTCTAGTGGCAGTGAGGACTAAAGGCCTAAGCAGACTGCCAGAAATAGTGCACATTAAATTGAGGCACTGCCCTGGCTCAGTGCTAGGGAATCATGGGAATTTTATTTTTTTCTGGGACATTGAGCCTTCTCTGTCAGAGAGCTCTGGTGCCACAATAAATTACAGTTCCCATGATTCCCTCGCACTGATCCAGAGCACTGCCTCAATTTAATGTGCACTATTTCTGGCAGTCTGCTTAGGCCCTAAGGAATGGGTGAGGATTTCATTTGCTTCTCTTGCTTTTGTTGGATACAACTTATCAAAATTTGCAAATTTCTTCACAAATGAGTTGGCAAAGTTGAGAATTTTTTTATTTTTTATTTTTTAAAAAATAAACCTGAATGACAAAGAAAAATGAAATGTACTTGTCTATCTTTAGTGAGGACAGGTAACAGAGTTCTACAGAATGCATAGCAAACTCTAACAGGGAGAAAGAGGACCTAACATTCAGGTAAGCCTGTAACAAGAGGAAATAAGTAGGTCAGTAATGTGTTGCAGGCAGATCTGTAGGGAAGGAAAATAGAGAAGGAAGAAAACAGAGATGTGGAAGTACCAAAAGACCACTTGTGGAGCAAAAAACATATGTGTGTGTGTGTGTGTGTGTGTGTGGTGTGCCTTCAATTCATTTCTGGTGTATGGCGACCCTAAGGCAAATGAATCATGGGTTTTCTTGGCAAGCTTTGTTCTGAGGAAGTTTGCCCTTGCCTTCTCCTGAGGCTGAGACAGTGTGACTTGCCCACGTGGGTTTCATGGCCTAGCTGGTAATCAAACCCTGGTCTCCACAGGTGGACCGTATTATGGGAAAAGAAAGATTTTGTTGTTGTTGTTGCTGAAGAGTGAGATATACATTGTTAACAGGCAGGCAAGCAAAATTCTAAGAAGACTTTATTGATGTGAATGGGGGCTTCCTTTATAAAGGAAATAAGGGCTTCAGGAAGTGGGGATAAAAAAAAAGAGGGAAATGGACTAAACCTTTTACTTCTTTATGTTGTGCTCTGTACAGAAATCAAGGCCCCTGTGAACACAACAATTGATATGATAGCAAGAGATAAATGTTGGGTACCAACAACAATAGAGAAATTGAAGTACATTCTCTGGGGCACAGGGAGAAAATGTACCATAACACAGAAAAGTTTAAAAAGAAAAAGTCCAAATGGTTAAATAATAAATCAAAGACCATCGTTAACATTGCAAGGTGTTCCTGTGTAAATTAATACAATTTTTTCTTTAAAAAAGTTCCTCAGGTGAAATTTCAGTTACGTATACACCTAGTGTGAAAAGAGCAAATAATTCAAATGTTTCATTACATGTTTCATCCCTCTTTTCTTTTTTATAGGCCAAGTTACTGCATAATCCCCAAAGGTACATAACTTCTAAAATAATATTTCTGTTTTAAAGTAATTTTTAGACCTGGTAGGTCCAGTACAGTTCTCTGATGTTAATGCAAATGGCCAGTGTTCCTAAATAGCAGTTTTAAAAGCTGGGCATTCCATGAGTGAGAAATGAAGTGGGGGGAGGTCTAAAGATTTTGTTCAGTCCTAAGAGACTTAAAGGATTATTTCCTTGTAAAATAAAACTGACAGTTTTCCTATAATGTTTTTCTGGCATAATACACATGTTAATCCTTAATTTCCTTCACCAGATGCAATGTAATCCTTCTCGTACAGACACTGAAGCACAATTGTCATTGAGTGAACAAGAATTGCATTCAAACACTCAATAGCAACCTCACTCTTTAGCTTCCTACATTGTCCATGGTACTGGAAAGGCAAAACATACAACCACAAAAAGTAAAGTAGCCATGTTGTCCCATGATAAAAAAAATTTAGTAACAATAATCAAAATCCATAATTGGATAATATCTTTGTTTGGATCAATTAATATGCCACCTGAGTTTGCAAAGCTTTCATGTTTGCAGAAACTCCTCATTATAAGTTAGGCAGCACATAAATGAGAAGATGTCAGAAGAAACAGGAAAGTCTCAAGATTTAACCAGAGGACCGGCTGCTCTGAGGATGACCTGGGGAAGGGGTTGGGGTGCTGATCATGCGGCTGCCCCTCCCCTTCCCTGCCCCAAAGACAGCCCAATTAGCTGTCTGCTTAGCCCCATAGTCTCATTCAGCCAAGTGTCCCCCATCATATATCTGTGCTTTTCGTTTTTCCACCCTAAGCGCAGTACCTTACAGTTCTCCGTGTTGAATTTCATTTTGTTAGCTTTGGCCCAGCTTTACAGTCTGTTCAAGCCATCTTGAATTTTGATCCTGTCCTCTGGGGTATTAGCTACTGCTCCTAATTTGGTGTCATCTGCAAATTTGATAACTATGCCCCCAATACTGTCATCCAAGTCATTAATAAAGATATTGAATAGCACTGGGCCCAGGACAGAGCCTTGTGGCACCCCACTGGTCACTTCTTTCCAGGTTGAAAAGGAGCCATTGCTGAGCACCCTTTGGGTTCGGCCAGTCAACCAATTACAAATCACAAATCACATGATGTATTCCACAGTTTTGGTGTGAGAAGAAAGACAGAGGAGAGAGTACCATAACAGTCATATGAGGGTTGTTGGAGGGAAAATAAATTAAAATGGCTGAGCCAGGATTTGAACAACAAATTTCATAATTCACAGCCTTTATATATGTCAGATACTAGGATGGAAATCTTCTGTCTTTCACATTTGTAAATAATGATTACTTTCCATAGTTTTCTCCTGGTTAGGTGAATAGCCAAGGTTTTCTGTGCAAGTTTTCAACCATTATTTGCACTATTATAGTTGAAAGCTGAAGTGGTGTCATTAGGGTTGGTGTGGCACTGTGGTAACTCACCTCCCTCCCACCCTGCCACTCATCTACCCCTAATACAGGGCAGCAACTGGCACCGACAGCCACACTGCAATCTTTCAACCACATTATCCTACCAGCAGCCAAGCCACCAGTAGGAGTGGCATTGCTCCTGTTTTTTTTTCTGCCCACAGAAGGGGAAGGGCCTTAATGGAGACTGAACAGAAGGGAGGAGTGGATGGCATGTGGGCATGTAATCTACCATTCATTGGCATTCTGGTTGATATTTTTGCAAATGTAGGAAGTCCTTAAATTCTGAAAATTTCATTTTTATACACAGTCATTTGGGTGTCACCCCTTATGATGGAGTCACCTACTGCAGGCTCACCCTCTGCATCCCTTAGTGATGCCACTTGAAAGCTGCCACTATTTGCACTATGAGATGTCCTTTAGACTTGTTCATTGTCACAGAAATGTACTTAAGTTTTCTGCAAAAAAAAAAAAAAAAAAAAAAGCTGTCCTCTAGGAAACTGGAAACACTTATTTTTTGTTACACAAAACACACTGTTCCCTGTGCAGAAAATAGATTTTCTGCACAAAGAACAAATGATTTATTCAGAACATTCATTTCTGTGATGTGTGAAGAATTTTCTAACTGTGCTCCTGTTAGTTGGCAGGATGTTGAAGACTCATAAATATTCTTCACCTCATTACCAGAAACCAGGGGCAAAAGTTATTACATTACATTCATAGCTGATATTCCAGAGTATCTTCTGAAACCTTATTCAAGCTGCTTCCACCTGACAGCACTGAAGATACTGCACCTTTCTTGCTTCTGTTCTGACATTTTGATATTGAGACACGTCATAGAATGTAGCATCAAACTAGATGGGATGCTGAATTTTTCACACAGTGGTCTTTTTTTTTTTAAAGGAGCAATTTATTGGAATTTAATTGAAACATGGAATTGCTACAGCAAAACAACTTGTTATTGATGTACATATGAGTTCTCCTTAATATTATATTAAAGCTGTACATGAACAACATATTCATAGGATGTTTATGCCACTTCTTTATTATGTCTACCTGTCCTTCACTGACATAGGGTTGTGACTTATTTTGATCTATTTTAGTCACATGAGCCAACAATTTGAGTGAAATGATAGCTAATGAATTAAAATTCCTCCAAATAGTAAATGATTTGAAGAACTATTAAGATACTGTGCTTCAAATTATGACTAATCTCTGGCTTTTTAAAAACCAACTCTGTGCAACAGTTTTAGCAAGTTGCAAAGCAACTGCAGTGTTATGTTGTTGTTGGTGGTGGTGGTGGTGGTGTTATTGTTTAGTTGTTTCTTCCCACCCACAAATCAAATGAGTACTTTGGAATCCATTTTACATCCTTCAAAGAAACAGTTAAATTGCTTCATCCGAAAGGACTGAACATTTCTACAAACACTCACAGGGGAGGGAAATAAAAGAAAATGAATGGTTTTCTGCTAATTACTCATATTAGGCCTCTTTGGTGGTCCAAAGCAATAGATTACTTCTTTTTTATACATATTCCTTCCATCTCCCTGTCACAGGATTGCCTGGGTGATTGCTAGTTTTGTTGTTTCAAATGTCATGCTCTTTCTATTTCCCCTCTCAAGAATCCTTAAAATTAAACATTGGGAAAGTGGAATATACCTGTCATTTAGATCAGCTTGAACAAAAGTCTATGGAAATACATTTCTACTTTGAAGAGGCCTCCCTGCTGATTTTGTTTATCAGAAAATGGCAAGTTTTTGTTCCTAATGGGCTGAAATTTAAATAAAATCTGACCCTGGAAATAAAAGCACCCATTATGACAAAATAAAATTATATATTTTATAGGCAAAATTGAATTAAAATGCTAGTTTCCTTTGGTTAAATTCTTTTACATAAGGAAATGAGCACATGTTAGAGAGAATGAGATAGAAAGCTGATTGTTGGAGTAAGCTTTTAAAAGGATCAATAATCTGATGTAATTTATGTTTTGAAAAAAAAAAAAGCTAAGACTTCCATACAATATCTTAAATTATAACTACATTTGTGTTTTTCATTGGATTACAATTTGAATTTGGGGAGAATGAATGTTGAGAGATTCAAGCATATCTGCTGTTTGGGTTTTTGAGGGCAAACATCTTCACAATTAAAAAATGAGTCACTATCTTAGAAAATAGAAGAAGCTTTACCAACTGTTGCCCCTCTAGTACACACAACTTTCTTTTCCTATTCTCAGTGAACACACTTACATCATCTTTGGCAAATTCATTTCCCACATCTGATCATCTTCCCAACATCCCTGAAATCATTGATCTTGGTAGGCCAGTTGTCAACATAAAAAAGAGCATAGGATAGTTTGCTGGTGGGGTTGTCCTATGAGACAATGGGATAAATGCCTCATGTGATGCATGATGTAAAAATTATTCACATTTCTGAAAGGGGAAGACTGGGGTAATAAGAAAGCTGTCCAAGTTGAAACCTCAGTGCTGAGGTAACCCCCCCCCCCCCAGCACATTTGTTACTTGAACATAAATCTTAAGTATCAGTCTGTAATTTGCCACCAGAGGTGCTGAAGAAGTCTGTACAGTATGCTGTTGATAATGAACTGAAACAATGGGCCTGTTCAAACCCATATTGTACCAGAATTCCAATGTGTATGGTAGTGAAGCACAAATAGTTAGCATCTCATTAGTGATGGACATAGGCATAGATCCAACTTTAATTGCCACTTTAACTGCCAAGGCTCCATCCTACAGAGTCACAGGATGTATAGTTTTGTGAGGCATTAGCACTTGTTGGTAGAGAAGGCTAAAGACCTTGTAAAACTGCAAACCCCAAGATTCCATAACATGGCACTACAGCACTTAAAGTGGTGTCAAACTGCATAATTTCTACAGTGTTGCTGCATCCCCATTGATAACAACTCCATCACACCACCCATCACACCATCACAACTGGAGCAGACTGACTAGATGTAACTTCAAGGAGCTCACATATTCTCTCTACTTAAGTGATGTGCTTGGACAGCATCGGTGAGCTTCATGGCCCAGGGATCACATTACAGTTGTCAATAAACACAGGCCAGCTCCCCTCCCTCCCCTCCATACCGCCTTGTTATTTTCCATATTTGAACATGTTGGAGACAAACTGTTTAACTTTTGTCACTTATTTTTGCATCCTGATCTTTGGATTGGCATGTGCCATTCTGTTCTGTAACCAAATTGAGCCAACATAGGGCCTCGGCAGACAGCTAATTGAGCCGTCTTCCGGGCCCGGAAGAGGAGGGGCAGCCGCACGAGTGGCGCCCCTTCCTTTTCCTGAGGTCGCCCTCGGAGTCGCCGGCCCTCCGCATGGCCGGCACTCTGGGGATGACCTCACGCCACGGCAACCGGATGCACCGCGGCGTTTGAGTCAGGGAAAGTGCGCCCGCCGCTTTTAGGGCGCACTTTCCCTGACATCTAAAAGGAGCGCCAATTTGGTGCTCCTTTTAGAGTCGCCGGAGGAGCACCGCGGTGTGGAGGCTGAGCTCCGCCGGCGCTCCGGACCAGGGCGTCCCCGATGCCCTGGTCTGCAGAGGGGGTTAGTCTTCTATGGATTATAGTTGTCTGAATTGGCCTAATTTGCTTTATTATTCAGGATTCAGCTGAATAACAAAGGATTTGGAAACATAGCATAAGTAAGCTGGAAAGAGAAGAAGGACCTTAAGTCAATGATACAAAACACACATTTTATGAGCAAAGTCCTAGGTTCAATTATTGCCATCTCCAGCTGAGTAAATCTGGTAGTAGGTCATGAAAAAGGTCTCTGTTTAAGATCTTGGGCAGCTGTTGCCTGTCAGAATAGATAATTCTGGGCTAGACTGACAAATTAAGCAGTTCCCTATGTTCCTAAGGTTTCAGCAACATAACAATTTACATACTCAAGATCCAGCACTAATTCCTATAGTGTTTTCATGTTCATAATGAGAAGGTAAGCAAGTTTGTCCCACTAGACATTTTTTAATTATCATTCCTACAAACACTCATTATTGGCTATCTGGGTTAAGACTAGTGGAAGCTGCCAGCCAAAATAAATCTAGAGAACCACAACTTCCCAATTTTGTTGTGTTGTTGTGTGCCTTCATGTCAATTCTGACTTATGGAGACCCTAAGGTGAACCTATCATGGAGTTTTCTGGGGTTAAGAGTCAGTGGAATCACTAGATAAGGTGTCATCTAGTGTGGAGGGTGTCACCCGGGAAGGGTGTGCATTCTCCCTTCCCTCCTCTGCCTGGCTTCCTCCCCAGGGAGATAGCCTGGTGATAGAGCAACTGGGAAGGGTGAACATTCACCTCTTCTCCTCCATCAGTGGTCTTACTAGACAGAGAGAAAGCCTGGCAATGGAGCAGTTGGGAAGGGTGAGTATTCATCCCTCTTGCACTCAAAGAGAAAGAGGAGTCAACGAGTTGTCACCTTTCCTCTGGGGTGTTACATGGTGTGGCCTGTCCCCCAATGCCTCCTCAGTGATACCACTGCTGAGAGTGTGTGTAGCAGCCCCCCCCCAAAAGGGGAGACAACATGTGATCCACTAGCTCCATGACATAGATTGATTTGTGAAGATACTCTAATCAGCTTTCTCATCATTGCTGCCATGGGCCTTCAGGTCAACTTCAGTGTATGCCCATTTTATCCCGGGGTTTTCTTGGCAAGATTTATTCAGCCTTTGCCTTCCTTTAGGGCTGAGAGAATGTGACTTACCCATGGTCACCAGTTGGTTACCATGGCTGAGTGGGGATTCAAACCCTGGCCATCAGCTACACCGTGCTGCAATATCTTTAATATCTGAAGCCATCCATGGTATATCAGGGAATAAAAGATATTAATACATTCTGTGTAATATCATCATGAATTCCTAATTTCAACCCATTTGGGGAGTTTACTCCTTGAAGCGAATGTAAAAAGTGAGTAAGAGAAACTTTCCCTTAAAACAAAGCAAGAAAAAAAGTGTGGTACTCATTACCAGGAGCCCATTCACACTGCATATAGCATTATATTACACTGTCACTGCCATGACAACATCCTACTATGTAACCTTGGTGTTTGTAAGTTTGGTGAAGCACTAGTACTCTCCAGAGGAGAATTCTAAATGCAGTAGGCCTTCCATATCCATGGATTCTTTATCCACAAGTTCAATCATCCACATCTTAAAAATATTCCAAAAAGATATACTTTTTTTTTTTAAAAAAACTTGATTTTGATATTTTATATAAGGGACATCATTTTACTACACAACTGTATATAATGGGACTTTAGCATCCTTAGATTTTGGTATCCATGGGGGGGGGGGGTCCTGAAACCAAACCCCACTGTACCCTTTCCTAAACAGCAGATCCCAGAATTCTATACGATGTTGCCATGACAGTTAAAATGAATTTATCACTAGAGTTGGCTACTGTAAATTAGTTTTAAATGGATATCTCAGATGGGCTGTAAAACAAGAGAAGTATGCAGTGACCTTATTCACAATATCAAATATGACCTGTTCTTCCTAGCCACAACTGTGGTAAATAAACCCACATGGAGGGAATTAGCCAGTTGACTCTCCATTAATTTTTTGTGGAGGCACACTATAAGCTTGCAAGGCTCCCTTTAAACCGTAGATAAATCCATTTTTCCACTGTCTCTTCTTAAAGTTCTATCAGCACACAGGTGTTCTCCTCCTACGAAGTTTGTTGGAACACTATGTTTAGGCATGTAGCTGTGAGGTGGGAGACATATGGAAATGTTGGCATTGAAGCTAATTTGTTATTGTTACCATTGATTTGGAACTTAATTAATCAACATTAATTGTTTTAGAGAAAAGAATGAAATTGATTTGTTATATTAATCATGAAAAACACATTAGTTACATGTTACTTTTAAATTTTAAAAAATCAATTAAAATTACTAAAAATGGCAAAAGTCTGCCAAAAGTATTCCATAAAAGCAATGAATTAAATAACACGAAAGGCTAATTGATACTCAACCCACTATCATAGCTGGCATTTAACAGTTTAAATAATGAGTTTTAAAGTAGCTATTTAATTTTTTTAATAAATTGGGGCAACCAATTAAGTTTTAATGAATTATTTCCAAAATCTACCAGTGATTCTCAGGCATTTATTCACCACAGTTTTTCACAACAATAAGGCTTCAGCTTACTTCAGCTAACAACAACTTTGACTGAAGCCGATGGTAAAAACATTGTTTCATGAAAATGTTTGCTATTGTTAAAACAAAGGAACCTCATGTGTAATATTTATATAGTAATGCTTGTTACATTATAATAACTATGTAATTAGCTTTATATCTATCTGTGTAATGGTAGCGATCTGTGGCTCATTTATTTTAAAAAGGACAGAAAGGCTTTCCATATCAATAATACTAGTCACTGATTCCAGTGCTCATTGGCGAGCAGCAGTGTTAGAAAAGAAACGGCTAAATACAATTGTTAGTCTCAGCTAGTGTAAATCTACTAACTTAATAAAAACTCGGTAAGTCAAGGTTTAGGATGTCAACCACAGTCACATTGGCAGACATAACTACATTGGTATAGAGCAGTGATGGCAAACCTCTTAGGGGCCAAGTGCCTAAAATAAAAGGCCTTCTGGCACCGGGTGTTACCCAGTACCAGTGGCAGGACTTCCTCCTCCTTCCCGCCTTCATGTGCCTATTCCTCCTCCTTTCCCCACACCATTCTTGGCCTTCAGCTGCCTTTAGAGAGGTAGCTAAAAGCTGGGGAGGGTATGGAAGGAGGAAGAACAGGTGTGTGCATCTTCCTCTTCCTCCTCCTCCCCCTGTGTCATCCCCTGACTTCAGCTGCCTTCAGACAAGCAGCTGAAGGTCTGGGATGGCCAGGAAGGAGGAAGAACAGGTGTGCACCTCTTTCTACTCCTCCTCCTCCTTCTCCCCATCCTCCATGTGCCAGAGAAAATGGCTTTGCCTGCCATCTCTGACACATATGCCATAGGTTCACCATCACGGCTATAGAGGGTTCTGGCAGGGATAAAATGGCTGCAGGCATTTCAATGACTGGAGGAAGATGGCCTGGCAAGACAGCTATCTTTCCTGACACACCTGACTTTCTCCTTTGCCATTAGACAAGTCCAAATAGTGCCTCTTGCCAGGGTAACAAATTATTACTATGACTACCACATTATAATGACCACTGTAAATGTTATCTTCTTTTATTGGTCTATGACTGTAAATAAAATATCCACCCATCCATCCAATGACCAATACATAGCCAGTCTTGGTATTGAGTCAGGAGGCCCACACTAGTTGAGAAGGAAAGCTAATAGTTCATCGTGGGGTAGGCATGCTATTGTATTGCAGCAAATGCAACTCAGAGTCTTCTGATACTTTCTAGACAAATACATTTATCATGGCATAAACTTCATGGGCCCAGCCTGCTCCATCATGTGTAAATAAATTAATAAAAGAAATAGTAAACAGGTGCATGTGAATGGAAAGAGACTGTGTCCTGTTATGAGTAGTAGTAGTAATTATTGTGTTGTGTTGTGTGTCTTCAAGTTGTTTTTGACTTATGGCAACCCTAAGGCATTGGGTTTTCATGGGGTTTCCTTGCCAAGATTTGTTCATAGGAAGTTTACTATTGCTTTCCCCTGAGGATGGGTGGGATTCGGGATTTTATATTCTGTTTAATATATCTGTATGGAAATTGCAATGTTGTAAGCCGCCCCGATTGCTCTGCAGAGGGGCAGGATATATTATTATTATTATTATTATTATTATTATTATTATTATTAGATGAGAGTATGTGACTTGGCCAAGGTCACCCAGTGGGTTTCGTGGGTGAACTGGGAATTGAACCCTGATCTCCAAAGTCATGGACCTTATGTAATGCAGGAAGGACACCAAGCACTGCAATAAGTTTCTGAACTTTTATTAGCATTCTCTCTTTGTCACATACACACACACTCCTCCTCTCCCTGCATACATGATTGTGTGCATTAAAGTGACCCCTTTCACATAGAATTAGGATTCCCTAGGGCAGTTTATTTAGTTTGTTACAACTTAGCTATCTTGTGATCAATCAATCAACTCCAACCTACAGCAACTCTATCATAGCATTTTCTTGACATTATTTATTCAGGGGAGCTTTACCATTTCCTTCCTCATGGGCTGAGAGAGGTCACCCAGTGAATTTCCATGGCTCAGTGCAGGATTCAAATTCTGATGCCCCAGACTTGTAGTTCAGTACTCAAACCATACTGGCTTTTTATTATATATTGTGACACTAGCTGTCCATTTTGCCCCCATCATTTCTACTGTGTTTTCCCTCCTGCATTTACAGTGAAAATTTTAAACAGCTTGCTTTCCCTGGATGATAAATGGGCTTTTAAGATGCTAATGGTTGGGTACAGTCTAGCACAGTCTAGCAGGAAGTGTCACTTTCACATTGTCCTTGTGCTTGATGGAGACTATTTAAATGTTTAAATTCCTGCATTCAGGAAATGGGGAGTGAATCCAGGAAATCTATTCATTTTCATTATTTCCTGCAGCAAGGATTTAACCATGATGGTGGTGGCTTAGTTAAGCTTGTGTGAAACCAGATGTATAAAAATGATATTTTGGAAGAAAGATGCTTGAAAAAAGCAGCTCTCCCAGCTATAATGTTCAATCACTTTTAGGGTGGGGAAAAATATCTTTTAAATGTTGAGCATAGCCTCTGGTGTAGGATGGGCTTCTCTTTGCAGAGCTGCTAACAATTTGCATTGACAGTCTCTAACACATGAGGGTGGTCTATACCTTTTGAAACTCAAAGCTCTTTCATGTTAGGATGAAGATCCAAGAGCTTAATCTTTGCCATTTTGGCACAACATGCAATCAGCTTTCTTCACTTTGAACTCCCATTCCTTCCTGTAAATTATCTAGTTCTCTCAACTTTACAACTAGTAGACATGTTTCTGTTATAAATCCTAAAAAAATAATAATTGACAAATATCTGTACTTTATTCCTTATTTATTTATGGCTCAATCAGAAGCTGTTAATCTGGCCAATGATGTATCATGTATTGTTACATCACCTTGACTATAGGTCTCTCAATGGCTACAATTTTTTTTTCAACAGAACTACACAAAGTGTTTCCATGTGGGGACACACATGAACATTTTCTGGCAACTTGCAACTTATCTAACCAAATATACATCATCAAACATGGAAAAGAGCATAGTCAGTTTTTTACATTTGCATTTCTTGCATTTTGATCATTCTAAGAGGAAATGAAAACAGTGTTATTGGAGGGATGCAGATGGGCTAAAAGGGTTGTTTTGAGGGTGACCTGAAGCCATGGTCTTTAGATGACGCATTCTGAAAAAGCGTCCCGTACTTGCCTCTTCCTGTGAAAGTGTGCTTCAAAAAGGAGCCACATTTTTCTGCTTCTTCCAAAAACATGCACACCTTCAAAGGTACGTCAGGATGCAGCGATGGAGGTACGGTGGAAAAAAGGGCACCCAAGAGTTAAAACAACGGTATAAATGCACCTCAACAGGTGCACTGCATTTTGAGCTGCCCCAGGGGAGCATGCACCCTTTGAAAAAGCTTCAAATTAAAGCGTTTTTAGGGTTCAGGCGTGGGTGAACTGCCACAGGTGTGTCTGCATCAGAACTCTAACCCTAACCCTAATTTTCACAGTGCACATGCGCCAGAGTGGGAAGGTGAAACTGTTGCTACCGGATGTTACAGTGTGTGAAAGAGATAAAGGGAAAGTTTCACTTTTAAGCTGGACCCCCACACACATTCCAGCGCCATTTTGCCAGTGCACCTTTGGTCGCTGCAGACCTCCAAAGCTGTCCACTTTGGGGCTCCTCTTGTCCACAGCAGGAACATGGCAGAGCCATCCACAAGTGGAGAGCCAAAAAGAGGGAGAGGGACGTCATGGTCCCATGTGGAGACGGCTGACCTCATAGCTCTGTGGTCACAGCCACACATTCTGGAGAAATTGAGAAATTCCTTCTTGAATGCTGATACATTTAAGGAGTTGGCACAAGCCATGAGGACAAAGGGCCACCAACGCACTTGGGAGGAGTGTTGTTAGAAGACCAAAAACCTCAGGTCCGAGTACAAGAAGTTTAGGGATCACAAGGCCAAAAGTGGACGCGGTCTCTCCTCTATGCCCTTCTACAAGGAATTCTATGCCTTCTTCGCCAGGGACGGTAGCATACAGCCCAGCAGAATATGCACCAGCAGTGGTTATGAGGGTCCCAGTGCAGAGACTGGAGGAGCAGAAACTGTGGAGGACATCTCTGAGGGACAATGCGCCCAGGAGCTTTTGATCCCTCAAGGTAAGATGTGCCTGTTGGAATAATGTTCCAGGGAAAATGCACAATGTGGTGAATGGCAGCAGCCATGATGACTAAGCATTTGGCCACTACTGAGTCATGCAGCATCAAGGCTGATAAAACAGGAGGTGACATAATGACAGGGAGTCACCTGGTGCTGTAAAGCACAGTAAGTGCTGAAAAAGGGCTGCAAACATGTTGAGTCATGTTTATGATTGACAGGTGTCCAAAAGGAAGAGGCAGGGCTAGAAAGCCATGTGGAGCACTGGCTATATAAGGGACAAGCCTCTGGACACACATGTGGGTTGATGTGGTTTGATAGTGGAAGGTGGAGATTGTTGGAGAGTGCGTTGGTGTATCATTGTACATAGCCATTGTATATAGAACGTCTGAAGATTAAAAGCCTCTTAGTGAGACATCTACTGAGTCTCTCTCTGCTCTGTCTGGAGGAGAAAGGAGTTTTCTTGTAACTGACAACATTGCTTGCTTCATTGAAGACAGTCTGGATCTTGGTGCTTCACGTTACGTGGTTCCCACGTGCGGCGTCACCACGCTAACAGTGCCAGGGTCCCTGGGAGGGGGTGCAGGGGACAGCACTAGGGTGGCCAGAGGGCAGAGATGACCCCATCCCTCATCATTTTTAGATGTCCAGGAGGAACACCCCGACTCAGATGAGACATCCTGCAGTCAGAGAGCTATGAGCATCTCTGACGTGAGATCACCATCCCGTGCCTCTACATCTTCTAACAGGCCACCATCTCGTACTTCAGAGTGGACCACTGTATCTTCCAGAACCAGTAGTCATTGTGGCCACTTCATGGAGGATGAAGCTGGGGGGGCAGGGGGAAGAGGGAGAGGTGTCCACCCATGGAGGATGAAGCTGCTATGGAGGTAGAGATCATTGAGCAACAGCACGTAAACAAGTCTGCCAGCCTTTCAGCAGTGATGTGGCAGTGCCAGAGCCCTCTCAATGCACTCAAAGGGAGAGATCAAGTAGAGGGGGATGGAGATGTTGCAACGATCACCACTAAATACCAAGGCAGCCATCGGCAACTTCCCCTACTATACCTACTGCACTGATTGCCACCGTACACTATGCCCACCTCACTGATACTGCTCACTGGTTTCCTGCGGAGATCCTGCAATAAACCAACACATCTGATCATAAAACATCACAAGCTTTTTAAAAATGGAAAGTTTATTCATAAAATATGGCTATTGCCGAACCTGCATACGTATGCAGATTGCAGCATAATTTTTTTAAAAATAAAGTTTTTTTTTCAGAAAAACAACAATAAAACAACTATTTACAATGATTTACAAATGGGGGAAGGGGAGAGGAGTATTTACAAAGGGGGGTTAAGTAAAATGGGAGAAGAAGGGGAGGGGGAGAAGGGAAATATGTACAATGTAAAGGGGAGAGGGAAGGTGTTTTAGGGATGGGGAGGGGTGGGTGGGGGTGGGGGTGGGGGAAGACCTAGGTGGTCCATGATAGCTGCCACAGAGTCTGCTAGATGTTTCAGCTGGTCCTCCATGGCAACCGTGTTGTCCTCCATCCATCATTCTGCAAGGGAAAAGAAAAAAGAAAAGTGTGATTAGGAGGTTACTCGGCACCCCATAATCCAATGCCACTGCCAGGGTTCCCGGTTGCCCCCTCTCCCTCCCTCCCTCTGTTTCCCTGCCACTCTTACCTCACTGATGGTCTTGGTCCCAGCTGCCTTGCAGCACTGCCAGGCAGGCAAAACCAAGACCCCCTTGTCCCTCCGCACCAGGCGGGCAGTGGCTTGGCCCAGGCTGCTCCTCCTCAGCAGGTCCACCTGTGAAAGGAAAAAAGACACCATTTAGGAAGGCACCATGGAAAGTGGTGGGGGAGGGGAGGAACAGAAATGCCATGGAGGCCGCAGTCATGCAGCCATTACCCATCCACTCAGGGACCTACCTTCTGGCATGGAAGGCTGCTGTAGCTGCAGAGGGATGACACGGGCTCCCTCTGCCTGGGCCTTCCTGCCTGGCCCAGCTTCCCTGTCTGAGGAGGAGGAGGTGGTCCCTCCTCCACCCCTGTTACCGCCTCCTCTGCACGCCTACATTTGGGAAGAAGAGAAACACCATTAACACCCATGGGATGGGGACAAGAGGGAAGGGAGGAATAGGGAAGGGTGAGGGGAAAGTAGGGATGGGCATGAGGGACCATGGCAGGGGCTCGACACTTACCGGGAGGATGATGATCCTGCCATCTCGGGCAGCCAGCCCTCACCCAGAGGTCCCTGAGCCAGTCATAAAAGGGCGGCCTCTTCCTCAATGGGGGGTACTCCCCGTAGTCCTCCAGGGTTCAAAGATGACCCTCTTCAGTGCCTTGAACTTAGTCTGGCACTGTTGGGAAGTCCTCCTGAAACCCTTCTGGTGGAGGGCCTGGGAGGCTTGGGCAAAGTACCCCCAGTTTGGCCTGTTCGTGCTGGCCATGACCTTTCTTGCGGCTGCCTCAGGGGTGAGGGCATGAAGGAGAATGCCCACCTCTTCATTGGTCTAATAGGCAATCTGGAACTGCACTCTCCTGGCTGCCATCATTGTCTTGGGGACCTGAGGAGGTCCACAGGGGCATTTATGGGCAATTGGTGCAGGGGCAGATGGCCTTACCTGGCTTCTAGCCAATGAGGACCCTCAGAAGAGCAGTTTGTATGTAGGCCCCAATGGTAGTCCTCTGGGCTACCACTTGTTACAATCGAATGGGCCATTAGGAAAGCTGACTGTTGGAAATTTTGCAACATTGCCAGATATTACAGTTGGTGGTTTTTACATTGTATCTTTCTATTGCCAGGAAATCTGGTGCCAGGTGACCCCTCCATGCCCTTTTGTGTCTGTGTGTCTGTGTGTCTGTGTGTGACTCCCTAGGCTCATGGTCAAAGATAAGTGCATAAGAGCATGAATGCTAGCCATAGCAAGAGTGTGGACAATGGGAGATGTTTATTGAGATGCTTATTATCATGCCATAGTGCAGTAGTGTCCTACATAAATGCTAGCCATACACAGAGTGTGGATAATAGGAAATGTTATGTTCAGGTGCTTATTATCATGGCCTAGTACAGTAGTGCCCTAGGCTCAAAGATGGAGGAGAGGGGATACTTCAGATCCTCTTGGTCTGAAAGAACTCTGCCAGGGCCTCCCTCACAGCCTTCCCTTCTCTCTGCTTCACAAGGTCATTGTCCTCTGTGGGTGCCCCCAGGTTGGGCAGCACAAAGCGGCGCCTATAGCTCCCTCCCTCATCCAAGACCCTCGCAGATGTTGTGGAAGATGACACATGAGGTGATGATGAGGATGACATTCTGCTCTGCCACAAGGAGTGCACCAGCGAGGTACCTCCACCAAGCCTTCAGCTGCCCGAAGGCCCTTTCCATCATATTGCTGGCACTATTCAGCTTTCTGTTGAATCCTTTCTGCCTGGTATTGGTGGTGCCCTGGTAGGGTTTCATGAGCCACTTTCGAATGGGGTAGGCACTGTCAGCGAGCAGGAGGGGACCACTCTGCTGGCCCCTCAGGGTGACGGTGGGGTTCCCTGACACATAGATGCCAGATTCCATGGCCTGAAAGATGATGGAATTCCTTGCCACCCTCACGTCGTGAGTCGATCCAGCCCAGCCCAATTCCAAATCTACAAACCGTCCTCAATTGTCCAATGTCCCCTGGAGGATGACAGAATTGCTGTCCTTTTGGTTGACAAACTCATTCCTCCTCCCCAATGGTGGCACGACCAGACAGTGGCACCCGTCTATGGCACCCACTACTTGGGGGAAGCCAAGGTCAGAGAATCCTTGCATGATCTGTGGTGACAAGAAGGGAGAGAAGCAGAGGATGAATGATAAAAAGTCACGGCATTTGCCAACTGATGACGTTGTTCGCTTACCTGCACAGGTACAACGGCCCTAGCAGCCAAATCTATACAGTAGGAGCCACACTGTATGCCAGGTCATGACGTATTAGGCGTATCTGCGCAGATTCAACAGCCCTAGAAGCCAAATCTGTACAGTACGAGCCACACTGTATGCCAGGTCATGACATATTAGGCGTACCTGTGCATGTTCAACAGCCCTAGCAGCCGAATTATGCAGTACGAGCCACACTGTATGCCAGGTCATGATGCGTTCTGCATAAGAGGGAAAAGTGACAAGTGTGTGCAACTGTCTTTACCTGAGCGGCGTCCGCCAGGTACAATGTCTGTGACAGCAGCAGCTTCTCCATGGTGAGGGCAAACTCAACCAACACTTCCCTCACAGTGGTTTGGCCGACCCCAAACTGCTCTGATGCCTGCTTGTAGCTGGCTCTGTGGGTGAGGACCCAGATGGCCATGGCGACACTCTTCTCTATCGGGATAGCCTTCCTCATCATGGTGTCTGCCCATTCCATTTGCGGATGCAGTACTTCTACTATCTTGTGGAAGAGGGCATGGGGTATTTGGAAGAACATCCTCCATTGCTGATCAGACCAGATATATGTGATGAAACCGTCCCACGAGTCGGTGCTTCTGGGGAACATCCACCAGTGGTTCAGGGCTCTCTCAGGTGGCTTCAGAGCAGCGGTGGCGGCAGTACACCATGCAATGCATCTTGCGGCACCTGATCTACCAGGTCTCACTTCTGGGTCCTCCAAGTCATCACTGCAGTCTTGCATGAATGCAGCTGCAGCAGGGACCATGGCGGAGGCTCCTGTGGCCATGCATTGCAGGCTGAGTACCAGTATGGACCACTTGATTGCCATGGCAGCCATGATTTCTCTACTTGACACAGTGTGCAGGTCTTTAGCAATGTCAACATGCACCTCAGAGACCAAGAAAAAAAAAATTAAAGCCGCTGCTGTCGGCCCGTGCGGTTACTCCATTCCTATTTAGAGAAACCTCGGAGCTGGCAGTGCAGGTGATAAGGCTTCACTGCAGCCTCGGAAAAGCTGCATTAACTGGCCCCCAGCGTAGTTGCTCTGTCCCTATTTAGGGCAACCTCAGGGCAGGTGATGCAGTTGCTGCAGTTTGGGGAAAAGGCAACTTCAGGTCACCTTTTCCTGCCCGTCTGCATAGTCCCATTGAGTCTTTGGTGAGCTGCTGTACTCATGGTTTCTGAGCTGCATTCACCTTGGTGGGTTTCCTATTGTACAGGCCTTTGTTATATATTCACGGGTAGCCATGCTGGCCATACAGCAAAATGAGAAAAAATACAAAATGCACAAAGGAGTGATTTCTTTATTGGCAAGCCAAAATGTGCAAAGCATTTTAAGCTAACTTTCAAAGCTCCAATGGCTCCTTCATCAGATGAAAGAGGTTTTAAAAAAATCATACAGGAGAAAGAAACGTGATGGTGCTTTAGTCACAGGCCTAGATTTTGTATAGATGTATCTGTTGTAGTTCAATTGAAGGGATCTCAATGCAGGCAGAGGTCCCTCCCATGTTTTTTTCATGTGGAGACTGAGACAAGAGGGTTGTCTGCACTGGCAAAATAAATTGGCTTAAATTTACTTGAAGCCTACTTGTTCAGACAATATACGGGGTCAAACTGGGTGGAAACTGAAACAAAGCCGCACTCTGGGGCTAAAAACTAGAACAAAAAGAAACTCTGATACTCTGCTTTAATGGGGGAAATGTGCCTAATTGCACCAGCATATAAACAGCATGGCATGGGTGTGGAAATGTGAGAAAACCCAGGCAGTCAGGAGTATGCTTTGTGGGACTGATGAGATTCAGTCCCAGTGCCATCGCTCACCATTTAAGTATACAGGTGCCATTTGAGCATACAGGTGCACTAGTTGTCAGCTACACTATCAACACATCACACCATCAGGCTGGCACACATCCCATGATGTGAAAGCATGAATAACATGGCATGTCTCCAATAATGCAATGGATATAATTAAAACATACACAAACCAGGCAGTCCAACAGAGGGACATAGGGGGAAGTGGGCATGTATGGGGGGGCTCCATGATTGTGCTTTGTCAATGTGTCACTGGGCATACCAATGCACTGTATGGGCAGTGCATCACTTGTGCAACTGTGTGGCTGGTTACACATGGGATGCAATAGGATGGCAGCTGGGCAGGAAGAGGAAAGTAATTGCCAGTCTCAAGTGGTGTGTTCATGTGATGATTCACATGTATGGTGGGCACGCAAAAACAAACAAATACCAGGACTTGTGGCTTGATATCACATGGTGAGAACTGCAAGTGGGTGTTAGGTCCACCTTAGGAGTGGGCCATGCAGACAGTGGGATTTCCAAATGGGTTGGGGGAAATGTCACAACCATGCCTGTGTGCATGGATTCTGTCAGGTTTTTGTTGTTGTTTATTTGAATACTGCAGTTAATATATATATAGGTTGAAGACAGCTGGCTAGGATAGTTTTGAGAATGATAGGGTTTGGAATGTGTGAGCTATGGGATGTGAAGAGTTAGTGTCTGGCAGTAACTGAAAGAAGGGGTAAAGGGTGGAAATGCTTGAGTTTGAGAGAGAAAGGGCTGTTGAGAAGGTTTAGAAGGGGGGGCAGGTTTGATAGGGGAAATAGACTATAGGAATTAGAGGTGGGTGTGAGTTTTGGCACCAAGGGTGTTGAGAGGAGTTTAAAGGTTTTTGGAATTTAAGATATTGTTTGGCTTTGAGGGACAAGTTCTGGCTTAAACGCTGACTGGTGAATTTCTGACTATGTGTTCTCAATAAACTCTTTTGTTGTTTCAATGCACTGGACTCTTTGATACACAAAGCTTCTGAATTTGCTCAAGTCTGACAGTAAGCCAGAACTAACTAGTGTCTGGAGCAATGGAAGACCATACAAGTCCACATGATCCATTAATCACAATGGAGCAGGAGGAGGGAGGAAGTGGCTTGGCAGGAGTGTCTGTGGGAATCACAAAGTTGGATGGCTTGGGAGCCTGTCCTAAAGGGATGGCCATGGCTGGGGAAGGCACCCCCGCTCACTTGGTGGAGGATGTATGGTTCCAGCCATTGGCCCCTACAAAGGGGAAGGAACGTGAGAGGTGCAGAGCAGGCAGAATGTCAGCCTGGGATGTTGGGGTGGCTGAACCCCTGGACTGGACTTCTAGTGTCCTCAGGAAGATGAAATCTCCCAGATCCGTGGGGAAATGCAGGAGATGTGTGGCATGCTGGCATATCCGTGGAGAGATGCAGGAGATGTATGGTATATAGATGCTTCAAGACCTGGTTGTTGGGGTTCCAGCTGGAGCAGCAGCACTGGTGGGGCAGCCAGGAGTACCAAGAAGACCTTCTCCCCCACAGAACCCTCCACCAGGATACTGCAGGACTCTTTGGCAGGAAGCTTGGAGTAAAGTTTGATGGCCATCCCAAGCCATATTGCCATATTTTCTCTCGCAAGTGGCAGGACATATGTGTGAGTGAGGAGCATCTTTTCCAGATGAGGCAGCCAAAGTTAGATGTGTGACTAATCACTTAGAGGGGGGAAGTAGTCGACTGGTTGGTCCACCTTTATGATAGTGAGACAGTGGAGTTGCAGTATTTGTAGGCCTCCATGTTGGCACCGTGAGCTAGATTTGAGGACTCATTTTGGGCTGAGTGCACCTGCACCAAGTTAATCTCACTACATCAAGGCGTGTGTTCTGTATCAGAATATGCCATGGAGTTCTGGAGCTTGGCAGCACAGGTTCTGGAGTGGCCAGATCCTATCAAAGTGCAGTACTTTAAAGATGGGCTTCATCCTGAATTGCTGGAGTGGTCTCTGATTAGAGATAACATAACCATAGTGTGTGGATGGATCAGGCTAGCAGGGGAGGCAGAAATGGTGAAGGAGGAGATCAAGCTTTCCTGACAGCAACTGGCCAGCATCCAGAAGAGGAGTGAATCCAAGGGCCCTTCTTCTGTGCAGCAGGGAAAAATAAACCAGCAGCCAAGACTGAGAGACAGTACTGGGTGAGACTGGGGCAGTGTTTGGAGTGTGGAAGAAAGGGACACATGATTGCCAATTGCCCAGACCTAGCAAGAGGTGCAGGAACAGGTAATGCTGTGCAGGGGCAACCGAGTTCATCAATCAAAGTTGAGAATCACTGAGGCAGCAGTGGAGTAGCTGGGGGAAGGGCAGGCCAGGCAGCCACCCAACCTGCAGTAGAGCCAAATGAAGTGTGGACAGACAGTGATGAGGAACGAAGTGGTGAGCCACCAGGAAACTACCTGAGCCTGCCTTAGTATGCGGTGAAAGGCGGACTGAGCATCTGGACAACCATAAATGCATGGTGAGTGGGGGAATCTCTTTGTGCATCCTGAAAGTAAAACTGTTCCTCCCTGATAAAAGAACCAGTATAGAATTAATGGCTGCTCTAGATTCAGCCTGCACTAGACGTTTGATCAGCCAGGAGGTAGTCAAGTCTTTAGAGCTTGGGACAAGACCATTGCATCAGCCTATTCCATTTCAGCAGATGGACATATCATTCTTGAGGGACAGGCCACAACTGAACAAACTGTAACTGTGTGGATGAGGGTGGTAGAGCATTGGGAAAAAAATCTGTTTGGTGGTTGAGCAACCTATAGCCACCAGGTGGTGCTGGGAATCGACTGGCTACACTTTCACAACCCCACCATTGACTGGAGACAATTGAAGCTTGTGTTTGATAACCCAGTATGCAGAGAGCATGTTCGAGAACCTGGTTACAGGGAGAGTGGCAAGGCAGCAGTGACTTTGTTAAAACTCAGTGCCATGGTGGAGAGAATGGGGCAGGTGACTCCAGAGACAACCTGTCCCTACAAGTTGGTATACCAGGACTTCAGGGAAATGTTTGAGGAGAAGGAAAGTGATCAGTTGCCTCCCCATAGTGAAACAGACTGTGCCACTGAGACAGAACAAGGGGCATTTTTTTCCTAAACACAAACTGTACTCCATGACCCCTTTGGAGACTTTAAAAGAATTCACCAAAAAGAATTTGACTAGAGGGTTCATAAGACCCTCCATGTCCACCTTTGCTACCCCTGTGTTCTTTAGAGAATAGAAAGATGGTTCTCTTCAGTTGGTTACTGACTACAAAAACCTAAGTAACACTAATAAATACTCTCTCCACTGTTGAAGGACATGCTGGGACACTTGGCCTCTGGAAAGGTGTTCACTAAGTTGGAATTGAGAGATGCTTATTTTCAAGTGCACATCAGGGAAGGGGATGAATACAAAACTGCTTTTAATTGCCCACTGGGGGCTTGTTAATATCTTGTCTTCCCTTTTGGATTCTTGGGGAGGGGCAGGATGCTTTATGAGACTGGTAAATGAAGACTTGCGCAATTTGCTGTCTGATGGAGTTTTGGTTTATTTGTATGATGTGCTGATTTATTCTCAAGACTTCCAGTCACATATCAGGCTGGTGTGCAAGATATTGAAAAGGTTGTTGGACAATCAGCTATATGTGAAACTGTCCAAGTGCTATTTTCACACAGACAGGTTGGAATTTTGGGGTATTGACTGTCCACCCAAGGAATTGAAATGGACCCTGGCAAAGTACAGACAGTGTTGGATTGCCCCCCCAACCCAAAAACAAGTGCAAAGTTTCCTGGGGTTTGCCAATTTCTACCATCAGTTCAATCCCCACTTTGCCCAGATTGCTTTGCCCATTACTGATTTGTTGAAAACAAAGGAAATGAAGGGAGAAAAACAACTCCAAAGGATGGGGTGGTGGTGGAAAAGCCTAAGCTTTTGGCAAAGGTGGAGTGGACTCACAAATGCCAAGAGGCTTTTGAACAGTTGAAACATCTGTTTAGCTCAGAACCCATTCTAAAGCACTCAGATCCAGAACAACCTTTTGTCATTCAGGTGGATGCCTCGGATTTTGCCTTAGGAGCAGTACTGTTGCAAAGGGACTCAGAGGGGGTGCTCAGTCTGTGCGTGTCAAGGAAGGTTCAACCAACTGAGATTTCATGGCCCATCTGGGAAAAAGAGGCATTTGCCATAAAATGTGCACTCCAGATTCGGAGACAGTTCTTAGAAGGGGCACCTCACCCGTTTGAGGTGTGGACAGACCATCGCAACTTGAGGTGCATCAAGCCCCTCGCAAATTGAGCCCTAAACAGCATAGATGGGCTAAGGACCTTTACAAATACCGGTTCAAACTCAAGTTCATTTCTGGCTGGAAAACAGTTTAGCTGATGCATTATCTAGACTCCCTCAACATGTGAGCAAAGAAACCCAGCCACTACAAACCATGTTTACTCTAATACAAATGGGACTAGCTGTTATGACATGTAGTCAGGCTAAGGCAGAAGGGGAGGGAGATCCTAGAGAGCTGGATCCATTACATGTAGAGATCTAGAAAGCTTCAGAGGGTGACAATTGGCAGCAAACACAACAGCAAAAGTTAGAAAAAGAAAAACAATGGGCTTTGGTACAAAGGATGAAAATATATGTGCCTAGAGACTTAAGACTAAATGTGCTACAAATTTGTCATGATTCCAGAGCTGTGGGACATTGGGGTTTTGTGAAAATATGGCACAGCCTTCTCAAGTGGAAGTGGAAAAATATGTAAAAAGTTGCCCAGTGTGTGCTAGAGCCAAGTCAGTGGTGGGAAAACCTAGTGGACTTTTGCAGCTGCTGGAGACTTCTAGTGGCTTATGGAAGAATATTGCCATTGATTTAATCACTGACTTGCCTGAGAGTCAAGGTCAAAACTCTAATTTGGGTTGTAACAGACTTGTTTTCAAAATAAGCACATGATGTGGGGTGCAAGGTACTCCCCACAGTCCCCAAGTCAGCTGATCTGTTCATACAATTTGTTTATAAATACCATGGATTTCCAGATAAATTAATCTCAGATAGAGGGAGCATGTTCACCTTACAATTTTGGAAGGTGTTGCAGTCCAAGTTGGGGGTTGAACTAGCATTAAGCTCTGCTCATCACCCCCACATGGATGGGCAGTTGGAACAAATGAATGCGTCCCTGGAAAAATACCTTCAGTGTTATATCAATCACATGTAGAACAATTGGTATGAACTGTTGCCGCATGCTGAGGTGGCTTTCAATGGAGCTGTCAATAAGAGTACAGGCCACTCACCATTTGAAATGGTTTATGGCCATGTACCTAAGTTGTTGCCCACTTTATCAGTTGAGTCATCTGACCCCATGACAGTGACTTAGTGGATCTCTGAACTAAAAACAGTGTGGCCACACATTGTAAATGCTCTGGAAGGAGCAAAAAAGGAACATAAAAAGGTTGCTGCTTGGCACAGAAAAGTGGGATGGGACCTAAAGCTGGGAGACAAGGTTTATTTATCCACCAAACATTTGAAAATGAGGCACCCTCTCAAGAAACTAGGACCTAAATATGTAGGATCTTTTGAGGTCAAGAGACTAATAAATGAGATGAAAGTGGAGTTGGAATTGCCAAAAACCTATAGACCTTTACACCCTGTCTTTCATTTCAGCCTACTGAACCCTGCCCAAACCAGTGAACATTGGAAGACTGAGGAGACTCCACCTTTGCCTAAGTGGATGGGAAACATTATTTTGAAATTTCTAAAATGTTCGACTCTAGAATGCATAATGGGGGTTTACAATATTTGATTCGATGGAAACATTTTCCTGTTGACCATGATCAGTGAGTGAAGGCTAAATATGGCATGATGAGTGAGTGAAGGCTATATAAGCTCCTAAATTGGTTGGGGAATTTCATTTGGGCTATCCTGACAAACCTGGGGTGGTGGTGGATAGGTTGATGTGGTTGTCTCTGATGTGTTATGGGAGGGCGGACTGTCAAAACCATGCCTGCATGCATGGATTCTGTCAGGATATTGTTGTTTATTTGAATATTGTAGTTAATATATATAGGTTGAAGATGATAGGGGATTTGGGGTAAGCTACTAGCAGTAGCAAATAGGTTAGTTCGTATAGTATAGGGGTTGGGAATAGTTGCAGCTGGCTTGGATAGTTTTGAGAATGATAGACTTTGGAACGTGTGAGATGTGGAATACAGAGGAAATTAATGTCTGGCAGTAACTGAAAGTAGAGGTAAAGGGTGGAAATACCTGAGTTTGAGAGAGATAGGGCTGATGAAAAGATTTTTTGGGGGGGGGGGCTGGTTTGAATGGGGAAATAGACTATGGGAATTAGAGGGCGGTGCTAGTTTTGGCTCCAAGGGTGTTGGGATGAGTTTAAAGTTTTTGGAGTTTTAAGACATCATTTGGCTTTGAGGGGCTAGTTTTGGCTTAAACACTGACTGGTTTGCTCAAGTCTGACAGAAAAACAGGATCAACCTAGTTTTTCCTCTTTGTCTGCTTAGGCCCAAAGGCAGTAAAATTTAAATTCCTTTGCAAAAGTAAAGTACTGTAACTCCTCTTGGGATCCATGGCATCTCTGTTTCTTGTGAAACCACAGGCCTCTTACTTGAGCAGAGAACAGTGAATTTCTCCAGATGTCTCTATACTGCTACATCTAGAAAACTTTTAGATGCTGGAGACTATCGCATTATGTTATAAACTGGCTTACCTGTACCGGATTAAAATTGTAAGCAGACAGCATCCTGATAGTATCAGATGCATTTAGCCACCGGAATTGCGCCTGGCTGCTGCCTTGCTCCATTGCTGTTCCAAGGGGCACTCCTCGTGCCTCTTTTTGAAGCTGGGAGTTTTCTGCCAGAGCACCCCTCTGAGTGGTGATGGAGCCAGTCTGCAACCGGGCAGCCATTTCAGTGGCTAAATACATCTGATACTATCAGGATGCCACCCACTTCTAATTTTTAGCCAGCTCAGGTAAGCTGGTTTATAACATAATGCGATAATCTTCTCTGTGTAGGTAAAGTTTAACTAATTGTTGTCCAAAAAAAGAGAGACTTTACCTTTGTTGGAGATGGAAACCTCAATGAGTTGTCCCAATCTTTAGTTTCCTGTTATTCTGACCATATAGTAAAATAAAATAATGTAGGCATGGCCTCTGCCTCCACTGAGATCCC
The DNA here is from genome assembly GCA_026167975.1 of Phrynosoma blainvillii. NCBI lineage: Eukaryota > Metazoa > Chordata > Lepidosauria > Squamata > Phrynosomatidae > Phrynosoma > Phrynosoma blainvillii. The sequence continues at coordinate 277,016,565 of JANUYF010000001.1, forward strand.
TCCAGCTGGATTATAGCAGAGCACAGCTACCCATGAATATGGGGCTAAGTAAACCAGCATTAAGAGCTGGTGTCCCAGCAGCTTTGGGCCATGGTGACCACATGCCACACACCCCAACTCTGCTCCCAATTAAGCATCATGCTGTCTGCCTAAACAGATGGTGGGCAGCATTTGGGCATTCTTGCAGTGCAATGTTTACACATCCTGCACTAGAGAAACACACAAAGAAACCACACTGCTGTGGTGGCAAAGGCACCCTTTTCCCTGTGCAAAAAGTAGTTGCTTTATGCTTCTCCTTTTTGCACTGGGAAACAGCTGGGCTGGGGGAGTGGCATGCAGTTGCTGCGGCCCCAACCAAGTGAGCAAAGGGACAGTGGCAAGCCACTCCTTGCCTACCATCAGCCTTCCTCTCCCAATACCATCTGGGCTGGAAGACCAGCGAGGAAGGTGTGTCCAGGGAGGCAGCAAGCTTGAAAAGCAGCCTTGGAGCATCAGCCTTCCTCTCCCAATACCATCTGGGCTGGAAGACAAGTGAGGAAGGCGTGTGCAGGGAGGCATAAAGTTCTACCTTCCCCAATTCCACCTGGGATGTGATGGAGGTGCGGTTCCTGGGCAGGAGAGGCAGCAGCTTTAAATAGGAAGCTGAGGACTGAGAGACCAGAGGTCACTGCCAAGCCTGCCTTATAACCCTTTTTTTCAATGTTATCTGGGCCAGCCATGTAATGTAGGAGAAGCATGGAGGCAAGTTCAAATTGCCAACCCAATGCCCCCCCCCCCCCCGACTATTGCAATTAGTAAATCTTTTTGGATAATTTGTTTTAAACTGTTTTTAAATTTGTTGTTGTTTAATAATTTTTTAAGAGTTGGGAGGGTTGGGGTTGAGGGTTGATTTTACTGTATTGTATTTTTTTTTATGTTGGAAGCCACCCTGATTGCTATGCAGAGGGGCGTGATATAAATAAATTATTTATTATTATTATTATTATTATTATTATTATTATTATTATTACCATCTGTTTTCCCCCTATGTTTCCTAGATTTGAAGATATTAGATTTAGCCACAACAAGAGAATCCTAAACAGGGACCCCACTTGTAAGGTTGTTAAAAACAAAATAGTGGTTAAAACCATGTATACTACCTTGAGGATGGATGAGGGGAAAAAAGTAGTCAATTTTTAGTAAGCCCATTAGCTCCTGAATTCTGGCTATTTTGAGCTACCATTAATGATTGCTGGAACTCCATCAAAAACCATAAATTGTAGCGGAGTTTTTCCCTTACCTTGAAACCTCAAATATCGATGCTCAGATGTAGACCTTGGGAAGAAGTGGAATCTTAGTTATGAATGTATCCTATCAATAATGTCTTAGACTACCACAATAATCCTGTTGGTGTCATCAGGAGACAGCTGTTGCCTATGGTCAGCACCAAAATTTGAAATAAAAAGAGAGAGATTTGCAGGTGTGAAACTTTCTGTATGAAAATTTACAGCATACCTTAATAATCCACTGTGTGCAAGGACAATGATGCATATGTGACAGTGGGAACATCATTCTGGCATTCATGTGCCAAAGAATTATGTTGCATAGTTTATGGACGTTATCACACGGGGGAAATCTGTTGGTTAATCCACACAAATCCCAAACAAAAACTGAATTTGTGCCTCACGATTTCACACGACGTTGCACAGAAACTGGTCAGAAACTGGACAGAAAGTGGTATTATCCGAGATCTTTTTAATTTCGGGAGTTTAGAGGAAATGCATTTGCAAACTTATAGTAATTTTGCATTTACTGTAATGTGAAAAGCAAATATGCACGGACAATTCTCTTTTAAAACCTGGAGGAGGGCCAAGAGGAGGAGGAGGAGGAGGAGGAGGAGGAGGGGCCTCCAGGGAGGGAGAGTCCCGGGCTTCTTCTCAGTGCCAGGGAAGGGAAGGGAAGGGAAGGCAGCCCAGGAGAAAAAAGTTTGGGACGGAGGAGAAGTTTGGCATTTGGGATAGAGGGAAAAGGAGGGGAAAGAAGGCTTCCCTCGCAGCAGCTGTGGGTGGATGTGGGTGCAAGTGTGGGGTGTGCTTGTGGAGCAACTTGGAGCTCCATCTCACCATGAAGTTCTGCCCTGCAGGTCCTACAAAGGGGAAAGGCTTATAGGGGGGCATGGGAGCTACCTCCAGTTTCCCCCTCTCAATCCCTCCGTTGCCTCGCCTTGCCTTTCCAGCCTCCTCCTCCTCTACCTCCTCTGCTTTCTTGAGAGGTCCTAACCCCAACGGAAGGGGGTTAGGACCTGTGCAGGAGGACATGACCCCAAATGTAGGACAGTCTGACATCTCCTCCTGGGAAATGCAGGACTCGCCCTGGAAAAGGAGGAGTCTTGTCACAAAACACACCCATTTCCAGTACATGTATGGGTTCTTTTCACTTGTGTATGAAAGTTAAAAATGTCTTTTTTCGCTTTTAACTTAATTCCGTTATTACTGTAATTACGTGTGAAAAGCTTTTGCATAATTAAGCTCTATTTTCACTTTCTTTTCGGGATGCTTCATTTCCACTTTATTATCTCTTTAACAACGAAACTGGTCCATGTGTGATAACGTCCTATGTCTTTAAAATCCTTCCGTGCCACCTAGTTCTTTAGGCTCCCTTCAGGGACTGACCTGGGAGCTCATATTTTTAACTCCCTAAGTCTGGTCAGTCAAAGGCTTTGGCCTGATCCAGTCTCTTGCTCCTCTACAAGTGCTTAAAGAGGTGGTTCTTTAAAGGGTGACCTGCTACAAAAGAGATTTGGCAATTCACCCTAGCATTTCCCAGAGGACACACTTCTTAACACTGTTTGGAGGGAATCAGTTGAGTAGGAATTATTCCATGTAATTCTACGGAATGGTTTCCATGGTTCCTCTTACCAGAGATTGATGTCAAGTAGCCATAAGAACTTCTGCACATCTGCCCTTTCTCTTCCTCTTTTTTTTTTTTTTTAAAAAGCACACTCTATCATTTATTATTATTACACAGCAGGTTACTGAAACATAGAGCAACAATCTTTGATTTTTAAAAGGAGTATATATAAAAGAGTAATAGTAATGTTTTGTTTTAAAATCTGTGAGCTGCCTTGGGTCCCTTCAGGGAGAAAGTTGACATATAAATGAAATATAAATAAATAAATAAATAAATAAAACTTAATTGAGCCATTGTGTATGGGTTGTTGGTACAGCCACACAGGCCCAGGATTGGTTTGGCTTCTGATGAAGAAAATTACAGCTGATCCCATTACTATGGAGTTTGATCCAAAGTAAAAACAGTATTTTCTGTTCTTCCCATGTGGCTCCTAGTCCTTTGGTGTTCTGGCCCTGTGTCTTAAGGAAGCAGTAGACTACCCTTTCTCCTTCCTTCCTCATCTATTAGGCTGCATCTGCACTGCACAAATAATCCAGTATGACACCACTTTAAAGGCCATGGCTCAATGCTATGGAAATCTAGGAATTGTAGTTTTGTGAGATATTTAGCCTTCCTTGTCAGAGAGCTCTGGTGCCACAACAAACTACATTTCCCAGTATTCCATAGCATCAAACCATGGCCATTAAAGTGGTGTCAAACTGGATTATTTGTGCAGTGCAAATACAGCCCTAATAAACTAGATATCTTAAACATTTTAATGTAAAAAAAACTAGGTAGGATATAAATGACAAGTGTTTTGTTTATTGGAATTTATATTTTTTAAAAAATATATTCTCAAGCTGCAGATAATTGAATCTGTAGATAAAAAAAAAGTCCATGGTTACAGAGGGCTCACTGTATTTTCTTGTGTTGACTTCTCCCTCCCAGTGAGCCCTGGTGCTGGCTGTGATCTGATCAACCTTGAGATGGAAAGGAAAGGAGGGAGTGGTTGGCCAGGTAGGCCCATTGCAGTCTCCAACAATCTCTCTGAAGCAGCCTGCAACAGCTTCAGAGCGTTTCTGAGAATTACAGTGGGCATGAAACAATGCAAATAGTTGAAATGTGCATAACTGGGGAAACACATACATACAAAAGCAGAAATATCCTTTAGTCATTGCAAAAAAATTCACAAATTTGCTAAACTGTGCAACTAAATGGGCAAATTGGGAAATTTGCTTTAAAATTACATGAATTTCAGTATGAAAAAGGACAAAGAATTGCAACCTGACACCAAAAAAAAACAACACAAAAAACAAACAAACAAACAAAAAAAAAAAAACAAGAGGAAAATACAATGAAATCAAAAAGTCCACATATCTACTCCTGGATGGGCTTCTTGGTTCCATAGGAAAACACAGTGACTTTGGCTAATAGAATGACAACTCTTCTACTGTTCTTTTATCTCTGTCACTGAAATAATCCATCATGACTGAATGAACATACACAATTATTTTTGTGTATGAGGGGAGGGAGGAGTGTAGGAGCTCCAGAACAGCAAAGTTTATGACAGGGACCATAATGACAATGCTGTTATTGCCATTGTTCCATTATTTGTAGTGTTTGCTGCAAACAGAGGTTTTGAAAAACAAACAATAAAGATGCAAGGTAGATCTAAATCAAATGTTACTGAAGGTTATGCAAATGCAGGAAATTACAATCCCATTTAAATATCATGTCATGTGTCTACTTAGATGTGCATTTTCTGCTATGTTTAAGTTAAACAAAATACCAAATGACTGTGTAGTATGACATCTCATTAATATGTTTCAATTTACATCTGTGCCTTGAGTGTATGTGTTTGTGTGTGTGTGTGTATCAGGCAGCTCTAGAGATAAGAGATTAGGTCCTTTAATTAGAAACAAATGACAAATTGCTGTTAACCCCATGCGATGCTTTCTAAAACTTCCATCAAAAATTCCTCTTAAAACATTATTAAACACAAGTTCACCAAATCTACTTCCTAGAAAGTGCCATTTAACAAAACTCAGGCAGGATGTTAATACTGGGGGCGAATTACAGCTTGCCAAAGCTTTTCCTCCAAGGCGATTGACAGGGGATCATTTTGTTATGGGGCCACCTCCCGCGTGTTGTGACAACCAGTCATTACACCTCTGAGCGCAGCACTCAGCTGTAGGTTTCTACAGGATGCAAATAGCTCCAAATGGGTTCAATTTAGAAAAGGCAGATAATGTATCATTCACTTCTTTAAGGTAGAAGCTTTTAATTTTCAAAGAAAAAAAGGCAGTAGAGTACATTTCAGTTTCTGAGGAAGGGGGGATGAGAGCAACTTAACAAAACATACTATAAAAATGTATGCACAGTATTAAAAACCTGTTAGGGAAATGAAAAGCATAACTTGACAGTTTCCCTCTGACACCCCCATGTACATGGGTGCACGCACACATACACACATGCCTCAATGTATCTTACAACACCCCTTGTGCAGTCAGCCACAGTTAAAAAATTTGAAAGATGTAACTTAGTTGTGAACGATTTCCTATGTTCAGTTCACTGGGATGTAACAATATAAGTTGCACTGTATTGGAACCAACATAGTTGGAGGATATGTACAGTATGGTTATCTGTTTAAAAACAAAGAGAAGTTGACTTGAACTTACACATATGTAACTACCTGCATATGTAATACTCGCAGCTTCAGATTTTCTGGAAACAAATCTCAGGATGTGCAAAAACATTACTTTCATCAAGACTGCCAAGTCCAATGAAATGTCTTTCTTTCTTTAACCAAGACTGGTAGAAATAATGAAAAAGAATCTAACTCCAAATGCAATCATTCCTTTACCAAAGGAGTGACATCAGGGATGGAGCCACTTTTCTAGCTGGGCATGTGCTTGAAGCCCATAATTTTTCCCTTGCTTTTTTTTTTTTTTTTTTGCTTTTGCTTTCATTTAACTTTTCTTTTTAATCAGTTGAAAAATATTAAATATTAAATTCCTTAAAATACAATTGCGTTAATTGAAATTAATCCAGTAACTTTTACTAAGGGCCTTTGCAGACTGCTAGAAATAGTGCAAACTGAGTCCACTTTAAGGGTTAGGGTTAGGGAATCATGGGAACTGTATTTTATTGTGGCACCAGAGCTCTCTGACAGAGAAGGCTCAATGTCTCAGAAAAAACAACAACAACAATTCCCACGATTCCCTAGCACTAACCCTAACCCTTAAAGTGGACTGAATTTGCACTATTTCTGGCAGTCTGCAAAGGCCCTATGATGATTAAATTTATCACAAAATAAAATCAGTTGCATAATTTTGTAAATGTTTAGGTTTCTAGGAAGGCCTCATTCCTTGTATTGAAAGGAACCAGCAGATGGTTGTGGTGAGGGAATCCAAATCCATCACTCAGGTTGTATATGTGGTGGTTCTGTACTAGTTAATGGACAACTGTCAATGTCATCTGATTGACAGTTGCAGTGTGATATAGCACCTCATCATCCTTGTCTAGTAATCATCAGCCCTGTTAGAGACAACTGTGTCAACTCACTGTTCGACAGGACAGATCCTTAAGCATAGCAGCACAAAGAAAACCAGGCCCAAAGAGTGAAGCATTCAGAGTAATGAATATACTTTTATATTCTTACATCAGGAAACTTCTTAATGGTAAGAGCAGTTTGACAATGGAACCAAATACCTAGAGAGGTCACGGGTCTCCAGTTCTGGACGTCTTCAAAAAGAAGCTAGATAGCTACCTGCAGGGCATGCTATGGCTGAATTTCCTGCCTTGAGAAGGTGGTTGGACTCAGTGCCCTATTGGGTTCCCTCCAACTCTGTGATTCCATTTGCATGAGCTGACATGGAGCATAGGAACTTTGTATCTACGTTTGGTGGGGAAGGGTATACAGTTGGAAATACAAAAGCATTAGCTTAAGTATATCAGCCCTCGTGGATTCTGCATCCATGTGTTCAACCATCCACACCTTGAAAATATTAGAAAAAAATCCGAAAAGCAAACCTTGATTTTTCCATTTTATATAAGGGATACCATTCTATTATGCCATTGTATATAATGGGACTTGAGCATCCATATATCTTGGTATCCATGGGCAGTCCTGGAACCAACCCCCAGTGGATACCAAGAGCCCACTGTAGTTTCCTTTGTTTAAGTTAATAAGCAGAATGCTCTATGTTACCTACTCCCATCTCCACTGTATGCCTAAGATGAATAGCTTTAAGGAAGGGATTTCAAAGAAGTAGTTATGTTAGTCTCTTGCAGCATAAAAAGGATAAAGGGAGGGGGAGGGGGAAAGAAATGTAGCAGCACCTTTAAGATTGTTTTTATTTATGAATTTTCATAGATATAAACTCCAGATGTAATACAGAGTGATATCTAGACTTCAAAATATAATGCATATTTACACAGTTGTGGGAGTGGGAATGGAATGGAATATATAGGAGCCAGAAAGATGCAAATTATGCTCCTTAATCTAAATTTGTAAAGAGCTGTGACAGCTTGTGGTCATTTACTGGGATGGGGAGTGGGGGTGGGAGGTGTCCAGCTACATTCCTATTGCAGGACACACAGTATTAACATCCCATTTTAAAATGACAACCTAATAACCTTGAGATATATACTGTCATATAAAGTTAGTACTCTATTTCTTGGCTAGTACTCCACTCTTTCTCCCTGCTGATCCTATCTTCTGGTTGTTGTTGTTGTTGTTGCTGTTGTCATTTTTATGGAGCTAGAATTTTTAAACCTGGCAAGTAATACTGAATGGTGCTTTCACACCAGCAGTGTTTTAATAAAACAAAACAACACAGAATATGAGATTTTTACATGCCAAATCCATGCTGAGATAGACACAAATTGTAACTGAAAGAATAGGATTTTCCTGTTCGTGAAAAGCTGTGAGAGAAGCCAAGATAGGATATGGGTTGTCTACTGCCCGGGCATGGAGCAGGGCAATAAGATCCATCAGTGATGGTTACAACCCATGTCTATCCCAACATAGATTTGGTGTGCAATAATCTTCATAGAGTGAGAAACACTATTCTCTTAAATATCATTGAATAAGATAATGAACTATACTTCTGACGATGACTTAAGAACTAGTAATATTCTACTATACCAGAACTCTTAATTATATTCTCAACATAATCATATAAACACCAGTCTACATATACATGTACATAAATACATAAACACCAGTCTATGTATTTATATACATAAACACTAGTCTACATATAGATGTGTTATGTGAACTAGTGCAGAGTTTTGTATTGATGTGTAATTGCCTACACATCTCTCAGTGCATACATTCCTATTCACATATATGCATATTCTACTGGTTACATGCTGCTGTCAATCAAAGGAGAGGACATGCTCACATCTGCTTGGGCTGTCACCCATTCCCAAGTATTGGCTTTAAATAAGTTTTTGTACAGTTCCTCTTTTCTTTCAGAACAAAATGACATGCAATGCCTTCACTGGTGTGCTCTCTCTCTTCTCCTCTCCACATTGAAATCCTAAAGAACCAGGGCAGGGTTTTAATATAATTATCCTTCCCTTTTCCCAGGTAGTGGGTGAGAGGAGAGGAAATAATGGCTACCAGAAAGACTCCCTAAAATCCCTTACACACCAAGTGCCAGCAGGGTGGAGGGTGGGATGGCCATTGCTCCCTACCCACCCATCATAACTTGGGGTGTGTAAGCATACATTAGAAAAAAAGTGAACATTAATGCTTTGCTGGTCAGGCAGAACCATGTATCATTAGGTTTAGTGAGGGCAGAAATAGTTAATAACTGGAGAAGAAGAGAAGGGGGAGATGTGGAGCTGCACACCTATTTTTGTATTTCCTCCCTAGCTTTTAACTGTTTAAATGCCCATCGCCTTCAGAAGTGACATAAATATCTGCCCACCCTCTGCCAAAATGTGCTGCCATGTGAATAATCAGATGTCCACATCTTCAATAATGAGCATCCATCCATATATAATGGAAAAATGTGAGAGCTTTTTCTTCTGATTTTGAGGACTTTTTTGTCCCCACTCCAGAAAGATTAATGCCTTTGAATTACATATGGCCAGGTCATATTCTACATGCCATCTTCCAGGATAATTGCACAGTGAACTCTAGATGTTGTAATCAAGTGGCAATGTGACATCAGACAATCTCATAATAGTCCTTGAAGAACCCACTAAAACAGGGATAGGCAACCTAAGGCCCGGGGGCCAGATGTGGCCCCCTGAGGCCTTTGGACTGGAACCAAGCCAGTCCTGCCGCTGCCGCTGCCACCACTGCCACCCACCCCACCCCCTCCCCCCGCCGCCGCCACTTCCCGCCATTATGATATTGATTATTGTTGTTATTACTTGTTCTTGAGGTTTTCTTGGCAAAATCTCCACAGGGGGTTTGCCATGGCTTTTCTGGGGCTGAGAGAGTGTGCATGCATTTTTAAAAAATTTTTAAATTTTTATATTTATTTATTTATTTATTTTTGGTGCTTTGGCTCCCCAATTGTCTGAGGGACAGCAACCCAGCCCCGGCTCAAAAAGGTTACCTACCCCTGCACTAAAAGTATAAAAAGCCTTCTATATATCTTGCAAGAATTTGGAGAATTAGCAGGTTTCAAAATCGATCAAGATAAGACAGCAATAATAATAATGAACATGATGAGAGAAGAAGAAGAGTTACAAAGAACATTGAAATTTAGAATAGAGAAAAAATTAAAATATTTAGGAATAACAATAACAAAGAGAAATGCAGATCTTTATGAAAATAATTATTCCAGGATGTGGAAAGAAATACAAAAAAACTTAAGCAAATTGTCAAAACTACAAGTCTCCCTATTAGGGAAAATCTCATTAATTAAAATGAATGTCCTTCCAAAATTGATGTACTTATTTCAAAACATACCAATAATGCACAATGAGAAATGTATAGATAATTGGAGAAAAGAACTGATAAAATTTATATGGCAAGGCAAAAAACCAAGGATCAAGTGGTCGTTTAATAGAGTCAAAGGAAAAAGGAGGCTTTGCCCTTCAGACTTAAAACTATATTATTATGCTAACTGTATGGTATGGTTAGAAGATTGGATAAAACTTGAAAATGATAACCTGCTGTGTATAGAAAGTGATAATATAGAATTTGGATGGCATGACTTCTTATGGCATGGGAAAGTAAAAAACAACAAATTTTTTTAAAATCATTATATTAGAAAATCTCTACTGAGAGCATGGATTAAAATAAAGAAACAATTTTATAGAAAAATACCGCTATGGGTATCGCATCAGGAGGCCTTTCTATGCAGAAGTAAGAACAATAATACAGCATGAATAAGGTACAAGGACATCATAGGACAGGAAGAATATAAAGAACCTAAATAATATAAAATGAAATCAAAAGAACAGCTAGAGGAAGAAGGTATAATCAATAATTGGTATGTGTATTTAAAACTGAAAGATAGGTTTAACATAGACCGAAGGAAGGAAGGGTGTGAAGAAAACAAGACAGAACTGGACAGAATAATAGATAATAAAGAAGGTCATCATGTGTCAAAATATTATGAATTAATTAAAGAAAGAAACTTAGAGAAAGAAACAATAAAACATATAATGATGCAATGGGCTAAAGATTTAGGGGGAAATATTCAGTTGGAATACTGGGAAAAAGCATGGAAACTAACACATTTATCTTAAGTCAGGATCTGAAAGAAAACTTTCTGAAAATGATACACTGCTGGTATTTATATCCAACTAAACTAAATAAGATATTTAAGATGGGAAGTTCAAAATGTTGGAAATGTTAAAAAAGGGAAGGATCTTTCCATCATATGTGGTGGAAATGTAAATTTGCAAAGAAGTATTGGAGAACAATTCATAGGAAAATAATAAAAAATATTACAAGTTCAAATACCATGGTGCCCAAAATTCTTTTTATTAAATATGACACATGAAATAGAAAAGACAACAGAAAGAAAATTTGGAAAGATATTATTATATATGGTATCAATAGCAATAGTATTTGCAAAATATTTGGAAAAAAGGGAAGTGCCAAGTGTAGAATAATGGTTTATTCGATTAAAAGACACAATTAATATGGATATATTAATGGCTCTAATTCAAAATAGGCCAGTAGACAGGAGAAAAAAGCAATGGGAATTGGTAAAAAATTATGGAAAAAATACAAACAAAAGCAAATAATTAAAAACTAAGAAATAAAGATAGACGCATCAAGTTTGTAAAAGGTAAAGAGAAAGGGATATATCTACGAAGAGAAACAAAACAATAAATGAGTATGGAAGTATTAAATAAGTGAAAGTTTCTGTATAAGAATTTGGTTACTTTTACAAATCATTTATAGGAAAGTGGTAATCTAATAAAAATTGGTGAATGGAAAAAAAGATGAATGTTGGGGATATAATATTGAAGAAAGATATTGGAGTCCTAGGGACATCAGATAGAAAGAAACATTTAATTTATGTTTAGGTAAGAAGAAGCCATCAGGGAAATAAAAAGATTGGTAAATTATTCATTTACCATAAAGATAGATTAATGTTTTGTTTAATGTATACTGTTTGTTGTGTATTTGTTATATTTGTTGGATATGTAAATGTTTGTGTGTATTTGTTATATGTAGGTATTTGTCTTTTGGTGTTTTTGTAAATATTGTGTTTTATTCAATATATATATATATATATATATATATATATATATATATAAAAATTTAAAGGACATCTCATCTTATTTTATGTACCTTACTTTTCCACAATGGCTAACAGCAGTGAAAACCCAATGTTTTGGAAAATATATAACAATCAAATCATATAAACTAAATAAAATAGAAGCCTATAATAAGGCTATTATATTGGTTCTTTGGGCAAAGATATTTGGTCTTGTACAATCTATGGGAAAATTTCCTTCATAAAATGCTAATGCTAATATTCAAATACAGTCACCCCTCCTTTTTTTGTGGGGGATCCGTTCCAGACCCTCCGTAAAAAAGGAAAAACACAAATGGAAAAGGAAAAAGGAAAAATGCAAATGGGATTAGCCCATAAAGATGTTCTTAAATTTGTTTATCAGGCCAATTACTTTTTTTTGATGATAAGTAAGGGAAGGGTCAAGAGTAACCTCTTGTGCATTCCTTCCAAAACTTTCTCAGGTTCCCAATTTGGAATTGGAATTTCCTCTTCCTCTACCTCTTTAATGGCATATATCACCAAATTTTCCCTTCTTTGGTGGGGTTTTAACATATTAACATGAACCGATTTACAACCAATCCCAAGTCCACTATATAATTCACATTGTTGATTCTTTCAGAAATCAGAACCAGACCAGTCTATGCGTATTGTAGTTTATTTTCTTTCACCAGTTGAAGGATCAAAACTTTACCTCCTGGTAGAAAATCTCTATTTCTTGACTTCTTATTGTGCCAGGTCTTTTGTTTACTTTGAGCAATCTTTAAATTCTCTCGTGCACACTGTAAAGCTTCACTTAAAGATGCCATCAAGTTTTGTACATATGTCACTGCATCTTCGGGCTCTTTTCCAACCGGATCCTCCCACTCATGTAAAATAAGTTCCTCTCACTTTGCAACCAAACAATAGTTCAAATGGACCAAAACCAAGGCTCTCTTGAGGTACTTCTTGATAAGCAAATAAAAGATGTTGAAGCTTGTTATCCCAATTGTTTTTAGTCTTTGCTATATATGCCTTTAGCATTCTGACTAGAATCCTGTTAAATCTCTCCACAAGCCCGTTACTCTCTGGGTGATAAACTGTTGTAGTCAGATGTTTAATTCCCTTCTGAACTTTAGCCCTCACAATCCCTTGCTTCTGGACTGTTACCCATCCAGTCCCGGTCTAAGTTCAACTGTCACCAACAGTCTTATTTAACACCTCCAGCCTACTATTTGATTGGCTGCCACCAGCTTGCATTCTATTTGCTGTTGCTAAGGCATGTTCTATTCTGCCTTTTTTCCACAGCCCCATTTTGTGCCCCTCCATTCATCCCTCATGTATAAGATTTCAAGTCCGTGAAAATGGAGGGACAACTGTATGATTTTCTAACAATATTTGCAGCATTATAGTTTACTTTATGGGTTCAACTAGCTAAATTTGCAAACAAAGTTAATCCTTTGAAAATGGATTCAATATTTTGTGGTCAAGGGGATACACAGCCCAGTCCTGTGAATGTTTACTCCAAAGTCAGTGGTTGTGTTTAGTGGGTATCAAACACAGTTATGTTTGCTTAGTGTTATAGCCATAGACATGAGTCATTTTTGCTGGATGGTGGTAAGACTTTTTCTCTTTTAAAAGAAAGAGATGGTTATGTTCATTGTTGCATTTTGATATTATGTGGAAGATACATTAAAGATTATGGCTATTTTAAAAACTATATAAATGACACATAGAAGAACACTGATTCTTTTTCTGGTGGAGATGGAAAGTATTCCAATTGGTTTGTCCTAGAATAGCTGGATTAAAGCATTATGGAATTCATTCAGTGACCCTGAGCCTCACCTTGCCCCTTCATGGATTACTTGCAACATCAATACTGTATTAGAAACTGTGCATATATAAAACTTTGGCTATGATATAAACAAAGTTCTAGTTATTTCTTTTCACCATGCATGTGGAGTTTGAAAACCTGTAGAATATGACCAACAACAACATACAACAGTAAAGCTAGGAATCAAGACCTTTTCACATACAAAGACCAGGGAGTTGTCCATTCAAAAGCCATGGCAGAAATGGGTCTTAATCTCAGGTCTCTCTCATCTAAATCCACCTTTATGCAACTGGCTAAGCCAAGGCTTGTTGATGCCTTATATGACTGTCAGAGAAAGCTGGCACAGTGAGATGAAGAGATCATCCATAGAACAAAATCAAAAGAGGGTGTGAGTTCAAAGACAGTGGGATTTCAAGCCTCCCCAGATACAGTGAGCATCCAATAGTTACAGTCATGATGACAGAATTACAACAATAATTCTTCAACACTTTTTGCTAGTTTGTATCTGCAGGGTATAATAAAATACAAGACTTTCCTCCTCCCATGACTACCAGCCCTGCATTTCATTAAAGAGACTTGTTTTAAGCCATGTTGAAATTTTAATTGTTAGATAATCACAAAGGGAGAATGTGCTGGTCACACAACATGATGTAGGCTTCCAGATAGAACCTTCAAAGACCTTTTCATGTCTCTGTGAAACATTTAATCTATAGTTTACTCACTGTAATCCTGTGACACTATACTTCCATAGACTGCAGTAGATAAAGCAGTGCCCCTATGCAGTTTGAAATGTCTGGCCCAAGTAGTGTTTATGTATTTGCAGCTTAAATACAAATATGGTATATTTTGGCATTTTTTTCAGATGTTGATGGGGAAAAGTTCAAAAGAGGCTTCTTCAGCAGTAAAGAAGTCCTTGAACAGAGAAAGCACAACTTGGCCAGGAAGGTTTCTGTCCCCTCCTCCCCATCGTCTAAGTATGCTACATGGTCTGTTGATAAATATTTCTTTAATGCATGTAATTACTGGATCAGCAGAATAAATGTGGTCATGTCCTTGTAATTAATACATTGTCAAAAGTTCATTTAAGTATAATAATTTTACAGGGAAAATGCTGTCGATGTTGTTCCTGCAATAATTTGTTAAATTAAGCGCAATAAATATAACACTACTGTGAGATATATATTTATTTTTAAGTTCTTCCCAATACCTCCAATTCAGTCAATGCATTCAAGATGGCTTCACCTCCCTTTCTCTCCCTCTTCATTTTTATTTTTAATAAGGTGCTAAAATAAATGTATCACAATTATTTGGGAGGATTTGAATAAATCACTTACCATGCATTTTTGGTTGGCAAATATTTAATTAAGCATTGTGCTTGCCTTCTTATCCCTTATAATAGTTTAATATCTGCTGGATTGAGGTTTCATCTTTCTTCTGTTGCAAAATGGACAGTGGGTAACAAGGTTGTATTAAAGGTATTAAGGAACTAATAACAAACAGAATGGTCCTTTCATGGAAGAATTTTGATACAGAAGACTGAGGCAGCAGGCCTTATATAGGTATGCTCCAGATTTCATCAAACAAGAGTCAAGATCTTATTTCTCATGTCTTGCAAGATGTTTGTACTCCCTTTCCCAGTTTTGTGCTCTATTTTCTCTCTTGTGTTGGGTCACCCAGTTAGCTTTACACAAAGAGTGAAGCCTTCTTCTTCCTCATTTGCCGCTCATCCTTTTCATGACTGCAGCTGGGGCAGCCCATTAACACTAATATACCCACCTCACAGTCACCACTTCAGGTTCTTTAAGCTCCTGACAAGCAGGCTGATCTGGCTCATCTTAGGATTCTGTCCTATGCAGATATGGGAATACCATGCCAAAATTTATAGTTGGTTTGTATCTAATAAGCCAGATCCTGAATGTGTTTTATCTCAATATAAGTACACCTCTTCTTGACCAGAGTGAAGACTGTGGCCATTCAATCTGGCCAGACAGACCAGCCAATGGGGCTCAAGTAGGGGCCCAAACCCTATTGGATGCAAAAAGTAGCAGCCAATGAAGCTTGGGTGGCCACCCAAACTTCATTGACTGCAAGCTCTCACTAATTCCAAGGGCTCTTAATGGCTGTTCAGCCCACTGGGAAGAAGATGATGGCTGGTAGCCATGGACAATCATCTGGGCTCCACTCCTGCCCCAGCCCATAAAATGGCCACAGGTAAGTTTGTGCAACATTCTTACTGTAATTAAAGCAAGTATTCATGTTTTAGAGAATTAGATGTTCAGAGGCAGCTGTGCTGGCCATTCAACCAAATACAACACAATCCAAATTCTACAAAAGAATGATATCTTTATTGGCCAATTGAAATGCCCAAAATAAATCATGCAAGCTTTCAAATCTCCCACTGCTATTGGGATACAGCAGAGGATAACTACAGGTAGGACAACAGCCCTATGAGGAGTGACTTAGGGAATGGGTATATTTAGCCTGGAGAAGAGAAGATTAAGAGGTGATATGATAGCCCTGTTTAAATATTTGAAGGGATGTCATATTGAGGATAGAGCAAGGTTGTTTTCTGCAGCTTACAGAGAATAGGAACTGTAGTAATGGATTCAAACAACAGGAAAAGATATTCCACCTCAGCATTAGGAAGAACTTCCTGATAGTAAGAGCTGTTTGACAGTGGAACATGCTCTTTCATAGTGCAATGGAGGTTTTAAAACAGAGGCTGGATGGCTATTTGTTGGGAATGTTTTGATTATGTATTCTTGCATGGCAGGAGGTTGGACTGGATGGTCCTTGTGGTCTCTTCCAACTCTATGATTCTATTATCCTAAGTAGCTCTGTGGGTAATGACATAATTGAACTCAAGCCAAAAGGATGTTTAGTTTCTGTCATGTTCAGAGGTGAAAGGAAAGTCTGAAGATGCACAAAACATATTATAGGAACATGGAATGCGAAAAGCATGAATCAGGGTAAGGTAAGATAGACATTAGTAAAACAAGAAAAGGAACATATAAACATTACAATATTGGGGTGAACAAGCTAAAGTGATCAGGAATGAGATACTTTGAATCAGACACAGTGTTTTACTCAGGAAATGAAAAGTTGAAATGGGGTAGCATTTTTAGTGAGGAGAGATTTAACAAAAGTAATCAAAGGATATAGCACAAAGTCTGACAAGGGGGGGAAGCAGACTGGCAGCTCTGCGCTGCCCCGGGAAGGTGCGCCGCAGGACCAAGGCAGCCCCACACCTCGATCCTGCGGCTCTCCTTCCCCGTCCCTGAAAGGAGCGCTAAAATAGCACTCCTTTCACAAGTCAGTGAAAGTGCGCCCCAAAAGCGTGAGGCGCACTTTCACTGACTTATCCGCCGCAGCGTGTGCGGATGCTGCGGCGGGAGGTTGCCTCCAGAGCGCTGGCTGTGCGGAGGGCCGGCAGCTCCGAGGGCAACCTCAGGAGGAGGAAGGGGCGCCGAGCGTGCGGCTGCCCCTCCTCTTCCCTGCCTCCAGGACGCCTTAATAAGCCATCTGCCGAGGCCCAAAATCATGCCAATAAGGCTTCAGGGAATACCCATCAGTTTAACAACTATCCAACTTTATGCTCAAACTACAGAGGCAGAAAAAGATGAAACAGAAAGATTCTGTGCTGGAGTCCAGGAAGAAATTGATCACACACAAAAACAGGACTTCTTCTTAATCATAGGCAATTGGAATGCAAAAATAGGAAATAGAGCAAAATCAAAGACTGTGGGAAAATGTGTCCTAATTTTGAGAAATGAAGCAGGACACCAACTGACTAAATTTTGCAAGGCCAACAGTTTGTTCATCACAAACACATTTTTAAAGCAACCAAATAGGTGTATAAGGACATCACTTGATGGCCAATATAGAAAACAAATAGACTAAACAATTGGAAGCAGAAGATGGAGAAGCTCAATTCTCTCTCAAAAAGCAAGACCATGAGCAGATTGTGGCACAGACCATGAACTACTAATATCGAAAATCAGAGTAAAGCTAGAGAAAAACACTAAACCAGCCATCATGCCAAAATACAACCTGACGAACATCCCTATAGAATTTAAAGATAATGTGAAAAATAGATTTGCACTATTAAGTTTAATTGACAGGGAATCAGAAGAACTCTGGACTTAAGCTAGGGATGTTGTCAGGCAGGAGGTAAAAAGACACTATCTGTAGCTAAAAAGAAAGAGAAGACTTGATGAGTGACAGATGAAACATTTCAGACAGTTAAGAGCAAATGAAAAGTAAAAGGAGATAGAAAGAAAACCTTTACTACAACTGTTCACTTACTTGAGCACAGGAAGAAGGAGAACTGCTATAATAATCAATGCAGAGAAATAGAAGGTGACAACAAAGAAAGAAAGAAGAGCTCTCTTCCACAAGACCTGAGAAATCAAAAGGATATTTAAACCAGGATTTGGGATGCTTTATGACTAGCAGAGGAATACATTACATGACCAAGTAGAAATAAAAATGTGATGAAAACAATACCTGGAAGAATTATTTGAAAGAGATGATTTGAGGAAGAACAATATGAAGATGAATCTTCAATTTCAGAAAGTGAAGAGGAATCTCCATTCAAAGTACTTGAGAGAAATAGATCACCCGGAACAGATGCTATACCAATAGTACTGCTTCACTTTACAAAGACAGAATCTACTCTAATTCTATTTTTTATTTTTTTTTATTTTTTTATTTCATTTGTATGCTGCCTTTCTTCCCATAGCAACCCAAGACAGAAAATTAAAATCTGTCTGTCAACAAATATGGAAAATAAAACAATGGCAGCAGATTGCACACATTCAATATACTGGTACATTCCAGTAGCCAAGGAAAGGGACATCCGGAATTGTAGTAACCACAAGACCATTCTTTAATTTTCCATGCAAGCAAAGTGATATCCAAAATTCTACACCAAAGACTTTTATGATATATGGATTGAGAAATGCCATATGTCCAAGCTGGGTTCAGGTTCAGGAAAGGAAGGGGCACTAGGAATCATATTGCAAACATACATTAGATAGCAAGTACACCAAAAAAATTCAAAAGAAAATCAGCCTCTGCTTTATAGATTGTAGCAAAACATTTGATTGTATAGACCATGAAAAACCATGGATCACCCTTAAAGAAATGAGTGTGCCACAACATTTGACTCTCCTAAGGTGTGTCCTGTACATCCTGAAGAGAAGAGGCTACTGTTGGGACAGAATACAGAGAAAAAAACTGGTTTCCAGTTGGCAAGTGGGTTGGAGAAGACTACATTTATCACCCTATCTATTTGACTTGTATGCTTTTATGATACATAAAGTGGTATTAGACTTGGAGGAAGGAGGCATGAAAATTGGAGGAAATATGTAAAGAATTGAAGATCTGCAGATGATATCATACTACTAGCAGAAAATAGCAAAGACTTGGAACAATTACTGAACAAATGGGTGAAACAGACAGTGGGTAAGGAGCGGCTTGCCACTGCCTCTTTGCTCGCTGGACTGGGGCCATGGCAACCTTATGCCACAGCCCTGATCTGGCTGTTTCCCAGTGCAAAAAGAAGCTGTAGAAAGCTGCTTCTTTTTGTGCTAGAAAAGGGTGTCTTTTCTGGTGGCTGTGTTTTTTGGAGTTTTTGTGGTGCAGTGCATGTAAATGCTGTACTTCAGAAATGCCCCAATGTCCCCACTGTGCAGCCAGTGGGATGGCATGATGCTGGCTTGGGGGTGGCATTGGGACATGTGATGTGCCATCCCAATGCCGGTGCTTTTTACCAGTCTGTTTTTCCCAAAAGTCAAGGAAGAAAATGCACAGGAAGTTTTACAGCTGAACTTTAATAAAGCAACAATGACAACGACAACAACCACCACAAACGATTCACATAATTTATAATAGATGATGAAGACATTGAAATAGTTCAAGATTTCCCATATCTTGGATCAGTAATCAATCAGAATGGAGACTGCAGTAAAGAAATCGGAAGAAGACTAGGACTTGAAAAGGCAGCTATGAAAGAACTAGACAAGTTCCTAAAGTGTAATAATGTCAGGATCCAGGAGTTTATGCACCTGTCATGATAAGAAATATAAGGGGATATTGTAATATATTGATATAGTGATATAGTAATATTTTGATATGGTGAAATAGAAGTAATTAGATATGGTGAAACAGCACTATAGTTAATTAGAGGGAAGTGCAAATGGAGGGAGTCAAGCCATGGAGGGGGAAAGGCTTGGGACAAATTGGAAAAGGAGGCTAGAATCCAAATGGAATGCAAAATGGGGACAAATGGACAATGGTGGGGGGGGGGGAGTTGTAGTTTATGACTCAGTGGGTTTCCTGAGGAAAGACTTTGATGGTAAACATTATGGCAAACATCTCTTTCCTAAGAGAGATGGATCTATATGTGAATTGGGAGGTTGATGGAAGAGCCTTTTTTTTTAATATCTTTATTATATGGAAGAGCCTTTGATATGATTGAAAGAGTCCTGAATGCAAGCTAGGCAAGAGGGGGGCTGAAAAGGGAATCCTAAAAGATTGGAGATTTCGGGAACCAATCTGATTTGATACTAACATGTCTGTGGCATATCTCTGTCGAAAGAATTCAAAATATAGCTGCAGTACTTTCATCACTACCATGTTATCCTGGTTCTTGAAGTTTAGATCTGCTAACCATGACAAATATGCCACTGAATACTAAGGAATATCTGTGCCATTCTATTTCCCTTTTCTATGTATGGTTGTGAAAGCTGGACAGTGAAGAAAGCTGATAGAAATAATTTCAGCTCATTTGAGATATGGTGCTGGAGAAGATATCTATAGATACCGTGGACTGATAAACAGACAAATAAATGGTCCCTAGAGCAAATCAAGCCTGAACTGTACTAGAAGCCAATATGACTAAACAGACTATTGTACTTTTGTGATATCATGAGAAGACATGACTCAATAGAAAAGACAATATTGCTTGGTAAAGTAGAAGGAAGTAGGAAAATAGAAAGGCCACATTATAGGTGGATAGACTGAATCAAGGAAGCCAAGACCAATCATGGAAGCCCATTTTGGTCTGTCACATCTCAGCAAGACTACTGATGGTGGGTGACTTGGAGGTCTCTCATTCAGAGGGTCACCATAAGTCTAAGTTGACTTGATGAGAGTTAACAATAACAAGGTCTTATTATTGAAACAACAAAATAGTATTAATGAAACTGAATACTAATCAGTATTGTGATTTAATAATGAACTCCTCCTGTGCTATTGTTTTGTACCATTGGCTTTGTGATGACCCACAATGGGAATGTACAATAATTTGTAGCATAAACAGGCTACTACATTTATGTTTCTGTTTTTTATAAAATAAAAAATGACTTCTGCATGTTCAGCAATTACTTGAACCACCTCCAAAGTTCAAATATGAGAGCAGGATAGAATCATAATCTGCAACTTGGAGACATAGGTTTCTTGCATGGTGAGACTGTAGTAATTACATTCCTCTTATTTTGTATTGCTTTCTTTCACTTCAGCTCAAGATAAGGTGTACCAGAAAAAGGTGCCCTTTATTACTGGACATTCCATTTCAATGGCAATACATAGCCTACCCATCTCCTGTGTTTCTTGTTTTAAAATTTTGATCGGGTAGTTCTAGAAATATTTATAATAAAGAGCAGTTTTCTGCCTCTGATACATATTTATTAGTTTAAGCAGTTTAAATCCAGCATACTGTCCAGTATAGCATAGCTGGCATGCTAAATAAATGTCATCTTTTGAGCACACAGAAGTGACTAAAACAAATCCCTGATGCCTCTTGGCTAGAATATTGTCTGCTATATACAGTAATGTCAGAATAACACTTATATCTGCTTCACCAGAATATAAATGTTACTTGACCCTGAAAACTGCTCATGAAGCATGTCTGACATCCTATAATTTAGCAAAAAGATACATTGGCAAACATCATTCGGATAGAAAGACTTAGATGCTTACAAGAAACCATTAAAAACAGCATTAGAAAGCTTTAAGGGAATTGGCTTCTGTAATTTTGCATTCTCTATTGACATTGTGTTGTTAGATGAATTAAGATGGTAATGCTGTGAACATAACAGTCCATAGATAAGTGATATTAATTATACACTTATTTTTTTATATATGAAACAGTTGCAAAAAAAAATGTTGCTATCCCTTCTGTCTGCCCTTCTCCCCTGAGTTGTAGCGAACTGTTTTTTCGACTAGTGTAACAGACTCTGCTGGCAGAATGAATTCAGCCACTTCCTAATACTGTCATGGGCATTTCCTAATTTTTTTCTGGGTGGTTGGGAGATGATCGAGGTGGTCATAACAGGTGCAGGAAGTCTGTAATATGAAAGGAAGTCTGCTCATACAACTTTGAATACAACAACTTGAGTGTGGAAGTGTGTGGGTGTTGATGTACGCATGTGAACAATCATGCACCTAAAAGGTAAAATATTTGAAAGGTATATTTTCATGACAGTGATTTAATTTTTTTAAATATAGTGTGTTATGTTTACATAATATGTGGATAATTTGGGAAAAATCTTTGGAAGTAGAACCTAATGCAGAACCTAATACAAGATGAGCATGTATAGTGCAGTTACAGGATGCCCTGAAGTCTGTAGGTATGTTTATCAATACAATGCAACCTATCTAATGTGGTGGACAGACACCCCCCTACACACACTGCCAGAGAACAATATCATAATTGTGCTCACTGATAAAAGTTTTTTTCTTTTCTTTCTTTTCTGGAAACTTACCACAAACCAGTGGTCAATGGCTTGCAGACCAGTACCAGTCCATAGGTCAGCACTTGGAGTCAGCCTCACCTAGATGACACTGATTTTCATTTTGCAACTCTCCCACGTTTTCCCTTTGTTTCTCCACCATTTCTTTTACCAGAATAGCTGGTACAGAATAGCTGTCCATAGCCCTGAACAATGTCTAACTTAAAGTATGGGTCCCCCACTCTATTTTTTAAAAATGATATTGTTCTTCTTTTGCATTTTTATTGAATATCAAGTAAGCTAAATTTGTATGTGTGTGACAAGATAAGCATCTACTGAACTTGAAAGCAGACTACAGACACTCAGCTTTACTAGTATTTTGCCTGCATTATGCTGGACAGTGGCTAGATTTCAGCATTGTAAATTCAACTTTTTCTGTGAAGTCACTTTGTGGGTTATGTTTTTAATGTGGCCATGTTATCTGGGGGCTGAGGATCATTTGGCTTTCCAGCTGTTGGATGGTAAAACCTGGAAGCCCTAGTCAGCATAACCAAACCAAAGGCATAACCAAAGATGAGGAATGTTAAGTCACAGTGCACCTTCTTCTGGATCACATGATTGATACACCTGCATTTCACTGGGATCTTTAAAGCTACAATATTTGAAGTACATGCACATGAATTTTCTTTTATTTTGGAGAACTCACTATTCTTAGCTACAGTGTTCTAGCATATATTTTTCGCATGTGAGCTGGGGGGGGATAAAGCAGAATAGGCATTGCAAATGTTTTGGCACATCTACTATATAAACTTGTAATTATGAAGTGGACCTCTAAACATTTTTTACTACCCTCATATCTCCAGCTGCTTATCCCCTGGCACTCTCATTGAACTTTTAGCCTTTTGCAGTCTGTGATTAAGTTTTTAATAATTGCAAATAATTGTTTAGAGTTACGACACTTTCTACTAAAGTCTCTGTTGAAGACAACTCTTGTGAATCTTTAAATCGAAGCTTCTCTATAGGCATTAGAAGACATTTGTTGAATGACTCCAGAGTATCAGCCTAGCAGAAGAGGAACTCCACTTGACACGAAGAAAAGAAAAGTCAGCAAACTTAAGGTCTTTTCCCCCCTGCCAGATGTTACTAAGCTTACCCGCTGTTTTCATTACTTAGATGTTGCCACTTAAACCCCCAGGGGCTGAGATGGTTATGTTCGTAGAGCAACCATTATATTCATCAGACAGAATTATCTGTTTTTAGACTCCCAATAAATGTTCCCACAGTCACAGAAACTGCAGCGTCGTGTATCCATCTAGTGGTGGTTCACTACCAATTCATACAAGAAATGGTGTTTCTCTATTAGATACTGAATGCAGGAACAATTGAACAAGTGGGATCCCAATGCATACATGCGTGTGTGTGTGTGTGTGTATGGAAAAACTGGTTGCCATCCTCAGAGATATAAAGGCTTTAAATTGTTTTATAACACAAGCTTCCCATGCATAGTTATATAAATCATATGTTTGGATATCTTATAGCAACTACAAATTTTTACATTTTATTTTAAATATGTATAAATTACATGATATCAAAAGAGAGGGAAAGGAAACCCTTAATTAAAAAAATCTCAATAGAAATAAATAAATAAATAAATAAATAAATACAACAATGGAAACAAATCTATGCACGCATTTTAACAGGAGACATTCAACTGCCCAAATAGATATCCATATAAAACTGAAGTGTGTTCTGTTCCACCATCAAGTGCTAAAAGTATTGTCAGTTCTGTAGAGAATAGGAGGTAGACACTTATCTTTCTAAGATTGCAATATAAGTCTTTTGGCAACTAACATTAATTTGAACAAGTATCTGCTAGTTCGAACAGAGATCAACAGCTTTATCAAAGGTTTGATAAGAGACTGTGGAGTGAAGATTCATGGTTGTGTATCCTCAAGTCATTTCCAACTCATGGCAACCCTAAGGTGAACCTAATATACAGTTTTCTTGGTAAGATTTGTTCAGAGGGAGTTTGTCTTTGGTTTCCCATGAGGCTGACAGAGTGTGACTTGCCCTAGGTCACCCAGTGGATTTCCATGGCTGATCAGGTAATCAAACCCTGGCCTTCAGAGTTATAGTTCAACACTCATACCACTACACCACAATGGCTCTCAGATGTGGGGTGAAGGTAGAGAATGATATAAATGGAATATGATACTCTTCTTCATCTATATATTTTTATCCATCATACACTATCCAGTGTAATGTCAGTGGAAATGTACTTGCATTATGACACTCCTCCCCTTTTCTCTCCCATACAGTGACCCTATTCCCATATATTCTCTTGAAGATCCCCAAACCCTCCAATGCAGGTTTTGTTGGTGCATAATTCTGTGAACATGTCTGACTCTTTCAAGTGGTATTTAATTATCAATTGGAATATGTATCTTCATTCTTTCCCTGACACATGCACACATCATGGGACTCAACAGTGGTAGCTTGACAGAGTAGACATTTCTTGGAGAAAATTCCACCAGTTGAACTGTGGAATACTGAATTGCAAATAGGTTCCTTCAGGGTGATTTCTTTAGCATGAGACCAGTTACTATTTTATGTCCCATAAGTCATATAAAATATACCAGTAGGAAGGACAGTTGGACTATTATCATTTGCCACCCATGTCCATTCAACCCTGGCCACTGCTATATTTTAATCTTTTGGGCCAGCAGTCTGCTGCATTATTCAGTTTGGTGTCAAGCAGTTATACACATCAACTATTCAGCAGAAACAGATAGGGGAGAATAGGACCCACTTAACATATCTTACACTCTCTGAGTTTCATCTTTACCTCCTAAGGTGAGAAGCAGATGTTTCCTTCCATAACAGTGCTTATATGTTTTGTATAAAATCCACATCTTTAAACAACCTATATAAACCAGAGTATGCCCATGCATTTTAAATTCAAAAATAGGGGAGGGGAGAGAAGAAACCCTTGGTGCAATATGTAGATCTCAAACCAGGGGAAACCAAAATAGGAAATAAACATACCACAAACATGAGGATATATGAGAGAGTAAGCATAATGCATCAGAATAAGGCCCTAAATCAATTTTATTTCCACAATTCTACCTTCATAAAGGGGTGGGTGGCAGTAAACCAATTATTATGCAACTTAATGAACTAATTAGCAAATTCAGAGCAGTAATAGTACTGGGTACTGACTGATCGGAATATAAAAAGTAGAATTAGGCTTCTAGTTGTGAAGTTTTTTCATCCAGAAGATTATATAATAACTTTTACGACATTTCTAATTTGGGTGAAGGCCATTGGAAATGGGAATAGAAATTTCAAGAATGAAAGCAACAGTTTACTATGTATAGAATGCAAATAATATGCTGTTTGAATGGATAAGCATCCTAGATAGCCTGAACTCTACATGTTTCTGTAGCTTGCAGAGAATATAGCACCCAATTTCATGCCACAAGAAGGACAGAGTAGAAATGAGCTTGGGACACCTGTGGTCCTTTTTATTTGGAGATGGGGAGCAATTGGAGATACGGATTATAATTGGAAATTTTGGCTGCATTTACAACTTTAGTTTTAATTCTTATCAGTTGTAATGCATTACAAATATCATGCATCCCCACCATCAGTCCTGGCTCTCCTTGTTTTTGCTTCAATGTTGAGATTAAGGCCAATTAGATTGCCAACACCTGGAGGTTTTATGGACATGAGGCTTTCGATGTTCTTTGATTGAATGCACAGAGGCTGGAAGGAGGCACACCAGTAGATCCAGTCTTCTCTGTACATAGTCACTAAATACAATGTGGGGAGAATGGCTGAAGAGAGCGTTTATTTTGAAACTAGTACCCTACAATAGTGTAGTTCATACCACTGTAATGTTTAAAGCTGAATAGTAATGGAGTTCAGTTCTGAACTTTTCTAGGAATCTTGAAACTGGATTCACCTGAAAACTGATTCTTATTTTATAGCAATGGCAATATGCTTAGCAACAGGGAGCACTTGGGCCTTTATATGGTGTTGGACTGCAATATCCATGATCCTTCACTGTTAGCTATGCTAGCTAAGGAGACTTGTAATTTAACAACCTCTGAATAGGTAAATATTGTCCACCTCTGACTTACATAATTGGATCCATCCTAAATCAAATTTCAGTAATATGTGAGTGTAGAACTTATATGATACAATGTATGATGAATTATTGGTGGCTCAATCTAGGCTCTGGTTCTGGTGGAGTTGGCCCCATGTGCACTTATCCATTTCATGTACAAAATATTTTTACAGCATTGAATGAAACCAGTGTGGAGCAGCAAACACATTCTTGTTGGTATTCTAATGAGCTCTGCAAGTGTTGTCCCTTGGGACATGAACACTGTGATCTTCCTTCCTTCCTTCCTTCCTTCCTTCCTTCCTTCCTTCCTTCCTTCCTTCCTTCTAGATGTTTCTTGCCCTGTTGACATTCTCCTGGAAGAAAATAGACAAGGCTATGAATAGCTATTAGTCATGGTGACTCTATGCAATCTCTGTTCTCAGAGGTAACATGTGTACCAGTTTCTGAGGAGCACAGGTCCAAAACACTTTGTAGAAATAATCCAATTTAAGACCACTTTTACTGCCCTGGCTTAGTGCTAGCAAATTCTGGGAATTGTATAGTTTTTTTGTGGGTTTTTCGGGCTGTGTGGCCATGTTCTAGAAGAGTTTCTTTCTGACGTTTCGCCAGCATCTGTGGCTGGCATCTTCAGAGAATACTGAAATAGAAGAGAATGGGTGTATATATACTGTGAGACCCTGGGTAGGGAGGAGTGGTTCCCAGGTGAACTGTGTGTTGTTCTGTGTTGAATAGGTATTGTTCTGTTGTTAATGGCATGGCTCCAGGGTGGGAGGAAATGCACTCAAGGTTATTGTCTGCTAATCCCATGTAAACTGTGTATTGTTCTGTGTTGAATAGGTATTTGTTGTTAATGGCATGGCTTCCACAGCCCGAAAAACCCACAAAAAACTATGGATGCCGGCCATGAAAGCCTATGACTTCACTCTGGGAGTTGTAGTTTATTGTGGCACCAGAGCTCTCTGACAGAGAAGGCTAAATGTCTCAGAAAACTACACTTCCCAGAATTCCCTAGCATTGAGCCAGGGCAGTAAAAGCGGTAAAACTGGTCTCAAACTGGGTTATCTCTGCAGTGTGTTTTGGACCACAGTTGGATGGTTGTATTGCATTTGTCCTGCCTCTGGTGTTTTCAGTGAATGGCATCTGGTTAGTTACTCTGGAAACAGAATGTGGAACTAGATGGGTCATTGGTCTGATCCACCACAGTTCTTTACACACTTTCACAGTGTACACCAGGGGTAGGCAACCTTTCCCCTTTAAGGGCCGAGGGACTTCAGCTCCCAGAAGCCTCAGCCATGTTGGCCAATAGTCCCATGTTAGCCAATAGCTCCTGGGATTCTGGGAGCTGAAGTCTCTCGGCCCTTAAAGGGGAAAGGTTGCCTACCCCTGGTGTACACTACCTGAGGTTTATCACTTCTTAGGTAACTACTTAAGCAAGTCTCAAAGGCACCTCCTCCCAGGTTAAGGAGTATGAAATACCAGTCTCTAAAACATGGAAAATTGTAAATAACTTTGGGCCAGACTGATCATGCTAGCCCTTTCTATGTGAAGAAAACAAAGCTACTAAATAATACCTGCGGGGGAGGGATGATAAGGTTATATTTAGAGTTCTGTTTCTGATTCATCTTTCAACTTCTTTATCCCTATGTGATTACAGAACTTGATGCTTCCTTTAATGCAGCTGAAGCACTGCTATTCTATAGTCAGTGAGAAGTACATATCTTCTCCTCTGTATCTAAGGAAGTAGACCAAAAGTCTACAAAAGCTTATGCTTCAACTTTTGCACATTTAGTCTCAAATGTGCTACAAGATCCCTTTGCATACTGATATTCCAGACTTATACAGCTATGTCTCTTATATCTTCTACAAGACACACACACACACAAAGCAAATGAACCATACTGCCCCTTAACAAAAAACAACCCCAAATCCACAGCTATCAGATTCTCCAGAAATGTCCATCAGGTGGATATTAGCAAAATTTAGGAGTTTGAAGTGGGATGGGGACAAAAAGGTGGCTTCAGATTGTAGTCACAAAGTTTGCTTAAGATGGTGTGCAGAAAAAGGTATATACTTGAGCTGAAAACTTGCATATGTCTAGCCAGAAGCACTACTGGGTTCAATGCAGCTTGTTCACTTTTTCACAATATGCTGTTTGAATGGATAAGCATCCTAGATAGCCTGAACTCTACATGTTTCTGTATCTTGCAGAGAATATAGCACCCAATTTCATGCCATGAGAAGGACAGAGTAGAAATAAGCTTGGGACACCTGTAGTCCTTTTTATTTGGAGATAGGGAGCAATTGCAGATACGGATTACAATCAGAAATTTTGGCTGCATTTGCAACTTTAGTTTTAATTCTTATCAGTTGTGATGCAATACAGCTTGTTCACTTTTTCATAGCCTTAATTGGACCAGAATCCACCAGAAATCACATAGGTTTTGAATTACACTAAGAATGACTGGGTCAGCCTCCACTCTCAGACTGACTCCCCATTATTATTATTATTATTATTATTAAACTTTATTTCTAGAGCGCTGTAATTATACACAGTGCTGTACAAAGTAAAAAAGTTACAAATATAAAAAAGCCTGCCTACACTCTAAGAAATAAAATAAAATAAATAGATAAACAAATTACCATATAGAGGAAAGAAAATTAAAAGATCAAATATCAAACAAATCACAATACAATTAACATTTTAAAGTAAAATCCAGCAGTTATCCAGATCTGTCCCCAATTCTTAAGCAAAACACATAAGATTGTGGTTGAGCAGAAGAAGGTAATAAAGATAATCTTTATAATGTTGAATAAAATTGGTCACACAAGAAAGCTACGATGGAAGTACAATCTCTTTTACGCACCTTGGTGGCACAGTATCCATTGTTATAATATGTGTATTCATTGCATAATTGGTGACATTTGTGGCTAACTTAGGGATGTGAAAACTCCAGATGGAATCCTGTTACATGTTAACACTTATGTAACTATTGGTTGCACTAATGGTGGCATATTTTGCTATCTTGCAAAAAGATGTTTCCAAGAACTCAACACTATTTATAATGCCCTTTCCACCAAAGGGCATAACATATATAATTGTCAGAATCATGCCTGTGTGCATGAGTTCTGTCAGATGTTTGTTTTGGGGTGTAATAACTGTAGTTGTGTGGGGGATGATAGGTGGGTTAGTATATGGGAAATGTAGTTAGCTTTTATGCATGGTAGGTTGCTTGGGGTGGGGGGATGGGAGTAGGATGCTGGATGTAAGATAGTTTTGAGAAAATCAGGCCTTTGGAATGCATGAGCTGCGGAGAAGGTTGGCTGGTGCCAAGAAGTATCTCCAGCTGAAGTGAGGTGATGGGTGGAGTGTTTCAGCTGAAGAAGGATAGCTTTGGTGAGAACTTGGAGAAAGGGGGGGTTGACTTGGTGGGGGAAGAAGAGCTGTGGGAATTGGAGATGGGTGCTAGCTTTGGCGCCAAAGGGGGTGGGGTAGAGCCCAATAGTTATGAGGGTTTTAATATGGCATTTTGTTGTAGGGGAAGCAGTTCTGGCTTAAACACTGACTGGTGAATTACTGGCTGTGTTATTTCAATAAACTCCTAATTGATTCAATTGGCTGGTTTAATTGTTACACAGAGTTACTGAATTTAGCCAGGTCTGACAGTAAGCCAGAACTGCATGGTGTCTGGAGTGATGGAAGTCCATTCGAGTCTGGACAACTCCATACCTTTAACAGAGCAGGAAGACAGAGCAATGGTGGGGGCAGCAAAGCCAGAGAAGCCCGCCAAGCAGGTTGACTTGGAAGGACACTCCAGCATGCCCAGCAGAGGACACGTGGTTCCAGCCATTGGCTCTTACCAAGGGGAAGGAATGTGAGAGGCGTTGAGCATGCAGAGTATCTGCCTGGGATGTGGGGGTGGTTGGCCCCATGGATGAGCCTTCTGGTGTGAAAAAGGACCAAGAGGATGAGGTATCCCAGATCCATGAAGAAATGCAGGAGATGTAGGAAATGCTGGCAGAGGTGATGCAGACCCAAGAGGCTTGGTGGTTGACCCCCTGGTTGGGCTGGCAACGGCAGTGGCAGCACCCATAAGGGCAGTTCCGGTAGCTGAGGCAGTGGTGGTGGAGCAGCAAGGAATGCAGAGGGACCCTCCTCCCCCACAACAGAACCCCCCACCATTGAGGCTGCAGGATCCTTCAGCTAGGAGGCTGGGGGTGAAGTTTGATGGCCATCCCCAGCAATTGCTCTATCTCCTGTCCCAAGTGGCTGGACATATGTGTAAGTGGGGGGCATCCTTCCCTGATGAGGCAGCCAAGGTACGATGTATGACTACTTATCTGGAGGGGAAGCGGCAGACTGGGTGGTGCACCTTTATGATAGTGGAGCAGCAGATCTGCAGAATTTGCAGGCTTTCAAGGTGGTACTGCGAGTGAGATTTGAGGACCCTGACAATAATCAAAAACGGATGATAAAACAAAACACTATAAAATGCTAAAATACAGTGGAGCCTTGTTTTACACAAGAGATCCATTCCAGACCCCTGCCCCCCACGTAAGGGAAATGCAGTGGGACCTCAAGTCCCATTGATTTCAATGGTGGCATGCTCCTGTGCACACACAATTAAGAAGTCTGGGGCTCACCATCCACATGACCTTAGTCCGTGTATGGTAAGCCAGCTTCTGGTGCAGGTGCGCTGTACTAAAATGCTAAAAACTCCTTTTCAGTCACTATCCATTTCGACCACTTTAGGCATAAAAACTGAATAAAACTCCTGGAATGACAGAAAGGCTCTGCCCAATAAGCCTTGCCAGTCTGCCATTTTCTTTCCATTTCCACATATTTATACTAGTAGAGCATTACACTACACTAGCTCTCAACAGGAATTTTCAGCATTATGTCTAAATCCCATACACCTTTTCCCTGCTCTTGTTCCTCATTAGTTTGGAAGAAATTGTGCTTTCTTCTTGCACTGAAATTTGGCTAGTTTGAATGTATATTGCCTAATTCATTGATATATTTATGCAATTTATCTAATTTTTGTAACTTTTCCCCACCAGGCCTAGCATATTTCTGCCTAGTTACTTAATTTTTTTAAAAAATATATTATTATAATAAATAGTTAAAATATTTTGTGTATTTTAAAATGAGCACATTGTTTTGTAGGTATTTCTTGGGAAGGTCTTCCTGGAGAAATGTGCAAGTGTTCAAGACGGGAATCTCATTTTCTCAGAAATTCAATTTTCACTGAAATTCTTAGGTCCAACAAGTAGCATACATTTTGCAGGATTTATTAAGATTACTTTTAAATTAATTAATCACTTAAGTAAATATTCAGGTATGCTTTCTGATAAAGCAAAGCATGTCTGTATTTGGATATAACAGAAAAGGGATTGCTATATTACATACAAATATAGTGTTAACTAACTTCTCAGAACTCTTGCAAACAATAAGTAGAGAGGAAAATAATGTCTGTTTTATATAATAATATTGTATTGATATGACTTGGGGCAAACTTTGCTTAGCTTCCTTTAAAAAAACAAAACCTGTCAAAACTGTGTTTTCAAATGGAAGAAAAGAGGACATGATGCAGAATATTTGAATTGTTTCAAAGAGGAAGGAAAAACCTAGAGCAGACTGTTTGAAAGGAACATTTCCAATACAATTTGTCACCCATGCATAAATCTTGCTGACATTTTCAGTCACTTTAATAGCCTGCCCATTTTATAAATCAGTATGAACTTGCACAGTTGCAAAAAAAGTGTGTATTTTCAACATCTCATTTGCATACTTTACCAAAAGCCAATGAGGCAGTGGAAGGCAACACTGGTGATCATAATAAGTGTTTGGGAAAAGGCAGAAAGATCACTAATGGTTTGCCTTTAGGGATTTCTGTACTCCATAGGGGATGAAAATGAGAAGTATTTTTCAAACAGTAGGGGGTAAAGGTTTTAAAACTAGAAACACATGGAGTGATAAAGATGCTAGTGCCACGGGGTGCATAGCAGGAAAAAAATTACAATGTAAAAAATTATAATTTCAGCATTAGGAAGTAATAATTGTGTTTCATCATTGTTATTAAAGCATGACCCTTAAAGCCACATAAATTAGATATAAGTTTTGAAAGAAGTTTATTAATCTTCAATGGAAATATTAGGAAAGTATATAATCATAGGAAGAACAAATTTTCAGTGAAATATTTTCCCTATCATCTTGAAGAAGATCACTTTCACGAAGTGGTATCAACTTCTGCTACATTATGGCAGACAATCTTTTTACTTACTTATGGTAACTACTACATATTATGAAACTCACAGTCTTTTCTTGTTGTGCTCCTAATTATTTTGTCACAAACAGTAACAGAATGTGTAATACTAATTTATACATTTGTACCTTAAAATTGACAAAGAATAGACTTTAATTTAAAAGTAACTAGCAGCTTTGAAACCAAGGGGCTGTACAGACCAGCCAAAAGGGTCGACCTGGGGGTGGAGCAGGGGCATGGTAACTGCATGCTGGCTGCCTTGACTCCACCTCAATGCTGCCATCATGCCGCCCACCCAACCAGAAAGCTCCCTTGGCACAGCGTTCAAACACACTGTGTCAAAGGAACGCTGAAAAGTCACCGCCACAGTGGCAAGGGCAGCTTTTTGCTGCTGTAAAAAGGAGCGGTTCAGGGCTGCGGCGTGTGGTTGCCACAGCCCCAATCCAGCAAGGAAAGGGGAGGCAGGACGCCACCCCTTAGGGACTATCTGTTCAGCCCCGAAATGAAAGTTTTCACTCAGTTTCAAAAGGTGCCGTGAGATCCCTTTGCATACTGATATTCCAGACTAACACGACTATGTTTCCAAATTCTAGATGACAAATAAATTATATCTGATTAAATTGAAAGGGAACTACTGGGCCATATTTATTTTGACCCAGCAGTCTTCTTTCCATGTAATCGGATATCATTCATTGATTACCTAGAATAAGTGCATACTTTAGGTTCATTGTTATTTGCCTTTACATAGACTTCAACTTATGGTGACATTAAAATGAGAGACTTCCAAGAGCCCTGGTCATCAATAGACCTGTTCAGGTCTTGCAAACTCAGAGCCATAGCTTCTTTAATTGAATCAATCCATCGGTAATGTGGTCTTCCTCTTTTCCTACTTCCTTCTATTTTGCCAAGCATTGTTGTCTTTTTCAGTGAGTCATGCTGAATCACAATAACTTGCTGTAGAACAACACACTTGAGCAATACCATTACACAAGGCCCTTCTTGGATTATTATAGAACCACCTTCTTGTCAATTTCTATTTCTTTAAAACCATTTTGATGGTTTCAGAATATAAAAAGTATAATCTACTCCAGCATTCTGGACCTTTGCAGACTGCCAGAAATAGTGCAAATTGAGTCCACTTTAAGGGTTAGGGTTAGAGAATCATGGGAAATGTATTTTATTGTGGCACCAGAGCTCTCTGACAGAGAAGGCTCAATGTCTCAGGAAAAAAAACCAATTCCCATGATTCCCTAGCACCAACCCTAACCCTTAAAGTGGAATCAATCTGCACTAAATGACAATGGAGATCCCACAATCAGGACACAAGTACAGTAGGTCTGTCTTGATCATGTTCCCCAGCAACTGATATTGGCTGCTTTGTATGGCAGAAATAATCCAGGTTGACACCATTTTAACTATCCTGGCTCAATGCTATTGAATTCTAGCAATTGTAGTTTTGTGAAACATTTCACCTTCTCTGTCAGAGTGATGTAGTGCCACAATTACAATTCCCAGGATTCCATAGTATTGAGACAAGACATTTAAAGTGGTGTCAACCTGGATTATTTCTGCAGTGCGGATGTAGCCATTGAGACACATACTGCCTCTGATCATGGGCATAAGCTATAGTGATTATTATTATACTCTTTGATTGCTTTCTTCTCCATGAATTTGTCCAGTCCCTTGTCAAAGACTTCTAAGTACTGTACAGCCATCACATCCTGTAGTAGCAAATTCCAGTTTCACTGTGTTCTGTGTAAAGCAACATTTCCTTCTACTTCTGAATCCCCTCACCTTTTAGTTTCATTGAAAGAACCCAGCTTCTAGTACTATGAGAAAGATAAAATAACCTCTTCCTATCCACTTTCCCCATACTATGTATGGTTTCAAGCACATCTCTCATGTTTCCCAGATCTATCATTACAAAGCACCAGAACATTAAATATACAATCAGTTCAAGATCTGTTACTTGGAGGTTTGATGGTCTGAACATTTGATACTTCACTACTTCTCATTCTGTCCAGTTTCTTTATTTACTGTTGCCCTGATTGAACTAGGAGTAGTGTCACTAGAACACAGGGAACAGTATGGCAGAACTCCCAGGGAAGAAGCAGCCGTGTGCAAATTGGTGGGAAACTTGTGACTCATCATCTCAGCGGCTTACTGCTTTCCTGCTTAGGAAGGGCGGTTTTGTGTAGCCCTTGGGAGTGGTGGATTGGGGCCGTGGCAACCATATGCTGTGGCCCTGATCCTCCTTTTTGCCGCCCCCAAAAGAGCGGGCAAATGCCTCTCCTTTTTGGGATGGCAGAAAGCTGCTCTTAGAGCTGCTGCGGTGGCTCTTTTGCAGCCCTTTGGTGCAGCGTGTCTGCACACTTCACCAACGACGCACCCTGATGCCATGTGCCATGCGGTCAGGTGTGCAGTGTTGGAGCAGAGTTGGGGCAGAATCAGGGCTGCCAGCGTGCGGTCACTCCACCCCAACTCCACCACCAGGCCAACCTAAAGTGCAGGTCTGCATCCCCCCCTTAGTGGAGCTTGTTGTCATATTGCTTTGTTTACTAATTGTACAACCCTACACATATCTGCTCAGAAGTCAGACCTATTGAGTTCAATGGGACCTTTTTTCCAGGTAAGAATGTCAAAGATTGTCAACTGATACTGATGGGCTTATCAGAATTAAGGCCATCTGAATTCAGTGGTGATTACACAAAAGTTTGACTGTATAGGATTTTCTTCTGGAAGGAGAACATTGTGTTGATGTCAGCCTTAAAACAAGGCTTCCCGGAGAAATAATTCATCATACTTTTTTACAACCCATGTATGGTGCAATACCTAGCTACCTTCATGCACATGGGCTGCATCTGCAATGCAAAAATAATCCAGGTTGACACCACTTTAACTGCCATGGCTCCATGTTATGGAATTCTGGGATTTGTAGTTTGTTGCAGCACCAAAGCTCTTTGACAGAGAAGGCGAAATGTCTCACAATTGTCAGAATTCCATAGCACTGAGCCATAGCAGTTAAAGAAGTGTCAACCTGGATTATTTCTGCAGTGCAGATGCAGCCAAACAGATGCTACTTGCTTTCCTGAGACAAACTGCTGTGTGTTTAAGAGCTTATGATGATCAACAATTTGTCAGATGATGATTCCTTTATCATTACAGCTACAGGCCCATAAAAACTACACCAGTTGGGTATCCAAGCTTCTTTCTCTCAGTTATTTAAAGCTGAATCACCATTATTATTATTATTATTATTATTATTATTATTATTATTATTATTATTATTATTGCAAACCATCAGTTCTAGGCATTCCCACCCTTTCCCACCCCACCCCCCAAAAAACAACAGAACCTGTTTTTGTTTTGTTTTTCCTGTGAGAAATCCTGCCAGGTTAAAGCAAGTGTTAAGCAGTTCCATTGTCTCAAAAGTTGCAGTCTTTTTTCCATAAGTGCACACCTCTCTCATACTTTAGACTTGGTGAGTGGAGAACTAACTGGCTATTGTGCAGTGAGTGGGCTTCAGTCCTTGCAGCCCAATCATGCACCTGGTTGTACAACTATGCTGGCCTATATTTTCACTATGTTGAAATTGTGCAGGATCTTGGCCAGTATATCATATTTATAAGCAATATCTCAGGGCCTGTCTACCTGGATTATTCACTTTGAAATTCCCCTGGGCTTGCTGCATCTTGTTTATATGGCACAGGATCTGAAACCCCAAATTGAGCACCAACTGTCTTTACAAGGTCTGCACCTGTTTCATCTTTTCCTTAACCAGAATTTTAAAACCTTACCTTTTACTCCAGGTTGTTGGCTCTCTCTGCAGTGATGACCGCTGGCTGCCTTCCCACAAAGTCCCTGCAAAGAACCGTGTTGCCAATGTGGACACAAGTTTCTCTGAGGTCAGAATGGCCTGCCCTGCATTGATAACATGGCTGGGCACCTCATTGTGAGTTCAGCAGCAGTGCCAGGAAATGAATGGGGATAGTGTGGGAAGGCAGCTGCCATCACTGCTGTGGAAATAGCACAGGTAATGGGTAAAGTCAGTGCCAGAATATTTTGGGGGCAACCCAGAGTGAAAACAAGTCCACTGTGTATGTACAGAGTAGTAAGAATTGCTGCATGGATTACATCCAGTAGTGTAATTCATAAGCATGGTTTCTCTAATTAACCAGTATCTTTTAACTTCTTTTTTTAAAAAAACTAAAAAGCCTCCTGTTAGCTTTTCAGGCAGATGGTGTAGGTAAAGGAAAAGTCTACAATCTTGTCTTTGGGATGGGATTAATTTATCCTGTCCTCAGAGCCTTTTCTGTCTCTTCAACACATCTGCTTAATATCATGCTGCATCTTAAAATCCTGTTAAAGCAGCAAATCTGCTTTCTTCCATGTAATGAGTATTCATATTAAGAACCATTATACTACATCCAAAAACACGAACAGATTACAACGTATCACTTTTCATTGTAAACAGACTGTTTAGAAAAGGAAGGTTGAGCACATGTATGAGAACAGGTGGGCTGAAGGAGTTTGCCAGACTGCATTTCACGCCCACAGAAAAAGATTGCGCATCTCACTTATTCCTATTGCCAAGAGTTAAATAAAGTCAAAACTTTCTAACAACTGGTACATCAGCTGGATTATAGTGCTGATCATGGCAATGATAATGACAATTTAATGATTTCCCGGTGAGATTACACCAATTTGTAT
The DNA here is from genome assembly GCA_026167975.1 of Phrynosoma blainvillii. NCBI lineage: Eukaryota > Metazoa > Chordata > Lepidosauria > Squamata > Phrynosomatidae > Phrynosoma > Phrynosoma blainvillii. The sequence goes on from JANUYF010000001.1 coordinate 277,053,803, forward strand.
TTCAGCAAAAGGTATTTATGCTTTTAAAAGAAAACATCACCTGCCAGTTATATTCCTCTCTCAATTTACCATCAGGTAACTCAAACTGAGAAATGAATAGAAACATGCAAGCATAATTACAGAATGAGATTTTCAGTAACTAGTTAGGCAGACAGCATGGCAACTTATCTTAGAGATAAGTGTGAAAGCCTGGATGAGTAGCGCTGGCAAAATGAAGATAGTTTCTTCAGAGCTGTGCCAAATTGGACTCACTCCCTTCTCAAACTGTAATACAAGCAGATCCAGACACGTAGGAGCCTGCTCCTGGACCAGTGCATCAGGTTTTAACATTCTGCTGCATCAAAGAACTCCTCAAACCCAACTCTGTCCCAAAAACTATAGTATGAAGTCTTGAATATGTCAAACTAACCGTTTTTCTATTTTCAAGCTTTGTTTTGAGGGAACTGATCTTGTTTTTACTATGGAAGCACATTTCAGATGATTGTTACAAAAGTTAAAAGATAGGCATCCACCACATCAAAAAGAGAGCTTGTACAGTACATTTTCAGTGGAAGATGAAAAAATCTGAATCCTCTGTAAAATCCATAGTGAAAGCAGAATACTTCCATAATCAGATTCTCATCTGGAAGCATCTTTTTTTAGGAACTGAAGTACTCCAGCCATGGACAAGAAATGGGTAAACATTTTGTTTCAGTTCCTTTTTGTTCAGAACATATCAAAATTCCAAAAATGTATTTACATGTGAGGAAAAGTGAAACTGACAGGTTTCTCTCTCTCTCAGAGTGACCAAGCTTTCCAATTATGTAATGGTCAATTTCTCTGCCAATGTATCCATATATTTGAGAAATCAATCTAGAATCAAATGAATAAAAAAGAATGTACAGAAAAATATTGAAGCATAATAATGTGCAAGTCATTCTACACTGTCAGTACATTGTTATCTGAAAAAAGTTCCATAAAAAGACATGCTTACAGAATACTCAGCTCCAAAAATAAAAATAAAAAAATCTGATTTTTCCATTGTTCTTTTAGAATTCTAATAAGTGTCACACAATCTTTTGATGAAGGATTTTCATGCACATGGGAAGTTACTTATAAAAAAATGTATGCATTGTAATGCCTTACAGTAGCCAGTAAGCAGCGGTATGATGATGTTCTGGGACAAAGAGAACTATCTCCCTCTGCTTGGTTTGCATAGCTTCAGAATGTCATTATACTGATTCTTCTTAGCTAGGGATAGTTTGTCTCCTCTGAATGAATGTTTGAAAGAGGTAATGGGCTGAAGGAAGAAAAACAAATTGCAACTGAATCCAGACAAGACAGAGGTGCTTATTATCAAGGCTCCTCATCTAGGGGTGGAGGTGTGTCATCTAGTTCTGGATGGGGTCACACTCCTCCTAAAGACCTGGGTTCACAGTTTGGGAGTGCTCCTGGATCTGTCTCTCCAAATGTCAGCTAAGATAAATGATAGGAATTCTTGTTATCAGCTTTGGCTGATATACCAATTATACCCCTTCCTAGAACCAGAGGACATAAAGATGGAAGTGCATGCACTGGTAACTGCAAGGCTGGACTTCTGCAATGTGCCCTACATTGAGTTACCTTTGTACCAGGTCTGGAAATTCCAACTGGTTCAGAATATGGCAACCAGACTGATTATGGGTACATCTAGGAGGGATAACATTACACCAATCATAAAATCACTCCACTAGCTGTCAGTTTCTGGGAGAGATACAAAGTGTTGGTTATTATGAATAATAAATAAATAAATAAATAAATAAATTTTATTTGTAACCTTTTAAAGCTCAACATGGTTTGCTTCCAGGATTGCCTCCTCCCATACAATCTGCCTGGTACATTCAGGTCCTTTGGGAAATGTTTTCTCCAACCGGCCTGGACTAGACCGGCATTGTTTTTTCAGAGGATCTGTCCATCTGTTGTCCCAGGACTGTGAAATGATCTGCTGGAGGAGATATGACAGCTGAAAATGCTGACTGCATTTAAAACAGCATTAAAGACATATCTCTTTTGGCAGGTATACCCAATCAATTTTAAATTATTACTTTTTAATTGGTATATTCTAAAGAATATACTCTACTGAGTGTATTTTAATGGCTTTATAGTATTATAGTTTAACTGTTGGTTGTATGTGTTTTTAATTGTGTTTTGTATTTTAATATGCTGTACCCCACTTCGAGCCTTCAGTAGAAGTGGGAAAGTAATAATAATAATAGTAATAGTAGTAGTAGTAGTAGCAGCAGTAGTAGCAGCAGTAACTTTTCAGGCACTACACTTGGCATAATTTTATTTTAAATAAGATGAGCAAGGCTGAAGTCATATGTAGAGTTACCTAGAGGTCTTATTAAACATATTAGAACTTACCTTTGAATAAACCTGCATGGGATCTTTTTACACATGAGTCTTGAGAGACTTTTCATGGACTGGATTAAGGGATACCCACTACTCAGGGGCCCTATCCATATGGGCCAAATAAAATGCCCACCCTCTGTCCCATGGTGATCAATCCAGATGATGCAGCACCCAATACACAGTTCTGGTGTGAGCTGTCCAGACAATGTCCAGCCAGTTCAGCATGAACTTGAGGTATATCACCTTTTAAATGGTTTTAAATAAATCACCTTTTGCTCTGGATCTTCTGGGAAGATCCTCTGTTGCAACATCAACTGATTGTTTGCATGTGCATCCTACCATACCATAAGGTCCCGCTGCCACTGGCATGAGTAATTCATTTTAAGGTTAGAAGGAGGCACCCAGCTATGTGATTGATGCTGGGTACGTAGTTCTGACCCCTGAGTGAGTGACTTGGACTAGTGGCAGTGGCAGCACCAGGCAGCATGGTGGGAGGCAGGTGCAAACAGCCATCTGGTTTTGCAACGGAGTGCCCAAGGTAATGGGAGGACAGTGGGGTACTTTGGGGCCATAATACTCCAAGCTGCTCCCAGAGTATACTGGTCTGTGGGGACCTGGCCAAGGAAAGCTGAAATTTGTTTTGAGTAGAGTTACCAGTTCTAAATATAGGTATGTGCCAGTTTTACTGTAGACATGATAGGGGTGAGGAACATCTCACTCTGCATGTGACTGAACGACAACTCCTTGGTTCCCTGGCTATTTGCCACTATGTTTGGACATATAGAGAGCTGGAGTTGCCCTTTATGTGGAGAACCATACGTTTCCTAGTTCTAAGATATGGATCCCTGCCTTCATTTACTACATTAGTGGGCAAATAGGTATATTCTTTTAATGATTCAGAGGTAATTAATGGAAGTATTCAGATACAAACTCTGATACCTAGGAAAAGGCTTTCAAACAGTTGCAGTATACTGAGACACCTGCATGCAAAGACTTCCGTATATATATATATATATATATATATGCTGCAATGATCATATTTAGTTTGTCACTCTTTTCTCTTTCTCAGCTTTCACTTTTTAAGCCATGAAAATTATAATAGCTTCAATGAATAATTATGCACTCTAGTCAGGTCCAATAGAAACAAGTGAGAAGAAATGCCAAACTGTAGTTACGATCATCTTCTTATCTCAGCTGTCACAGTCTAAGACAAGCAGAAGGAATGACTTCTTTTGTAACCACAGAGGGTAAAGTTAGGTTCAGAACAAACTAAACAAAGCTGACCAGGCTATTGATATGCATCAGAGTGGTTTTGAGATCTTGTCAGCTACACATAACAGCAAGGGAAATAAAGTTATTCCATAGAGCCGAATGAGTTTGCACAAACAGAGACCAGCTGCAGAAACTGGCATATTATGATACCAAAGCTGCTTACTCTTACAGATGAGGTTGGCACACAATGACAAGAGTGAATGTGGGGTAATGTTAACAGAGCTGAGCTCATCTGCATATATTACAAAGAAAGCAGAGTTTTGCATAACAATCTATCTCTGAAGTTGGTCCCAGGGAACACCTTTCATTTCAGTGGAGGATGGGGAAAGGCAGCTGCAAATGTTTTTGGCAAGACCAACCTCTGCACACATGAGTCACCCACTCACCATTGTCACCACTTTGCTTGGTCCGAGTGTAGCTTTACTGTAGCAGGTGGTCCCCTCTAAATTGTTATGGGAAGTGATGATGACACACCTTGGTATCCCCCAAGCAGTAAGAGCTTGGGGGGGAGAAAACACTCATTTCCTCATTTAGAGACACATGATGTGATGGAGGTACTGTAGAATTCCCACTTGCCAAATGGTGACATTGAAAAACCAGGGTAGAAGAGGAACAGAACCAAATATTTTAGTGCAAGGCATGCAGTCCTCTGATTTGATCCATGGACTTATGGAATGTATTGACTGTGTCCTAAACTTTTTTTAAAAAAATGTGGTGTTATCAGAGCATACTTATTAAACCAGTGTCTGATGAGTCCATTTCAGTACAAAATCCAGTATTTTGAAGATGGGACAGGTTCATGGAAGCTCCCTACATTCTTCAGAAAGAAAGTCATTGCTGCACCTGTGTTGATGGTTCATGGCTTTTAAATGGCTCATAGAGTGCTTCATACACCTGTATCCTGCAGATGCTATTCCCACCAAGGTGATGAAGGTTTATACCTTCTATCTTCTTTGCAAGGCTTTCCTCCCTCCTTTCTGCACTAAATCTTATGGGTTCATAGTGAAGACTGTAAAATATTGTGAAGATGTTGTATAGATTTAAATTGTTATAACTGTGGCAAAGTCCATGTTAAAGAATCAGACCACTAGTCAAATAGGGTCCCTTGTTCCTTTATTGTAACTGAAGTTCAAATCTTTAATTTGGGGGGAGGGTGGGATAAGCTATTTTTTGCAATTGGAACCCTGGTGCTGATGGCCAACTATCTTTCAGTTCTTTTCTATTCAGAGTTCAGAAGGACTTTTTTAAAAGAAGGACATTGACCAGAGAACTATATGTCAGGCTTCCTTCATTCCCATACTTTTTACCCTTTACTCTTCTTTCCCATTAAAACAGCTAGTTTTCAGCTTTTACACATATTTTTCCCCAGCCCAGATCATAGAAAATATTTTTTTAAATACAACTCTCGGAATCCTCTGTTAGAGTTAGCAACCTTTGCATGCTGAAACTCACTGACTTCCAGTGTACATTCTGCTGGCTTCCTATCTGTTTCACCACACCTCCCTCTTCATGCAACACTCTAATCTTCAGCCATTTTCTTCTTCCCTGTCTTTGTGCCATAAACCCTTGTGTTAGAATATGCACAAGTAATTACAAATAAAAGTAAATCTACTTTTATGTGTTTCACAAAGAAGACTAAAACCTTGTTTCTCTTTTCCTGCCAGAGGGCTGCAGTGTGTGTGTGGGACTGATTGTTGTTCAGATTCTGCTTTGCCAATCTGATTATTCTGTTTGAGACATCCCATACTAACTTTAATGTTTCTGGATCATTGGGACTTAGGCATAAACAGTTACCCAGATTGTTTGGGCTTTTTTTTGGGGGGGGGGTGTTATAGCATTTATGACTGCCTTGAAACAAAAATGAAGTGGATGGAGAAGATGCTGTTGATTGAGAGAGAAAGAGTTCTATAGTTCAGGGTACAATCTATTCTTTGGAGAGCAATTACTTAATCTCTATGACAGAATGTAACACAGCCAAACAAATGTTGCCTAATCTTAAAAAAACCCAAAAAACAATTTGGCTACATGTCTTTTAAATTCCATATAACTTGGATTTTTAAGTGAGTGAAACAAAAACTTGATTTCAAGAGGAATTGTGAGGCTACATAACTACACTGATTACATTCTTTTATCAATTGAGATTAAATGGATATAATCTTAGTGATGAAGAAAAAGTGGGACTTATTAGAATTTTGGAGAACAATTTGTTTTATTTTTAATTTGTCTGTGCTGGATGGGATAAATTTGCTGAAATTTACTGATACAATCTCATGGCTCAGAAGAGAGTGCATTGAACAAAGCCCATCTCACTACTCCAGATTCAAATGGATAAAGGAAGAGAATGGATAGGCAAAAAGCCCCAAAGTCCAATCAAACTCAGTTTCTACAATAATGTTAGAAAAAAACCTATTGCCATAGACTCTAGATTCCCAAGAGGTCTTCAGACTGTAAGAGCTCTCTAAGTACTTGATCTGCAAGACAAATGTAAAATGGCCAGGCTCATTTGAACAAAAGATCTCACAATGTGGTGTCACAAGGAAGCCATTTCTTTTAAGGAAAATAGCACTGATGAATACATTCAGAAATCTGCTTCCTTGATTACAGGTACTGGCTGTTCCAGTTCCAGTACATGCTCTGTGGGCCAGCACAGACCAACTATAAAAGCTGGCTTCTTTTAGACACCACACACCTGGAAGCTGCCCTGGAGCTATAATAGGCTGCCTTAAACCCAGCCCAAATAGGAGCAGACCTTTTCTGCTTCAATTTGAGGCCTAAGCAGACTGCCAGAAATAGTGCACATTAAATTGAGGCACTGCCCTGGCTCAGTGCTAGGGAATCATGGGAACTGTATTTTTTTCTGGGACATTGAACCTTCTCTGTCAGAGAGCTCTGGTGCAACAATAAATTACAGTTCCCATGATTCCCTAGCACTGAGTCAGGGCAGTGCCTCAATTTAATGTGCACTATTTCTGGCAGTCTGCTTAGGCCCTTGGGCTGGATTGCTGGCAGATTGGGGCCGCAGCATGTGCTTGCCATGGCTCCAAGGAGTCTTGGATAGGGCAGCTTCAAGCTGCCCCCTCATGCCTGTCTGTTCTGCTCCTAAGCCATTTTTTGTTACTATTGATAGGAATGCTGAAGGAAGAAATTACATTTTGTGCAGATTCAAGGGTCTCAGTGTGGTACCCTGAACTGAAAACGACCTGATAGAATTGTACAAAACTGAGCAGGCAAGATCTTGCTTATTCCTGATTTACATTGCAATATATAATAGGTGTGGGATGGTTGTGGTTCAGCTTCTGTTTTGCCAATGAATTTGTTTGAGCAATCCAGTACTATTTTGCACATTTCCCAACATCCCCACTTTTCCCATGGAGTGTGGACATACTCTCTGGGGGATTGTGAGCATTGTAGTCACCAAAGTAACTAGTTCTCATATTCCTTTGCCCATATGTCTTCTTGTGTCAAAGATTGTCTCTCATGTCTCCAAGGCTGGACACAACATGCTGTGGAGTAACTGGGACTAGGATGAAGCTATGGGAGTAAACTAGACTAATGCTATAGTTACAGTCTGTTGTATATAAGAAATTATTTGCCCATATATATATATATATATAACTTGAAGTACTTTAAAGAATGCTAATGAATGTAAAAGCTGGATAAATAGGAGTTTGTTATGCAGCACACTCTTCATATAACTTCTGTGGCTTCTATCACGGTGCAGACTTATGCTTAAGACCATTAAATGTGAGCATTTTTTATATTCCAAAAGGTGCATTCCATAAAGGATTTTCTTAAAATGCTGAAAATACATTAAGATAATTGCAATAGTCTAATTAGAATTTCCCCTAAAAATGGCTTGTCTACTCATGGTTTAATAGATGAAAGATTTTAGAGGGGTTATGGCAAAACAGTTACAGTAATCAGAGAAGAAAAAGTGCTGAAGGTATCATGAAGCTCCATAATTAAACTGAAGCTTACAGCTCAATTAAATTTGAGCATCATTATGCATAAAACATCAGTTGGTATCATCAGGAGTCCAATAAAAGAGATGCTATCACTGTTAACAGCCAAAAGGTAAGGCATGATATAGACCAGATCAAGTTGTCAAAGGAAAAGGGAAAATAAATTTAAAGTCAAAGTACAATCTTAACAGTCTCTAATAAGCTGATAAATATGGGTCTCACATTATAGATCAACTCTTCATGGGACATAAATATGAGCCTTGGTTTATGAAACACAGAATAAATTCATCTGGGTTAGAAGCTATGGATAAATTATTAAGCATGAGGAAGAGAAGACACTTTCAGCTTACCTTGTCCAAACTTTAAGGGCTGTAGAGTATCTTTTATATTAGGGTTTGGACACACTGACCTTGATTTTTATTCTCAGTTTTTCTCCCTGGAGCTTTACTCATTAGTTAGCTAATGTAGTCCTATTTTTTTCAGTTTCAGCATGTAACTCCTTTGTAAATATGTGCTGAAGATGAAATAAATATGCTGTAATTGAATGGTCAAGGTGATTAAAATGAATTGTAGATATAGATAATTACTCAATGTGGACTTCTCTCTCATTTTCTTTCAGTGGTTCTTGGGTGATTATTGTTTTGCATTAAAGCAGTATTCACACTTTAACATGCTTGCTTTCTGCACCTCAGGGGAAAGACCTAAAATTTATTACGCTCTTACAAAATCTTCATAAGAGTTTATCACACAGGGAAAATTGGACGTTTAAATGGGTCAGAACCTGCGGTCATCCAGCATATTAGGCACAATTGTGTGAATGGTTTTCACATGACGTTGTGCACAAACCACTTGGAATCTGACAGGAAAGTGACATGAACCATACCCTAAATTCATTTCTGTTTTATTAATGAATTTCCTTTTTGTGTGTGTGTGTGCAATTGCTCTAGTGTGAAAGCCATTTGTGGGATTCTCCCCATTTCTGTATTTGTTGTCAGATTTCCCATGGTTCTTTGGGGTGAGTAGCCAGGGCTCTTAAAGGAACAGTTACTGAGGCAAAGACAGGGACACAGAGAAAAAGCTTGCTTCTCCCTTTTTGTGTGAATGTCTTTTCTCCTTCACCCTTCCTATTGGCTGGGGCTCTTAAAGGAACAGCTGTCCAGGGAAGGCAGGGACACCGGTTGCCGAGAGGGATGTGGCCTTTTATGCTGTTTTTCTACCTTCCCTATCTTGCTGGTTGGGGAGAAACTTTAAGGGTGGAGGTTTAATGGCTGACACATCAACCTTTACTCCCTTTGCAAGGTGGCCCTATGGGAAAAATAATTGCTTCTCAGGAACAATACTGAACAATATTAAATAGAAATTCAGTGTATCATCACAGAAAAGCATTTACTTGAGATAATGGTGTTATTCATGTTTGGACAACTTTCTTTTTTCTCTTCAGTATGATAAAGAGACTTATGACAAAAGTAAGCTGACATACAATGAGAGATAAGCCTACCTCTCCACATGCCCTCGAAGCACTTCCATTCTCTTCCCGAGGGAGATGGTCGTAAAAGCCTGTCTTTTATCACACTGGAAAATTGTTTGGTAAAAGGTATGATTTTATGACCATCTCCCTCTGGAAGTAGAAGAGATGTGCTGTGTCATGATGTGGAAAGAAAAGCATAAAGCTGCTTCTCTCTCATTGCATGTTGGCTTACTTTTGTCATGTAATAAGACCCAGAGTTTCTCTTGCTTTGCCACAGTTGGACCAGTTCACATCTCTTTCACATATTCATGATGGACATGCGATGCCAGGAGAACTGAAAGGAGAACATTTCTCTTTGACCTCATGAGTGAGCAAAAACAACAACATCATAGCATATCAAAGGCTGAAGGTTTCTGGATCTTTCCTGGTTTCCTTCATAACTAAAAGTGAACTTCCAGTCACTTATAAGGGAGAGGGGGAGTAAAATCCTTGCATTTTTGAGGAGTTGTAGCCCATGGAAGATTGGTAGCACCCTCAAAATGTCAAAACTGCTCCCTCAAAATGTCAAAAGTGTCTACAGCTCTTCTATGGGATAATGATCAAGTAACCCCCATCCTCTGACATTGGTTTTGTGGTCAATTTTTAAACCTTCCCTTCAGTAAAATAAAATGCAGAACAATTACATTGATTTGATGCCAAGGTGTATGGGCTTCTGACAGCATTCTGAAGAAAAAAAAATAGTTATCTTGTCCTAGTAAAGAGAAGGAAATGAAGCTCACATTTACTTCTTTATGATGAATGTATGAAGAAATTTTATTTCTTTACCAATCTTCCCTAGCCAAATTTAATAGCTACAGCTACCCCCAGTATCAAGGGAATCATGCTGTACTTGTCTGAAGTACAGAGGAGGACTCCTCTGAAAAAGTAGAGGTGGCAACCATGATTCAAACAAGACTTCAAGGAAATAAAGATTTAAAACCCTTTCCTTGTTATTTTATTTATTTATTTATTTGTTTGTTTATGTTCACTGGATAGGTGAACTGTTTCTCCAACATTTGGAGTTTTTAATGGATCAAGAAGGAGATCAAATATATATACACACCCCTCTAATGTGTAATTTAGCTCTATAATAGTCCAGCAATAGGTCTAGGTGCCAATCTTGAAGAGGTTTTTTTACTAGTAGCCAATGGGTGGATCCAGGCTATCAATCCTGGTGGATTTGTGTTGGCACATAGATTGAACTATGCCCTAAATTAAGGCATGAATTGCTTTCAGCATTTATTCTTTCTGTAGCAGCAGCAGAAAACCCCAGAGAACAGAAAGAAATGGGAAAATCTCTCCACCCCTGCAAGAAAGAAAGCTTGATGTCTGAAAGTCATCTAAGAAGTTCCCATGGAAGAATTATGTTTAAATTTGACATGTTTATCTTAGCTTTCCCTTCTGCCATTAAAATGTACAGGATATTGAATCCAAGGAAGAATGTAGCAATACTACCGAAAGCTCTCCCAAAGTCAACATAAGGAAGGAAATTCATAAAGCCTATAATCTACCCTTTTCTAGGTTTCCCTGCCTAGGTTCTGATACCTCATGCTCTCAATCTCCTATAATTCTTTGACCTGCCTAAAAAGGTTGATGTGTGTTATATTTTGTCTCTAAGATTTGGTGGCTGAGGGGATGGCTATTTGTACTATCTCCCAGAAGTTGTTATTCATGTAAAAATGGGGAAAAATTATATTTGAATGAATTTTATGTAACAAAATGGTCCCTCCCAGCTGTTGAGTATTGCTTTATGATTGGGCATGAAAAACATATTGGTTGAAAACATTACAGTACTTAATGATTACATGAAACTCAAAAAGATAGAAAGAATATTAAACTGTATTTTTAAATAAATGTTTTAATTGAAGTAACTCAATAGCACTCAAACTCTTTACCTTTGAGACCCTGCTTTATATATACATGCAGATGTCACTCCCCCTCACCTCACTCGACACAGTATAAATATTTTATTTATTTAGTATGCATATTTTCATTCACACATTCATGTAGATTCATATTTTAACATTTTATAAGGAAATATCTTTTAAATTAGAACAGCTTTATTTAAGTAAATTAATATTTAATTCAACTCCTCTTTGGGAAGAGGAGTAGGGATCAGGGCTTCCAAGTTCCACATGGCCCTTGAACAACTTTTGTGAACCCTGGAGATCCTGCCCCACCATTTGAGGAACACTGAAGTTACTGAAACAATGGCTACATCCAGGGACCTTATCACATGCGGGCCACAAAGTGATAAGAAACCAAAATAAGAATAAATCCAATACTATACCGAAATGAACCGAAAGAGCCCCCACAATACGTAAATGGCTATCAGACGCAACTAGCATCATCGCGCAATTATCGCGCTTCCACAAAAGTGCATCCTGGATACATATTTGCCGTTCACACACAATTCAGAAAATCCCGGACATGGCCCTGCACCGCCTTGGGAAGGAGGGGTTTGGGTGACAGCCGGCTGTCAAACACACACCTCCTTTCCAAGCCGGCATGGGGCCGGGAATCTGAGCAGAATGGAGCCCACGCCGGCTTGGGAAGGAGGGGTGCGTTTGACAGCCAGCTGTCAAACACACCCCTCCTTCCCAGGGTCCCGGCCCCGCACCGGCTTGGAAAGGAGGGGTGCGTTTGACAGCCAGCTGTCAAACACACCCCTCCTTCCCAGGGTCCCGGCCCCGCACCGGCTTGGAAAGGAGGGGTGCGTTTGACAGCCAGCTGTCAAACACACCCCTCCTTCCCAGAGTCCCGGCCCCGCGCCGGCTTGGAAAGGAGGGGTGCATTTGACAGCCAACTGTCAAACACACCCCTCCTTCCCAGGGTCCCGGCCCCGCACCGGCTTGGAAAGGAGGGGTGCGTTTGACAGCCAACTGTCAAACACAACCCTCTTTCCCAGGGTCCCGGCCCCGCACCGGCTTGGAAAGGAGGGGTGCGTTTGACAGCCAGCTGTCAAACACACCCCTCCTTCCCAGGGTCCTGGCCCCGCGCCGGCTTGGAAAGGAGGGGTGCGTTTGACAGCCAGCTGTCAAACACACCCCTCCTTTCCAAGCCGGCACAGCGTCAGGACTCTGAGCAGAACGGAGCCCGCGCTGGCTTGGGAAGGAGGGGTGCATTTGACAGCCGGCTGTCAAACACACCCCTCCTTCCCAAGCCGGCACGGCGCAGGTGGGGGCGGGGAAATGCTCCACAATACGTATTGGGGAAATGCTCCCCAATACGTATTGTGTGTACACATGTATTTCGGAGACTCGGGCATTGCGCAATGATTTCGGAAGTGCATTTGTACTTCCTAATTAAACCAAAATTCAAAAGATCTCAATCCGTTTCGGATTAGTTGTGGGTTTTTAGCGGTTCTGTGCGACGTCGTGTAAACACACGCAAAATTAATACGTATTAGTTCCGGATTTCTTTTGGAAGCTTTCTGCTTTGGACCCCATGTGATAAGGTCCCAGGACTGGATAAGTATACCTAGCAGAGGTAGCTCTAAAAGCCACACAAGAAGAATGGCTTGAGGAATATATTGAAATTTTAAAGGTCACATCCAGACAGATTCAAAAGACTAGAAAATCCCAGATTTTGTTTCTGTTCTTTCTGATTTTATTTTGGAGATTTTTCTGTTACCAGGTATGTCCTTGGAACATATGATTGAATTAATATATGTTTTGAGTACACATACCTATCAGTAATCTTGGAACTTTGGCAAAATAGTGTATCAAGGAAATTGGGCTCAAAAGTCTGATTCACAGTTGTGAAAAGTTGTTAAAAGGGGAATTTTATTGAACTTAACAGCAATTGAGATATACACTATAGCAGCAATGGGAAATGACATATATTATGGTGGAGCTTCACAAATGGCAAAGATACATGCAGAATGGCAAACTTGCAAGGCTGTAAGGATTTGGAATTTAAAGCAGTTTGAAGCTGTAGGAGTTGCCAAGGGGAAGGAGGGATAAGAGAAAGAGATTCAAAAGTATGAAGGGATGCTGGCCAAGAAGAGAATGACCTAGAACCCTGAAACTTATGCAACATTTCACCTATTCATCCCGAAGATTGATGAATTTGGCATATTGTTTTTTTAAGTTTCTTTAATCTTTCGCCAAACCAAAAAAAAAAAAAAAAAAAAAAGTCTAATGTCTGGGCACTGAAATCCTGTTCTTTTGCTGCTATGAACTCTGAATCATTCAAAAGTTTCCTTCCTTTCAAACTCTTTTTTTAAGATTTGGAAACAGGAAATAGTCAGTTGGAGCAAGATCTGGGGAGTAGGTTGGATGGTCTAAGCCAAGGGTCAGCAAGGATTTTTTACCTGGGGCCGGTCGCTGGTACCCAGGTTTTCCGCTGGGCCGGGGGGGGAATGGCGCATGCACGCACGGCTGCCACTGCTGCCGCCACCCCCTCTGCCACCGCGCCATTGCGATGGCCATTTTGTTTGCCAAGGAGTACTGCGCATGTGCAAACGAATTGTGGCTGCCATTTTGGCAAACAAAATGGCGGCCGCAATGAGCGCAGCGGCGGTGGGGGTCGGCGGCCCGGGTGCGGCCTGCAGGCCGTAGGTTGCCGACCCCTGGTCTAAGCATTCAGACCCCAAATTCTTCAAAACATCCATCCATTGCCAGATGTGTGAGCAGGTACATTGTCCTGCAACCCCTTTCAACAGCTTCCCTCACTGTTTTTTCTTCAATGCCTCCTTTAATTGGTACAGCAAGTTAGAGTATTCTGCAGTAACTATTTGACCCTTCTAAAGATGGTCAGTCATCAAAATACCTTACCCCCCCCCCCCAAAAAAAAAAAAAAAGCTTTGACCATGATATTTCCTGCTGACCTTTGGGTCTTGAATTTCTTTGTCCATGGAGAACTTGAGTACACCACTGCAAGAACTGTTGCTTAGTTTCAGGATCAAAGTGATGTAACCATGGGCCTTTGCAGACTGCTAGAAATAGTTTTTGAAATGAGTCATCACTATTGATGAAACATGGGGCCTTTGCAGACTGCCAGAAATAGTGCAAATTGAGTCCACTTTAACTGCCCTGGCTCAGTGCTAGGGAATCATGGGAATTGCATTTTTTTCCTGAGACATTGAGCCTTCTCTGTCAGAGAGCTCTGGTGCCACAATAAACTACAGTTCCCATGATTCTCTAGCACTGAGTCAGGGCAGTTAAAGTGGACTCAATTTGCACTATTTCTGGCAGTCTGCAAAGGCCTCATGTTTCATTAATAGTGATGACTCATTTCAAAAACAAACAAAAAAGATCACTGGATAGCTTCTTTGATTCTGGTCAGGATTCAAACATTTTGGCACCCATTTGGCTAACAGCTTCTGCATAGCCAACTGCTCATGAATTATAAACCCAGTGTGTTCCTGGGATATCACTAGTGTCTGTTGTATGTGAGATTAACCAATCTGCCAAAATCAGGTCATGAACAAGCTCAACAATTTCAGATTCTGAGAGTGTTGAAGGCCTCCTGGACCTTGCTGAATCTTTGGTCTCAAATGCTCCATGTTGAAAGTTGGTACACCACTTCTTCACAGTTGACTATGGCAAGCACTTCAATGTTTGCATCATACACTCATGGATTTCCTTCTGAATTTTCTTTTGCAAGAACAAGAACTTCATGACATCCAGGAGTTCAGCACTTAGCAAATACATTTCTATACCGCTTACCGATGTACTGAGCGGTTTACCAAGTATAAGCTAATTGCCCCCAACAAGCTGGGTACTCATTTTAGTGACCTCAGAAGGATGCTAGGTTGAGTCGACCCAGAACCCCTGGCTGGTACTGAATTCATAACCTTGTGGTTAGTGAGTAAGGCCCTTTGCAGACTGCCAGAAATAGTGCAAATTAAGTCCACTTTAACTGCACTGACTCAGGGCCTTTGCAGACTGCTAGAAATAGTGCAAATTGACTCCACTTTAAGGGTTAGGGTTAGGGAATCATGGGAACTGTATTTTATTGTGGCACCAGAGCTCTCTGACAGAGAAGGCTCCATGTCTCAGAAAAAAAAAAAAAATTCCCATGATTCCCTAGCACTAACCCTAACCTTTAAAGTGGATTCAATTTCCACTATTTCTGGCAGTCTGCAAAGGCTCTTAGTGCTAAGGAATCGTGGGAACTGTGGTTTATTGTGGCTCTCTGGCAGAGAAGGCTCAATGTCTCAGAAAAAAATACAGTTCCCATGATTCTCTAGCACTGAGCCAGGGCAGTTAAAGTGGACTCAATTTGCACTATTTCTTTCTTCTTCTTTTTTTTTTTTGAATTTTTTTTTATTAATTAAAAAACATTCCAAAAACAAAAATACAATACAATACGATACAATACAATGCAATACATTACATAACAACATGAGTATACATTCACATACCCCAAATAACATACAATACCACTTAACCACAACACAAACCACAAAAATAATAACTTCCTGAACTCAGACTTAGATCTTATATGGAATTCCAAGACAAACTTTCCTTATAAGAAATCAAGCAGAGCGCTCTCTGATCTAACATCAACCAATACATCCCTCATCTTAAATTTATTTCATTAATAATTATTCCTTTCAAATTAACTGACACCAACTATAAATTACTAGTCCAGAAAAAAAACCAATAATAATGAAAGTTAAACAACCCTGCTTCTTAAATTAGCATTATTTAAAAGGAATAAAAACTCAAGAATTTTTAAACTTCATCTATTTCCTTTCCATATATTCCTGTAGAGGTTTCCATATCCTATTGCTCCTCTCTTGGTCTTGCCCTCTTAAAAGGCTCATAAGTTCATCCATCTGCTGCAATTCACATAGTTTCCTTAACCAGCACTCTATTGTCAGCAGTTCTTCTGATTTCCAGTAACTAGCTAAAACAATTCTAGCACATGTAGTCATATAAAATAGTAATTTCCCATAAACTTTCTCTAACTCTGGGTTATCATATATACTCAATAGATATAACTTAGGAACAAAGTCAATATGACAATTTAGAATGGTTTCAACAGCCCTATGGATTTTCCTCCAATATTTCTTTACTTTTTTACATCTTCACCAAATATGCATATATAAACCGATTTCTTTTTTACACCTCCAACATTTGTCTGAGGTACCCTTGAATATTTTCCCTATTCTTGCTGGAGTGAGATGCCATCTAAATTGCATCTTAATGTGATTTTCTCTTAAATTATAACAGGCTGTATATTTAAGTCTATCCATCCAAATTTTTTCCCATTGATCGAGTGGGATGTTACAATTGAGGTCTTGCACCCACTTAATCATAGGTTCATTTATTAAATCTTCTTCCATTTCAAAACCCATTAGCATTTCATAAAACATTTTAATTTTGTGGGTACTATCATCAAACACAATTTTATCTAAAGTATTATATGTACTCCTAATACCGATTGTTTTTTGGTCACAAAGAAATCTGGACCTTAATTGTCTGTATAAAAGCCAGCCACATGAGATACCTTCAGCAGTTAATTGTTGATGTTCTTTAAATTTCATATTTTGATTTATTAAATTCTTCTCGAAAAGATCTTGATATGTGACCCATTTATTATCTATCATAACCTCTCTTTGATGGAAGGCTTCGTGCATTGATGTCCAACTAGGGAGCTCAGGACAGATTCTTGCTTTATATTTAAGCCATATATTTAATAAGGATTTCCGTATATAGTGGTTACTGAATTCATAATGGATTTTATGTTTTTCATAAAACAGATATCCATGCCATCCGAATCTAAGTCCTTGACCTTCCAACACAAGTATATCTTCATTATTAAGCAAAAACCAATCTATCATCCACTCTAAACAACAAGCAGCATAGTACACTTGCAAATTTGGAAGAGCCATACCTCCTCTAGAGGTTTTATTCTGCATTAATTTATATCTCACCCTAGGTCTTTTCCCACTCCAGATAAATTTAGACAGTTGTCTATGCCATATCTTGAATGGTTTAAAGTTACAAATAATGGGGAGATTCTGGAAAAGAAACATGAACTTCAGCAAAATTTTCATTTTAATTACAGATATTCTCCCCAACCAAGACAATTGTAATTGATCCCAAATTTTAAGCTCTTTACTCATTTCTAATGTTACTTTCTCATAATTATTTTTGAATAAATCAACATTTTTATTTGTCAGAGTAATCCCTAAATATTTTACCGTCTTACTTAGTTGGAAATCTGTAGATCTTTTAAGTTCAGCTTCTTCTTCTTTAGATAAATTCATAGGGAGCATAGCCGTTTTATTTTTATTAATCTTGAGGCCAGAGACCTTGCCAAATTCATTCAAAATTGTTAACAGCTGTTCAATGCTTCTCACTGGATCAGCAGTATAGATAAGGAGATCATCTGCATAAGCACGAATCTTAAAAACCTTCCCTTTACATTTAATCCCTACAATTTCTTCTTCTTCTCTAATTTTTTTATTAAGTATCTCAATTACCATGAGGAATAATAAGGGTGACAGAGGGCACCCCTGTCTTGTACCACTACAAATTTTGATGTTATTAGTTTTTTTCCCATTTATTAAGATTCGAGCATACTGCTTATCATAGATGGTTTTGACCCAATTGATAAATTTATTACCAACTTGAGCTTTTTCTAAAACCTGAAAAAGAAAAGCCCACTCCACTCTGTCAAAAGCTTTTTCGAAATCGACAAAGGTCATCACTAATTTTTTATATTTTTTCATGCATTTCTATCAGGTTAAGTACTACTCTTAGATTATCTTTAATTTTTCTCTGCGGCAGAAATCCGCATTGATCTTTATGGATCCATTCCTGTAAAATCTTTTTGAGTCTTTCAGCCAAAATAGAAACAAAAATCTTATAGTCAATATTCAGCAATGAAATAGGTCTATAATTCTTAATGTCTTGTGGATCTTTATTATCTTTGGGGAGTATCACAATATTTGCTTCGGACCATGTCTCTGGGAAATTACCAACTTCAAGTTTATTCATAACTTCGGCCAGTAGGGGAGCTATTTGGTTAGCAAATTTTTTATAAAATTCAGCGGGAAAACCATCAGGTCCCGCCGCTTTCCCTGATTTGATTCTTTGAATTGCTTCGAGTACTTCTTGAACAGTTATGGGCTTATTTAATAATTCTATTTGTGATGTTTTAAATGGATTTATTTTCACATTCTCAAGATATGGTGCAATTATATCCGGGCAGACATCATCTCCTTTTTTATAAAGTGTTGTGTAAAACTCATAAACAATTCTTTTTAGATTATCTTGATCCATATATTTTTCTCCTTGATCTACTAGACTAGTTATCTGTCTTTTTGCTCTTTCTTTCCTTAACTGAAAAGCTAACCACCTTCCTGGCTTATTTCCCCATTCAAATGTTTTCTGTTTAATAAACTTTAACTCTTTTTGTCTTTCTTCTAACAACAGAGAAGACATTTGATACTGCAAATTCATAATTTCTTTCTTCAAACTTTCGCTATTTGGATTTCGTTTAAATTGTAATTCTAACCGCTCAATTTCATTAGTTAATTCTTTAAATTTTGACTGTTTTTCTCTCTTAAGATAGCAGCTTTTCTTTAAAAAAAATCCGCGCACAACGGCCTTGGCTGCTTCCCAAACAGTTATAATAGATGTACCTTTACCACAGTTTTCTTTAATATAGTTTTGTAAACAGGTTAAAGCCTCATTATAATTTTTGTCATTATTTAATAAGTTCTCATTCAATCTCCAAAAATATTCCTTTGGTCTACATTTAATTATGAGTAAGACCAGCCCATGATCAGAGACAATTCTCGGATTAATTTCGACGTTTAGCACTTTTGGTAATAGCATTTTTGATACAAAGAACATATCTAGTCGGGCCCATGACTGATGTCTGTCTGAGTAAAAGGAGAATTCTTTTCTCGTAGGATTTAGTTCTCTCCAGGGGTCTTTCAAATCCAGTCTATCTAGAAGTTTAAAGAAATTCTGGGGTAACTTACCTTGATTGGTTTTGATTCCTTTTTTTGAGTATCTATCTAATTGGGGGTTTATCACCCCATTCCAGTCCCCCAGAAATATACACGAATCAAATGAAAGTCCAATTATTTTATTTAACAATTTTCCAAAAAATTTCCCTTTATTAGTTAAGGGTCCATAAACACCCACTATTAAAATTTTCTCTCCTTCTATCATTGTCTGAATACCAACCATATGTCCCTTATTATCATTTATAACTCCCTCAGCAGTAAACCTATCACTAATATAAATAGCCACCCCATTATTTTTTTTATCTGCAGCTGAACAAAATACTTTACCCAGTTTTTTTATTCTCTAGTAATTTCAGATTAGCCTTTTTAATTCGTGTCTCTTGCAAACACAAAATTTCAAACTTAATTTTTTTCAGATAATGAAACACCTTCCCTCTCTTACAGCTACCGTTTAGGCCCTTTACATTTAGAGAAGCAATTTTCAATTTATTGGACATTTTCAAAGGGTCTTTCTTTGCATCATTAAACATTTATGATATATCCTAGCAAAAAGAGAAGACTACTAAATATTGTTGTTATTAATGTTGTTATTTATCTTTTTCTTCTTCCTCCTCGTCTATATCCGATCCTGTATCTGAGATTTCTTCTTCACTGTCTACACTACGCTTGCATTCCCTCTCCAACCCTAATTGGTGTAAGTCTTCACTAACTTTGTCCGGGGAGTTTGTAATAACTTCCCTTCTGCAAGTCTCTCTGTCTGTATTAACGGGGCTACTATCTCTATTATCCTTCCTATAGATTTTATATCTCTTTTTTTGTCCCGTCTTCTCATTATTCCTCCCTTCACTTTCAGACTTTTTAAGTTCTGTTTCTTTAGTGTCTGTTTCTTTACTGTAAGTTTCTCCTTTTCCTTCTTCTCTTTTCTCTCCTCTTTTAAGAAATTTCAAAAAATCTCTAGCTTCTTGTATCGATTTTATTTCCACTTTCCTTTTTTGAAACCAAATTAGCATTCCTTCGGGGATCAGCCATCTATATACTATTTGTTTATCCCTAAGTATAGAAGTTAGGAAGGAGTATTCCCTTCTTTTCCTCAATATTACTGGAGGGATATCCTTAAACAAATGAAGATCTTTACCTTCCCATTGCAAAGGTTTCACCCTATGTGTCTGCAAAATAGAGTCCCTCATGTGTTTTCTGACAAAAACAACCATAATATCTCTAGGGATTTTTCTTTGTCTTGCTACATAGGAGTTCAATCGGTATGTATTATCTATTTCAATTAAACACATCTCAACAGGTATTTTTAAAACGTCACTTAAAATCTGAGTAACCTTTTCATATAGATTCTCTCTATCTTCTTCAGGCACTCCCCTGATTTTCAAAGATTTCTCCCTAAGACGTAATTCTTTAACTATGTTATCATCTACCAGCTCTTTCTGTTTTAGCATAATATCCTTAAGGTTCACTTCAAACTTTTCATGTTTAGACTCTAAATTCTCCATTTTAGTCTTAATCTGTTTAAATTCAGAGGAGACTCTATTTAACGAGTCACTGACTCCTTTTAGATCTTCCCGCACCTCTCTCTTAAGTTCCACCTTCAGATCAGCCATCTCTTTCTTTAAATACTGAATTTCTCTACTTAGATCCGTCCTGATTTTCTTTATTTCCTCCAAAAGGAATGAATTTGGATCCATTGTCTTAGATTGATCAACTGAGGCTCTTCGGGTTGACTGTGCTTGAAGTTGAGCCTGTGTCTGTGCTCTTATTTTTCCCTGTAGCCATTTATTTTCTACCCTACACTATTATCCACTTAATTACTTCTTTCTTCTCCAAAATCAATATTCCCCTAAAACAGTATTTATTATCAGTATCAATACCAGTATCAATGGCAGCTTCAAGTTATTCAAATTACTATTCACTTTAGGATCTGAATATTATAAGGCAAAGCAATCTGTAATCAAGAGGGTCCAGTTTCAAATTAAAACAATGAAAGTTGGGAAAGGATCAACCTACAGTGTTCTCCTCCAGTCCAAATTCTCAATATAATTAACACCAAGAAAGTCCAATCATGAAGCTCACCCTCTTTCCGGCCACATTCGTCCTCCCTCTCCTCCTTTTTCTTTTTCCCCTTGTTCTTCCTTCCACTCAAGCCTCTGAGGAAAACAAAGGCAAAGCCTCTCTTTCTTCCATTCAATAAGCACCCCGGTGCAGTCAATTCAGCGTCTTAGAGGTGGGTTCGGGATGTCAATTTCAAACCAGCTACGCTTCTCAAGCCAAAAAAACCAAAACAAAACCAAAAACTAGAAGCCCTCTAGTAAACCGCGCCTCCTTCGGTGGAGTTCAGGTCAGTGCTTCTCAGGCTGTTTCCCATGCCGCCCTTCCAGCTGCCCGTAGTACTGTGTACGTTGGGTAATCAGCTGTCCGTAGTATTGACTACAATTCCCAGAGCTCTTAGAGTCTTAATCGCCACTTCCTGCTTCCAACGACCTTTCCCGCTGCGCTTTGCTCGGGGGAGGGCCCGTGTTCTTCCTGGGCTACGAATCCCAGTAAGCTTTGCAAATCAGTGTAAAATTTCCTTCCAGGTCCTTTCAATCACGCCAGATTACAGACCGATTGCAGACCAAAGGTAAATTAGTCCAGCGTAGATTCCGTTTATTACAGGGATAGACAAAGTGCCTTGCTTTCCCCTTAAAGCAACAGATGCATTAAAGTTCAGCCAGGTTCTAACGTGCCTTATTAATATGATTTCCACAATGTCCTAATAAGGCTATTAAACAAATGGAAAGGTGCAATTTAGCAAAGGAAAGCTATTTGTCCAATCATAAGTCTAGTGTTCCGCCAAAAGGTTGGTCAGATTCGACTTGAATACACATAAATTAAAAAAGTTGGTGGCGTTCCTCACCCCTAATTATATAGGGAAAACGTGTAGGTGACCGTGGCGTCGATACTCACTGTGGTCAGTTCTTCTTTTTTTCCTCCTTCTTTCCTTCTACCTTCTCTTAAATTCAAGACCAACAGCCTCTATCCTGCCATCCGAGAGCCTCTTACCAGAGGTTCATTTAGGTTATCAAAATATCCCTTTATAACGTCTGTCTCCTACAAGCCAAACGGTTCCCACAGGAGACGATGTGGAACACGTCTCACCGGTCCACCATTCCAACCCGGAAGACAATTTCTGACAGTCTGCAAAGGCCCTATGTGGCTGCAGTATATGCATTTAACCACGGTGCCCCCAGTGCTCCTGTATTTTCAAGTTCACTTGAAAATTCCACACTTTTCATTGACATGGTTCTATCTGGATTTCGAAAAAATCCAAAAATTATAGCTACAATCCTGCAAATTGGCAATTTACAATTTACAATACAATACAAAATAACTGTCTTTCAAGCTACAATGATAAAACTACACTCAGATTTTGGGAACTGGGTGAGACCGAGAAGTTTTCAGCACCCCCTCATAAGGGCAATATAATATTTTTCTTAACCCACACACACTCCATGAAGAATATATTTAAGTACATAATTAAAGTACTTTGCAAAGGATATCTTGAAGAGGTTGAATGATTACCTTTCCTTGGTCCCATTGAATCTAAGAGAAGCTAGGCAGCCTTCCTGGCTGGGACAGGACAAGGAAAAGAAGACAAGCTAACTAAAGCCCTCTGAAGCCAGAGGTAAGACTTTGAGAAAGAGAAAAACCGTAATCTGATGACATTTTCTGGCCAAAATCTTGACTTTTAGGGGTCCAGAAGAGCAATTCCAGTTCATGAATGGGCCTACAGATGCAGACAGGCAGTTTGAGTTCTTGGTTCCAGCAGACCCCACCTCAGAAGGGATTGATCTGAATTTGCAGTTCTTTTTAAGGGATCTAATGCAGGAGGAAATCAGAAGTTCTTTCAAGCAAAGGAACTTATTCAAATAAAAAATGTCCACCTGGATGTCCTGAGACATATTGGGTTAGCCAAAGGGTCTGGCAAGCACCCACTCAAGAAAGATGTCACAGAAGTGTTAAGTCAACCACATTTGCAAGAAAGGTGGCATAACCTATCAGTGTCATTTCCTGTCTGTAATGCATTATTTGCCACCTGCAGGGCCACCTGCTAGGAGAGAGAGAACTTTGGAGATATTCAGTATTTCAAATGTTTAATCAGGAAACTTTAGCAACTTGATGCTGGGAGATAATGGAGTGCAGCAGAGGTGCTGCCTATAGAATTTGATGAGGAAAAGGCTTTTCCAAGCCATCTCTTTGCTCTCCTAGGTTAGAGAATCAAAAGTTATTCCATTTTTGAGCATACACATCTACATTACGGCAATGATGTTATACAGACATGGTCATGTCTGTAAGATGTACATGTTTTATTTGTTCCAGAATATTTTCTGTCAGCTCATGGTATGGTCAGAAACATTTTATCCTGGGTCCACAGTTTATTTTATTTTTACCCAGTATAAAATTGTAAGGAACAGGAACAAAATCTGGTACTTTTCAATCAGTCCAGCCCAGAATGTAACAAAAACAAGCCAGATTTGTCATTTATTTTGCATTTTGCAATGTGCACTATTTATTCCTCTCATGTCCCCATATTTTATTAAATGGTATTTTTAAAGAAAATATTATGGTTTAAAGTGAAATTATTAATTTATAATGACATCCATATCTATTAATGTACAATATTAAACATCACATCTTGTCTACATGGGAAGAAAACTGTGGTCCTTTCCTTCTTTTTTCATTTAATGACAAGCTAACAATGGGCACAGAAATCACTGGTGTATTCCAAAAAATTCATGCTGTCATCATAAAAGCCTGACTCTAGCAGAATCTGTCTGAAGCCGGACATAGCCTGAGTGACCTTAACTGCACATTCTGATCCCTGGTGATTGCAAGAAGAAAAATAATGTTTAAGAAAAATAGAGAAATATGTAAACTGCTTAAGTGACAGAAGAAAAATACTCTCTGGGGGATGTCATTCATTTGGCCTTTGATAACTGTCAGAGGCCACTATTCTCTAAACTTGTCTTTTCTTGGTGTTTAAGAAGAAAGAGTGAATGTAAGCAGTCACTTTAACATTCAGATTAATGAGGAAGCCAAGTCTTTCCCACCCCCAAACAAAATGTACCCTTTTCACAGTCTGTTTCCACCCCTTCAACAATTGGCAACATGTACATGGTAATAATGAATGAAGAACATCTTTGAGTAGTATTATGGCATTAAAATATAAGATGATATTCTAGATGGGGAAATGGACTGTATACTTCTCTTGTCTGCCACAGAACTCAACTGTGTCTCTGTCGTATCCAGCAGGAACCAAGTTCAGAAACTCAGATGTCAGTAGTTAAAAGTCAGAAAATCATTATCCAATCCAGAGATGTTCATTGTCAGAACTAAACAGCAAGTGTTAACATTGCCTAGTTAATCTATACACAATTTCAAACTCATAGTGGACTAAATTTTAATTTGTTACAATTAATAAACACATTTGCCCCCTCTTTTCCCCATATCATCCCTTTTTTGTTGTTACAACTAGATTTTTCTCATGGGAATGACCTTCAACAGGTTTGAATCATACCTGCATCTTGCCCACAGTTATCACCACCTGTGGCTGAAATCATCAGTCTCTGCAATAGCTGTTTCTATTGTATCACATAGCCTTCCCAATATGTTATGGCAGGAATGGTACATTTGCAAATCCTGACATTCTCACCTCACCACAGGACCCTCCCTCCCAACATGGCCTCAGTATATATAAGTAGTATGGGATTTTGTGGCTCTCTTCTTTCATATTAATGTTGACTGGGTATGTCTTAGTTTAGGGCTTTCAAAATCTTAGAAGTGGCAATGTCCAATCTCATGCTCTTGTGTTAGTGAACCTCTACATTCTTGGTGTAGGGTGGTCAATACTCATAACATCATATCATGAAACTGTATTTGGGAGTCAACATAGCTTGAAAGACTATGGCATCAACCATTTAGCAACAAGTAAGAAGAGAACTCAGGCAGCAAGAAGACAGCATTGGAGGTGGTGAAACCTGATAGGTTGTTGTTGTTGTTTTTGACAAAGGAGTAGAACTATCAGATGGAGTGGTGAGAAGGTGAAGAAGCTGTTGTTTGAGACTTTGGAGGAATGATGGGTTCATGGGAAAAGTTTAGGAAACAGTCACATTGTCTCATATTAGTTTGTGAGGTAACATTAAAAAGTCAGGTTGTAAATCTGC
The DNA here is from genome assembly GCA_026167975.1 of Phrynosoma blainvillii. Classification (NCBI taxonomy): domain Eukaryota; kingdom Metazoa; phylum Chordata; class Lepidosauria; order Squamata; family Phrynosomatidae; genus Phrynosoma; species Phrynosoma blainvillii. Next base: position 277,079,060 of record JANUYF010000001.1, read on the forward strand.
AGTCCCTATTTTTTTATGTGGAACATCTATTCCTTGTGACTGCTCAGCTTGTATTTATTAGTTCAAGCTTTCTTAAAAACACAAACAAAACAGTATTTCATCTCATTTTATTTCTTCCAAAATGATGTTCTTAGAGTACATCTTGCAGATAGATTATCTGTCCCTCACAGCAAAGCCTCACAATGGGAGTCTAATAATTGCTCTTTTTCTAATTTCACTAAATGAGTTATAATTATTTTATGTCTGTTTTATGGTTACCGAATAGTATTAACCTAAGCTCTAATTATAATATAGCTTTCAGAGAAATGTATGGACATTGAATTGATGGACTGCCAGCTTATGTAGGAACATCACATAAAGCAGATATACAGCTAATAGTTTAAGGCGTAGCCTGTTAAAATTCAGGGGCACAGCTCATTCATGAATAAGTAACAGGGTGTAAATTCATTGACTAGCTTTTTATAGCATCCTAGATAGGCAGGAACATGCGCTCATGATTACAACATGTAAAATCCAATGTACAGTTAAAGACAGAAATGGCATCTGCTGGTTTGAGTGGAATTATTGATTAGAATTTGATAGCAGTATTACTCAATGGCATTGTGATAAGGACTAATATTATATCTGTTGAGTTATTACCAATCCATTACCCAAGACTGAAGAAATATTATGAATATCACCTGCCATGAGTTTCTCAAATGTTTAGAGGAACAATGTATTGAGCGGGGCGGCTGGGGGGGGGGGGGAGGGAGGAGAAGAAATAAAAATAAAATGAATAGTGACACCACATGTAAAAGTTAACAGGTAAAATTTTCTTCTTCTCTCCATTCTTTTGCAAGAAAAAGCTTCACCTGGTCAGTTCCATCTCATGCTGCTCTCTACTTACCTGTTTATTCTTTATTTAAGCCATTAATAATAATAATAATAATAATAATAATAATAATGCTGTTCCACTTTAAAAAGCCCTCACACTGCTAAATATCACAGTTACTCATTCAAAACTAAATCAGGTTAACCCAAAATATTGAAAATATTTATCTTAAATGTGCTACAAAACTACTTTTTCTTCCTTTTTAAATAAAATAAAAAACAGTTGAAATTCAAATGAAAGCAGGCAAAACTGATAGGTCCTAAGTACAAAAACATGGTTGGACAACAGGATGAATTTTGCCTTTGGTTTTTTTTTTAATATTTTAAACTACAATACTGAGTATTTCCCAGCCAGTATGGCCAGTGGTGCTCTGTAAAGACAGAAATGAATTGACTAGGTAAATGTTTTGGGGGAGGTAATGTTGCAGACAGAGTCCCACCATTGAAAAGGCTCTCTCACTGGTATATAGTAATTTCTTTTGAAAACAGAACTATCCAAAAATCATCTGTAAATGAAAATCTCAGTTTATCTTCAGGTTTATGTAGTAAATGCACTCCTTTTGATGCCCTGAACTCAGTCCATTTGGGGATTTATGGTTTAAAACCAGTGCTTTGGGTTCTGTTTGGAAACAAGGTGGAAATCAACAATGAGCCAACAAAGGTGCCTCTTGGGTCCAAAACATATTGCAGAAATAATCCAGTTTGAGACTGCTTTAACTGCCCTGGCTCAATGCTAGGCAAACCTGGGAACTGTAGTTTTGTGAGACATTTAGCAGGGAACAGCCATTGCTAAGCCTTGGAGGAGGCGTATGGTGGTGGTTGGGGACTCCTTGTTGAGAGGTACAGAAGCAGTGTTTTGTGGCCCTGACAAGATGTCCCGGGAGGTGTGTTGTCTCCCTGAGGCAAAAATCTGTGATGTGGCAGTGAGACTGACAAGACTTGCCAAGCCTACTGACCATTACCCCTTCCTCTTAGTCCACGTGGGAACCAATGATACTGCAAGGCATAGCTTTCAGAATATCAGAAGGGATTATGAGGCTTTGGGAAGGAAGCTGAAAGAGCTGGATGCACAGGTTGTTATCTCATCTCTTCTCCCAGTTGAAGGACATGGTCCAGGAAGGGAGAGGAAGATAGCAGATGTGAATAACTGGCTCCATAGATGGTGCCGCCAAGAACGATTTGGATTCTTGGATCATGGGCTGAGGTTCCATAAGGGTGGACTTCTAGCAAGAGATGGGCTGCATCTCACACCAGTTGGTAGAAGTATTTTTGCCAATAGTCTTAAACATTTGATCAGGAGGGCTTTAAACTGAGTCATGTTGGGGAGGGAGACAGTATCTTGGAAGGGATCTTGGAAGGCAGGAGTACATAATAATAATAATAATAATAATAATAATAATAATAATAATTTTATTTATAACCCACCCCTCTGCTTGGCAATCGGGGTGGCATACAGAGTTAAAACAAGACAACGGTTAAAACAAATTCCACCCCCCCAATCCCTAACCCACCCACCCCATAAAAATCTAATTAAACCAGTACAATAATTAAAATACAAATTAAATCAAAACAATGAAACAAACAATGGAGGCAGGGAGTAATAAACATCCAAACTCTATTTGGGATGGGAGAGTTATTCTGGGAAGGCCTGTCGGAAGAGATCTGTCTTCACTGCTTTTTTGAAGCAGTTGAGAGTAGTAATAAGATGGATCTCATCTGACAGGCCATTCCATAATCTTGGAGCGGCGAGAGAAAAGGCCCTCTGGGAAGTCTGCGACAGCCTAGTTTTCATAGGCAGTAGCAGATTCCTCCCAGAAGACCGAAGTGCACAGGGGGAATCATACATCATGGTCTGGACATAATAGTAAAAGTGTTATAGAGGGAACAAGGCAAATGATGCAAGGGCACAACAGTGGGAGGAAAAAACCTCACACAAGCAGCAAGTGGACACATGCTCTTAGATGTCTCTACACTAATGCACAGAGCATGGGAAATAAACAAGATGAATTTGAACTCCTAGCACAACAAAGCAAATATGATATAATAGGCATCACTGAAACTTGGTGGGATGAGTCTCATGATTGGAATGTAGGAATAGAAGGGTATGACTTTTTTAAGAGACATAGTCCAAACAGGAATGGAGGAGGAATAGCATTATATGTCAGGGATGTTTACACCTGTGAAGAGATCCAGGACTTAAATCTTGGAAATCAGGTGGAGAGCATCTGGATAAAAATTAAAGGGGAAGGAAACAACAGGAATGTTATAGAAAGAGTCTACTACAGACCCCCAAGTCAGACCGAGGAATTGGATGATGCCTTTCTAGAACAGATGACCACACATTCAGAAAGGAGAGATGTAGTAGTGATGGGTGACTTCAACTATTCTGATATTTGCTGGAAGTCAAACTCAGCCAATACTCCAAGGTCTAGCAAATTCCTCACTTGCCTTGAAGACATTTTCATTGTCCAAAAGGTGGAAGAGGCAACAAGGGGATCAGCTATTTTAGATCTGATCCTAACCAACAGGGATGACCTTGTAAATGGGGTGCAAGTGGTGGGATCCTTAGGTGGGAGTGATCATATTCTCCTGGAGTTTCTTATACAGTGGAAAGGAGAAGTTAGGCATAGTCAAACACTCATTCTAGACTTTAGGAGAGTTGATTTCAACAAACTTAGGGAAACACTGGGAGTGATCCTGTGGTCAGGAATACTAAAGGAGAAGGGAGTTCAGGATGGATGGGAGTTTCTCAAAAGGGAGATACTGAAGGCGAAATCACTAAAGAGGAATTCAAACAAATAGCTAGCACATGTAGGGGTAAAGTCAGGAAAGCCAAAGCACAGAATGAGATCAGACTTGCTAGAGGGGTTATTGTATTTTTATGTTGGAAGCCGCCCCGATTGCTATGTAGAGGGGCAGTGTACAAATTATTATTATTATTATTATTATTATTATTATTATTATTGACAATAAAAAGGGCTTTTGGGGGTATGTCTGTAGCAAAAGAAAGAAGGAAATGGTAGGGCCACTGCGCAGAGAAGATGGAGAAATTTTAACAGGGGACAGAGATAAGGCAGAACTACTCAACACCTTCTTTGCCTCAGTCTTCTCACAAAAAGAAAAGGGTGTTCAACTTGAGGAACATGCAGCAGAGGACACAATAGGGGAAATGCAGCACAGAATAAGTAAAGAGGAAGTACAGGAATACCTGGTTAACCTAAATGAATTTAAGTCTCCAGGACCAGATGAACTACATCCAAGGATATTAAAAGAACTAGCAAATGTAATCTCAGACCCACTGGCAATTATCTTGGAGAACTCCTGGAGAACAGGAGAAGTCTCAGCAGACTGGAGGAGGGCAAACATTGTCCCCATCTTCAGAAAGGGGAAAAAAGAGGATCCCAACAACTATCTCCCAGTTAGTCTGACATCAATACCGGGAAAGATTCTAGAACAGTTCATTAAACAGAGAATCTGTGAACATTTAGAAGGGAATACCATAATAACTAAAAGTCAACATGGGTTTCTCAAAAACAAGTCATGCCAGACTAATCTGATCTCTTTTTTTGATAAAATTACCAGTTTGCTAGATGAAAGGAATGCAGTAGACATAGCATATCTTGATTTCAGTATGGCTTTTGAAAAGGTCCCCCACGATATTCTTGCAAACAAGATAGTAAAATGAGGGCTAGACAATACAATTGTTAGGTGGATTAGTAACTGGTTGACTGACTGAACCCAAAGGGTGCTCAGCAATGGCTCCTCTTCATCCTGGAGAGAAGTGACCAGTGGGGTGCCTGGGCCCAATAGTCTTCAATATCTTTATCAATGATTTGGATGAAGGAATAGAAGGCATCCTTCTCAAATTTGCAGATGACACCAAATTAGGAGGAATAGCTAATACCCCAGAGGATAGGATGAAAATTCAAAATGATCGTAATAGATTAGAAAGCTGAGCCAAAGATAACAAAATGAATTTCAACATGGAGAAATGTAAGATACTGCACTTAGGGCAAAAAAAATGAAATGCATAGATATAAGATGGGGGACACCTGGCTTAACGAGACTACGTGTGAAAGGGATCTAGGAGTCCTAGAGGACCACAAGTTGAACATGAGTGAAGAGTGTGATGGTGCAGCTAAAAAGGCCAATGCAATTTTTGTTAGAATATGGATGGGCTATGCAGTCAAAGGTGAGATGTAGAGATGTGTGTGTGGAATTTTCCTCATTAGAACAACATCTAGAGAAACATAGGAGGGTTGCAGACTGCCAGAAATAGTGCAAATTGAGTCCACATTTAGGGTTAGGGTTAGGGAATCATGGGAACTGTATTTTATTGTGGCACCAGAGCTCTCTGACAGAAAAGACTCAATGTCTCAGAAAAAAAAAACAAAAAACAATTCCCATGATTCCCTAGCACTAACCCTAAAAGTGGACTCAATTTACACTATTTCTGGCAATCTGCAACCCCCCCCCCCCAAAGTGAATCTAACAACCAGATGGCCAAGAAGTCATAAACATGTACTTTCCCAAAGGTACAACTCATGGACACAGATTTTGTTATGAGAAAGGCTTGATAACAATATCCAAAACATCGTTAGGTCTTGAGAAAATAGTCACGTGGTGGATCATGGACAGCAAGGGGCTGGTTTAATATACATCATACAGGCATTATCCAATTAACTTAAGCTTAACACCTAGAAGGTGGAGTATGGGAAGGGCCTAGAAAAGCCTTTGTCTAGTTATGTTTATTGTTCAAGATGTGAGTGCATGTGTGTGGCTTGCAGCAGTGGTTTCAACTGCAACAAGTTGGGATCCTAAGCTTTTGGTATTGTTTAAGATGTAATTTTTCATAGCTGAACTGGATTAGTTCATCACAATGGATTTTACTTAGTTATATTATTTTACTTTTATATGCATTAATAAACTATGCTTTTGGACTTTACAATGTGTCTTCTTGACTGAGGAAGACAGGATCCTGAAGAAGGGAAGCTGAGCCAGTTGATAGTAAGAGTTACAAAGTGGCTGTGGATCACAGCAGCCAGCTTGTCCTGCAGATTCTGCTGGGTGTCAAAGAGCATCACTGCAACACCCATCATCCACACACTGACAATTTTAGGCTGCATTAGTAGAAGTATAGTATCTAGATCAAGGGAAGGAATAGTGCCACTGTATTCTGCTTTGGTCAGGCCCCACCTGGAATACTGTGTCCAGTTCTCGGCACCACAATTCAAAAAGGACGTTTGTCAGGGACAGTCATGTTGAGGACATGGAGGACTCTGAGGATGAGAATGCTGAGCCAGGCCCAGCTTGGTGTTACCAGCTCCCATGGACTTAGTTGAACCTGGGCCTAGCTCTGTGGGACACACTGAGGCACAGCCCCTGCCTCAGCAGCCTAGGACGTTTTCACACTGGGCTCCCTAAAGCCGGCTGGAGCCCTTCTCCTAAAGCTGGCTGGACCCTGTGCCGCTGACACCGGAATGACTCTGGCGGCGGCAGGCTAATTCCTTTTGCCACCCGGAATTACCTGAAGCCGGAGTTAGCCAGGAATTAGCCTGCCGCTGCTGGAGTGAGGCCGGACTTAGGGCTCCGTGTGTTTGAACACACGGAGCCAAAAGCCGGCCGGACGCAGGGATGACACCGGAAGGGGCGGGGTTTGCCACCGCGTGTGTGTGAACACACGGGAAATGGCGCCGGAGTGAGGCCGGCAGGAGGCCGGCTAGCGTCCTCAAAAAGGCCAGTGTGAAAACGTCCCTAGTCTCCTCCCAGCAGAAAGCCTCCCCCCAGAAAGGGCGTGCCTCCAGCGTTCTTGGAGGTTATCAGAGAAATGCTCAGCTAAGGCCAAACAGCTGTGAGTGGGAGCTGTGCTATATAAGCAGCTGAGGAAAGCTGAGTTCCTTGTCAGAGCTTATCTTGGGATTCCTGGTGAAAGCTTTTGACTCTCGGCTTGACTCTGGACTGCTTTGGATATTGTGACCTTCGGAACGGCTTTGGACTACCTGCTTGTGATAACCCTGGACCTCAGACTGCTCTGTTTGACTTGCCTTTTGAACTCTAGACTCACTATAGTTTTTTGTGGGTTTTTCGGGCTGTGTGGTCATGTTCTAGAAGAGTTTCTTTCTGGACTCACTGTTTGGCTGCTTGAAGCAATCACTGATATTGTACTTGCATCTGTGTTTGTGTGTTTGAGATGGACATTGTTCTTATCAGCCACGCTCTTGGCAGCTTTCCTGGACAATGTTGAAAAACGGGAGCATGTCCAGAAGAGTGCAACTAAAATGGTGAAGGGTCTGGAAACCATACCTTATGAGGAACGATTTAGGGAACTGGGTATGTTTAGCCTGGAGAAGAGATGGTTAAGAGGGGATATGATAGCCCTATTTAAATATTTGAAGGTATGTCATATTGAGGAGGGCACTAGCTTGTTTTCTGCTGCTCCAGAGAACAGGACCCAGAACAATGGATGCAAGCTACAGGAAAAGAGATTCCACTTCAACATTAGGAGGAACTTCCTGACAGTGAGAGCTGTTTGACTGTGGAACACACTCCCTCAGAGTGTGGTGGAGTCTCCTTCATTGGAGGTCTTCAAACAAAGGCTGGATGGCCAACTGTCTTGATTTTGAGTTCCTGCATGGCAGGGAGTTGGACTGGATGGCCCTTGTGGTCTCTTCCGATTCTATGATTGTATGATTCTGTCAGAGAGCCCTGGTACCAAAATAAACTACAATTCCCATGATTCCCTAGCATTAAGCCAGCACAGTTAAAGTGGTCTCAGACTGGATTATTTCTGCAGTGTGTTTTGGACCTTGATTGAACATCTGGTTTCCATATTCTGGACCAGCTGGAGTTTACATACATAGTGTACAGGGCAGTGTTGCAAACAGATTTGGGTGTTATTTGATCATAATTGAATGGCAAGTTCATCAGAGGAAGATAGGAGGAATTTGTGGCTCTTGAGATATTGCTGAGCTACAACTCCAGTCAGTCCTCATCAACCTTCACATATACCCCTCCTTTGATCTAAATTAAAAACTTACAACCCACATCCCTAAGGAGGCCAAGGCCAACATTTCTAATAGCAGAAATCAAAGATATAGCCATGCTATTTTGTAGAATTAGTATATAGAGAAATCTTCGAGTACCTTTGAGAATAAAGAAAGAAGTTGGAAGCATGAGCTTTTGTAGACTAAAGTCTACTTCTTCGGATGCATCAAATGCATCTGAGGAAGTAGACTTAAGTCTATGAAAGATCATGCTGCCAAATCTTTATTTCAGTAAGGGGCTAAGCAGACGGGCGGCACGGGAAGCTGTGGATCGGGGCCGAGGTATCCGCACACCTCGGCCCAGCGGCACAGCGTCTCAGCCCCAGGAAGGAGTGCTTAAATAGTGCTCCTTCCGCAAGATGCCAAAGGTGCACTGCAAAAGGCTGCCGGCGCACCTTTGGCGCCTTTTCTGCCACAGCGTGTGCAGACGCTGCGGCGGATAGGCATCCTCGGAGTGCCGGCCATGCGGAGGGTCCGGCGCTCCGACGATGTCTTCGGGAAGGGGTTGGGGCACTCAGTGTGTGGCTGCCCCTCCCCTTCCTTGCCCTAAAGACGGCGCTTTGTGCTGTCTGCTTCCCCCCGAAGTCTCAAAGGTGCTTGAAGATCTCTCTATATACCAACATTTCTAAGTTGAAGATCTGGAGGGATAATAAGTATCTATAGACACATGCTATAAGGATATAATGAAGGAAGTACTCCACAAATTCTGGGACTAAATCTGAATACTGGAACATCAGTTCTGGGGGATGGAAAGAGCAGGAATAGTGGAAGAAGTAGGGAGATCTAACAGCCAGGTGCATTGCTGAAAAGGATAGCAGGTTGTATGCAAACAAATATGGCATAAAGTGATGGTCGGTGGACCTGGGGCTTCTTTCTTTGTGTGATGATAAACTGTATAATGAAAAAAGAGGAGGGGAGAGGTTACATTCAGTCCAAGCACTGGATTGTAAAAGCCAGCTCTGATTGAACAGTTAACGTGCTGTTTGAATTAGTTGCAGACTAAACAAATTAAATGTTGAAAAGCACACCTGGCCCTTATCTGGTCAACTCCTAAACCTTGGAGCATGAGAAACTAAATAAAACCTATCAGCCATTTCCTGGGTAATGCTGTGAACTTTCCTGGGAGTTTATTTTTGAAGGCTTGGTATCCGAGGGTTCTTCACTTTGAACCCCATGCATGTAAAGCATCAAATGTAAATTGTTTACAAACTTTAGCAAGAAATGAACAAGATGTGGCTTTCTTATTTCTTTCTTATTTTTAGCATTTCCCCTGCCTATCGCTTGCTGTGACTGGAGAGGAATGTCAAGGAACAGTTCTCAGGAAACACCACACACACACACACACAAAGGGAGAAAGGCATTGAAAGTATTGCTAGGTAAGTTAGTAATAGCAGATGCCAGAAAATATCTGGTTGCTATTTCTTCTAAGCTGTGCATTTTTTCATGTTTGGAAATGACTGCTATAACTGTTTACAGACCCCCACCCAGCCCCATGCTGGCCCCTTCCTACAGGTGTATGCTGCTGTTATTGGAGTACAGAAAATATTTGTTCAACTAAAGGGCAGCTTAACCTTTGTTTAAATCTGAGGTGAGCTAAAGGGCACTGTAATTATTTGCTGCATTATTTGTGTCATATTTGAGTTGCTAGGAAGGCCATTGAACATGCATTGCCCTTTATTAGGCAGCTGCTTAAAAAAGCAAAAGGAAAAAAGCATAAACAAAATAACCACCCCTCCCGACAAAACAACAATAGTTGTCTTGAATTTTGCATTCAGCAAACATTTGATGGAATCAAATAATATCACAAAACAGGATTCAAGACTCTCTGGAATTGTGATTGACAAAGTGGCTGAGGTCAAGGTTCCTTTTTCCCAGAGAAAAAGAGGGAGATGGACAATTGAACATGGCAGCTCCCTCTCCATTAGTACTTCGTTTCCCCTCCCAACAGGTTTATTTTTGATGGCTAAAAGCCAAGATATAGGAAGAGGAAGAAAGTTAGAGGCAAGGACAGCAGACATCCACAGCAGCAGAAAGAGATGGGGACCTATTCATATTAATAGCATTTTCATTCTACTTTTACTGCCATGTCTGTCTCTTATGGAATTCTAGAATTTATAGTTTAATCAGAGGCACTATGTTTCCCTCCCTGAGAATTCTAAATAACCCATCCCTAAACCACAAGTCCCAGTTAATGTGGCTAGAAGGCCACTTTTAGATCCAAAAACAAAATGGAAATGTTTTGATGTTAAACAATGTAAGTTGTAGTTATTTAAAAGGTAAATCCATGGGTTTGGCAGGAAAGGGGCATTCTAGTAAACCAAGGCCTGCTGCCAGGACTTAATCTGAGTGAAATGATACTCCTATGAACACTCAGTTTAGGAGAAAGGAAGGGCATAAATCCAAAATAAATAAATAATGCAATAAATAGTACTGGAACATGAGTGAGAAAATAAAACTGCCTAATTTGCCTTTGAGAGCCAGCATGACATAGTAGTTTGAATGTTAGACTTATTACTCTGGAGATCAGGGTACAATTCCCCACTCAGCTATGGAAACTCACTGGGTGATCTTGGACAAATCAGACTTTTCGCACCAGAAAACCCTGTAACAGTTTCACCTTAGGGTCACCATAAGTCAGAAACTATTTAAAGACACACAACAACAACTACCTTTGGATTGTGGGACAAGTTAAATAAAGTTGCACCCCATTTTTAACGTTGCTTGTGTATTATATAAATACGTGAGTGCCAGCAACAAACTGTTGCAGTGAAACAGAGCTAGACTGATCTGAGGAGATCATAGAATAGAATTTTAGAGTTGGAAGGGCCAATCCCCTGCCATGGAAGAATACATAACTAAATCACCCCTGAAAAGATGTCCACCCACTGTAGTTACCCAGAGAATCCCTTAATGGAATGTCGAAGAAAGGACAACAAGGAATGCACACTGCCAAAGGAAGAGGTGATAGGGGTGGCACAGAGCCTGGTTATTGTTCTGAATGCCTGCTGGAGCAAAGGTACCATGAGAGGGGAGACTAGTAAAATGGGCTGCATGACTTACCATGCTAGCTAGGTGATCCTGCAGGACTCCAACCCAGGTGGGTCTCTGCCCTGTAATCCCAGTGGAACTCATTGATCAACGGGGTGGTTGGTCAATGCCTGGATCTGGACCCACTTGTTTGGCCAACCCTGATTTAGCTGTAATCATTAAAGGCTGTGGCCTATTTTTCTTCAGTTTTTGTGTTTCTGTGTGGATATCGCATTGCACCTTGCCCCCCCTGGTCAAGCAAATTGTCTGTGGTGCAGCATTCAAAAGGATTGCTCCACATTGCCCCACCTCTTTCTGTCTCCAAATAAAACTGGCCACTACAGCACACCATTATACACTCAAGTTTGGTACAGAAACTCATATAAACACACTCAATCTTGTAACCTGATAAAAACCATGAGCAAGAAGAAAATGCAGGTTGGATTCAGAGAAATGCAATGAAATTGGGACTGAGAGATTTCTATATTTTTTGGGGGGGGGGTACTTTTGTAAAATCTTGGTGTTTTCCTAAGCCTGTTGATACTTCCTGCCCATGGGTGGATGATGTGATTTTGGCTATGTAAGTGATAACACTAATTTACGAACATCAGATGCAGAGGGGATGTTATCAGGACACCAAAAATGACATTGATATCAGTAAGACCAGCATGGGATAGGTCAAAGCATAGCCTAAGCCAAGCCATCACAGTTATAAATAGGGTTATTATTTTTTTTTTTTAAAAAAATGGACTGAATATACACCTGCCCTGTCAGTACTGGTATGACCATGAGCATTTGGGGACATGGGCAGGTGAGATCAGAATATGGCATTAATCGCCAATAGAGAAGACAGCCCTTCAGTCACAGGTAGCATGGGTGGCTGCGTTGAGTACCTTCTCAGCTGGGGTTAGCTGTAATTTTACAATAGAAAGCCTGCCTGCTGCCAAGATCACCCTTTATTTTCATCTGTATTGATTTGTAGCACTGTTTCTGGTCTAATGCATACCATTTCAAAAAATGTTAGATTGTGTAAATAAAGCTGCCACCTCTTACCTTCAGATAATAGTAAGGGACTGAGTTAATAATAAGGGAGAGGAGGAAACAAAGGAGACCATGCCAGCATTAAATTCTAGTATTTATATGTCTGACAGATGCCATGTGAGCTCCCCACCTTGTAATATCCATGTGCCGCTATAACCACTAATAGTACAAATTAAGGTATCACGCTGTTCAGTTCTAGGTTTCCGGGTGAAAGTATCACTTCTGTGCCATTTCTGTATCATGGTGACTGTAGCTGTGACCTCATGGATAATGAACTGCTAATCTTATTTGGGACAGACCACTAGTAATTTGGCATGGATGCTGCTATTTTATGAGAATCAAGCAAACATTTAACTACCTAGGATTCACCTCAAGTAGATCTATTTAGATCCTGCTGTGAGGAAAAAGGCTTAATTTACTTGCAATGGATGCTGGACTATAGAAGCCTTGCAGAAGAGAAAAACAAAACAAAAAAACCAAATATGTTAAAAGTCTTTCAAAAGTTGGAATCCAATTTTGGATTTTATACAGGGTCAAAGTGGGATGTATAAAGAAGACCTACTATAGCAGGGGTCCCCAAACTAACTGGCCTGTCGAGGCCTTGTATCCGGCCCGTGGCTGGTCCTGCCGTCTCCGCTGCTGCCTTTCTAGTGCGCGCGCAACCCTGGTCACCATTTTTTGTTCCAAAATGGTGGCTGGGTTGCGCATGAGCGGCCTTTCTCTTCGTCGCCCACAAAGCCCCACCCCCAGCGGCATTTTTTTTTTTTAACTTTGGCCCTCCAATGAGCTGGGGGATGGTGAACCGGCCCCTGGCTCAAAAAGTTTGAGGACCCCTGTACTATAGCATTGTATTATACCAAGTAGTAGTGAGTTTGACCACATGCCTGCTAATAAAAATCTAAAACACATGGATGCAGGCAGGGTGTGTTAAGTGCTACGGAAGTTGTTCTGATTTCATTGTAGTTTGTTTGACAATAGTGATTGCTAACATTTATAAAAGTTACTTTTCATTTTCGGGATTTTTGAGGATTTGAAAAGATCAGGTTTTCATTCAAATTAACCCCCTTTTAAATTCCAATTTAGTTATCAGACGAGGCAGAATGGGACAAATCCCGTAAATGAAAGTCTTCTGCTCGTCCCGTTTATTTCCACTTTCTCCCTGCAACTCTCCGTGTGATAACGTCCTTACAGCACTTAAAAGTCAAACTGCATTATTTCTCCAGTGCAATTTAGATCTATGAGTGCATCTGCACTGTACTAATAATGCAGTTTGACACCACTTTAACTGCCCTGGCTGCATCTTACAGAACCCTGGGATTTGCAGTTTGGTGTGGCACCAGCCCTCTTGGGCAGAGGAGGTTTGCAAAACTGAGTGCAAAAAGGAAAAGCTTGCTTTTTAAATGAATGCTGATTTTATAGGAATTTAGCATCCTAAATGCAAAAAAGAAAAAGAAGAAAAAAGAGAGAGAGAGACCTGAGATTTGCACCAGTTTGGCCATGCAACAACATGCAAAAGCCACTAAACAAGGATAACTTGCTTGCACAAAATGCACAAAGTACATAATACATTGGGCTTGTAAAGCTTGCATTTTGGTTGCAACAATCAAAGTGTGGCTATTTTGATATGGTTTCCTTTCTCCTTCCCTCCACAAAACCCACTGAGGAGGGAAGCTTGGGCAAGTCACACTCTCTCAGCCTCAGGGGAAGGCAAGGGCACCCCCCCCCCTAGCAAATATTGCCACGAAAGCCCCAGAACAGAGTCACCCTAGGTCTGAAGCTATTTGAAGACACACAACACACACATAGGCCCAAAACACAGTGCAGAAATAATAGTCCAGTTTGAAACCGCTTTAACTGCCCTGGCTCAGTGCTAGGGAATCCTGAGAATTGTAGTTTATTGTGCCACCACAGTTATCTCTCTGATAGAGAAGGTTAAATGAAATTGGAAAAAAATCTGTTTTATTTCAATATCATTTAACTGTCTATTGTATAATAACAATATTATAACAAAATATATTTCATAAAGGGGGGGGGAACCTCTTGACAGCCAACATGGGAGTAGTGGTTTGAGTGTTGCACCAGAAACCCTGTGAGGCCTCCTCAGCCATTGAAACCTTGGCTATGGACTGCAGAAATAATCCAGTCTGACCCCACTTTTAACTGCCATGGCTTACTGCTAGGGAATTCTGGGATTTGTAGTTCTGTGAGACATGTAGCCTTCTCTGTCAAGAGAGCTCTGGTGCCCCAACAAAACTACACTTCCCAGAATCCCATAACAAGCATGGACCACACCCACCCACACATATTCCCATCAGGGAGATACAGTTCTCCCATGCTGTACCACACAAGGCAGTTGCAGAGGTATGAAAAGTGGATTATTCCTGCAGTGTGTTTTGGAATACCCACCCACCCACTCACATATTCCCATCTGGGAGATATAGTTCTCCCATGCTGTACCACACAGGGCAGTTGCAGAGGTATGAAAAGTGGATTATTCCTGCAAACCACACAAGGGCCCGCCCACTTCAAAATCAAAGGCACTTACTGGGGTAGTCTTTCTCCTTCCTTCCTTCCTTCCTTCCTTCCTTCTCTGAGGCTCCAGGACCAAGCCAGGTGGCAAAAAAGAGAGCTGAGCCTGTGCACAGGGAGCCTGGCTGGGCGCCTCCTGACCCCTCCACTCCTGTCCCCGAAGGGAGTCAAGGCAAAGGCGGGGCTCAAAGCACGCGAGGGCCCGCTCACCTCAAGCTCAGGCAGTCTTTCTTTCTTCCTTCCTTCCCTGAATCTCGGAACAAGCAAGCCGGCAAAAAAACAAACAAACCACCAGGCGGGTCATGTGCCAGATAAAAAGCCTCTGGGGGTCAGACTTGGGTAACCTTTGGACCATGTGCACCAGTGTATACCAGCACTAACTGGGAAGAATCCAGGTTTTAGGTGAATTAAGAATGTTTTATTTAGAAAACGAAGTTTTGATTGCAGACCGTGATTGCAGAGTGCAATCACACACACAAGGTAGCAGTTCAAACAGACACAACATACAGACCTAACTGAAATGGAAATAATGAAAGGGGATAGTCGATTGGGGGGGGGGGAGGTTGCAATGGCGTTATAATTACCTGTCTGATGAGAAGACCTTGGAAAGCTCACGTGGCTCAAGCTGGGACATCTGAGGGTGACACACAACATACAATTTTGTGCACAGAGGCTAGATTTTGCAGCCATATTTATATCTTAAAACTACCCCAGGTGATGAGCTCCCTGGCCAGGTAACAAAGACTGAATGACTTGTCCCAGGAATTGACATTGGGATTCCTGACTAGCTGATGACTTTAACAAAAACAGTGATTGGATCAAGATATCCCTGAGTTAGATGGATGGAGAAATTCAGCTGGCAACACAACAGGGAGTAGCAGAGAGAAGTTGGCTTACTGCTTTGGGCACAAGGAGATCCTTTGTCTCAAATTGTGAGCGGAAATGAAGATTACTTGGGGAATGAAGGAGTACTTTGGATTTGATAGTTTTGTTTACCTGGATGTCCACATGCCTTGGGGAAAACTATCCTTTTTTTTAACCTGATCTAGTGTTCCTGAAAGGTCATCAATCTCTCAAAAACATGCTGTCTCTAGATATGAGATATAAAAAATGAGGTCTCCAAAATATTGAGTGGGGTATACAGAGGTGCTTTGTTGTTGTTGTTGTTTTCTTATACCCCCTTTTTCCCAATATAGAGACTCAAAGCAGCCAACAACAGATTTAAAACAATACAATTTTTAAAAATCCAACATTAAAATGTATAAATATAAAATTTAAAAAACAATTAAACCATTTAAAAAGTTTAAACAGTTATGAGCTAAAATTGAATATTACAATACAAACCTTAAAATTTTAAATAGCACAACATTCCCGGATCTGATCAATTTGCATAAGGCCTGCCAACACAAGAACGGCTTTGATGCTCAAAACTGTACACATAGGTTATGTGCACTGGAAAAATTGTCCAGCGTTTTAAATTTCACTATTTCCAACTTTTCTAGTACACACCTGTTATGAAGAATAGTTTCAGTTAAATGTACAGATCAATGATATTCACAATACTGAGTCAAATTCATGATCCTGAGTTTTCTTGCCATAATAAGGAAGTAAACTGGAAATGCTTAGATTTATTAGTACACCTAGAACTGGTATGATAAATAGAATATTGCTGGCTATTAATTGATCTTGTCTTGGTCTCCCCTTGTTCTTTTAAACTATCTATTTGAAAGTCAACAAAGATAAGATAAAAGGCTGCTATAGCTTCTATCAGGGATTGTATTACCTAGGTCTTTAAAGGTCAGGAGAAAGAATTACTCTTTGGAGACACTGATGTGAACAGAGAGCTAGAAAGACATTTTTAAATGACCTCACAGGAGGAGATGATGACACACCACTGCTGTTGGCTTCTGCTGCCAATGCTCCTTCATGTGAAAGTCTGTCATGGTATTGAGACAGTAACTGTTTCACATGTGTAGATAATGTGGGAATAGTATAGTTATTTTGTTTAAAAAATCTGCATACTATTTGAAGTGATTTTTACATGTTTTCCACAAATAGTTTATATGAGTGAAGAATTGGAAAAAAGCTTTTGAGTGAAACATGGGTGAATATCACCATGCTTATTTGGTGACTTGTCACCTGGAGAAGAAAATATAATTTATTGAGTTAATAGCTAAAATTATGTACTTCTCAACTCCATGCTACTAATAACAAGCATTGTCCTAAATTAATCAATAACCTGCCTACTGGGGGCTCCTTTTATGCCTGATGCACAGAAGGAAAGAGAGTAAAAGATCAGGTTCTCTTTAGGGTCTGGCTGGCATGTAAAAACTTCACCAACCCTCATCCAAATTTCAGCAGGAGGAGGGAGATTAATCATCAGTGCCAAGGGGATTACTGTGATTAGGCCCCTGGGTAGACCTGAGAAAAGCCTATCATCTGGTCCAACACTTGTTTGCCAAATGATATTTTGATAATTCTGCAGAGGCTCATTGACATCTAATAGTAGACCCATATGGTGCTTGGACTTCGGGTTTTTGCTTGTTGACTTTATGTACAAGGAGGGCCTTCTGCTCTCACTTACTGCCATGTGACTGGCACTGCCAAGGACCTTCTGGATAAATGATGGTGTATGGGTAGTGTGTTGAGTGTTGAACTAGAACACTGTGAGACCAGGATTTGAATCCCTGCTTGGCCGTGGAAACCCACTGGGTGACCTTAGGCAAGTCATACTTTCTCAGCCTCAGAGGAAGGCAAAGGAAAACTCCCTCTGAACAAATTCTGCCAACAAAAAAAACAATGATGGTTTTCCCTTAGGTTTTCCACAGGTCAAAAATGACTTGAAAGCACACAACAAATGGAGCTCAGCAGTCCTCTGATTTAAATGATGGCTATCATTTTAGACTTTCATGATTAAGCAAAGGTAAGGCACCTCAACAATACATACTTTAAAATGATTGAACTATCATTCCCTTTTGACAAGGCATCCTGAGAAGTGCAATCTTATGTGGGACGGCTAGGAATGTCAAACACATAACGATCTGTAGCTGAATTACTAGTTTATCAATGAACAACAATTCCTGCTTTTTGAGGTGGGTGAATGTCATGTTAGGTATAAAAAGTTTGACTCACCATTCAACAGTTGATTGAATGAATATCATTTGTGACTAACAGGAGCTCAGCCTAAATTTGTAGTGTTTTTCCCCCAATTAACTTCATTTTTATTCAAAGTTACACAATTCTTAGGGTTCTTGCTCCAGATGGCAGCTTTCCCATTGTCATTATATCAGAAAGTGGTGACGGTTCCACTGAGGATTTAGCACTGGGCTCACAGATTAAATGTTCCCTTTCGTATTAACCTTGGTTGTTCATTTAATACCAATTAATTGTAGTATGGCTTACACATATCAGGTTCAATGCAGTGTTACAACCCCTCTGTCTGAAAGTGACCTTGTTCTGAAATTCCACTTAATTCTAAAATGAGAGAATTTTGCTAAAAACATGGTTAAGATTTAGCCATATACCTCAATTTTAAATTGGACATTCTAAAAATGAACATAGCTGATATATGATATCCATACAAATCTTAGCAGAGCTGATGCTGAGGCCAGACTTAGTATGACAGTGGTAGTGGTATTAACCTATTAGTGTATTTAAAGTCTACCATATTAAGAAAGCAGGTGGTTTCAACAGTTTGCAGCCTGAGGGAAGAAAACATCACCAAAATGGATGGCACAGTTTTTCTTTTTCAGTGGCCACTTAATAAATAGGAAATCTTCATTGCAGATGGATTAATTCAGTCAAGCTTGCAAGACATGAGCATGGCTACTGATGGTCAGGAATGTTAGAGGCCTCTCATTCTAAGGGTCAGTAGAAATAAAAATTGACTTGAGTTATGAAACAACACATGAATAGATTGTAGTGCTTGAAAGGTGAGGCTTTTTTGTATAGACGTGTCTGTGTATATTCGGACAACAAAAATTCAGTTTTTGCTGTCAATTTGCAACATTGCCCAGGTTGTCTCAGTTCTTAGATATTCTTTTGATTATGTAATTGAAAGACTATCCAGTTCTTGGATATTCTTTTGATTACATAATTGAAAGACTATCCAAGGATTAGCAATATTGCAGATTGCCAGTAGAAACTGTGGAATCTCATCATCTGAAAATGCAGAGAAAGAGAGAGAGAGAATTAACAGAGCCTTGTCTATCAAACAGGATATCACTAGGAAGAACATCCTTGTGATAAGAGCTAATGGTGGAATAGACTAGCTTTGAAGGTGATGGACTTTTCCTTTGTTGATGTTTTTCAAACAGTGAAATAGTGGATTTCCCTCCTTACAAAGGAGTTGGATCTGATGGCCTTTGGGGACAGTCCCTACTCTAGAAATCCATGATTGTAAGATTCTAGCTTGAGGGCTGTACAGCAATGGATTAGTAGAGATATTACAGTGGATAGCTCCTTATTTTGAGACTTGTGGCAGTGTATTTGTATGGCTATATTATGATTAATCTATTGTAAAAAGATACCACTGTTAAAATGTGCATCTTTCTTCCCAAGATATTAAGTTTGACACTATTGGTGGGCAAATGGGTAGAGATGCAGAAGAAATGATATTGGTTGGTAGACAGGGGTAAGTTGTACAAGAAACTGCAGATGGGAATTCAACATAAGGCTGTCATTTTTTAATGGCAGCCTCATCTTTCCTGCAGTGTTTAATTCTGCCCTGAGATGGACACTTGTAAGCACTTCAATGCAACAGAGAGCAGGGAAAAGTCATTTCTGAGCCGGCTCTTAGTTGTGTGATATCTCCATATTCATGGCGTTGCAATGAAAGCTCTCAATGCCTTTGCATGGTTTCCCCCTTGTGTATCATTTGTGTCCTGTGGATTGTTTTGTCTTGATTGTTGCCTTGAATGTTTGTTAGAATGGCAGTGTATAAATGCTGAAAATAACTTAACATGTATTTTTTAAACAAACAAACACTCATGCTGTTTATTTGAGGCTTTTTCTCATATTGTAGTAGGACATATTATTTAAGAAAGAGGATGGATCAAATCTTTAGGTGCAGCTAATAAACAATGGAGTGATGCAGACTCCATTCATTTAAATATGGCTTGTATAGGAGATAAGCATGGCAAATTGTGTTGAGTCCTTCCCAGCTGGATGCTATTTTAGTTACATTGTGCAAACAAGATTTCATGTTCTGATAGGGTAAAGTTCTACTACCACACTCTCTTGGGTGCCCTTGAACCACTTATGTTCATTACAAGCTCAATTTTTAGAGTCTGGATTGGACACACCAATTCCCACCCACCTCTATTGGTTCAAGGGAAAATAGACTTGGCCCTTCACATTGGCTGAGGGTGTAAATGGTGTTCTTGCCTTCTCATAATAGTAATTACTTTCTATAAAGACTGTTTGGTTGGAAGCCTGGCCTTAGCAGCACTGAAGCAATTTTAAATGAAATAGAGCAAATGTAATGAAGTGGCTCAGGCTGTCTTCTCCAGTTTGTATGATAAACATTCCCATTCTGTCCCTGGGATTGGACTGAGGTAAACTAAAATAAGGATTAACTGACAATAGCAGAAGCTGATTTACTGAAAACCACACGAGGAGTTCCCAAGCACAGCATGGATAACCAAAATATTATCAACCGTGTTTACAATGAGCTAAGTCAATTTATTAGTCGGAGTGCTTCATTATATAGAGAAGATGCTGCCAATGATAGTCTCCCAGTCAAAATAAACAGGCATAAAGTGTTCCACATACACAATTTGTGGTGAACAGTTACTTTGCTATTTATTTAATAATTGACCATAAATGGAGTCAAAGTGCAAAAGGGAAGAGAGGGGGAAAAACCTTTAAAAAACCAGCACACTAAGGGCTTTTTGAAAGATTGATAAATAATGTGGAATCTCAATTAGGCTTTAGGAGGAATGCAGATATTAAAAATTTGGTCAAGAATCTAATTAGCTGGAGGTAATTAAACAGTCTCACACGGGGTCATTAGTCTTTTCCACAGACCTTTGATGTTTTGCACACTGTCTTCTAGTCATTAATAAAATTCATAACACTCCTCTTTGTGGTGTTTTATCATCGTGTTTTTCTCTGTAAGAGCATAGAGCAAGTGTCATTGTATCACAAGGGCCTTACTTTAGTTAATTTCTTTTTTTTCCCCTCTCCTGCTTCTTAGACTTAACCCTTTCTTAAACAAAATGAGAATCAATTTAGGCCACAAATTTAAAAGAGATGCCTCTGATCTATGTATTGAAGCTCCCCATGTAGGTCTCATTTCCAAGATGCAAAACAAAGAAATTCCTAAGAATCTACAAACTGTAGATTTCAATTTTGGTTTTCTTTTACAACTAAGTTTATAATGTATCCTTATTTGGGTTGTTAACAAAACATTTAAGGTGTGTATAAGTGTATGTGGGGGGCACAGTTTATTCCTCTTTAGTCTGCACTGAAGATCTCTTTGATTGACAATATAAAGGACAGTTTTCTGTTGATTTTTTAATATTAAATACACAGCAACCTTAAATTATTGTTTTGTCTGAAAAGCAAAGCTGTCTTGTAGAGAAGCCTAACGTAAACCTGATTATATCAATTTTGATTTTGACAAATTCTGTGTTGAAATCAGTTTTACAAGAAGCAGTTAAGCATACCATCATGTCAAGATATTTTAAATACAAGTAACATCCATAAAATTCTTTGTTTTAAAAGAAAAGCCCCAACAGATGTTCTTGAAAACATACAGATTTATGCTTAATGTAATTGTAGACACTCTGATTAGACCTACATAATATACATGGCCAGTGGCCATACACATAGGACAGCTGGGGCGTTATAGTTCAAAAATTTAGCTTTTCCAAAACCTGAACACAGTGTAACATGGTCCTCACATTAAGTTTTGAAACATCTAGCAGTAATGCAAGCTGTTGTTATGTTTGCATGAATAAACACTGGAACTTGTGGTGGTTTTGTAATATTTGTCTTATTTACAAATACACAGGAAGTCTGTAAGTAAAAGCAAAGTGATAGTGTAAGACAGCTGAGAACTGGTGCTCTGCTGGCTCAGAGGGAGACACTGTAAAACCTTCATGTAATCCATAGTAGTTTTCCTTACTATGCGTGAACAAAATGAAAAACTGACCAGTACAGTTTTGTTTGTACCCATTCTAGAAGGATTTTTCTCAGAAGACTATTGGCACTTTGAAAGAGAACTGCCTGTTCAGGGGTTCATCCAGAGACCAGGAGCCAATGGTGCACTTCTGCATCCAACACCCGTGAAGCCAGGATCTGCTTCTCCTTTTCCTTTTGCTGTAGCCCTCTATTTAAAAAAACTGCTTTGGATGAGAGTGGAGTTAGCCCCAAATGTAATTGTGATATAGACTAGAATTTAGAACCGCAATGACTCCCAGAATCCTCTAGCAAACGTGGTCAGTAACATACTTGGCAGTTCCTGGAGATTGTAAATCAAAAATAATTTTTCTGAGCTCTGTAAGAAACACATTTATGATCATGAGGAGGGAAATTCACAACAATGTGTCTTCCTATAAATTGTACATCTAAGCATTAATTACAACAAAAGCAAAAAAGATATATTTACATTTAAGTTGTAACTGCTCTTGTTTTGTACACTTTTAGATACCAGGAGCCTTTATTTTCACAACAGAAGTTGAAGGGCTGTTTTTTCATCATCTTTCTCTTTTAAAAGATGTTGGCATAGTTTCAGGTAGACTATGTTCTATGTTAAATTATTTAGTGAATACTAAATAATTGGTATACTGTCTAAAGTTGGGAACAACCAACATCCAAGTTTAAATACAGTTGAGACTGGCACTTAATAAGTTACATGAAATTTTAAATATTGATAGAGAATGTGAAAAACATGGGACCTGCAACAAAAAGTTGCAGTGTTTTGTCATCTCCTCTCTGTCATTCCAGTCAGCTAACTACATTCTCTTCCAGGATAATCCATTCCATCCTCCCTGTCTCTCCCTTCTATTCACAGTCCACATTCCATAGCCATTGAACACACACATTGGAACTGTTGGGGATGAGTTGCTAAAGTTCAAGACGGATGGGAGTTTTGGCCAGGACAGGGGAAGGAGGAGGAGGAGGCTCTCCAGGCCAGTTTCTAACAGAAAGGAGAAAGAGAAAGAGGCTTTCTAGGCAGTTCTGCCAGGAAAGGAGACAGAGAAGAAGGCCAGTTCCTGCTAGGAAAGAGGAGAAAGCAGTTTCCATACAGCCATCTTGAGTGGGTAAGTTTTTAAATTCTTTTTAAAAACACCTGGGGGGAGTGTGACTGTGACTCAGTGGGTGGGGCTTTGTTGAGTGGCATTTGCAAGTCAGTAGGGGGTGGGCTAGGCAGTTAGCTTTATACAACTGCTGCCAGAGGCCAGTTTCAGGTCAGTTTCGGCCAGGACAGGGGAAGGAGGACGAGGAGGAGGCTCTCCAGGCCAGTTTCTAACAGAAAGGAGAAAGAGAAAGAGGCTTTCTAGGCAGTTCTGCCAGGAAAGGAGACAGAGAAGAAGGCCAGTTCCTGCTAGGAAAGAGGAGAAAGCAGTTTCCAGACAGCCATCTTGAGTGGGTAAGTTTTTAAATTCTTTTTAAAAACACCTGGGGGGAGTGTGACTGTGACTCAGTGGGTGGGGCTTTGTTGAGTGGTATTTGCAAGTCAATAGGGGGTGGGCTAGGCAGTTAGCTCTATACAACTGCTGCCAGAGCCGCGAATTTTATAACCAGCAGACTTAAATACTGTTAGCAAGGGATTTTCTTTGAGGAGGAAAGTCATAGTCCACTTTCAGGTACTAATTAACACTTAGTATGGACACTGAAGGAACTGCTGCCGTCACCTGCAATACCTGTGGGATGTTTGTATTCTTACCTACAGATGTGGGAAACTACACATGCTCCAAGTGCAAGTTGGTAGCCCTCTTGGAGGACAAAGTACAGCAGCTGGAGGCGCGGGTAGCTACACTTCAACATATTAGGGAGCAAGAGGTTTTCCTTGACAGAACAGAACAAATGGTCTTGGATGGGGAACACACAGAGGAAGTCGCTGGAGAAGAGAAGGTCACATCACACACACAGGAGGTAGAAAGCTGGAGGAAGGTCACACACAGAAGTAAGGAGACCAGGGATCGTACTGGGAGCTTGCGGCTACAGAATCGATTTCAAGCTCTTACTCTTAGCAAGGAGGATGCAGAAGAGCAGCATGGACAGATTTCAGAGACAGAGCAGGGGACCCTGGCAGTTCCACCACAGGGAACAGTCGCTGCTAAGCCTCAGAGGAGGCGTGTGGTCGTGGTGGGGGACTCCTTGCTGAGGGGGATAGAAGCAGTAATTTGTGGGCCTGACAAGATGTCTCGAGAGGTGTGTTGTCTTCCTGGGGCAAAGATCAGAGATGTGACAGAGAGGCTGACAAGACTGGTCAGGCCTACCAACCAATACCCCTTCCTTTTGGTCCACGTGGGAACGAACGACACAGCAAGACACAGCCTTCAGAACATCAAAAGGGATTACGAGGCTCTAGGAAAGAAGCTGAAAGAAATGGAGGCACGGATTGTCATCTTGTCTCTTCTGCCAGTTCAAGGGCATGGTCCAGGAAGAGAGAGGAAGATAGCAGATGTCAACAATTGGCTCCGCAGATGGTGTCGTCGAGAACAATTTGGATTCTTGGATCATGGGCTGAGGTTCCATGAGGGCGGACTCCTGGCAAGGGATGGGCTGCATCTCACACCAGTTGGAAGAAATGTTTTTGCCAACGGTCTGAAGAATTTGATCAGGAGGGCTTTAAACTGAACTGTGTGGGGAAGGGAGACAACGTCCTGGAAGACAAAAGGAGTGGAGAAAATAGTCAAACTGTCATAGAGGAAACAAGGCAAACAATACAGGGACCCAACAGTGGGAGGCAAAAAAATGTGCACAGGCAGCAAGTAAAGGGGACACATGCTCTTAGATGTCTCTACACTAATGCACAGAGCATGGGAAATAAGCAAGATGAACTTGAACTCCTAGCGCAACAAAGCAAATATGATATAATAGGCATCACTGAAACCTGGTGGGATGAGTCTCATGACTGGAATGTAGAAATAAAGGGGTATAACCTTTTCAAGAGAAACAGGACAAACAGGAAAGGAGGAGGAATAGCATTATATGTCAGGGATATTTACACCAGTGAAGAAATCCAGGACATCAATCCTGGAAGCCAAGTGGAGAGCATCTGGATAAAAATTAAAGGGGAAGGAAACAACAGGGATGTTAGTGTGGGAGTCTACTATAGACCCCCAACTCAAGCAGAAGAATTGGATGAAGCCTTTCTAGAACAGATGACCACACACTCAGAAAGGAGAAATATAGTAGTGATGGGTGACTTCAACTATCCGGATATTTGCTGGAAGTCAAACTTGGCAAAATCCTCAAGGTCTAGCAAATTCCTCACTTGCCTCGAAGACAATTTCATTGTTCAAAAGGTGGAAGAGGCAATGAGGGAGTCAGCTATTTTGGATCTGATCCTAACTAACAGGGAAGACCTAGTTAATGGGGTGCAAGTGGTTGGATCCTTAGGTGGGAGTGATCATGTCCTCCTGGAGTTTATTATACAGTGGAAAGGAGAAGCCAGGCATAGTCAGACACACATTCTAGACTTTAGGAAAGCTGATTTTACTAAACTTAGAGAAATACTGAGGGTGATCCCATGGACAGGAATACTAAAAGAGAAGGGAGTTCAAGAAGGATGGGAGTTTCTCAAAAGGGAGATACTGAAGGCACAATTTCAAACCGTGCCAACGAGGAGGAAGAATGGGAGGTGTCTCAAGAAACCAGGATGGATGACTAAGGAACTTGCAACTGAACTATGTTTTAAATGGAACATGTATAAGAAATGGAAAAATGGGGACATCACCAAAGAGGAATTCAAACAAATAGCTAGCATGTGTAGGGGTAAAGTCAGAAAAGCTAAAGCGCAGAATGAAATCAGGCTTGCTAGAGAGGTTAAGAATAATAAAAAGGGCTTTTGGGGGTATGTCAGTAGCAAAAGGAAAAAGAAGGAAATGGTAGGGCCACTGTGTGGAGAAGATGGCAACAAGTTAACAGGGGACAGAGAAAAGGCAGAATTACTCAACACCTTCTTTGCTTCAGTCTTCTCAGAAAAGGCAAAGGGTGCTCAACTTGAGGATAATGGAGCAGAGGACAGAATAGGAGAATTTCAGCACAGAATAAGTAAAGAGATAGTACAGAAACATCTGGTTAATCTAAATGAATATAAGTCTCCAGGACCAGATGAATTACATCCAAGGGTATTAAAAGAACTGGCAAATGTAATATCGGAACCATTGCCAATAATCTTTAAGAACTCCTGGAAAACAGGAGAGGTCCCAGCGGACTGGAGGAGGGCAAATGTTGTCCCCATCTTCAAAAAGGGGAAAAAAGAGGATCCCAACAATTATCGTCCAGTTAGTCTGACATCAATACCCGGAAAGATTCTGGAGCAGATCATTAAACAGAGAGTCTGTGAACATCTGGAAGATAATTTCATAATCACAAAAAGTCAACATGGGTTTCAGAGAAACAGGTCATATCAGACAAATCTGATCTCTTTTTTTGATAAAATTACCATCTTGGTAGATGAAGGGAATGCTGTGGATATAGTATATCTTGATTTCAGTAAGGCATTTGACAAGGTTCCCCATGACATTCTTGCAAGCAAGTTGGTAAAATGTGGGCTAGACAAAGTAACTGTTACATGGATTTGTAATTGGTTGACTGGTCGAACACAAAGGGTGCTCAACAATGGCTCCTTTTCAACTTGGAAAGAAGTGACCAGTGGGGTGCCACAGGGCTCTGTCCTGGGCCCAGTGCTATTCAATATCTTTATTAATGACTTGGATGACGGTATTGGGGGCATAGTTATCAAATTTGCAGACGACACCAAATTAGGAGGAGTAGCTAATACCCCAGAAGACAGGATCAAAATTCAAAATGACTTGAACAGACTAGAAAGTTGGGCCAAAGCTAACAAAATTAAATTCAACACGGAGAAATGTAAGGTACTGCACTTAGGGCAGAAAAACAAAAAGTACAGATATACGATGGGGGACACCTGGCTGAATGAGACTACGTGTGAAAGCGATCTAGGAATCCAGGTGGACCACAAGTTGAACATGAGTCAACAGTGTGATGCAGCAGCTAAAAAGGCCAATGCAATTTTAGGCTGCATCAGTAGAAGTATAGTGTCTAGATCAAGAGAAGTAATAGTGCCACTCTATTCTGCTTTGGTCAGGCCTCACCTGGAATACTGTGTCCAGTTCTGGGCACCACAATTCAAAAAGGATGTGGAGAAACTGGAGCGTGTCTAAAGGAGGGCCACTAAAATGGTGAAGAGTCTGGAAACCAAGCCCTATGAGGAACGACTTAGGGAGCTGGGGATGTTTAGCCTGGAGAAGAGAAGGCTGAGAGGTGATATGATAGCCATGTTTAAATATTTGAAGGGATGTCATATCGAGGAGGGAATAAGCTTGTTTTCTGCTGCTCCAGAGACAAGGACCCGAAACAATGGATGCAAGCTGCAAGAAAAGAGATTCCACCTCAACATTAGGAGGAACTTCCTGACAGTAAGGGCGGTTCGACAGTGGAACACACTCCCTCGGAGAGTAGTGGAGTCTTCTTCCTTGGAGGTCTTTAAGCAGAGGCTGGATGGCCATCTGTCAGGGATGCTTTGATTGGGAGTTCCTGCATGGCAGGGGGTTGGACTGGATGGCCCTTGTGGTCTCTTCCAACTCTATGATTCTATGATTCTATGAAATAATAATAAATAATAATAATAATAATAATAATAATTTGTACTTTGGGAGATCTGGTCATGCTAATGCTCGTTTCCTGTTTTTCAACGGACCTGTTTTTCACTCCAGTCCCATCAGCACTTGCCAGCTGAGTTTACTATTTGAGGGACTGATATGACATATGGAATCTGTGCATTGTTCAGGTTTAGTGACCCAGGAAATCTGATTTGTGATATTTGAAAAAGCACAGGTAGGTAGGTAGATATGTGAAATTCATTCTGACAATTTTAAAAAATAAATTTATTCTATATGGCACTTCTCAAACAGCATATGGAAATGGGCACAATTTATAGATAGGAATCCATATATTATTTGTCTTGCAGTGTGTTCTGTAAATGAGAGAAAACCTATTTGACAACTCACGCACACTTGAAAAAATTAGCAAGATACATTGCATATATTTCTAAAATATACTCAAACACATTTTAGCTGATGAAGGCATATTGACTTCAATAAATCCATTTGAACAAATGCACCCATAAATTTCTCTACTTTTTTCCCCTACACATAACTGAAACAGGACAAATTCAGAGTTAGAAGAAGAGGAAGTCTATGAAAATGGACTTGGCAGATCTGACTGTTCCTAATCACAGGTGTTTTATCTAGCTTATGAAGGAGACTTGTGCCTGTGGAATAAACATGGTCTGAAGACACATAATGTGGTGACAATGCTGAAAATGATAAACTTTGGATCAAGTCAGTGTCAGTTCTGGAAGAAGTCCATGGAAGAAAGGCAAAATATAAATGAATAAAGTAAGGAAACATTGTAGAATGTTGCAGGCTTATAGAATGTTTGTAGCAATGTGACAAATAGATTTATTAACATGTATTTACCAAAATATTGATATAGCATAGATAGATGGACATATAGTTAGACAGAGCCGAGAGCAACATTTTAAGAATCATAAGCAAGCATAATATATGTTCTTGTGAAGAAAAATGAAACAGATGACATTGGGTTCTGTGCAGAACTGCACACTTTGAAATGTGCTGTTCATTATATATGCATAGCACATCTGTAACAATTTTCAATGTATGGGTTCTTTTCCCCACAGAATCCTGTGTGATGTGTCAATTTGTCTATTTGAGACACTGTAGAATCTGGCAACCCATTTCAATTCTATTGGTGAGAACATGTATTATGCTTGCTTGTCATTTCCATAATACTGTTCTCAAGTATATCCACCATTCTCTCTGTGTGAGTATCTGTAGCGCATGACAGTTTCAGTTCTAAAACACTCATTTACAGTTTGTACACTGTAATATGAGTAATGGAGCTCTACTTTACACAAGCTGCTGGCCTCCTGGTCACTCTGAGATAACTTGGGAGTTGTCACTTAACTCTTTGTGTGTATTGAACAATGATTTACCATTTGGCCCTTCCCACCTCTATTACCCCTTTTTAGCTCAGATTAGTGTTGAAAATAATACAGACCATAATCAGGAAAACAGCTTCTTGGATCTGCACCTATACCAAAAAAGAACTGCTACCTCCCCAAATAACTATTACTAGGGATAGGAAAACCTGTTCTTTTCATGTTCCTGTCATTCAGGTTTTGTAAACCTTGAGTTCACCCCCCCTCCCATCCTGTCTATGGAGAAATGTGCAAATTCTGGTACAGTCCTCTAAAATGAAACTCTTGTGCCCTAGTTCAATAGATGTTATTATCCTCAACAAGGAAAGGATTGTGTTTCATCTGACAAAAATGCAGGTGGTAAATGTGAGGTGATTCCTAGAAGAAAGAGGTAGCAGACCAATGCAGCACTCAAACACTCAAACCCAGATCATCTCAGGTTTGGATTGAGGAGAATGGCCATTTCAGTTTCTTCCCCATTTGAACCTTTTGTATCTGAAGCTCTTTCCATCAATTGATGAATTCTGAAATTGTCAATCATCCTAATCTTAATTCATTGCATAATGACACTTTGCTTTGGTTATTTAAAACTGGTGGAAGAAAGGTTAATACCTAAGAAGAAAAGGAGGGTGTTGTTTGCACAATGTAGCTCTAACCTGGGATTGTTTTAACTTTCTTTCTAATGTGATACAAGTAGCTCATTAATTAAGGCATGATGAGTCCTGATGCCAAGAGTAATGCCACTTAACATGTATATTGTATAGTTGTTTTCATCTTCAAAGCACTTTCCAGTTATTAATTAAAGGCCTGAGTGTGGCTTTTAAGCCATGGCTCACACAGGAGGGGGCAGGCTGCAACAGAAGCTCCCAAGGGGGAATAGTGTGACTGACTCATCTAACATCTTTCTGCAAGGCGGCACACCAGCAATTCAGTCTATGGAAGTAGCTTAGCTGCCATTTCAAGGAAAGAAAAAATGTGCTAAGATAGGAACTTTCAAACTTTGTTATACACAAAAGAAAATTGTTCTGATATCCTCAAGATTAGCTAAGGCAAAGCAAAAATAGATATGCATAATTATCACTAAGAGTGACACAAAAAGTGGGCTTAGAACTGTCCTCATCTGCACTGTGCAAACCCACTTTGTGATAGATATGACAAGATGGGACATAGATTAACTGAATGCTACTGATTCATAGAATCAGAGTTGGAAGAGACCACAAGGGCCATCAAGTCCAACCCTCTGTCATGCAGGAAAATACAATCAAAGCACTCCCAACCAGCCCCTCTTTAAAAACCTCCAAAGAAGGACACTCCACCACACCAGCATGTTCCACTGTCAAACAGCTCTTACTGTCAAGAAGTTCTTCATATTGTTTAGGTGGAATCTCTTTTCCTGTAGTTTGAATCCATTACTCCATGTCCTAGGACGTTATTACACAGGGAGTCGCAGGGAGAAAGTGGAAATAAACCGGACGAGTGGAAGACTTTAATTTACGGGATTTGTCCCGTTCCACCTCGTCTGATAACTAAATTCGAATTTAAAAGGGGGTTAATTTGAATGAAAACCTGATCTTTTCATTTTCGGGATTTTTGAGGAAACGAAAAGATCAGGTTTTTGTTCGAATTAACCCCCTTTTAAATTTGAATTTAGTTATCAGACGAGGTGGAACAGGACAAATCCCGTAAATCAAAGTCTTCCGCTCGTCTGGTTTATTTCCACTTTCTCCCCGCGACTCCCCATGTGATAACATCCCTAGTCTCTAAAGCAGCAGAAAACAAGCTTGCTCCATCTTCAGTATGGGCCTTTGCAGACAGCTAGAAATAGTGCAAACTGAGTCCACTTTAACTCTCCTGGCTCAGTGCTAGGGAATCATGGGAACTGTATTTTTTTCTGAGACATGAGACTTCTCTGTCAGAGGGCTATGGTACCACAATAAACTACAGTTCCCATGATTCCCTAGCACTGAGTCAGGGCAGTTAAAGTGGACTCAATTTGCACTATTTCTGGCAGTCTACAAAGGCCCTATGTTTGTTGTTGGTGGTTGCCTCTGAGTCAACTTTAACCCATGGTAATCTATAAATGAAGCACCTCCAAGTCATCCTATCCTTAACTGCCTTAGGGGGGTTGCAGACTGCCAGAAATAGTGCAAATTGAGTCCACTTTTAGGGTTAGGGTTAGGGTTAAGGAATCATGGGAATCATTGTGGCACCAGAGCTCTCTGACAGAGAAGTCTCAATGTCCCAGAAAAAAATTCCCATGATTCCCTAGCACTAACCCTAACCCTAAAAGTGGACTCAATTTGCACTATTTCTGGCAGTCTGCAACCCCCCTTACTCAACTCCTGCAGATTCATGACCATGGTTTCTTTGATTGAGTCTATCCATCTGAAATGTGGTCTTCCTCTTTTCCTATTGTCCCTCCCCATTTTACCAAGTATTACAGTGTTTTCTAGTCCTTTCTTCTCATGATATGCCCAAAATATGGCAACCTCAGTTTACTCATCTTTGATTCTGGGAAGAGTTTGGGCCAGATCTGTTCTAGGACCCATCCATTGATTCTGGGGAGAGTTTGGGCCAGATCTGTTCTAGGACCCATCCATTGGTCTTTTTAGCAGCATCACACTTCAAATGAGTTGATTTTCTTCCTATCAGCTTTCTTCACTGTCTAGTTCTCACAACCATACACAAAAATTGGAAACACAATGTCATGGGAAATCCTAATTTTGGTATTTAATGATATATCTCTACTCTTCTGGATCTTGTCTATTTTCTTCATAGCTGCCCTTCCACGTCCTAGTTGTCTTGTGAATTCTTGACTACAATTTCTCTCTGATTGATGATTGAGCTGAAGTATGGAAAATCTTGAACTATTTTTATACATTCATAGCCTATTTTAAAAATATATAGATAGTCTGTGGTCATAATTTTTGTTTTCTTGATGTTCAGCTACCTGACATCCCTTCAAATATTTAATCATGGTTTAAGCTGTCTTATTTGTTCCTTCCTATCTCTCTCTCATTGTAAGATTGATTTGTTCTTCAGTTCACCACAGCAGGATGTTTGATCACAGAAATGTGGGTGTTATTTCCATCTTGATTGCCCCATGATATGCTAACTTCTAGTTCCATGGAGAGGAAATGGTGGTAGTGGTATTGAACACATAATCCTCTCATTTTTTGGTATGTGTCTTCATTTTGTATTTGTAATGTTCTTCAAAATACAAAATACAAAAATACAAAAATCATTTGTGAACGTAAAAATCCAAGTCTGATTTCCCCAGAACTCTCTGGGTATGTGGCTTAATGGAACAAGGGGGCTTAGTTCTCTAATAATATTAAACAGAGTTTATGTGATTTCAGAAAGGATTGTAGCTTTTATTCTGTTTTGTTTGCTGTTCCTTATGTTTCAGGATGGGCTCTTTATTCAAGACAATCAATAATAAATTCTTCAACTTAAGACTCTTCTTGTGAGGTTAATTGATGATGATAATTAATGAATACTCATGTATGAGAACTGAAGTGGTTTTACACCTCCAAGTCATCATGTTAACATGCAAACTGTAAAATCTGAAAATATGTCAATAAATGGTTTTCTATACATCTATATATATCAACATTCCACCAACACAGACACACACACACAAAACAAAGTGGTGAAACATTTCCATTGGGTTAACTCAGGCCACAATGTTGTCACCATTAACCAAAGAGATATTGCAATAAATAAGCTCAACTATGTGGAAAGTGGTTACAGGAAGATCATCTTGGTTCCTATCCCTGCTGGAAGTTGTGTCATGGCCTATTTTTTCTCCATCTGGCCATGCCTTTTTAGTGCTGTGGGAGGAAATCCCAAGTACTTACTGTCCTAGTCGCCTCAAGCCAGCATTTTTTTTTACTTTTCTTCAAGCAAACTGCTTGGCTCATCACGTTCCAGCCTCTGGAACTTTTTGGCATCCAGCAAAACTGCTGCAGCCACCCACAGCATTGGACCACTGTGTAAAAATTCACCCTCACCAGGGATTTTTGTATTTTTCTTCTAAGAATTGTAAAGCCCTTTGACCACAGCATTTATGATAAAGCTGTGCAGAATTGATGAATTCCCTTCAGTTTCCCAAAAACCTTTGGCTGAAGAACATCCTCTCCCAAAATTTAATTGTGACTCAGAGAGGCTTAAAAGAATGATTTCTTTTGGCTTAGGCATCCACCTTCAGCAATTCCTCCTGTATTAGAACTCCATGCATTGCAATATGCACCTGTGACTCAAGTCCCTGAGCCTTGGTAACCCAGCTGCATCCATTTTAAACAAAATGGCCTTTAACAGAGTCACTTGCAGCTTGGAAAATTTTCACTGTATTTATTTTACAGCATTTCCAGCCTGTCCAGGCTGTGTCCCCCTGCTTCCCACTGTTTGTAGAGTGGAGATTTCTCAGACAATTGTCTTTAAAGAGTTCTGCACTCTGCCATCAGGCAAAAACAGCTTAGCAGTAAACATAACTTACTTACATCTGAAGAAGATTTGAAGCCACCTCTGCTTTTCCTAGCAAACGCTGAAGCATGGTTCTCTTGTCCTGGTGCAGCTGAAGTCGTGGATAGGCAGTCTTGCCTCCTGGCCACCTTGCAGACTTTCCATCTGGACTTCTGGGCTCCTTTCCTTCTGGACATTTGGCCTCATTGTCCTCTGGCAGACCAGCCACATCTGGCAGACAAGCCATTTCTGGCAGACCAGCCCTAACTGGCAGACTAGCCATATCTGGGCCCATAACCTGGAGATTCTGCTGGGTGTCAAAGAGCATCACTGCAACACTTACCCCACTGAATCCCAAGGCTCCATATGTGTGATCTAGGAAAACTCCCCAAAAAGTTCATTTCACAGCCTCTGATTGGTAAGAATCCTTTTTCCATCATACTAGTGCCTCTGATAGGTGCAAGAGAACTTGCAAATAGGTGATACAAGCAGTGGCTAATCAAAGAGAAGAATCTGAAGGATATGATATGTGTGGATCAAAAAAAGAGTACTTAGGCTGCATCTACACTGCAGAATTAATGCTGTTTGACACCACTTTTACTGCAATGGCTCAGTACTATGGAATCCTGGGGTTTGTAGTTTTGTGAGATATTTAGCCTTCTCTCTCATGAGTGGTCTGGTACCACAACAAATTACAAATCCCATGATTCCATAGCATTGAGCCATGGCAGTAAAAACAGTGTCAAACTGCATTAATTCTGCAGTGTGGCAATAGATGAGTAAAGGATAAGATGGCTGAATGAAGCGTTTGCTTCATCTCAAGGACTGAGAGAGAAATTCTATTATCACTGCAGTGTTATGATCAAGAAACCACAATGCAGCATGGCTTGATGCTAACATTTCACATTTTGATGTGAACTGTAGTGGTTTGAATGTTAGACTATAACTCTGGAGGCCAGGGCTCGAATCCCGACTCGGCCATGTAAACCCACTGGGGTTACCTTGGGGAAGTCAACTTTTTCCAGTCTCAGAGGATGGGAATAGCATCCCCCTCTGAAGAAACTTGCCAAAGTTTAGGGTCACTGAAAGTTAGAAATGACTTGAAGGCACACGACAACAAAATCAGTCTTAAGTCTAGTTAAGCCCATTATAAAGAAAACTGTGAAGGGTGGTTCCAGACAATGCTTTCTCCAATGGAGGCTGTACATCAACCTCCACTAGCAACCATCCCTTGTTTTTTCACAGCTTTTTTGCCTGTTATATTGCTGGCAAATATCTGTCAAAGAGGAAAAGATCAGAAGCCACACAATTCCTTCTAAATGCTATTGCGAGGAGAATAATCAGGAAATTTCCTAAGAGTCACTACAAAGAATTAAAAGTGCTTGAAGAAAAGTTCATCTGTGAATTATATGAATTTACATTGAAAAATGTACAACATATCTGTTTATTTTAAGAGGACAATTCAGGTGATTTCAAATCTTCCTGCAAGGAAACTTCTTTCTGAATAATGAGAAGGCAAGTCTTTTTTGAACCTCAGAGCAATCTCAAAATTGGTTCCCTATAAAGGTTTTCAATGAACAGCTATGCATAGGGAAAATATACAATGCTGAAGTCATTATATCATTTCCTGTTCTGCTTCCTGTCAACTGTGCTTGTCAGAAAGGGCTAATAATGGGTGTTCCCCCCTCCCCAGCAAAAGCACAAGCCAAACTGGAAATAGTGTTTATATTCAATTTCCTTTGTGAATGTAGTTATGAAAAGTGGACTAAAGGGGGCAGGAGATACTCTTTGGAAAAAAAAGGTGCAAGTAGATGAGCAGTCAGACTTTATGAGGAAATAATAATATATATTGCCATATATGATAAAATGATCTATTTTCAATAAAAATCTGTAAAACTGTTTTAGCTATTTTGACATCTTGATTAACTGAGTTTCAAAGATATCTGTATGTGTTGAACTTTCTTCATGCTGATTGTTTCTAATACTTTATTGAATTTGGTACTGAATATGTATGCATTAGAAAACAAATAAACATCTACCCTACTCTAGTTTTACTGGATTTGTCAGGGACAAAGTAGATTAATTTTAGGCCTCAACCAGACTACATTTCTGTGACAGTAGATGAAATCCAGGGTTACTTCACTGTTCATTTTCCATCCACTATATTATTTCTTAGGCATTATTAGATGTCAATATGGTAAGAGAGAAAAATCTATTTCCTACATTATCATTGAATTTATTTTTTAAAAAACAAAAAAAGAAACAAATCTAAATTCAACAGGTTCACCGCAGAAACTTTCTTTGTGGGATGAATGTAAATATTCTGCTGTTTGTTGGATCAGGTTGGTGAATTAGTATTAGTATAAAATATGCTCCCTTTCAGATCCTGCACTAAGAATGAAAAGATGATTTCAGTTTGGATTTCGTTCTCGGGGATTTCTGTAATAACACTGTTATGCATTGTGGTAGCACTGTCCATTAATAACATGCCCACTGTTTAAAAATAACATATTTCTTTCTTCGTCACCTTTTTATTTTTCACACTCATGTTTTACTTGCATGGAGAACTAAAGGATAAGTGATACAATTTTGAAATTATCATCTCAGCACCAACCATGTATCTGTAAAATATTTCTGATCTGTAGCTAAAGTGTTTCTTTGAATATTATCTAACCACATTTGGATCCATTCTTCTTATAACAAATTCCAGACAGAAGATACAAGGTAATCCACTTTACTACGAATTATGTAGTCATTATGTACAATCCACAGGAATCTGTTCTTGGGTAGAAAACATAAAAATAAATAAGGTTTAATCAGTATTTGTGTTTGATGGCTCTGCCTTTTCCATGTCCTCTAATAGAGAATGTCATACAACTGATTTTTACCCCCCACAGCAGAGTGGGATATTGTAATGTACTCACTGTAATATTGCCTTTGAAGAATGTTTGGAAACCAGACTGAAACTAGCTGACAGACTGGGAAAGTTTTAACTGGAGCAGACTGTACAAAATGTGGCAATCCCATTTTAGATCAATTGCACTGCTTCTCATTTATTTTCTAGACCTAGTTCAGAATCGTGGTTTTGACCTTCAAAGTCCCAGATCTGGGGTATCTATATGAGGCCTTCTCAGTGGTGCCACCAACATTGCAGAGATGTTATGAATGAGGGAAGAGCTCTAAAAGTGAGCTCCACCTGCTCAAAACACCTGGGACCATTTCAGATCAGATTCTCATCCCTTTGCTACAAGTAACTGAAGCCTTTGAGTGGAGAATTCAAGTTTTCAAGATGTCAGTTAGAAAAAGAAAGCCCAAGTGTGTGTTCATGTGTGCTTTGTGGTACCCTGTGGTGATGCTGGGTTTCCCCCTCAATTTTTTGTGGGTAACTATTATGAAAATTCAATAGAGCTGGCCTTGGTTAAGAAATTTCAGAAGAAGGGGTAGACTAGAGTTTGGGGTAGTAAATGTGGTTAATTTGCTTTCTCTCTCTCTCTTTCTCTCTCTCAATTGGCATGAGTTATATGCAAGAAACCTGCAAAATTTTGGAAGGATGGGATCAGGGGCTAGGGAGTTAGGATGAAAGAAATAAAATTTCAGTCTGTTCGTTCATTTGGATCCAAGTTAGCAGAAACTGCAATTGAACACAACTAGATAATGAAAGTGGAGCAGACAATGAAGAAGGACTTACAAATGTAGGATTTCTCAAACAAACATCCAATAGCCTTTCAGGCTCCATCCAAATAATTTTAACATTTCTGCTCTTAAGACAGATAACTAGCAAAAAGCAGCAAACACCTGACCCTTCTGCAGAATATCATGTCACCATCTCATCACAAAAGCTCTGTATTGAATATTCTTGGCAAAATTGTTCTTAGAACTCTGAGCTAACTGTTACCTCCTCTTCTTCACACTAGGGTTGGCATCAGCCGGTATGGTAAATCATGGTGTCACCAATGACATCTTCCCATAACACACCATACAGAATCCTTAGTAATGTTTTTATACAAATGATACTCAGGAATCATAATTCCCATATATCATTGAATGTGATGGTAATGGTTGTGACATACAGAACTAGCAAAATTAAAAATACACCTTGAAATTACAATATCATATGCACAAGCTAAATGTATTTACGTGTACATAGTTTCATGTGGTTCAAGTGAAAATTTGGTAAGATGTGGTGTTTTTAAAGAAACATTTAAAAGGATAAAAAAATATTGAACATTTAAAGAAATGTTTTAATTTTAAAAAATTCCTGGGACCCCTCCTTTCTTTTCTCACTGAAAGTCACACCATCTGGACTCAGGTGAGTGCCACACCCCATTTCTGCCAAAAGGGAGATGTTTGTGGAATAATGGTGTCACCCCCTCTTAGGGTCTCCCCTGGTGTAGTTGCACCACCACCACCCGAGTTATGACCCTGCTTCCTCATTCTCTTTAGCCTGGTTTTCTTATTTGCAAAAGTAGAGTAGAAATTTTAACAGGTTATGGACTTTTTTATCTGTTTTCTGCATCTCTATGAATCTAAATGGCAATTTCAGATACCAGCAAATTCTGCTTTGGAGGAGACCAGTTTAGATGCAGACATCTTCAGATTTTGCCAACCAGATTTGGCTGGGATTTGTCCCAATCTTAATTGCAACTCTAAGATCCATCTATTAATTCTCTCTTCATCCATCCCACAGAAAGAGAGAAAATGAAAGAGAGAGAGATTACTAATGATCTGTAAATACATTTTAGAGAACAATGAACTTTGCAATAGCTTTGTATTTTTTACAAAAAGTTTGTCATTCATGCCCCAGGGCCATCACATTTTGTTGAAATATTCCTCATGATAACTATGTGAAAGAGGAAGGAAATCTAATGCAGGCATCAAATTTTATCTCTTTCTATAAGGAAAAAGCAACATGGAGTGGAGATGTATTATTTGCTCTGGGGTGAACCTATGAGCTCATATTTTTGTGTCTCCTATCTCTTCATGAAATCTTAAGTTCATTTGTTCTTTATTTTTAGGGAAGAGCAGGGAAAATAAGAGGGCAAAAGAAAAGGAAAGGACATGTTGTAATAAATGTACCTTTCATGGGAATCTTTCTTTGAACCATAAGTAGGTGTGTGAGATGAAACTCAACTGCTTGGCATTGCAGCTTTTTGAGTCTTTCCTTGTTTTATGCCACCTATACACATTGCTTACTGAGGTAATGTTCCAACCCAATATTTAATCACTCCTTAGTGGACAAACATTATTTTATTGCTTGGGCAGGTTAATTGTTAGAGATCTAAATAGCCAGTACCTTTCATCATCATTTTACAAACACTGCTGAGTTCCACAGAGCAGAGCCTGACCATTCTGACCCCTCTGTGTGTGAGAAAGGGAAACAAGAAAAATAGACAACTTGGTGGCAGCTATTTTGCCTGTCAGATGAGACATGTTCCAGTTATTTGCAAATCTGCAGCTCTCTATTTCTTCTTAATAATAATAATAATAATAATTTTTATTTATAGCCCGCCCCTTAAGTCTGTAACCCACAGTTTCTTTTGCCTAATTCCAATCACTAGTCACAGCTGTTGAACCAATGGGATTTGCATAACTGTTGACCTACCAATCAGAAATTGATTCAGCAGGTCTACTCAAGGTGAGACTAGCAATTAGATTTAGCTGTTATTGTCCATCTGATCTTGACTATTCCTTCCCCTTTCTGTGTAGCAGACCTTCCTCTCAACAGCATACAGCTTCTCCCCACCAACATTATGGGTTTGTTGCAGTTTTCCTAAAATATGTTTTCTCTTATTTGTTCTCTTCCACTTACCATAGAGCAGAACCTTTACATTCAAATCACTTTTGGACCCCCGCTCCCCCTTCCTTGTTGATATGCAATTGTACCTAATGGAGTACGTATGGATGTATTTTTAATTGTTTTTTTTTTTCAAAGGAAATTTTAATTTCACTTAATTTTGTTTGATTTTACTATACTTAGGAACCTTAAATCCATATGTTGGCAGGAAAGCAGAATGTCAATTGATTAAAAAGTTATTGTCTAATTATTTAATATAACTGATTGGTTAAATTAAGCACAATGGCCTAAATCCATTTGCTAGTCCCAATTACAGTAGACACAATGTATTCATAGCAACTTGGTAAATCAACATCCATGTGAGGCCTATTGATTCAGTGTGTCTACTCTATTTGGGAGTAAAAATTGGAATTAGACCTAGGTTGTCTCTGTAAAACAGAGTATCTTGCACCTCGCTCTCAATGAAACATATAGATCCTACCTGAGTATATTCTACACGAATGCTGGAGACCAGGAAAGCAGTTAAACTGCTGGTCTGGGCATTAATATCTACATATATGCCACATGGATCATTAAGCAATTTATACAGAGTGCCATTAGAAAGCTAAGACATGTTAAAGGCTATTCTTGGGAATGAATTCTAAACAGAACTTCTACTATGACATAGCCTCAGCTTATCTATTATACCAGACATATTGTTTGTACTATGAGGCCTTCAGCATAGGATCTAAGATCTTTGAAAGCCTTCATGCTGTTGTTGCAAGAGCATGGCCTAAATTCCTTTTGAATTTGAAATTAAGTTTTGAAAATTAGCTGGAAGTGTCCCTGTGACATAAGAATGTATTACTCTTGACATCAGTGACAATGTGGTCATTGCAGCAATGTAATTAAAGCATTGGGATTTGGATGATACTGGATGGCAATCCACACACATGGAAACAAGTTACAGATGTGAAACGCTTCAAAATGACTTGCACTGAAGTTTATGATACCAGATATAACTAGTGTAACTCTGGCACAAGTTACAGGATTGTAAATGGAAGAGTGTGAAAGCAGCTGCAGAAGATCAGGGATAAGTGGCCCATGGAGTCAGAGGATAAATAGCCACAGGGAGCTATGATGTTACAAACTTTGACCAGCAATGACCTTGTCTGTTCATATGCTTCCTAAATTTTTGACATCATCATGATGTCTGAAGACATGCTGCTTAAATAAAAGAAACCTTTCTTTCAACATGATAACTTCCTTGCCAGATTTCAGATTGTTTTGATTCAGCAACCCTGATGCTCCATTGTCCCCATTAATTTACTGGTTAGCTTCACGAATAAATGAGAATATGTATAAATGGATGCCATTTGGAGAGAATTTACTATGACATTTGTAGTAAATCATCTCGTTAAGAAGTTTGGGTTTTCTATCATAGACTTCTACTGCTTTGCATTAATTAAGAATGTGACTAACAACTAAGGTTCCCTAGCTGCAACAGGGGAACCAGGAAGAATAGCCTATAGACTGGGA
Source organism: Phrynosoma blainvillii (assembly GCA_026167975.1). NCBI lineage: Eukaryota > Metazoa > Chordata > Lepidosauria > Squamata > Phrynosomatidae > Phrynosoma > Phrynosoma blainvillii. Next base: position 277,119,549 of record JANUYF010000001.1, read on the forward strand.
ACTTCAACCAAGGTAAAACATTTTTTTTTCTTTTCAAATTTGGACTGAATTTGCATGTTTTACTACTACATCCACCAAAATATCCCTGATGCAAAAACATGGAGACTTCTTGAGGAATCCATTGTTCTCTGCCACAAAGAGGCCTGTGACGTCACTGGAATAGAGACAGATTGAATTGCAAAAGAGAGGTCCCTGCTGAGATGCAAATTGATTTAAATTTTCCTGGACTTTGGAAATCTCCCTATAGCCACATGGCCAGAAGGAGGAGGAGCCTGCCTGAAAAAGATATCCTTCCCACCATATACCATCTTAACTAAAGACTTAAACAACATGTAGGCATCTGACTAACATCTCCAATTATTTTTCTCCTGTTTGGTTTGTCCGATGAAGAAGCCAATTGAGCTTCGAAAGCTTGCAAGGGGTATACTGTGCATTTTGGTTGGGCGATAAAGGTATCACTGATGCATTTTTGTTTGAATGTGCTAAATGACCAACACAGCTACCCCTGAATGTTTTCTGAACTAAGGTTTCCTGTTATATATCAACTGGTAGGAATGGAAGCACAAGTAGATATGTGATGTTTTGCAAAAACAGAGTTGAAATTAATATAATTTGCTATATTGATCCCAGCCTCTATAGGTCTGGACAAGAGGTCCTGTTTCATCTGGACATCTGGCTGGCTATGATTCTTGATGCAGTGATCTCTAACAATGGGAGATGTTCTTTGAATGCCCTAGTTGTATCAATGGTCAGCTATATTAACAATGAAATGTCTGATAGTTTTTAATATGCTGTCAACTTACCTATCCATAGTACTAATAATACATATGAAAGACACCCCCTGATGAGTCGGGAGGGGTTTCTTGTTGCGTTGGCCATATAAGGACAAGAGAGGCTCGATTTGTCAAGCACGCAGGGGTATTAGAGCACCTGCGTGCTTGGTCCAATCAAGTTGCTTGCCTGTGTCTGGGAAGTCTCGTGGTGACTGTAAACTCGTGAGACTTATGACAAAAGTTTGTTCTTTATAGCTCTGCGCTGCCACGTGGCGGCAGCCATTTTAGAGCTAGAACTGAGCAAGTCACATCGCTCTGCTCTGTGCTCTGGCTGGTTGCTTGGCTTTGGCCTAGCAAATTTCTTGACTTTTGCTGTATTTGGCTTTTGCTGATTTTGCTCATTATTCTTAACTGTGGGAGTTTCCAATTTGTGTCTCCCTGAGCAATTTGGGTAGGTCGAGTGAGGCCTTCAGGCCGATCCCCTTGGGCCTGTAAGGGCCTCCACATCTCCAACACTCGGAGGGCTGTTTATCTGAGGTGGGTGTTGCGGAAGGTGTTCTCTTCACCAGGTGCACAGACCTGGTACTTAATCTCAGGCCCAGCAGCGCCCCAGCAACCCCGGTCTGGTAAGGTCGGGACCCCATCACTGGTCTGGGAGGGTTTTTTACACCTCTCCCCAGCAGTGAGTGTGTGTGTGAAGGCAATACTTGTCTTCGGGTTGGGTTCCTAATTGGACCCTTGGTGGACACCTTTCTCCCTGGTTGGTTGTTGCCAGCGACACTTCCTGGCTAAGTGCGTCTCTTGTGAGACTTGGGGAAGGGCGGCCTTTGGCATGGTGGTAATAATCCAAGGTTGGGTGATTGTGCTTAGGACCCATGTTACACTTACTGGGTGGAGTGATGCCCCACAGTAAGACTCAATCTAAGAGGTGTGCAGCTTCGGCTGTGCCTGGCTCTGATCACTCTGCTTCAAAGAGGCCTCCCCAGTCTGCCAGCAGAGATGATGAGATTGCTGCGCAGTTAGCACAACTAGGCAAGACAGTGCAGGCCTGTGTTGCAGTCTGTAATCAGCTTGCCTAGAAGGGGCTACAGGCTCCAGCCACCAGCCCTATTGCCAGCACTTCTGGTACCACTGACACAGAAGTGCTGTCCCCTCCTGTTGCACCTGATGTTTAGGTGATGGATGCTACATGGGTCCTTTGGTGGTTTCGGCTGTGGAGGCTGTGCACCCCACTATTTCCGATGTGTGGGAACTCCTAAAAAGGGTCCCTGGTGTGGAGATTCAGGGTGCAGCTGCCGCTGTTTCTGAGCATCTTGCTGTGGCAGATTTATATAACCTCTTCCGAGGAGTGGTTCTTCCAGGTGCTGGTGCAGTGGAGCAAACCGTGATGTGCAAAGAAGAGATCAAGCTGCTGCTGCTTCATCTTTGCCTGACACCTGAGCTGTTGCGGGGCCACAATTCGGGGGACCGGTGCAGTTGGCTGGTGATGCTTCCCAGCAAGCTTCTGTTTCAGGTTTGTCTCCTACTAATCCTTCACATGCAAACTGGCCCACCTTGGTATGGGCTCCATGTGGCCAGGTTAGCCAGGGTGCGGGTGTGGAATGCCCCAACACTGCAGCTTTGGGTGCACTTGTGCAGACACCTGCAGTTTCACAGGTGCCTGACCCTAGGGTGCAGGATGGTCAGCCAACTGCTTTGGCTATCAACATCTCTGTGGTGTCTCCTTTGAGTGCTCCTGTGTTATCAGAAATGGCTGTGCATTCTGAATCAACTCCTTATGCTAGGATGTCTTCACCCCTTGGCTCACACCTTCCTCTTTCCACTAAAGAAAGGATATGGAAGGGAGATTACATTGACTTATTTTCCCTTACTTTTAGGGACCCCGAACCAAGGATCATGGTAAAAGATGGGATCGTTTTTAGCCTTCTCAAAGAGTTTCAGGCGCTCAAACGCCCTAAGCCCGAGCGTAATTTTGTGAATTGGATTATGGGTTTTACTATTTACAGGAGTGTTATAGAGGAAAAAGAGCCACTTAGGTCTCCTGACTTTTCTAAATACCAGGAGATCATGATAAAAGCTTACACTAACTGCCATCATAATGCTAGAAGTGCAGCTTGGCTACAATATGATGAGCAGTTTAGAATGAGAGCTGCACAAGATCTCTCCCTGTCTTGGAGACATGTACAGTTTGAATTATGGGCAGATGTAATGGTGGGGGCCTCCCCTTCGAGCATATGTGACAACAGGTTTGTCCCCATGGTTACTTTGCCGAGAGGGTCAAATGCGAGGCCTGGCACGGGTGAAAGAAAGCAATTTTGCATATGCTGGGATTTTAACACAGGCAAGTGCATGAGGCAGCCCTGCAGGTTCGACCATAAGTGTAACACCTGCGGGGGTGGTCACCCTGGCACTTCCTGCAGTAGAGATAAGTGGTCAGGTTTGGGTTGTGCCCCCCCAACCAGTGTCGCCAGGAGGAAAAGGCTCCGTCACCAATTAAGTTAGATACAATGGTGGTATGACTCAGGGTATACCCTAACAAGGAGGCTGCATCTTATTTATTTCATGGTTTTTCCATAGGTTTTCTTAGATCTTATAGAGGTTCCAGGTTACACTGCTATGCACTAATGCTCGTTCCGTGAGGGAATTGCTGAATATCGTGAGGGACAAGCTAGTGAAAGAAATAACTGCTGGAAGAATTTCAGGACCTCATGATCAGCTGCCTATTCCCACACTTCATTTATCCCCACTGGGTGTTCTACTTAAAAAAGCCCCTGGGGGATTTAGGTTGATTCACAATTTATCTTACCCGAAGGGTGACTCTGTGAATGATGCTATAGATCCTGGGCTTACATCCGTTAAGTACACATCGTTTGACTCAGCAGTCAAGATAGTTAGGAATTTAGGCAAGAGAGCCCTCTTAGCTAAGTGTGATATTAAATCTGCCTTCAGGCTCCTCCCCGTACACCCAGATGATTTCGACCTGCTGGGTTTTCAGTTCGAGGGAAAGTATTACTTCGATAAAGCCATGCCAATGGGGTGCTCGATTTCTTGTTTAGCTTTCGAGACTTTCAGCACCTTTCTTCACTGGTGTGCAGTCAGGCGGATAGGTAACAGGGCCATAACACAGTATTTAGATGACTTCTTGATCGCTGGGACTCCTAATTCCTCTTAGTGTAGGGACTTTTTGGATGGATTTCAGGACTTAATGTCTGAGTTGATAGTTCCTCTAGCAGAAGAAAAGACTGAAGGGCCTGACACACGGCTTACCTTTTTGGGTATCAAGATAGACACCGTAGCTGGGATTTCTCGATTACCTAATGACAAATTGGTGGCTATGAGGCAGCAGGTTAGTGTGATGTTGGGGAAGCAAAAAGCTACATTTTGTGAATTTTAATCCCTTACATGATTGCTAAACTTCGCCTGTAAGGTAGTAGTTCCGGGACGAGCATTCTGCGCAAGATTGTATAGGGCTACCGCAGGGGTAACTTCACCACATCATCATATTAGGATCACAAGGGGGATTCGTGAGCACTTGAAGGTTTGGAACTCCTTTTTGGACCAATTCAATGGGACCTCATTTTGGAGATCTGAAATGCTGCTCAGAGCAGACTTTCAGGTGGATTCGGATGCTGCTCGCGCCCATGGCTTTGGTGTTTACTGGAATGGCCAGTGGGCTGCAGAGGTATGGCCTTCTGCATGGATTGAACGTGGTCTGACTAGAGAACTGACGTTTTTGGAACTTTTCCCTATTTTAGTGGCTGTGCACTTGTGGGCAAGCCATTTTGCTAACAAGACCATCTGGTTTTGGTATGACAACCAGGCGATCGTTCCGGTGGTAAATTCTCAGTCTTCTAAGTCCCCTAGAGTCATGTGTTTGGTGAGGGCGATGGTCATGCAGTGTTTGAACTTTAATGTGTTATTCCAAGCTCAGCATGTTCCTGGTGCGCTTAACCCTTTGGCGGACACCCTTTCTCATTTCCAGTTCTCCAGGTTCTGGCAGCTGGCTCCCGAGGCACCGTCACACCTGATGGAGGTACTGGCTTTGCTATGGAGTCTTGGAGGCTATAAATTCACAGGGCAATCCTGAATTCCATTGCCCCATCTACACGCAAGTCCTACCAAACAGCCTTGAATACATTTAATCAATTTTCATTGGAAATTCGGGAGGTTCAAAGCTGGCCGATTAGGGTTGATTTGGTCCTGCATTTCATAGTATATCTTAGGCATGCAGGTCTTTCACCCATTACTATTAGGGGCAGGCTGGCCGCCCTGGCCTTTCACTCCAGGACAAGGGACCCTACCATAGACTTTAGGGTTAAAAGAGCTGTAGAAGGTTTATCTAGAGAATCCCCTGCAGTAAAGGACTCATGATGGCCAATAACTGGCACAGTCCTGGCTAGGTTATGGGATCAGTTAGCTGATGCATGTTATTCACCAGACGAGGCAGCTTTATTTAAGGCAGTATTTGCCATAGCCTTCTTTGTAGCCTTAAGAATCAGTGAAATTGTGCCGGGATCTCGCAATGATCAATCTGGTCGGGCACTTTTAATTTAGGATATTGTCTTAACAGATCGGGATTCAGATTCACATTAGGTGCTCCAAAATTGACCAGCTAGCGAAAGGTCAATCTATTTCCTTAGCTAGAGCGCCTAGTGGGCAAATTTGCCCAGTCTTAGCAATGACCAATTATTTGCAGATTAGGCCTAAGGTGACAGGTTATACATCTGTCAGGCATGCCCTTAACTCAATTTCAATTTAGGGCAGTGTTGAAGGAGACGCTAAGGTGAGTTAAGTTGCCTCAGGCTTATTTTTCTTTGCACTCCTTCTGCATTGGTGCAGCAACAGCTGCAGCCACTCATGGCTTAAGTGAAGCCAATATTTGCCGAATTGGCTGGTGGCATTCGCAAGCATTTCAGTCTATGTTCGACCTTCGGAGAACATGACTCTTGATCAGTTATGCTAATTTACTTTATTTGCATTTCAATTGGCTCTTTCCATGGCAAGATATGGATTGTGGGCCACAGTCTGGTCTTCTGGCCACCTCCTTGAGCACCGGCATGATTCTACCTTAGACCTCTCAAGCATTGGAACTACTCAGTGGTTTGGCCAAAGGGGTATGATGTGGGGAGCGCTCCTTCCTTGGATCATACAGCTGGCTGGGTCGAATCCACAACCCCAGGTTCTAGTAATACACCTGGGGGAAAATGACTTAGTCAAAGTCGCTTGTCTTCAGCTGGCAAAGCAGATGGTGAGAGATCTGCAGGAAATTCGAAATATTTTACCTGGAGCTGTAATGCTTTGGACTAAGTTCCTGCCAAGGCGTAGCTGCCCTGGAGCTCGCAAAGAAGCATTTATTAACAGCGCTCGATGGTGGCTTAATCATCATGTGGCCAAGCAGTTGTCTAAACTTGACATTTTCATAATTGAACATTTAGGAATTAAATTGGATAGGCGGCAGCTGTACAGGGGGGATGGGGTTCACCTCTCTGCTGAAGGTTCAGAGATTTATGTTAAAGCACTCTCCGAACAAATTAGAAAAGCGGTTTGGGGGGGGGGGTAGAGGGGATGCCTAGTTAGGCTGGCCTGCTCTTGTGGTGGGTAATGACCCCCACCCCACAGAAAATTAATCTAGCTAATTAAATTAATTGGGATAAATTTGGAAAAGGTTAAATTAAAGGAAGTGATGTATGCAGTTAAATGCATGGCGTCATTATTTAATGACGCCATATGACGTAACATGACGTCATTTCTGGTAGGGAGGGGTTTGTAAATTTGTTGTTGTTATTTGTTTACATCTTTGTCACATGTGGTGAAGGACCACCCATCTGGGTGGGTCACACCTCCACACACACATGTGACGAAACTGTTGGAAGTTTATTCCTTGTAAATAGACCCTGTACAGCAAAATAAAAGTTGTGGCCTGTTTAAACCCAAAAAGAGGCATCCCGCATCCTTTGTGCCAGTGCAAAGACACCCCTGACGAGTCAGGAGGGGTTTCTTGTTGTGCTGGCCATATAAGGACAAGAGAGGCTCGATTGGTCAAGCGTGCAGGGGTATTAGAGCATCTGCGCGCTTGGTCCAATCAAGTTGCTTGCCTGTGTCTGGGAAGTCTTGTGGTGACTGTAAACTCGCAAGACTTATGATGAGAGTTTGTTCTTTATAGCTCTGCACTGCCATGTGGCAGCAGCCATTTTAGAGCTAGAACTGAGCGACCCAACCCACCCTTATTTAAAGAGCTAGGTTGGTTACTCTCAGGCTTAGGCTGGTTGCCTTCGACGGCTGGGAGGGAATTTTTCCCCAGGAAGTTACCTTGGGTTTTTCACCTCCCTGAGATTAATGTATAATTTGATGTTGGGTATGGGTCATAGGATGATAATGGATGTGTTGTTTTATGTTGTTATTAGCTTTGTCACCACTTAAGGTTAGGGTCTATAAATTAGAATTTGCTTGTCTTTGTATTGGTGGCAGGTAATGACCAGCACCCCACAGGAAAATTAATCTGGCTAATTAAATTAATTGGGGTGAATTTGGAAAAGGTTAAATTAAAGGAAGTGATGTGTGCAGTTAAATGAATGATGTCATATGATGTAATATGACATCATTTCTGACAGGGAGGGGTTGTTGTTATTTCTTTACATCTTTGTCACATGTGGTGAAGGACCACCCATCTGGGTGGGTCACACCTTCACACACACATGTGATGAAACTGTTGGAAGTTTATTCCTTGTAAATAGACTCTGTACAGTAAAATAAAAGTTGTGGCCTGTTTAAACCCAAAAAGAGGCATCTCGTGTCCTTTGTGACAGTGCAACTGGCCCCAATGAGTTATATGATTTTCCAAACACACATAGGATACTACACAATGAAAGCCCCCTTCATTCATTAAATATGTAGAGAGCTACAGAGGGGAAAGAGGGATATGTTATTCTCTCTTCCCAGACATTAGTTCCTCCCTGACCTTTACCTTTACACCTAGAAAGAAGGGATGGGGAAGTATTTGGTCAGGGAACCAGTATTATAGCAACAATCCTACTTCATCATCTGCCCATCTTGTGAAGGCTCATGTAGGACAAATTGGCTGGGGCTCTCCAATATCAACACTACATCATGGAAAAGTATGTTGTTGTTGTTTTATTCTATCATTATTGGGGGTTTTTTAAACAGGTTTACCTGATTTGTGCTTCTGGTTCCAGTTCAGGAAGGAATGTGATCTATGGGAATGTAAATCCATTTAAAAATGTGCATGCATGGATATATTTACAGACCCTTTTCATAATCTAAAACCCACACAAAAGGAATAGGAAAAAAATGCAGAAACGGAGCCACAGAATGGAGAGCTAGAAAAGTCATATCTAAGCAAGGGCTTTACAAAATGAAGAAGGCCACTTTCACATGTTATTTTTAAATAATCAAATGTTGATCCTCAACTGTTCACTGCTTCTTCAAAAACATGCCATGCAAAACTTAGTTTAACATGTTTATCCAGAGTCCAGACCCTGCCCACCAATCATCCCATCTTGACCCACCACCAGGATGTGACTTCCTCCAATACACCACAGGCTGAATTACACCCTTTCTTCAGTATCTCTCTTAATTGGAAAGAATCAACCCATTCAAACAAATACGTTCTCCACAAATCTTTACTGTGAAGTGACTAGTTAAACTCTTCCTTCTAGAGAAGACTTTGAACAGGCCAAGGGACAAATGTTCTCTTATAGCACCACTGCAGGCTACACCAGGCCCAGAAATGTTAAAAAATCAACCCAACCAAAATAAAATCAAACCAGAGTTTCCAGATACATATTTTCAGTTTTAAGTTTTGGAGTTCTGGGGACCTTGGCTTCAGGAGGTTACCCATTTTTGAGATTATTTCAGATTAAAAAAGCAATTTACCTCTCCTGAGTTGAAGTCTCATTTGGGCTATAGCTGGCTTCTATTGCATGGATTTTGCCACCAGATCTGCTGGTCGAGTGCAGCCAAGCTGCAGTTCAGGTCCCTGGAGTGCTCAGCAAGCTGCTTTTCAAAGTTGGAAAGCTCACGACTTTGAAAAGTGGCTTGCTGAGTACTCCTGGGACCCAGGCTGCAGCCTGGCTGCACTCAGCCGGTGGATTTGGCAGCAAAATCCATGCAATAGGACCCAGTTGCAGCTCGAATAAGACTTCAACTAGGGAGAGGTAAATCACTTTTTTAAGTTGTGAGATAATCTCCTTAGTTTGACTCCAGACAGAAGACATGTCCCTTGAAGTCTCAGGTTTTGCTCCTGCTGAAGCCAATTTTATTTTGGCAATTCATATAACATTTTCCTCACAATGAGGTATTGTCTGGAAGCTCATGGCATTCTCCAGGTTGTTTTAAATTAACCCAGTACTTTCTGAAATTAAATGTATCAGATCTTGCCTATGTGTTTGTACTCTCTCACTCAATTATCACATGGGAGGCTAAAGCATCTTTAAAGTGCCTTTAAATGTCATTAACACACGATTGGGGTTCACATGCTCGTGCATTTGTTGTATCTATAAAGTGTCTGTAAAGTGTCATGGATGCGTCCCCGGATCCCTGCTTGCCTATCCCATATGTAACGCGTCCTTGGAGCCAACATTTTTCAATAATGGAATATCGTGTTATTGAAAATTGATGGCTCCAAGGATGCATTACTAATGGGATAGGCAAGGGGGGAGCCAGGGATGCGTCTATGACACTTTACAGATGCAACAAACACCCGAACATATGAACCTAAATCACGCATTAATGACAATTTAAAGGTACCTTAAAAATGCTTTAGCGTCCTGTGTGATAATCTCCTCAGACCCAGTAAAGGTGGCCACTCGGTAAACATAGCTAATGTTTCCAGGACACAGATCCAAAAGGGATCAAGTAAGGGAAAGAAGAATATTAACACAGACACGCAAGTTCCTAATGTGATGTAATAAAACACTTTAGAACTTTGATTGTAACAATAATCATAATCATAATATGTGGAAATTGGTGAAAATCAGTTTCTGAAATGTGGCACGAGACTCGATGTGGCACACACTTAGAGGAAAAAGGAAGGATGCAAGGGAGTGATATTTAATATATTTCATAAAAGATGGGATGTGGGAAGAGAAAAGCTTGTGAATATTCAGGTATGTTTTTTTAAAAAAATGGAAGCCATCTTGCAGGGAAGGAGTTTCTTTTCTGGAATTTGGAAGCAATACAAAGCACCTGTGGTAATTGCAAAGCCCTAAGGTTTATTATACACTCAGTAAGTTATACTAAAGAATATATATATTCTTTTGTATATATATCATATATAAATTATATATATATAAATTATATATATATCAGCTGCTGGGAACCTTGAAGAGATACCAGCAGAGGAGACCCCTCTGTAGCTACCAAGAGACATGACACCTCAGGCCTGTTCATACTTTAGGTGCTTTTATAGGTTTTACTTGTTTGTTCCAAAATGAGTTGGCAATGGCCTACATCTAGGATGCAGCATGTGATTGGGATCACATGACTCCAGTTATCTATGCCTGGAATGGACTATGGGATTGAGATAGCACCACTCCAAGCCCATCAATTAGGTGGATATATCCACAGGTCCAGTCATGAACCTAGCACCACTTCAAAGCCATTAACCAAGCTGCTATCTCTATACAAGTGTTTACAGTTCCTCCTTAAGTTGTTCCAATGCATGCTATCTTTCAGAGACATTTAGTCTGGCAAATATACAAAATACATGATTTAGCAAAAGCAAAGCAAGTTCTCACTCAGAGGAGTAAAGAAAGCTCCATTCTAGTGGCATGGAGGAACAACAGATACAGGCCACCTCACCTCTTCAATACAATGCGTCTTCTGGTGGTTGTCCATACAGAAGCTCTCAATACTTTGTGACAGTCTGGTAGAGTGAGTTTTCAGAAGAACCCAACAACTGCAATAACTACAACCAAAACCCCGTACTTCTAGAGGTCTCCAAAAGCAGAAAAAACAACTCCTCCAAATTTTTCAGCACAGTGTAAACACTGTAGTGTTTGAGGCTCCAGGCCACAAAAACTCCCTTGGGAGTCACTTGTCTATTATAGGCATTATGTTCTAATGCTCTAATGGTTGGGTTAGAGGACTAGTCATGCAATACAGATTGACAGTTTTAACAGTCCGATTTATAAACTAGCTATAAACAAAAGCAGCTGAATTTAACCCTACTTGGTCCCTTTGATGTCAACCATACTCTGCCAAAGTTCCATTACCTCAGCACAAAACCAATAACATTGATATGTGTACCTGACTTTAAGGCTGTTTGTAAAATAGCAATGAGAAAATGGGATTAAGAGAATAGGCTGCTATCAGCTACCCACTAGGTCTGCAAGCTCTCCAAGTCAGGGCTCATTTTCTTTATTGACAACAGAAAGTAGATACCTTTAGTAAAGCAAGATAAACCCAAAGCTACTGAATAAATAATGAGGGTCAATGAATAATTTAATCTCAGCACTAGAATGTCTTTAAAAAACATCTCTGTTGAACTGCAAAATATTTGGAAAGTGGCACGGTAACATGGAGGGGCTACTCTTACTAGTTAGTTAACATCTCTCTTTTTTAAAATCCCTCAGCAACCTGCCTCCCCCCAAAAAACTACATAAACAAACCTGTAATCTGTGATATAATGAAACCACCAAATTTGGCATAGTGATTTGGGAAAAAAGAGTTAGGGGGGAAGCAGACGGGAGGCCATGGGCCGCCCCAGGAAGCTGCGCCGCGGGACCGAGGCATCCCCATGCCTCGGTCCCGCAGCGCACATTCGCCGCCTCAGAAAGGAGCGCTAAATTCACAAGTCGCCGAAGGTGCGCCGCAAAAGGCTGCGGCGCACCTTCGCCGACTCTTCCACCGCAGCGCATGCAAATGCTGCGGTGGGAGGTCCTCCTCGGAGTGCCGGCTGTGCGGAGGGCCAGCTGCTCCGAGGACGACCTGGGGAAGGGGTTGGGGTGCCGATCGTGCGGCTGCCCCTCCCCTTCCCTCCCCCCAAGACGGCCCAATTAGCCATCTGCTTAGCCCCTTAGTCTAACTATGGGATGAAAGAAAAGGATTTGGCCTATCCCCAAGGTTTTGTATTTTGTTTCTTCTGCCAAGCACAGAATAAAATGTTACCAGGTATATCTAATTGAGAAACCACAGAACTGTAAAGATTTCTGGGGATTTAAAACAAATATATCCTTTTTTGAGGGACAGTAATAAAGCTTCTAATTCAGGAGTAGACAACCTAAGGCCCACCCCCCCTGAGGCCTTTGGACCGGGCTCAGGCAGGTCCTGCCGCCACTGCCGGCCCCCGCTGCCCCCCGCCACTGCCACCGCCCACCATGATGATATTGATTATTGTTGTTATTACTTGTTCTTGGGGTTTTCTTGGCAAAATCTCCACAGGGGTTTTACCATGACTTTTCTGGGACTGAGAGACTGTGCATGCATATTTATTTATTTATTTATGGTGCTTCGGCCCGCCCCCCAATTGTCTGAGGGACAGCAACCGGGCCCCTGGCTCAAAAAGGTAGCCTACCCCTGTTCTAATTCTTGTCGGGAACCCCTCTCCACTTCTACTTGCCCAGCCAAGCCAAAAAGCAAGACAAGTTGGGTATTTGGAGTAAAAACATTCTCCTGCACAGAGAATAGGCTGCCAGGCACCTTCAGATGCAAAAACAAGCAGTCCCAATTCAGAGTGTAGATAAATTTTTTACCTTTACTGATAGCATTCATTAGCCACTCCCATATGTGGTAGCACTATACTATCCTACAGGTCACTGTGCATGTGATCTCCCCTTGCAGCCCACTCTTTAGGCCAATACACATTCCAAGCAAACTTTGGCCAAAGGTTAAACCAACAATGTATACATGTCTGAAGACACAGTGTGAAGAAGTGAAGGCCTCTCTCTCCTCTCTCACACACACAGAGTGCATTTCCCATGCTAAATGAAGACTACTTATGACCCCAGAGTCTTTCCAAAGTGAACCTCACACCTCTTTTTAAAAGCCACTAGAGATGTCCAGCTTTGTTCAACATGTGCAAATGCATTCAGTGAATCTTGTTGGAAAGCAAGGATGTGAAAAATCTCACCTTTGTTGAGTTATTAACTACATTATGAAATATCTATTATGGGTGAACAACACCCTGCCTCGAGTGGCGGGTAAGAAAATCATCATCATCATCATCATCATCATCTAGCAGTAGGCACACATCTTGGAAAAGCTGTATTTTTGGGGTACAGTGCTCAGACTTGCCATCTTACGTGTTTGGTGTGAACACTTGGGCAGTGTCCTGCTGGAAGAGATTTGTTATCTCACAGCACTCCGAATTTAAATCAGCAGTACAGATCAGTCTCTTCCTGCAAGCCCACCCAGATTAGTTTTATATCATGTTTTAAAAAGTATTTATTAATGTATCATAATATGTATTGTTTTTTATGCTCTTTTAACTGTTGTTATATATTGTGCTGTTTGCTGTTTTCCATGCCTTATTCCATAGGGAGGGGCAGGTAAGAATTATTGTTGTCGTTGTTGTTGGGTCTGGGAGGTGTAATCCATAAAACTAACTTTACAAAGGTTTACATAGTCCTATATATTTATAGGCAAAAATCAATATACATGATGTTATTGAGCAGGGGTGGGCAAACAGTACTGCCATTTTTCATGACCAGAAATGACATTTCGGTCATTTCTGGTCTCTTTAGAACAAGGGTAGGCAACCTTTTTGAGCCGGGGGCTGGGTTGCTGTCCCTGACAGTTGGGGGGCTGAAGCACCAAAAATAAATAAATAAAAATAAAAATAAAAATAAAAATAAAAATAAAAATAATTTTTTTTAAAAAAATAAATAAATAAAAATATGAAGCTGCTTTGCTCTCAGCCACAAAAAAGCAATGGCAAAACCCCTGTGGAGATTTTGCCAAGAAAACCCCAAGAACAAGTAATAACAACAATAATCAATATCATCATGGTGGGCGGCAGCGGTGGCAGGGGGTGGTGGCGGCAGGACCGGCCTAGGGCTGGTCCAAAGGCCTCAGGGGGGCGCATCCGGCCCCCAGGCCTTAGGTTGCCTACCCCTGCTTTAGAAAGAAGCTGTGTGGAGCTGACCAATCAGGTCTTTTTCACAATGGCATGATTGGGGGGGGGGGAGTGACCACTAGCATAGTATACCCACAGGATTTTAGTCCCCAGCACCACTGCAAGACTGAAAGGCTCAATCCTCCATAGTTTTTGTAATTTTGTAAAAACTCATGTTTACTCCTGATGTGCTTTATTGATACATTCTCATTCTGATTGTGCCCTCATCTCCATTTGTTCCATCAGCAGTATAGGCTACTATAGCACAGGCATGGGAATCATGTGGCTCTCTAGATGTTGTTGGATAGAATTTCCCAGCAGCCTAAGACACCATAGCCAGGAGTGAGGTATTCTGGGAATCTCAGGATGATGACATCTGAAGGACCTAATGATTTTCAGTTCTGCAATAGCAGTTGAGCAGTGATGGGCAAAGTCACTTGCTCTTCCTTTTTTTAAAAAATAAAAATAAAAATAAAATAAAATTCTCCTTACCTTAAAAAAAAAACACCTGCCAGGTTATTTTGTGCCTAATTCTAAATCCAGTTTGGCATCTCCCAGTTCCCAATGACATCAGTGAGAGCACAACAGGAACAGAATACCCATACTATACCCTCTAAAAACCAAAAACCTCTGGTCATTCAATTCACCAGTGTATAACTTCTAAAACAGGGGTGGGAACTGTTTGACCTATGGGATACATGCACTGCTTGTTTGATACACCTTACAGGAGACTCATATTTAGCAATACTCTGCATGTATCTAAATAGTGTGTTTGTTTGTTGTCATAAGATCTCTTATCTTGACTTTTCATTGACAAATCATTTTGTGAATGATACAGGAAACTATTACTTTGTTGCAGCAAAAGCCCCCTATATTTCCCTCCATTTGTTTTAAATATTAAAACTCTGCATAGAGGTAAATCCTCCTCACAATATATGGAGAATTAAGCAAGTAATTTCTCAAAACAATAATAGGCTGTTCGGTATATAATTCCCCTCACATACTGAGCTAAAAATGAATCCCATAAATTATATGTAACTTCTCCCTAAGTGTCTGTAAAACTTTCAAGCACTTTGCATTTATTTACATTTGAATTTCAATAAATGTTGAATTTGCAGAATAATTTCTGTGCATGTGTAATGTGCATATATATATGGATTGGTCTATAGAGGGCTCATTCAGAAAACCAACAAAAATGAGTTAAGCTTACCTAGTAAGCAAGGTTTATTATCTTGAACATAAATAAAAATAACATAGAAAAATACTAATCCTCCATTAATATTTGTCATTATGTGCCTTCAAGTCATTTCTGACTTTTGGTGATGCTAAAGTGAGCCAAACATAGGTTTTTCTGGAGCTGAGAATGTGTGACTTGCCCAAGGTCACCCAGTAGATTTCCATGGCTGAGTGGGAAATCAAGCCCTGATCTCCACAGTCATAATTCAATGCTTAAACTACACTACACTGGATGTCATTTTAATATTACCACTCTATATACAGTACTACACATAACATTGTATCTCAGTTTGAGCTATTCTTGAAATCACACCCATTTCAGAGCTTGTCATAGTTATGTTTTTGGACCACAACCCCTAGAATCTCACAGACCCTGACTATGCTGGTTGGGGGATATGGTGAGTTGCCATTAAAATAATTTTTCCAACTGATGAATCATTTGTAAGCTTGCCAGAGTGAAAACTGGAGAGGACCCCTGTGCTTTTAATTGTTGAATAGAAGAAAGAATTTTATCAGGTGTTTCTTGTCATGCAACCAAGAACAAACAACAAGTTTATGATCAAGGTACAAAGTGATAGTTATTACTTTTAAAGCCCTACATGGTTTGGGTCTAGGTTACCTACAGGATCACCTCCTCCCATATAATCCACCCTGTATATTCATGTCCTTTGGCAGACATTTACTTCAGTCAGCCAAGACTAGGTTGTCAACTTTCAGCCAAAGGACTTTTTCTTCAACCGCCTCTAGATTGTGGAATAACCTTCTGGAGAGAGTCGACAGCTGAATACACTGTCTCAGTTTAAAATAGCATTAAAGATCAATCTCTTCCAGCAGGTTTATCCAGATGATTTTTAAACTGTTAATTTTAAATGATGGATAATGTGGATTGTTTTAATATGTGTATATCTTATTTATCTTTTTTAAAATTGATGTGTGTTTTAAACAGATGTCTTTTAATGTTGTCCATTAATTGTTGTTATCCCCTGCCTTGATGCATAGGGGGAGGTGGGTAAGAAATAATAATAATAATAATAATAATAATAATAATAATAATTTTACAAAACCTAAAACTGATAACTGATACCAGTAAGAATTTGTTGTTGTTGTTAACTCCTCCAAGTTGATCTCGACTCATGGCGACCCTATGAATGAGACATCTCCAAGACCCTCTGTTCTCCGCTACTCTGCTTAAATCCTGCAACCCCTTAATACCCATAGTGACCTCCTTAATAGAGTCCATCCATCTGGCATGTGGCCTTCCTCTCTTCCTAATTCCTTTGACCTTCTCCAGCATTATTGTTTTTTTTCCAAACAGTCCCCTCTCCTCATGATATGTCTGAAGTACAACAGTTTAGTCATCTTGGCTTCCAGGGAGGTTTCCAGCTTGATCTGCTCTAGGGCCCACTTGTTTGTCCTTTTGGCTGTCCATGGGATCCTCAGCACTCTTCTCCAGCACCACATCTCAAATGAATGTATTTTCTTCCTATCTTCTTCCTTAACTGTCCAGCTCTCACATCCACACATGGTAATATGATATACAATGGCTTGTATGAGTCTAACCTTTGTGCGGAATTTATACCTTTGCATTTTAGAATCTTTTCTGGTTCTTTCATAGCCAACCTCCTCATTCTTAGTCTTCTGATTTCCTGACTGCAGTCCCCATTTCTATCAATGTTTGATCCCAGGTATGGGAATTCTTTTATTATTTCTATTTCTTTATTATCTAGTATGAACTAGTGAAGGTCCTTGGTAGTCATAATTTTTGTTTTCTTTATATTCAGCATTAAGCCTGCCTTTGCACTTTCTTCTTTGATCTTCCTTAATGTGTCCAAGGTCTGTGAGGTTTTCTGCTAATACTATGGTGTCGTCTGCATATCTTAGATTGTTGATATTCCTTCTTCATATTTTCACTCCTCCTTCTTCTATGTCCAAGCCTGTTTTTCTTATAATATGTTCTGCATACAAATTGAATAGATAGGGTGAAAGGATGCAACCTTGTCTGACTCCTTTGCCAATTGGGAAACATTCTGTTTCTCCATATTCTGTTCTGACAGTAGCCTCTTGTCCTGAGTACAGATTCCTCATCAGGAGTATCAGATGTGCTGGCACTCCTATGTCTTCAAGGACATTCCATAGCCTTTCATGGTCTATGCAGTCAAAGGCTTTGCTATAGTCTCTAAAGCACATGCTGATTTTCTTTTGGATTTCCCTGGTGTGCTCCATTAGCCATCGTATATTTGCAATGTGATCCCTAGTGCTCATTTCTTGAACCCTGCCTGGACCTCTGGAATCTCTCTTTCCATGTATGGTTGAAATCTATGTTACAGAATTTTGAGCATGATTTTGCTTGTATGGGAGATCCCCCCCCCCCCCCCCATATTGGGGATAAGAGCTAAGTCATATTATGATTTCAACTAAACAAGAGAAAATGACACTCCTTTTGCTGTTCAACTTGCTTAGTTATTTTTATAGTTACCAATGTGTGGCCTCACTAAATGTTGATGGAAGCATATTCCATGGTACAACTGGTTCATCATCTGCCTTGTACTATGTTGTAGGTGTTGAGGTGATTGTGAGATAAATTGCAGAATAGTGCAGTTTATTTCATTGTTCCATTGTTGTCTGCCTTCAAATATTTTCTGATTTATGGAGACACTGTCAAGGGGATTTCTTGGCAAAAATTGTTCAGAGTGGATTTGACATTGCCATTATCTGAGAAAGTGTGACTTAGTGGGTTTCTATGGCTGAGTTGGAATACAAACCCTGACCTCCTGGAGTCTTGGTCCAACAGTCAAACCACGATACAACAGTGGCTCTTCCAGTGTATCATTCAGATTTTGAAAGTAGATGAGAAAGCACCCAGTTTAGTTCCTTATGAGGTAAAGAATTACTTTTAAAATTGCATCTATAAAGGTAATGTATTATAATGTAGTTACTTATCTGGAAGCGTAGTTGACTTTTTTCAAAGTTCTGGGACAATCTAAGGTGACAGGATTGCAGAAGTGCAAAATGATATAAGTGATATAAATGATTGGTACATTCTGAAGCAGACTTGTCACAGTTGCTTTAGTGCTGCTTATGATGCTTCCATTGCAAAAGAGGCACCCAGATATTCCATTCACAGTTAATGTTAGCTTTTACAACAAACCTTCAGTATGCACATACAGCCGAGTGTGATTCTATCTCCTTTGATCTTTGGCTTGCTCAATCTGCTTCCTACTGTGCTGGCTCACAGTTTCATTTTAATAGTTAAGTAGTTTGGACATCATTAAAAGAACTGTGTCTGGAGGCAGTGATACAGTGGTGATCGGTTTGTAAATTCATTCCATGAAAAAGTTCACAGTTCTTGCCTGATATTATATGGTGAAGAAAAGTCTAATTAAAAACAACTTTTATAAAATTCTCTCCCCACTTATGAATGCATTAAGAATAAAAATAATTTCTAGAGACTTGGCCCTTCTCTATTAATTAATCATTTCCCTTTTAATATAGTTTCACACTAGTATTCTTATTTCTCTCTCTTTTTGTTCAGGTCTTCTAAAGTTTTCAAACAGTGTTGCTCATCCTTATAAGCAGCGGCTGAGATTTTGATGAAGGTTGTGTGCTCATTCAGTTGGAGGAAATACTTTGTGGAAAAAATTTCTGAAACCATGGGCTTTTTACACTGGTGGATGTGGGCTTTGGTGGAAGTAGGTTTCATGTTGTGATTTCTCCCTTATTGGTGCATTTTTACTTGATGAATCATAATATTTTAACTAAAACATTTATCCCCCAGTATGTAGAGAGATCTTGCAACACCTTTGGGACAAACTAAAAAAAAAAAAAAAGAATTGGCAGCATGAACTTTTGTAGATTAAAATCTACTTCCTTAGATGCATATGGTGAATGGAAGCCAGGGACAGATATATATATATATATATATATATATATATATATATATATATATGCCATTGGTATGTGAGAATGTCAGTTCAAATGTTCCACTCCACCATATGCATCTGAGGAAGTAGATTTTAGTCTATGAAAGTTCATGCTTCTAACTTCTTTCTTTCAGTTAGTCTCAAAGATGCTACAAGATCTCTCTACATACTGATTCTACAGACTAATACGGCTATATCATTGAATTTATCCACCATTGCCCACAGTGGAAACTGTGGGCAATGAGCACAATTTTTCCACGTAAAGTCAGGATGAAAATAAAATTTGTTCACAGTTGTCCCATGTTGGAGATTTTATATATGATTTGAGTGGAAAAAAAGTTTGTGTAGTAAGAGCTACAGTCTTTAAAATTTGTTTTGCAAATTTCTGTACAAAATAGACAGTTCTCATCACCCACTCCAAAAGACAGTCAGCATCCCAAGTCTAAATAGACATCTCACGTTAGTCAAAGTTGGATCATTATTGTACATTCTAGAACAAAACATACAAAAAGTGTGTATTTAGGAGGTGCTCAAAGAAGTGAATGGATCCAAAATTTTAGAATCGTCTTCAGCCTCATGATTTTGTGATCAAGCACATGGTATTGTACACACTCATGGGCCACATGTGGCTAAGAAGCCCCACAAATCTCCAGATACCCCAAATTATTTAGGGGGGATTTTTTGGGACATCCCCCCCAAAAAAATTGCCAAAATCATTTGAAACCATTTAAAATGCAGAGTTTGAGTTCTCACAACCCCCAAAGCCCCAGTTCTCCCCCTTCTCTCTTTCTTCATATATATAGGAAGACAAAATCAGCTTAAATGTTAGCTAGAAGAATGTCATATCACTTCAAGTGTGCTGAAATGCACCAGTACAGTCCACAAGGTGTCACCCGGGAGGAAAAATGACCCCTTTCCTGGCTTAGCTGCCCATTCCTTTTGTAGACAAAGAGATTTGCACAGAAACACAAACACCTCCAATTATAGGCTAGAATCTTCTTGGGCTCTTACACACACATTGTCATGCCCTGCCTAGATGAGGACTCAGAGGATGAGCCAGAACTTCCTCCGGGTCATGAGTCTGCAGCAGAGGAGCCTCAGCTCGGTCCTAGCAGCTCTGCTTTGCTAGCTCCAGCAGCAGAGCCTCCAGCAGAGTCTGTGACTTTGCAAGAGGCTCCGCAGCCAAGCCTCCCAACGACAGAGCCATCGGACATGGAGGAGGATCAAGGGACTGTGCCTCCCTTCAGTCAGTGTAGAGCTGAAAGGGTGGGCCTCCGGCGTTTGAGGAGGCTTTGTGAAAAATGCCGAGGTCATCAAGGTGATCAGCCCCAGCTAAGCTTTGGCAGCATGGGGATTTAAGCAAGTAGGGAAGCGCTGCTTCAGTGCCAGAGGTTATCTGAGCTTCCTGGTGAAAGCCTCTGGCTCTGGCTCTCCTTGTTCCTTACCTTGAACCCTTGACTTCTGACTATCTTGGACTCCTGGTATCCTTGACTTTTGGACCGTTAACTACTCTTGGACCTCTGGATCCCTGGACTTCAGACTGCCTTGCTTCTTGGCCTCTCTGCAACCCTCAACCTATGGAGTGTTTTTGACTTTTCGCTTGCTACACTTGGATTGGTAACTAGGACTTTGTTTGAGACTTTCCCTCACTTTGGCTATCACCCCTGCTGCCCACTTTTCAGGACACATATAAGTTCCTCTATAGACATTGTTGGACATTTTTGTCCAATGCAGAATGTCTGTGCTTAGTTCAAGGTTGAGGAAGTGTAGCTGCACATAGAGTTCCATTGGGTATACCAGGGTGAGGAAATATGGTCCTCCAGGTTCTGTCAAACTACCATTCCCATCATGTTTCACCACTAGCCAAGGTGAAGGAAATTTTAGCCAGGCTTGGTTTTAGTTGTAGCTCCTCCCCTCATAATAATGCTACATGTATATCACCATACACATAAGAGGAGATGCTACAATGAAGCCCTCATCAACTCTTCTCACCCCCAACCACTGGCTATGCAGTAAGCTCATGAAAGTTGCAATACAACAACATCTGGAAGAACCTACACTCTGTTCTTACAACAGTAAAAGATAAAGTGAAAAAATGTACTACATGAGAAGTTATAATAATTCTGCATCTATGTTCCTCTTTTATCAGCTGTTGCATCTGGGAGATGGGAAGTGCAGAGTGCCATATCACATAAAGCATTTAGTTTGAATTTTGTTGCACTCAACTCAAATGCTGCAATACATGTTGCAACAGTGGAGTTCTACATTGCTGTCTCATGCCTTTATGTGCATCTCTGATGGGATATCATTCTTCCCTTTCCCTGGGACTAGGCTCCACCTCTTCTCTTGTTTCCTCTTCTAGCTTTGTATACACATATTACTGTATGGGTTGTGTTTACCCACACCATGCATCTGCCACAAATTGTGTCTCCTGCCTTGTACTTTGTTCCCAGCACTACAGGAGATCCTACAGTATTTGCTCTCATGAACTGAACAACCAGCTATCTTGATCGTTGTGTGGAAAGCATTTTCTGTGTATGCCTCATCTGCTGGATGACTAGGGCAATGAGCAGCAATGTTTCATGTGCACTTTTCAAGACTGGTTCTTTGTATCGCAAACTCATAGGATGCGTACAAAATTTCCAGCAATTGATTGGGAACAATCCTAAACTGGTGACCAGTGAAATCAGCTTTAGACTGCAATTCTATACACATCCAAATGGTAGGAAGTTACACTGAGTTCAGTGGAGTTTCCTTCTGAAATGAATAGTGATCACTTATGTATAAACATATATAGTATGTTTGGAGTAACCTTTATTCTGCCAGAAGTTCTGGCTTGGCATATTATCTTACTTTGGGAATATATTGGTGAAGGGGATGCTAGTGGCTGTTCTACCACAGGCAGTCAAATGTGTTGCTGTTAGCCATGATAAAAGCAATATTCAGCTAAGTCTCCATTATGTCTCCATCATGAGAACAGGATGTCTCCATCATGAGAACAGATTAGATCCCTGAGTATATGAGAAACTATAAATATAAACACAGGACTGATCTTTAATTTACCCATTGTATGTTGGCTTCTGTGTTTAGCACCTCACAATCCCTTTAACATCAGTTTATATCATCTCAAGGTCATTAACATCTAATTAACACATACCCTTGCAGTTTTAAATATTTTACATTTATTCCATTAGCGACTACCTGAGGTGCCCCCCTTTTTTCTGGAAATAGTTCATCTTTTACACCTTTGAGATGGATGGACAGAAAAACAAACTGGTGAAAACTTTCCCCATTATTTTTATCATCATGGCAGAATGTACTGCATGAGCTGAAGTTCTGTCTTTCGTACAGGAGCATTGCCCACTTCCATACAAAGAATGGTGGGAAACCTCTGTATCTGGGAAAAACAACAACTGTGCATTTATTTATTTATTTATTTATTTATTTTTATCTATCAGCTCACTTTGTATCTGTGTCTGTATTGGTTTCAAAATAGTGGATTATGAAATAAGAAGAGAAAGATTGGCTCTTAATGAAAGAAGAGAAGGAGCCATTTTGAGTAATATATTTTCTTTTCATTTTTTATTTACATTTTCAGGTTTCTTTCATTTCACTTTTACTGAGTGTTGAACTTTATGGATCATGTGTGTGTGTGCGTGTGTGTGGTGGTGTGGGGTTACCATCTCCTTGCCCTAAAGAAGTTCCTGATGCCTGGTTTAACCCCTCCTGTTTTGACTTTCCATAACTTAGTCAATTCATTTTTACTCCAGCAAACATATGGCCTAACAAGCTGATGGATTTTTAGTAGATCAAACTCTTTCTCAATGGTGTTTATAAACCTTTTGCATTTTCCTTGCTTTTATCATTTGATCATTTGCTTGTATCTTATGAATGTATATCAGTCGGTGTGTGTGTATAAAACCAATATTAGTCCTACCTAGACTAAATCCCCTGAAATGAATGGGACTAGTTTGTCACACATACCATATTTATTCAACTATAAGCAAACCTCATGTATAAATTGAGGACAGGATTTAGGACCAGAATTACAGATTTTGACATGTTCTGTTGATACGTCAAGGGTAAAACTTTTGGGCATGTAACAAAGGATGTGAGGGATGAAGCTAAGAAGAAGGATACCAGAAAACTTACAAAATTTCATCAGACATAACTATTTGTGCTCACCTTAAAGGCTGGGTGGATGAGAGAGTAAAGCTGATCAATGCTTCTTTTAGGTGCTCTGAGATGGGATTAAGCTCTCACCTCTCACCAGGGGGTGGCTCCTTTTTGTTTGTAAGAGTTAAAGTAGAATCATAGAATCATAGAGTTGGAAGAGACCACAAGGGCCATCCAGTCCAATCCACTGCCATGCAGGAACTCTCAATCAAACCATCCCTGACCATCCATCCTCTGTTTAAAGACCTCCAAAGAAGGAGACTCCACCACACTCCAAGGGAATGTTTTCCATTGTTGTATAACTCTCACTATCAGGAAGTGCCTCCTAATGTTGAGATGGAATCTATTTTTCTGTAGCTTGCATCTGTTGTTCTGAGTACTATTCTCTGGAGCAGCAGAAAACAAGCATGCTCCATCCTCAATATGACATTCCCTTCAAATATTTAAAGAGGGCTATCATATCTCCTCTTAACCCTCCCTTCACCAGACTAAACATACCCATTTCCCTAAGTCGTTCCTCGAAGGGCATGGTTTCCAGACCCTTTTAGTTGCCCTCCTCTGGACACGCTCTAGTTTTTCAACATCCTTTTTTGAATTCTGGTGCCCAGAACTGGACACAGTATTCCAGGTGGGGCCTGACCAAAGCAGAATTCAGTGGCACTATTCCTTCCCTTGATCTAGATACTATACTTCTACTAATGCAGCCTGAAATTGCATTGGCCTTTTTAGCTGTGGCATCACACTGTTGACTCATGTTCAACTTGTGGTCTATTAGGATCCCTAGATCCCTTTTGCATATAGTCATGTTAAGCCAGGTGTTCTCCCATCTTATTTCTATGCATTTCATTTCATTTTTTTTTTTTTTTGCCCTAAGTGCAGTACCTTATATTTCTCATTGTTGAAATTCATTTTTTTAGCTTTGGCCCAGCTTTCTAATCTATTAAGGTCATTTTGAATATTCATCCTGTCCTCTGGGGTATTAGCTATTTCTCCTAATTTGGTGTCATCAGCAAATCTGAGAAGCATGCCCCCTATTCTTTCATCGAAGTCATTGATAAAGATGTTGAATAGCACTGGGCCCAGGACAGAACCCTGTGGCACCCCACTGGTCAGTTCTCTCCAGGATGAAGAGAAACTATTGCTCAACACCCTTTGGGTATGGTCAGTCAACCTATGACTAATCCACCTAACAGTTGTATTGTCTAGCTTACGATTTATTATCATATTTGCAAGGATATCATGAGGGACCTTGTCAAAAGCCTTACTGAAATCAAGATATGCTATGTCTACCACATTCCCTTCATCTAGCAAGCTGGCAATTTTATCAAAAAAATAGATCTGATTAGTCTAGCATGACTTTTTTTTGAGAAACCCATGTTGACTTTTAGTGATTATGGCATTCCCTTCTAAATGTTCACAGACGCTCTGTTTAATTAACTGTTCTAGAATCTTTCCCAGTATTGATGTCAGACTAACTGGACAATAGTTGTTGGGATCCTCTTTTTCCCCCTTTTTGAAGATGGGGACAATGTTTGCCCTCCTCCAGTCTGCTAGGACTTCTCCTGTTCTCCAGGAGTTTTCAAAGATTATTGCCAGTGGCTCTGAGATTACATTTGCCAGTTATTTTAATATTCTTGGATGTAGTCCATTTGGTTCTGGAGAGTTAAATTCATTTAGGTTAACCAGGTATTTCTCTACCTCCTCTTTACTTATTCTGTGCTGCATTTCCCCTATTGTTTCCTCTGCTCCATTTCCCTCAGGTTGAACACCCTTTTCCATTTGTGAGAAGACTGAGGCAAAGAAAGTGTTAAGTAGTTCTGCCTTTTCTCTGCTCCCTGTTAAAGCCCTGCACAGTGGTCCTAACATTTCCTTCTTCTTTCTTTTCCTATCGACATACCAAAAAAAAGCCCTTTTTATTGTCCTTAACCCCTCTAGCAAGCCTGAGCTCATTCTGTGCTTGCTTTCCTGACTTTACCCCTACATGTGCTAGTTATTTGTTTGAATTCCTCCTTAGTGATTTTGCCCCCTTTCCATTTCTTATACATTTCCCATTTAAAACTCAGTTCAGTTGAAAGTTCTTTTGTCCTCCAACCCGGTTTCTTGAGACATTTCCCATTTTTCCTTCTCATTGGAACAGTTTGAGATTGTTCCTTCAGTATCTCCCTTTCGAAAAACTCCCATCCATCCTGAGCTCCCTTCTCCTTTAGTATTCCTGACCATTACTTACATTGGCCTGTGGATAAATTAACCCAGATTTTTTTAATCAATTTTTGACTAAAATTTCTAGACTTATACACAAATGTATAAAGTAATTTAAATCCTATTAATTTCTCTGGATTATCTGTAGTTGGGACTAACATTTAAGTATAGTCCATTATTATTAAGTGACCTCTTTTATAAAATATATATAGGAGAGGTTGCTAGCACAAAAGAGAAGGATATAAACCTGCTTAAATAAAGTAAATTCACCAATAAGTGCTGAAATGATAGAGAGATGAGAAAGGGATGTATGGGAGACAATTTTGTCCAACTTTTCTCACACAAACAATCTGTGTTTATGAATCACTCAGAACAGCATAATGCCATTAGAAAAGCTATTTGATGGATGTTCTTCTGATCCATTTTTCTCTGCAGGTATGGTTCACCAATAAGGCACCTATAAGGACAGAACCAATCTGCTACTCAGTATGTTGATGAAAGCTCAGACAGATGTATATCATTAGTTCCCACCCTGGGAAAAGAAATGTTATGTGAAAGCCATACGGACTACCTATAGTTCTAGCCTATTGGAAAAATAACTTGAAAGAGGAAATATGAAAGTAAAAGGAATAGACAAGGAAGCATCAGCCCCTTTAGGTATTATACCTTCCAGTGTGCACCATCTGACTAGCACACTTCTCCATATGTTGAGGAGGAGTAAAAACTATTCCCAACTACCCCATTATTATGCCATCATTATTTCTCTTTAATCTCCTCAGAGTTCCCAAAGGACCTTGTACCTGGTGAGACAGGGCCATTTGGATTCCTCTGGAAAATAGCATATCTTGTGGAAATAAATTGTTATATATTAATTCAAGGCCAGTGAACTTTTTAATCTTCATCTGCAGTGTAACATTAAATAAATTCTTTACAATTTGGCTTTCTTTTCCTGTAAGTTAAAAGTATGTAAAGTCCACAGAACTTTCTGTTTCATGACATCTCAAAACAACAATTGAAGATGTCAGTTAAAGATTCCAAGGTCAAATCTTTCCTGTGCTTTCACTCCCCTGCCAGCTTTTTATATTACAGGTTGAATATCCCTTTTCCTGAATTGCAAAATATGAAATACTTCAAAAATCAAAACTTTTCATGAGTGGCTGAGATAGTGGCACCCTTGCTTTCTGATGGTTCAGTGTACACAAACTAATTTTGTTTCATTCACAAAATTATTAAAAATATTATGTATAAAATTACCTTCAGGTTATGCGTAAAAGGTATATATGAAACATAAACAAATTTCATGTTTAGACTTGCATCCGATAACCAAGACATCTCCTTATGCATATGCAAATATTCAAAAATCTGAAGAAATCCAAAATCCAAAACAGTTCTGGTCCCAAGCAGTTCAGATAAGAGAGTATTGAATCAATGAAGAGATCTGGAGATTTAAAAGGTTTACATACAAATTTCTGCCATTTGCATTGGCTTTATCAAGATATTTTTGCAGTATGGATTTTGGGATTGTTATGGACTTAATTAAAATAGACATTTCTTACAGAAATGAGAGGGAGAGGGAGAGAGAGAGAGAGAGAGAGAGAGAACAGCCAGTTTTTACAGTGTAATCAGATAACACAAGGTAGAAGCTGATACAGAACTATGAAATATTACTTAAGCCAAAAACTTGCACTCAGCTGTGCTATCAAACCCATACCTGACTTCTGGAACAACCTGGAATTGTCAGCTTTGAAAGAACATTAAGTATCAGTTGAATTATGATAGGTCCATGCCTTCTGATGAAGTGTCCAAATGCATTATGTTTATTTCAAAAAGCATTTTGAAAAGCAGTCCTTAATTTTTGGGAAGGAGCTGGTGAGTCCTAAATCAGTGTGTTGACTAAAATCCCAATCATATCTACTATCCCACTGATGTGAAAGATACTAGCCACCGCTGGCCCTATGATGCAGTGATTATTCTTTGAGGCAAAGAAAGGGGGCATGAGGTGGAGGTCTCCCATGAAATTGTGCCATCTTGACTTATTTGCCTGGAGTGTACTTTGGGCAAAGGAGACAGAAAAGAACATTTATAAGGTGTGTTGGTGGTATGTTAGGAGCAGACTGAACATCCTAATTCTCTGGTGTGACTCCCCCCCAAGGCCCAATAACTGTAAAACAAACAAACAAACAAACAAAACCTTGGCTATTTATTAAAGCCTTTAATAAAACCTAATTGACTAGTTTGTACATGCTGTGGTTGCACTATTTGAAATTGTTTTAAACAGTTTTAAATTTTCTCCTTTCAAGGTCCCTTGAAGGAGCAACATGGGAGTAGTGAGGTGGGAGCTACAAGTGAGGGGAAACTGAGGTCCAAAACAGATTGCAGAAATAATCCAGTTTGAGATCACTTTAATTGCCCTGGCTTAGTGATAGAGAATCCTGGGAATTATAGTTTATTGTGGTACCAGAGCTCTCTGACAGAAAAGGCTAAATGTCTCACAAAACTGTAGTTCCCAGAATTCCCTAGCATTGAACCAGGGCAGTTAAAGCACTCTCAAACTGGATTATTTCTAATGTGTGTTTTGGATCTCAGTGAAAACTGCTTCCTCTCTTCTCTAGGGAAGGCAAACAGCAGAGAAAGTAGGGAACCAGTCATGCATATTGCATGTTCTATTTTGAGGTACACTGTATTTGGTGCATAGTTTTTATTACTGTGTCTATCTGTATTGTTGGTTTGTTTTACTGGTGGTTATTGTGTTTTTTTTAAACATTTAATGAAATTTTCATATAAAAAACAGATTATAAATCTAAATAACAATAATAGTAACAGTGAGAACCAGCATGGATTATGACGTTGAGTGCTGGACTATGACTCAAAGCTAACAAAATGAATTTCAACAAAGAGAAATGTAAGGTACTGTACTTAGGGCAAAAAAATGAAATGCATAGATATAAGATGGGGGACACCTGGCTTAACAAGACTACGTGTGAAAGAGATCTAGGAGTCCTGGTGGACCACAAGTTGAACATGAGTCAACAGTGTGATGCCGCAGCTAAAAAGGCCAGTGAGATTTCAGGCTGCATTAATAGAAGTATAGTACCTAGATCAAGGGAAGGAATAGTGCCACTGTATTCTGCATTGGTCAGACTTCATCTGGAATACTGTGTCCAGTTCTGGGCACCACAATTCAAAAAGGATGTTGAAAAACGAGCGTGTCCAGAGGAGTGCAACTAAAATGGTGAAGGGTCTGGAAATTATGCCCTATGAGGAACGAATTAGGGAACTCGGTATGTTTAGCCTGGTGAAGAGAGGATTAAGAGGGGATATGATAGCCCTCTTTAAATATTTGAAGGGATGTCATATTGAGGAGGGTGCTAGCTTGTTTTCTGCTGCTCCAGAGAACAGGACCCGGAACAACGGATGCAATCTACAGGAAAAGAGATTCTACCTCAACATTAGGAGGCACTTCCTGACAATGAAAGCTATTTGGCAAAACCTTGGAGTGTGGTGGTGTATCCTTTCTTTGGAGATCTTTAAACAGAGGCTGGATGGCCATCTGGCAGGGATGGTTTGATTTTGAGTTCCTGCATGGCAGGAAGTTGGACTGGATGGCCCTTGCGGTCTTTTCCAACTCTATCATTCTATGATTCTATGACTGTGGAGATCAGGATTCAAATCTTGGCTTGGCCGTGTAAACCCACTGGGTGACCTTAGGAAAGTTACCCACTCTCAGGCCCAGAGGATAGCAATGGCAAACCACCTCTGAAAAAAATTGCCAAGAAAATCCCATGACAAGTTCACCTTAGGGTTGCTATGAGTCAGTGATGACTAGAAGCACACCACTACCACAACAATAAAAGTATTTAAAAAAAAAAAAAAAGGATCATGCTGTCAACTCTTCTGCAATTTAAGAGCTTTAGGACAATGCTTATATCTCTATTAAAGTGACTTTATTTACAGATTAATGACTAAACAAACCAGCATTTCCCTCCCAATGGATAGTAATCATCAGATTGATTGAGTTTATTAGAGTAGTAACAGTGTCTACAAATGTGGCACTATCTTTTATCCTGAGATGGCATGGCATGTGTTAGAAGGTCCTTCTTCAATTCATTCTTTACCCCCAGGCTGATCTGCTAAGTACTTACTGTGAATTGATGCTTAATTAACCACCTATCTCCCCAATAGTTGCTAAGTGCTACAGCAATCCAAAGTTACTGGAACCTAGTTAAATTGCCCCATGTTTAGTAAAACAAATATTGAAAACTTTGTTATCTTGTTAATGAGTCATATAATTTGAATTGTTGCTGAAACATTATTTAGGTACTACTAAACACACACACACTAATCACACAAGTGCTCCTGCTGTGATCATGATTTAAAAACAGATTTGGACAGAAAGTTTGGTTTTTCTGAAAGTCACAAAGCCAATTAGGATGTGAGATGAAGTCTTATATGTAAAAGACAATTGTCAGCTATAGATTTTGAAAGGGGATGCCAGGCATTGCCATGAAACATGCTAATGTATTCATTTGTTCATTCATTTAAAGATTTTAATTAATCTTTCTTTTAATTTTTGCCACTGTGTAGGATTAAAGGGTTCACATAAAATATGACTGTGTAGAGGGAGGGGCCCATTGAAATTAGTACAATGATGGTGAAATGTAAACATGCTAAATAGTTTTTCACTTGTATTGGCAGCACAGAGATCCCTCATGAATAGTACCCTTAGTTTAGTTTATCTCTGCAATTATATATTTATATATATATCGAATTGGCAAGATGGTTTCCAAGGCAGCTCACAACTTGAAATAAAAACAAATTATACAACAGCAAATGCAGTTAAATGTAATTTAATTCAATTAAGAATAGAAAATCCATCTTAGAACAGAAGCAAAAGCTCAGGAGCCCTTCCACACTCCACTGTTATAGCACTTTAATGTCACTTTAACTGCCATGGTAACATCCTATGAAAGCTTAGGATTGACAGTTTAGGAAGAGGCACTAAGAATACGCAGCCAGAGAGCAACTTTACAGCCCCACCAAACTAGAAACCCTGATGACCAAGTTTGTTTCAGTTCCAAAACTGACGAGTTTCCGGGTGTTGATTGGCAACTACCTGCTTAAGTACCTTGCTATTACAAGCTTCCAGCTCACATCCTAAGCCAGCAAAAACTGAAAGTCTATCAAACAATCAAAAGTAGATTAAACCCTTGGAGCATTCTGTACTCATGCTGTCTCCAGTACAGTGTCCAACATGTAGCTGTGGGCAGTTATGCCCATGGAATGATTGCAAATAAGTAACATGAAGTGTAGTGTACCACCAAAATAAGGGGACAGATGAAGATGACATTTTATAAATATTCCACGAGATGCTTTGTGAAGATTCAGGTGTAGCTGAAGAGCTGCACTATGATATCAACACAACAAGGTAAAACTTTAAAATAAGTCTAATCTATAATCAACCATGTTCATTCTAAGCTTATTTTGCTGGCATTCAAGTTGTAATCAATCTATCTCATTGTTCTAAGATCCTCAAGAAATCAGGAAACAGACTAGCTTCTACTTAGTAGATGATATATAACTGGGATCAAGACAACCTTTTGCATCATCTCAGAATAACACTACTATTTTTAATAACATGTCAACATGGAATTTCCTAAGAGGGTCCAGGAAACAGTCCAAACCCATTAGTTTCATTGAATAGACTGTTGTAATTAGTACCCATTCCCTTGGGACATTAAAAGTTTTTCAAATTTGAAATTTTATCAGGCTATGGTATCTCCATGGAGATTATCGCACATACAAAAAGACCCAGCTTAATTCTTCCAAACTGTGCTCCAATTTGGGAGAGGTAAGCTGGGTCTTTTTGTATGTGTGATAAGATACTAATTTCTTCTTTTCCATTCCAGCATCATCTAGCAGGAAAAGGAAAAGGAAAAAGAAAGAAGAAGAATTAGTAGTAGTAGAATCTCGAAATTACACATATAATCTTCTACATTGATTGGATCATAATTGTTCCAAAGCTCCATAATTGTCATGATGATAATGATGATGTTCTGGGCCATTCCAGAGAAGGCGACCATTTACCCCTCCAGGACTAGAAACCTTAGCTCCAATAACTAGCTTGAGGTTTGTGCAGCGACCTAGGTAACTATGTGGGTAGTGTGTGTGGGATCCTGTCTTCTTTGTATTCCAGACATATACCCTTGCTGTTTCAGGAATTGTTATGGGGTGTGAAGTGCCAAACATGTCAGGAAAGATATGGTATACCATTATTACCATGTAGACCTCTTTAGCAAATCTCGAATCATGAGGACAGGGATATGTTGCATTTCAGGGCAACATCTGTTCATAATGTAGTTCCGGTGGCCAAACTGTAAGAGACACTTCTTCCAGGCTCATGCATGTCAAATTTTGTTTAAAACTGTGCTATAACTATTGGCACCTTTAGAAGAATCTAAAGTACTGGAATTGTTTTCCTTTTCTTGTTTTGTCTCTGTAGCATATATTTTCTCATAAAAATAACCTAGCTGTCTTGTATTTTTCCAGCATGGCTGTCAGTCAAGAAACAAAACTGAATGTATCTAAATAACATTCAAAGGAAAACATGCTAGGTTTTTTTCTTTTCCCCCCAGCCTAAATACCTTTGGATTTGCCAAGACAGCTTACAGACAAAGGGGACACAAGTAAAATTCACTGCAATAGATTTCTCTATTCATAATGACAGGAACATCTCTCTCAATATTACTTAGCTAATGAAGGAATAGATCTGCTGTGAAGTTCCTAGGAGGCTCATTTTCTTGAGTACAGTAGTAAAAGTTAGCTGATGAATGACCTAAACTGCTTAATGTTTCTACTTATAACTCCTGAGCAGCAAGGCGTATCTAGAAGAATACTGAAGGAGCTATCCTCAGGAGGCCCCCGTGTCCTTGTAGGTTGTCAGAGTCAATGAGCCAGGTTTATTTCAAATGGCTCCTTAAATGAACATTTATTTTGTGCCAGTAACACGTTTTTGATTAACAGCTCCTTTTGACTAATTTGCTTCCCAAAACAGCCCAATAAAGGACTCGTTTAAAACATAATTAAAAGCATGTTATTGCAAGTAGTTAATACTGATTAAAACAGGCATTAAGACAATTATTGTTGAAGGGAAGTAAGCACCCTGTAGTTAGCATGGGATCCATGCTTACCAGTTCATCCATGGCATGCAGGGATGGGCAACTTCCTAGGTTTTTTAGAGGCCCAATTTAAAATTTGATTCCTTTACTCATTCACAAGTATTTATTACATATTTTGGAAATAACATCAATATAGCAAACAGAATAATATTAATTACTGGCCACCACTGGAGTTATCATTTCCAACAAGCCATATTGGAATGGAATAACTGAAACTGTTGAGTGGGGATGAGATGTATGATGATAACCCTAAATATTAGCCCATTGCCTGGCTCATTTGCTGTTGTTGTTAATTGCCATCAAGTTGACTTCTACTTATGGTGACGCTAAAAATAAGAGGTCTCCAAGTGACCCCATCATCAACAGCCCTGTTCAGGTCTTGCAGATTCAGAGCTGTGGCTTCCTTGATTGGATCTATCCATCTGGAATATGAGCTTTCTCTTTTCTTACTGCTTTCCACCTTATTATTTTCTTTTCTAGTGAGTCATGTCTTCTTATGATATGGCCAATAACACGCTAGTCTCAGTTTAATCATCTTGGCTTCTAAAGAGAGTTCAAGTTTGATTTGCCCTAGGACCCATTTATTGGTCTTTTAGCACTCCACAATATCCACCTTTCTCCTGCACCAAATGAGTTGATTTTCTTCCTATTAGTTTTCTTCACTGTCCAGCTTTCACAGCCATACATATAAATGAGAAATACAATCCTTAGTATTCAGTGGTATATCTTTACAGTTCAGGAACTTGCCTAGTCCTTTCATAGCTGCCCTTTTGAGTCCTAGTTTTCTTCTGATTTCTTGACAGAAGTCTCCATTCTGATTGATGACTGAATCAATATATGGAAACACACTATTTCAGGGTCCTCATTGTCAACTTTACAGTTGTGTACATTATCTATGGTCATTTTTTCTTCTTAATGTTCAAGTAGAAGTCAACTTGTGAATCTACCTTTGCACTTTCTTGACTTTCATTCCAAGTCTTTGCAATTTTCTGCTAGTAGCATGGTGCTAAATGCATATCTTAAATTATTGTTGTTCCTTCCTCTAATTTTCATGCCTCCTTCCTTTCAGTCTAGTCATCATTACATATGATATTTTCATCATACAACTTAAACTGCCTTACCTGACACCCTTGCCAGTTGAAAACCATTTCATTTCTCTGTATTCTATCATAACAATAGAGTGCATGTTATGCATCGGGGCAATCAAATGATGTGGCACACCCATTTCTTTGAGAGCAGTCCATAGTTTTTCATTATATATTTCACTTTCATTATATATTATTATTATATAATTATTTAGCAAATAGCAAATATTTGTATCTTAGAATTCTTGATTTTAAATCCCTTCAAAGAAGAAAAATAATTGTTTTTTTTCCTAAACTGAGGGCCTAAGCAGACTGCCAGAAATAGTGCACATTAAATTGAGGCACTGCCCTGGCTCAGTGCTAGGGAATCATGGGAACTGTATTTTATTGTGGCACCAGAGAAGGCTCAATGTCACAGAAAAAAAATACAATTCCCATGATTCCCTAGCACTGAGCCAGGGCAGTGCCTCAATTTAATGTGCACTATTTCTGGCAGTCTGCTTAGGCCTTGAGTGAACCTTGAGTTCCTGCACTGAGTGGAGGGTTGAACTCAGTGGACTATGGGGAGTTTCCAGCTCTATAGAGACTATCATATGAGAAAATCTGGGATTTAAACTGGAATTAAAAGGGTATTTTCCCAGTAAAGTTGAGAGATCACAGTGAAGATTTTCAGACGATGTCACAATTAGAGAGGACTTATCCCAGGAAGAAACAGGAATGCTCCAGCACCAAACCATTCACAGGAAATGCCTCTGTAATCATGACATTGTCTGAAAATCTTCACTGCGATCTCGTGACTTTTCCAGGAAAATGCCTTTTTAATGCCAGATTTTCCCAGATTTTCCCCATGTGATAAAGTCCTATGATTCTATGACTCTATGAGTTATGGTTGGTTACTATATGTAACCTTGATGAAGAAAAGGTTGTGATTGCACAGAAACAAAAATGTGCACATTGACATTAGAACCATTCTTCATTATATGAAAAAGATTACCTGACATCTAATCATCATCATCATCATCAGCAACATCACTATCACCACCAACACCACTATCATCACCCAAAAGCTGTTGTGTGTTGATCCTTCAGCAGAAAAAATAGTTTCTTGTTCCTAACTGATTTTGACTTGGGATGCCTTTCTAGATTGGAAAGCTCCTGCCTTGTTCTGTTTCCCATCTGCACTCCTTGACTACTGGCATGTGGTGCCAATTTGTTCCTTCTGAAGAGAAAACAGAAGAGATTTGGATTTAATTTTAAGCCTTAACACAGATTTTAATTTGCTAAAAAGTTGGGCTACACTAGCAAATGTTGGAGGAGACACTGAGGCTGCTATCTTAAGCACTTTCACTTGGACGTTAAGTTCCATTACAATCAATGAAACTTACTCCCAAAGGAATGTGTCTGTGGTTGGGGTATAAGCTGTCAGCTCAATCAATCTTGAGAGTAGCTTTTGTTTCTCTTTTCCAGAAGCTAGAAAGTTATTTTTAAGATGAATGAATAGAAAGGCATGTGGAAACTATCCATGGCAGACCATGGTAGGATGAAGCTCACACCCAAACATTCCTTAGTTTTAAAAATAATATCTCAAGCACTGTTCTTTTTAAAGAAGAATTATTAAAAATAATATCTTAAGCTCTGCTCTTTTAAAAGGAGCATTATTTTTTTTATTTTAATTTTTGTTTTTGTACAAAGACTTTAAATCAGTAAGAACAATTCTTTTACTGGCCTAAACCCCATATATTATATAACTCAACCCTTACATAATTTCCATTGATTCAAAAGGTCTACTCAAGTTGGGATAAGCAATTGGTTTTAGGCCTTTAAAATTGTTTCCCAATCACATAGAATTCATATGCTAATTCAGGGAAAGCAACATGTCGTACACCCATTACCTGTGTCAACACTCTCCACCAGATTAAATGGGAGCAGGACTGCAGAGCTGGCCTTACATATTATGTTGCTCCTGTCCTCCTTGCTCTGTCAGCTGAGCATTTGACACTGAGCAAACATCTGAAGGAGAGCCAACTGTATTTGCAGAGGCCCTTTGGTACAACTGAGAGCCCTGATTGTAGATGACTGCTGACCATGTGGAGGAGCCAACATGTGGACAAGTGCAATTTCATCTGCATTTAGACTTTTTTCCAGCAGCAGAAGTTCCCTGCTAAATTATTTTAGTTTATTTTAGTTTATTTTACTAATTAAAATATTCATACCCAAACCTATAAACAAGATCTCAGGGCAGCATGCACTTTATTTATTTATTTATTTAAAAAGTTTAAAATGGTAAAGAATAATTTAAGCAGCATAAAAGCATATGCAACTATTTAACAAGTTAAAACTGTAAAACCATACACATACAAACTGGGACAAAATCATTAAATCTCAAAGGCTTTGAGGAAAAGCCATATTTTAACCTGTGGGTGGAATGAAACCTGCATCAGCACCCATTGGGGCTCAAGGGGGGCATTCTACCACTGGGTGCCACAGTTTAGAAGGCCCTGTCCTACATCTGCAAAGAGTGTAGTGCTCCCACTGATGTGACACTGGGGAGGAGCCTTGTTTGCTTCTATCTCTCTGCCTTCTGCTTTAAGTTTTCTAGTTACTGCAACAGCCATGTTGTGTCACAATTTACTTCTGTTTTTGGATACATTTGCAGATAGTCCAAATAGTTGTATTACCAGCATCAAGTAGTCTCCTCAAAGACTTTATGTAATTGCCATAATGCTAACCTTCTCAGCTTCCAAAAAGCAAATTCACATTTATTTTGTTCTGCCCTGGTGCCAAAACAAACTACC
Source organism: Phrynosoma blainvillii (assembly GCA_026167975.1). Lineage (NCBI taxonomy): Eukaryota > Metazoa > Chordata > Lepidosauria > Squamata > Phrynosomatidae > Phrynosoma > Phrynosoma blainvillii. The sequence goes on from JANUYF010000001.1 coordinate 277,155,980, forward strand.
ATTCCCAGAATTCCATAACATTGAGCCATGGCAGTTAAATTGGTGTCAAACCAAATTATTTCTGCAGTGCAGATACAGAGCTGGTTACATAAGTGAATGCATAAGCACATTATTTGACATTGAAAATATCAAGATGCCCCTTCCCCTAATTTAATAAGCAGTCCACATCTAAGAATAAGGGAGGTGGTACTTTTGGAGATGGAGGTTTGCCCTTTTTTTTTTTTTTTTTGGTGAAGATCAATTTTTTAAAATCTGAATAACATTTAATCTGTAATGATTGCTTTCAAAATATATCAAGGAATAAAGGCTTATTTAGAGATCACTGTACGCACAGTAAAATGCAGGTATAGTTGCCCCTCTGTTCTTGCAGGCTTGAAGTCAGCAGTTTTGCATATTTATGGAGGGGTGACCCGTGTTAAAATCAATGGGGTGTGCGTCCACATGTGCCCGTGGGGGTGTGTCCCATTCAAGCCCATGGAGCTTGAATATTTGTGAGTGTCCATTTTCATGGGGAGGGGGGGGACAACAGATCCCCTGAAAAAATGGAAGGCTGACTGTACTGTATATCATTGTGCTTGTTCTTTTGCAAGTTCGGGGAAGCTTTGGGTAAATTCTGTGAGGCCAGCTAATGGATTGAAATTTGTGAATATAATTCCATACCCCCCTCCAAAAACAAAAACAAAACAAAAAACCAGTTGTGGAACATTATAACCTTCCTGGATACATGATAGGTGATTTACAGGTTGCAGTCCTTGAACAAGGAAATTACAAACAGAAACTGCTGAAATGAATTATGTTCGCAAATTCCAATCCATTAGCAGAGGTATGCACAAAGACAAAGAATTCATGGCATATTACATATATTAATAAGAGTTCTTGCTACTGCACATATAGCAAAAGGAATTTTCTCAGGAAATTTTGAACATGGGAAACTGACCTTTTGTAAACCAATTTATTGCTTTCACACATCAGTGCTCACTAACTACTGTAAAGATCTGGAAGACCTGCATCACCTTATGCAGTGCTTTGTTACTTACAGCAAGGATGATAATTTGCATTTTTCTGGATGCTATTACATTCCATTCCACTCCCACAACTGTGTAAATATGTTTCATACCTGAGCATTTGTTATCACTCTGTACTGCACCCGAAGAAGTGGGTTTATATCCATGAAAGCTCATGTGAAAGTAAAAACCAGTCAGTCGGTTCTGCCACATTTCTTTTTCTTTTTGTTTTTCCTCTTCCCCTTTATTCCTCCTTTTTAAGCTACAAGAGTGTAACACAGCTACTTCTTTGAAAATGACCTTTTCAGAAGTGTGTCATGAACAAATAACTTAGAGATATGCCTTGAGACAATAAAGAATATAATATAACAGTTAATAAATAAATAGTTTTTTATCCTTATCCCTTGCCTTGTTTTGGATTTGTTTTAAAACAGAAAAGAAAATAGGTTGGAAAAGGCCTTTGATTTGGTTTTGCAGAATAACTTGCCTTACTATTTTTACTTTTTTTAAAGCTAAAATTTTACCAGGTTTTCTTTTTTCTTTTTTACCAGATAAATTATTCATCATGGAAAGAAACAAAATAGCATAGAGTTCCTTTGTTGTTGTTGTTTGTCTTCACATCTTCCTTTTTTTTCCTCCCTAATTTTTACACATCCTTGTGAGTTTCTATTATCAGATTTTGCTTCTGCTCTCTGACATAAAACATTTGAACAAGAACTATAATAGTGGGGAATTGGATGACTATATTCTGAATTTTACTCCTTGGAGACTGTTCTCATTTAATGTATTATTTTGCAAGCCTATCCATGATTATGGGAATCACAAGAGGGAAGGATGGATTTTTTTTCTTGTAGGAATTCTTTTCAGACAGTTTATCTATACATGTAGCTAACAGCTTATCATGTCGGCACTGGCAAGATCCCCTTAATTTGAACATGTAATTCAGTATCTATAATAACATAGCTTTTGTTCCTAACTAGATAAGTGGGCAGAACTGAAATTTCCCTGAAGTTTGGATAAAATACTTTTCTTTTACTGTAACACTATTCTATAAAGATGGATGGGCACCGTTGTTCCTACCACTCTAGATAAACACCATTCACTGTCAATAAATAATATAAAAACATAGTTTTTGTGGGTTTTTCGGGCTGTGTGTCCATGTTCTAGAAGAGTTTCTTTCTGATGTTTCATCAGCACCTGTGCCTGGCATCTTTAGAGTATGCTGGAATGAAAGAGAGTGAATATACGGTATATATACTGTGAGACCCTGGGTAGGGAGGAGTGGTTCCCATGTAAACTGTGTATTGTTCTGTTGTTGATGGCAGGGCCTCAGGGTAGGAGGATATGCAAACAAGGATTATTGTCTGCTAATTGATGATCATTGTCTGCTGGGAAAGCCCTGACCCTGGGTGGTTTCCCATTTGCATTTGCTGAGTGCTGATTTTCCTATTTTGCAGAGCTGGTAGCCAAACTTTTTTTACTTTAAGGGTTTCTTCTTTCCTGTTGAAATTGTCCAAGTGTTTGTGGATGTCGATGGCTTCCCTGTGTATTCTGACCTGATAGCTGTTGGCATGGTCCAGAATTTCAGTGTTTTCAAACAGCATTTTATGCCCCAGATGGTTTATAATGTGTTCTGCTACTGCTGATTTTCTGGTTGACCCAATCTGCAGTGTCTCTCATGTTTCTTGATTCATGTTTGGACACTGCATTTGGTGGTCCCTATATAGACTTTTCCGCAGCTGCATGGTATGTGGTAAACTCCTGCGGCTGTGAGAGGGTCTCTCCTGTCCTTCACTGAGTGCAGCATTTGATGGATTTTCTTCGTCGGTTTGTAAATCATTTGGTTGTGTTTCCTCACCACTTTCCCTATTCTGTCTGTGACTCCTTTGATGTATGGTAAAAATACCTTCCCTTTGGGTGGTTGCTCATCTTCACACCTCTGGGTTTTTCTGGGTCTGGTAGCCCATCTGATGTCTGATCTGGAATAACCATTCGCCTGTAAAGCCCGGTTTAGGTGCTTCAATTCCTCTTCCAAGAAGTGGGGTTTACAGATGTGTTTTGCCCAGTCTACCAGTTACATTAATCCTGTGGAGTAGCCTCAGAAGAAATGTTTCTTTTATTAGTGAAAATTGGACACAACCTATTTTTATTCAAACAAACATCCATCATTTATACCTTTATTGGCTAATCAAAATGCACAATATACTTGTTGCAAGCTTTTGAAGCTCCATGGGCTTCTTCATCAGGCAAGATGTTACAAACCAAACAGGAGAAAAACTATTAGTCAGATGTTAGTCAGCTGCCTATATGTAGTTTCAGTCTTTAGTTAAGATGGTATATGGTGGGGAGGATATCTTTTGCAGGCAGGATCCTCCTCCTTCTGGCCATGTGGCTATAGGGAGATCCTCAAAGTCCAGGAAATTTAAGGCAGGACCATGCTGAGTACAATATACTGCAAAGGCAATTTCAGATCTTTATAGTAGTCAGTTAGTGTTGATGTGTGAAAGCAATAAATCTGCTTACTAAAATTCAGTTTCCCAGATTTCAAAATTCTCTCTGAGAAGATTCCTTTTTTCCCATATGCAGCAGTGAGGATCTTGTATTAAATGTGCCATGAAGTCCTTGTTTTTGTTCACAGTCTTTGTCTTTGCTTTTGTCTTTCTTCAATACAAGTGGATTGCAATTTGTGGTATACAAATTGTTTAGCAACCTAATATTTTTAATGGAAACTACATGACAGTGAGGTTTCTTTACAAATACCATTCTTTTTATTTGCATCTGTTAAAATGTGCTTCTCTTTTTTAACAGTGGCATGAAATATGGCCATTTCATAAACTCAGTTTTCTTATTTATGTGTCCTTTCTTTGCATTATATCTCTCAGAAATTCCAGCAGGAGACAAAGGTTGTTTTTTGAGTATTAATCTGCCCCTGTTCAAAATCATACCGACTTTGTTTAGCTGCAGGGTCTCTTCAGCTTGTTGATTTTTTACTGTCCTGGGACTTAGATTGGTTATATAAACTGAAACAATCTCTCTGTTTAAATTTGGAAGACAGATCTTTTCATTCTGTTTGCAGCCAAATAACAATGCAAACATGTCACAAATATTGCAGTAGACATGGTGTGCGGTCATTGTAGAAGAGCATTTGCTAAACCAATTTCTGGGTCACCCCCTTAAAACTTATTCAAAACATTTCATTGTTATGTGTATCTATTAGAGAACAAAAATAAGCTTTTTTTGTTGTTTACACAAGATTAATGGCTGGTTCTTCCCATTTATTAGTTATTTAGTTAAAGTTGGAAAGCTGTAATGCTGTGGCAGCTCTCACAGATTGCCATGAAGAAAAAGACAAAAAGCCACACAGAGCCTGGCAGTGGAGCACAGCACTGAAAACTGAAGGGGGGGGGGGAGAGTAAGAAAAATAAAAGCAACCCCCAAAGTCAAGGCCAAAAGTGTTTAGAGCATTAGAATAACCCAATGGCTCCTAGGAGTTTCAGTGTAAACTTTCCAGAAAATACAAACCGAGCTGCAGTCTTTTGTAAAGAAAACGTCAGCCAAAAGCAACTTTCTGTGCAAAAGTTAGATTTAATAGCCGTGGGTATATGAAATAATCTGGGTACCTATTAGTGGCTTATTGAGCCTGTTTGAGATTCTGCCCTCTGAAAGTGTGGGTGAGCAGAGGAGGCCAACTTTTCAAGCCATAAGGACAAGAAAGCCTCAATTGATAAGGCTCCCAAACCTTTGTCATGTGTTAGAATGTGCAGTTGAAGTGGAGGAATCACATTGTGTGCACATTAATATGGATAGCAAAACAAACAACTGGCTAGAAATGTCTCAAAATGTTTTTGAAAAGCACAAATGTAATCCAAAACAAGTAAACTTAAGATGATAATCACTACAGTTGTTATGACTTTGTCACAACTACTAGTTTGCTTACAAGGTAACAACTATTGTTATATTGTTAGTTTACAGTACTACAGCTGTCAGACTGGTTCTGAAAGAGAGTGTCTTTCCAGCCTCATTACTCCAAATTGGTGATCTCTGTTCTGTTGTGTAGAAACTGTGGGTGAGCTGAACATCATGACAGCATGGCAATGATGTTGAGATAGGTTCTACTTTTGATCTTGCCTTCCTCATCCTTAATCTTCAGGTACATGGATGTTATTTTTAGGTGCCATTTTGTCTTTTGACAAGGTAATCACATACTTGCGGTACACATGATAACATCCCTAAGGTGGAGCAGCAGTTACTTGCAATTTTGCAAAATGCATCATACTGCACCTCATTTTAACTCCTGTGGTTTGATAGTTTATTGTGTAGGTAGCTTGATTTTTTTCACTGTCACAATATTGTCACTTCATCTACTTTGTGGCCTTATACTAAAATACTCATATATTTTAAACATATGCAAACAACAAGAACTTTAGGTGTTCTAGCTTTATTTTAGAAAGTACTAAAGCATGTGATCAATGAGAAGATTTGCTTTGATCTTCAATAACTCATGATTGGCTGGTTTGTATCTTCTTCAGATATTGCATGATCTATGCCAATGTGGAGAAATGGCTTTATTTAATGTGGAGAAATAGCCCAGTCATTTATTCTATGCCCAGTATGTGCTACACACACGCAGAGAGAGAAAGAGAGAGAGAGATCTTAGCTTCAAAGGTTGCAGAATTACTACATGACCTTGTGTATAGCTAGTTAGTAATCCTTGTGAAAAAACCTGTAGTACACATCATGGGGAAAATCAGCTTGAGAAAGATAATCATGCTTTGTATATATAAAGGGAAGCAAGAATCAAGTAAAAAGGTCCATTAAGCTTCTTTGGAAAAACCAAGATCCAGAGCCAAAAATAATCTACTCAACAGCAACTAATATACATTGTGCAGCACACTCATGGGACCAAGGGCACTGGAAACCCTATAATCTCCCTAGAAAACAAAGTATAGGGAGAAAAGCATAGCTCACAGAAATGATACAAAGAGATATGGAAAAAGATTTCTTTTCAGCCACCCAGAAAACAAACAGACATATTTCTAAGACATTCCATAAAACCTGAAAGAGTTAGAAAACAGATTCACTCTCAGTCTTTCTATTGAAATCTATGGCTCATCTGCCCCCCCCCCCCCCAAGGAATCATTCCTCTTCATGCACAAAATGAAGATAACCATGTGGAGGCCTCAGGGCTATCAACCAACATCCAAGGCTTTTAATTTCAGAGGGGAATGTGAATTCTAAAATTACAATATGTCTTAACAAACAGGAATCAACAAAACAATCTGTATGCACAAATTTACATTGTCTTGCAGTGCTGATCCTGTGGAACAATGCTGGTTGTAGCAACTAGAGACAGGTAATAATTTTGCTGTGTGTGAATTTGGCATGCTCTCTCTCTCTGTGTATTTTTACTGTATTCTGTACCCTGTATTCTATGTAAATGAGAGGGAAAGAATTTGAAATTGTATTTTTTTAAAGTGACAGTGATATTGAAATTGAAAATAATACTGGCAAATTTGTCCATCAGTCAGAGAGTTTTGAGTATATAGGTCTTAAACGTTTCCATTTGAATCCTTGTCTATTCTTTTATAGTACTAAATTAGGATTGCTGCCTTTCCTTTCTGATAGGAGCCCTATTGTTAGCAAGTTTCATAGCAGGATGGCTTACCATCATGATGGTCCATAGTAGGAATAACTGAGAGTATTGTATTGACCAGTGCAGATGGCTGAGAATGTTATTATTACTGCAATTAAAATAACTTTTAAAAATGCAGATTTCTTTGTAAATTTGATGGAAAGAGCTTTATATTTTCAAGAGGTTTAAATGAACATTAAAAGGATTGTCTATTTTAGTGTAACAATTTGTACATTTTTAATGTGTGAAATTTCTGTCTCCTCACTGCTCTCTCATGATGAAATTTCTGAGAAACTATTAATATTTAATAAGTCAAGGTAGAACTAGGGATGTAAATTCTGAACAAGTTCATCTTCACACTGTTCACAAGAAAAAAAGAAGTTTACCCTGCTCTCTCATGAGATAGAAATGCAGGAATTTTTTTGGTAATATATTCTTGAGATAATTTTAGCATTTAGTTGGTTGTTTTTGCATCTTAAGTAAATGTCCTGTAATTTACTGAATATACTAGTTAAGCAAACTAAATGTATTTTGAATACATGGGAGCATGTCTACAAGGACAAATTACACTGATTGTCCCCCCACTCCCGTCCTCACCACAACCTATCTACACAATGCAGGACCCAAGCCCCAAATCAAGTGCAAACTGTCTTCACAAGAGTTTCTCACTGAATCTGACCTATCCCTGTCTGTGCCAGTGTAAAAAAAAAACCTCTCTTGTTCCAGATTTTGTAGGAAAATCTGGAGCACACCAGAGCAACACAAGGGGGCTGCTAACTGGCATCCTGCTGTGCTGGTGCACGCTGCTCCTCTGAGGTCAAAATGAGGTGCCCAGTCATGTGAATGATTCTGGGTGCCTTGTTTTTGACCTCAGAGGGAACAATTTGTGCCTGTGGCAGCAGTGCCAGATAACACAGAGGGATGCATGTGTGGACAGCCACTCAGAATTGCTCTGGAGTGCATACTCTTAATCTTCATTGTATTTAAATAAAAGGAATTTTAATTGATTACTTTGTGATGTTTAATAATACCAAATAATAATAATAATAATAATAATAATAATAATAATATATTGATTGATTGATTGATTTCATTTTTATCTTGTTTTTCTCCCAAATAGGACTCAAAGCACCATACAATATAAATTAAAATAATAGCATCTAAAACAATATGAAGTTCAAAACCTTAAAGCATTAAACCACACAATTAATTAAAACACTGTTTGTAAAACATTAAAAATTTAAACAATTATAATACTTACAATTCTTATTGGGCTCATTCCCATTATGATTTAAACCAACTGATTTGCAAATCAGTTTATATGTGCCTTGTTCACACTGGAAAGGATTTCAGACCCGACTGCATTTGGTTTGAATCGTGGAAATCAAGGTGAAGCAAGGCAAATGCTGAAGCATCACTTTTTTTGAAGACTGACCATTTGGTGATTCTTTTGAAAAGATTCACTTTGCAAGTGTGTTCAACAAATGTGAATGACATACGGGTCTCAGTCGCATTACACTGGAAAGGAGGGACTATGGCAGAGGTTTTGCGGAAATCCACCATTCCCCCCACCCTCAGAGCACTGCCTTGGTCCTTTCCTGGGGGGGGGGGGGGGAGAGGTTAGCATGTTGTTGTTTTTAAATTAAAGACGGATTTTGCAATCACTTGTAATTCTCTCTCCAGACCCTGCAGTGCTTTCGGAAAGAGTGTGAGAGATGAAGGGGCTTTTCCTTCCAAATACCCGTTGGGGACCTTCCAGGGATGCCCCCCCCCCGGCAAAGACCCCCCTCCATACACACACAACTCTGTTCTACCTCCAGCCCCCTTCCTTCCTCTCTGTCAGCCCAGCACCAGTGATCCCCCCAAAACACCATCCCACAGCCTGTGCAAGGAGGGACTAGGGGCAGGCGTAGAGACCCCCAGTTCTGCAGAGAGGTCCAGGGGAACCTGATGGCCTCCTTCTCCAGGACCTGTCCTCCATTTCAACCTCCTCCTGTCCAAGAGAAATTGCAAAAAGCCCCCCCCCCTCCATCTTCAGCAGCACTAAGAAACATGAATTTCTATATTGGTGCTTTCAGCTATTATTTTGGTCATGTCCTACATATTCCCCTGAATATCCTCCATTCTGAGCATCACCTTAGAGAAGCCCTGCATCAACATTAATAGGAGTGATTTTTGGATTGTTGATTTGGGAATGTCCTCCATTTATTATTTTTTCCCTGGAAGGTGCTCCAATTAAAAAATATGTGTTGACCTTTCCAGGAGAACTTTGGGCTTTGATTTGGGAACGTCCTTCCCTCTGGAAGTTCCTCCATTTTGAGCAGAACTAATAACCAAACACTGACATTCCTAGGAAATCTTTGGGCTTTGGTTTGGAAATGTCCTCTATTTTGAGCAGGACTAAGAAGCATGCATTGACATTTCTAGCAATGTTTTGGGCTTTGATTAGGGGATGCCCTCCATATTTTTTTTCCTGGATGGTTCTCCACTTGGAGGGGTCCTCCCAACCCTCCCTTCCTCTTTCTTCCTCCTTCCTTGCACCACCAATGATGCGTAGATACACATCATATGATTGACATTTAAAAAAACCCCAGAATGGATCAATCTAGTGGGAATGGCAATCGTGTCAAAAAAAGACACAAGTGCATGGAATAACAAAATAATTCACTTCTATAGTGGGAACTACACATCGGCCTGAATTGATTCAGCGACCCTGTGTCAATGTGACTCACAAAATGGTTTAAATGCAAGTGGGAATGAGCCTATTATGTATTAAAAACAGAACACCCAACTGTACATCACTCTACCCTGATCAGCAAAGGCTGAAGGCCTGTCTAAATAAGTTCTTCATCTACTGGTGAAAAGAAAGCAGAGAGTGGGGCAGAACAAACCTCCCAGAGAGAGAGTTCCAAAGCCTAGGAGTAGCCACTGGGAAGGCTGTGTCCCATGTCTGCACTTGACAGACCTGGGAAGATGGTAGAATGGAAAGCCCCCCCCCCCCCCAAATTGTGAGACTTGAACAGGCTCATATGGGGTCATAGGAGCTGTCAGGTAACCTGGACCCTCGCCATAAGACTTTCCACTACATTTTTTTGACTAAAAGCTCCCTAAGGATATCGCTTTGAACCAGAATAACCACAAGCTTGATAATAACATGACTCTGATTATAACATAATAAGTACTCTGGATTTTAAGGGCAACTGCGGGGGTGTGGGGTATGTGTGGGTTACAGACTGCCAGAAATAGTGCAAATTGAGTCCACAGTTAGGGTTAGGGTTAGGGTTAGGGTTAGTGCTAGGAAATCATGGGAATTGTTTTTTTCCACCCGGAGACATTGAGCCTTCTCTGTCAGAGAGCTCTGGTGCCACAATAAACTACAGTTCCCATGAATCCCTAACCCTAACCCTAAAATTGGATTCAATTTGCACTATTTCTGGCAGTCTGCAACCCCCCTGGGACACTAAAACTTTTAGATACCATTGAATAAAGTTATATATTCACCAACTATCTTTCCTCAAAATAGATACTGAAATATTCTGGTAACAACTGAAGCAGTCTACACTTATGCCCTGTTTGGACATTACTGAGTTGATCTTTGTGAACATGCAATCAGGGAGCTGAGTCATACTGCACAGCCTTGCTTCTGGTGGTGTACACTAGACATTGCCCTGTTCTTAGCATCAATGTAGAGCAGAGACATCTGCAAACAGGAGGGCTACAGTATAGTAAAACCATGCTCATACAAGGTTTGGTTTGCATATGAATCCTTTTGAATTCTACCTTCAACATTTCTTCCTTCCAGTAACGTCTACTCTTAATGCAAAGAAGAAAGTCCTGGATGAGTGCAAAGTCAAGAAAACCCATTCTGCTAGCCAGGAAATATCTCCTGGTGATTTAGAAAAGCAGAATAGGAAACAATATGAGTAAAACAGCTACAGAATAAAAGAGGGGGGGGGGGGGCAAGAGATTGAGAGAGAGCATAATCGTCTCTCTCATGCTTTATGCAACCTCATTTGCACTGCTATCCAGCAGGGTGGCACTTTGCTCCTTGCTGGGAGGTCAAGTGCATGTGTGGCTCCTTCCACCAGCCAGTACTGTTCATGTTGCCCAAGTGATGATGCAGCTGCCTGCTATCCTCTGAGATTAAGCACATCTGCTGCACAGTGTTTTCACTCTCCTCTGACCTGGGGCATGGGGAACTGAGTGCATTTCCCAACCCAGGTCTCATTAGATACAATTAGATTACAAAGAGTTGCAGTTGAGAAAAGGCACATATTATGTCTAATTTGCATTAGTGGTAAAAATGGCCTCAGAATGAAATTTCATAAGGCCAGTTTTCATCATTTGTCAAGCAATGTATCTCATGAGGGAAGCAGCTGATTATGAGGAGCCATTTTAAACACTCTGACACACAGTCATATTCTTGGAGTTTCTCTCATTCAGGACTTCAAGATCTTTCATTTGTCAACTTCATTTCTGCTGCATATTTGCATCCCAGATTATTCCTGTATCCTGTGAAGGCTTCATAATGTCAGCTTGCCTTACATTTGAAGTTTTATGAGATGGCAGTGATAAGTCAATTTTGCTGTTTTAAAAGTTTTTGATAAAAATAGCAGCAGCAGCAGCAAAATAAGCTAGTCTCTTTCTGGGATCCTTTATACTACATAATTATAGCACTGTGATTTTACTCTAACTGTGATTTTTTTTTTTTACTCTAAAATTCATGGCTGCATTTCTGAAATTACAGAAATTTGTAATTTAAGGAAGCACTAGCACTCTCTGGCTGAAGTTTCTAAGTACTCCTCATTAAACTCCAAATCCCAGGAATCCATTTGATGTTGCTTATGAGCATTAAAGGGAAATCATAGTGTTGTAATTCAGTTGTGAGAAAGGCCCCTCTGTCTTGTCAAAAACAAAACCCACCCATGCATTCTAATTCTCAGAAGTCTTTTAAGTGTGTGAAATGAATCAACAATCTTCTGTTGCTCTCTGTTTTTTGTTTTTGTTTTTGCTGTGTGCCTTCATATTGTTTCTGACTTAAGGCGATCCTATAGCAAACCTACCTTGTTGTTTTTTTCTTTTGGCAAATTTCTTGAAATGGGGTTTGCCATTGTCATCCTCTGAGGCGAAAAGAGTGTGATCTCCAGAGCAGGAGTCCAACACTCAACACGCCATACGTGGCTTCAAGCTTACATGTATGGCAAGTGCTGGAAGTTAGGTATCCGTGGCCATTGAAACAAATGCAACTTGAAGTTCCACATTTTTTGCCTTATGCAGGAGTGGGGGCAGAATGGATCCCCCACATATATGAAGGGCCCACTGTATCTTTTTCAAGAAGTCATCAATCATTTTGTCTCCCATTATGACCTTTTAGGGTCATAACAGAATTACATCATTTTAAAGGGTAAAAGGTCACTGTGGATTCCCCACTCACCCCACCCCATCATTGTCACTGAATGGCCACAGTTTCTTGGAATGCCTTTTCCCCTCACATTAGGCAGATATGGCAATTAAATGACCTTCAAAGACAGACTTGTGATAGTTATTCATACTCTGGCAACCTCTGTCTGAATTACTGCAGCATGTTATATGTGAGGCTGCTTTTGGTTGCCCCAAAGAAAGTAAATGACTGATGGGAAAACTGTTAAACTGAGATTGTTCAATGTGATCACACTATGGCAATTCATTGTCATCTGCCTGGAGAAGATACTTTTTTGGATCATGACTCCCCAAATCCCCACAAAGCATGGTTACTGGGATCATGGATCAGTTTCTGAGACCAATTCAAAGTGTTGCTTTTAAATACCTAAAATATAGGTCCAGATTATGAAAGAATATCTTTTTCCATAGTTTTCTATTCTGGAATCCAAGATAATAATTTACAAGACAACTAACTACAGGGGAAAGGAAACTTTGTGCTTGACTTTTGAAATATCTTTTACAGAAAGGCTCACCTGGTGCCTTTGTTATAATCTTCAGTGTACCTGGTGAAGATATTTTTGTTCACCAGGTACACAGGGATAGGCAACCTTTCCCCTTTAAGGGCTGAGGGACTTCAGCTCCCAGAAGCCTCAGCCATGTTGGCCAATAGTCCCATGTTGGCCAATAACTCCTAGGATTCTGGGAGCTGAAGTCCCTCGGCCCTTAAAGGGGAAAGGTTGCCTACCTCTGTCCTAACCCCATGATGGCGAAGCTATGGCATGCATGCCAGAGATGGCACATGGCAGCTCAGGGCTGGGGGCAGTGCAGGAGGAAGAGGAGGAAGAGGCACACACCTTTTCCTCCTCTTTCCTGGCCCTCCCCTGCTGGAGGCAGCTGAAGGCTGGGGATGATGCGGGGGAGGAGGAGGAAGAGGTGTGCACCTGTTCTTCTTCTTACCCCCTCACACCTCCCCCCCCCCCCAGCCTTCAGCTGTCTCTGGAGGGGGACCTGAAGGGCCAGGAGGGTGAGGGGAAGAAGTCCCATGCTGGAAGTCCCACTCCAACACTAGGTAACACCCGGTGGCGGAAGGCCCCTTAGTTGAGGCACTCGGCTCTTAAAAGTGTCACCATCACTGTCTTTACCATTTGAAGCACTGTTTGATTTCGCTGCTAATTTTATTACACAATGCATTTTTCAGCCCTTTTGCTTGGTTTTTATTGGTTTTATTGTGTGCTATTTTTACCATAATGGTTTCATTGGCTTGTTTCTCATGTCTTTAATTTACCTGTACCTCTGCCAAGATGCTTTGGTTATTGGGTGGTCTGAAACTGTAATAAATAAGTGAAACAAACACAAATCTTTCTGAAAGCATCATTCAAGTCTGTAAAACGATGGCTGGTCCTTTTGTACCACTTTTTGATGAAGCTTAGGCCCAAATAGTGTAATGCCTTAGTAAAAGCTCACATTTTAAAGGCAAACACTGATTCAATCAGGATTGGCTTCAAAGACACAACATTGATTGCATAGACCCAAAATGTCCTGGCACGTTTTAGAGAGCCAGATGCCTTCTCATTAAAAGATAGTAAAACTGCTGAAAGGTATCTGGTGAGAGTGTGCACAATATCTCCAAAATAGAATAGTTCTGAGAAGTTCATGTGCATAGAAAGTTGAAATTGACTCATTGAGATCTATCATTATCCTCCAACTTCATCACAGGACAATTCAGATAATGTTTCTTGCTATCTGTGGGGCAAAACAGACATCGTGGATTGTGACCACAGCACACCACACCCCTGATTCAAGATTTTTCTGGAGCAAAAAGAAGCTGCAAAATGCTGCTCCTTTTTGCACTGGAAAAAAGGTGCACCTTTTGCTGCCACTGTGATTCTTCTCTGATCCTGTGCCATGCAGTGTGTAATTGCTGCACTACAGGAATGTTCCTATGCTGCCCACTCTCTGGGCGGGTGGGCGGGTGGCGTGATGCTGCTTTGGGGGCAGAGTCAGGGTGGGCAGTGGGCAGTCACCATGCCACCAAGCTGCTGAAACACCAGCTCTTTTTGCTTGTCTGCATAGCCCATGTGTCACTTGACCTCTTGGATTATGATTTCATAATACATAAGCCATTGGATTGTAGCTAGAATGAAGATTAGGGGTGCATTTACACCAGGGGTAGGCAACCTTTCCCCTTTAAGGGCCGAGGGACTTCAGCTCCCAGAAGCCTCAGCCATGTTGGCCAATAGTCCCATGTTGGCCAATAGCTCCTGGGATTCTGGGAGCTGAAGTCACTCGGCCCTTAAAGGGGAAAGGTTGCCTACCCCTGATTTACACTGTAGAAATAATGCAGGTTAACACTACTTTATGTGCTGCAGAGCTATCCTATAGAATCTTGGAAATTGTAGTTTTACAATATCTTTAACCTTTTCTGCCAAAACTGCTGATGCCTCACTAAACTACAAGTCCCAGGATTCTGTCGGATGAAGCCATGGCAGTTAAAGTGGTATCAAACTGTAATATTTCTACAGTGCATTTGCAGTGTAGGATGTTTTCCAACTATATCTGTACCTTGTACATTCACCAGAAGAACTGATGACCACTGATGATGTGCAAGAACAAAACAAGCAATGCAGGAATGTGCAAATGCAAGTGATACTCATGTGATTTAGTTCATGCAAGTATGAAAACCTGCTTGCAATGCAGCTTCTGTAAACACCAATCTCTGCTTAGAAATTTTCTTGTATTCATCCGTCAAAAGTGCATTCCAGTCAGTTGAATTTCTGACTGCATTCTGTTCAATAGCTATTTATTTACTTTATTTTTATGCCATCTCTTTTCTAAACAATTCAAGGTGGGGTACAATTTTGCTTTTCTGCTTATGCTAATTACAACTTTACTGAGAAAAGTTAGGCTATGAGACAGTAGCTGACCAAAGGGAACACACTGAACTTCATGCCTGATCAGGAATGTGAACTTTGTTCTTCTAACACTTAATCCAGTATTATAGCCATATTGTTTGTTATTTTTATTTATTAAAATATTTATATCTGGTCCCAATCATAGGAGCTTGAGTGTCACACAACAAAATCAGTTGCTAGAATCCTATACAACCATTACTTACATATAGCACCATAGCTCCAGGGCTTTGTAGAGATTGTAAATACATAGTAGTTATGACTACAAAACTGTAGGTTGCATATTCATAACTGTCCAACAGGATTCGTTCCAATATAAACTGTAAGAGAAATTAAATTGACTAAAATATATTAATGACAAAACAAAACAGTTTCAAACCAGTTAAATCTTAGAACCATGCATGTGTAGATTTAGATTAAAGCAATTGAGCCCAGAAGAATTTAGTAAAAAGATATGCTTTTACTTGGCACTGGAATGACAGTAGCATTGGCACCAATTGGGCCTCTAGAGGGAGGGTTTTCTGAAATGGGACACCACAGCAGAGAAGGCTGTGATAACAGCAACTAGTAATATTTCTTCTAGCTAGCTAGACTCTAAAGACCACTATATTTTGTTACCAAAAGTAGACTGCTACATGCACACACCATTAGCATGTCAACCATTTTGAAAAATGGCAGCTGTAGAAGTCATGTGTGAGAATGAATTAAACTATATTTCTTTATGAGATTGGAACAAATACAGATTTCAGGATTTTAGAAATGTTCATTTTTTATGGCACTCTATGGTAGCTCCAAGAAAACTATTGATTTATCCAGGGTAGAAATGCCTAGAATCCTTTAAAACAGGGGTAGGCAACCTTTCCCCTTTAAGGGCCGAGGGACTTCAGCTCCCAGAAGCCTCAGCCATGTTGGCCAATAGTTCCATGTTGGCCAATAGCTCCTGGGATTCTGGGAGCTGAAGTCCCTCAGCCCTTAAAGGGGAAAGGTTGCCTACCCCTGCTTTAAAAGTACATTTGAAGTAGTCTACTAGATGAAACCAAGGCTTGTCTAAACCTATCTAGCATTTTGTTCCAGCAGTAACTAATCATTCATTTATAAGGAACTGAAATACATGGCTTGAAATCAGTTAAACCATATTCCTTGTATTCCCCAATAACTGTTTGTATATGAATGTGTACATATGCCTTTAAATTGTTTAAGGTGACTCCATGAATTTCATTGGATTATTCTTAGGCAAGGAATACTCAGAAGTGTTTTTGTCAATTCCTTCCTCTGAAATATCACCTATAGCACCTGGTATTTATTGGGAGTGAATACGGAGGCATAAATATGGCACTTCTGAATCTTAAAAAAATTCAAACAGTATACATTCAAAGTCTGCATTAAGCTTTTCTGTCTCATCACAGTCTTGACTTTTTTGTGCAAAATACACTTTTTCTGCAAAAATGTTCTCTTTCTGCAAAAACATTTTCCTGTTGTTTTTTGGGCAAAAAAAGGCCCCCCTCTAGCTCCTGAAATGCAAAAAATCATCAAAAGTTACGAGGTGGTGGTGGTAGCTAGAAATAATTTTCTATTACATGTTTGAATGCAGCAAATGACAATTGAAATCCCTGATCCCAGAAAAAACTGCCTCTACAGAATAGAGTTGAAAGTGATGCCAAAGCCTGTAATGGGAAGGGGAAATTGGGGGGTGGGAATGTATCCCCAGTTTTAGCCAGTGGGAGAGGATGGAAATTTTGGATTCAATCTATTCTGTTTACAACCTGATACACCCTTACAGAACTCAGAGGTTCACAGTAGTTCCCAACCAAGCACTGATTAGCTCTTGCACAATGTAACAGCTCTAAGCCCACTGATATTATTAGCTTGAAGTGAAAAAATTTCCCACCAAGCTTTCAGAGAGAAATGGAAGCTGAGGACAGAATGTTGTATAAGGTGAATGTCATACTTGAAAGGGTTCAAATAGAAATGCTTTTTAATAAATCTCCAACACCAAACTCTCTTTTATATTTATGTTTCTAATTCTAAATAAGATATGAAAGCTGTTCATAATCACAGTGATGTTAGCTTTCCACACACAATCTACACATTGGCATGTGATTCTTACATATTAATGAATTTAACCCACATGGATTTTCACACACACACAAAAAGAAACTGGTAACACAGTTTTAATACCCGAATATTACCCTTTGGTGCCATCTTCCCCTGGCAAAATGACACTTTTGAACTTCTAAACAGAATTTGGCCTATATATTTCTCTCTCTCCAAGAGACAAATTTTAATAAGACCAAGGCCTGCTGGACAAATAAATAAAATGAAAGGATTGAAAAAACTTGCAGAAAAAGCAGCTTTGGGCTCATCTAATTAGCCACTGATGCCAAAAGGCACAACAAGGAAATACAGATCAACAATATGACAGGGTACTTGTTTCTTTTCCCCTCATTCTCCACTGAGCCTGTCAGTAAAAAGAAACTTAATGCACACTCTTTCCTCGTGGACTCTGTAGTCTTTTTCTTGTTTATGTGACTAGAGCAGGGAAGTAATGCCCTTAGGAAAAGGGATTTTGTACAGAAATCTGCTAATATGATGGGGGGGGGGGGCAGAAGAAAAGAAGAAAGAAAACACACACATGCACAAAGCTGTGAAGAAAGACTGAATAAAGAGAAACAAAAACAAAAAACCCATCACATTCCAAATTATTACTGTAAAGAAATACTAGTTATACATTATTACAGCTATTCCAAGCAATTAACAATATCTTACTTACAATGAAGCATTCTGCATGTAGGGAATACCTTAGCACTCCTTCTGGAGTTATTCATCTCAGGCAACAGAGAAAGTGGGAATGAGGTCACTGCGGCTGCTGCCACACTTCAGAATTAATATAGATTGACACCACTTTAACTGCCATGGCTCCATCCTATGGAATCCTGGGATTTGTAGTTTTATGTGGCACAAGAGCTCTCTGACAGAGAAGGCTAAATGTCTCATAAAACCACAAGTCCAGAATTCCATAGCATTGAGCCATGGCAGTTAAAGTGGTGTCAAACTGCATTAATTCTGCAGTGTAAATGCAGCCCAAATCTACTCTTCCTTTCCCTCACTGACCCTGACCCTGCAGGGAAGGACAACATTTACAGTAGGGAGGTTTCTCTACTTGTTGGAGCTTCAGTCACCCCATTTGACATGGAAATATCTAGTTCGTATGTTTAAGTTGTGAATATGTGGATTTTTAACACAGTTTGATCTTCTGGGCCAAGAGATATGTAGGCACCTGCAGACAAGGCACAAAACTAGGCATTAGTCACCTAGCAAGCATCAGGTGATTTGGTAAAGGGATACTTGGATCTTGCCTTTCATCAAACTAGCAAAGGAGCTCCCCAAGTGCTATAGGACAGGGGTTCCCAACCTTTTTGACTTGTGGAGACCTTTTTAGAATCAATTTCTATGGTGGAGCCCCAAAGAGGCCTAACCTATGTCTTACAAGTTAAAGGTATTTAGGAGCAGTGTTACTTTTTGTTTCTTATTCTTTAATTTCATTCAATTTTTATTTCTTTCAGTTTTCTGGAGCAGCCTCAGAGCACCTGGGAAGTGAACACAGAGCCCCAAGGGCTCCATGGAGCACAGGTTGGGAACTGCTTTTTTAGGATATTGAGAATCCAGCTTGCATCAATTGTCTGAAGAGAACATTCTGATTGTTCTGGAGTGAGTTCGCACCAAATGTATTCATGAATACATAGGTAGAGACAATTCTGAGGAGAGTTCTATAGCCATAAATATCTCAAACTGAGAATACTAATAGGGACAACTCCAGGAATGTAAGGTGTTTAGATGGCAGAAGAAAAAGTCAACCTGACATTTCTAATTATGAAGCTCATTTTTTCCCCCTGAGAGTGTAATGTTAACCTTTTCCCTGAGGAGTGCAACAGTTACTTGCATATCTTGGTTATAACTATTTCAGTCATTCTTGTTGTCTTAGCTAGGAAAGGAAAGGAAAGGAGTCCCTCTTTCTGTTGCAAATAGATAATAAAGGTGTGTGTGTGTGTGTTAAGCCTCATAGAAGATGAGATTAGATGGATTTGGTGAGGAATCATAGGTAAAGGGTAGAGTGAGGTCCATCTAGAAAATTCTGAGATATGAGGAACATGCTTTGTCCTGGTGCAGGGTCAGATTGGGAATTCCATTGAGGAGGAAGATTCAGGCATGATTGGACTATCCAAGCAGTCAAAAGCAGTGTGGCAGTCCAAGTAGTTCACTGCAGTAGCACACTGGGGTGGATGTGGGGCTGCGGGCTGCAAATGACACCCCACAAAAGGGGTGACACCCAAGAAGGGAGGGTGACACCAGGCTGCCCCCCGGTGCTGTTTCAGCCCTTGTGGGAGCTCTTTGGGGCTGCATCAGGCACTCTTGGGCCCCACCTGGGCCTTTCTGTACCATGGCAAGTGCTTCTGAGCCCTGCCTGTGCCTTTTCCCACACATGGCAGACACTCCTGAGCCCCGCCTGGGTCTTTCCGCACCACAGCGGGTGATCCTGGGCCCTGCCCAGGTGCTCTTTGGACCATAGGCTGCTGCTCTGACCTACATGCCCCCCACCCTGGAAACTCCACCAGAAGTCCAAGGCCAGATGTCCCAGCCCCCAGAAGCCCTGCCCTCTGCACCAGGTGTCACCTAGCCTGGTGACACCACTGGTTCACTGAATAAACAAAGACCTTGGAACCCCCCCCCCCCCCAATATGTTAGGAATTCAAAGATGAATTCAGGTCAAGTCTCCATTATCAGAAATCCTGAAATTTTCTAGAATCTAAAATTGTCCACATGGGTGGCTGAGATACTTTCTGATGGCTCAGTGTACACAAACACTGGCTTATATATCAAATTGCCTTCAGGCTATGTTTATAAGGTATATATATGAAGCATAAATGAATTTCATGTTTAGACTTGGATCCAATCTCTTTATGTATATACATATATTCCAAATCTGGGGGGAGGGGATCAAAAATCAAAAATACTTCTGGTTCCAAACATTTTGAATACGAGAGACTCAACCTGTATAAAAAAATCAAGCTATGGCCTATTTATGTTCCAGTACATCTAATTATAATGACACCCATCTCTTCCTTACCAATGGCACACTACTATCATTAGTGCAAAAGTACACCACGGACATATCTTCCAAAGAGATAGACACTGTAGAATTTAAGACTAAAAAGGGATTATTAGTTACAGGGTGAACACATATACTGATGGACGGGCCTGAGCACAACAGTATAACATCAAAGTGAGGGCAGTAAAATGCAGTTTAATTCTTAGCAGCATCATGACTATTTTTTAAAATATTGTAATGTTGTAACAAATTGTTATAATCAATTAAGGGGAATACTTTTCCCATGGCTGTCATTTTAAGCAGCCACAACCTGATCTATATTCTAAGAAGAATGAAGAGGAAGCTTACACTTGTTAGATGTTCCACTCTATTTCCACACTCAAGGAACTGGCAAAAGCTTGAACAGTGATTTTCATCATTTTAAAATTCTGATTTAAAATTCTAAATCACTTGTGCTTGAAACTAGATATTGAAACAAAATATTATAGCATTCAAAATATAAAATCAAAATTCATAAAATTTAAATCCAATCAAATGTAGAATACAGAACAAGAAAGACAGAGTTAGAGGGGAAGGGATAAGTGGGTGTCATGAAAAATATTCAGGCCAATCAGAAGTTACAGAGCTGAGCTGTTAATTTGCAGTCCTGTTGAAAAATTATGATCTCTGCTTTGGATGCTATTATCATAAATCTAAGTAGTCAAAGGTAGGGAATTCTGCATATGCCCAAGTAAACCTTTTTCTTTATCCAATTGTACAGTCTAGAGTGGAAACCTAATATTAAATACAAATTATAGATCCTGATGAATCTTTTCTGAGATAAAAGCTCTGATGGCATAAACATATTTCTTTAAAGTGCAGTGAAATAACATTATAAACATTGGCATTTGCTCCTTTGAATTGTGTGATGGTAGCCTTGAATACTTTACACTCTCTTCTTGACTTCCCTGGGGGAAGGCATTCAGGCCTCCAGAAAGTTCAACAAAACTTGATGTGAAACATCCTAAACATCTAAGGATTTTTCATTCCTGGTGCTTAACGATTAAGAACATCAGTGTTCTACTGGAAGTTATCTATATAGTCCTGCTTAATAAATGATGTGCTCATGATCTTTTAACATCAGTAACAATTTGCTAGCCGTAATACACTGTACAAGAGAGCAGCTAGAAAGCTATCTGAACCATTTTAAAACTTAAATTACCCATCATAAAGTGCAGAATAAAATCATAAAGACTTTCTTGTAATACAAAATTCATGGAGACAAAACTCTAATTTCCTGATGGATATATGATATTAATGTAACGGATACCTCAGTGTAGTTAAATTGCATTAAACAGTTATTAATGCTTGAATAAACTTCAAGGAAGTGGGTACTGGTTGAAATGGGATAATATTTTGTTCTGCTAAATTATACGTTAATTGGTATTTCCTCTCTTGTAAAAGGACCTAAAGGGCTTAATAAAATATGTGCTAGAAACTTTCTCCCTCTCTCTCCTTTTCCTTCTCCTTCTTCTTCTGCTACTTGGGATGCTATGTTGAGAGTTTAATGGAAAGCAATTCAAGCTTTTCCCAGAATATTAATTAGAATCCATTACAAGCTGGGTCACAGAGATACCCAAAAGCAAACAATCAATGTTCTCAGTTATCTAGAAAGCTGACAGACAAAGCCATGTGCTCAAGAAATTTACAAGGGTGTGTGGTCACTTAAAGTTTGAACTGTAGGGAACAGCCACTTCCTAGACATATCAGCTCTTGCCAAAACACAAGTGTCATAAGATGGCGACAGCTGTTTTATAGAGAACCAATGATTCACACAACTATTTCAGCACACAGCAGACATAGGAAAGTCTTCAGGACTGTTGCTGGCAGTAGTGGTATTTAGTGTCCCAAGACATGGAACCCAGAACCATTTGTAACACTGTAAAACTATGGTAGAGCCACTGTTTCACTGGCTTGGGAACCACCAGCTGCCGTTCCCTCTTGGTGGAATTCAGAGTCCTGAGTGGGCATGTCTAGGATTGCCCTGTGAACATTTTTAGGGAAAACCAGTTTTAAGTGATCATTTCACATGCAAAACCACACAAGCATTTACTACCATTTCCAGTTAGCAAATCTGTTATAGAAGGGAAAGCTTTCAATTCTCTTAAATATTGAAATATTAAATATTGAAAGGCAAGATTGCATCCTGGGTGGGGGTTTTGGGAAGCAAAGATTAACTAGGGGAGAGAAGGAGTTGAAAAGGTGTTTTGGGTTGCCTCTGCACTGCAGAAATAATACAGTTTAATACTGCCTTAACTGCCATGGCTCAGCACAATGGAATTCTGGGATTTGTAGTTTGGTGAAATATTTCACCTTCTCTGTCAGAGCACTCTGGTGACACAACAAACTACAAATCCCAGGATTCCATAGGATGGAGCTGTGGCAGTTAAAGCAGTGCCAAACTGCATTGTTTCTGCATTGCAGATGCAGCCTGGGTGATGCTTTTTCCCACAAAGTCTATCAGGCTTTGTAATCGGGAAATGGCTGCCTTTGGTGAGACATACATTCAAAATCAGGAAGCAGTGTAGCACAGTGGTTTGAGTGTCAGGCTAGGACTCTAGGAGACCTGCATTTAAATCCTTACCATGGAAACCCATTGGGTGATGTTGGGCAACTCACAATCTCTCAGCCTAAGAAGAAGGCAATGACAAACTCTCTCTGAATAAATCTTGCCAAGTGAATCCTATGAAACAGTTAGCATATGTCAGAGTTGAGCTGCAGACACATTACAACAACAACAGATTCATGACATAAGTATTTAAAACCATACTTATATTGAATGTTGTATTTTCCCCCTACCAAAGATAAATAAACTAACAATTAGTTCTTGCTGTAGTGATTTTTTAAACAGAATTCTAGAGTGTTCTTTGCTCAGGAAACCTTCCAAACACACACAATACTTTGGGGTCCTTTTCTTCTTATTATTAATAAGTACCCTTTCACCTCCAAACAAGATCACTATCCCAAGATTTTAATTAATTACAAAAGTAAAAAAAAAATCATACTAGAGTCCTGTTTGATAATCCTCCTAGGCTGGCTTTCGTTCACACTAATATGTAATACAGCCCACAGTAAGATTTAATTTTAGCTATAATTATAAAAAAGTTTGAAATTAAATATTACTGGGAATGTGTTCTCCATTAATATGGACAAAAACTGATCTGGAGGGATTATTATGAAGGACAGAAGAAAGATTTAATTTTTAACTTTTGCAATTAATTAAAACATGATAAAGTATTGTGTTTCAGAAGTGGAATAGCAGTCACCACACTAGTCAGGACTGCCCAGTAGCAGCTCATTGTGTTCATAAACTGTGTAAAATGTGGAATATTATAGTCTGTCAGAGACTTGGTGTCAGTATTGTAAGGCTCTATATTCTTATTCCTTGCATTATCCCTTCCTGCCAGTTTGTCGGGGGGGTG
The DNA here is from genome assembly GCA_026167975.1 of Phrynosoma blainvillii. NCBI lineage: Eukaryota > Metazoa > Chordata > Lepidosauria > Squamata > Phrynosomatidae > Phrynosoma > Phrynosoma blainvillii. Next base: position 277,179,514 of record JANUYF010000001.1, read on the forward strand.
GGGTTGGTGCTATAAACCCACCCCAAAATGTGCTGTGGCTATCATAAATCTTTACTAAACCTGTGTCTAAAGGTTGAATCTCCCTTATCCAAAATGCTTGGGAGCAGAAATGTTTTGGATTTTGGATTTTTTCAGATTTTGGAATATTTTCATATACATAATGAGGTATGTTAGAGAGGTGACCCAAATCTAAACATAAATTTCATTTGTTTTTTATATACCCTATACATATAGTCTGAAGGTAATTTTGTACTCAATATTTTTAATAATTTTGTGCATGAAACAAAGTTTGTGTGCACTGAACCATCAGAAAGCAAAGGTGTCACTATCTCAGCCATCTATGTGGACAATTTAGGATTTTATAGGATTTCAGATTTCAGAACTCTGGATAAGGGACATTTAATCTGTCATGGAATCATTCTTTAAAAAAATCATTTTACAAGTTGTTGGCAAAATTTGTTAAATATTTATTAATCTCTCTCTCTCTCTCGCATACACACACACATACATACACATCTGGGATTCAGTTGGAATAGTTCTCAGGTAACTAATCCATTTTCAGAAGTGGTTAGGGGGCAATTCAGTTTATTTCACTCCCATATATCTGTGAGCCATTTAAAAAAAAAAATAGTGGATGGAGTTAGAAGGGCTGGTGTGCTATTGGGTATTGTGTTCCACTGTCATTTATGGACACCGATTCTCACTCCTTTCCCTCAAAAACACAATGGAACAATGCCATGTCTTCTTGCGGTGTCATTCTGAATGGAGGTAGTTTGAAAAAATAAATGGTAGCCACCAACTAATAATTACCAAGATTAGTAACATTGCTGAAAAACACTACTATTGTCGTGGCTATAAATGTTATGGCTATGGCAGCAGAAGTAATAGGAGCAGTAATCTGTGCAAGGGTGTCAACTCCATCAGGACACTGAGGGCTCTACAGACTGCCTGAAAGGAGTGGCTCCGTGGCACCCCTGGGAGCACCAGATTGGGCTGCAGCAACTGCACCCCATGGCCCCAATCTGGCACTTTGCCACTCTTTAAAAAAAGCTGGCAAACGCCACTCCTTTTTAGAGTGCCAAAAAGCTACCCTTGCCACCGCGGCTTTTTGGTGCTCCTTTGGTTCAGCGTGTGTCTCCATACCTGTGTATTCTAGAATATTTACCAGAGACTTCCATGGAAGCCATGCAGACATCAGTGTGGAAAGCTGACTATCAGTACTGCCACTATAGACTACTGTTGCTTTATCAGATATCAGACACCAATTTTAAAATCAAATCTTATTGGTTGATTAATATCACTACAGTATACCTTAAGAATTACCTTTTAAAATTGAATTCATTCAGAGAATAGTCAGGAAACAATTTGTAATGAGAATATTTTCTTCATTTTCACAGTATGCCTACATTTTTTTTCTCCTCATGTCACTTTGCAAAGATACATTCTCATGTGCCTTCATACATTGCATCACATGCAGCAGAATGTGAACTTCCCTGGGCTCAAGCTTATGTTTGGTGTTGAATGAGTGGACAGATTTTCATTCAGATTTTTTATACTTAAAGTAGAGACATTGAAAACAATGGTTGTGATCAACTTTACTCACACTAATATCAATGCTCCACCTCTCAGTTTGTCTAGGTTTGAACCCAATCAATACATTGGTAGTCATACTCCCTATGCCCTGTAAATGAAATCCAGTCTAGATGACCTCCTTGCCATTGCTAAGCTTTTATATTCCTATAAAAATATAAATCATTTTCTTTTCTTCTTTGACTTTTGCAGACATTTCCAGAGAAACATATAGACTAAATCATAACAAGTAGAGACTTTGTGTCTGTTATAGCAGGCATGACTATTTCTGACCAATTAGATCCCAGAACATGTATTTATGTATTTATCTACTTTGTAAAAAGGCTACTGCATGGCTTTCAGGAAGATCCTTACACTGTCAGGCAGTGCCAGGAACCTTCTGAATTATAAAAAAAGGTATGCAAATTGTTTTTAGAAAATCACAGGGATTCAACTTCTGCTCCACTGGCTTTCCACCAGAGTACACTGAAGGAACAGCTGGAAATGACCTCTACTCTTTTATACAAGCCTCACTTTTCCATTTTTATTTTATTTTATTAAATGCTATCATTTTATTAATTGGTAAACCTTGATTTTCATTGTCATGATGGCTTCTAGCCAATGTCCAACACGGCATCAGAGGGATGTGGCTATGATTAGGCAGCACAAATTGAGACCACAAAGCATTGTGATTGATGACATATTAAACACTGATATACACCCTGAATACATAATTGGCAAGGACAAAAGAAGGGATGATTTACTATCCTCCCATGCCAGCTACCCCCTCTTCCAGCTTACTCAGGGTCATGTCTTCTCAGATTACACCCATTATTTCAAGCAGACTACCCTGGTGTACATCATGTAACCTACAAGAGTCATTGTTGGCTGCAGAATTGTACTCAAGGGATATACAATGCAACCTACGCTGGACAAAGAAAAGGCTCTGAAACATGTTGAAAGCAATTTTTCACCTTAATAGTAAATAAAACAGTCTGTAGATAAATGGCCATTACAGCATTCATATAGTATAAAGCTAAGTATATTCCACAAAAGTCATATCACTTAACAATACTTGACATGTTCGGTTTTACTTACATCGAAGAATGTTATTGCACTCACCCCTTTGGGCATAATCTGTCCTTAGTTCTCTAATAATCTCTCCCCCTCCCTGGCCGCCATTCTTATCTAGTACAATCAACTTTTCCCATGCTCTCTCGCTGGCATTTTACAACAATCAGAATTAATTGGCTAGATCAAAGAAAGCCAGAAGGTAACACACCCTAAAGTAGTTCTTTTAAAAAAAACCTTCCCTTTTATCCATTTCTGATCCTAGTCTCTTAAAATAGTATTTTGTAGGCCTGATCTGCAACATGTCAGCAAAGACGGATACTTGAGTATCTGCAGAAATTGACAGAACAAGAACCTATGTTAGTGTTTTATCAAATTTCTAGATAGCTTGGCAAAAACAAAAAACAAAAACAAAAAACAACCCTGATTCTCTGAGACACTAAAACACTGTAATGCTTTTCTAAGGACTCATACACCTGCATCTTCCATGACACCCAGAATAGAGGCATAAGACAGAAGCATAGCACAGGGGGAAATGAAACCATTACTCCCCATTGTTGTCTGCATTTGGGAAGGTCAAGCTATGTTGTGGCACTGGTGAGACATACTACTTGATTTATATGTCTTTTGGTAGCCTCTGCTGTTTCTAGACTACATAGGTCTCCATAGTCTCAACCTCTGAATCAGGCTTCCCCCACCAATTTCCCCAAAAATAATTTATCAGTTACCTCATTATTCATATAATGTCCTGCTACCCATTGCCTTTTGGTATCCTACACTGAGAAAAAGGTGGGATATAAATAAAATAAAATAAAATAAAACCAGGGCTGATTCAATTAGCAAGGCCTACTCTTACATTACTTCCACTCTAGCTCCAGTCTGCTCTGCATCAGTTTCTGACCTTTTGGCTTTGCTTGTCACATTTCATCTCGATGTCATTTCATTGCCATTCTGATCTTTCTACTACCTTCTGCCCTTCTGCTTACTTTCTTAGGACTCTTGCTATCTATTTCTCATGTACTCTTCTGCCTTCTGTCTCTTTACCTGATCTCCATACTTTGTTTGTTACCTTCTTTTTATAAACTCTTTTATTCTTCCTGTCTGTCTTGGAGTTTCTTGATTCTCCACCCTCCCTCTATCTTTTTCCCCTACTTCTTTCTTTCCCTCTTCTGTTTTCCTTTTGGGGATAAATAGAGGAGCCCTCTCCTGGGCTCCTTGTGCTCCCTGCTTTTCAGATTGGTGTGAGGTTCACTCATCATCTCTTAATCAGAAAATAGGTAGGTTTTGTGGAAGCTCTGTGTCAGCGTGGAGTAGCTAAAAGGGGGGTTCTTCATGGCTCCCTAGATCTGTATATAGAAACATATATAAATGATTGCAAATACATACATTCCATCAATATTGTGAGGGTTCCAAATGTAAGAATCAATGTGGTATTCATATTAACCATTTCTGTCCACTTTGCTTCTAATGATCTTTCCTGGAAGAAGGAAAACTGTAGTGCTTTTACTCTGGAAGGCAAGCTATAAGTTTTTTTATTTGTTTTTTAGTTTATCCCATTAAATCTGTTCAGAATTCAAAAGGAAATGTTTTTATAGGGCTTGGAGAGAGCAAGCTTTTAATGGTCTCTAATTCTAAAGTCTTTTTTTCTTGTCAGTCCACCGATTAATTGAAGGCCAGAGTGTAATCTATGATTAAAGATTTAGTTGACTGATTACACCGAATAATTGATTAAATTTGTAGTGCTACTAGTTTATTATACTGACATAAACACACTCAGACAGCAGTTAAACTGGAGTACTAGCAATTATACCAGATTAGCCCCAGTTACATTAATGGGGCTAATATATGTGGAATGATACGGGTGTAATATATGGCTTTTTATTCGTTAGCATAACCATATTTTATGAGGAAAACCTCAGAACTTCAGTGATGTAGTGGCAGAGGATTTAAATTGTGACTAGCCAATGAAATCCTGCATTTCCATTAACACTGAAAACCCATGTCCTTGAGATTTATATCATCCAAATATATCAATTGATTTATAGCCTAGTAATCCTTTTAGCCCCATTTATGTGCACCATAACTTGACGTAAGTGCTAGAATGTTTCCATTAATCGAATTCTAGAGTGTTAGACTAGAAACAGGACAGAAAAACTTTTTAGGCTGTATTATAAATAGACTTTGAAGGGAAAAAATAGAAAAGAAAATACAGCTTGCCTTGATGTTCACTTTGTAAATGCATACACTAATGGAGTTTATTGGAGCATCTCATGTTTAAGCAGTAATAGGTGCTAGAGCAGCTATAATCATGTATTAAATTATACACACACACACACATTCCTATACACATGGTGTGTGTGTTACGTTCCTTCAACCACCTATTGACATATGGTGACTCTATGAATTTCATAGGTTTTTTTAAAGGGAAATAATACTTAAAGGTGGTTTTGCCAATTATTTCTTCTGAAATACAGCCTACGGTACCTGGTATTTTATTTCTATCTAAAAGATGAGTGTTCTTATATTTCAAGATTGCAGCAAAAAGCACAATTTTTCAGGTCGTCTAGATAGCTGGTTTCAAATCTTTTTCATACTCTTGATGGGAGGGAGAACACAGTGTGTTTATGCTAGAACAATAAGATTTTTGAAACACTGTACATCTAAAAAAGAAGGCAGGTCTGTCCAGGTCTCCAGAAACAGTACTGAGCAAGGACCCAAAAGAGATCTCTCATTGGCCAATTTTCAATAGCATGAAATATGAATGTGTATTGACCAAATTGTCTACCCAGATTCCTTCCTCTTCCCTTCCTCCTCCAGCTAAAAATCACCATATGGATTGAATATATTTGTTTAGGAAGTCACAGTGTGTGAGAAATGAGGCATTTTGTAGTGAGATATCTCAATATTTAAAAATAGTTTGGATAGGCCTTATGAGTTGTTTCTGTTGAACCCAATGAGAAACTTTGTATTAATCTTGACAAAAATGTTTAGAATCCTCAAAAGTCTTGTAATATTTCACATCAGAAGGAGCTTTCAAATTTCCATTTCAGTACATATGAAAATTTAGGGATGCGTAAAGTTGCTCAGAAGAATTACACTAATTTTATTACAGTGGGCCTTTGTTATCCGCTGGGATTTGGTTCCAGGACCCCCCATGGATAACAAAATCCGTGGATACTCAAGTCCCATTAAATACAGTGGCATAGCAAAATGGTGTCCCTCATATAAAATGGCAAAATCAAGGTTTATTATTTGGAATTTATACTTTTTTAAAAAATATTTTCAAGCCATGGATGTTTGAATCTGTGGATAAAAAATCCATGGATAAGGAAGGCCGACCATAAAACACTTTTGGCAGTACATGTAAATTAACTCCAAATTTACATCAGATTTTTCAGAGGCAACTCATGGTATTTCAAAGCTTCAGATCTGAATCTGGTTATACCTGCATAAGCCATTTTGTTATTGTATAGCTTTTATTAAATGCAATTATGCATATGCAGCTAGAAAGGTAACTGAAGCTAGAGCTTCTCCAACTTGATGTTGGCCACATGTTGGGCCACAAATCCTATCAGCTACAGTGAACATAACCAATCTTCAGGTATGATGGGAGTTGTAGATCAAAATATCTGCAGAGGAAAACTACAAGACTTTGTTTTATTTTTTTCTTCCTGCTTGAAAATCTGTCTCTCTTTTCCTCCATTAAATGGATTTGTGAGCATTTCACCCAAATGTTTTAATTCATATAGCAGTTCACATTTTAAAATGTATGCATTATTTTGTGCAGATATTTTGCATGTGATTTCTTTGAAATGCCATGTAAGCCTGAAAAAGGTATACATTCTTGAGGCAAATCTTGGGAGGTGTGAAAAGATTACTTTAATCAAGACTGACAAATCCACCTTTTTTTGTCCATACCCGCTAGATGCTGTTTTCACAAGTTACCAAAGGGACACATAAGGCAGAAATTAAGAATACAGTAGCCTCTCCATTTTCTTGGGGGATCTGTTCCAGAGAACACCCCCCATGTGAAAATGAAAAACTGCAAATATTCAAGCCCCATTGGCTCGAATGGTTGTATGCTCCCATGTGCCACAGGCACGCATGCCATTTTATCACTCCCCTCTTCCTAGTCTATGAAGGACCGAGACCATTGACTCGAAGTCTGCAAATAGAGAAGGACGACTGTATTCTATCTTTGGATCATGCCACTCTCAGTTGTATTACAGGAATACTTTGGAGAGGTGGCTTATGAAGGCATTGCTTTAGCATTGCTTATTGTAATTATGCAATTGGAAATATACTAGATACTGCAAAAATCTTTTATTGCTGCTAGTTCATCTTGGGGGAGAAACAATATTGGAAGCAGAATTTGCTTACTCAGGAAAAAAAAATGTTCAGTTACATTTCCAACATTCTTCTCATTGCCACTAGTTCCAGCACCCACCCACCCAAAGCAACTGGTGGCCTGATAGCTCTCACATTGCCTTTAAATCACATACGTAGCACAGGAAGCATAGCAGCTATTAAGATATATTTATTATTCATTATTAGTAAATTGCCTGCATGTGGAGTTCTAGAGAAAAGAAACTTACAGTTTTTGTTGACTCATTAAAAGTCCATCGTGTGATGCCCTGCAAAACCCCAAATTTGAATTTATAGCCTTAATTTTAAAAATCCATTTAAACTATTACAATAGCACATTAAATGAAGACAGGGGGAGAAAATAAAGGTAAAGCCATTATACTGGAAATTTGCCTAGCAAAGCAGCTTCTATGGGCCCCAGTAGATGATCTGCCACTGGGAAAGAATCTGGTTTAACCCAGGGAATCACAGGTGAGACTGTGGATGATTATATGTGCAACTACTGTAGATGTGTTAATAAATTATAATTCAGTATGCTCTGTGCATTCCAATTGCCTTTTTAGTAAATACTTAACACTGTAAAGCCTGCCAGAAAATCAGATGATATGAAACCAATTTAGCTACTTAATTTGTATTATATTATGCAATGCTACATCATGCCGCAGCAGCCACAGAAACCAAAATTGATGTTTTCTGATATGGATCCGTTGGTTCTCATCATTTTGCTAATAGTCTAGTAAGATTAGGAAAGTAGCTATGGATAAAGAAAGAAGTGAAAATAAAAGATAACTTGCAATGCTTCTTCATCTACTCTGGGAGCTTTGTTTTTCAATAGAATGAATCAAATGCTGATTCAGTCACTTGCCTTGCCTTCCTCATGCTCTGTTCCTTGCTTTTCCTCAGGAGACAAAGAAAACTGCCACATTACAGATCAGACTTTTTTCCTTTGTTCACCATGTGGTCTATTTCAACAGTGGTCCTCATGGTCTCAAACATAGTGCTCCTTGAGGCAAAAGATAGGGTGCCACATCCCACTGGCCAATGAAAGAGATTGGCCATTTAAACTTATGCCAACAGTGGTGATAGGAGAGCATCCTGCTCTGTAATGTAGGCTAGCAGGCTAGCATGTGGATTGCAGAGAGAACTGCTAAGCACACCAGTTTCCTCTCCAACTCTTTGTTGATACTTGGTGCCATGTAGTATCTCTTGTCTGAAGTGGTCTCTGTCTGATAGTACCCCTGGCAGTAGTAAAGAGGACCCACCTTGCTGAGCCAGGGGGCCAAATCATAATTGGCGTCTGAAAGGAAAACAATCAGTCCAACTGGGGTGAGTTATCTCCTTTCCTGTCACAGTTCCAGAACTGACAGCTGGGAAAGAATGGACCGAGTCTGCTCTGGCTGCAAGCAGATTGGAACCATGCTTACCACACAGCCCACTCCCAAAGTGGGCCGTGGCCACAGGACCCAACCTGCACCACCAGGAGCTGGATTATCCCAGCTCCTTTTTGCACCAGTCCAAAGGACTGGATGTGGCTTTTGTGCAGCTTCAGGCTGTGTTTGAAGCATGCATCATTTGAACACCACACCTCCAAAGTGACCAGAAGGCTCTTCCTTTGGCCCATCTGTTCTGGGCCCCAGTTTCAGCCCTTCTAAAATCCTACACTTATTAGGGTTAGTATCTACAAATGAAAGCTAGGAATAAAGACTAAACAGGAATAACACACCAACAATTCAATGGGGGGGGGAGCAATTTATTTATTTTGTTAGTTTGAATGAATGAATGTATTCATGAAAATAAAACAACACAATGAAAATGAGAAATCTATAGCTGTATGTTAGTGTTATGTTTGTCAGAATGTTTCTGTCTATGGCTGTTTTTATGTCATGAAAAATTGTGTGTGTGTGTGTGTGTTAAAAAAAAAAAACCATACACTTTTGCAGTGCAGGAAGGTTTTTAGCCACCACCACCTTCTCCCTGTATGCCTCTGGGCCTGTCCATGATGCAGTGTTGCTACATTGTGGGGAGGCTTTGGGTGGGTCTGCACTGATCAGAATACTCTGGGTTGCCCCTGGAATATTCTGGCCCCAAACCTGCCCCAGATTCCCCCCATTGCCTGGACACTTTGTAGAAATGCCAGGCAGCTGTCTACACAGTGTCCCACTGTTCTGCCTGCTGCTGCTAGTGGTGGCACAAGTCACTCCCTCTGAGAATGAAAATGAGGCACCCAGTATAAATCATGTAATTCCAGAGTGCTCTGGATTTTCTGGGAATATTTGGAGAAAACTGTGAGTCTTTAAAATTCGATTTAATGCAAGAATGTCCCAGATTCACTGCAAAACAGCCCTTCCCATTTGTAGACAGTTAAAATTATTAAAAGACAACATACAAACATTAAAAACAGCACCAGACTACTTCCATTATCCCCCAGACTGACCTTTTTCTGCCCCAGTTGCATTACGCAGAGGTTCAAGATAAAAATAAATGTTATTATTATTATTTTTTGGAGAGACAGAGGGAGAGAAGGTGAATTGCTTTTCCTGGAAAATTCCTGGTGTCCCATTCTCTTTTTAAAACCAAGTCTCTCTCTCTGGACGTTTTCACACGGGCTTTTGGAGGACGCTAGCCGGCCTCCGTCCGGCCTCCGTCTGGCCCCACTCCGGCAAAATGTCAAATGTTTCATACGACATTGCAGCAAGCCCCACCCCTTCCGGTGCCATCCCCGGCGCTAGCCAGCGTCAGTCCGGGGCTTGCTGCACGTGTTCACATGACGTCGCAGCAAGCCCCGCCCCCTTTAGCTCTAACTCCGGCATCAGCGCTGGAGTTGTAATTCCTTTTTTTAAAAGGAATTAGGTCGTTGCCACCGGAGCCATTCCGGAGTGAGCGGAAGGCTCCGTTCCGGAATGGCTCCAGGCGGATTTGGAGGTTTGTGTATGAAAACGTCCTCTCTCTCTATCCCTGTATTTAGTTTTATTTTTTTAATATTTTTTTTGGTAGTCCATATGACCCCCAAATGGTTCCTGGAACATAAAAGTCCTCTACAGACCAGCTACAGTTGTCTGCTCCTTGCTATAGATCATTGCTTGTGATGAAAGCAAGTGTATATACCCTTCCTCTCTTATGCACCTGTCTGAAGGGTACTTTGTCACACTTTTCTGTATGGATAATAAATGAATGTCAATGAAGCAGTTTCAGGGTGGGAATGATCAGGGAGGAACAAGACTGATGAGCTGAACAGCATTTGAGTCACAGGGACTCTCATTGATCAGTTTCATTTTGAAGCTGGAAAGTGACCATCATGAATTCTAGTTTTTGTTTTTGTTTTTTATTCACAACTGTCTTAATTCAATTTCATAAGCATGGCCATGCTACTCTGGCAGGGAGCTCATGGTTGGATTCAGCTATTTTGTCTTTTTTTTTTAATTTAGTATTTTGAAATTTTACAAAAAATAAAAATTAAATAAGAACCACATTATAACATTCTTTTCATATATATATATATATATATATATATATATATATACTTTAACATTTTACTTATTTTTTATAACTAAATATCACCTCAGTGCACCACTCCCCCAGAGCCATTCCCATCTTTATACTCCATCCAAAATTTTAGCTCATCCCATGGAGGTAATTTCCCATCCTCTTTTGCTAATACATTTTCAATAATTTTTTTTCTATATTTCATCAAAATCATTTCTTTTCCATAATACTTTCTTTACCTTCAATTTACATGTTAATTTATCATTAATTGCTAATTTCCAAACTTCTTTATACCAATCCTCCAATTCCACATTTATTTTTGTTTTCCAGTTTCTTGCTATGATTAATCTCACAGCCGTAAACAAATTTGTTACAAGGTTTTTCTATTCTTTTTTCCATTCTAATTCATTATATAATGATAATAATACTATATTTAGTTTTCTATCAGTTTTTATATTCATAATATTTTCTATTTCTAATATTACTATTTCCCAAATTTTTTGAACATATTTACATTGCCACTACATATGTATATGCCATCCTACTTCATTACAACCTCTCCAACAATATTTTTATTTATTTTTATTTATTTTATGTAATCTCATTGGTGTCAAATACCATTTCCAAACCAGTTTATAATAATTTTCCTTAATTCATATAGATAAGTTTTTCAAATGTATTTGCTCCCAAATTTTATTCCATTCATTTTCACAAATTCATCTTCCCATATTTCTTTCAAAATATTTTGGTTTAATTTTTCCCTTTTATTCTCCGTTAATATTTTATAAAAATTTACTTGTTATTCCTTTCATATTTTTGTTTTCCTCCCTTTCTTTCCCTTGTTGAATTATTTGTTCAAATTGTGTATATTTTTCCCTTCTTAAATTCTTTTTCTTCCAATTTTTAAACCATTGTTTTATTTGCATATAGTGAAACCAGGACATTTTTATTCGGCTAAGCTTTTATTTTATATTTTCTTTTCCTATATTTAACTCTATCCAGTTTTCTATTTTATCTATTCTCCTTTCCTTTAATTCCTTATCTAGTAAATCTCTTAAATTCTTTGGGAATGATTTTTCCATTATTATTGGTACTATCATTGAATTTTCATTCATTAATCTTTTGTTATATATTTATTCCATATTTCTAATATATTTTTCATGAATGGGTTTTCAATTTCTTTAATTTCCTTCCTACTAAAATCTTTAAAAAAATATTTTATCTATTTTCATATCTATTTCTTCTTTTCCCATTTCTAACCAGTCCAGATCTGATATATCTAACATACCTTCTATTACATATTTTAAGTGGTTGGCCTCATAATATCCCTTTATATTAGGGAGGTCTATCTCTCCCTTTTTCTGAGATCCATACCAAAATTGTTTATTTAATCTAATTCTTTTACCTCCATTACAATATGCATTTAATAACTGTTGCAATTTACTTATTTCAAGTTCTGATATTTTTAATGGTATCATTCTAAATAAAAAAATTAATTTTGGTAAAATTTTCATTTTGACTAATGCAATTCTTCCAAACTATGATAATTGAATTTTCTTATATTCTACCAATTTTTTCAACTTCTTTCCGTAGTACCATTGAATTTTTCCCTTCCATTTCTTTTAAGTCTTTCATAATATTTATTCCTAAGTATTTTATATTACTTTTTAATCGTATCTCTGAATCTTTTTGTTTCATAAATTCTGATTCCTCTTCTTTTGTATAATTAAATAACATCATTTCTGATTTGTTCCAATTAATTTGAAGTCCTGTCACCTTTCCAAATAAATTCAAATGTTCTTTTATTTTTCCCATTTTATCCTTTAAATCCTTAATAATAATGTATCATCAGCAAATAAACTAATTTTATGTTTTTTTCCCCCAATCCTATTCCTTCCAAACAGCTAACTTTCCTTATAGCATTTGCTAACATTTCTATAACCATTGCAAATAATATTGGTGAAAGTGGGCATCCTTGACTTGTACTTCTTGTTACTTTTATTTCTTTTGTTATTCCATCATTTACCATTACCTTTATTGAATTATTACAGTATAATTGATCTATTAATCCCCTTATTTTTTCTCCCATTCCAAACTTTTTCATAATTATTTTTAATGTTGGCCATTCCACACAGTTAAAAGCTTTAAATATATCTAATGCCAAAATTCCTGCTTTTAATTTTTTTTATCCCAATTACATGTATTTTACTCAAAACTCTTCCTACTAAATTAGACATTTGTCTTCCTTTTATAAATCCACATTGATCTTTTCCTATATATTTATGCATACATTTATTCATTCTATTTGCTATTATTGCTGTTAAAATCTTTGCATCCTAGTTTATTAAT